>CM046426.1:14586770-15864270 GCA_025506505.1 Flaveria sonorensis
ATCTTCCATACGTGTTCATGCATCATACATACATTCAATTAACATTCATTATCATCATTAATAACTTTCTTCACCATTTCCATGACCGTTCACTTGAACCTTTTACCCTTTTTAATCTTTTCACTGTCGATATGGACCAAAGTGCTATACCCCTATATAATGCGCATAAACCTGGTACTGGGCCTGAGGACTATAAATAGACCCCATCCGTGGTGCACTAATGCTGACTCCAGTACCGGGGTAGCAACAGTGGTCCCCTCAATCTTAGAGATTGATCCTGTGTGTATCCTCTGGGGTTAGCTAAACCACACACAGTTGAGCTAACAACCTAGAGGTTGTGAACCTCCTTGTGAATTTGCTTGCAAGACTTTCTTACTTCTTTATGTTCCACTTTTCATTAGCATTAATCTTTCACTTGATTAATAATACTTCATAATTAAGAACAGACCACATATGGCCATAATAATATCATAATAGGCACATAAGGGCAGACCACAACATGCATAAGATAATCAAATAAAGCATCAAGTCAACCATGGTCAAACCCTAATTTCTGATCTTCCAAAATCCCAGAAAATTCCTTAAGTCCTAAAGAAATGTGGATGAATGAGAACAAATGCGGGTGAACAAAACTAATGCGGGTGAACAACCTTCAAATGTGGATGAACAACTTGCAAATGCGGGTGAACACTTGGTAATTATTCTGCCTTAAGGAAATGCTGATGGACACTGTAGCAAATGCGCATATACAAAAGAAATGTTGATGAACACTTAGGTTGAATTAAGGCAAATACGGGGGAACAACTGCAAATACGGGTGAACAAAAGTGAATGCGGGTGAACAAAACTAATGCGGGTGAACAACCTGCAAATGCGGATGAACAACTTGCAAATGCAGGTGAACACATCACTTAGGCAATTATCACAGTGTAAATACGGATGAACCATCAGACCTGTAAATGAGACTTATGCTATAACCAGTTCTAAAACCTCATTCCCATACATTCTTAACATAGATCTATCATGCTAAACTCTTAGAGCAAGCTTACAACCTTATAAAACACAGAAATTCATACACATATACACACGGTTAACCTTCATTACGGTTGTAAAACATTTTAAATTCATTTTCAGCCCCAAAGAAGTTTAAAAACATAGAATCGGGGTCCTAGAACTCACCTATTGCAGCAAACAAGTGAATCTCCTCCCAACTTGCGTGCATAAGAGTTCAAACACCTGGAATAAGCCAAAACAAACACCCAAACACCAAGAACACATAAAAATAAGTTTTAAGGATGAAACCCCAACAAAACCGAACCAATTAATCACAAAAACCTACTAACCTCGAAGATTCTTCTTCATAATTCGACCGAGAGAAATGAGGATTTCAATTCTTCTTCTTTTCGGTTGAACAACAGCAGCAGCAAGATGATATGGGTGGCCATGCCCATATAAAGTGCATTTTTGATTTTTTGGTACTATTTACACAAAGCACCCCTCAACTTTGCCTTCTTTTTATTTTCATCAAAATACTTTTCTTTCCTTTTTATTTTGACCGAGGTTTCGGGTGTTACAGATTATGATATATTATAAGAGGTTTTAAACAATGTTGAATTGGATAATTTAATTATGTTGTAACACCATGTAGGCAATTGACCTTAGGTTTTGTGAACGCTTGTAAGTTAAAATTATTTTATCTGCTTTATTATGTTGGTATCAGTTAGTCACAGTCAGTCCAGATTAAAGAAGTGTGACACAACCTCACCTTTAAGTTGACCTACCTTATGCAAAAATCTTTAGTACCTTGTTGCATCAAAATATTATATAATACTGTTCATTCTCATGACTTTTAAAAGAATATATAATAATAAACTTAATACATTCAGCTTGCAACATAATACAAAATTACAACAAAAAAATTCAATAGCATTGGAATTGACAAGTATTTCAAAACACTTAACCATGCATTTAAATTAAACTTATCATTGGCCCTTGTAAGTTATGCAATTATGTACCTTATGGTCGTACTTACTACAAGTGATAGTTGTGTTTTTCCAATCCATAAACAAACTAGTTGTAGTGGGTGTAAATGAACCTTAACACTTTAGTCAGTCACTTACAACACAAACAATTTATTTCTTATAAGATACTTTCTAATATACTCTAATACTATAGTTATTAGCTTGTCCCAGTTATCCATTATCTAAGCATTCATAACTTCTGTAAGGTAATATCAGAAGATTATAAGGCTGATGCAACCAAAGAAGCCAAAACAACAAAAGGTCTTCCTGCATGCATGCACGACGTACAAAGGTAGAAGTGCTTCGGAAGTTTTACACATTACATCAGAAAATACTCTAAGTGTAAAATCTTCCGAAGCCAAAGTCCAAATCTTTCAAAGCCAAAGTTGAAGTCTTCCGAAGCTTCAGAGACAAAGTCTTCCGAAGCCATTTTGCTGTGAAGACTGATTTCTTCCGATGACAGAGAAAGACATGTTTTCTCTGATCTACTTTACATAAAGCTGACACACTTTCCGCTGCAACTCTGAAGACTCACCAACTTTTATGAGTTGGTGAAAAGTCCATACTTTTGTAAACTGTAGATAAAGGTCTTTGTTTGTAACTTCCTACTTTTGTACTTGTAAACCTTTTTGCAATAGAAAAGGATATGAGCTATGGCATGTCATAGTCACTAGTCAAAAGGCAATCTGCCTTTTGACTTTAGATTGATCTTGTTGTCTACATTAGTCAATTCCAACTGTCCTTCTAAGTATTGACGGTTGTAGGATGTAGTATAAAGAGTCTCATGTTCTTGTAATTTAGATATGCTTTGCAACACTTGTAATAGAACTTGAGAGTAGTATACAACACTCTTTGATATTGATCAGAAAGCCATGACCGCCCTCCAAACTGCTCTTCCAAACTCTATCTACAGAGGCTTCAAGAAGTGCAAGACTGCCAAGCAACTCTGGGATGCACTGAAGCTAATGTATGAGGGGTCTGATGATGCAAAAGAAAACAAGAAAGACCTCTTGAAGCAGCAGTTTGAGAACTTCACCTTCAAGACAAGTGAAACCATGACTCAACAATACTTCAGGTATGTTGAGATTGTAGATACTCTGGTGGATGTTGGAGTAACTCTTGAGAACATGGACATTGTGAGGAAGTTCATGTCCTCTCTTCCCAGACAATGGACATACTATTGTGTGGTCATCAAGAGGACTGAGAACCTCAAGTCCTTTACTCTTATAGGGTTGTATGGTATCCTCAGTGGCTACCAGATGGAGATGAACATGCAAAATCCATCTGTAACTCCAACAACCAACAGAGTTCAGCCCTTCATGTGGTTGAAAGGGATTGCAGAGAAACACAGCACCATCTCATCTCCTACCCTGACAAATCACAAAAGAGTCCTTTCATCACCTTTTCGGAGACACCAAGGGAAGGCTACATCCCTGGAAGCCCATTCCAGGAGACAAGCTCTTTACAAGCTTTTGTGTCTACTGATGAAAGTTCAGGCAACTTTCTCTTCACCCTTGAAGATCTAGACTGTATCCATCCAGATGATCTGGAGTATATGGAAATAGTCTAGTAGATGGTTCTTCTTACTCACAGGACCAATAAATTCTACAAGAGGACGGGAAGGAAGTTTCCTAGCAATGCAGCCAGTGGAAAGTTTGGGCTTGATAAAAGCAAAGTGAAGTGTTATAACTGTAACTAAATGGGACACTTTGCCAGAGAGTGCAAGGCACCAAGGTCAAATGGTGGGTAGCACAAACCAAGCCAAACTACACTAAAGGAGCTCACCAGAATAAGAAGCCAAGACAGCAAGCCGCAGTTGCTGTTGAAGAAGGAGGCTTTGACTGGAGCTTTCAGGTGGAAGATGCATCTCCAAACCAAGCATTGATGGCAGATCATGATGAAGCCAAGGTATTGGAACATCTCTATACACGTGAATGTATTGCTAAAGTTAATAGATACAGGTCCTATAACTTAGAGATGAGATCTGATCTTAAGTCTTTAAATATCTTAAAAGCTGATTTTAAAAGAGCTGAAAATAATTATAAACTTAAGATAGAAGATCTAGAGAAAACCATTTCAACTCTTAAGCATGAGCACACAAACTACAGGACTCAAATCAAAGATCTTATCTCAAAGTTAATTGAATGACAGGCTGACCTTGTGATCAGCAAAGCCAGGGCAGAAAAATATGTTCATGAAGAAGAGACCTTCAAGAACATAATATTCTCATCCCTACATGCAAAAGTTTGTTATCAGAATAAGCAGGGACTAGGATCTACTAAGATAGCTCCTCCACACACTCTATTGTCTATAAGGTCTCCAAGGTGTGGGACTTGTGAAGATGAGCTTCCCCTCATAGACCTCATTATTGAAGAGGATGAAGAGGAGATAGTGAATGATGACTCTGAGAAGAGTGAAGAAGATCATCCTAAGAAGGGTCACTATTCTCCTGAGGAGAGGAAAGAGTCTGGAATGACCAAGTCTAAGAGGAAGAACTTGATCAGAAGAGCTAAGAGAAGATCAAAGAAGGCTCAAGGGATCAAGACCACTTTTGACTCCAAGCAGAAACAAGTGTTCATCTCCGCAGGGTTTGAAGTGGTAAAGGCTGAAGACTCAACTACGAACTCTAGTACCAGGAGTTCTAGTTTAGTTCCAAACCATTCCAGCAAGAAGAAGAAGACTGACCAGCTGTGTACCACTGCTACACAGCCTGAATCATCTAGCTGTAAGAGCAAGCCTCTCCATAAGAAGCTTGTTGCATCATCTGTGAAGATGAAGATGAAGAAGGAAAGTGATCAAACTCAGTCTTGCTCTCAAAAGAAGACTCCAGAAAGAAGCAAATGGACTGCATCATGTGTGGTAGTACTTCTCATCTGGCTAAGGATTGCATCTATAATCCCAAAAGCACTATCCATATGGTCAAAGAGAAAGCGTCTGGGAAGAAGAAGGAAAAGAAAGCTTCGAAAGGAAAATATGTTTCCTTCGGAAGCTCCAAAGTGAAGAAGAAGACAAGTGAGAACTTGCCTTTGGATGAAATTTTGGTCTCGAAAGAAAGGAATGCTTCCAAAGTACTAAAGCATGCTGCAATGAAAGCAAGATCTTCTGAAGGTCCAGTATCCAAAACTTCAGAAGTTATTGAAACTTCCGAGGTGTTGAAGGTCAAGTCCAATCATCCAAAGATGGTGTGGAAGATGAAGAAAGACCTGGTGATTGAGAGTTCTTCATCAGCAGCAACTAATGATCCTCAAAGCTTGAATATAGGATCTGTTACTATTACATTATCTTTAGATCACTTTGAAAAGCCCAAGACCAATAAGGCTTGGGTTTCCAAGTGTAACTAACCACTTCTTTTTATGCAGGAATAGCTAAAGACCAAGGAAAATGTATGGATCATTGATAGTGGCTGTTCCGGGAACATGACTGGCAATGGTTCTTTGCTTCACAATTTTGAGAAAATTGATGGAGGACCAGTTGCTTTTGGAGGAGATGTTGGTGGTTACATCACTGGAAGGGGTATGGTCACAAATGGTAAGCTCACCATTGAGAAGGTAAATTTTGTTAAGGAGCTTGGATACAATCTACTGAGTGTATCCTAATTTTGTGATCAGAGACACAACATGCTCTTTACTGAGCATGAGTTTACTGTTTTCAAGCCCGGCGTGGTCATTCCTCAAGTGCATATCCTGCTCAGAGCCTCCAAGAAAGGGAACATGTATAAGATGGACTTGCAGAAAACATCTCCCTCAGGAGAGGTTTCTTGCTTTCTATCTAAAGCAAATAGTGATGAGTCTTTCCTATGGCATAAAAGAATGTGCCATGTAAACTTTATGAACATGAATAAATTAATGAAGAATGATTTGGTAACTGGAATGCCAAAGAAAGAGTTTACAAGTGATGATCATTGTGTTGCATGCCTGAAAGGGAAGCAACACAAAGTGTCTCGTAAGCCAAAGGAAAAGAACTCTATCACTACTCCCCTATATTTATTACACATGGATCTCTTTAGCCCTACCAGTATAATGAGTTTAGGAAGGACCTCATATTTTTTAGTGATCACAGATGATTTCACAAGATTCACTTGGGTCTTTTTCCTTTGAACTAAGAATGAGACTCCTGAGATCTTGAAGAACTTCATTCTGAAAATTGAGAATCAATCTGATCACAAGGTCAAGACCATAAGATATGATCAAGGAACAGAATTTAAGAACCGAATCCTTGATACATTTTATGATGAAAAGGGTATTACAAGACAATATAGTGCTCCCAAGACACCTCAGCAAAATGGTGTTGCTGAGAGGAGAAACAGGACACTTATTGAAGCCGCAAGAACCATGTTGTCTGACTCTAAACTGCCCATCACCTTCTGGGCAGAGGCAGTTAACACAGCCTGCTATGTGCAGAACATAGTTTTAGTGGTTAAACTCATGGTAAGACTCCTTATGAGATGTGGCACAAAAGGAGACCATTTATTGGTTTCCTCAGGTCATTTGGATGTCCTTGCACCATCTTGAATACCAAAGATCAAGTAGCCAAATTTGATGAGAAGTCAGACGATGGACACTTTATTGGATATTCTTCCCAAGCTAAGGCTTATAGAGTATACAATCTTAGAACTAGAATAGTTGAGGAGTCAGCCAATGTGACCTTCAATGAGCACACTCCTAGTGTGAAAGGTTCTGGTTTGGATTGGCTATTTGATCTTAACTTAGTTACCAACTATTTAACAAGTCTTGTGAGAAGGTTTCAGGATCTACAGATAACATATCAACAGGAGATCCTGACCCAAGATTTGAGCTGAGAAGACCAAGCAAGATAACTACTTCAGCTCCATTGGTGACTAACCCTACAAATGAAGATCCTATCAGCACAAACATGACAAATTCAGCTGATACATCTGAGATGCCTTCAAATTCCAGCTTAGAGGTTCAAAACTCAGGTGAAGGAGCTTCAAATATAGGAGGAAATAGAGGTGGTGATAGTGATCAAGAATTTCTTGATGCTGATAACCACTCCATAGAAGACAACATAAATGATGTCACACACTCATTGGATCAAGTCTCACTTGATAAGTGTGCTGATGTGGTTGGTGACACTCTATTGCTAGATTTGAATTTCTCTAATCTATATCTTTCAAATCAACTTACTGTGATCCCTTAACTCAGGATCCATAAGTCACACCCCACCACAAACATCATTGTAAATGTTGATACAGGGGTAAGAACAAGAGGACAAACTCATGACAAAAATGTTTGCCTATATTCTTGCTTCTTGTCCCAAGTAGAGCCAAAGAAAGTTGATGAGACTTTAAAATATGGAAGCTGGGTTGAAGCAATGCAAGAGGAACTGCTTCAATTCAAAAGGCAAAAGGTTTGAAACCTATGTCCTCTTCCTTATGGGAAGACTATCATAGAAACCAAGTGGGTTTTTAGGAATAAGAAGGATGATAGAGGACTTGTCATCAAGAACAAGGCAAGACTAGTTGTTCAAGGATACACACGAGAAGAGGGAATTGATTACATAGATGTTTTTACTCCTATGGCAAGACTTGAAGCTGTAAGAATATTTCTGGCTTTTGCTGCATCCAAGGATTTCAAGGTCTACCAACTTGATGTCAAGTGTGCTTTTCTATATGGGGTGATTGATGAAGAGGTGTATCTTAAACAACCACCTGGCTTTGCAGACCCAGATCATCCTGATTATGTCTGCAAGCTTGATAAAGCTCTTTATGGGCTACACCAAGCTCTAAGGAAGTGGTATGAAACACTATCTTAGTATCTCTGTCAACATGGTTACAAGAGGGGTACTATAGATGGAACTCTCTTCATCAAAGGGACAGGGAATGACTTAATGCTAGTTCAAGTATATGTGGATGGCATTATCTTCGGGTCAAGTAATCCAAAGCTTTGCAAAGACTTTAAGAGGCTGATGAAGAACATATTTGAAATGAGTGCCATGGGGGAACTAAATTTCTTTCTAGGAATTCAAGTGAAGCAAGTTGACAATGGCATCTTCATAAGTCAGTCAAAGTATGTACATGACATACTTACAAGATTCAACATGACTGAATGTAATGTTGCTAAGACACCCATAGCCAGAAACCACTCCCTAGGACCTAATCTTGAGGGGGAGTGTATGGATGAACATCTTTACAGGGCTATGATTGGGTCTCTTATGTACCTAACAGCCAGTAGGCCTGATATCATGTTTGCACATGCATCTGTGCAAGATATCAAGCCAACCCTAAGATGTCACACCTGGTTGCTATCAAGAGGATTCTTAGATATCTCAAAGGTGCTCTCAAGCTTGACCTTTGGTATCCAAAGAGTTTTGACTTCAATCTGTATGCTTATACAGATAGTGACTATGGTGGTTGCAACATGACTGCAAAGTCAACATCTGGGGGATGTCAATTCATTGGTTGAAGATTGTCTCATGGCAATGCAAGAAACAATCCTATGTCTCTACATCAATTGCTGAGGCTGAATACATTGCTGCTGCAAGTTGTTGTGCTCAAGTGCTTTGGATTCAGAATCAGATGCTGGACTATGGATTCAACTTCAAAGAGACTCTCATCCATATAGACAACAATAGTGCTATCTCCATTATAGAGAATCCTGTGCAGCACTCAAGGACCAAACACATCAACATCAGGTATCATTTGATTAGAGATAATTTTGAGAAGGGGTTAATCAAATTAGTCAAAGTTAACACAAATGAACAATATGTTGATCTGGTCACTAAAGCTTTTGATGAATAGAGATTCAAATATCTTGTATCAGCTATTCGGATGATTAACTTTGAGTAGATTTTCTTAAAAACTTAAATCAACTTTATTTTTAAAACCTGTGTGTCCTAAGTTGTCTATTTTATCACCTTCATAAGCCCAGATTATTTTGGAGGAAAATTTTTATGATATTCGTTAGATTTTTGAAAAATTTTCAAACATATTTTCTTTCGGAAGATTTCAAGTTGACTTCGGAAGAAATTTATGTCTTCAAATCAACTAACTACTATAAGAAATTTAACTTCGGGAGAAATTCTGATAATATCTTCCGAAGCTTAAATATGCTTCTAAGTACTTACATGTATTTGAAGGACAAATATCTTTCGAAAGCAATTAAGTCTCGGAAGATTTATTCTCTTTAGAATAAAACTCCTAATTCTTAATATCTTCTGAAACCAAATGTGTCGGAAGAAAAAAAAATTTCTAAGTATTTTTCTTATTAAGCCAAATTTTCACAACTCTTAAGAATATCTTCCAAAGCCAAATTGCCTTCGGAAGTTTGTTCTTAAAAACTTCCGAAGCTAAATTACCTTCGAAAGATTTTCAACTTTCAAAATAACTACCTTTTTGGGCACTTTTTCAAAAGTGGGACCTACTTTTGGATTTCAAAGTTTATCCTTTTGCATTAACTTTGTTTCAAATCCATTTCATATATATTCTCAAATGGTTCCCCCTCTTCTCACTCTCCTCTTCTTCTACATTGTTCTCTAACCTAATTTCACCCATAAACTACCTTCGTTCTTATCTTTCTTCACCGAAAAGCTACTTCAAATGGCCAACCTTAACCGCAAAAATCAACATGATTTTTTCATGCATCTTCACAGGCAACATAATCAAGTTGCTGTGTTAGACTCTGAGATAGATCCAGGTTTCTCAGAGGTTTGTCACTACCTTTCTTTGAACAACTACTTCACCTCCCTCACCATTGATCCTCCTCTCTATGAGGATCATTTGTTGGAATTCTGACGGACCTGCAAAGAGGTTATCATGGACTGGGAGAAGGCACTGTCCGCCACAGTGCAGGGGAGGACAATCTTCATCACTCCGGCCACCATAAACACACATCTTCAGCTGGATGATGTAGAAGGTGACTTGTTCTTTCCCAAATCTGTAGTCAATCACTCCTTTGCGCAGATAGGCTATGAGGGTGACTTCTCAGTCAAAACCTTCAAGAAGGGGAAGATCTCAGCACAATGGAAGTACCTCCTTCGTGTTGTCATACATAGCTTGTCAAACAAGCATGGAGGATAGGATCAGATTCCAGAAGACCTCTCCTTCATAGTCCATGGAATGATTCAGGGGGTCAAGTTTATGTATTCTCAATTTGTATATACCAATTTGCTTGCTAACTTGGACTCCCTAGAGTATTACATATTCACTAGATATGTGCAGCACATTCTCAACTGTGAACTGGGTGAACTGGGCTCACAGTTGAGGGAAACAGGTAATATTCTTAAATTGGGAAAAATGAAGCCCGTCATCTTCAAAATAATAAGGAAGCCAACTATTGGCTTCTCTAGGGTAGAAACAACCCTAGCCCAAAAAATGTTTGAGCTTATTGCTCAAGGTAGCAACCTAGCAGCACCAGCTAGTGTTGAACCCACACCTTCTATTTCATAACCATCACCTACCAGAGAAAAACCAAACGAACCCCTGCACATGGTATTCAGCTTATGCAGGCCCCCATATCACCAACCTTACAGGAGAGGAAGTGGACACTCAAGCTCCCACTTCCCCTAATGAGCAAACTACTCCCATCTCTCATATGATCAGTACTGAGGTTCTTCATGCTCAGCCTGATGAGCTCACACCCAAATAGCCTTAAGCCTTCATTTAGAGTCTCCACACTCTAGTGAACAACCTTCGGGGAAAGTTACCATCCCCAGCTGCTGGATCTAAACCAACCAATTCCCATCCTTGACTTCTATGATGATGAATACATGGCATTCAGTGAGTACCATGAGTCTCTCTTCTCTACACCTACTCAAGGAGAAATGAGTACTCCTGTCTCACCCAGGTCTATCCCACATCATTCACCTATTACTGAGGTGGATCTCCCTGAACCTGTTCAGGAGATCCATATGGAAGAGGCTCTCACTTTAGCAAATGATTACATCTTTAAGACCTCAACCATGGCAACCAGGCCTTATGACACTTCTCTTGAAGCTGTCAGTAGCCAAGAATAATATGCTAGTGATGAGGAGGAGGATCTTGGTCTAATTCTCTCATCCCCCCATGATTCTTCTGATGAAGATGAGGGGAGTCTGAAACTAAAGGTGCAAAAACTGACTCAAACATGCACTTATTTAGTTTCAAAGATAAGTCACCTGGAATCTCAGGTGACTGTCTTGAAAGAAGGGTTAATGACCAGCAACTTGAGATCACCGATCTCAAGGGCAAACTAGCTGAGAGACCACCAAGACGAACTCAACCAGGTCCACAAGAACCTATGAATATGACAGAATCAACCCCCAGCTCACTTATGCAAGAAGGTGATGCTACCAAAAAGGGGGAGAAAGTCCAAACAGTCACAGAACCTGGGAGTTCCTTTTAGAGTATGGACATAGAGGATTCACCACCCTCTCTTGCAATAATCCATACTCAGCAACCTTCTCAAGTCTACATGGATGTAGACTCTCTCATTCAAAGTCTATTTGAGAAGGGTATACCCAAAGCATTGTCTACCCCATCTCCTCACTCTGAGAACCCAATCATAGGATGGAGGTATGACACAGAAAGAAGACCTCTCATCATCTCTAGAATTCAGGGTCAACAAGAAACTTTCAACTTTTAAAACCTGAGTTTCTATGAGGGCATAAATCTGGTTGATCTTCCACTTGTCAACCCAAATCAAAACAGACAAGCTGGAAGACTAGCAGACTGGATACAAGAAAGGGTGCTAGAAGTGTTCAAGATGAGATCAAGACTATATAGACAGAGGATAGCAGGTGAGATCTTTGGTCAACTAGATGTTAAGGTGGACCCCAAGATTGTCTTCAAAGGAAAAAGCTTGACTGAAGGCCCAGAGGTTGAGCCTGTGAACCTTGAGATAGGATCTCCTTCTGCACCCAGTACCCTCAGTGAAGCACCAGCTGGTGATGGTGCTCCACAACCTCTCTCTGGCCAAAGCTTGACTACTAAATCAAGCAATGAATGCCAAAGCTCTCTCCACCCTGAGTCACCAAGGCCTGTGCGTTACAAAGGGAAGGGGAAAATGACCTCCGAGGAGTTAGAGGAGGAGAAGAGAGTGAGGAAAAGGAAGCTAAGAGGAGAGAGTTTAGGAGGGTCCTCAGGCTTCATGCAAGCTGCTATCTGAGCTGCCCCCAGGCCAAACACTCAAGATGATGAGTTGAGGGCAGCTAGGCTAAACTACCTGGGGACCAGGAACTATAATGTTGATGAACTCATATCTCTCCCCTTAGAAGAGTTGAATGAGCTGGCTGACACTGAGCTGTCAAAGGAGATGAGGGAGGCAGAGGATGCAACATTTCTCCTCAAGATTAAGGAAGAAAGGAGAGTAAAAAGGCTCGACAAACATGCTCCTATCCTCTCCCCAGTTCAAGAAAGTCCTGAGACAAAGACTATGGCACATGCACAACCTCAGGTAGATAGGGAAGCTGAAAGAATGAATATGATCAACTACCTGAGTGCCACAGGACTCTATCAGGTAGTTGTACTTCTTCCCTTATCCTTTGAGTACATAGAGTTTGAATATCTCAAGCAGCTGGAGGAACAAGCCACAAAAGAAAGAAAAGCTGCTAAGAGAAAGTTAAGGGAAGAAGCTGCATGGTAAAGGGCCATCATCCAAAAAAGCCAAAAGAAGTCTGAAGATAGACAAAGGATGATGAGCTTCTTGAAGCTGTACAGATTCTCCAGAAGGAGACTTGGTCCTATGTCTCTATCCACTATGGATGAGCATATAAAAATGATCAAGCAGAAGATTAAAAGGGGAGAGCTTGTAGATTTGCATTCTCCACCAAGTCCAGCTCAACTTGAAGTTGAGGAGAAGGTTGAACCCCCTAAGACAACACAACCTGATCCTAGAGCTGCATCTCAGCCAACTTCGTCTTCTGATCCGTAGCAGGGTTCTCCTCTCTCTCCTTCTGAACCTGTGAGAGAAGAGATCCCAAAGGGACACAGCAGAACAATCTGGTGCTGAAGACCAGTCATCTCAGTTGAAACCTTTAAAGAGGAGGAAGGATGGCCAGGAAAAGTGTCTCAAAGAAGAAGAAAACCAAGGCATCCACCTCCACACCTAAGGATAAGTCAAAGCATCCTGAGGAAGTGCATGAAGAGGCTGCTCAACCAACTTCTATTCAAGTAGAGCCTCTTGCCATTGGAAGACCCATCTTGTCCTGGAGTTTTTCTGCCAATCCGGACAGATGGTATGTCATCAGAGATCAAGGAGGTCAAGATGTCTACTTCTTGCAAGACATGCTTGATCTTCCTCTACATGATCTCTGTGACATGAGAAGATACTATGAAAGTCTGAAGGATCCTGACCAAATGATAAAAAGAGGCTTGATCTTGATCCTAATGAGGACTATCAACATCTGAAGTACTTCTTTGTTTTGGTAGCATCAGCCTAGGGGGAATTTGCAAGGTAATATCAGAAGATTATAAGGCTGATGCAACCAAAGAAGCCAAAACAACCAAAAGTCTTCCTGCATGCATGCACTGGACGTATAAAGGTAGAAGTGCTTCGAAAGTTTTACACACTACATCAGAAAATACTCTAAGTGTAAAATCTTCTGAAGCCAAAGTCCAAATCTTCCGAAGCCAAAGATGAAGTCTTCCAAAGCTTCAGATACAAAGTCTTCCGAAACTATTTTGCTGTGAAGTCTGATTTTCTCCAAAGACAGGGAAAGACATGCTTTCTCTGATCTACTTTACATAAAGCTGACACATTTTCCGCTGCAACTCTGAAGACTCGCCAACTTGTATGATTTGGTGAAAAGTCCATGCTTTTGTAAACTCTAGATAAAAGTCTTTGTCTATAACTTCCTACTTTTGTACCTGTAAACCTGTTTGTAATAGAAAAGGATATGAGCTATGGCATGTAATAGTCACTAGTCAAAAGACAATCTATCTTTTGACTTTAGATTGATCTTGTTGTCTAGATTAGTCAATTCCAACTGTCCTTCTAAGTACTGACGGTTGTAGGATGTATTATAAAGAGTCTCAGGTTCTTGTAATTTAGATATACTTTGCAACACTTATAATAAAACTTGAGAGCAATATACAACACTCATTGAAAACCATATTTCTGTGTTATTGTTGCTTGTTCTGTCTCATTACTTACTTGTGTTTGTAGTATTCCTATAATCAAACCCGGTTCCCTATTTGAACTGTTAAGTGTTCCAAGTCTCTCCTTATTGTGAAACTGATTGTGTTAGGCACCCTTACCAGGTCCTGCAACTTCACACATATTATTTAGCAATACATTAGTGTGAGCCATTCCAATGCACATGTATATAAAATTAAACACATAATGCGATATTATGTTTTCTAGTGTTTTTATATAACTAGCTTTAAAAAGGTGATGATAACACGTTAAAAAAATTGTTTGAGATTTTCTTGTTAGTCTCAACGTTTTTCTAATCTTATATTCCTAATACGTTGATTTGTTTTTGGATTATGCCGCATGGAGGATTTTTTTACACATTTACACTCATGTGATAAGAAATTTACTTAACAAGGAAACTAACGACACTTAGACTAGAGCACCATAGATGAAACAAAACATATAAATAAAAGTTGTTCAGTATAATTAGTAAAATTAAAAGTTAAAAAGTGAATTAGTTATACATATAAAGGTCCTTTTATGTAATTTACTCCGTAAAATCTCTACTACTATATAATACAAAACATGCGACTAGAATAGTAATTTCCTTGATTTTTGTAAGACAAATCTTCCTCTTCGGTTTCACCGGCCAGTCATCCGTGACCTCCCACCTCCCTTGAATCTACCGTATGAGCAGCATTGAATCGCAATCAATCTGTTGATTAAAGGTTTGATTCATGTTTCCATTCAATCATGGCAACAATTGAAACAGCTTCCGTTTTCAAACCCCCTTGCACACCTTTACTTGTAGCCAGGATGCAAATCGGGTGTGCCGAAATCCAAGTCGACCTCGATTACCTCAGGTACGCATCGTTTCTTTCATGTTCTTCCCTCTTTCTTCATGTTTTTTTATATTTTGTTGGACTTTAATGTTGTTGTATTTTTTATCTGGGTTTTTGTTCTTCGATAGAGATTTTGATTGAAAGATGATACAAAACCTACAAATTTCAAGTTTTGGAGTGAATCTTTATCTTTTTTTATGTTGAAGTCATGGATTTTGTTTGTTAGATCATGTAGTTGCTGTTATTAGTGCTTAAATCTACCAATTTGTTTCACTAATTTGTTCTTCGGTTGGGTTGTAATGGTGTTTTCGCCATTTTAAGTTCATATACTCTTAATTAGAATCACAAGTATGTGTCTATGATTATGTGGGTATGATATGCTTATGATTATGCATAAATTATGTATTGAAACTATTCTGATTCAATTTTCCTTGATTTATTTTCTGTTTTACAATGTAGCTTTCAATTCCACTATAGTTGTGTAATTTAGTTATAGTTAAACTTTTAATACAGAAGAAGTCATTTATAGTTCATAGATTAAATCGATTGTGAAGTTACCTTAATTTGGTATTCTTGAACAAATGGAAAACATATTTGCAACATATAGGAAGTCTTCAAAGCAATGGGTATATATCCACTTTAACAAAGTTGGTTTTCCATAAGCTTTTATGATCTAATATAACGTGTACTTGATTATAATGTTTTGAAAGTTTGATTGATGATATATCTATAGAATCTATTTGTATATTGTAGTAAACTCGATTTGAATATATTGAGTCGTTTTAACATTGCACAAGGGGATTTTATTTCATTTAATGTTTTTATTTGAAATTTAAATAGTTTTGGATTTGAAACAGAATTGGAACATAACATGAGTGGTTGAAATTTTATTTGATAGATAATGATGCAAGATGAAGTCCTGAAATTGAAGTAAAACAATGAGTCTTCGTGTCGATTGAACTTAAATACTAAGTCGATTTTTTATGTTAGGATTGATCAATTATTGTTGTTTGGTATGATATCAAGAAAAGAAGGGACTGGTGGCAAATTCAAATCCGATGCTGGTGAAAGTAAGGGGAACCGCAAAATGGTGATATATTTCGATTTTATCGATCGTAGTTGATATGGGCTTCAAAAATCTTTCTATTCTCAAAAGCTAAGAACATTTAGATGCTTCACGCATATGGGCTTTCTCAAAATCTCAGAAGGATCTCTTGAGAAGCATAGCTTCGTGAAGCACAGCTTTGGTATAGCTTTTTTAAATCATTGGTTGATTATACATTAATATTCTATTTATTGTGGGATTTTATAATCAGGCAACATGAATTTTGCTAGAGGACAACAACGCATGCATCAACAACAATAGACTCAACAAATTGGTCACAACTCTATTTACAATTCCTGTTATTCGGTAACAGTTCAAATTTACATTCTTCCAGGGTGGTAGATTTGCTTCAATTAAACAAAATGGTTGCTTTATTTGATCAGTTTTATTTGTCTAAGCCACTGTGTGATTGAGTTTGCAGCCAAGGCAGAAAACGAAGTTAGTTTAAGGGTCTCAATTTCATCCTAGAATTACACATGGACAATCACTGCAAGGCATGTAATTGGGGATCTCATGTTTTTAACTAACATAGGATAAATTAAGGGAAAATGTTTCTCTTGCTTTTATGAATCAGGTGCAAATGGTTTTCTTGCTTTTAGCCAACAAAGGATGAATGAGGGGCAATTACGACCATAATTTCTCTACGTATTATCTCAACAACATAATTTAGTATTGTTGTGTTTGAAAAGAACTTGATCAACCATTGATTAATGTATGTTTAACTAATGTAGGTTCAAACTCTAATTAGTTCTAACATTGATAAATTTTGTAAGGTTAATGATTCTGTACAACCAAACATTGTGTATTTGCAATGAGAACGACTTACACATGATGAAATTGGACCTCGTGTGGGAAGGTGCAGAAGATTTACCAAGGATTTTTGGTTCCTCTTGCCCACAACTACGTTGTATGTGCATTATTTGTCTATTCTGTTTAGAACTACGTTACATGATATGCCACTCTCAAATGGTGAAAAAAGCTAGCTTGTTTTGGGTAAGGCAGAGTAGCGGTTCTTCCATTATAAGCTATGGTTATATACCCATTCTCAATATATATATTTGGTGTACCATATTCTTCCATTGTTCCAAGATTCCTCAGATGACAATCTTTACTAAATTCCTTTATAGCAATTAAAACGTTAAAGGTACATGACTCGAATAATATTAATATTACATTTACTTGTAAAGCGTGGGGGATAAGAGATATTGATATGAATCATAATGTGTTTTATGGTGGGAGGACAGATGAGATTGAAAGGCATGAAGAACTTTATTGTTGGATCATATGAGGCTGGTGCAACCAAAACAAGACTTAGAATAATTTTATGTACAAGTTGAAGAAGTCTTCTGAAGACAAAACTACTCTTCCGCAGCTATGTCAAAAATCTTCCGAAGCATTATGTCTGAAGAGCTTCCGGAGGAAAACTAAGTCTTCTGAGACTAAGTAGCTTTCCTTCCGAAGTATATGAAGAACTTTCGAAGGATAGAACAAAGTTTTCCGAAGACCAAGCAGTTCTCCTTTCGAAGCATTCACACTTAGAAGATCCAAGACAAAGTCTTCCGAAGAATAAAGTCATAAAGACCTATAGAAGATTCAGAAGAAGTTGTTTCTTCCGAAGTATAAATGGCCTCGGAAGAACTTATTCTTCCGAAGTCATTTAGCTTTGGAAGAATCAACTATGAACCAATGGACATAAGTATGGTCTGTCTGAGACACTCTGATATACTACATGGTGCTTTTCCTAACCCATGCAGTTGACCATACTTTAATCCACTGTTCACCTATTCAACTTTGTACAGATGCCATCTTTAGTTGGTGACAAAAGGTAAGTCATGGACCTGTCATAACTATCTTATCTAGAATATTATTTTATCTTAGATACTTTACTTCTAGCAATGTAGTATTTGTCTAGTTGTAGATTCCAGCTGGTTTTCCAAGTATAACCGGCTATAGATAGTAGCATATATAGTTTCTCATTGTAACTTAAGTAGCATGAGCTTAAGAGTCTTGTAATACTGAGTTGAGAAGTAATATATACAAGTATCTTGAAAATCATTCTATTGTTCATTAACTTCGTATATTATTATCAACTTTAGTTTGAGATTCTGTGTTTCATAGATCCAGTGAGACTTAGTGAGTTCTGTGTTTAGAGTTAAAACCGATCCTGCAATTGGTATCATCGATCCAGGAAGGCAGTTCCCTCAGAATCCAACCAACAGCAAACTCGGATTTGATAAAAGCAAAGCCAAGTGTTACAACTGTAACCAGCTTGGTCACTTTTTTAGGGAATGCAAAGCTCCAAGATCCAATCCTGGAGCAACTCAAGCCTCCCAACATCCTACCACCTCAAGGGCTGCACCAAAAACTACTGAGCAGCAAACTGCGGCTGTTGGTCAAGAGGTTGACTGGAGCTTTATGGTGCAAGTTGTCACTCCTGCTCAAGCTCTCATGGCTGGAACTGAAGACAGCAAGGTATATGAAAACCTCTGTACTCCAGCTTGTATTGCTAAGGTTAAACTTTATCAGGATTACAACATGGAAATTAAATCTGATATTGTGTCCTTAAACATCCTAAAATTTGATTTCAAGAAAGCAGAATCTGACTATAAACTCAAAATTAAAGGTTAGAGAAAACTGTTTCCTCTTTAAAACATGAACACACAAACTACAGGGCTCAAATAAAGGATTTTATTTTTAAGTTGACTGGGGCTCAAGCCTAGCTAGTAATAGCTGAGGCTAAAGCAAAGAAGTATGCTATTGAAGAGCATAACTTCAACACCATCATTGCATCATCCTCCTACTCAAAAGTGTGTTATCAAAACAAAAGTGGGTTAGGAACCAATGAAATTGCTCCAGCACACTCTTATGTGTCTGTTAGACAGCCAAGATATGATACTCATGAGCAAGAGGTTCCAACTGCTGACCAACTACCAATGAGCAAAAGAATGATGCAACTATGGTGACCACCACAGGGAAGGATAAGGTAGAAAACCTCATTCCTACCGCTGATGTCCTACCCCTAACCACCAAAGAGAGAAAGAACAAAATCAAGGCAGTAAAGAAAACTGCCAAGAAGGTGACTGAGTCTAGGATGAAGATAGATCCCAGACAAAAGGGTATATTCATTTCAGCCGGATTCCAAGTGGTTGGAAACTCTGACTCAGGAAAGGAATGTAGTACCAGCATTCCTATCCAACTGAAGGATCAAGAGTTAAAGGGGAAAGCTGTTGAAGAAAATGAGTGCAAGAACGAACAACCATCACGCCCCATCAAGAGTAACATTGAGTGCATAATCTGTGGTCTGCATAACCACATGGCTAAAGATTGTACTACAATCTTGCAAGCACACATTATGCAATCAATGTTAAAAGGGAAGGAGTCAAGGAAGGTTTCACATTTGGACCTTATCACATGGTCTAAGTGACAAGAAAAGGAAAGGTTGTTTCTGAAGCTAAGTTGCTTTCGAAAGAAAATCATTCTTCCGAAAGAAAAATAGCTTCGGAAGACAAGCCAAAGAACAAACAAAGGAACAAAAGGAATCCTTTGAAATCTTCCAAAAAGAAAGTAGTCTCGGAAGAAGGTCATGCTGCTCAATCCTTTTCAGGATCATCTGTACTGGTCAACCATAGGATGGTATGGAAGAACAGAACAGATGTTGCAGCCAGTACCTCTTCTTCACAAACACAAATTGAACCCACTTGCCTATACTTTGGTTCAATTAATCATCTACATTAGAAGAACCCAAGACCACCAAGGCTTGGGTTTCCAATAGTAACTAATCATCTCACTTTATATGCAGGGACATCCATATGACAAGAATGGAAATATATGGATTGTGGATAGCGGATGCTCCAGGCACATGACAGGGAACATATCCCTTCTTTAATAATTTGAAAATTTTGATGGAGGTCCTTTTCAGTTTGGAGGTGAAACCGGAGGATACATTTCTGGTAGAAGTAGTGTATCCAATGGTAAGTTAAAAGTTGACAAAGTAAACTTTGTCAAACAGCTTGAACACAGTCTGTTAAGTGTTTCTCAATTCTGTGATCAAAAGCACCAAATGCTTTTCACAGAACATGAGTGCATTATCCTCAAACCCGGGATGACAATGGTGTTTCTTAGATCTCTCAAGAGAGGGGATATGTACAAGCTGGATATGAACAATGCTTCCCCACTGGGTGAAGTATCATGCTATCTTTCCAAAGCCAATGGTGATGAATCAACTCTTTGGCATAAAAGAATGTGTCATGTTAATTTTAAAACCATGAACAACTTGGTTAAAAATAATTTGGTACATGGTGTGCCTAAAAAGGAGTTTTTTTGTAAAGACAACTGTGTTGCTTGCCTGAAAGGAAAACAACACAAGGTCACTCATAAATCCAAAGAGGTTAACTCTATCACCACTCCATTATACTTATTGCACATGGATCTTTTTTGTCCCACAAGTATAATGAGCATTGGAAGGAAATCATACTACCTTGTGATTGTTGATGATTTTACAAGATTCACTTGGGTATTCTTTTTAAGAACTAAAGATGAAACAGCTGAAACTTTAAAATCTTTTATTCTTAAGATTGAAAATCAAAAGGATCACAAGGTAAAAATCATTAGAAGTGATCAAGGGACTGAGTTTAAGAATCAAGTTCTTGACTCATTCTATAACTCAAAAGGGATTACCAGACAATATAGTGCTCCTAGAACTTCTTAACAGAATGGTGTTGCTGAGAGGAGGATAGAAAACTTATTGAGGCTACAAGAACAATGTTAGCTGATTCAAAGCTGCCTCTAACTTTCTGGGCAGAGGCAGTCAGCACTGCATGCTATGTGCAAAACAGAGTTCTCATTGTTAAGCCTCATGCGAAGACCCCTTATGAGCTATAGAACAAGAGGCCACCGTTCATTGGCTTTCTTAGGTCCTTTGGCAGCAGGTGTACCATACTCAAAACAAAGGACAATTTAGCAAAATTTGATGAAGAGTCGGATGATGCTATCTTTGTTGGATATTCCTCCTCCTCTATTGCAGTGTATAATATCAAAACTCAACAGTTTGAGGAATCATCCAACATTGTTGTTAATGAGCACACTTCTTGTGTTATAGGGAATGGACCTGAATACATTTTTTATTTAGAATTGTTTCCAAACTATTCTAAACCATCTTGTGAGAATGTTTCAGTTGGAACAGGAACTCAAAGTGACCCATATGAAGATCAACTATTTGAGTTACCTAGACCTATTTCCAATTCTCAAAGAAGAAATGAAGAACAAGCTCCTACTGCTGAAAGTCATGAAAGCATGAGTACTCAGGTAACAAAGGAGCTTCAACAAATTGTTAGCTCACTGAGCCTCATAACCCAGAGGTTGACAATTCAAGCACTCAACACCAAGCTGATGAAGACAGTGACATAGAGGAACAGACAACTGTGATGCTGCTTCACAGCATACTTCTATTGATGATGTCACTCATTCATTCAATCAGTCCTCATTGAATGAATGTGAGACATTAGCTGGAGAAGGTGTTCGAAGTTCTGAGCAAAACTTCTCAAACTTATACCTATCTATGCAATTAGATGTAATTCCTAGGCTCAGGATTCATAACACTCATCTAGTTAAAAACATCATTGGGGATGTATCAGAAGGTGTGAGAACAAGAAATCAGACCCACAATAGGAATGTATGCTTGTACTCATGCTTTCTCTCTTTTGGAACCAAAAAAGGTGGAAGAAGCCCTCAAGGACAACAATTGGATTGAAGCTATGCAAGAGGAATTGCTTCAATTCAAGAGGCAAAAGGTATGGAACCTGTGTCCTTTGCCACCTGGCCAAGTCCCTATCACCAAGTGGGTGTTCAAAAACAAAAAAGATGATAGAGGTTTGATCATCAAGAATAAGGCAAGACTTGTTGTTCAAGGATACACACAGGAAGAAGGCATAGATTACACTGATGCCTTTGCACTTGTTGTAAGACTTGAAGCTGTGCGAATCTTCCTTGCTTATTGCAGCATCCAAGAACTTCACAGTCTATCAGCTTGATGTCAAATGTGCATTTTTGTATGGGAATATAGATAGAAAAGTCTATGTGTGTCGGCCACCTGGATTTGAAGACCCACAACATCCTAACAATGTGTGCAAACTGGATAAAGCTCTTTATGGGCTGCATCAAGCACCTAGGCTGTGGTATGAGACTTTGTCTTAGTTTCTCCTAAAAAATGGCTACACCAGAGGCATCATAGACAAGACATTATTCATAAAGAAATCTAGGAAGGACATGTTGCTTGTTCAAGTCTATGTCAATGACATCATATTTGGTTCCTCAAATGACCAAATATGCAAAGACTTTGAAAGCATCATGAGAAAGAAATTTAAGATGAGCTCCTTGGAAAAGATGGATTTCTTTCTTGGGATTCAAGTGAAGCAGATGGAAGAAGGGTTCTTTATCAACCAGTCTAAGTATGTCAAGGACATCTTAGAAAGATTTAAGATGAAAGATTGTAAGACATCCAAGACACCTATACCCAGAAATCACAATCTATGTCCTGATTCTGAGGGGGAGGATACTGATCAGCATCAGTACAGGGAAATTATTGGATCTCTGATGTATCTCACAGCTAGTAGACCTGATATCATGTTTGCCACTTGTATATGTGCAAGATATCAGGCTGCTCTCAAGGTGTCTCACCTAATTGCCATCAAAAGGATTCTTAGATACCTAAAAGGAGCTCCCAAACTAGGTCTCTGGTATCCTAAGAATAAGGATTTCAATCTCTATGGGTACTCTAACAGTGATTATGGTGGCTGCAACATTAACAAGAAATCCATATCAAGAGGATGTCAATTTCTTGATGGAAGGATTATTTCCTGGCAATGCAAGAAGCAATCATGTCTCTACATCAACTGCTGAAGCTGAATACATTGCTACTGTGAGCTTCTGTGCTCAACTGCTATGGATTCAAAATCAGATGTTAGACTATGGATTCAACTTCATGAATACTCTAATCCACATAGACAACACGAGTGCTATTTCCATTACAGAAAATCCAGTCAAGCACTCCAAGACAAAGCACATTGACATCAGGTATCATTTCATTCGAGATATTTATGAGAAACACTTGATTAAACTAGTAAAAGTCAATTCAAATGAATAATATGCTGACTTGTTCACCAAAGCCTTTGATGAACAAAGATTTAAATACTTAATCACAACTATTGGGATGATTAACATTGACTAGTTTATTTCTTTAGCAAACCTTTTTAAAATGTGTCTTGTTTATGTTGTCTAATTACAATCTAAGCCCTATTACTAAAGTTTTTCTTCTAAGTGAAAATTCTTCCGAAAACAAATTTGCCCTCGGAAGAGATCTTTATATCTTCCGATGGTAAATTCTTCACTTTAGTACTCTCTTCCGAAGAGTTTTTACCCTCGGAAGAAATTTTGATCATAGATCAAATTTATTTCCGAAGATATTAACTTCTTCTCGGAAGAAGTCTTTTATCTCGGAAGCAAGTTTCCCTTCAGAAGAAAACTTTTACTGTGTAACGAAAACCTTTGGGCTCCACTGTGTAAAGATTAAGATCTTTTCAGAATATTTTAAATTATCTACCTTGCCGCCATACTCAAGTACATACCCAAACTGTCTTTTCACCTTATCGGTATGGTCTTTTACCCCCCATTTAAAACTTCCAACTCTCTTTCTTTACCTTTTTACCACCTCTGAAACCTAACACTCCTATTATCATCTTCACTCTCTCTCAAATTCCTTCAATCAAACAATACTTTCTTGCAATGACTCTCAATCCTTAACATAACCAAGTCGCCATCCTTGATTCCTCTAAGGATGCTGACAAGGATGGCGACTTTGACCCATCATCGATTTTCTGTTCCACTCCACATACTTTACCGCCCTCACTGTAAACCCCACCATATACTCTAATCATTTGACCGAATTTTGGGCAAATGGTCATTGTGAAACTTTGAATGATGAGAGGGTCATCAGGTGGAGAATCAGCGGACAAGAGATCATCATTTCTGAATCTACCATCAGGGAGCATCTGAAGCTTCATGACGAAGGCGCCCCTACTGAATTCCCCAAATCTGAGCTAGTAAACACATACACTCAGATGGGAATGGTGGTGATGTGCACAAGTCCACTGTTTACAAGTTTAATTTCTCTTACAACTGGAAATTCTTGTTGCACATTGTTCTACACTGCCTATCCAACAAATCAGGGGGTTAGGATCAAATCCCATATGATCTGGGCTGCCTAGTCCATGGAATGGTAAAAGGTCTCTGCTTTAACTATTCAAGGTTTGTGCTGAACAATCTATGAGGAAATCTTACCTGGGATTCATTTTTCATGTATCTACGGTTTATTCAGCATATCATCAACTGTGAGCTGGACCAGAACATACTACAACATGTAGACACTCTAATGGTCCCACATATGAGGCCGGGCATCTTCAAGACCTTGAAGAATGTGTCCACTAATTTCACGGGGAGATTCACTGATCTTCTCCCAAGTATGTTTGAGCCAATGGCTCCTGGTGACATCCCTGCAAGCCCAGCAGGTGATGAACCCACACCAGACCTCCCCACTCAAATGCCAACTCTTCTTCCCACCCAATAAAGGTTACATATACCAGACGCCCCAAATGAACCCCTGATCAATCTACTCTGATTGATCAGGTCCCCTCTTTTCACACTAAAAAGGCTCGAGTGGAACTCAGGGCTCCCACTCAGCCAGAGGTCATACCATCCTCCACCATCGACCTCAATATCAGTGTTGAGTCTCCTCAGTCTCAACCTGATGAGCCCAAAACCAAAGCTGTTAGCCCTCAGGGTGAGTCCCAACACTCCCCTGAGCAACCAAAAAGGGACAGCCATATTATTGGCACATCTGCTATTGCAGAAGAGTCATTAGGTGATGACCAAGGTCTCGGGTCATTAGAATTATCCTCTCTATCCTTCACTGACCTTTTAATCCAACCTGATAAGGATATCATATTCTATCAGGGCCATGATGTTAATCGACAATACCTCTCTCAAGATCAACTAAGCCCAAGGGAACCTCTGATATCTAGCCAACATCAGTTAAACCAAACTAAGGTGAGTCCAACTGGTGTGGAGGTGACTCATGTAGACTCAGCCGCCATTACTGAGAGTGTCTCACTGGCCTCTCAAGAAAGTGGTGACATCAGTGAGACTGAGTCTACAACAACCTTGCCAATTAATGTTTCTGAAAAGGACATCAGTAGGAAGGGTATCCAAGGCGCCAAGAAACCATAACTGGTGGTGATGATGAATATGCCAGGCATGTTATCTCATCTCCCTATGATTCTTCAAAAGAAGATGAGGGTAGTCTGCAACTCATTATCAAAGACCTGATTTCTAAAGTCTCGAACCTTGAATCAAAGGTTAAGACTTTAGAGGACAGGTCTGCCACTCAGCAACTTGAGATTGAATATCTCAAGGCTAAACTAGCTGAGACACAGACTGAGAAGTCTGTCAGGCATGTACCTATCTAGGTTTCTTTAAGTTCTTCCTCCAGCTCATCTACTTCTCAAGATGATGCTACCAAAAAGGGGGAGAATGTACAGTAACAACATTAGGGAGAATGTACAGTAACAACATCATATGGAACCCACTTACACCATAGAAACAACTTCTCCTGATGCCTTATCTATCTTTTACTCCCAACAGCATCACCCTACAACAGTCTTTCCTCAACCAGCTCCCATTACCTTTCAAGTGGACCAAAGGATGCTCATAGATCTTAATAGGTTTCTAACCAAATTTCTGTTGAGCTCCTCCATTGAACAGCCCTCCCCTGATCTAGTTGTCGCCTACTTTGGAGCTGAAGAGCTTCAAAGGCTGAATGCACCACCTACCTCTAAAGAAGAAGTTGGTCAACCTAAGGTCTCTACTAAACCTAAGATTAACTTCGAATGGGATGTACAGACTGATGGCCCAGCAACTGATTTGGATGGGACAGGTGATGCAGTTCCAGTTACTTCCGAGGTAGAAATCCAAGTTGCCGAAGGAATAATTGGACTGTCTTCATTGTCTAGTGATCGGTTCATCATAGAGACAATCCTTGAACTAGCCTTTAAGATTAACAGTGAGGACTTCCTTACAACCCCTCTCTTATAAGAACCATTACTTCAAACACCCTCACTCCAACCTGAATCTTCTGAACCTGAGTTCCTAAAGGCTGAATCTTCCTCTGATCCTAAGGGGAAGAGAAAGCTTATTGCTGAGGAGCTACTAGAAGAGGAAAGATTGGAGAAGCTAAAGAAGAAAGGTAGACTTGATACTGGAAAGTTGTTGGCTGAAAGTAACAAAGTAACAGCAGTCGCCCAAGCAAGTTTCAACAATAAAAGGAGGGTGGAAATCATTGATAGGCTCATCATCCTGGGAGTAGCCAACGAAGAAACTCTTCTACTCCCAACTAATGAGCTTGTGAAACTAGAAAAGGAAACCTTGATGCACAAAGAAAAGGAAGAAGCAGCAAGGTTGGCCAAAGAGGAAGAAACAAGGAAGAAGGAAGAACCCCAAGAAAGGGAAAGGATGGAGAGAATAACCTTTCTCTGCAACAGAGGCTATTCTCAAGAAGACCTGGCACCTTACAAAAATGACATGATCTTGTTTCTTTTTCACAAAGAGAATGATCTAATCAACAAGGAGAGGAAGAAGGCTGCCAGGGAGAAGCTGAAAGAGAAGAGAAAGAAAGAGGTAGAGGGAGAACTTGCGGCTACCAAAAAGGAGGAAGACAAGGATTGGATGAAATCCTATCTCCGAGCTCACGGCTTCTCCGGTAGGCAAGTGGGTCCCATGTCAATCAAAGCCCTACAACGACATGTCAGCGACATCAAGGCTGATATTCTCTTAGGAAGAAGGCAGGAGGTTGCTCAAACTCCTAGTGTTCAAAGGTTGGCACCCAAACCAACACCCAAACCACTACCCAAAACACATCCTACACCTTCTCCCTTCCCTATCAAAATAGAACCTTTCACCCCTGAACCTTCACCATCAACCTTACCTATACCATCACCCACTGCTTCCCACCAACCACCACCACCACCTATCCTACGACCCAAAACACAACCAAGAACCCACTCAAAAACCAAACCATCCTCTAATCTATCAAAACCCCTGACCATGGAAGAATTCAAGGAGATAAAGAAGAAGCTCATAAATTGCACAACACTGAGCGACATCTCTTGTGAGGAAGAGTCCATCCAGTTGACATTCATTGATGGCTCTTCCAGTTCCCTCGCAAGAGATGCATTCCTTGATCTTCCTAGAGGAACACTGGACCAAGCTCTTTAACTTCTTGCAACAAATTCAGATACTCTCAATGAAGTCAAGAAAAAGTTAAGAAGGATGCTGGTGACTCTGCTAGACATTAGGAAAGGGGACAAACTGCCAACAAAACCCTTCAATCCTAGAAAGCAAATTGTCCAGTGGAGGTTCGATGAAGATTCCTACAGCTTTGCTGTGGAAAGGAAGAACGGTGAACTTACCAGGGCTGACACTTCATCTCTGCCACATTCCAGCAGATTTGACATTGCTGAGTTAGCAGAGAAGCCATTCTCTAATCCATCCAACTCTAAGATAGCTGCTCATATCAGAAATCATTTAAGCAACCTTCATCTAGCCGGGCTCACAAAGAAGGCCAAGATTGAAGAAGAGTTGAAAAGGAGAGCACATGATGCAGAAGAAGGCACAACCATAAAAGGGAAGACTTTTCTACAAATGGTTGAGGTCTCCACTTCAGATCCTATAGTTAGATGGGAATATGACTATCTTTCCTATCAACTAACTCTCTTCAGAGGGATGCAGCAAAGAGTACACGTCATTCAGAGCAACCAACTGGATTTATTATCTACGAATGACCTGTACAAACTCCTCGCCACCACATCAGGGAAAAACAAAGAGACAAATAATATATGCTTTCCCTGGTGTTGAAGGCTTTGAAGAGCAAAAGGAAGTGACGTTTTGGTAGCATCAGCCTAGGGGGAGTTTGTTGGATCATATGAGGCTGGTGCAACCAAAATAACACTTAGAACACTTTTGTGTACAAGTTGAAAAAGTCTTCCGAAGACAAAACTACTCTTTCGCAGCTATGTTAAAGATCTTCCAAAGCATTATGTCTGAAGAGCTTCCGAAGAAAAACTAAGTCTTTTGAGACTAAGTAGTTTTCCTTCTGAAGTATATGAAGAACTTCCAAAGGATAGAACAAAGTCTTTCGAAGACCAAGCAGTTCTCCTTCCGAAGCATTCACACTTAGAAGATCCAAGACAAAGTCTTCTGAAGAATAAAGTCATAAAGACCTGTAGAAGATTCGGAAGAAGTTGTTTCTTCCGAAGTATAAATGCTCTCCGAAGAACTTATTCTTCCGAAGCCATGTAGCTTCGTAAGAATCAACTATGAACCAGTGGACATAAGTATGGTCTATCTGACAGACTCTGATACACTGAATGGTGTTTTTCCTAACCCATGCAGTTGACCATACTTTAATCTACTGTTCACATTTTCAATTTAGTACAGATGCCATCTTTAGTTGGTGACAAAAGGTAAGTCATGGACATGTCATGACTATCTTATCTAGGATATTATTTTATCTTAGATACTTTACTTCTAGCAATGTAGTATTTGTCTAGTTGTAGATTCCAGCTGGTTTTCCAAGTATAACCGGCTGTAGATAGTAGTATATATAGTTTCTCATTGTAACTTAAGTAGCATGAGCTTAAGAGTCTTGTAATACTGAGTTGAGAATTAATATATACAAGTATCTTGAAAACCATTCTCTTGTTCATTAACTTCGTATATTATTATCAACTTTAGTTTGAGATTCTGTGTTTCATCGATCCAGTGAGACTTAGTGAGTTCTGTGTTTAGAGTCAAAATCGATCCTGCATTTATAATAGATTTCATAACAATAGAGTATATGAAACGGCTTTAAATAGATTTTGTGTTCATGCAGCAGTTAGTCATCGCCTTACTGTTTATGCAAAGTAGGCCAGGTTAGATCTCTCAAATAAAAGCCAATTAAATCTTTCAAGTTACATTGTACTTCTTTTGAATGTCCAATTGAGATTCATTTTGGTATTTTTCTGTTATATTGAGTGGGTACTAACTGAACCAGAGTTGAGTTGGGTTAACCTGCCAAAACTATTTTTCTATATTTTCCTGACAGTTATGAGAAGGACAAAATGCATGAAATTGAAATGAACTTTATATTTTTCCTTATTTGGGTGGTTAATAACTGTAAGCAGTGGTATGCTTAATTATTTTCAATTAGCATGGTAATTAAGGTGTGCTTAATATTGCTTAATGAAGTTTTTAGATTGTTTAATTCTTTTCTTATGGGTAATAAACTAGAATCAATGTATTTCTGATGTACTCAATGCTTTAAATTATTTATATACCAACAGTTTTAAAAGAACATTATTCGTGGTGTTGAAGGGTTTATTGAGTTTCTTCACAGCAAAGGGTGTTTGGATATTTGTTTTGCAAAAATAGGTTTTAAGTGTTTAGTTAAAAGTGGTTGAGATTGGATTTGTTGATTATTTAGGATCACACAATAAAAATTGAAGATACATGCATGAAGAAAACATAAATTTGCATCTTTTTATTACCTTTAATACTAACTTTCTGATCCTTATTATTCAAGTTGCTATTATCACTTCAGTAAGCACATTTGAAATCCCCATAGGTTTGTTACATTTCAAGTTTAGCAGCTTTGGTCTTTGGCATTACTATTTTTCTATCAATAACTCGAGTAATCAAACTGACATTGTCACCAACAATTATGAATGCTACATGGTAATACATGAAATAGTTATTAAAATAACTACACAACATTTAAGAAGGTTTCATGCTTTTGATTATAAATTTTAGAGTATTTAGAATGCCGTTTATGTTTATACTAATAGAAACAAATACAAGATAAATATTGTTGCTTGTTACACTTAATTCATAAAACCATAGAGAAAACACTAATCCTACTTTTAAGAAGAAAGAGCTACACAGTAAATAGATTAGCAAAAATCTATTTGTTGTGCAACTATCATAATTGCTTTTTACATTCTCCATTTTCTCAATGGCATTTTCATTGTAGTTTTCATACATAAAACACAAAATAAAAATGACTAAAGACTAAAGTGAGTCAATACCCCATATGTTGATCAATTTATTGCATAATCTCATATAAGCTTTAAATTATCTTATATTGCACCAAAGCTGAAAATTAGGAGTAAACCGAGATCATACTTGGTACCTTTAATCAAGAAATCATGCAAGAAATCATAAAAGATCGAAATTAGATCACAAGGCATCCTTTTTATATATAATCGATTTTGTAATCGTAAGAAACCCATATACGAAATCGATCTCAAAGAAATCGGAGGACACAAGACCACTGCAACACTTTCTTGAAGGAAAAAAAAAAAACCCATTTTGAAATCACGATTTCTTTGATGGAAAGTCAAAAGAAACTTTTGAAATTTACAATTAAGTACAAAAGTTTTAAAGGATTTTATTTTTGGAATAAAGGTTTAAAACACCCATTAAACTTTAGAAAAAAAGAAAACAATCATCATTTGTTTAATCAAACTAGAATTTCAAAATTAAAATCATCAAAGAAATGACGGACGAAAATAAAGACAAATCTGGTGCGGAAGGAAAGATAGTCGTATATAAAGAAGGAGGATCAATGTCACATTTCAATTGCCAGGTATTAAATTCTACAAATTATACCATTTGGTCAATTCGTATCAAGACGATTCTAGAAGCAAATGGATTATGGGAACAAATTGAACCCACTCTTGAATCCAAATCCGATACCAAGAAGGACAAGACCGCTACGGCATACTTGTTTCAATCTATACCCGAAAACATGATTTTACAAGTATCAAAATTTAAGACTTCAAAGGAAGTTTGGGACACATTGAAAACAAGATACGTGGGAGTAGATCGGGTACAAAAAGCAAGACTACAAAGTCTACGTTCAGAATTTGAAACGGTGAAAATGAAAGATAACAAGATGATTGACGAATTCGTGGGAAGATTAAATAGTATTGCATCAAAGGCTAGCAATCTTGGATCAACTTTTGATGATGCAACTTTGGTACGCAAAATTCTAAATTCCTTAGCTGAACGATTTCTACCGATCATTGCATCAATAGAACAATATTCGGATTTGAATACTACATCATTTGATGAGACAATTGGATGATTAAAGACGTATGAAGAACGAATTCGTCCAAAGGAAGATAAACAAAATGATCACTCAAGTAAGTTATTATTTACTCGTCACGATGGGAAGGAATGAGCGAGGAAAAAACTTTAGACAAAACAACTATAGAGGAAGACATCACCAAGGTGGTGGAAGAGGCCGTGGTAGACAAAATTTTCAATCAAGACAAAACTCACAATCAAGAGGAGAAGGACATACCTCTTATGAAACGAAAGGAAATCAAAATCAATATGACAAGTATCGAAAGAACGCAAAGATCAGAAAAGAAATTGGAAATCCAAAAGCAAATATAAAATGCTTTAAGTGCGATCAATATGGTCATTTTGCCACAGATTGCTATAAGCAAAAGCAAAATGTTGAAGAATCACATCTCGTTCAAGAACCTGAGGAACCAACCTTATTGATGGCAACATGTAAAGAAAAGGAAATCGTTAACATAAACGAAGAAAAGGTAATACCTAAACTTTATTTATTAGAAAAAGGATTTGAAGGAACATGGTTTCTAGACAATGGTGCAAGCAATCATATGACAGGAGAATGTTCATATTTTATGGATTTCAATGAAAATATTTCTGGAAAGGTTAAGTTTGATGATGAATCAAGTATAGAAATCAAAGGACAAGGTTCTATACTACTACAATGCAAAAATGGAGAACAAAGGACGATAACAGAAGTTTATTACATTCCTAATTTAAGAAGCAATATAATTAGTCTTGGACAAATGACTGAAACTGGAAGCACCATCCTAATGAAAAATGAACATTTGTGGATAAGAGATGCAAGTGGGAAATTGTTAATAAAGGTTCCAAGAACAAGTAATAGGTTATACAAGATAGAATTATCCGTTGGATCGCCAGCATGTCTCCTCTCATAAATTAAAGACGCAGCTTGGTTATGGCATGCCCGGTTAGGCCACTTAAACTTTAACTCTTTAAAATTTCTAACAACAAGAGAATTGGAACGAGGTATTTCAAGAATATTATCACACCCGCCGCAAATATGTGATGCATGTCTTGCAGGGAAACAAAGTAGAGAAGCTTTCCCATCACAAGCAACATTTAAGGCAACACGACCATTAGAACTAGTTCATGCAGACTTGTGTGGACCAATCTCACCAACTACAAAAACTGGCAATCCTTATTTCTTTCTATTGGTTAACGATTACTCGTGTTATATATGGATATATATGATGAAGACAAAAGACCAAGCATATGAAACTTTCAAAAGATTAAAAAAAGAAGCTGAATCAGAAACTAGGGAAAAATTAAAGCAATTAAGGACGGATCATGGAGGAGAATTTACATCTAATTTATTAACAAAATTTTGCGAAGATGAAAGAATTCAACGCCAACTCACAACACCTTACTCTCCATAACAAAATGGAGTTTTAGAAAGAAGAAATAGATCAATATTAGGTACACTAAAAGCATGCTTAAAGCCATGAAATTGCCATAAGATTTCTGGGCCGAAGGAACTCATCATACGGTTTATATACTCAATCGTGTGCCCACAAAGCATTAAAGGACACAAATTCGTATGAAGCATTAAAAGGAAAAACACCAAGTGTTAAGCATATAAAAGTTTTTGGATGCACCGCTTATATGAAGGTACCATCAATTCATTTACAAAAACTAGATGATAGAACATTGAAGACGGTATATTTAGGAACCAAATCAGGATCCAAAGCATATCGATTATATGAACCTATAAAGGATCAAATACACGTAAGTAGAGATATGAAATGTGAAGAAGATTTACCATGGGATTAGGATAATTATCTATCTAAAGTAAACAACAAAAGTCCTGCTTGGACAAGTTTTATTGTGGAAGGTTCTCTTGATGAACCACAACCACTTATATCTATTGATCAACCTGAACAACCAATGCAAGAAAGTGAATTTAGTCACATGGAGCAACCTAATCCTGAAAATTATACATTGCAAAAGGAACCATCAGGATTTGAAAATGATAAAGAAACTACATCATTGGATATTGATCATGAACCCATCAAAGGCTTTAGACCTTTAGGAGATATTTATGGTCGCATGGTTGAAATCAAGCCTAACTATAGACAAGAAGACCTACTTCTGACCTATGATGATAAACCTAACAATGTCAAAGAAGCGTTAAGTGACTCAAATTGGGGGAAGGCTATGAAGGATGAAATCAACTCAATTGAGAAAAATAAGACATGGACTTTGATAGAATTGCCTTTAGGACAAAAACCTATAGGATTAAAATGGATATTCAAGATTAAAAGAGACGAGAAGGGAAAGATCTCTAAATACAAAGTAAGATTAGTAGCAAAAGGCTACATCCAACAACATGGTATTGACTTTGATGAAGTATTTGCATCAATTTCAAGAATGGAAACTATAAGATTAATTTTAGCACTTGCAGCAAGAGAAAAATGGGAAGTACATCATTTGGATGTAAAATATGCTTTTCTAAATGAAGAATTGAAGGAAGAAATATACGTTACTCAACCCGAAGGATTTGTAAAGAAAAGAAAGGAAAATAAGGTTAACAAACTTACAAAGGCACTGTCTGGATTACGAAAAGCACCTAGAGCATGGAATGTGAAACTAGACAAGACCTTGACGGAATTAGGTCTTTCGAAGTGTCCACAAGAACAAGCAATCTACAAGAAAAACAAGTGTGAATTAATTATTAGAGTTTATGTAGATGACTTATTAGTTACCAGAAGAAACAAGAAAGACATCACAACTTCAAATGGGAAATGAAGAATTAAGTTGACATGAGTGACTTAAGATTACTATACTACTATTTGGGAATCGAAGTCACATAAGATTCAAAGGGAATAACATTAAATCAAAGAAACGATGCTATGAAGATATTACAAAAGGAAAAAATAGATGATTGTAATCCAACAATGTACCCAATGGAACCGGGAACAAAGATGTGAAAGTTTGAGAAAAGCGAACCAGTAAATGAAATAGAATTTAGAAGGATAATTGGAAATCTTCGCTACCTCACCCATACAAGACTAGACATAAATTTCGCTGTTGGAATGTTGAGTAGATATATGTCAACACCTAAGAAAGAGCACATGCAAGCCTCAAAGCAACTATTAAGATATGTTAAAGGAACACTAAACTATGGAATTACCTATAAAGAAAATGGCTGTAAAACTCTACTTGGATACGGTGATAGCAGTTATGGAACAGACCCTGATGATGCTAAAGGCACAACTGGAATAGTTTTCTACTTCAACGATGCACCAATATCATGGGCAAGTCACAAGCAAGCAACAGTCATACTTTCATCCTGTGAATCAGAGTTTATTGCAACAACTTCAGCAGAATGTCAAAATTGGCTAAGGAGCTTATTAAGTGAACTAATAGGATGGCAACAAGACAAGATCATACTACGAGTAGATAACAAATCTGCTATACTACTAATGAAAAATCCAGTCTTCCATGGGAGAAGCAAACACATAGATGCAAGATATCACTTCATACGAGAATGCGTGGAAGAATGAAAGATAACTATAGACTATGTCAGTGGCTCGCTACAAAAGGCAAATATTCTAACTAAAGCACTACCAACGAAGAAGTTTGATAAATGAGAAGTTGGCTAGGAGTCACAAGTATTGAAGAATGTTAAATTTAAGGAGAAGATTATTAGATTAAATTTAACAAACACTATCGACCCAATGATCTCAAGTGAACCCTAGACCCAACTAGATTAACTATTTAACACCGTTAGTTAGTTATGGTGGTTATATTAACACCGTTAGTAGATACCGTTAAATTATATATATAAATACCCTAGATCTCTTTCATTTGTAACATACGCTTTTCATAATCAGATTATCAATTCTCTGTTCTTGGCATAATGATCCTACATATTTTATCATCTATTTCCCTACACCCACCAATGACTCATAGACATCTACACCCAACTGCACAAACTATCGACTCTTTAATGCAACTTGATCTTTCCGCTTGTGTCAATGTTGAGGTTAAGTTTTAAAAGATATCTTCAAATCCCTGTTTTCTTATAGAATGCTTTCGCTTGACACTCTAATGAGATACATAAATGCATTTTTTTGGATATGGAGCAGAAGATTCTTATTGTGTGTTTAAACTTGCATATAGTAAGCTTTCTTTAAACTATTGTTTGTAATGCACAAAAGTCTAACTATCATGAATGTTGACACCAATTTCCACAGTTCTTATACGTACAAAAGCGTGTGATTTGATACATTTTTCTTTTGTTTTAATAACACCATCTCTCCTCAAAAGAAGAGGAAAGGAATGTTAGTTTGGATGGTAGCATTGGTAGTATCCTTATATTTTGGATTTTATAACGTCCACTTACATAGCATGGTACTTTAAATGAGGCACATTGGTTAGGTTTCAAGGATGAATAGTTACATATAAATTCTTTTCTTATGTGACTAATATACACTTACGATTATGGAGTTGCCAAATATGATATTGGAACCGCATTTGGTTTTTATACCACAAAACATTCAAATTCCACGAAACTTGATGTTTTTATACATAAGCTGATTTCAAATATCAATGTTAGGTGGACATCATGACGGAATAGTTTAGGGGAATTGTATATTAAGGAAGTCACCCAAGCAGGCCTAACATGAAAGATAGCACACCCGCAGCAACGCGCGGACATTCCAATTAGTATATTAAATATATTTGCAAAATTCATGATAACGTTTTTCTCAAATTTATAAAATTTCAAATTATGTACTATATTTGAATAAAAGTTATTATTATATTTTTTTAAATATTGTTTTATAGTGGTTCTTCCTCTCATGTAATAGTCATATCAAATGAGTCATGTTAATAATCATAATAAACGTGTCACATTCTTCGTGTTATTGATTTGTTTGGATTTAATTATGTAAATAACGTTTATGTCATTTATGTTACTAAAACACTTATATTATTGTTAAAACATGTCAACCACTTATTAACCATATATATAAGTGTTTGGAGTATACGAGGGTCCAACCATTTAACACAACACAACATGTTTTGCAGCTCTAAAAGTCATGTCTATAATTCGGACTTTCATCATGTACAGAACGTGTGAATTTGTATGCACCATACAAGCCTTGCAAGACATGTATAAATAGGAGTATAATTCAATCTATATGACAAGTATTTGACACAATATGCAGAAAACCAACTGTTTGAAAAAGTGACAAAAATTAATTTCAGATTTTCAATAAACCATAACATATGGATCTATCATAGCAGTTTTTGGAAATTAGTTGAAGGAACGAGGAACTAATTTCTTGCAGTTTTCATGACGGAAGAAGTATGTAAGTCCAACACGATCGAAAAGCCGTAACAACTGATTTTGATGTTTAACTCGTCTTCTAACTTACCAGCAGATTGTGTCATTTTCTGGCAAAAGACGAAGGCAAAGACATTTATTAAAACAATGTTCGTTATCTTTGAAGTATATCATTTGTAAAGCACAATGTAACTAGTTGTGGTATGTTTGTTTTCCTATTTTATTCCACTTGTGTATAGTATAAATAACCATATCTTTCACTCAAATCATCACAACTTTAAAACTCTCTCAACATTTACGTGTTTTGGTTTTGATACAGATACAATGCTCAGTTTAACTTCAATGGCGTCGGTTAAGACATATTCTAGCATTCTTATAGTTATGAGCCTTCTATGTATCGGCTCCTGTGATACTGGGATTGGAACCATCAATGACTCTCCATACTTACGTAATCCATTGCATGCATCTACACATATAATAATACTAGATGAATATTATCCTCTAAATGTATATTGATGAACATGTTTTTATAATGGTTATTATAGCATCTGCTTGTTACGGGTTTCAAGATCAAGGAGTTATGATAGCTGCTGCCAATCAAGATCTATGGCAAGGTGGAGCTGCTTGTGGAAAATATTTCCAGGTGACTTGTACGGGTGGAACCAACCTAGGTACACCGCACCCTTGTACATCCAGCCCCACTGTGACTGTAATGATCACCGACTTCTGCCCGCCACCTGGTTGCAAGGGCGACCTTGACTTGTCCCACGAAGCCTTCTCCACCATTGCTGATCCCGCAGCCGGAGGAATCACAATCTCTTACCAACAGTGCGTGCACAATTACATTTTCTTCCTTACATTATTTATGAGAAAGATATTAAATCTTAATTTTTATTACTATATACACAACCGGCCTAGCTAATACAAAATTATTTGGTTTCTTCCTTGTGTAGGGTGTGAAGATGAAAAAAAGAAGATCGTAGAAGTTGCATTTAGTTCAAACTACATGATGTTTGCAGTTGGGATCAAGATGCAGGACCTCCATAACATTTACAATAATCTGAAATATTTTAGTTTCCAAGTTATTTGATGTTGTAGTTGCTAACAATTGATATCTTCTTTTTTGCTTTACATGAATTGGCAAATCAAGAAACGAAGGCTTTGAACGTTGTTACTTGAAACAAATCTTGCCCTTCTCTTTGTACCAAGAAACTAATCAAAAGATAAAACACTAACATGTGAATCAATATAACTTAAACTACAAACCCGCCTAGGCGAATTAGGGTTGGGTTTAATCCGGCAACCTGCCTACCTTATTGAAACTATAACTACAAACTAGCATGAAATAATTTTTTCGACTACGACGACGACGATCACCACCACCGCAGCCCCACCACCACCACCACAGCCCCTATCACCTCCACCGTATCCACCCATCACCACCACCGCAACCCCCATCACCACCACCGCAACCACCCATCACAACCTTCACAGCCACCCATCACCACCTTCACAACCATCTATCACCATCACCGTTACAACCACCCATCACCGTAGCCACCCATCACCGTAGCCACCCATCACCACTACCGCAGCCCCCATCACCACCACCACCGCAGGCAGCCATCACCATAACCATTACCACTATCACCACCATGCAGCCCCCATCACAACCACCCATCACCACCACCAAAATCCCTATCTCCACCACCATAGCCGCCCATCACTACTAGATCTGCGATTTTTGCCAAAATACCCTTGGGCGCCACCGCGTTTCCCCCTTCCACCACTAGATCAGCTTATCTAGAATAACAATTTCACATCTTGGTGGTTATGGACTATCGATCACACACATAGAGAAGAGAAGAGATAGAGGTGGGATGGGAGTATTTTATTTAACTAATAAGGGTATTTTTGTCATTTTATAAAAATTAACAGAAAAATCTAACGACATTAGTGTGTTGGACTCAAACGGAAATGAAAATGAAATGTTAGGGAGCAGATGACAATTTTGAAACTGTAGAGATGCAAGTGGTTAAAATAGGCAAATATCAGGGATGCAAATGATAATTTACTTTTATTATTATTATTATTATTATTATTATTATTATTATTATTATTATTATTATTATTATTATTATACAATGTCAATAATCATTATCATTGTTTTTTACAGGTTTGCATCTTTTAAAAACAATCTGTTAGAGCATTCACAGTTGATTTCTTATATTTATCTATATTGTTACATTAAATCACTATTTTTTCTCTTTACTTTTCAAGTAAATAATACTTTTTATACCATTATAATTACTTTTTTCTCTCTCTTTCACTCACAATCATTTTAAAAAATATTAAAAAAATTATAGAAATTAAACAGTAATTCTTCAAATATATCAATCAACAATAACATTTTCTCTCTACTTTACTCACAACCACTCAAAACCATTCCGTATATTATAGGAAACACACTCATATCTTTTTAGAGATTTCACTGTGAATGCTCTTACATCTTTCAGATGAACATTCTTAGCAGCTTTTTTTCGGTATAATTAATACAACTATCGATCAAATATTCATCCCTGATTACGCAAAGCAGATTTCACGTACTTTATCGCAAAAAATCTCTTAAAATTATAGATATGAATAATAAATTTAATGACAATTTCAATAAACGATACAAAAACATAAATAAAATATGTTGTAAGATCTAAAACCTTAAAGTCCTCATAGCTGGTCAATCATAACATAAAACTTTACATAATACATTATTGGAATTAAACATTGTAGAGGAAAACTTAAAACCTTCATTACTTAACCACACATGTCAACAATAGACGCTTGTTTTATATCAAAAACAATAATATTGTAACATAAAGTAGATATCATTTAATTTGAAGATGGATGTTGGTCTCTAAATGCCAAGTAGCTTCCTTCCCATTGCATTCTCAGTAATATAATATATAAAAAATATACGTTTAACTTCATTTTATAAACACGTGTTTATTCTTCATATAAGTAAAATTGACTTTCATATAACCCTTTATTATGTTTATTATCTTCATTTCATTTATTATATTTCCTGTTTTATGAACTGAGATTGCACAAAGCATGAGCCCAAACATCTTATTAACAACGAATGTCAACCCCTGTTAGCAGGCATTTATCACGGGTTAGCTAAACCTCTAACGGTTAACCCACACTCCAAGGCGCACAGCTTGCTTATCAATAAAGGTCCATTCCAATCCTTTGACTTACATAAGTGAGATCAATTCATCAGTACTTACAAAACTTTTCAGTCTAGGCTCATATTTCTTTTCATTAAGTTTTATTATCATTCTTTTCGTACATTAATGTTTCATTTTGTTAAAGATGATACTTTTAGGATATCTTTCATTTCATCATGAAGCATTAAATAACCCTTTTATAGAAATAAGGCATATAGAAATTTATACAACAAAATAGTCATATTAAATAACAATCAACTTCTAGTCAACACTTAGTTAAAAACCTTGATGAAAATATTCAAGTATTTACTACTGTGGGTAATAGTAATGTAATGTGGATAAGTAAACTGAGTGTAAATAACCATTCTTTAAAAGTGAAGTATAGGCTAATACGGATGAGCTATTTGATACAGGTAACATACCCTTTGCGGATGGGTATCGCAATAACGATGAACAACTTTTGATGTGGATGCGTAGCATCTAATGCGGATGAACGGTGTTAGAATTTGGCGAAGTATCAGGGATGCAAGTGAATAGGACTCAATGCAGATGAATGGTTTAATACGGATAAGAGTCAATATGGGTATTAATTGATGCAGGTGAATAATTGTTGGAATTTGGTTAAGTATAAATGATGCGAATGGGTCAAAGGTTGATACAGGTAACAGTATTTAATGTGGATGCACTAATAATCGATATAGCTAAGTTATATGATCAATGCGGATGAGTTAAGATATAATATTAGCCGAAGAAATTCTAATGCGGGTGACAGTACCTGATGCGCATGTTTAAACCTTACTGTCCATTATCATATTTAGCATTTTAGCCTAAGTCATGTTTCAAACATTATATCTAAATCTCATCAAGCTAGAGTTCACCGCTAAACATGGTATGAGTTTCATCTACCATTTAAGTCAAAACATCATAACCGAGAATAAAAATGCCATAATTACATGTGAAATCATTGTTTGATAAAAACGTATCATGTAGCATGCATATTAGTCCCAAAAGTAAGACAAAAACATTAATAAGGGTATCTAGAACTCAGCTTTCAAAGCTTTCTAGAAAACCCTAGAATCAAAAGGATAAAACCCGAAATCTACACACACGCACACGTAAAGTTTCAAACTATATTCATTTAAACACATTATAAACATCATTTAAGCCTAGATCTAGCTTAGATATAATGAAAATATAATGAAAAACATGATAAAGCCATACATTTATGCTTGTTCTTTAATTTTCTCTCTCTAAAACCTCAACTTTCTCTCTAAACTGCTTAGAATAAAGCTTTAAGTGTAAGAAATAAAGAAAAAGGGGCGGCTTCTTTCCTTTTATAGCCATGACATTAAGGTTTTATTTTAAAACCCCACCTTTAGTCCATTTTTCTTTATTTCAATCATAGACTTCCTTCTATTTCCTTTTTACCCATTAATATGAAATTTTGGGTGTTACATATTCGTATTTTGTTTTCGCCATTATTTTTTTTTTCAAAACTTGTCAAATATTTCATCTACATTCAAATTATCAATCTAGTTAGAAAGTTTTAGCCTACAACTTTTTTATCATCATCATCATCAAAATCATATGCATACATCTCGACTAACCTTAGTATCTTAGATTAACATATCTACCAACGTGTTGAAACAATGAAACCCATACTATGGCGATAACATTTGTCCTATCTTTGGCATTTTCTAGGTAGTAAAATTATCATATCATTTCAATGTTATACAATGTTTTCAGAAATAGATCAGACAACGAACCAATCATCTTACTAGTTAATTGATCGAACTGGATTTGAGATCTGGATGATATCATTATTATATATTGTTTTATGTATAATTTAATATAATTATTTTATGTTTGTATTTTATAGTTAATATATAATTAAAACTTAATAATAATTTATGATCAAACACTCCAATTCATCTGACCCACTTATTAAACCCATTAAATAAAAGAACCTTACAAGATAAAAAAAAATCTGTCCAACCCGGTTCCGGTCCGACACAAAGGCGATCCAAACCGGCCAGTTCTATGGCTACAAAATGAATTGAGATAGATCGGACCGGTGGTCTCATCGAATCCGGGTCCGACCGGTTGGACCAGCCGATCCGATTCGAGTCGGAAAACATTGATGTTATGTTATTTAAAAAATAGAGTTGACATACTCGAAAAATGAATCAAAACCCTTTAATCTAAACTTTGGCGTTGTAGCTTGGTTGAATTGATGACCACCAAGAGATGCATTAAATAAATTTTGATCCTTCCATGAGGATATTAAAGCATTATATTTGTGACCAACCACCCCCCCCCCCCCCCCCCCCCAAAATATGCAACATCAATTGTAAATAAAACAAAAAAAAAATTAAATGTTTTCAGATCCACCAAAAGTCCATCTGCCTGAATTTAGCTAGCACTAGTGTTATTACAGTTTTTCATATCTTTAAGCATTTCAATAATTGATGAATAAAACTAGCCAAACGTGCACTTGTTTTATAATAAGAATTTCAAGGTGTTTCTGCAGCTATTTCAAAAGAAATTTCTTGATTATAATCTTTACTAGTATGGCATGCTAAACGACCCATAGCCTCTTTCAATTTCTATTTTTATTAATTTCCCAAACTGTGTCTTGTCGTTTTCAAGATACATAAATGTTGTTCGAAGTCCTTAGCATGCATATCAAAAAAAATTCAAACGCTCGTATATTTGTTTGAGTCGAACACCAATTACTTAGTGAAGTTGATCAGTGAAACAATGTACATAATATGCCGAAGAATTCACTTTTAAAATTAAAGCTCTCATACAGTGGCGGAACCATAATTATTTTCTAGGGGGTCGCTACTTTTTGAAGATTAGATTTCTAACAAAACAACATTAAGTTTTTAGGGTCGTCCAATCGGGTCGGGTCGGAATAGATTGAACCAATTTTCAAGTCATTATTACACCCCTAAATATGATAAAGTTTCAACTAGAACCACTAGAATTAATAACAAAATTAACGACTATAATCACTATTGTTTCTACCACAATCACTAATAATAATAATCAAAGATTGAACAAATTAAAACAAATATGTTAGCATCACGTCTTTTGGACGTAGCCATATGTGAGGACGAAAAGCCTTTTGAAACTTAAAACAAATAAAGGCGTATATCTTATAATTATTATTACACCCATCATATCTAAGTATCTAACCCTAACCAAATCAAGTAATAATGAAGAAAATCCCACTTAGCTAAGAGTGAAAACCAATAACATGTAAAGTGATAGAATGTAACATTTTCATAAGTAATGCTAAACAAAATCGACGAAATGATGCCCATGTTCTTTTCTAATAAAAAACACCTAAAGCTTAACTAAGAATCAAAACCAATAACAACATAGAAAAGTATAGAAGAACGGTTCTCATTTAGAATCACTAACAAATTTCTAATCAAAATTTTCAAGAAAAAAAGACCCAAAAACAACTATTTGACTTATTAACCACTTTTCATAAAAACAGACACATTTTATGAATTGTGTTAAGCTAATAAACACAAAATCTAGGCTTGAACAAAATCTAGTTACCAAAATCACTAAAACAAATTAATTAACAAGAAACAAAACAACTATATTTGTAGAATCAAAATCTAAGGCTTGAATCTTCTCATCTAAACAAAATTGTAGGAAATAAACACAGAAACAAATTAACTCAAGAATCAAGAAAGTTAGAAAACTAACCTTGAATGGTTGCCGGAGCCTCAGAGGGTGGAGGGATGGTCGCCGGCTAGTGGATCGATGGAGCCATGGAGGCTGGATTCTGAAAGATTGCAATGATGAGGGGCTGAAGTTTCAGTCGAACAAAGAGGTGCTCAGGTGCATCAATGGAGGAGGAGGGATTTGGGTTAGGTTAAAATGTATTAAAAGTAAGGGTCCACTACTTGCTCAAAAATCAATAGGGTCACTTGACCCCGTAACCTTGGGCGTAGTTCCGCCCCTGCTCTCACACCGTTAAATTCACCGTCCATATTATTTGCGTTATAATAATAAGACTTCTAACCTTAATCAAACTCAATTCCTACAGGGAAAATAAATCACAAATAGCATCTTTTGAGACAATGCAAAGTTTGTATTACATAAACAAGACCAATAAATTGATTAACTCTACACTCGTCAACATATCATATAACCACAAATTAACAATATCGTTATGACCGCTACATATATCAGCATATTATATAACCACGACCATATGTTTTAGATTTGTAACAAGTGACATATTTTTACAAATCTAAAACTCAAAATGACATATTTATATTTTGGTGTATCTCTCTGTAATTGTGGATGCACATGTATAATCAAGATCACCCTAATTGAGGGTTAACTTCTCCCAAAATCACAAGAAGAACAAAAGAGATTGGTATGTGAAAGCCATGTATTTTATTGATAACCAAACAAAGCTTTTAAATAGGCCTGCATGCAAACGTAAACTTAAACTAACTAATTGATTTCTTGAGAGCTAGCACCTGACTTCCTTAAAGACCAGGCAGAAGTTACTAACATACTTGACCAAGCTCCCCGGTCACATAACGGTTAATAATAAGTTTGTGTTAGATTTTAGTAGTTTCATGATGGAAGAACTAATGAAAGTCCAACACGATCGAAAAGCCAGTCGAATGATGGAGTACATTACATTGTGTCAACTGATTTTGATGTTTAACTCTTCCTCTAACTTACCAGCAGATTGTTTCATTTTCTGGCAATAGACGAAGGCAAAGACATTTAATAAAACAATGTTCGTTATCTTTGAAGTATATCATTTGTGAAGCACAATGTAAGAAGTTGCAGTATGTTTGTTTCTTATTTTATTCCACTTGTGTATAGTATAAATAACCATCTCTTTCACTCAAATCATCACAACAATTTTAAAATTATCTCACAAAACTTACTCGTGTTTAACTTCAATGGTGTCGGTTAGGACATACTCTAGCATTCTCATAGTTATGAGCCTTCTAAGTATCGTGTCGTCAGATACTGGGATTGGAACCATCAATGACCCTCCATACTTACGTAATCAAACATTATATTATAGATATAGATGAATATTATCCCCTAATGAATTATTGATGAACATGTTTTTATAACTGTTATTACAGCATCAGCGTGTTACGGGTTCCAAAATCAAGGAGTTATGATAGCCGCTGCAAATCAAGATTTATGGCAGGGTGGAGCTGCTTGTGGAAAATATTTCCAGGTGACTTGTACCGGTGGAACCAACCTAGGTACACCACACCCTTGTACCTCCAACCCCACTGTGACCGTAATGATCACCGATTTCTGCCCGCCACCTGGTTGCAAGGGCGACCTTGACTTGTCCCATGAAGCCTTTTCTGCCATTGCTGATCCCGCAGCTGGAGGAATCAAGATCTCTTACCAGCAGTATGTGAACAATTACACTTTCTTCCTTTCATTATTATACAACCCATGAAAAAATTATATCAACTTCTTCCTTGTGCAGGGTGTGAAGAAGAATATAAAGATCGTAGAAGGTGCTTTCAGTTCGAATTACTTGATGTTTGCAGTTGGGATGTGGCATTTCCAATAATCTCAATATTCTTAGCTTCGTTTTATTTGATGTTGTTGTTGATTTTTATTGATATCTTCTTTTTGCTTAATGTTAATTTTCAAATCAAGAAACCAATGTGTTCGACGACCACGTTAAATTGAAACAAATATTGCCCTTCTATTTGTACGAGGAACACATAAAAAGACAAAACCGTGACATGCAGATCAAGACAAATATAACTATAACTACAAACCTGATAATAAATAAGGGGTTAGAATTTGTTTAAACGGGTCATCAGCCTAAGTCATTAAAACGGGTAACCTGCCTAAGCTATATGTTTAAGGTTTGTAACAAATGACATATTTGTTACAAGCGTACTTGTTAAAGATTAAGTATTTAATTCATAATTTACTGATGAATTTTGTAAAAATCTGTTCAAAACATAGATAGTGTTGGAAGTAGTTTTTCCCTCCCAACCGGTCCACTATTAACCTGTGTCTAGATTTTAACTTTCGCCGTCCCTGTTATACATTTAAGTTCTACACATGAGACCCGACCCTAAATTGTTTAGAAGTGCTTTGTGATATGGTAGGTTCAATTGGGAAAAAAACTTTTATTCACTCTCATATTTTGCAAAAATGTCACACCCTAAATCAACGCCTCACCCAACAACACCACCTTCCATCTCACCTTCGTTATCTACTATAAAAACCATCTCACCTTCGTTATCTACTATAAAAACCATCTCCACTCAACACATCCACCGCGTGTTCTTCATTGCCAATGTTCAACTGTTCTTGCATTACACGTCAAGCCCATTGAGTAAACAAAAAACAAAACTCCCCAACACCACCGCATGCTAGAAGAGTCCCAACATAACAAATACCTTCTGGGCCCCAACCCACCGTGTTGAGCTACAAAAATCAAGTATCCTTGCATGTCCTGCTCATGTTGACCCATTATCCTACACGTCCATACTGGCGCGTCTACAGTTTCTAATGCAAAACCGTATGCCATTCACAAATTTCAATTGGTAGCAGTAGCAATTCAACTTCAACATTTCTAACATGTTACCTTTCAGAACTTACATTACACTTACCTGAATTTTCCATCTTGAAGCTTTCCAAAATTCAGGACTTGTTATAAAGTTGTGATCACTTATGGTACCCAAAAAAGATTAATTTCAAAAGACAGCAATCAAGTATCTACAACTGCTATGCCTGCGTCTAATCATATTCACTGGAATAATCCTCATCATCAGCAGCATCACAAGGAACACATTTCATATCTGGATACAACATCACCATTGTCTCTTTCACATTGCTGATCACGATCATGATGTTTGATGTTTTTCTTGATCAAAACATGTTCCCTGTCATCCTGCACCAAGTCTTTGGACGTTTCATCATCTCTATCATGTTGCTTTCGATGAGGGCCATGGGTGTGAATCAGATAATGAGCCACTGACTTGAAACCAAGGTGTAAGGCCTAAAAATGCAACCAAAATTGTTACATCTTATTTCTTGTTTGAAAACATCACAATATGATATAAGGCTGCCGAGCTTAACCTTGCAGTAAAAATTTCCAATGGGTTCCCATCCTTTTGCTCTGCGACATAAACTGCAGTTGCATATATCCCTACAGACGGGACAAACCCAATCTGGGTTCGCACTTGCTTCTAGAACATTCTCGCCGTATCTGCATAAGACCCATAAAAACCTTAAAAAAGGTGAGTAAAATCAAAGGTGAAACACAGGACAATATAGATACAAAGATGGTTGTATTTTCACACTTTTTTAATTTACATGCTCAAACAAAACATTATCAGTCACATACATATACTCAAACAATCAAAGTAGTTTTAATTTCGAGTAATTTTCATCTGATTTTAACCAATTAACTAATATAAATGCAATATGAGACACGAAAACATTGAAAATAATATTACAAACAGAATGCCAAAGGTTTAAGTGTATATAAGAATATTATAAACAGAATGCCAATTATGTTTTTGAAGGTTCATTATTATTATTATTTTTTTTTTGCCTATCTATAACTGAACTAAGATTGAAAAATATACCTCAAGTGAAAGTTAGACCATTTTCTCTTTGCAGGAATATCACTTAATCTCATACTTACCTTTTGAACAAGCAATTGCCACAGAACAACCCTGGGGCAGTCTTACCCTTGCAGCATTTTGAATGAATACCAGCAATTTTCCGCCTGCAAAGATATTAATTTAGTCGCTGAGTATGTATATATTCACTAAATGAACTCACACACACAGTTATTAGTCCTATGTAGTCAAAGGCACAGGGGGCCTAGGCGCCTTGCACTCACACAAGGCAATCTGCTGACTTAGGATACATGTTTCTTTCCCCCTTTTAAAACTGTTATACACATGGCAATGGATTAAGGAACTCTAATTCGAAAGTAAACAATCAACCACATAAGTAACAATTTCACGAGTTAACGACTAAAGGATCAATTTGTTGGACTATATTTATTGTTATACCATCAGTTACTTATTCACCTAAACAGCTGAACTCCAAATCTAAAACCAAGAACACACACATATCCCAATTCTGCAACCTTCAAACAACAAAATTCGATCGAATTCAAGATTCCAAAACCTGCATTGATGGCAGCGGTTTCCCTCAAACCCACAACAAGCAGACTTCATCTCATTCTCACCATCATCTCCACCCACCACAAGCTTCCATGTTTCTACGTGATCACCCAACATCTTCTCATGATCTTCAGTATAAACCTCAGGTTTCACATCCACCTTCTTCATTGCATACCTAGCTGCAGGCATACCCTTCAACCTACATTATCAAACCATACTATAAGGGGCATAATCAAAAGCATCCAAACACAAATCACGTAATAAGAAAACCCTTTGAATTTCACAAATGGGTATTCAAACTGATGATCCAGCAACGTCAACGAGATGAAAAAAGAACCTGAAAGAGCATCTTCTAGGGGTGGAGGATGAAGACGACGGTTGTTTGTGACGGGTGTTTTTGGGTTTTGACGGGGGTTTGAGGTTACGAGAGAGGTGTAGAATGCCGAGGGCTTGTAGCTTTTGAAGATTTTGTTTGATTCTTTGATGTCGGAAGCTCTCGTAACCTGCAACTTCATCTTCGTCGTTCGCCGGAGCTCCTCCGATTCCGACGTTTGGATCTCCGTCTGTCGACGTCATCTCTGGTGGTGACTGTCACGGTAGTGTCACCTATCGCCGTCACCCGCCGTTTACATGTATATTGTACTGTATGAATATTATGAGTGCTTTTTTTTCTTTTAAGTTATTTGTCGTTTTCCTCCCTTTAAAAGTTTTTTATTTTTACATTTGTCTTCTTAAGTTTTATAAAAGTTATCATTTTATTTAAAAACATGAATTTTGTGGTAAAATTTTTTATTATAAATATATATTAGGATTTTGTTTTTATATAAAAATTTACATAATTATTATTTTAACGATAAATATTTAACATTTTAAAGCAATGGAGTTAAACATTTTTTGTTGAAAAATGACAAATTTTTTCAAACATTGAGGAGGCAAATAAAAAAAAAAAATTTGGATGAAAATAAAAATTGTGATCAAATCAAAAGAAGAAAACGACAATATAGTTTTTTTTTCTATCAGATAGTTTTTAAAATTTGCGATAGTTTTTAGATCAAATTTAAAAGGACTTTGATTTATGGGGTTTCGTAAACTCATTTACAAAACCATTCCCACATGACATCACCTCATGCACGCCAATGATCAACTTGTCATGTTATAGTTGATTCTGTAAATGGAAATTACGGATCCCGTTTAATCCGGAAATTACATTCACGAAACATGTTACCCTGTTAGTTATCATCGTTATTGTTATTTATTTTTATTTTTTAAATCCGCAAACGAAGATTATAAAAGCATCTCCAATCCTAAAAAAAAAACCCAAGTAGCTTTAATATTGCATTTATTTTTTTATAAATTTTATAAAATTGTATTAAATGACCAATAATAATAAAATTCTAGTTATATTATATAAAATTGATTGGGTTATATATTAGGATCACTTAATACAATTTTATAAAAATATAAATGAAATATAAAAGTTGGTTGTGTTACTTTTTAGGGTGGAGATGCTTTGGTAATCACCATTTATGAATTAGAAATAATAAAAATAAAAATAATGACGCTAACAAACGAGATAACAGGTTCCGTTTATGTGATTTAGATATTAAACGGATCCGTAATTGCCATTTACAGTATCAACTATAACATGACAAGTCAAGCATTGGTGTGCATGAGGCATGTCACGTGGGATGGTTTCGTAAATAGCATTTACGAAACCCTCATGAATCAAAACCTTTTCAAAATTTACCCAAAAACCATCACAAATCCTAAAAACTACCCATTTCAAAATAAAATTCTATTTTGAGTCGGATTCTAATGCTTGGAAAAAGAAATATTAGTTCGAGATGCAGTTATTGCTTTTGTAAAGTAAAATTGTTGGAATTGCCTCGTGTTTACAAAAGTATTCACGTATATAATTATCTCTTTCTTTAAATTTTATAGGAATTATAATAATTTATGTAAATTCATCCTATATTAAATATCCCATCCTCATCTCCTACAATTTTAAGAAAAAACATAATGCTTTTGTAAATTCTGGATCACCTTCTCACACAGCTCATAAAGTATGGTGAATGAGATATGAGAGTTTTTAATAATTATAAAATAAAATGTAAGAGATGGTGATTTTTAGATAAAATTATAGTGTTGGAATAAAAAAACTGATGTGAATGCTTGAAGGAGGTTGGATAAATCTTTCATTTTCTTCTTTTTGAGTGGTTGGAGAAATCTATTAACGAATGGAATTAATTACATGGATTGTAGGCATTAAGAGTTTAAACAACCACAACAAGTTTAATATTCCCATACTTATAATTTATCTAAAATTTATTATCCCTAAATTTATTTTATATTTTATAAGAACCTCTCACATCTCATTTTCCATACCTATAATTTATTCCATCCTTAAAATTATTTTATATATTTTAAAACTTCCTTACATCTCATTCATCATACCTATAATTTATAGGCTTTGTAAGCAGGTGACCTTAAATTTGAGGGAGCATAATGATTTCCTGTGAAATTGTAGGGGATGAGGACGTGGATGTGGAATCAGATGCAGGATCAAATTACACATATTATCATACTTCCTTTAATATATAAAGATGTAGATATTTATGGGGAATTAAATGTGACTGCCCTTACACATGCTCAATCAAACAAGAAAACTAATGAATCCGGAAGCTCAGTAAATTTTAATGATAAGGATACGTACAAAATACAAAACCTCACCTTAAATAGCACTAATAACTGAAATAGACTCAACAACCCATAACTCAGTTAGCATAACAAAAATAGTTGTTATACCTATTATTAAGGATAAAACTAACAATCAAGACTAAACTGCAATATGTATGTATCACAAAATATCTCCATGAGCTCTATGCAGATTCCACACAAAACACGTTGTTCGAATCACACCTCATCACCCTAATTTGATTCGAACCGTCAAACACCAAGCATGTGACTAAAGTAAACAAACTTCTCTTTGCTTGGGGACTTGGTGAGAACATTTGCTTCCTGTTTCACCTGATGTAAGAAAATACCCTCCTTAGTTTGATTAATCTCCAGACCTAATAAGTGTTTTAGTAATTCTAATTCTGTCAACTCAAAAATCTGCTTCATTCTATGCTTAAACTCTATAATCATGGCTTTGAAGATGTAGGTATAATATCTTTAACCTAAAGACAAACATATATAACATCACCTGCTTGAGTTCTTTTTCACATAGAGAGTTGGTTCATTGTAGCTCCTTTTGTAACCATGCTTGCTAAAGTATATATCAATCTTCGAGTACCAAGCTCTGGCAATTTACTTCAAAAACGTATAGAGCCTTATGTAACTTGTATACCATATGGTTCTTCCCTTCCACTACATATCCCTTTTGCTGTTCAACATATATCTCTTCAAAGAGATAACCTTTTATAAAGGCAGACTTCATATCTATCTGTTGAACATACCACCCCATTTGACCAGCCATAACAATGATTACTTTGATAGTTTCAAATTAAACCAAGCAACTACAGCAAATATCTCCTAAAAGTCCATTCCTTTTTGTTATGAATAACAATTCTTAGCGACCAACCTTTCCTTGTGCTTTATTATACTTTCATCAGAGGCAATTTTAGTCTTGAACAACCTCTTAACACCAACAATATTTTTTCCTAGTGGAGGATCAACTAGAGACCAAGTGTGGTTTTTTTCAATAGCTTATAGTTCCTGTCGTCTAGCCAATTGTCACTTCTTAAATTTAGCAGTTTGAGAGTAAGTGACGGGATGTAACACCCGAAAATTTAAAAGAAAAAGAAAGAAAGTTGAAATATCCCAAGTCAAGGGGTTAAAGTTATGCAAGTGACAAGCTTGCCCATTATGGGATTTAAAAGAAGCATGGGGTAGTTGTAAGCTCTGTTTTAAGTATTTGACATGATAGATCTAAGCTATGTTCATGTTAAGATGATGTTTGGGACTGGAAAACTTCATAAGTTGCATCACAGGTACTGAACTTGGTATCCGCTGTGGACAATGTGAGTCCGCTGTGAACACTTGGTTATAAACAAAGTGTCCGTTGTGGATGTTGGTCATCCGCTGTGGACACTGTCCGCTGTGGATATTATAGGTCACCTGTGAACACTTGGACATTTAGCCTGTCCGCTATGGACTTTGGCTATCCGCTGTGGGCATTGTTCATCCGTTGTGAGCCCTTTAACCATTCACTGTGAACACACTTAGTGTTTTACTCATCCGCTGTGGACTTTGGCTGTCCGCTGTGGACATTGTTCTTCCGATTTGCATTTTTGTTTATCTGCATTTGCCTTTGTTCTTCCGCATTTGGACTTGTTCATCCGCATTTAGACTTGTTCATCCGCATTTGGGCTTGTTCATCCGCATTTGGACTTGTTCATCCGCATTTAGTATTGTTCATCCGCATTTAGTATTGTTCATCCGCATTTAGTATTGTTCATCCACATTTAGTATTGTTCATCCTCATTAGGTTAACCCGCATACTTTTAGACACTTAGAATATTTTCTGAAGACTTTCATCCGCATTTGTTCATCCGCATTGGTTTACATTCATTCGCATTTCTTTGGGGACTTAAAATTATTTTGAAATTTTGGGAATAGAGTTTAAGTGTTAAGTACTTATGTATAAGGAAAGATTATGCTTGGTTAATGTTTTTAATGTTTGATTCTTTTCTTATGGCCTGCTGTTATGAATAATATTTATTATGTTTTCGTTTATATGATTATAAGGCGATGAATATTTTAAAAGTATTATTCCTAACCAAGTGGACACAAAGAAATAAAAGAAGACAGTGAAACTTAATGAATGTTACCCCCGGGCCCTTATAATCAATGGAAAGCCTTGCAAGCATAATGGAATGAGGTGCACGACCTTGTTGTCATTAGCTCAATTGATGTGTAGCTGATTCAGGATGCACATCTGGGGTCTAATCCTGGGGATTGACCAAATCAATAGAACCTGTATTCATGAGCAGGCTTCGTGCCTAGCAGTGTGGGTCAACTATCGAATGGGCTAGCTACCAAAAAATCGTTTGCCGACAGGGGTTCGGCATTTGTTGCCAACCAACAATATAGGCTCTTGCTTTGTGCAAACCTAAACAATGAAAGTGAAAAATAATGAAAGAAAGAAAGATAAAAAAATCTCTTAATGATTGATTATGTATAATGATGAATGATCACCAAGTGAAGTTTACAAAAGCATATTTTCTATATTATTAAACTAGAACTCACTCAGCAACGCTGACTTTTTATATGCTTTTTCAGTTGGCAGGTAATGTGGCTGCTGAGGGTGGCACGGAGTTAAAGCTACTTGGCAAGCAAAGACTGGCATCCATCTCATGCAAAAATAATGTTGTTATTTTGTAATACAACTAAGTATTCTTTTGTGATTTTAATCAACGATGTATTACTTGGCAAAAGTAACTATTAATGCATGAAATGGTTTTGATAATTTTTCCGTTGTAATATTTTCTTATGTTTATATATTTCAAATGAGTTTTAATAATGAATGATGCTATGAATGACCAACTGTGGGGTCTTCGGGATCGGGGCCTTACAAGTTAGTATCAGAGTCAAAGTTTAAGAGAATTGGGTAAATTATTTTTCAAAACCTAAACTTAAACTAAAAATGGGACCAAATGGAGGGATGCCAGCCCAAATAGCTACGTGCCATCAGGTAATTTTTATAAAGTTAACCAGTATTATGTGCGTGTGTTATATGAATTATGTGCTCTTAGTAGATCTGGATACTGATGTAGTCTGGATAGGGAATGATTGGGGATGAAGAGTAAAGTAAGTGGCTAATCATAACTGGCCACTGTAATTAGGGACTTAGTATACTTGACATAATCTGAGCTATTACCTTGAATGACCGTATTGGTGTTTGAATCTTATAGTGTTTAAAGGATGGCTGGTGGTAGATCTTTGGGGCTTCTAGAGGTGGAGGTAGTGGTGGACGTGGTGTTGGACCACGTGTCAGGAGGAATAGGGCTAGGACTGCTAAAACAGCTCCTGAAGAGCCCAAGTTTCATCACCATGGAGGCGGGGATGAGAGCGTTAACCTGATGGCCATAATGAAGGAGGTTGTGGCTGAGGGAGTTCACCAAGTCATGGACACGATTTTTCCGTCTGTGGTGACTGGGGTCATTAGGGCTGTAAGGGAAGATGAGAGGAGGGGGGAGAACTGGAGTAGAAAACGTGCTGGTAGTGGCGATTTCCCTCCCAAGGGAAAAAAGGCGAAGGTAGAGGGTCGCAAGGTGGCTGCAACCGAGTTAGGAGTGAAGTTGTGCAAGAAGTGTGGAAAGGAGTGCCATATGACAGGAGATTGTCGCATGGTGAAGTTATGTGGTAAGTGTGGGAGAGGCCACATGAAGGAGTGTAGGTGGGGATCGAACGTCTGCTTTCTGTGTGTGAAGCAGGGCCACATGGCAAGGAATTGTCATGTGGTGAAATGTTACAACTATGGCAAGAAGGGGCATATAAGCAAGGACTGCAAGAAGCCGAAGGCTGAGAGCTTCGGGGCTAAGAAGGGGACTGAGAAGGCGGGCGGAGGGTGAAGGCTAGAGCATTCGCTATAACTTGGGTGGAGGCTAGTGTGGACCCTGACGCGGTGTCAGGTACATTTCTAGTAAACCAAATTTGTGTCTCTATGCTTTTTGATTCTGGTGCTAGTAAGAGTTTCATTTCTATTGCCTTCTGTGACAAGTTGCCTGTTAGAAGTAGAAGTATTGATGAGCCCTTCGATGTAGAAACTGTCATTGGTAAGTCTACCAGGATTTCTGATCTGATAGAGGATTGTGACATAGAGCTGGAAGGCCATAGGTTCTCTGCTAAATTATTCATGATGCCCTTAGGCGGATTTGATATGGTTCTAGGGATGGATTGGCTACAGCTTATGGGGCGAATATTGTGTGTCGCAAGAAGATGATTCGATTGACCGCGCCTGATGGGAGTTCGGTGACGATTTACGGCGATAGGGTCAGTACGGTTCCAAAGGTAATTTCAATGGTAGTGGCCGAGAAGTGCATGAGACGTGGATGTAGTGCCTATCAGGCTAATGAAAAAGATATGGATGCGTCAGTACCATGATTGTCCGACGTACCGGTCGTGTGTGACTTCCCAGACGTATTCCCGGAGGATCTACTAGGTGTGCCACCGAACCACGAGATCGAGTTCCAGATCGAATTGATATTGGGTGCCCAACTTGTTGCCAAGGCACCGTATCGATTAGCTCCCTCCAAGATGAAGGGACTGATGGTCCAGTTGTAAGAGTTGCTTGATAAGGGGTTCATCCGACCAAGTATCTCTCCCTGGGGTGTTTCGATCTTTTTTGTAAAGAAGAAGAACGGTAGGATGAGGATGGGCATTGACTATCGTGAGTTGAACAAGTTGACGGTGAAGAACCGGTACCCAATACTGAGGATTGATGACTTGTTTTATCAGCTTCAAGGTGCCAGTTGGTTCTCGAGGATAGATCTCCGATTTGGTTACCACCAACTGAGGGTGAGGGAGCAGGATATTCCTAAAACAACATTTTGTACGTATTACGGACACTACGAGTTTCTCGTTATGTCTTTTGGTTTAACCAACACGCCAGCTGCTTTTATGGATCTGATGAATCGGGCATGTCGGCCTATGCTAGATAAATTAGTGATTGTGTTTATCGATGACATCCTAATTTATTCGAAGAGCGAAGAAGAGCATGCCGAACATATTCGAGAGGTGCTGGAGACGCTTAGAAGGGAGAAGCTGTACGCCAAGTTCTCCAAGTGTGCGTTCTGGTTACGCGAAGTTCAGTTTCTGGGTCATGTGACTGATCCTGAAGGGATCATGGTGGACCTGGCGAAGGTTGAGGCGGTAATGCGATGGAAGTCTCCAAAGATGCCATCTGAGATTCGTGGTTTCTTGGGTTGGTGGGCTACTATGGAAGGTTCATCCAAGACTTCTCCAAGATAGCTTCACCATTGACTAAGTCGACCCGTAAGGATGAGAAGGTTATATGGGTGATAGTTGACTGCCTGACAAAGAGTGCTCACTTTCTGCCGATCCGTGAGACGTATTCATCTGAGAGATTGGCGGATCTATCAAGGAGATCGTGGCTCGTCATGGTGTATCGGTGTCTATAGTGTTTGACCGTGACACTCGGTTTACATCTAAGTTTTAGAAGAGATTCCATGATGCGACGGGGACGAGGTTGCACATCAGTACGGCTTACCATCCTCTGACAGACGGTCAGTCAGAGAGGACGATTTAGACGCTGGAGGATATGCAACGAGCATACGTCATTGACCTTGGTGGAAGTTGGGACGAACACTTACCGTTAGCCGAGTTCTCATATAACAACATTTATCCTGCCAACATTGGTATGCCTCCTTATGAAATGCTATACAGTAGGAAGTGTAGAACGCTCGTATGTTGGGGTGACTTCAGGCAGAAGGAGTTGGAGAGCATTAAGGTGTTCGAGGCTATGACCGGAAAGTTGGAGAAGATCAAGGCCTTTATGGAAGCAGCAAAGGATAGACATAAATCGTATGTTGGCAAGGGACATAGACTGATTGAATTCAAGCTGGGCGATAGAGTTATGTGGGAGGTTTCGCCTTGGAAAGGGATCATCCGGTTCAGGAAGCGAGGAAAGCTAAGCCCAAAGTGTATAGGGCCTTTCCAAATCATTTCTCGAGTTGGAGAGGTGGCTTACAAGTTAGAGCTACCTGATGAGTTAAGTGGAATCCATCCGACATTCCATGTATCTCAATTGAGGAAGTGTCAGCCGATAAGGATATGATTGTGCCACTCGAGGACATCAAGGTGGAGGAACGGCTCAATCATGTGGAGCAGCCAGTGGCCATCATTGACGAAAAAGAGAAGAGGCTACGTAATAAAGTGGTTCCACTGGTGTAAATACGATGGAGGCACAGGAAAGCATCCGGGTCTACGTGGGAAACTAAGGAAGAGATGAGGCCGCATTACCCACAGCTGTTCGAGGAGTGACAGGTTTCGGGGACGAACCTATATAAGGGGGTGGACTTGTAACACCCTGGAAATTTAAAAGAAAAAGAAAGAAAGGTGAAATATCCCAAGTCAAGGGGTTAAAGTTATGCAAGTAGCAAACTTGCCCATTATGGGATTTAAAAGAAGCATGGCAGCCCATACTTCTTTTACAGACTTTGCCTTCGGCTGCACAGAAGAAAGAAGAAGTTGCAATCTGTTTTTAGAGAGAGAAGGAGGAAGAGCTGCTTGTAAGTGAGGTTTTCTTGTGTTTTCTGCTTGGTTTTCAGCTGTGTTCGAGCTGCTGGACCGATTCTTACGTGTTTCTTGTGTTGGCTGCTTGTTTTGGTGTGTTTAGGTGCTAGAACTCCAGGTTGCTCTCGGGTTTGGAGGAGTTTTACTTGAAAGCAGTTAGAGGTGAGTTCTAGATTCCCCTATTTTACTTGTTTTAAACTAGTTTGGGGCTGAAATGCATATTAACTAAATTTTTACAACTGAAGCACGAGTTTTGTACGTTTTGCATCTGATGTGTATGCGATGTGTGTGTGTTTTTATATGCCATCTTTGATGTTGCGTAGTTGTAAGCTCTGTTTTAAGTATTTGACATGATAGATCTAAGCTAAGTTCATGTTAAGATGATGTTTGGGACTGGAAAATTTCATAAGTTGCATCACAGGTACTGGACTTGGTATCTGCTGTGGACACTGTGAGTCCGTTGTGGACACTTGGTTATAAACAAAGTGTCCGTTGTAGATGTTGGTCATCCGCTGTGGACACTGTCCGCTGTGGATATTGTAGGTCCGCTATGAACACTTGGACATTTAACATGTTCGCTGTGGACTTTGGCTGTCCGATGTGGGCATTGTTAATCAGTTGTGAACCCTTTAACCATCCACTGTGAACACACTTAGTGTTTTACTCATCCGCTGTGGACTTTGGCTGTCTGCTGTTGACATTGTTCATCCGCATTTGCATTTTTGTTTATCTGCATTTGCCTTTGTTCTTTCACATTTGGACTTGTTCATCCGCATTTGGACTTGTTCATCCGCAATTGGGCTTGTTCATCTTCATTTGGACTTGTGCATCCGCATTTAGTATTGTTCATCCGTATTAGGTTCACCCGCATACTTTTAGACACTTAGAATATTTTCTGAAGACTTTCATCCGCATTTGTTGATCCGCTTCGATTTACATTCATCCGCATTTCTTTGGGAACTTAGAATTATTCTGAAATTTTGGGAATAGAGTTTAAGTGTTAAGTACTTATGTATAAGAAAAGATTATGCTTGTTTAATGTTTCTAATGTTTGATTATTTTCTTATGGCCTGTTGTTATGGATAATATTTATTATGTTTCCTGTTATATGATTATAAGGCGATGAATATTTTAAAAGTATTATTCTTAATCAAGTGGACATAAAGAAATTAAAGAAGACAGTGGAACTTAATGAATGTTACCCCCCGTGCCCTTATAATCAATGGAAAGCCTTGCAAACACAATGGAATGAGGTGCACGACCTTGTTGTCGTTAGCTCAACTGATGTGTAGCTGATTCAGGATGCATATCTTGGGTATAATCCTGGGGATTGACCAAATCAATGGGACCTGTATTCATGAGCAGGCTTCGTGCCTAGCAGTGTGGGTCAACTTTCGAATGGGTTTGCTACCAAAAAATCATTTGTCGACAGGGGTTCGGCATTTGTTGCCAACCAACAATATAGGCTCTTGCTTTGTGCAAACCTAAACAATGAAAGTGAAAAATAATGAAAGAAAGAAAGATAAAAAATTTCTTAATGATTGATTATGTATAATGATGAATGATCGCCAAGTGAAGTTTACAAAAGTATATATTTTCTATATTATTAAACTAAAACTCACTCAGCAACGCTGACTTTTTATATGCATTTTCAGTTGGCAGGTAATGTGGCTGCTGAGGGAGGCACGGAGTTGAAGCTACTTGGCAAGCAAAGACTGGCGTCCATCTCATGCCAAAATAATGTTGTTGTTTTGTTATACAACTAATATTCTTTTGTGATTTTAATCAACGATGTATTACTTGGCAAAAGTAACTATTAATGCATGAAATGGTTTGGATAATTCTTCCGCTGCAATATTTTCTTATGTTTATATATTTTAAATGAGTTTTAATAATGAATGATGCTATGAATGACCAACTGTGGGGTCTTCGGGATCAGGGTCTTACATGGGATCACTTATACTATGTGTAAAGTGGAAAGTTGTAAGCTCTCCTTCACTATCTAATAACCCTTCACCACTATAGTAGTCTCTTAGCCAAGTGGGAGGTTAAGTAGTTCTTCTAGAAGGTTCAGCTACATCATATTGAATAGGTGTATTATGGTCAGGAGGGTGAGGTTGACCGAGAATTATTTTTATAAAGATAGTTGGTAGAAGTAGATGTATATATAGATTGGGTTAGATGACAACATCATAGGTGTACTAAGAGTAGTAGGTAAAATGGTGTCATGAATATATATGGATGGAACACATTGAAATAGGTCACCAAATGAATTTATGTTCACTTTTTTAGGTTAATTTCCACACCTATTTTGATTTTTCAATAAAAATAACATCGCTTTTGAAGTTGAATCTCTTTGTAACTAGATTATTGAGCCTGTGTCCCTTACGTTGACTTGAAAAACCAATGAATATAGCTCTTTCTGACCAGTTCTCAAACTTCCTTCTTAATTCAGATGGAAAAGTCCATATGTAATTCACCTAAATGTCTTCATTTGAGCTACTAATGATAGTTTTTTTGCCTAACCAAACCTGTAAGGGAGTTTTATTCACTAGAGCGTTTATAGGGAATATGTTATGGTGTAATTGGTAGTTGCCAAAGCTTCTGCCCAGAGAAAATTCAAAAGGTCACGTTCCCTCTGAGTACTTCGAGTAAGGTTCATAATTAGTTGATTATTTCTCTCTACAACCCCATTGTGTTGTGGAGTATAAGCATTTGTAAGTTCTCACTTAATGCCTGCTTGATCATAGAATAAGTTGAACTCAAGTGAATAAAACTCACCTCCCCTATCAAAGTACAACACCTTGATAGAGGATCTACTTTCTTTCTTAACCACATATTTAAAATGCTTGAAATTTACAATAGCATCATTTTTGTTACCTAGAAAGTATATCAAACACATGAGTGTCAGATCATTTATAAAAAGAAGATAATATAGGTTGTTACCCAAACATAGTACCTGTAAAAGCCCACGTAAATTGATATACACCAGTTCTAATTTAGTCTTTGCTTGTCAAGATGATGATTGAAAAGGAAGACTAGCTTACTTACCAATTATGCAAGTTTCACATACTACTAATGTGATGATTTTAGGTAACCCTATAACCATTCCTTATCATGTAGTTGCTTTAAACCATCAAGATGGAGATATGCATACATTTAATGCCATAATTGATCTGCTGTATCATCCTTATTGGTAGAGGTCTCTTACATGAGACTGGTGGTATCTAGTACAAACATATTATTTGTAGTGATTAGAACTTCCATACTTCCTTTTAGTACTTTGTTTTTAATACAACACTTTCCAACATCAAAATGAAAGGAGTATCCTTTTCTCATAAGTTGTCCCAAACTTGACGGGTTGTACTCTAATTTTAGAGCATACAGAACATCCTTAAGAAGCTTGTATAAGGTAGCATCAGTGTGTGTCTTGGAGTATACAAGTTGACTGTGCCTTTTCCTTCAATATGAATGCTCTTCTTATCACCCAATTAAACATTTAGTTTGAATGTTTCATCAAATGAAATGAAATCTCCTTTAGAACCTATCATATAATTAGATCATCCTTACAAAGTTCATCAGTGTTGGTCATAAGCATATAAGCATTATTAACCATTAGGAGGTGTTGAGGTATCACCTTCTCCAACCTCATTCAAGTCTTCATTTTCAACTACATTCAGTTGTGGCTAATCATTGTACTAACAATCTTCCTTGAGGTGGTTGTACTTTTTTATAAACATAACATTGAGGCACTTTCCTTTGATCTATGGTGTCCCTACCTTTTCCAAAGTCTCTCCCTCTAGGAGTTTCTCAACCACAACGTGACCACAAATGGGTTAAGGTTGATTTGGAAAACTTAAAACTAGTTCATCTTGTCAGTTTTGAGTTTTTTTTTGGTTTATCAAATGGGGTTTTGCTATTGATCCTTTCCTCCTATGGGTGAATTAATCCCATCAATTCTACTTGAGTTAATTTAGCAAAATAAAACATTACTTCAATTAAGGGAATGACATAATCAAACTTAGGAGACAAACTTCTAAGGATTTTTTTCAACAACTTTCTAATCCATCAAATCCTCCCCATGTGATCATTTCCTTACCATATTATCCATGACATGTGAGAAGTAATATCCTACAAGCTTATAGAGATTTTTAAAATCTTTTCTTAAGGCCCTACAACTTCATAGATTGCATTTGAGAATCTCCTTGAAATTCCACACGTAGAATATCCCAATTAGCTTTAGTATAATCAGCAACGCCTACGTGTGAGAAGAGTTGATCATGTACCCTATTTTGTATTAATAACATAGCAAATGCATCCTTTCCTTTGTTTCTCGATGATCACCAGTACCATCAGTTGTAGTAGTATAACCCAAGAATACCATATCCCATAGTTTATGAGTTCTTAGAATAGTTTTCATGCGAAGGCTTTAATGCTCATAGCCTTTGCCTTTGAACACATGAATGAGTGGTGCAAGGGTAGGGTTTGATGTCACAATATTATTGGCCATTGAATAAAGAAAAAGTACCAAAAAGAACAAGATTGAGATAACCACCATACCAAAACTCTTGATATAAGAGTGTACACACACATTCAATCAAACAAGTAAATTATAATGAAGCTGGAAGCTTAGTAACTTTATATTGATAAGGATATGTAAGAATACAAAACCACACTTTAAATAACATTAAAACAACCAAAATAGACTCAACAACCTAGGACTCATTCAGCATAACAGCCATAGCCATTATACCCATTATTAAGGATAAAAATAACAAACAAGACTAAACTACAGCATGAAAGTATCACAAAATATCACCACGAGTTCCATGTGAATTCCATGCAAAACACGTGGGTCAAATCACACTTCATCATCATCTTTGGATTTGATCAAATATCTTTTTATCTAAACTTTGAATAATTAAATATTTAATTGAAGTACTTATGTTCCTCGGGTTATTAAATGGAAGTAAGTGGAAGGAAGTGAAGGAAACTCCTTTCTTCTTAATAACTGGCGAATTTGGAGAGAAATCGCAAAACCGTTAAAGGATGGTCAATACAATAGTTTCACAAGGTGGAGAGACTTGGAACACTTAGCAGGTCAAATAGGAAACTGGTTTAGATAAAACAAAGAACACTTAGAGAAAGAATAATAACAAGAACAATATAATATGGTATTAAAGAACGATGTATATTGCTCTCAAGTTTTTACAAGTGGTACAAAGCTTAATTCTAAATACAAGTACTTGAGATACTTTATACTACATCCTACAGCCGGCCATACTTTGAATGCTAACTGGAAACAATAATATAGAAAACAAGATCAATGTAGAGTCAAAAGGCAGATTGCCTTTTGACTAGTGACTATGACATGCCATAGCTCACATCCTTATCTATTACAAAAGGGATATAATTACATAGTTGGAAAGTTACAGACTCAACACCTTAATCTACAGTTGACAAAAACATGGACTTTTCACCAATTCATGCTAGTTGGTGAGTCTTCAGAGATGGCAGCGGAATGATGTTTCAACTTTTGTCAAAAGTAAGTTAGAGAAGACATGCCTTCTCTGTCTTTGGAAGAAATCAGTCTTTGGCTTTGGAAGACTTTATCTTAGGAGCTTTGGAAGACTTCATCTTTGGCTTCGAAAGAATTGGTCTTTTCGCTTTGGAAGATTTGATACTTAGTATAATTCTCTGAGTTACATCAAATCTTCCGAAGTACTTTCCTAGTACTTCACATGTGCATGCTGAGAGCTCTTTAGTTGCATCAGTATTTAAGTGTATTTCTTACAAACTCCCCCTAGGTTGATACTACCAAAACTAAAGAGACCTTTGGGTCTTGATCTTCATCTATTGACAGTCCTCATCAGAATCAAGACCATTCCCTTCATCATCAGTTGGTCAGGATTCCTCAGTCTCTCAAAGTATCTCCTCATATCATAGAGATCATGCAGAGAAAGATCAGGAATGTTTTGCTAGAAGTACATGTCTTGACCTCTTTGATCTCTAGTGACATGCCATATGTTTGGGTTAGTAGTAAACACCCAAGACAAGATGGGTCTCTCAGCAGCAAGAGACTCTACTATGAGTGGACTTTGTTGAGCAGCCTCTTCTTGAGCACCCTCAGAATGTTCTAACCCATTTTGAGGTGCAAAGGTGGATGCCTTGGACTTCTTCTTCTTCTTCTTTTCTCTTCTAATGGCCATCGTTTTCCTCTTTCTGTACTTTAACTGAGAAGACTGGCCTGCCGTACCAGATTGTTCTTATTTGTCCTTCTCAGTTGGGTTCTTGTCCTTCACAGGTTCAGAAGAAGAAGGATCAGGATCACGCTGTGGATCAGAAGATGAAGCTGGCTGTGATGCAGCACTAGGTCCAGGTTGTGTTGTCTTTTGGGGTTCAACCTTGATCTCAGCTTCAGGCACAGCCTGACTTGGTGGAGAATGCAAGTCAACCAGCTCACCCTTTTTGATCTTCTGCTTGATCACTCTAATTTGCTCATCCATAGTGGATAGATACATTGGACCAAGTCTCCTTCTGGAGAATCCATACAGCTTCAAGAAGATCAACATCTTTTGTCTATCAACAGACTTCTTTAGATTTGCTCTGATGGTGGCTCTTGACCTTACAGCTTCTTCCCTCATCTTCCTCTTAGCAGTTTTTTGCTCTTTTAGCACTTATCGCTCAAGCTGCTCGAGGTATTCAAACTCAATGTATTCATATGATAAGGGAAGAAGGTCTGTTGCCTAATAAAGACTTGTGGTACTTAGGTAGGTTATCATGTTTTGCCTGTCTTGTTCCCTACCTACCTGAGTTTGTTGCTTAGTAGTCATAGCCTCTGCCTCAGGACTTTCCTGAACTGGGGAGAGGGTAGTAGCTTTATAGAGTCTTTTTCTCCTCCTTTCTTCCTTGATCTTGAGGAGCAATTCCACATCCTCAGCTTCCTTCCTCTCCCTTAACACTTTCATGTCAGCCAGTTCATTTAGTTCATCCAAGGGGAGATAGATGAGTTTATTAACATTATAGTTCCTAGACCCCAGATAGTTCAATCTGGCTGCCCTTAACTAATCACCTTGAGTGCTTGGCCTGGGGCAGCCCTAATTGTAGCTTCCTTGAAACTAGGGGTCTCACCTGAACTCTCTCCTCTTGTCTTCCTCTTCCTCTCTTTTTCCTCCTCCTTAATCTCCTCAGAGGTCATTTTCCTCTTTCTTTTGTCACTCACAAGCCTGTATGACTCAGGGTGGAGAGAACTTTGGCCTTTATTGCTTGGTGCTGCACTTGAGCTCTGGCTAGAGAAAGGCTGCGAGACAACTTCACCAGCTGGTGCCTCACTGAGGGTAATGGGTGTTGAATCAGTTCCTGTCTCAAGGTTCACAGGCTTAACTACTAGGCCTTCACCCAAGGTTTCCCCTTCGAAGCTAATCTTAGGGTCCACCTTAGCATCCAGTTGACTAATAGTCTTACCTACTTACCTCTTTCTATATAGCTTGGTTCTTCTCTTGAACTCTTCAAGCACCCTATCTTGAATCCTATCAGCTAACCTTGTAGCTTGCCTGCTTTGACTTGGGTTGGCAAGTGGGAGGTCAACTAAATTAGTGCTCTTATAGTATCTTAGGTTGTAGAAGTTGAAGATTTCTTGTTGTACCTGAGACCTAGAGATTACCAGGGCTCTCCTTTCAGCATCATACCTCCATCCCACTATTTGATTTTCAGCAGGGTGAGATGGAGTAGGCATTGCCCTTGGTATACACTCCTCAAACCTAAGGAGGTTATTAAGTATGGACAACTGCAAGTGAGTGTGGTGAGTCCTCCATGTCCATACTCTGGGAGGAACTCCCAGGCTCTGTGATTGTAGGTAGAACTTTCTCCGTATTTTTGGTAGCATCACCCTCTTGCCCAAGGGAGCTAAGGGTTAGGTCCACAACATCCACATGTTCTTGTGGGCCTGGTTGAGTTCTCCGAATGGGTCTTTCAGCTAACTAGCCCTTGAAATCGATGATCTTAAGTTGCTGGTCATTGACCCTTCTTTGTAAGGTAGCCACCTAAGATTCCATGTGACTCACCACCAGCTAGTGGTTCTTGGCTGCTAGATTTCCCCCAGCACCATGACAGCTTCAAAAGAAGTGTCAATGGGCTAGGTTGCCATGGTTGAGGTCTTAATGATGTAATCACTTGAAAAAGTGAGAGCCTTTTCCATATGGACTTCCTGAACATGTTAAAGGAGGTCCACTTCAGTTGTGGGTGGATGATATAGGCTGGATATGGGTGATTCAAGAGCACTCATCTCTCCTTGAGTAAGGGTGGAGAAGAAAGACTCATGGTACTCACTGAAGCTAATATCTTCTTCATCATAGAATTCAAGGTTTGGGATTGGTTGGTTGAGATCTAAAGGATGGGGATGGTAACTTACCCCTAAAGGTTGATCACTAGAGTTTTAAGACTCAGAGTGAAGGCTTAAGGCTAGGGTAGTGAGCTCATTAGGCTAAGCATGAGGAACCTCAGCAATGATCAAGGAAATAATAGGAGTGGTCTGCTCCTCAAGAGAAGTGAGAGCTCTTATGTCCACTTCTTCCTGCATGGGTGAGTGTATGGGGGCCTGCACATCCTGAGTAGTTTGTGTAGGGGTTTGCTTGGATCTTCTTGAGTAGGTGAGGGTGATTTGTGGCTGTGTGGGTGGTGCAGATGTAAAAGGCATGGGTTCAACATTTGCTTGTATTGCTAAGTTGTCACCTCGAGCAATGAGCTCTAACATTTTTGGGACCAGGGTTTTTTCTACCCCTGAGAAGCCAACAGTGGACTTTCTTATTGTCTTAAAGATGCCGAGATTCATCTATCCTAGTTTAAGAGTGCTACCTGTTCCACTTAACTGTGAGCCTAATTCACAGTTAAGAATGTGTTGAACATATTTAGGGAACATGAGGAGTCCAAGTTAGCAAGCTTTGTATAAACAAATTAAGACTACTTGAACTTGACTCCTTGAACCAATCCATAGACTATGTAGGATAAGTTCTTAGGAAATTGTTTGTTTGTTGGACGAATAATGGATGATCACATGGAGGAGGTACTTCCATTGGTAGGAAACCTTACCCTTTCTGAAGGTTCTTACTGAGTAGTCCCCTTCATAGCCCATCTGCCGGAATGAGTTGTTTACAGCAGATTCAGGGAAGGATAATTCCCCTTCTTTATCATTCAGCCTCAGATGAGAGTTAATGATGGTTGGAATGACAAAAATTGTCCTCCCCTACACTATGGCAGACTGTGCCTTCTCAGTGTCCAAGATGACCTCTTGGCAGGTCCTCTAGAACTCTAAAAGTTGATCTTCATACAAGGGAGGGTAAATGGTAAATGCGGTGAGGTAGTGTGAAAGAGACAAGAAGCGGCAAACATCTGAGAAACTGGATCTTTCTCAAATGATAACAGAGCAAATTGGTTGTGTTGCCTGTGTAACGACATGGAAAAGTTGGGTTGAATTCGGGGATCAGGGTTGGCTATTTTTGAGTAGCTTAGAAGTGAAGAAAGATAAGAACAAAGGTGGTTTGTGGGTGAATTTAGGTTATGAACTTTTGCAGATGAAGGAGAAGATGAAAGAGGGGAAACAGTTAAAGGTATATTTATATGAATTGGATTTGAGACAACGTTAATGCAAAAGGATAAACTTTGAAATCCGGATGTCGGTCCCACCTCTGAAAAAGTGCCCAAAAAGGTAATTTTATTGGAAGTCTAAAATCTTCCGAAGGTAATTTGTCTTAGAAAGGTTTGAGAAAACTTTCGAAGCCAATTTGGCTTTTGAAGATATTCCTTCATCTTTCAAAAATTTGCTTAGGATGAAAAATACTTGGAGTATTTTTCTACTTAGATAATTTTTGCTTAGGAAGATATCAAATATCAAAAATTTTATTCAAAGAGAGAATTAAGCTTCCGAGACTTAATTGCTTTCGAAAGAAGATAGTCCTTCAAGACCTATAAGAACTTGGTGACAAATATAAGCTTTGGAAGATATACAAAATTTCTTACGAAGGTAAATTTCTTAGAAGTAGTTATTGGTTTTAAAAACATAATTTTCTTCCAAAGACAACTTAATGTCTTTCGAAGGAAAATATATCCAAAATTCTAAGGGATATCAACTTTGAAAAGTTTCTTCTAAAGTAAACTGGGCTTATATAGGTGATGACATAGACAACTTAAGACACATATGTTAAAAATAGTCTTGAGTTTAGTTTAAGAAAAACTACTCAAAGTTAATCATTCTAATAGCTGATACAAGGTACTTAAATCTCTGCTTAACAAAAGCTGTTGTGAACAGATCAGCATATTGTTTATTTGTGTTAACTTTGACTAGTTTTATCAATTCTTGTTTAAAAATATCTATAATCAAATGATACCTGATGTTGATGTGTTTTATCTATGAGTGCTGCACAGGATTCTCTGTAATAGAAATGGCACTGTTGTTGTCTATATGGATGGGAGTCTTTTTGAAGTTGAATCCCTAGTCCAACATCTAATTCTGAATCCAGAGCACTTGAGCACAACATCTCACAGCAGCAATGTATTCAGCTTCAGTAGTTGATGCAGACACATAGGATTGTTTCTTGTATTGCCTTGACACTATCCTTCCACCAAGAAATTGACATCCCCCAGATGTAGACTTTGCAGTCATGTTGCAGCCACTATAGTCACTATCTGTATAGGCATACAGATTGAAGTTAGAATTCTTTGGATACCAAAGTCCTAGTTTAGGAGCACGTTTGAGATATCTAAGAATCCTTTTGACAGCAACCAAGTATGATATCTTGGGGTTTGCTTGATATCTTGCATAAATACATATAGCAAACATGATATCAGGCCTGCTGGCTGTGAGGTACATAAGAGACCCAATCATAGCCCTGTATAGATGCTTATCAACACACTCCCCCTCAAGATCAGGTCCTAGAGAGTGGTTTCTGGCTATGGGTGTCTTAGCAACCTTACACTCAGTCAGATCAAATCTGGTAAGTATGTCCTGCACATACTTTGACTGGTTTATGAAGATGCCATTATCAACCTACTTCACTTGAATTCCTAGAAAGAATTTGAATTTTCGTATGGCACTCATTTCAAATCTATTCTTCATCAGCTTCTCAAAGTCTTTACAGAGCTTTGGATTAGTTGACCCAAAGATGATGTCATCAACATAAACTTGAACCAACATCAAATCATTTCCTGTTCCTTTAATGAAGAGTGTTCCATCAATAGTACCCCTTTTGTATCCATGCTGACAAAGATACTGTGATAGTGTCTCATACCACTTCCTTGGAGCTTGATGCAACCCATAGAGAGCTTTATCAAACTTGCAGACATAATCAGGATGATTTGGGTTTGCAAAGCTAGGTGGTTGTTTGACATACACTTCCTAATCAATCACCCCATATAAGAAGGCACACTTGACATCAAGTGGGTAGAATTTGAAATTCTTGGATGCAGCAAAGGCAAGGAATATCCTAATAGCTTTAACTTTTACTACAGGAGAAAAAACATTAGTGTAGTTAATCCCTTCTTCTTGTGTGTACCCTTGAACAACTAGTCTTGCCTTGTTCTTGATGATAAGTCCTCTATCATCTTTCTTATTCCTGAATACCCACTTGGTACCTATAATAGTCTTTCCTTGAGAAAGAGGACATAGATTCCAAACCTTTTGTCTCTTGAATTGAAGCAGTTCTTCCTGCATTGCTTCAACCCAACTTCCATCCTTGAAAACCTCATCAATCTTCTTAGGCTCAATTTGGGAAAAGAAAAAAGAGTGAAGACAAACATAACTATCATGGGTTTGTCCTCTAGTTCTCACCCCTGTCTCAACATTTCCAGTGATGTTTGTGGTGGGATATAACTTGTGAATTCTCAGTTGAGGAATCACAGCAAGTTGGTTGGATAGATCCAAATTGATGAAATTCAGTTCTAGTGATTGAGTGTCATCCACCACATCAACACACTTATCAAGAGAGACTTGAACCAATGAGTGTGTCACATCATTGATGTTGTCTTCTATGGAGTGGTTATTAGCATCAAGAAATTCTTGATCACTATCTCCACCTCCATCTCTTCCTACATTTGAAATTCCTTCATTTGAGTTATGTGCCTCTATGCTAGAATTTATAGGCACCTCAGATCTATCAGTGGAAGAATTTATCATGGTTGTGCTGATAGGACTTCCAACTGCAGGGCTAGTTATCACTGGAGCTGAAGTAGTTTGAACACATGGTCTTCTCAGGTCAAATCTTGGATCAGAATCTCCTGTTGATAAGCTATCTATAGATCCTGAAACATATTCACAAGAATTGTTAAAACAGTTGGTAACTAAATTAAGATCAAACAGCCAATCAGGACCAGAACCTTTCACACTGGGTGTGTGCACATTGAAGGTCACATTGGTTGACTCCTCAACTACTCTAGTTCTGAGATTGTATACTCTATAAGCCTTAGCTTGGGAAGAGTATCCAATAAAATGTCCATCATCTAGTTTCTCAGCAAATTTGGTTATTTGATCCTTGGTATTCAAGATGGTGCAAGGACATCCAAATGATTTGAGGAAGCTAATGAAAGGTCTCCTTTAGTGCCATAATTCATAAGAAGTCTTACCATGATGTTTGACTACTAATACTCTGTTTAGCACATAGCAGGCAGTGTTGACTGCCTATGCCTAGAAGGTGATGGGTAGCTTAGAGTTAGACAACATGGTTCTTATAGCTTCAATAAGTGTCCTGTTTCTCCTCTCAGCAACACCATTTTGCTGAGGAGTCCTGGGAGCACTGTATTGTCTTGTAATACCCTTCTCATCATAAAATCTATCAAGGATTTGGTTCTTAAATTCAGTTCCTTGATCACATCTTATGATTTTGACCTTTTGATCTCATTTATTCTCAATTTTTAGAATGAAACTTTTCAAGATATTAGGGATCTCATCCTTAGTTTTAAGAAAAAAGACCTAAGTGTATCTTGTGAAGTCATCTGTGATCACCAAACAATATGAGGTCCTTCCTAGACTTATTAAACTTGTGGGGCCAAATAGAACCATATATAATAAGTGTAGGGGAGCAGTGATAGAGTTCATTTCCTTTGGCTTGTGATACACTTTGTGTTGCTTCCCTTTCAGGCATGCAACACAATGGTCATCACTTATAAACTCTTTCTTTGGCATTCCAATTACCAAATCATTATTAATTAAATTATTCATGTTTTAAAAGTTTACATGGCACATTCTTTTATGCCATAGGAAAGACTCATCACTATTGGCTATAGATAGAAAGCAAGAAACTTCTCCTAAAGGGTATGTTTCCTACAAATCCATTTTGTACATGTTCCCTTTCCTGGGGGCTCTTAGTAAGATATGTTCTTGAGGAATGACCACCCCAGGCTTGAGAACAATGCACTTATACTCAATAAAGAGCATGTTATGTCTCTGGTCATAAAATTGGGATACAGTCAAGAGATTGTACCCAAGCTCCTTAACAAAGTTTACCTTCTTAATGTCAAGCTTACCATTTGTTACCCTGCCCCTTCCAGTAATATAACCACCTGATTCTCCTCCAAAAGCAAGTGGCTCTCCATCAATTTTCTCAAAGTTTTGAAGCAAAAAGCCATTGCCTGTCATGTGTCTGGAACAACCACTGTCAATGATCCATACATTCTCCTTCTGAAGCTATCTTCTTCTTCTTCTCAAAAGTTTTCTTCTTGGTCATATGGATAGTACTTTTGGGATTATAGATGCAATCCTTAGCAAAGTGAGAAGTACTTCCATAAATGATGCATTTAGCTAGCATGCTTCTGAGAGTCTTTCTCTGAATAGGAGGCTGAGCTTGATCACTTACCACTTCTATCTCCATCTTCACCAATGATGTAGCAGGCTTCATAGTGTGAGGCTTGCTCTTGGAATCGAATGGTTCAGGTTGTGCAGTAGTGGTGCATATTTGATTAGCTTTCTTTTCTTTACCAGGATGATTTGGACATGAACTAGGACTCCTGGTACTAGAGTCCATTGTTGAGTCTTCAGTCTTTACCACTTTAAATACAGAAGAAATGAAAACTTACTTTTGCTTAGAGTTGAAGGTGGCATTGATCTCTTGGGCTTTCTTTAACTTTCTTTTGGCTACCCTTATCAAGTTCTTCCTTGCAAACTTGGTCATCCCTGGTTCTTTCTTCTCTCAAGGAGAATAGTGTCCCTTCTTTGGATAACCTTTGTCATTCACCTCAGGTTCATCCTTCTCATGGATAGGATCAATAGGAGGCAGCTCATCTTGACAAGTTCTACACCTTGGAGGTCTAATAGATAGGAGTGTGAGTGGAGGTGCTATCTCATTTGATCCTAGTCCTTGCTCGTTTTGGTAACAAACTTTTGCATGCAAGGATGAGGATATTATGTTCTTGAAGGTTTCCTCTTCAAGAACACATTTTTCTGTATTGGCTTTGCTGATCATAAGCTCAGCATGGCATTCAGTTAACTTGGTTATGAGATCTTTGATTTGAGTTCTGTAGTTTGTATGCTCATGCTTAAGAGTAGAAATGGTTTTCTCTAAATCTTCAATTTTAAGTTTATAATTATTTTTTGCTCTTTTAAAATTAGCTTTTAAAATGTTTAAGGACTTAAGGTCAGATCTCACTTCCAAGTTATAGGACATGTACATATTCATTTTAGCAATGCATTCATTAGTACAAAGATGTTCTAATACCTTGGCTTCTTCATGATCAGCCATCAGTGCTTGGTTTGGAGAAGCATCTTCTACCTGAAAGCTCCAGTCAAAGCCTCCTTCTTCAACAGCAACAGTAACATGTTGTTTTGTTTGGCTTGGCTTCTTAGTTCTGGGAGCTGCATCAGTGTAATTTGGTTTGGATTGTGCTTGGCCATCATTTATCCTTGGTGCCTTTCACTCTCTAGCAAAGTGTCCTATTTGGTAATAGTTGTAACACTTCACCTTGATTTTATCCAGCCTGAACTTTCCACTGGCCATATTGCTTGGGAACTTCCTTCCTGTTCACTTATAGAACTTCTTGGCTCTGTGAGTAAGGAGAGCCATATGTTGAACTATCTCCATGTACTCTTGATCATCTGGATGGATGCAGTCCAAGTCTTCAAGAGTGAAGAGAAAGTTTCCACAACTTTCATCAGCAGACACAGAGGCTTGAGCAGAGCTTGTCTCTTGGAATAGGCTTCCTTGGATGTAGCTCTCTTTTAGTGTCTCAAAAAAGGTGATGAAAGGACCCTTTTGTGAGTTATCAGGGAAGCATATGAGATGATGTTGTGTTTCTCTGCTATCCCTTTCACGTACATGAAGGGTTGAACTCTGCTGATTGTTGGAAGAGCTGCTTGATGGATTTTGCAAGTTCATCTCCATTTGATAACCACTAAGGATACCATACAACTCTATAAGAGTAAGAGTAGAGACGTTCTTAGCTCTCTTGATAGCCACATAGTAGTGAGTCCATTGTCTGGGAAGAGAGAACATGAACTCCTTACTATGTCCTTTTTATCAAGCTTGACTCCAACATCCATTAGAGTATCCATAATCTTAACATACTTGAAGTATTGTTGAGTCATGGTTTCACCTGTCTTGTAGGTGAAGTTCTCAAACTGCTACTTCATAATGTCTTTCCTGTTTTCCTTGGCCTCCTCAGACCATGAGCGTTAATGCATCCTAGAGCTGCTTAACAGTTTTGCACTTCTTAAAGCCTCTGTATATGGCGTTTGGAAGAGCAGTTTAGAGAGCGATCTTGGCTTTCTGATCTACATCTATTTTCTTTCAGTCTTTTTCAGAGTAATCAGCCATTTTCTTTGGAATCATCCCACCTCCAGCAATGGCTGAAGAGGTGCTTGGGATGTGAGGTCCTTCAACAAGAGATCTCCACATCTTGTTGTCTTGGGACTTGATGAAACCTTCCATACGTTGGCACCAAGTATCAAAGTCATCAGGAGTGATCAGTGGAGACTTTGTCATGGTATCGGTTTCTATATCAGCCTTAGAGATAGCTACCATTTGAGTTGATAAGTGCTTTGTGAAACTGAAGAGATCTAAGATAGTGTGATCTTACAATCAAGAGCCTGAAAAGCTCTGATACCAATTGCAGGACCGTTGAAGGGTGGTCAATACAATAGTTTTACAAGGTAGAGAGACTTGGAACACTTTGCAGATCAAACAGAGAACCGGCTTAAATGAAACAAAGAACACTTAGAGAAAGAACAATAACAAGAAAAAGATAATATGGTTTTTAAGAATGATGTATATTGCTCTCAAGTTCTTACAAGTGTTACAAAGCTTAATTCTAAATGCAAGTACTTGAGATACTTTATACTACATCCTACAGCCGACCATACATTAAAGGACAGCTGGAAACCCTAATCTAGACAACAAGATCAACGTAGAGTCAAAAGGCAGATTGTCTTTTGACTAATGACTATGACATGCCATAGCTCACATCCTTATCTATTACAAAAAGGATAAAAGTACATAGTTAGAAAGTTACAGACTCAACACCTTAATCTACAGTTGACAAAAGCATGGAGTTTTCACCAACTCATGCTAGTTGGTGAGTCTGCACAGATGGCAGCTGAAAGGTGTTTTAGCTTTTGTCAAAAGTAAGTTGGAGAAGACATGCCTTCTCTGTCTTTGGAAGAAATCAGTCTTTCACTTCGGAAAAATTTGTCTTTGAAGCTTCGGAAGACTTCATCTTTGGCTTTGGAAGAATTGGTCTTTTGGCTTCGGAAGATTTGATACTTAGCATAATTCTCTGAGATATATCAAATCTTCCGAAATACTTTCCTAGTACTTCACTTGTGCATGCTGAGAACTCTTTGGTTGCATCATCCTTTAAGTGTATTCCTTATAGAAATAATGATTATAATTATAAGTTTTGTCATATACTAGTTATACCCTTTTAACCTAACCTAGATTAAGTAGGAGATCTACCCCTTTATGTCGTATATATATCGCCGATTTCCTTTCTCTCCTACCTTAGGCAACTAAAGCAGGAATTTTGGGCTCATCTTCTTGACTATTAGTTCTTATTGAAAGGCCATGTCTTATTCATGTAAAGTGTACATAAGTGCAATATCATGGTATTTGATGCATAAAGGAAATATTTGTCATATAAATAATAATCGGATTGCAAAAATATTCAGCACATTCACATAAGATTTTACCATTCATAAATATGCATCGTATTTATCAAGATGGTTATCGGTTGCGGTTGTTGAACTATGGATTTGCATTTCTGTAACAATGTTAAACTTTTCTCCAACATCCCATCGTGACCGTTTTAAATATACAAATCTTACGTTTATATTTTTCACTATCTTTAAAAAAGTTCGTTTCACATAAAAGCCTTCTCTATAAATGTTGCAACATTGTATGTTGACCTTTAAAAGAAGTAGTCATTCATTAGGACCTTGTTAATAGCTACATGATCAAAGTGAATTGAACATAAGTTCTTGTATAAGTCATAATGTATTCATTGTGTGTATTTGTATAAGAGCTGTATAACTGTTTTGGTGTAAAAAAGATAGGAGAATGTGTGTTATATTTAGTTAAATTTGTATGTAAATCCCAATGATCCCCTAAACGAGAGAAAGAGTCATTGAACGACTAGTTTATGAGGGTTCACACTCAGTTTCTTGAGCTAAGAAACTTACCACATGGAGCTACCTGTGTGACTCAGGGTAGTGTACTCTCAGAACCCGACTGTATAACTGTTTTGGTGTAAAAAAGATAAGAGAATGTGTAATATATATATACATACACACTATATTTTTTGCCCTTAAATTCTGTGATGTATGTTTCTTTAAATGCATATAGTTGTAAACTTCTAAATTCATATATAGCTAGTTCTACGAGGTGTTGGTGGCCATTTGGTTCACTGGTATTAGCTAGTGTGGATAACAGTTTTATAACCTCATGATTACAATTTCAAATCTCACTTCAACGAAAAAGTCTTACAGCCATTAATAGGGTTGCTAATGTGCTCTCTAGGCATTTGCAAGTCAAAGGGTAGTACGAGCTAGTCGGTTTTCTCCTGTTGGCACCATCATCGAGCATCAAACTAATGATTAATAGTTGAAATCTCATCTGAGATATGAACAAACTTGGGATATGAAGAGGCATGCTACTGAGCCCGATTTGTCATTACCATTCAAAAATAAGCTAGTTCTAAAAGGTAAATTTAAATTAATCTATATCTATATGCATAATAAAATAATTAATTTTGAGACGGCTGGAATAATTTTGTACACTTGGCATTTTCTGGTGTCTCAGCTCTCTATTTTTCCGTACCTAATCTTTTTAACAAATCACATAAATGATAATTTTGATCATTTAAATTAGTACATAAAATAAACCTTAATTTTTCTTTACTTATTTAACCATTGACTAAAAAGAAGGCACACTAAATCTCACTACCTACTTTTAGATATATCACCCCATTTTATGTTTTATTTGAAACAATATTTTTGAAAAAAATTAAAAAATTAAATAAATCATTTTAAAATAAGGAAAATATTTATAAAATAAAAAAATATTTTGAACTTTGTCAGTTTTTTCAAAATTTTAAATTGTAGAGAATTTAAGTTTACAAATTTTTTTGTTACTTATTATAATATTTGAATTTTGTTAGCATTGATTATCGCTAAGATTTTTTAAATTTATTATCACAATATTTTAATTTGAATAAAATTTATATTGTTTGCTATTTGTGATTGTTTATTAGATATTTTTTAATATTCTTGAGTAAAAAAGTTTATTATATTTTAAACTCAAATGTTTTTAAAAGGGGTGAACTTTTTTTAATAATTCTTATAACTAAAGAAATGGTACATTTTATTAAAAGAGTTAAGAAATATACAATAAATAAGTTTTGCATTTTAATATGTATATTAGTTTGAAATAAAAATTAAATAAGTACATTTAGTTTTAAATTAAAATACTTTTGAAAATGGTGAGATTTATTTTAAGAAACAAAATTGTGATTTTTAAATGTGGTGAGATTAAAAAAGAGAGATACACAATAAGTGATTTTTTTGTATTTTAGATCATGAATTTTAACAACTAGTTATTTTTTTTTAAATAGTCTTAAAATTTCTAAATATTTATTTTAAGATTGAATTGTTGTTTTTCTTTCTATGGTTTGGTCATATTTGTCATTTTAATCCAAAAAAGTGTTTTATTTTCGCATTTAGCTCCCCATGGTTTTAAAAATCATTTTCATCCAAAAAATGTAACTTCGTTAATTTAATTTGTTAAATATGTAAATTGATAAAATTATCTTTTAAACTACAAAACAAATCCCTCAATTACATAACTATAAACTAGTGAAACTAAATCACGATATAGGAGAGATGACGACTTTTCTCTATTATACAACCCTTTCGCAATGGGTTCCCGAGTACCACCTAAACTGAGGTCCTTTCTCTTCCCCCGTCGATTAAGTCAACAATCTTGTGATTTAGTTATGATGAAAGGTTTAAGATGAAATGTCTGATTTAGGTTTCATGAATGGAACAATAACATAAGAATGAAGTTTAACACCAATATGTTAACATAAATTTAATATTTTGTTTTTATACTCAAAGTTACATAATTAACCCTTTTAATGATAAATGGTTTAACCCTTTTAGTTAACGAAATTAACTTTTTTAGATGAAAATGATAATTTTTTAAAACCTTAGGGAGTCAGATGCAAAAAAAAATCCTTTTTAGATTAAAATGAAAAATGTGAGTAAACCATAGGAAGGAAAACAATAATGGGAAAGGTTCAAATACAAATTAATTTAAAAGTAAAAAAGTAAAAAGTGTAAGAATGATTAAGATGTTGACGCGTTTTCTTTTGATCGAAGTTAGGTTGGCAACAAATTTGGTAATGTTTTCCCTTCTCAAGTTCCACCTTTTTAAACATTCGTAACTTTTACATAAGACATTATTTTTTAACAAAAATTACACCATAAAAATGAGCATTTTTAATTCTTTAACACGCTTATAGTGTTGATATGAAAAACTAACTCATTGTGTAATTTCGTTAGGTCATTGTGTAATCTTCTCAATTGATGATGATTACATAATTATCTGATGAGCAATAAACAATGAACTTGAAACATAAAAAGTTTACATTTCTTATTTTGTGTTATTCGAAAATCGTTATTTTAAAAAACACAATGCATAACATAACGGTCAACATTACACAATGGATAACACAATGACCAGCACTAGACTCGATGATTAGCAATAGACACAATGAGTTGTTTGATAAGGATTACACATTGACATGATCACGATTACATAGTGAACTGAAAAATGTAAAAAATCACATTTTTAGCATTGTGTTATTTGAAAATCATCGTTTTAAAAAACACAATGCATAACACTATAGTCAACATTATACATAATAGGTAACATAATGACCAACACTTGACTCGATAATTAGTAATAGACACAATAAGCTGCTTGACGAGGATTACACAATGACCTAATCAGTATTTACACAATGAACTGGCAAAATCATAAAACATATATTTTCAGCATTGTGTTATTTGAAAATCACCATTTTAATAAACATAATGATTAACATTAGACACAATGGGTAACACAATGACTAGGGCTAGATTCGATTATTAGCAATAGACACAATGAGTTGCTTTATGAGGATTACACAATAACCTGATCTGGATCACACAATAAACTAAAAAACGTAAAAAAAAAATTACATTTTTAGCACTACGTTATTTGAAAATCATCATGTTTTAAAAACAAAATGCATAACAAAATGGTCACACTAGCCACAATGGTTTGATTAATATTACACAATGACCTGATATTACATAACGAGCTGATAAATATTACACAATGAGCTGAAATAACATGAAAAAACTTTGTTTTTTATTTATCAAAATTATAGTTGTTTTAAAAATTAAAAAACACTTGTTTTTATGGTGTAATTTAAAAAAAAACATGTTGTATGTAAAAGTTACAAGCGTTTAAAAAAAGATGGAACTTAAAAACGTGGTTAATACTAAAATACCCTTGGCATATCATTTAAGGTTTTAATTATCTACCATTATTCCATCGGATTTTCTTGTCCATTGGATCTAAGATCTAATAGATAATAATCATTCTCACTTTTTTTAATTTTTCCTCTATTTTTACAATAACCTCACTCAAATAACAATTCCCTCTTGTTTTTAAAGTCTATGTTATTTTAAAGTATAATCTTTTTAAAAAATGAGAGATTTGTATTTCAAAAGATTCAACTGTTTTTATATAAAAGTGGTGAGATTTTTTTTAACAAATCAAAGCTAATAAACAAAATTTTAAAAATTATATATAATTGTTTAATATCAATTGTATCTTTTATATTAAAAAATCGCTATTTTATTTTATTTTAATAAAGAGGTTGAGATATGATATTTTTTTAAACGGATTTATGGAAGGAATTTTTTTTCAAAGTGAGATTTTTTCCAAAAATCTCACTTAGGTGGCATATTAGCTAATTTTTTTAATTTGAAAAAGATGACTAAAGTTTAGGATAAAATCTCGCTTAGTTGGCGAGACCTGATAAATTTTGTATTATTTTAAATATGGCGAAATTTTGTGAGAAATTCTCGCTCATATGGCGAGATCAAAAGTTACAAGACAAGACAGACGGGCACTTGTAATGCAATTGGTATATTTTCCAATATAACATCACATGTTGTATAAAAAGATATATTTTTAAGATTTATGATTAATAACTGTAAATTAGTTTTCATCATTATATGTAATATGTAAATTTCTTTGTAAGGAATACATGTATATTCATTTTTGTTAAACGTATGCTATTATTAATTTAATACATTATAATTTGTTTAATTTGTATGTACACAGGTATATAAGCTAGTACTAATATATTACAAAAATTAGAAGCGGATTATATATTCTACGTTGCGGATGAATAGGTATAAATGAGCACGCCCGAAAATCTTGATGATTACTTATAAAAGTATTCATACCAGATTTTCTATCATTTTTCTTATAATAACACTAAAAATCACTAATTTTTATCTCTCTTCTTATCAATTAAATAATATTTTTTTACTATTTTTATAATTACGTTTTCTATCTACTACACTTACAATTTCAAAAATATCTAAACATTTATAGGGATTGAACAGTGATTCCCCATATATACAGATAAACAATAATATTTTTAAGGGAAAATTACATATATCCCCCTCTCCATTAATAAAATTACATATTTCTCTAAAACAAAAGTTTCAATACATAAAATACAATGCTTTTTAAGCATGCTTTGGGGATATTTGTAATTTTACAAATTTAGAGGGGGATATATGCAATTGCCCATTTTATTTATACTTTACTAACAACCACTCATAATCATTTTCAAAAATATAAGAAACACAATCTTATAAATATAAAAAATCTATTGTGAATGCTCTAATGCTATTCTAGATGTTGACCTAAATCAAAGAAAATTGGGTTGAGGAAAATAATAAAAAAAATGTTTTACATATTATCTTTCCTAACAATTTTAGTTTTAGAATTTGAGTAGAATTAGGTTACATCCTGATGGGGTATATCACCCCTGGCGATATCAGCATAAATAAACTAAAGTCACTATGGGCAAAGTACCATCAAGCCCAGTCGCAGCCAATGAAAACAAAACAACATCATACCCAACTCAGAGAGCGTAGCAATAAGATAAAACAGAGACCAGAGTTAAAGACCCAGCCATGGCTTCCACAAGTCGCATCCCAGATGAGTTCCTTTGCGATAAGTCTTTCATAACCACGTGCATTGCAAACACGGTTGAGCAAGGGCACAACCCCGGGCCATGGTGTACCAGAGGAGAGCGGTTTAAGCCATGACACAGTATAGACGGAGGTGAATATAACAGGGCTCTACACTTAGAATTTGTAGAAACCAAGATAAAACCTTAGCGAGAAAGGAAGGCGCTCATTGGTTAACAAAGAATATAATCAGGGCGCAAGACAACAAGGAGAAGGAGTTAAAGATAGTGACTCAAGGTAAAGCGAAGACAAGAAATGATAGTGGGTCGAAGTCAACTATATAGACAAAGTGCATTAATACGATGTAAAAAACCCTTTATACCAAAAAGTCATGGAACTCTCTATTTGAGGAAACTCAGACGACGATGGTTGACTACTGGTTTCCCAAAATAGAGCCGACCCCCAGTGCTTCAAGGATGAAACACTATAAATACCAATCTCTAGTCCAGGTAAGTGATTTGGTTGTTGAAACTCGATCAAAAACAAGTTATCATATCGGTCTTAGCTACCTTTATTGTGTAAGGGTAAGTAAGATCGTCTCCACAAGGAATATGTGGAAAGTGTTTAACAATATGACTTAATTAACTTAAAGACATGAACTTTAATATTAAAAATTGAAACTTTAGATGAATTGAATAGCATAAGCGCAAAAAGCAATATGCTTCAGAAGACTTTATCTCTGAATCCTCGGAAGACTTCATCTTTGATTTTATCATTTGGCTTTGGAAGATTTTACACTTAGCTTATTTCCTTTGAGTGGTGTAAAACTTCCGAAGTAACTTTACTCTATACATCATGCATGCATGCTGGGAGCTCTTTGGTTACTTTGGTTACATCAGCCTTTAAGCATAAACCTTACAAACTCCCCCTAGGCTGATGCTACCAAAATAGAAGAGATTACTCATCTATTGACAGTTCTCATTAGGATCAAGACCATTCCTTTCTTCATTATTTGGTCAGGATCCCTCAAACTCTCATAGTATCTCCTCATATCTTAGAGATCATGTAGAGGAAGATCAAGTATGTCTTGCCAGAAATAAACTTCTTGACCTCCTTGATCTCTAAAGACATACCATCTATTCGGATTAGCAGCAAAGATCCGGGACAAGATGGGTCTCCCAATGGCAAAAGGCTCTACTTGAATGGGAGTTGGATGAGCAACCTCTTCTTGATCACCCTCAGGTTGCTCTGACCCATCCTGAGGTGTAGAGGTGGATGCCTTGGACTTCTTCTTCTTCTTCTTGTCCCTTCTAATGGCCATCCTTTTTCTCTTTCTATATTTTAATTGAGGAGACTGGCCTGCAGAACCAGATTATTCTTGATTGTCTCCCTCAGTTGGATCCTCTTCTCTCACAAGTTCAGAAGGAGAAGGAACATGACCCTATTGTGGATCAGAAGATGAAGTTGGCTATGGTCTAGCACTAGGTCCAGGTTGTTTGTCTCTTATGGTACAACCTTGACCTCAACTTCAGGTGCAGCCTGACTTGGTGGAGAATGCAAGTCAATGAGCTTACCCTTTTTAATCTTCTGCTTGATCACCCTAATGTGGTCATTGATGGTGGATAGAGACATTGGACCAAGCCTCCTTTTAGAGAATCCATACAGCTTCAAGAAGCACATCATCCTCTGCCTATCAGCAGACTTCTTTAGACTCTTTTGGATGATAGCTCTTGACTTTGCAGCTTCTTTCCTTATCTTCCTCTTAGCAGCTTTTTGTTCTTTTTGTACTTGTTGCTTAAGTTGCTTGAGGTATTCAAATTTAATGTACTTGTATGGCAAGGGAAGAAGTGCAGATGCCTGATAGAGGCCCGTGGCACTTAGGTAGTTAATCATATTTTGTCTTTTTGCTTCTTTGTCTACCTAAGGTTGCTGCTTAGTCGCCACAATCTCTGTCTCAGGGCTTTCTTGAACTTGGGAGAGGGTAGGATCATGCTTGTAGAGTCTTTTCCTCCTCCTTTCTTCCTTGATCTTGAGGAATAGTTTTGCATACTCTACCTCCTTCCTTTCCAAGGGGAGAGAGATGAGTTCATTAATATTGTAGTTCCTGGACCCTAAATAATTCAATCTGGTTGCCCTTAACTCATTATCTTGAGTGTTTGGCCTGGGGGTAGCCCTGATTGCAGCTTCCATAAAGCCAGGGATCCTGCTTGAATTCTCTCCCTTTACCTTCCTCTTCCTCTCTCTCTACTCCTCTTCAATCTCCTTAAGAGTCATCTTCCTTTTACCTTTGTCACTCTCAGGCTTATGTAACTCAGGTAGGAGAGAGCTTTGGCCTTCATTGCTTGGTTCTTCATTTAACCTGTGGCTAATGAGAGGCTGTGAGACACCTTCACTAGCTGGTGCCTCACTGAGGGTAATGGGTGCTGATGGTGCTAAAGTAGTTCCTATCTCAAGGTTCACAGGCTCAACTGCTAGGCCTTCAGCCAGGTTTCCCCTTTGAAGCTAATCTTAGGGTCTACCTCAACATCCAAATGACTAAAAGTCTTGCCTGCTAGCCTCTGTCAATATAGACTTGTTCTTAGCTTGAACTCTTCAAACACCCTTTGTTGAATCCTATCAGCCAACCTTGCAACTTGCCTATTTTGACTTAGGTTGGCAGGTGGAAGGTCAACTAGATAGGTGCTCTTATAGTATCTCAGGTTAAAGAAGTTGAAGATCTCTTGTTGACCCTAAGACCTAGAGATTACCAGTGCTCTCCTTTGATCATCATAGCTCCATCCACTATTAGGTTCTCAGCAGGGTGAGATGGAGCAGATATAGCCCTTGGTATACCCTCCTCAAATAGACTTTGTATGAGTAAGTCCACATCAATATGGACTTGAGGAGGTTGTTGAGCATCGACAACTGCAAGTGAGGGTGGTGAATCCTCTATGTCCATACTCTGAGAGGAACTCACAGGTTCTGTGATTGTAAGTAAGACTTGCTCCCCTTTTTTGTTAGCATAACCATCTTACAGAGGGAAGCTAGGAGTTAGGTCCGCCATATCCACAGGTTCTTATAGGCCTGGTTGAGTCCTCTGGATGGGTCTTTCAGCTAACTTGACCTTGAGATCGGTGATCTCAAGTTGCTGGTCATTCACCCTCTTTTGTAAGATAGTCACCTGAGATTCCAGGTGACTGACCTTTGAGACTAAATAGGTGCAAGTTTTAGTCAGTTGTTACACCTTTAGTATCAGACTCTCCTCATCTTCATTTTAAGAATCACTGGGGGATGAGAGAATAGGACCAAGGTCTTCTTCCTCATCACCAGCTTCAGGTTCTTGGCTGTTGGTTTTCCCCTGCACACTGACAACTTCAAAAGAAGTGTCAATCGGTTGGGTTGCCATGGTTGAGGTTTGAATGATTTAATCACTTCTAAAACTGAGAGCCTCTTCCATATGGGCCTCCTGAACATGTTCAGAGAGGTCCACCTCAGTTATGGGTGGATGATGTGGGCTAGACATGGGTGAGTCAGTAGCACTCATCTCTCCTTGAGCAAGGGTGGAGAAGAGAGACTCATGATACTCACTGAAGGAAGAAAGTGAAACCGAAGTAAACAAAAGGGCCTTGACCAATCTAGCCTGGTACAAAGATGTTGCAGCCAAAAGCAAGCTATTTTGATTGATAAGACGCGAGTAGATGATCACCATAAAAAGTCACATTGCAAGAAAACAAAAGCGGCGGACACGACAAGACAACTCAAGATGGAGTATTTATAATCCAATTTCATGATACTATCATGATATTGGACTGGGGGGACATGATAGGGTATATCACCTCTCGCGATATCAGCATAAATAAACTAAAATCACGGTGTGCAGAGATACCATCAAGCCCAGCCGCAGCCAATGAAAATAAGACCACATCAAACCCAACTCAGAGAGCATAGCAATAAGATAAAAGAGACGGGAGTGAAAGACCCAGCCATGGCTTCCATAAGTCGCGTCCCAAATGAGTTCCTTTGTGATAAGTCTTTCATAACCACATGCATTGCAAACACGGTTGAGCAAGGGCACAACATCAGGCTACGGCGTACCAGAAGAGGGCGGTTTAAGCCGTGGAATAGTAAAGACGAAGGTAAATATAACAGGGCTCTACACTTAGAATTTGTAGAAACCAAGATAAAACCTTAGCGAGAAAGGAAGGCGCTCATTGGTTAACAGAGAATATAATCAGGACATAAGACAACAAGGAGAAGGAGTCAAAGATAGTGACTCAAGGTAAAGCGGTGACCAGAAATGACAGTGGGTCGAAGCCAACTATATAGAAAGTGCATTAATACTATGTAAAAAACCCTTTATACCAAAAGGTCATGGAACTCTCTGTTTGAGGAAACTCAGACGACGATGGTTGACTATAGGTTTCCTAAAATAGAGCCGACCCTAGAGCTTTAAGGATGAAACACTATAAATACCAATCTCTAGTCCAGGTAAGCCACAAGATCACACACACCACCATTCTCTAAACTCCAAAAGCTCTCTACTTCTGTTGTTTCTCATACACATACTTCTTCTCACACCAGAGAGTGGTCACGGGGAAAATTCCCTTTTTGTCCGTTGTGAGGCTCACGGTGTTGTTCTTTGTCTTGCAGGCCTAAGCTCCAGCCAGAACTAAACTCCAGCCTTAACCTGATTCCCGGTGATAATCATAATCCCGCACTGCTCCTTGGTCTTAGTCACTTGATTAAGGTCTGTGTAACAACACTTCCCATGCAAGTTTGTTTAGTATATAACTACCTAGGTATTTGTTGTTTGATTGATTGTTTGTTTGGAGGTTTATTAATAACAGTAGAAATAATACGTCACTATTTGGGTTTTGATCATAAAATATCGCCTGGGTATTCAGGTTGTTGCCTGCTTCAATAGTTCACTGACCAATCTATAGCCTTATCGATTTCTCGTAGGTACGAACATCCATCAAACTATGTCTTATTCGTATGGTATTGTAAACTGATTGTTGAGGCTCTTCATAATCATAAACGAAGGACCTGGGATCGCGTGGATGTATTAGTTGACATCAAGCCGCGCTGTCGAACTACTACAACAATAAAGATCATTGATTACTATGAAGGCATTGAACATGAAACTTTGTTGTTTGATGATGGGCCATTTAAGACTAAGCGGATTATATTCACAGTGAATAACAACGGGTCACTGGCCTCGGCCACATACTTGTATTTTGATGAAACTGGTCGCTTGAAGGATTGGTTGTTGATTTTGAACAATATATTAGTTTTCTATACTCATAATACTTTTGTTTGATCTATAATATGGATTCCAATGACCAAAACCAAATTGTGATTCTGTTATGAATATTGAGTTTTATACTAACTAGTAGACATGTACGTGCGTTGCAGTGGGGCATAAACTACTTGAGACACAAAAATCTTTATATTTTTAACTCCCATAGTAAAAAAATACTTTTGAACGTGACAACATGAGGGCCTAAACTACTTGAGGCAACAAAATCTTTTGATTTCTAACTCATGCAGTAAAAATATTACTCTTAAATGTAAACAAAGTCACCAAAATCTTTTGATTTCTAACAAGTGCAGTAAAAATATTACTCTTAAATATGAACAAAGTCAAGGAAATTGAACTGAAAATAACTCCTATAACCAATATAGTGGCATAAAGTTTTTAACAGGTATTGTTCTCGAAGACAACTTCATCTCCTCCATCTTTTATATGTTTTATTGATGGCAAAACATATTTACATGCTAAGAATTAAGTTCTTTATATAAGAATTTTCTTGGATGTGAACTTAAACACAGGCTGAATCCAAATTTTACAGCAGCCCGCATGTGCCCTATCAATAGCACCAAGTTAATGTTTCAGCAACAAAGACTTTAAGCATCAAATAATCTAGACATTCACCAGCAGAAGTTGCAGTGCTTTGTGAGTTTGAGTTGCAAAATAGACTTTCTCAAATTGAAAGCCTTACTATGGTTGAGGAACTATAACAGTTTCGAATGTTGATGATCACTAATCTGGAAGTCGTAAAAGTGTAAAAGATTGATAATTTGGTGCTGCAACATAAATTATAGAATTAGAACTCATACATCAGAAAAAAAAATCCTTGGTCATACGTAGTTCAATGTAGTAGTTATAATTTATAGACTAATGATTCTTATATTTATTATGTTAAAATGGTGGTATAACGGTATATTTTTCAATTTTATTTGCTAAAAAATATTTTTATATACTATTTTCTTTGGTATTTTATTGTGATTGTATGCCTTGGGCCTGCTGGGCTGTTATTTGTGGAGCGGGTCATGAAGCTGGATCATGGAGCCTATATGAAGTCACATCAGAGAGTGTAGAATTCATTTGGTTCACTCCACACATGCTCTTCTCCTCTTGTTTTACTGATTCTCGTTTTGGATTTCTTGTTTCTTGTAATTCTTAGATTTGTTCTCGGTTGATGTTTGTTTTCTTGATGGTTTATCACTTCGATCATCTATAACTTTTAGTCTGAGACTTTGTTAAGTTTGTTATCGCATCAGTACATTGGAACTTTGCATATTATTTGATATCTAGAATATAGATCTGAATCATGTTTCGTGACATGGTATCACACCACATGTCTTTACACCCCTAAGCAAAATGGAATAGTAAAGAGGAAGCATCAACACCTTTTAAATGTTGCTAGGTCTCTTTTATTTCATGAAAAAATGTCCATTAGATTCTTGTCCTATTATGTTCTAACTGTTGCGTATTTGATAATCAGGAAGCCATCTTCTGTGCTAAAAGAAAAGTCATCTTATGAACTGTTCTTTGAATTTAAACCCTCTCTTAATCACCAAAACTTTTTTGGATGTTTGGTTTTACTATGATTCTACACAATAATAACAAGTTTTGTTATTTGGCTAAAAAATATGTGTTTATTAGATATTCAAACAAAAAAGGGTTATAAACTGTGGAGTCTTGACTAAACTGTGTTATTTTCAGAGATGTGAAATTTTATGAAACCGTTTTTCCTTTCGAGGATAAAAGTTTTTATATTCATTTGATCTTAATATTGACACCATGGTAAATCATTTGAATTTTTTTTGCTTTCTTTGACACAAACATTAACAAGTATTTTTCAAGTGAAAAATTCAATGATGAGAATAAGGTAAATAGTGACAGAACTGAGTATGTTCAATCGTCTATTTGAGACTTCAAGAAAGGCTGCTCTATAGCAACCGGGTGTTAGTGAAGGTTGTAATGAGGTAGATAATGCTTCCAGGTCACAATGATAATGCTCTCTCTCTAGAGGGTACAAAGCAAAGCAATCATTCCACAATAGTTTGTAGGTGGTCATCCCATAACACAAGTTTGCCAAAAACACTACAGGACTTGTTAAGGGCGGGTCTTGGGACAACCGGTAAAGTTTTTGCTTTGTGACCTTGGTTAGTCATCAAAATAGCCTCTTGTATAAAAGTGCAGTGTAAGGTTGCATACATCATATTGCTTCACGATCCAGTCCCTCCCCGGACCTTACGGCCTGCGCAATGCGGTAGCTAAGTCAAGAACCGGGTATGCCCTTTTTACTACAAGACTTTGTTGTTGAAGGAAAAGTTTGGCATGGCCTTGAGTGTTTGAACTATTCACATTTGAGTCCTAAAGTAGTAAAACAAGAACCCTAGCCCCCTTTATGCTCCAGTGACTTATAAGCATTTTTTGAAGAAAGAAGACCAAGATTGAAGATCAATGCTCTAAGGAAGAATTCACACCATACAACCCACCTCTACTCATCTTGGTTTGAAAATTCTAGATCTACCATGTTTTCTTTCATGTTTATGATTTGGTTGTGTTTTTGTAGACTTATGGCCTGAACACTCTTAATCACTTAGATTAGATGAAGCTTTGAACTATTCACATTTGAGTCCTAAAGTAGTAAAACAAGAACCCTAGCCCCCTTTATGCTCCAAGTGACTTATAAGCCATTTTTTGAAGAAAGAAGACCAAGATTGAAGATCAATGCTCTAAGGAAGAATTCAACACCATACAACCCACCTCTACTCATCTTGGTTTGAAAATTTCTAGATCTACCATGTTTTCTTTCATGTTTATGAGTTTGGTTGTGGTTTTTGTAGGACTTATGGCCTGAACACTCTTAATCACTTAGATTAGATGAAGCTTAGCATACTTTAACATATTATATATAACTCTTGGTGATGATTAGGTCAATGGTTATTACAAAGTTATGAATGCTCTCAATGATTGTATGTGCTTGTTTAGCTTGAGAAAATGTTGAATCTTGTGGTTGTTAAAACCATATTATGTTGGAAAACCATGTGTTTTGAACATCTATTCATGAGCTGCATACATTAGTGTGTGATTTATGATATTTGACTAGGAATGGTGAATGAGGGTTGAATATTTAGTAAAGTTAAACAAGTGTGCATCCTTATACATTTGTTTGAGAAAAAGATTATGTTTGTTATGAATTTCTCCTAGCTTTGTATATATGTAACTATCGATAATGCGCATATTTATAGTTTATTTATTCGTGTTAGGACATTCATAAGTTGAGGAATTAGCATAACTTTTATATCATTGGTTTTTCATGGCATAGCTTTAGGTGGATATTGTGTGTTTATCATTCTAGCTTTCCAAAAAAGTTATATAATATAATAACCTTGATAGGAGTCTAATTTACTTTCATGATTCGCGCAAAAAAAAGATCTCACCAAAAGTTCATGCATATTGTCATTGTTCTGCTAAGCTGATTCGAAGTCTAAGTCATATCTCCCTTTGATTGATTTTCTTCATCTTCGTTTATTTACTTCAATATAGATTAATTGTTAGTTAATTTAGTCTATCATAATATTCATAACAAATCTCTTATCGGCTAGATAAATGATAAAGACTTAGTATCAAGAGGTTTCATGTCGACGATCAATACTTGGTTCTTACCAAAAGCAATACTATCAATCGATGGGTACACTTACCTATTGTGTGTGTAGGTAGTCATAAGGTGAAAATCATCTCATAATTTAACGCTTTATTGTGTAAAATCCATCACTAAAATTTATATATCAAAACACAGATCACTTACAAAGTAAACCCTCAACCTTCAATCTCTCAATGTCTACCCTGTGTAGGTAGTCATAAGGTGAAAATCATCTCATAATTAACGCTTTATTGTGTAAAATCCATCACTAAAATTTATATATCAAAACACAGATCACTTACAAAGTAAACCCTCAACCTTCAATCTCTCAATGTCTACCCAAATTCAACCAGCTTTCAATGGCCGCTCAAACCCTAGAATTCCATCCAAATCACAATATCAACATATCACTTGAACCCATAAGTGATAAAGTCTATGATCCTATTCTCAAATTTCTAAAGAATATCAATTACTCCTTTTCTATCACTATAGACCAAGTGATATATGAATCGCACATAAGGGAATTCTGTACCACCTGCTCCATACAAAGAGAAGATGGAGTGAAGGTTCTCATGGAAACAGTACAAGGGATGAAGATCACCATATCTTGCACCAAAATTCATGAACACTTGAAGTTAAATGGTGCAAATGGTGCATCTTCTTTCTCCAAAGAAATGGTCAGTGCCACCTTCAAGGAGATAGGATATGAAGGACCCCTTTCGACATCCACCTTCTCAAAATCTCTGGTATATCACAATTGAAGAATTATACTTCATATCTTCTTGCACTCTTTTGTATAATAAGTTGGGAGGATGGGACCAAGTACCATTGTATCTAGTAGGGGCTATCCATGGTCTGGTAAAACAGCAGAGTTGCGATTTCTCAAACTTCATTTTTTAACATATGTGCAAAAATGTAATTGCTACAAAATTTAAGTTTTTAATGTATCCTAGATTCTTATAAGTAATATTACAAGAAGAATTAGGGGATAAACTAAAACTTAGTGAAGTTGTTCATGCTCTAGGGACTTTAACAAAGCAATTTTTTCAAAGTTCAGAGCAACTCCAAAATCCTTTTCAGGAAAGGTGACTCCCTTATTTTAGCACATGCTTAAGGTCATTGAGCCTTACGGTGGCAGCATGGTTACACCTACCATTGCTGATCCCACACCCTCCACTTCAAAGCCAAAATCACTTAAACACAAGCGAACCCCTACATCTTCTACTGAGAAGATGCAGGCCCCCAAATCACCCTCTCTCAAAAAGGCAAGACTGGAAACAAGGGTCCAGTCAAATCAAAGGTGTCAGCCACACCTAAGCAAAGCTCAAAGAAGAAGGTTTCTCTTCATTCTTCTGAGAGAACCCACACCCAACCTACTAGCCCTCAATTGGAGTCTTAACACTCCATTGAGAAAAACAAAAGGGATACCCATATAACTAAGACAAGTTCTGAGGAAGAAGTCTCATTAGGATCTGGTTCATATCCCAAGCCAATAGACACAGCTCCATTTTCTCCATTACACATGTCTACCACCCAGGATGAAGATGTTCCTATGTCATACTAGTATGAACCACTATCTCCCCCTTCCCATATAGCACAGACAATGGAGACTGATATGTTAATAGCAACATCTAACCCACATCCTATATCCCATGATATTGATCCTAGGGAGGAAAGGATAAATATGGATGAGGTTGTCTCTACTACTAATCCATCAATTGATCAGCAACTCACCTTGGGGATGTCTCCTTGGATTTATTTCTTGAGGAGAGGAATCCAGGGTGCCAAGAAACTATATTGGTGGTTAAAGTGTAGAGGCTAGGCCTAGTACCTCATCTCCTAAGGATTCCACACCTGTGGATGAGGGAAGAATGCAACAGATAGATGAATTGACGGCCCAAAACCTTGATCTTGCATAGAGACTAGCATTCTTAGAAGAAAAAAATGCAGAGTTGAAACCCTTGAAGAACAACTTACAACTCTTCAATAGCTACTGCAAAGCATGGATCTGAGACAAGTTGAACACCTACAAGAGACCATTGACCTTTAAAATTCCATCATCCTGAGCCTTCAACCTACAGCACCACAAGAACCTTCAGATGTGCTTCCTCCATCAATCTAGTTTCATCTGGAATCTCAGATGATGCTACCAGAAAGGGGGAAGATGAGCCCAAAGAGCTGAAGACATTCTTCAGAGATTAGCCACTCAAGTCATGCCTTTATTAAAAGTTGAAGTCAACTTGAATAAGCTTCTTGATAAGTATGGCTATGATAATGAAGAGGAGAAAGAAATGAGGCCAAGAGGGTAATGAGGAGGCTAAACTAAAAGGTTCTACTGGAAGAAGAGATGCCATGATAAAGAAATCCAACACTTCTTCTTCACTCTTTGTAAAAAGAAACGAACGATGAGGAATCATCAAAGAGAGAGATAGTGCTTGGAATTAAAGCCTATCCTAAGTCATCTGCTGAAGAAGAAGCACCACTTCTAAAAGTACTCTTAAAAGCTACTGAAGCACTGAACAAATCAGGTGCTTATGCAACTACTGAAAGCACTATACAAGAGACTCCTTCAGCAGATAAGTCTTCAAAAAAAATGGTGGTTTACAGAAGAGGCACCAAGACAATCGATGATGACATGGAAAGACATGGGGTGACCCTTAAGGATGAGCCTACCAACTTCATAAGGATGCACCTGAGTCTGAACTCAAAAAATTAGCTGAGGTGATATTGGTCAATGGGAAGTTGAAACTAAAGTCCTAGTTAACTCTAGGTAATATGGATACTGATACCAGAGTCACTCATGACGTTGAGAGAGCTCAGGCCACTACCGATGATCCCAAGTCAGCTGGTGGGCATCAGGTGTACTTTTAAAACCTTTGGCAGTCAGACTAACTAAAGTCTCTACCTCTAACAAAGGTAAGAGATCTATGACTGTTGAAGAGGAAAAAGTGACCAAATCACAAAAATCAAAGGCCATATTTCTAATGACCAAGAAGATGGAGCTATTGCCATTGAAGGCTGAAGAAGATGTTATAGTTCTGAAGTCAAGCAGATCTCAAGAATCCTTAGTGAAAAAGAATATCATAGCACTAATCAAGAGTGCAAAGATTAAACTGCAAGAACTGCATCTAGAGAATTCAACCATGGTGGTGAACCCAGCAGATGAATTTTAAAAGCTCTAACTAAACCAAAGACCAAAGTTTTCAAGAAAGTGATATCTACCGAAAGCACTCAAAGGTCAGCTACTCGGCAGGCTTCAATAACTACAAATGCCAAACCAAATTCTGTGATCTCATCTATGAAGAAAGAAAGAGAGATGAAGAAATATGTCTCCTAGCAACTCAACATGAGTTGAAAGGATACAATTTTGATGAGATCATAGACTAGAGCACTACTGAGATCAAGTCTAAGCTGATAGCTGCAATTCCTGCTGAAATGGTAAAAGCAGCTAAGTCAGCTAGAAGAAAAATGGCATAAATAGAGAAAAAGAAAGAAGAAAAGGTTTAGCAAGAGTTCAAGGATAAGCAACAAATGAACCAGTTTCTCAAATACTATGGTTTCTCTGGTAGAAAATTTGGACCAATGAGTATGTCAACTCTTGATCTGGATATTAGAGGAATCAAGAAGAAAATTACTACCGGAGAGCTTACAATGCTTGAACAAGCCAAGGAGCAATGGGAGAGACAACAGGCCAAGTCAAAGAAAGTTACTCAAAAGCCCTCCCATCTGTCGTATGCCTCCAACATCCCCTGACTCTTCATCAACTATCTCTGATGATAAGAAGCTCATCTCTTCAATCCTTACAAAGAAGAAAAATGCACCAAAGAAAGTAATAAAGGAAAGGATTGTTGATCCGGGAGTAGAAGAGAAGATACTCCAAGGAACCAAAGTGTTGGTAGCTGGGTATCTTACTCAGATGAAGAAATTTGCTGCCAAAAGGGTCAATGGAGAGATCATTTTCTATGATCATGATAATGAGGGACTTGATCTACCCCTTGGCATTTTAGAGCAAATTACTGAGTACTTTAACATTTTTGGATGCAAGAATGAAAAGTCAAAAATGCTAATGCACAAAGTACTCACCTTAGTCAAGTCTGATACTAGTGAAAAAGTCCCTGAAACTCTACTATCAGCACATGATCCTATAGTGAAGTGGGAATATGATCAGAAGCAAAAAGCCTACTTCAAAACCCGATCGATAGTTGGAAGAATAGCTTACTCAAGGAACCCTAGTTTCTTAACCTGTTTGAGATAGCTGACTTAACTAGGCTGAGACTAAGGAACCCCAACAATGATTCTGAGGCAAGAGAGGTAGAAAAGGTTTTAATGAGGATCTACAACTCCAATGGAAGATCAAGGTAGGCTTCAGAGAAAAGAAAGAAGAAGTAGAATCTGAAGCTACCAAAACCTCTACACCTGTCAAACCCAGCAACCAACCCCCACCTCCATACTTCACCACCTACTCAACCCACTTAGCAGGGTTCTCCACAAGTCTAACAAGCTCCTGAACAACCCAAATCCCCTACCCAGAGCCAATCTAAAGAGTCAGCAGATGAAGTGATCATCACTAATGTTACTAACAGAATGAGCCATGGGTTGGAGAATCTTAAAGAAGACAATAATAAAATCATCAAGTGAGACTATGATTTTAAAACTAAGAGATTCTCCATTGAAAGGAAGAATAAGGAAAAATCATTCTTCCTAACTAAATTGGATGTTCTAAAGCTAAGGCTTGAAGATTTGAAGACTATGCACAAGTTGATCTTTGAAAATAAAGACCTGCCTGACAAGTCCAAGTCCATGGATGCTATTCTAAAGATCAAGTTTGGTAACAAGGCTAAGCAAAGGGAAGAAGAAGAAGTTATGCATGTAACTCCATTAAGCATTCATGATCCTATCACCCATTGGAGTTATAATTCCTCAACCAACACCTTCAGTCTCACATATGCTAGTATCGACAAGGTTGAAGTCAAAGAGTATGATCTGTTTAGACTTTCTCGGCACAACACGAAGGACTTGGTGAATCTACCTCTTGAAAACCCCTCAAGAGATAGAAAAGGATACATGTATGAGCTTCTAGTGATTAGGATGCTTGAAGGATAAAGACAGAGTTTTGGTAGCATCATCCTAGGGGGAATTTGTTGGATCATGAAGGATGACTACCGAAGACTCTGGATTTCAGCATTGGCCATCAACTACCAAAACAGGCTAAGTGCTTAACTCATGATTTCAGCATTAGCCTTCAACTTCCGAATCAGGCCAAGTGCTAAATCAACTGCCAAAGTGCATATGCTCAATAACTACTGATTAGCATATGCCATGCAACTGCTGAGCTACATGTGCGGAAAGACTTATTATCACCATATGCAAATCATCTGCTGATTAGTAGTGAACTCCATGATTTGCTGATCAACTGCTACTAATAACAAGTATGTTTGTGCCGACGGCTGGTGTGTCTCAGCTTTTGCTGACAATATAGTACATCAGGTGCCAACTCCGATACATAGATTACCTATTCTACATCTGAACATAGAATAGTTATTCTCATTGTTTAGTATAAAAGTCCTCATACTTGTATGGGAGAGGCAAGCTTTCTTATACATTTGATTGTATCTGCTGAAATTGTAATCTTTGTACAAAATCAGATTAATCAAGTGAATACTTTAAAAGAACTTATTGTGTATTTATCCTTACTCAAAGTATTTGTGTTGTGATAGTAAGTAACTAACTTAGATTTCGCATCCGTTAGTTACTAATCTTAGAAGAAGTTCTTGTTTGTATAAACAATCCGATCCTACAAAATATTTCTTAGGTGTTGAAGTGGTTAGAACTATAATGGTATAAATCTTTCATAAAGGAGTATTGTTTGAACTCTTAACTGATTGGGAAAGACTGTTTACAAACCCGCTAATACCCCTCTTGAGCAACACCATGTCATATGCCTTGGTGAAAAAAAATGATTCTTTGTTGGAAAATGTAACTGATTATAAAAACCTATCAGGAAATTGATTTATTTGTCTCATACTTGACAAGATTTCTCATATTGTGTTATGTTTTTAAGTTAATTTATGCACAGTCCTACAAACATTCATTTACAACTTGCTTTGCATGTTTTGCGCTATCTTAAAAGTACTCTTGGTAGAGGGTTGCGTTTTAGTACAAGTAGTACAATTGAATTGACATCTTATGCCAATTCTAACTGGGGTGAATGTTCAAATACAAGAAGGTCTGTTATGGGGTACTGTATTTTTTAGGTAATTTGTTAGTCTCGTGAAGAGTAAAAACAATCCATGGTTTCTAGGTCTTCTATGAAAGAAAAGTATATGTCAATATGTGCTACTTCTAAGGTTTTATGGTTGTTAAATATTTTCAAAGAACTTATTATTTCTATGTATGTTCATGTAAAACTGTTTTGTAACAGTCAAGTAGCTATGTCTATAGCTGCTAATCCTGTCTTTCATGACAAAATAAAACATTTTGAAATAGACCTTTTTTCTTAAGAGAAAAATTATTATTGGAACCATTAAAACTATTCCTACTAGAGCTGTAGATCAACTTGCACATATGTTCACCAAAGGGTTGTTTTTTAACCAACATGAAGTGTTTTGTAAAATGTTTAATCTAGATAATGTGTTTAGCTATCAAAATTAAGAAGGGGTGTTAAAATGGTGGTATATTGGTATATGTTTCAATTTTATTTGCAACATAATATTTCTATATACTAATTTCTTCTGTGTTTTTTATTATGATTATATGCTTCGGGCCTAGTGTTCAACTTTGTGCTTGCTGGGCTTTCAGTAGGATGTTATTTGTTGAGCAGGTCATGGAGCCTATATGATGTGAGATCAAGAGTGACGGTTTGTAATTACTTGATAGTTTATCACTTTGATAATCTATCGTTTGTAGTCTGAGACCCTGATCATGTTCTCATATCAGTCAATGGATCTCCCTATTAGTTTATATCTGAATATAGATTTGAATCATGTTTCATGAGAGATTAAGTAATCTATTTTTTAAGTTAACTACTTAATATGATCGTTTTAATTAAGTTGTTACTTGATTTGATAAGGTATGTAATTTATAGATTTCATTGAGAAGTAGAAGAATGTTTCTTTAATGGAATGAATAAAAAAACTTACAAATGAAAGTTTCATGCTTTTTGAATTATTCATTTGGTTATTCAGTGCCCTAAGTATAAATTCTTAAACTAGTCATATATGATATACATATATGTATACATATAGATGTGTGTAGTTGTTTAGAAAACTACTAAGCTAATACAAATAAAGCTTATCATAATCAGGAACCAAATTAAGTTCCAAATTAGTGGCTCCCACTTAAATAGTACAGGATATTAAGAAATCAGAATGCATATACTTTCAAATAACCTATTATCTATGTCTCTTGCATTTCTCAGATATACTAACACGAGGAACCATGGCTGGCACATTAACTAAGCACTAAGGTTTAATCTAGCCCAGCCTTACCAAGCATGTTTCATCATGTATTAAGATGATAAATATAACCAAACCTGTTTTGATCGTCAACTCATTATCCCTGTCAAAGATCCACCAAATACCCAATAAATGTGTGTAAAATCAGTAAGACGTATCATGAAACTCCATACGTGTGTTTAAAAGATGGTAAGATTGAATGATACGACATCTTCTTGATAGGTTTGTGAATTTTCTAAAAGAAATGATTCTCATACATCCAAAGTCAAATAGAATAAAATGTATACAGCTCAAGGAAACAAAACCAAATTCAACCAAAATCTTAAGTTATAAATTATACAAATTGTGGAGAAGAAATAAAATAAAAAATGGATCAGAGAGCACATATATAATTATCACAAACAAAACTCCCCTTTTTAAACAGTCAATATCGATGTAATCCTTATATTTGTCTTGCATCACCATCGTTGCCTATCCTTGAACTTCTTGATAAAAAACTATATTACACCGCCTGCTTGTGGCGGTCTCGCCATAATCTTCATCAAAACACAGAGGTCCGAAGAGAACGACAAAGACAAAGAGATAGAAAGCAAGTTGGGAGGTATCTAGGGGTTGCATTGCCGGTTTGTTCGGTTTTAGCCTAAACCAAAACCAAAAATCGATATTTTGGTTCTAGGCTTTTAAAACCGTTCGGTTTAAATTTTTTTAATTTTTGGTTTTAGGTTTTCACTTCGATTTCAGTTCGGTTTCGGTTTTCTTCGTTTTACCATTTAGGCTTCAAGTTTTAAGGAAAAAATGGTCCAAACTAATGAATTTAAACTAAAAACTTTTAGGTTATATTATTTTATTGATATTTAATATAATACACATATTCTTATAAATTATTTGACATTAAAATGAATTGCAATTCATAAATACAATAATGAAAAGTTCAATAAAACGCTTTAATCTTCAATTCAAACAAAGAAGTTTAAAGATTATTTTTGAAACCTAAATCTTAAAAAAATATTAGATAACATAAGTTAAATAAGTAACTAATACGCTAATCATGTAACTATATGTATGAATAAACCTCTAACTATACAAGTTTGGTTTGTATGGTTTCGGTTTGGTTTTTTCAGTTTTTGTTGCAAGCAAAACCGAAACCAAGCGGAAAAAATCGGTTTTCAAAGAACATTCAAACCAAACCGTCGGTTTCTTATTGGTTTTGGTTATTTTGGTTCAATTGCGTTGGTTATTTTGGTTATGGTTCGGTTATTATGGTTTCTTGCACACCCCTAGTATCTGAGTTGGTCACCCGTATCTGATTCCTGTACCCAAAACTGACTATACTTACAATGATTTCAAAAGCAACTATCACCGTAGGTAATTCACTCACTCGCATGTGATGGTTCACTCGTACATGTTTTCCCTCAACTGAATCTAAGATGACCAATTGATAGTTAAGAGCTTTTCACCAAAGTTTACTTTCAATCTTGTATGATTACCTCTATGATAGGTTGTATCTAATACATGTATGATAATAATATGATATTAAGTACATGGTATGATAAAGGAAATAGTAAAAGTATTATGTATAATAAAGTGGAATGTCAATGAGCAATGAATAACATTGAAAGCTAATTAAATGCTATATGGGCCCAAATGTGTGATGGAAAGCCTTGCAAGCAAGAAAATAAAATAGAGTTGCAAATGTGCACTTAATTGATAATGGCTTAATGCTCGAGACTGATAGCTATCAGGAACTTGAGATGTGTTGTCAATGCCGATGGTATGGGTTCTTGCACTTGTGTAGACCAATGTATATTAGCTAGCAGGTGAGTTGTTGAGCTAAAATTAAGTAGACATGGATATCAAGCTACTTGAAATAGGAACTCTAGCATCCAAGATTATGAAACAGTGAAATAGTGTTTAAAAGTTGAATGTTTTTTTATAGACAAATATGATGTTTCTTTATTAAGACGGTGTTTTATTCATAGATAAGTTTATATATTAAGTGAATGATTCAAGTTTTCCATTATGATGTTTGATCTAATAAATTGTTTCTCTCTTGTCTTAGCTGGTTATACTTCATTAACTACTCAAAACTCTTACGAGTATACTTGAAGTTTCATTACTTAGTCAGATGTCCTTATGACTGTAATGCCCGAAAATCCTTAAAAGAAAGAAAAAAAAAGTAAAGAGGATGTTTTAAATATATGGAAGGGTCAAAATTAGGCAAAAGCAATATATGTCAATGTATGAGTATAAAGGAAGACCCCCCCCCCCCCCCACTCTCATGCACCCATAACAACCTATTATAGAGAGAAAAAGCTCATAATCGTTCTAGAGAGAGAAAGTTGAAGAATTCATCAAAGGTATGATCTTTATGTGCTTTCTCGTACACCTAAGCTGGATCTAAGCTCCTAAGTCGGTTCTAGGGTTTTTGCTTAAGGCATGATAAGGTGAGTTCTAGATCCCCTTAGTTACATGTTTTACATTCTTTTAGGATTGATATGAATGCCAATATGTAAAATCTTGATAACTTATGCTTTTCTATGATAAAGGTGGTATTTTTTATGAAAGTACTATGTTTTAATGAGATCTACAATGATTTTCATGCATGGTGTGTTTTAGTTATGAACCCTAGCTAAATGATGACTAGATCTAGGGTTAGGGTCATGCATAACTTGATTATGTTTAAATTACCTAAGTATGAAATTGGAAGAAGGTTTTACTCAGCCGCATTAGTCTCTTCACCCGCATTTGTTCCTAGGCCTCATATTTACCAAGTGTTGGTTACCCGCATTAGTTTGGTCACCTATATTTGTTCCTTGTTCTACGTATAGTTTACTACTACCCATATTTGTTTCCTTTACCCGCACTTGTCCTTCACCTGCATTGGTAATAATGATCATAATGACTAAGTGTTGGTCATCCGCATTGGTTGATCACATTAGTTACTCCATTTGCATTTGTCCTAACCAGTTGCATAAGCCTAAATACTATACCCGCTAAGTTTACCTCACCCGCATTAGTCTACTATTACCCGTATTAGTGTATTGTTACCCGCATTAGTGCATTTTACCCGCATTAATCTCCTGTTACCCGCATTATGTTGCCAAACGATTTAAATCTATGATTCTATGGTATGAATTATTATGTGGTTATTATATAAATAATATTTTATGTTCCATGCTATGTGATGAAAATGAGTATGAATACCTTATAAGTATTACTTATGACAAAAGTGTAACATAAATGAAAGAAAAAGATGACAGTGAAACCTAATGAATTGTTACTCAGGCCCTAATGATGATGAAAAGTCTTGCAGCATAATAATAGAGGTGCATAACTATGTTGTTGTTAGCTCAACGGATGTGCGGATGATTCAGCCCATAAGGATGCACATCTAGGGTCTAATCATTAAGATTGACCATGGAATGGGATGGACACTTATCCATGAGCAGGCTACGTGCCTTGCAGTGTGGGTCAACTGCTAAAGGTTCAGCTAACCAGAGAATGGTGCTAGCAGGGGTTGACATTTGTTGCCAACCATATGTTTTAGGCTCTTGCTTTCTACAAAACTAGTATATGAAATAGAAAAGATAATGAAAGAAATAAAGATAATAAACACAAAAAAGGATGTTATGGAACTCAAATTGACTGTTATTTATGATGAATGTGTGTTCATTAAAAGAAGTTAAAAGTGTATTTTCTATATTATTATACAACTAGGGGTCACTTAGCAACGCTAACTTTGTATGCATATTAGTTGGTAGGTATTAATAGTTGCTGAGGATGGCATGGATGATAAAGCTACTTGGTAGTGGGAGAATGGCATCCACATGTTTAAACTGTTGTTTTATATCTTATGAACAATGTTAATTATTTGAAATTCAAAATTTTTTTTGTAATTTGACAACTTATTTATGAATGTGATGACTGACTTAAAGTATTCCGCTGTAATGTTTTCATATATCAACATATTATATTATATTATATTATGTGCTATGATTGACCAACTATGAGGCTTCCCGGGAACGGGGCCTTACAAGTTGGTATTAGAACCAAAGTTTAAGAGAATTGAGTAAACTTGTTTCAAAACCTAAACTTAAACTGAAAGTGGGACTGAAGGCAGGAATGCTAGCCCAAGCAGCTACATGCTATCCAGTAAAGGTTTTTAATAAATAAGCATTACATGCATGTGCTACCTAAATTTATGTGCTTAGTAGGTTTGAATACTAATATACGTCAGGATAGTGATTGCTTAGGTAATATGGGTAAGGTAAGTAGTTAATCACACCTGACCACTGTAATTAAGGACTTACCCTACTTATCATGATCTAAGCAATTACCTTAAATGAACTTGTTGGTGTCTAAATCTTATAGAAGTTAGAATCTATGGCCGGTTGAAAATCTGAAAAATCGACTTGAGAAGACTATCGTGGCGGGCATACTACTGAGCCACATATCAGTAGGAGCAAGGCTAAGGCTTTAGAGACTGATCATGACGAGTCGGAACTCCATAGCCACCATGAGGGTGAAGGATCAGCTATCCTTAAATCTATTGTGAATGAGGCCATTGCTGATAAGGTCTACAACATTATGCAGAATGTCTTACCTTTAGTGGTGACTGAGGTGATCAAAGCGGTTGAGGATTGAGAAAAAGCTGAGAAAATAAGAAAGAAGGATGAGAAGAAGTCGAGAAAATCCATTATGAGGTTGAGGTGTCAGAGGAAGAACCATCAAACCCTAAGGTGGTAGTTCAAGATAATGATAGTGAAGATGATTCAGAGAAGAGGACTGCTAAGGGATGCAACTATAGGGCATTCCAAAGGTGCAAACCCCCAATCGGGAGGATCAGAAGATGAAGTTTTCTACGTTTGTTCGTTGACCGACATTGTGCTGGTGGGACAACATTGTCACAACCGAGGAAAGCAGGCGATAGCGAACATGAAATAGTCGAAATTGAAGGAATTAGTTCTAGAAAAATACTATCCACATCGGGAGTTAGACAATATTGAGAAGGAGTTCTTGTATTTGGAGGCTAGGAACATGACTCCTCAAGAGTACACCTCCAAATCCAATAAATTGGCTAGACTCATTCTAAGGATGGTGACCCTGGTATCCAAAAAGATCAAAAGGTACATGCAGGGTTTACTAGTGGACATAAGGAGAAGCATGATTGCTGCCAGGCCAAGCACATTTTGGTCGGTAGTTGATTTGGAGGGAAGATTGTACAATGAAAGGAAACAGTTGCCAACTCAAAAGAAGGTCGAGAAATGAAATTGGAATGGGAGTGGGAATGGGAAAAGATTCTAGAGTAACAACTACAATATCGGGGAAATGAAAATTAAGGTTGGTGATCATCGCGGAGGTCAGGGAAGGACAAATGGTTTGAGGGACTGTATGAAATGCGGGAAGAGTCATCATGGGAAATGTCGAATGGGGACTAATGTTTGTTTTAAGTATGGGAAGGAAGGTCACTTTAGCAGGGAATATGGTGTAGAACGATGTTATCAGTATGGGGTGGTAGTCCATTAGGGTCAGGATTACAAAAAGGGTAAGACCATTTACCCAAGGGCAGGAAAGGCAGGAGAGAAAGGAAAGGGGGATAACCAAAAGACAAAAGCAAAGGCATTCAACATGACAAGGGAGGAGGCTAGAATGGAGCCTGAAGTAGTTTCAAGTATGTTTTTGGTGAACCATTTGTATGCATCTGTGCTCTTTGATTCTAGTGCTAGTAGGAGTTTTGTATCTGCTACTTTTTGTCGTGTTATGCATGGTAAGAGTAGGAAGATAGATCTGCCTTTCTTAGTAGAGACTGCCATTGGTAAATCTACTAAGATGACTAATATGATTGAGGATTGCCTTATAGAATTGGAGGGTCATTGGTTTCCTGTTAGATTGTATGTCATGGCCGTAGGAGTTTCGACGTGGTGTTAGGAATGGATTGGCTAGCGACCTGTGAAGCAATGTCGTATTCCAAAAGTAGATGATTCATCTGATTACGCTTGAAGGTAATATGGTCATGGTATATGGAGACAATGAATATGTCATCTCGCGAGTGATATCAATGATTATAGTAGAAAAGCTTATTAGACGGGGGTGTAGTGTTTATTTGGCCTATGGAAAGGATATCAATATGAAAGTGCTTTAACTATCGGAGGAGCCAATAGTGCTTGACTTTACTGATGTGTTCCTTGAAGATAGCAGTGCCACCCGATAGAGAATTCAAGTTTCAGATCAATTTATACTAGGAGCTCAACCCTCGCCATGTGTTGTATTGATTAGCTTCATCTGAACTCAAAGAACTGATATCTTAGCTGCAAGATCTCTATCCAACCAAGCATCTCTATATGGATGCTCCAGTGTTATTCGTTAAGAAAAAAGATGGCGGTATGAGGATGTGTATCGATTATCATGAGCTTAACAAGTTAATAGTAAAGAATTGGTACCCATTGCCCCGAATTGATGATTTATTTGATCAATTCCAAGTTGTGAGTTGGTTTTCTATGATAGATCTCAAATCAAGCTACCATTAGTTGAAGGTGAGGGAACAAAACATTTCGAAGACAACATTCCGCACACATTATGGACACTACGAGTTTCTCATGATGTCATTTGGATAGACTTATACGCCCGTGACATTTATCGATCTGATGAATTAAGTGTGTCAAGCTATTCTAGACAAGTTAGTGATTGTGTTCATTGATTATATCTTAATCTATTAAAGGAATGAAGAGGAGCATGACAACAACATCAGAGAAGTGTTAGAAACCTTGAGGAGAGAGAAGTTGTACGCAAAGTTTTCAAAATGCATGTTCTGGTTGCGCGAGATGCAATTTCTAAGACATGTCATCAATCTGGAAGGGATTATGGTGGCCCCTACCAATGTTGAGGATGTAATGAAATTGGACTCCCCAAAGATGTCATCCGAGATTCGCAGTTTCTTGGGTTTGGCGGGTTACTATCAAAGGTTTGTTCAAGACTTCTCTAAGATAGCTTGTCCTTTGACCAAGTTAACAAGAAAAGATGTGAAGTTTGAATGGGGTTTAGATCAAGAGACTACATTCCAAGAGTTAAAGATGAGGTTAACTCAAGCCCCCATCTTAACTTTACCCAAAGGAAACGATAATATGGTCGTGTATTTAGGTTTGGGTTGTGTCTTGATGCAGAGAGGAAAATAGCCTGCAACTCCAGGAAAATGAAAATTCATGAAGTCAACCACCCTACGCATGATTTGGAGTTGGCAGCTGTGGTTTTCACATTAAAGATTGGAGGCATTATTTCTATGGGACTAAGTGGATGATATTAACGGATCATAAAAGTTTGAAGTACTTCTTTGAGAAGAAGGACCTTACATAAGACAAAGGAGGTGGTTGGAGTTAATTAAACACTAAGATTATGAGATTCACTATCATCTGGGGAAGGCTACCATAGTCGCTGATGCCTTAAGTCATAAAGGGGGACCCGAGCCTGTTCAAGTGAAAGCTTATCAGTTGATAGCGACGTCAGATATTATGTATCATATCAAAGTTTTTCAAGGGGAGGTGTTGAAAGAGGATTAAATCAACTCAGAAAGAATTAAGGGGCAGATTGTAGAGTTTGGGGAAAACACTATTGGTGTCTAGACCCGGTTTGGACTGATGTGGATTCTGTGTTATGGGGATTTTAGGGAAAAGATTTTGGACAAGGCACATAAGAAGCAATATTCTATTCATCCAGGCGTTAAAAAAATGTATCATGACCTAAAGAAAGACTATTGGTGGCAAGGGTTAAAGCCTGATGTGGTGGACTATGTGAGTAAGTGCTTGACTTGCTTATAAGTGAAAGCCAAACATCAGAAACCATACGAAAAGATCCAACCCTTGGATATCCCCAAGTAGAAGTGGGAGCACATTACGATGGACTTTATCACAAAGTTGCCTCATACGGTAAGAGGATTTGATGCCATATGGGTTGTAATGGACCGATTAACGAAGAGCGCACACTTCCTACCTATTCAGGAGACGTTTCATCCAAAAAGTTTGCTGAGTTGTTTATCAAGGAAATAGTGGCTCGTCACGGTGTGCCGGTTTCCATCGTCTCTGATAGGGATACTTGATTCACATCTAAGTTTTGGGCATGATTTCATGAAGCTATGGGAACGAGACTACATATTAGCATAACGTATCACCTTCAAACTGATGGTCAATCTGAAAGGACCATTCAAACATTGGAGGAGATGCTCCGAGCATGCATTATTGATTTCAGTGGAAGTTGGGATGAGCCCCTCCCATTAGCAAAGTTCTCCTACAACAATAGCTACCACCTAGTATTAGTATGCCACCATTCGAGATACTATATGATAGAAGATGCAGAACTCTAGTATGTTGGGGTGATATTGGACAAAAGGAGTTGGGAAGTATAGATATCATCGAGACTACGCTGGAAAAGTTGAAAAAGATTAAGGCCTTCATGAAAGCAGCTAAAGACAGGCAAAAGTCTTATGCTGATAAGAAGCGAAGGTCGATTGAGTTTCAAGTTGGTTATAAGGTGACGTTAAAGGTATCTCCATGGACAGGGATCATCCATTTTTGTAAAAGGGGGGAAATTAAGTCTGAGGTACATCAGGCCATTCAAAATCATTACCAGGGTTGGTGAGGTGGCGTATAGATTAGAACTTCCTAATGAGCTGAATGGGATTCACCCTACATTCCATGTATCTCACTTACGGGAGTGCCCGGCGAAAGGAGATGTTGTTATCCCTCTCATCGACATCGAGGTGATGAAAGGTTGAATTATATGGAACAACCCGTAGCTATCTCAGATATGAAGGAGAAGCAGTTAAGGAATAAGGTGATTAGCCAAGTTAAGGTGCAATGGAAATATCATAAAGGATTAGAGCCAACTTGGGAATCAAAAGAAAAAATAAGACGAAACTACCCAGATCTCTTTAAGGAGTAATAATTTTCAAGGATAAAACCTATATAAGGGGAGTAGACTTATAGCGCCCGAAACTCATTAAAAGAAAGAAAAGAAGTAATAGGATGTTTTCAATAAATGGAAGGGTCAAAGGTGGGCGAAAGCAATATATGCCCATGTATGGGTATAAAAGGAAGAAGTCGCCCTCCCCTCACTCCCATGCACCCATAACAACCCTATTTGTAGAGAGAGAAAGATCCCAATGGTTCTAGAGAGAGAAAGTGGAAGAATTCATCAATGGTAAGAATTTTATAGTGCTTTCTCTTAGATATATCCTAAGTTTTTTTCTATGTGTTTCCATGTGTAAAGTTTGAATCTTTACATATGCATGTGTGTAGATAACGAGCTCTACCTTTGGTTTTAGGGCTTTTGCTTGAAGCTTGATAAGGTGGCTTCTTGATCCCCTTAGTTAAATGTTTTACATTCTTTAGGGGCCGATATGCATGCCAATATGTTAAATCTTAATAACTTATGCTTTCTATGATAAATGTGGCATTTTTATGAAAATACTATGTTTTAGTGAGATCTATGATAATGTTGCATGCATGGTGTGTTTTAGTTATGAACCCTAGCTAAATAAGGACTGATATATGGGTTAGAGTCATGCACAACTTGATTATGTTGTAAATTACCTACGTTTGAAATTAGATAGTAAGTTTTACTCAGCCGCATTAGTCTCTTCACCCACATTTGATCCTAGGCCTCATATTTACCAAGTGTGGTTACCCACATTGGTTTGGTCACCCACATTGTTCCTTTTTCTATGCATAGTTTACTAATACTCGTATTTGTTTCCTTTACCCACACTTGTCCTTCACCCGCATTGGTCATCCGCATTGGTTGATAGCATTAGTTACTCCATCCGCATTTGTCCCAAGCAGTTGCATAAGCCTAAGTACTATTGCAGTTTACCTCGCCCGCATAAGTTTACCTCACCCGCATAAGTTTACATCACCCGCATTAATGTATTGTTACCCATATTAGCATACTATTACCCGTATTAGTCCCATGTTACCCGCATTAAGTATTACTTAGGATATTTCATCCAGAATTCCATCTGGATGATGCCCAAGGATTCAATGCTATGATTCTATGGTATGAATTATTGTGATTATTATATGAATAAAATTTAATCTTTCATGCTATGTGATGATATGAAGAATAATACCCTATAAATATTACTTATGACTAAAATAGAATATAAATAAAAGAAAGAGATGATAGTGAAACCTAATAAAGATGTTAACCGGGCCCTAGCGATGATGAAAAGTCTTGCAAGCAAAATGAATGAAGGTGCATATCCATATTGTTGTTAGCTCAAGGATGTGTGGCTGATTCAGACCATGAGGATGCACATCTAGGGTCTAATACTTGAGATTGACCATGGAATAGAATGAACACTTATACATGAGCAGGCTACGTGCCTTGTAGTGTAGGTCAACTTATGGCACTGGCAGGGGTTGATATTTATTATCAACCATATGTTTTAGGCTCTTGCTTTATGCAAATCTAGTCTATGAAATAAGAAAGATAATGAAATAAATAAAGATAATGAACACAAAAAGGATGTTATTGAAGTCAAATTGACTGTTAAGTATGATGAATGTTTGTTCATTAAAATAAGATAAAAGTATATTTTCTATATTATTACAAAACTAGGACTCACTTAGCAACCTTGACTTTGTATGCATATCAATTGATAGGTAATAATAGTTGATGAGGATGTCATGGATGATAAAGCTACTTGGAAGTGGGAGGCTAGCATCCACATGTTTAAACTGATGTTAATGACAGCTGTGAGGCTTTTCATGAACGTGGCCTTACAATCATTAAAATCCTTATGGATAGATAGTTCTCAAATGAAATCAAGATTCATTATCCTAAAACTTTATCAGCTCAATATGTATTATTTACAACCCTATAGATGAAACTTTTATAAGGTCATCTTAAGTAACCAGTTTGTAGAGCAATGCATATGATACTTGGATATATAATTTAAGAAAAATCCTAAAATATATCATAACAATAATTTATCAGATAAGAAACTAAAACCTTGTCCGTTGGTAACTACTATGTATAAAACCTCAAATGTTTCAAAGAGATGACTTGAAAATTATTGTAAATAATTCTAGTGATCTCATATGTACATGACTTCAGTTTCCTCTTTCTTCTTTAGCTCCTACATCAAGATATGTACAATTAGCATGAATACTGTATTCGTATATTTTAAGGATAACTAAAAGGTTCTACATACTTTGAGAATCTACAACGGATGTAGTGTTCTCTTCAATTTCTGACAAATATATCATGCAATCCCTCATCCAGTGACCGATTTCACAACAACGGAAACATTTTACGTGTGTGTGAGGAGTTCTTGTAAAATGCTTTCCAGTAACAACTTTTTATTGGGCCTTTGCTTTACCCTTACTAATATAGCATTGTAGTTTTTTTCTATACCTTTCCTTTGACAACCATTTTCTGAAAATGACACTCACAAGAAAGTTCTTGATGGATTGATCATATGTACTAGCTAAAGATCGAATCTACAAGCATGCATTGTCGCATATCAAAGTCTAATTCCTTCAAGTTATCAACATAGCCAACCATTCTCTAAAACTGTTGACTTAAGCTGCTACCTTCATCTATCTGGCAATCTCAAAGAAAATTTAAGTATCTCATACGTTCAGATCCAAACTATTTTTTGAACTTCTCTTTCAACGTTTTAATCATATCAAAGGCGCTACCAAAGTTAAGGTCTCCTTGAAGTTATTGCATGTTTATCCTAGGCATCAATCAAGGATTTCTAGAGATTTTGTAGCAAAAGGTTGCTCTGGTAGGGGATTTGCAAAACTTAACCTTTCTATTTAGCTCTTAAAACAAATCTTAGGGTTCGAAACCTACTTACGAAATTTATGCCATGTAGTTTCTCCTTTATGAAGATAAAAACAAAGAGCATTAAATGAGAAGATTGAATTAGAAGAAATCTACAAAATCAAAGTTAACTTTAGAATTTTTTTATGTGTAATATCGCTCTTTAATAATTGACGATCCTTTCATCCACAACACTAACTGTGTCGTAATGAATGGGTAAGTGCTCTCCAAAAAAACGTAACCATTTAGGTAGGTAAACGAGTACCTGTTGTATCTCATACAAAAGATATAACTCTCGGACTTATAGGGTTGTTTAAGACAACAATTGTCTTAGGTTTCTATGTTAACTCCATCTATGCCCACTCTTCCCTAGTAATTGGCTAGAGCTCTTCCTTTAGGGTTGAGCAATAGGTCGTCATTTTTGTAATGTGTGTATCATGTTGTTCCGACATGCGTAAGCCCAAATATAAGGATAAGGCATATACATGTAAGGAATCGGATATATTAGTCTAATTGTCCTAAAATCGGGTGTCATAAACTTATCGATTATATTACGGATTTATTTTAGTGTTTACTACTTATTGGTCAAAACAAGCCATGCAACACATTGTGACAACCCTAGAATCAAAACCGTTTTGAAGACTTAAACATTATAATGAAACCATTAGAAGCACGTGAATTAAAACACGTAAATATCTTAAATTGAGAACAATTGGACTTAAAAGTTTATTACCCAGGAGTTAAACAATCAACGTAAGCCAACAAAAGGCCTAAACCAAAAGTATAGGCCCAATATGTCGTGTTAAGAGATTTAGGTTCATTTGAAGCCTAATTTGAATCATTCACTAGATGAGATTAGCAAGTCATGAAGTAAATTATTGTAAGATTACGAACAAACATATAGATTCATAAATGGTAATGTGAGAAATAACCGGGTTTATATCATAATCGCTACACTCTGAGCGTCATTGAAATGGATATCAATATTTTCATTAATATTCACTCGTTAACCATATCCAAATGATTAACTGCAATTTACGCACGTAGAAACAATAAAACAACGTTTAACATGCATGTTATCAATTTAAACACTACTGATGCATGGATTTAACATGTAAAGTATTACCAAATAATTAATTTCATATATTATTGTTATTAAATAATAAGAAAGTTTTTCACAAGGAAACACTTAAAATGGTTAGGACGGGATTTAAGATGTGATATTAACGTTTTCTGACTTGTTTAATTATCATACAAATTTAAATATACAAATAAATGTTATTGGATATTTATAGCAGTTAATGATTCATATCATTAAATAGAATTTAAAATGCAACTTGAGACAGGTTCGAACGCAACACAAACTAACATGGTGTGAATACCCACATATCTAGACCTACGAATATAAACAATTTTCTTCTTTCTTATCCATTTTAGGGTTTTCAAGGAGAGAGGGGGGAGAGAGAAGAGAGGGAGGGAGGGAGAGAGATGCCTCTCCTCACCCCCCCCCCCCCCCAACACCATTTCTGGCCAGCCATCCCTACGGCGACGACGACCCACCCCTCGATGGTGACATCAACTTCCCCCCTCATTTTCTGGTTTGGATAGAAGTGGTGGTGTTGGTCAAGTTCTAACAGCAGGGAAAAGGTGGTGTTTCTATTGATGTTAGGGTGAGAAGTTGACAACGTCTACAACCGGTTTCAGGGAACTAAGCTGATGGTGGCTTGTGATGATAGTTGTGGTGGTTTCTTGGTCGTGATAACGGCATTGATTAGAAGTTACGATGATGGTGGTGTTAGGATCTCAGTCTTTTGTATTAGTATTAGGATTTTATTAGAAAGAGCCCACAGACTCATTTAGGTTTCTAAGTTTTGTATGCGAAAAAGAATAAAAAGAGAAAGGTCCAGAACCCTAATAATATATTCGAATATTTTGATGGCAGTTATGGTGATGGTAGTTCCTGTGGTTGATGATGGTCATACAAGGTATATCAGTATATGTGGTTGCAGAAGTGGCCCTCCACACTAGATGAGGTGCTATTGATAGTGGCAGTGATGATGGTTGACAACAGTGTTAATGGTGGTTGTTGATCGGGGTATTGGCTGTGATCTTAGGCGGCAACAAAGGTGTGGCGGTTCTAAGGTTTTCAAAGGCAGTGTTGGTCCTTGACCTCAATAGTGGTTGTGGTGATGATATTGGTTGTTAGGTTATGGTTGTTAATCAGTTCTCAGTCCAAGACACGATGGTGATGTTTGTTGTGACAACTCTCTCAACGACCTGGGCGGCTGCAGCATGTGGTGCTTATGGTGAAGGTCAACCCTGGTCAAACTAGTCAACAACGAGAAAGAGAGGATAAAAGGGGAGCACGAGTAGGCTATTAGTGAGTTTGAGTACGTAAACAAAGTAAAAGGTATATCCGCATGTTACGATCGAGTTCTTGTATATACTTTGTTATTTAATTGAGTGTGTTGAGCTTCAAGTTTAAAATAGAACTAATTATAATGCGTGTGGTATATCGGTTACTACAATTAAAAATAAACCCGCCATGGCCGGCCCTAGAGAGGGGCGGGAGAAGCCACTGCCCAGGGTCTTCTTTTTATAATAACAGATGAGAACACATGGTAGTAGTAGATTAAGCTTGTCTTGTGAATAACAAATTAAACCAAAAGGTATAACCAAATCTTCTTCTAAAGAAAAGATAATAACAACCTCTTGTTATTTAGTGACAAAATCTAGCGACCATCAAGGAAGGTCTCTAGAATTAAACTTATATTGTTTTTGTGATTAGAGCATATGAAGATGATTCGTTGCTAAATATAGATTTCAAAACCACAACACCTTCCACAATTTCATAACCAAACTATACCAAAAAAACCTATCTTCCAACATGAAAGCCTTATGTTGCTTTCTTTCCCTCTTTATTCTCACCATAATCTCGTCACGCTCGTTAACCAACGCCTTTGCGGACGCCACTACACGCCGTCACCTAGCCCCAGTCAAAGAAACCAGATTTATAGCCGATTTTAACTTCGATATCGAGATCAATGCACGTCTAATTTTTCCTAACCTAAGGCTTAAAAAGGCATATTTTGCCCTCCAAGAATGGAAAAAGGTAATAATTTCCGACCCACAAGAAATGACTAAAAACTGGGATGGCGTAGACGTGTGCTCGTATAATGGCGTGTTTTGCGAAAAAGCACTCGACGACACGAACCTGATGACGGTCGCGGGAATCGATCTAAACCATGGCGATATTGCGGGCCAACTCGTCCCACATCTAGGTCTATTAACCGATCTTAGCATATTTCATATGAACTCTAACAAATTTGGCGGGCCCATCCCGAGTAGCTTTTCCAGGCTTACGATCCTCCACGAACTCGACATAAGTAATAACCAATTCGAGGGCCCGTTTCCTAACTTTGTCTTTGATATGCCTAATTTAAAGTATCTTGACATCAGATACAATAACTTTGAAGGACCATTACCTCCTCAACTGTTTGAAATAGATCTTGATGCTATCTTCTTGAACAACAACCGATTTTCTTCATCTATCCCCGAAAACATCGGGCACTCGAATGCTTCTGTGATCGTGTTGGCGAACAATGAGCTAACGGGATGCATTCCTAGTAGCATTGGTCAGATGGCGAAGTTAGACGAGGCAATTTTTGCTAACAACAAACTCTCGGGTTGCGTGCCGGAGGAACTTGGGAAGCTTGAGAATATGACTGTTTTGGACCTGAGTAATAATAAGTTTGTGGGAACAATTCCGAAAGGTTTTGGGAATTTAAAGGGTGTTGAGATGATTGATATCGGGCATAATGAGTTGATTGGTACAGTGGGTGATGTTATTTGTACGTTGCCAAAACTGTTGAATTTTACGTTTTCTGGTAATTATTTTAGTGGGTTGGGTGAGAAATGTGAAAAGCCTGTGAAGCCTGAGCTTGTTTTAGATTGCAGGCAGAATTGTCTGCAGGGGAAACCGGATCAGAAAGATGAGATGGTATGTTCATCACACCAGCTTCGTCGCTAATCCGTCAATGAAACTTTCATAGTATTTGTACAAAATGGTGAGAGTTTGAGTTTAATGACAAAACTGTTGTATTTGATGTTGTATAGCTCCCTTTGAGGTTAAGAGTGTGAGTGTTGTTTAAGACCGGTTAATGTAATTTAGTTATAGTGTAGTTAGGGGTAGAGTAGCATTTGTGGTTAAAAAAAATTGTATAAAATCTCGTATAAAGCGTTGATTAAATGTGAAATAGAAGAAATCGTTAAAGAAAAATAGTAGTTTTACAATCGACATGGAAATCGGAAAATTCAGTTCTATAGTATTTGACTACTACGTAAAGGAACTAAAAAAGAACCCTAAGCTGCAATGATGAATTGCAGGTTTGTGTTTGATAAAGTTGTGAGATGAAATGACCTGTTCACCTGATTTTAGCACTTGCAATCCTCCAAGAACGACCACTAGCCCTCATACTTCTACAATGCTACAAAGATATAAATTAAAAATAATCATTAGTTTAATTGAACAAATATAAAATATTACATATTTCAACACTTAGAGCATTAATTTGTCGCATAACAATTAATTATGTTGATTTGTTAAAAACTCAGTGCTAATATTTAGGGGTGAGCAAAAATCGAAAAACCTAAAAAAGACTTATTTCTGGATCAAAAGTTTACCGGTATATAATGCAAAAGATTATCGGTATTAATATTATGGGTTTAATAATCCCAACTTTCTACTTAAAAAATATATACAGTCACTTTCAACTTTAAATTTATTTTTCTCCAATAATTTCTTACTAACTGAGAGTTAATCCCATTAGTTTTTTTGATGAAATAGAACCAACTTTGTGTCATTTTCAACTTCGCCTCCGCCCAACCTCTATCAGATCCATTTTTCGTTGTCTAGTCTCAATCGTCATCAGAAATCTACCTCAAACGAATCAAGTGGTTCAGATCAGAAGGCTGAGATTAACGGGTTTCAGGATGCAAAAGTTTTAGATTACAGAATCTGATTGTAGATTTCAACTTGTTGTTTAATATTTGACCAAATAAGTAGTCCACGTCATCAAAAAACTAACATGGTTAACTCTCGGTTAGTAAGGGATCGTTGGACAAAAATAATCTCGAAGTTAACAGTGTCTATAAACATTTACTGGGTTGGGATTAATCCCAGCCAACAAATGATAGTTGAAATTATTAAAATCCAATAACCCCAATATTATTTGCAAATTTTGTGTACGGACTCGGTTTCGGGAAATGGGATACAAATCCTGAAGTTTTGGCAAATAAAAGTTTTTATTATTCTAACTTTTTTAAGAGTTGAGTAAACTTAAATCATAGGCCATGAAGCAAATCCATGTATTTAGCTACAATATATCACAACAAAACCCTAAATTGTATAAATGAAACGATAATTGAAGAATGCTCAGAATTTATTCGATAATCGAAGAATGCTTAGAATTAAAGTTGGAGGACAGTGAAGAATTAAAGGATTGATTGAGTGACTGAATTAAAGGATTGATTGAGTGACTGGTGGAGAATTATGAGGAGTTACAGGGTCTATGTTTTTCCTTCTTTTCGAAGTATGGGTTCATGTGAAAATCAACTTTTAGTTATGAAGTCCATTACCTTCATTCTCCCGCAATTTGCAGTCACTTGTAAGGTACTGTAGCTCTAAGTACTTTACTGTTCATAAATTTTTAACACTTTTATATCTTTTTAAGGCAACTTCAACAAATTTGTAGACTATCTTTTTAGGGTTTTCATACACTATCTTTATACATAATCATATATGCAAAATACTATAACCCCGGTTGATTTCATAAATATGTCAACTTTACGTATATAGCTATAAACTTTCATGAAAACTTTACTAAATATGCATACTAACCCTTAAAACAATATTCATGAGTGAATAAGGGGATCTAGAACTCATTGTTGATGTGTTCACAATCAAAACCCTAGACAAATGGCTTCTCACGTTGAGATCAATAAGCACGCGTAAAGTTATGACCTTTATCGTAAGATCTTAACAAATACATTATCCTACGGATGTTTTATGATTAATTTTACAAGAAGAGAATATGAAAACCATATCTTTCTTCCCCTTTTAGACTTTTGGTCTCTAATGTAGCCCCCCCCCCCCCCCCCCCCCCCCCCTCTCTAATTCAGGAAAGACCGGACCACATGAAAAAAGAGAATATTAGGGTTTAGTTTCCCTTTTTTGATACTATTGGCCCCTCTAGATTTATTAATATACCAATTACCCCTTTAACTTTACCGTCGATACTTTAGTCAAATCTAGGATGTTACACAGTCCAAAGTGGGTGTCGGATACTGGACAACAGGTTTGGTTGTGAACTTGTTTAATTTACTTTATGCAATTTATATTTTTAGTGTTATTAAACCAACAAGCTCACTAACTTTTTAATTGGATCAATTTAAACATGTTTCAGGTATATTAACTTGAGGACTTAGCTAGAGGACTTGGGCATCATGGATGGGATACCAAGGAGTCGAAGTAGGAATGTTTAGAAGATACTTTGTTTCCTTAGACTTATGGTTACATTGATATTTTAGACAATTCACCTTTATCATGTTGGTATAGAGTTAGAGAAAATAGCCCATGAATTGAACATACCCATTAATTGTTGCAACGTTAAAAATTAATTATTAGTATATTTTTTATTTCCGTTGTCCATTTCATTCATTCTTTACACTCCAACCCCTGTCATGTAGTGTGACATATTCCTACAAATCCTTGTACATGAACACTCTAAATGTTAAGGTTGGACGAGCCATGACATGTGTTGATAGGTTTTTTTACTACAGGAATAAGTTAAATTATATTTCTAGATATAACCAACACATTACATTATATTTGTAGATATTGCACTTGGTGTGATATTTATGGCTCAACGCGAGCAACTTAGGGAACACATTCTCTTCTCTTTATATGCAAGTCCATGGTCCTATTTGTCAGACCTGGGCAAATAATTACAAATATTATATTTTTAATATGTGCCCACATATGAAAAAAAAAAAAAAAAAACCTTAGTTGTTTTTTTCAGATATAATGCTAGGGAATTAATGATGGTAAATTTAAAATGGCTTGATGCTAACATAAAATCAAAGGGTATAACCAAATCTTTTTTAAGGAAAGAATAACACCAGCCTCTGGTAATTTAGTGACAATATCTAGCGGCCATCAAAGAAGGTCTCTATTTTAGAGGTGCATGGTGATGATCCATTGCTAAATATAGATTTGAGAACCATAACACCCTCCATAATATCCAAACCAAACCATACACAAAACCTAGCTTCCAACATGAAAGCCTTATGCTGCTTTCTTTTCCTCTCTATTCTCTCCATCATCTCGTCGCGCTCGCTAAACAACGTCTTTGCGACTACCATTACGCGTCGTCACCTAGCCGGCCCAATCAAAGAATCCGGATCTCTAACTGATTTTAATTTCGATATCGAGATCAATGCGCGTCTAGTTTTCCCTAACATTAGGCTTAAAAAGGCATACTTTGCCCTCCAAGAATGGAAAAAGGTAATACTTTCGGACCCGCAAAACATGATCAAAAACTGGGAAGGTGTAGACGTGTGCTCGTATAATGGCGTGTTTTGTGAAAAAGCACCCGATGACCCGAACCTGATGACGGTCGCGGGAATCGATCTAAACCATGGGGATATCGCGGGCCAACTCGTCCCTCACCTTGGGTTATTATCTGACCTTAGCATTTTTCATATAAACTCTAACAGATTTTGCGGGGCCATCCCGAGTAGCTTTTCAAGGCTGGCGATCCTACACGAACTAGACGTGAGTAACAACCGATTCGTGGGTCCGTTTCCCAACGTTGTCTTAGAGATGCCCAAATTGAAGTATCTTGATATCAGATTTAATGACTTTGAAGGAGAGTTACCTGCTCAACTGTTTGATATAGACCTTGATGCAATTTTCTTGAATAATAACCGGTTTAGCTCAAACATACCCGAAAACATCGGGCACTCGAATGCTTCTGTGATCGTGTTCGCAAACAACGAGTTTAAAGGGTGCATTCCTGGCAGCTTTGGTCAGATGGCGACGCTAGACGAGGTTATTTTCACAAACAACAAACTCTCGGGTTGCATCCCGGGGGAGCTTGGGCTGCTTGAGAACACAACAGTTTTGGATTTGAGTGGTAACAAATTTGTGGGAACAATTCCTGAAAATTTTGAGAATTTAAAGAATGTTGAGATGATTGATATTGGGCAAAATGAGTTAATTGGTACAGTGAGTGATGTTATTTGTACCTTACCAAAACTATTGAATTTTACGCTGTCTGATAATTACTTTACCGGGTTGGATGAGAAATGTGAAAAACCGGATAAACCGGAGATGGTTCTTGATTACCGGAAGAACTGTTTACAGGATAAACCGGATCAGAGAGATGAGAAACAGTGTTCACTGGTGGTGAACCGGAAGATTGACTGTGAAACTATAGGGTGTGGGGAACAGATAGATAGTGATGAAGAGTCTAAAAAGAGAAAACCACCAAAGAGGCCGCCACCACCGCCCTCCCCAATGCCGTCGCCACCGCCACCACAGGTTGCCCCTCCGCCACCAACACCGGTTCCACCACCGCCAAAGCCGTCTCCTCCGGTTCCTAAACCGCCTCCAATACCGGTTCCTGAAGCACCAAAACCACCACCGGTTCAGTCCCCTCCACCACCGGTTCCTAGCCCTCCTCCTACACCGGTTCCTGTTAAACCACCACCGGCTCAATCACCTCCACCACCAGTCCCTGAACCGCCACCAACACCTGTTCCTGAATTACCTAAACCGCCTTCTATCCCAAAACCACAACCACCACCGGTTCAGTCACCTCCCCCCCGGTCCACTCCCCTCCCCCACCGGTTCACTCCCCTCCACCACCGGTCCACTCACCTCCCCCACCGGCCCACTCACCTCCACCCCCTGTTCAATCACCTCCACCACCGGTTCACTCCCCTCCACCACCGGTCCACTCTCCACCACCACCGTCACCAACCCCGCCACCTCCTACACCACCACAATCACCGCCACCCTTCGACGACATCGTTCTTCCACCGGATATCGGTAACCGTTACGCGTCACCGCCACCACCAATGTTTCCAGGATACTGAAGTTTAGACTGTTAGAATCTGTGTACATGTTAGTGTAAAAAAGAAGCATATATGAACTAACTTTGGTTAAGATGCTAACTAGAAACGAGTTTGATCATGTGGCCTTTGATCTGTACGACGCTAGCTCCATTGACGCTCCATTGATCATGCAACCAACAAGAACAAGATTGAGATTACTTTTTTTTTTTTTTTCTAATTTTGTTACTAATTAGAATCAGTGGTATTGTACATTGTGTTTGTTGAATTTTTAGTGTGGATTAGAGAGAGAGATAATAAAAATGACTTGGACAACGTGTGTTTGTGCTGTTCATCTTTACCAACATTAGTTTTCGTAATTTCCCTGCTATTATTATTGAAAAAATCATTAAAATACTCATGATGATTGATATTACTCTTATGAATTATTATCAGGATGAACTATTCGTAAAATGTATGGACAAGTGTAGTATACTATTTGCCTAACTATAAGTTTTATTTATCTAGAAAAATGATTGAATTTGTATAGTATAAATATTATCTCAATGTAAATAAGAAAATACACCATTTATATACACTATACATTTATAAGTTATACAATTTGATACTTTTTTTTCTTATAATTATTTCTAAGGTTCTTAAATTATGACACTAATCTTCACTAATAATATTAATATATATATATATATATATATATATATATATATATATATATATATATATATATATATATATTATAACATGTTATTAGCACACGAGTTCTTATATATTAATCAAAACAATCAATTATGCATAAAGTCATTTATTATAAGAAAGGCAAGTTTTTTTACTATTGAGAATCTATATATACATTGATAAGATAACTATGATAAATAAAAAAATATAAAAGACATCTTATTGTGAAAATTCTGATAACCATAAGACTATTGACAAACTAACTTTTATTTATGCATCTAACTTTCAATTATACAACTAATTTTTTTGTTTATATCAATTAACTTTTACTTATGTATCTAGTTTTTAATTATAAAGCTAACATTTCTTTTTATATTAGCTAACGTTTAATTATGTTTATTAAGATTTATTCGTACTAACATTTTATTCTTATAATAACATTTATGTTCTTAGTAACTCATACTCATTGTATCTTGATCTTATAATTATTTTTTTAATTTAAAAATTCTGGTAAATGTGAATGATTAGCATAAACCTTTTGTTAAAGAAATTAGAATTATCTTAATCTATGGTGTAATACACACACAGCCACACAATGGTTATATAGCCGTTATAAATGGTTACATAGCCTTTGCAAACAATTATGATTTTTGTTGAAAATTGACAATTATCAATCTTTTTTCGTTTACGATAAATAGATTACTTTTTTTCTTAAGTTTACCCAAAACAATCTTTTAAAGGTAATTAACCTAGTTTAGTTTGTTGGCTACCATAATTTTTAATTTAATTTATCTCCTTATTTTTAAACTCCAACCTGAAAATTTTAAACTCTTCTTATTTTTGTATTTGTTTATAGCTCTATCACTCTATTGTATCTTAATGTTTATTGATATATATGAATTCTACATTAATCCTACTATTTGCTCCAATCATATTTAGCAATAAAAATATATATCGAGCATCGCAAAAGTCGAATATCCAGCTTTGAACATTAATGGAAAAAATTATATGTCATGGACGGCTCACGTAAAAAAGAAATTTTGAAAACAAAACGAAAGCTTATGTCTTTTTGCATAAATATATTGATGAAATGTTACAATTTGAATACTTAAATTGTGATAATCCATATAGTCTATGAAAAGACTTACAAAGCAGATTTGATCATCCAAAAAAAGTTTTACTTTTCGATGCTATAAATGAATGAAACAAACTTGGGATCTAATATTTTAAAAGGGTAAATGAGTAAGCTAAACGAATTTGTGTTTATGTCAATCAAATCGTTAAACAACATGTTATTGGTACAAATTAATGCTTCAAAAATAGAAGATATATTTGAATAGGTAAGCACATTTAGTCATGTTTATCGTTTACGAGGTAACATTTCTCATAAAGCTTTGAATCTATTAGTTGGTGAGATTAACAAGATAACGACTACCGTAATCCTCATGTAGATAGCATTTATTCACGATTGTGGCTTTTCATGTGTTTGTCAACCAATAAACTATTTCAAAACTATTAATTATATTTAGGGACATTTATAATGATTTAATCAACTCTAGTTGTTGAGTAATTCTATACATGCCATAAAACTCAATTTGGATTCCATTGATATCTTCTAGACACAAGTTGATATATCACCATCATTTGTTCACAAGATGACGATATCAATATTGATCAAGTGGGAAAAAACACCTATTAGTCGACCCAAGCCAGTGAAAAAAAAGGTATGATGGAAAATCTATAGGCAGTGGTAGTCTATAGCAAACTAAATAAGAAGGAGCCTAAAGTACAAACAAACACTAGGGGGTGTGCACATTTATAGGTGCGCCAACAAAAAAATGCAACTGTGAGCTACTTATAGTTTATTATTGAACTTATAACAAAGTATGCATGACCCTCCAAGACATAGCTAGCTCAGTCGTGAATCCTCAACAACCTTATGGAGGTGTTTATTTGATCTCATCTACAAGATAACATATCAGGAGATGGTGTTAGAGTTCCTATAAAATTTTCATTTCACTCTCTGTCTGGCCGTGTGCGACCATGAGGTTTTAGCTAGCGTAGCCAGTGGCAGGAGTTGACGATCCTGGACTAGAACATGAGCCTCAGCTTTTACATCGAGGAGGCGACAGAAACCCTTGAGTTCATGGATTCTTATGTGGAGGCTAAGATTACGTCGTTAGTGACTTGGTGGGCGACAATTAGTGATTCGATGTGACCCGCTTGTCTAGAATAGCATAATTAGAGACCCCCTGCATTGATGTATAAATTGATGCATTATGCAGAAGTTCGCTAGGCAGGGTGATGGCCAAAAGCAAGTCACCATTACTAACTTGTTTTACTTGAGATCTCTAATTGCATCTTCGAGGTGCAATCTGGCTTATTATATGTCGGCTTGCTTTTCTACAATCCATCAGGGAAGGTATAGCATATCTTCAACTTTGTACCGTTAATTTTATATAATTCTGACAATATTTGTTCTTTCAGGTGGAAGGTATTATCACATGTTAGCTTAAGTCATAGTCCTTTCTCAAAGAGTAGGTGCTTTTAGTGATGTGTTTCACCTGTCAAAGATAAAAAGCCATTCACACTCACATGTATAAGTCAACATATGACTATGGCAATGCCAAGCATTGCGGTTATTACCCTTAATGATGCGATGGGTGTTATAGTGCATGAATATCATGCTAGGTTGGATGGTATTCTTGCTACTTCTATGCCCAATCTACCTTATCTAAATCAGCTTCCACCGACACAATAGTTTTGTATCGGTAGTTGTGTTTTTTTTAGCATTTGAGTACAATACATGTCACCGAATCACCCAACAATTAGTAAGATTACAATTGTCCTAAAACTATCTATAATTAGTTAGCTTTTAGTTAGTTACTTAAAATACATGCAAATTATATTGACACGACATAAGATATCTTGATATGTATAAAAATCACAACATACATACCATGACTAGTTACTTTGATGCATTTTGTTATAAACTTCACAATTGTCACCGTATTATTCCATGCACCTATAAGTTAATAAATAACAGGTTTAGACCTTGTATAACCTAAAACAATATCTAGAAGTCAACCAATTAGTTAGATTGATAATATGCGCTTAAGCAATCTTAATTAGACAGCTAAAAGTCAAAAGCATCATCTTAGGTTTTGTATTCTCATTAGAAGTCAACATCTCTATATTAACTACCACCTTCTCAGTGCCATCAAAATCTAGTTTTCCCTTGAAATGATCTTTGTTGTTGAATCTCTTTAAGTTTGTTTTCATAGATGCAATGATTGATGGAATTTAAGTGATTTGTAGTGTGTTTTCTTGACTCTTTGATGATATTAAGAGTGGTTTAGAATCAAATACTTTGACTAATGGTTGATGTGCACATGGATTATTTTACACACGTAAGATTTCTCGATATGCGTGCCAAATATTTGATACTATGTAAGATTACTCGATATACTTGCGAGTTATGTTTACTTGACTAACCTTGATATGTGTGATATATATATGATTGAGCTCAAGTAAGAACCCTCCTTAATTGTAAGAACCCTTTAACTCAATCATAACCTTTAATTTAATATAAAATATTAAAGATTCTATTTGAAGGGTCAAGATTAAATCATGGGTAATAAGATAATTTTGATATGTACTTGTTTTTTTCTAATAGAGTTAATTACATGAAAGGTCCCTGTGGTTAGGCATGTTTACACTTTCGGTCCCCAGATGAAAAACTACAAGATCGGTTCACAGGTTTGACAAAACGTAACACAAAAGGTCTCCGTCATGGATGGCAGTTATCTTTTTCTGTTAACTTTTCAAAAATAACCATTATAACCCTAGTTTAAAAAATCAAATAAAACAAAACCTTCACCATTAATCTCTCTTATTCAACCACCAGTGGTCTTTCAGACCACCACCACCACCATACACCACACCTACCAGCCACCATGAATAACACCCACAACCCCATTCAACAAACATCCACTGCCACCAACAACCGTTGATATCCACAACATCCCGCTTTTGAACCCACTACCATCACTCCACCCTTAGTTACCGCCACCACTTGAAACCATCATCAACGTTGCAATAACCGGAAAATGTTACCTTAATCATATGAGGTTGTAGATGAGCAACATTTTTTGTGTTTGCGTGTGGTCTTGCACCATAAAAATCTACCCATGAAAATACAAGGTATGGTTCATTTTTTAATTTTCTTTTCAAATCAAAAGCTTGGTTATTCCACCATTAGTGAGTTAGGTTCAAAGGTGTGAGAAACCAACCATGCGGTGGTGATCGATTGGTGATGATGGTGGTAGGTGCCGGCAGCAGGTGGTAGTGGCGGTGGTTTGTTAAAATAATGGTGGTTGGTTTAAGTTAGGGTTTTAAGGTTGAAAATAAAGATGTTAGGGGTATTTTGGTCATTTTACAAGGACTTAACAGAAAAATATAACTGTCAACCACAACGGGGACCTTTTGTGTTACGTTTTATCAAACCTGTGGACCGACCTTGTAGTTTTTCAAACCTGGGGACCGAAAATGTAAACAGGCCTAACCACAGGGACCTTTCATGTAATTAACTCTTTCAGATATCTATATTCTCCTTTTTAATAAAACCTCAACTCTCTTTTTCCTCTCTCTAGATCTAGAAGAAGAACATTAAAGTATCTAACAAAGTTGATTTTTAATCCGTCATAGCATCGGATAACCTCCACACCACATTCTCTCCACCGTCAAGCCCCACCTCTACTCCGTCGTTAGTTCTTCAGTCACTAGCACAAAATTAAGACGAGGTTTGGTGGTCTAGGCGCGGCCCAACTGTGTGTAGACGGTTTCTCCGATGAGGATGTTTCTTATTCGAGTAGATCTGCTAGTTTCAAGGTTAGTTGTGGCAATCTGAGTCAACTTTTATACTTTTACACCACGTCATCTTCTTCGTCTTAACCACAACATCATCTTCTTCGTCTCGACCACCGGTCAAACACCACCCTTCCCTTTTCGTCTTCTACCGGTCGAACACCACCTTACACTACCACCGTTGACAACACATATCCAACCATGACATCAACCACCATAGCACTACCATCACCACCAAATTCCTTGGTCCTTAAGAACACACGGTTCAAATTCTGGATTCTCTTTCTCTACCGAAGATATGGGTTCAGACATGGTCCAGATATGAGTTCAGATATGGGTTTGCATTATTGCTACCACCACACCACCTTTTAGATCTGGATTCAGATATGGGTTCATACTATGATCCAGATATGGGTTCATCAACCATTTAAGGTTATATGTCAAGTTCAATCTAGTGGGTCAAACCAACATCATGTATCTGTATGTTCTTGTATTATATTGTATTTTAGTGGTGTTTTTTGTTACAGTGGTGTGTGTGTGTGTGTGTGTGTGTGTATATATATATATATATATATATATATATATATATATATATATATATTGGTTTAATTTTGTTTCAATAGTGTAATTACAGTGATTTTTTTACAGTGTTGTAGTTTTGTTAATATGGCTTAATTACAATGACGAAATTTCTTTACGGTGGTGTAGTTACATGATTTAATATTGTTTTGATTGTTAGGTTTCTGAAGTCATGGAACTGTAGTTACATAGTTTAATATCTTTGTTTACATTTGTTTTATAGATTGATTTATATTGGTTATTGGTTTACATTGGTGTAGTGTCGTTTGGTTGCTGTAATGATTGTGTTACTATTAGTTGAAGTGGTATAACATTGGGTATTTAATAGTGTAACTTGATGTTTCATTACAACTTTGCTAAATATTGCATTAGTATAACATTAAAACCTGATGTAACTGAGTACATGTGACATTTCTTTAATTTTTGTGGCGTAGCACATTAATGTTTTAAAGTAGATATTTGTTGGTTTTTAAATATTTTGTTGATTTTTATATATGTTTTTTGATGTAAAACATTATAAAGAGTTACAATATGATGTAATTCATTGTATGTATTTTGTTTAGGAGGTGTAATTACATGGTTTGATGTCGTTTGTTTGTTATGTTATTGAAATCACGTTCGTGTAGTTACATCGTTTAATGATGTATATTTTACATTAGTGTTCATTGGTTTACATATTGTTTTCATTATAGCTTTGCTACAGTTTATAGTAGTGTAACAATGTAATTTATTGTAATATCTAACGTCCATAAAAATTTTTAAAATTTTTTCGAGACTATAATAGAATTAAAGAGAAAATAAGACAAATTTAGTGGTGTAATTCTTTTTTTTTAAAAAACAATGTATAAAAAGTTATAGATGTTTTAAAAATAAAATGGGTAATTTTAAAAAATAAAAATAAAAAAATAAGTTGAACTAAAAGATGGGATTTATAAAATGTCATAAATACCATTTTATATTAGAAGAAAAAAAGTAAATACTTGTCATCATCTTATAGTATAAAACGAAATCAACGGTTTAAAAAAAATTAAAAAGTTCTCGTAATAAATTAAGATCTTCACTTGAACCTTACCTATATACATAAACTCATCAAGTTAAGAAAAGTAAAACATAATTGTATACGACTCATATACTCATATAATGCTATACGAGTACATGTCTTATATGTGTCGGGTCGTCCAGTTACGATATGGTGTCCAAATAACGTCATCCATTTTATTATCTTAATCCTTCAAAAATCCGTTGACTTTGACGACCAAACACACCGTTAATCACTTTGTAATTCTAGGGTTTAAAACACTTATTCGAGCTAATTAATTTTGCCCTTTTGCTCTACCATCTCTCTCTAGTGCCTCCACTCATTGAAATACTTGAAGCTTTTTCATTCCACAAAATCGACCAAAAAGAACATTAATTTCAACCTCATATGTACTTGTAGCAACATTACATCGGCTTCCATAGATTGTTAATTCCAAAGGTAGGTTCAAATCACTAATACGTTGCTCCTCTGTGTGTGATTGTGGATAATCATTAAGGGTAAAAGATTGTAGCAATGAGTGTGATTACTACTTTCAATTCCAACCTACATTTCAGTAAATTATGCAATTTTTAAAACGTTTGTTCATGATTCTGATTGGTATGCAGGAACCCTTTATCTTTTGAAGCTGTGAGTATGATAGTTAATCATAATTTCCATCTACATTTCAGTAAATTAGATAAATTTAAAACTTTTGTTTATGATTCTGATGGTATGCATGAACCCTCTTAACGTTTTAACAATTTATCTGTTTGTTCAGTTTGACTGTGCAGCTTCAATCATCTGTAGTATTATTCAAGTCGAAAATGAATTCGATGGTTGCTCTGCGTTCGGTTTTTGTGGATGGAGGGTGCTTTTCTAAGTTTCAGGTTTGTATTATACAAAAAATTTAACATTGGAATATTTTAGGGCATATGTAATTGATTGATCTTTATCTATTTTGTATTTTGGTTTATAATGGTATTCAGTCCTGCTTAGAGTCTGCATTGATTTCAAAAATTCATTTTTGTCATTGCTGAATGCTGATAGGTATTATGATGGTTTTAATGTGATTATCAATGTTTTTTTTTGCGGATAAGAGATAGTAATGTCTTTTGATTTTTAATTGAAAGTTAGAATGCTCAATGGCAGACTCCAGATGTAGGATATAAGGACATAGTGATTATTCAGTGTCCGGTTTCTTGTTTGGAAAAGTTATTTGAATCGCATTAACGATACAACTTATGCTTAAACATAGGATAAACCAAAACTGCTGAAAGGTGGGAAAAGGCCTGTGGGAGTTTTAGTGGTATCATCTCAGAAACCCGATAAACCTATTAAAGTTGGGATTCTTGGAGCCAGTGGGTATACTGGTGTTGAGGTAAATTGTTCTTTTTATTGCTTATTTGTTACATGATGTTATTTCTATCAAAAAAGTCATGAAATATGTCATTTGATTTATGTCTGGACTCTGGACTATACTCTGAATTTTTTCAGCGTTTGACTTAAAATTTTTGTTTTTCAGCTTATAAGATTCATCACAAACCATCCTTACTTTGACATTTCTCTGATGACTGCTGATAGAAAAGCTGGTCAATCAATTGGATCAGTATTTCCACATCTGATCACACAGGTAGACATTTGTTGCAAATATCTTGCATGATCTGTGAAGATTGTAGTAGCGTAAAACACGTTGTTTCTATTGTTTGTAGGATTTGCCAGATTTGGTTGCTGTCAAGGATGCAGATTTTTCTAGTGTAGAGGCTGTTTTTTGTTGTTTGCCACATGGCACCACTCAGGTTTTCTTTAATCTTATAATAACATTATCAGATCCATCATTCATCATCGATTTAGTCATCTGTTTTAAAATTTCTAATATCTGGATGCAACAAAATTAAGATTCCTGCAGTAATGCAGTCAGTTAGTGATTAATTGTTGAGAATTATTATTCTTATTGCAGGAAATCATCAAAGGTCTTCCATCTAGTTTAAAGATTGTTGATCTTTCTGCGGTACATATTGTAAAATAATATGTTCTTTGTCATCATAATTTTATGGATATAACATATAATAGAAGTTGTTTGCAGGATTTCAGATTACGAGATATTAATGACTATAACGAATGGTATGGTCAGCTTCACAAAGCAGTAGAATTGCAGGTGCAGTTCGTTCCTTATATCTGTTCTAAAATGCTAACTATTAATCAATAAGTGTCTTAAAAAACATCCAAGTTATGTGAGGCTTGTGGATAGCATGCCATTGACATTATCATAACATAGTACACATGGTTTTATTTTTTATTACAAGATGTCTCAATTTTAATCCATTTACTTATGAACATGTCGATTCAGGTTTCTTTTCATTTCCAATGGTCAAATGGGTAGAAAAAAAGCTGAAAAGGAAATGTATCAAATGGGTCAAAAGTGGCCAAAGTGTATTTTAATGCATACAACATTACAACCTACTAAATCACTTCACCCAAAAACTTGCTTTATTATTGTCATTGTATACTTTTTTCAAACCATAGTTATCAATCAGAAAATAAATTAGAGTGGACAAAAAGTGTCGTGAGTCAAGCTTAAACCATTTGATCCATGCAAAAGATTACCTGTTACCAAATCATGCTACCTACCCATTTGATTCACCTCTTCTAATAACTATACTAATTCTAAGTTGTGTTACCCGTTTGATCCACACTACAAATTACTATACTAACTTTAAGTTGTGTAAGTACGTTCGTTTTGCTAATCTGTTTGCAGAAAGAGGCTGTTTATGGTCTGACAGAGATATATAGAAACAAGATCCAAAGTGCACGTCTTGTTGCCAATCCTGGCTGTTATCCTACTACAATTTTGCTTCCTCTTGTTCCCTTGCTCAAGGTTGGTTTCTAGTTTCTTGTTATTATTTACATTTAAATATCTTCACATTCACACATAAATCATGAGGTAGAAAAATGATTCAATAGAGTTATCTTCATTTAAATGCTTTGGCTATGGTGTCTCTCTCACGCTTGAGTGTGTTGAGAGAAAGCAACACTTGTGGTTTTCCCTTTATGATGTCGAATTAGTGACATTGCACAACCATTATTACCAATATTTTATTGTGGTTTTCCCTTTACAATGGCAGGCTAGTCTTATTGCATTGCAAGATATTCTTATTGTCTCAAACTCTGGAGTTAGTGGAGCAGGTTACTCAAGGCTTCCTTTAAATATATATTCAATTTATATTTTTCTATATATAATGAGTCGAGAGGTAAACTTCAAAAAGATTTCAAAATGAAATGGGTTAAAACTGAATAAGGCTCAAAAGAGACCTAATGTGTGATTAGTTGCTTAAGACCAACCCATTTGTCTTCCACAATATAGATTAAAATCTAGAATTATCTTTGTAATGTTGGGTAATTGTTGCAGGGCGTAGTGCAAAAGAGGCAAATTTATACACAGAAGTATCTGAAGGGATATTTTCTTATGGCATCACGAGGCATCGCCATGGCAAGTTACTTCTCCATTAACATGGCATACCTATGTTTCTTGTTATTTTTGCTTATAAGCAATCATCATCATGGTAATCTGTTTTCTGCTCCTGTGGCTTCTTTCAGTGCCTGAAATAGAACAAGAACTATCAGTTGCTGCAAATTCAAAAATAACCGTTAGCTTTACTCCTACCCTAATGCCAATGGTAAACGCTGCTTCACCAATGAATTAAAAAATTGCTCTTCTTAACTTCCTTTGTTGATTTATTAGACTGAAGCAAGTTTCTCACCAATAACTCGCAGAGTCGAGGCATGCAATCAACTATAAATGTAAAAATGGCTCGTGGAGTTTCAGTTGAGGATTTGAAACAACACCTGAAGGGAATTTACGAGGTAATCTTTTTTTCCCTTATGTTAAAGAACATAAAGAAGCAATTCTAGCCATCTAGCCGATTTGAAGCGACAATCAACCCATTTGACCCTTTCATTTTTAGCTAGATCAATCTAACCTGATCTACATCTTATTGTTTGTGTAGAAGGAAGAATTTGTAGTTGTGCTGCCAGATGCTCACGCTCCACACACGAAATACGTGCAAGGCTCCAATGGCTGCCACATAAACGTCTTCCCTGATCGCATCCCAGGGAGAGCAATAATCATATCAGTTGTAAGCCCCACTCAAACCATCTTTTTGTTAATTCTTTCTGTATATAAATTTGTTCATTAATGTGTTAATTATTGTGTGCAGATCGATAATCTTGTAAAGGGAGCTTCGGGTCAAGCTTTACAAAATCTTAACTTGATGATGGGACTTCCAGAGAACACCGGGCTCAGCTGCATGCCTTTGTTTCCTTAGCTGACTTCATGTTTTATCGTTTTCATGATCTGCCTGTAGACTCATGATTCGATCTTTCAAGAATTTTGTTATTATGTATGATAATATAAGACAGATTAATTTAATTTAATATGGTTGTAGCAAAATATAATTGTTATTATGTTCACCGGAAATTCACATGAAAGCTTTATAAATTTGCTGGTCAAAGGTCAAAATTCTCATTCTGTTCAAATAATTTCTTTTAATAACATAAACTCAACTTGGATCTGTGGCGCAATGGTAGCGCGTCTGACTCCAGATCAGAAGGTTGCGTGTTCGATTCACGTCAGGTTCAATATTTTTTTGTTTATCATGTGGTTGGGCAATTCATAATGGGCCTTTCATGATAAGCCCAGTAACCAAAATTTTCAATACGGTATAGTGGTATACTACTGGATATTCGAAGTTCAAACAAAACACTTGTGAGCTGTGATTCTTTGGGCACCATCATTGTTTATCGTTTTTAGAATCCAAATCTAAGATTTAATTGAATCCAGAAGCAAAAGAAAATTCCTAAAATTTACTCTTATTTTAATATGCAAAAAAATCTAATAAGGTTCAAAAATTTCTTTCCAAACAATCAAATTACAGTTATCAAACAGTGCGAAAACCATGCCAATTTCTTCGCTTCAATTCAACAGCCTCCAAATCCCCTTCATCAAAACACATTCAATCCATTCATCACACAAATCTTTTCATAACAAAGCTTCAAAATCTCTCACAACAATGGCGCAAACACACCCAGAAGACCAATTGCAAGAAATCAAACAAAAAGAGACGAAATCCAACATCAACGAAAAAAAAGAGACCCCCAATTCAAGCTCTTTCAAATTCAACGCTCGTGCACCTGAATTTGTGCCAAGCTCGCACACCCAGATTCCGATTTCTGGATATTTTTACCCATGTTTTAATTACATGGTGGTGGGTGGGAACGATGGCAGTGGTTCGAATGATTGGGTGTATGTTGGTGCTGGTGAACATGATCAGCAAGAGGCGTTTTCCTCGCACCAGGATGTTGTGATCGCCAACTGTTCGAAGAATGTCCTCACTGAGGATATTCAACAAAAGATCATCAAGCAGGTTCATTTTTCTTGTTTTGGGTGATTTTGTTTGGGGATGAATGAGTTGAATTGGTCTTTGTGCTTGTTTTCGATGCTTTGAGGATTGAATGTGCTTTAGTGTGTTGTAGGTTTTGTTGAAAGTATGAATGTGAGTATAGAAATGGCTGCAAACTGTGGTTATAATTTGATCAGATGTGTGTTGGGATTTTATGTTTAAGATGAGATTTGAGTTCAAAACGTGTTGGATTGGCCTCAAGGGTGTCTTAAATTGTACTTGAAACGAGTTTTTGGCCTCAGTTGATGTTCTATAGGCCTAAAATGAGCCCCATTTGTTTTAACAATTAATTCTTGGCGCCACTTTGTGTTGAATCTCAAATTGTCTTGAAATGAGATTGGGTGTCACTTTTTGTTGAATTAGCCATAAGGTTGTCCAAGTTTATGTTGTTAACTAGTCGTTTGCTTTCTTTTCTTGGAATGACCAGTTGACCACTACGTACAAATATGACTGTCTAGCCTCGGATTTCATTGGGCTAGCTATACATGTATGGTGTACACACAGATTTCTGTTAAAAATGAGGTTTTGGCATCAACTTGTGTTGGATTGGCCATATGGGCGTCCGGAATTTGAGTGTTATATGTGGCTTTTGGTTTCAGCTTGTGTTGGATGGTGCATAAGGCTGTCCATCTTTGAGTTGGTCTTTTTGGTCTTGTCTGTATATGAAAATGAAAGAAAGCAATAAATATATATATGGTATTATGGTCAACTGTAGCATACACATTTTCTGAACGTACGATATATATTAAGAGAATAAAACTTGTTTTGATTTTCTTCCCTCCAATTTACTATCATATGACTATTATCATCTTTTTGTTGGGAAAAGTATTTCTTGGAAAATTTAGGTGCTATGAGATTTTGCATTTTCATCAGGTTGAATATCAATTCGGTGGCCTGAGCCTGCTTGCAAATGAATCCCTGGTGAAACACATAAGTAAGGACCCTGAAGGCTATGGTGAGATCACAATGACCTTAAAAACTATTCCGTTTAGCTTTTTAACATTTTCATTTTGTGGGTCCTGTACATGAGGACAAAATGTAGACGAGACGCACAAAATGAAAAGAAAAAGATCTTCTGGGATTTTGCAAATCAGTTTGATCTTATATATGAATTTCCCTCTTGTAACAGTTCCAATACCTGTTATTGCCTCTATGAAAAAAATTAAATCCTGCATCACTAATAATCAACTGCTTGCTCAAGCTCTTTGCTCGTCTTCAAAGTTGGTAAGTTTTTTTTCTTTTGACATGTTATTAATCACTATCGGTTTCTTTGTCTAACTGTGTCCTTGCTAGGTTGTAAGCAGCGATGGCAAAAAAGTTAGACGTAAATACCCCTTTACAGATAAAGACAAAGAAGAACTACAGGTTAGTCAACTCGTTGACCTTTTGACTATTTCGGAGTTCTTAGAATCTTTAAGCAATGACGATTGATTTGTAAATTGTCATGCAGTCTCGCACCGTTGTTGCTGAGAATTTACCTGAAGATCATTCACATCAAAACCTTGAGAAAATCTTTAGTGTGGTCAGAGGGTAGATTCTGAAACATATAATTTATCTTAAATTTGATCTTCAACTTCTATAAATTGAGCAGCATTTCACTGAGTTTTCTCATTGTCTAGTGTCAAAGCGATTCGTATTTGCCATCCTCAAGAGCCCAATTCATTGCGTACTAGAGGAGATTATGTTTTAAGTAACAAGGTATCAAGCCATGGCTTACTTCATCTAGGCTTCTCCCTTTAGGAACTGATTAATGATTATTGTGTCTTCAAGTCACAGTAATCAGTTTTTGATAATTCTGAATTGTATAATCCATATCATTTATTAGATTATCCGAGTTTGGTTATCCAATATCACATAATGAATTTGTACATTGTAACTACACATCCATTCCCCCTTCAATTACTTCTTTAACAGTTTAACACTGGTTTTTTTTTTGTTTTAAAGCTCCATGCTTTGGTGGAATATGAAACAGCAGAGATGGCTGAGAAAGCAGTATGTTTCCATCATCACATCTTGAACACCTTACACCCCCAAAGCATTGTCTTAGAAGTTCATCTTTTCAGGTTGAAAAATTAAATGATGAAAGGAACTGGCGGAAAGGGCTGAGAGTTAGGTTGTTGCTCCGACGCTCAGTATGTGATTCAAATATCTAGTAAATTATCTTATAATTTTCAAACATCAATCTACTCTTTTTTATAAAGTCTATGATTCAAATGCACAGCCTAAGTCTGTATTGAAGAGCAGGAAGTCAGAGTTTGATGGATTACTTGATGATGAGATTGATGAAGCATATGATTTGCCTGAAGAATCTTCTCCCACTAATGTTACAGAACTTTCTATCGAAAATAATGTAAGTGCTTAGATACAGTTTATTTTACCTGTTTGACCCGTTACAACTTTTACAGATAAACCATAATGCAAATCACTCATTTATTAGTAAATGGGTCGAAAATTTCATCTTTGCTGACATTGATAATTTGATATTTCATTGGTAGGCTGAAGAGGGTTCAAAGAAAGGATGGGCCCGGGGGCGTGGGAAGTCAAAGATACGCACATCATGTCATACCCCGCGTGGGGTCCTTCCACAATCGCCACAATCAAGCAGCTCGACACATTCAGAAACACCTTCACCTAATCAGAGTCCCAAAGGGCCAAGAATGCCTGATGGGACTAGGGGTTTCACCATGGGAAGAGGAAAGCCAGTGTCTCCTTCTGCTTTAACCACAACACCATGAGATTTGTTCATATTTTGGCAGGGTAGTTCTACATAATAGATGGTAGTTTTTATTTATTTTGTGTTTGTTATAATTTAATGTCTTGATGAATTCTTATGTATATTTATGACTTAATAGAATTCAATTGTGTTTGACGTGTGACAGCTTGTTCGATCTTGTATCTTTGTTTTTACGTTTTTTTACCATTGTAAAATTCTTCATTTATTTTGAGTAATTAAATGAAAATTTTTAAAATCGGGTCGCTATACACTATTTAGTGAATTTTGTATATGTTTAATTATTAGTAACTTTAAAATAACTCATTAAATAATAACTCGGTTTCATATATACTCTTTAAATGACACGAGTATAACGAGTTATCAATTTTCTTGCAAACAAAACAAATGTTATAACTTAAATGATATTTGCATTAACAACATTCATTTGTCTTTATAACATTAATTAGTTACTTATGACCGGCTTTATTTTCTTCTCAAACACTATAAATCTGATTGTTGCATAAGTACTTGTCTTGCACATCACTCTTAATGTATATTTACTGAGTAATGCAATACAGTAACGAGGGGCCTATTAGCTCAGTTGGTTAGAGCGTCGTGCTAATAACGCGAAGGTCGCAGGTTCGAGACCTGCATGGGCCAATAATTTTATCTTTGGCTTTTTAATTCAACTTTCTAATATAAATTACGGAAAAGTTGTAAAGCATATTAATTCTCGGCTGCATGGATCAATTTTAAGTCCATGTTTATAATTGTATTGTAGCGTTAAATACATTAAGTTAGATACTCGTGTGTCGACTACGGTGAAAATAGAAAAACTATGTAATACATCAATGAATCAAAAAAATAGTATGATTTTAACTCGTGTTTCATATAATTATTATTCAAAAGAATATATTGTATATATTTCTTTGTATATAGTGCATGATTTTAACTTTTTATATTAATTATATAATTATAATAGTATGAAGAGTTGGAGTGAAATGTAATTTTAATAAATAGATAAATATATAAAAGAAACAGAGTTTGTAAAACAATCTTAATTCCAATATTGTGTTATCATTGAATTTAATTATTAAAATAGTAAAAAAATGTTTGTAACTGTTTCCGTATCAATTATATTTTCAAAAATAAAAATTCGACAATTAATTATAAATGTTATTTTAGTAAATATGGATCTAACATATATAAGTTTTATTCTAGTGAGCATACATGAACGGAGCTTAGGTGCTGATGAGATGACTGCCGAGAAAAATGCCATGTTCCTTTAAAATATTTTGATTTGTTAGTATTAATATATAGAGTGAGAGTTTTAGTTTAGAAAAGACTTATAAAAAAGGAAAAAAAACACAGGCATGGTAGTTGATTTGCCCGAGTTAGAAACGAATCCGAAAACCATTTCGAACAGTTGAACTCAAACGTGAGATAACTTTTTACGGGTTGATAGGAACACAACCTCATTAACTTGGATTTTTTAATTTTTTTAATGTTTTTATACATCAATACTCTAAATTTTATAAATTTACAACCAAAAAATACAAGTGCACATAAATATTACGTCTAAACTATGAAAATTTGATGTTCATTACCTTCGATAAAATACTTATGAGTTTACTATAAAAGAATAAGTACAACAATGAAATGGATAACCTGGGAACTTATCAGGTTGACCCAAACACGATCGTATTACATAAAGTGTTCGTCAGTTTGACCCGAGCCTCCCCATACTTGTTTAAACTAAAACTAAGCCTACGAATTTTACGTTAGGTCCCTGTATCTTTTTTCATATCGTGTTAAGATTTCACACACCTACAAGGAGCAATGCAAGATGTAAGGAATACATTTAAAGGCTGATGCAACCAAATAACAAACAAAGATCTCTCAGCATGCACATGTGAAGTACTAGAAAAGTACTTCGGAAGATTTGATACAACTCAATGAATTATGCTAAGTATCAAATCTTCTGAAGTCAAAAGACCAGTTCTTCCAAAGCCAAAGATGAAGTCTTTCGAAGCTTCAAAGACAAAGTCTTTCAAAGCCAAAGACTGATTTCTTCCGAAGACAGAGAAGACATGCTTTCTCTGACTTACTTTTGACAAAAGTTGAACCACCTTTCCGCTGCCATTTCTGAAGACTCACCAACTAGCATGGTTTGGTAAAAGTCCATGCTTTTGTCAATTGTAGATAAATGTGTTGAGTCTGTAACTTTTCAACTATGTACTTTTATTCTTTTTCTAATATATTAGGATGTGAGCTATGACATGTCATAGTCACTAGTCAAAAGACAATCTACCTTTTGACTCTACAATGATCTTGTTGTCTAGATTAGTGTTTTCAGCTAGCCTTTAAAGTATGGCCGGCTGCAGGATGTAGTATAAAGTATCTCAAGTACTTGTATTTAGATGATAAGCTTTGTAACATGTAAGGTTTATACTTAAAGGCTGATGCAACCAAAGCATCCAAAGAGCTCTCAGCATGCATGCATGAAGTACAAAGTAAAGTTACTTCGTAAGTTTTACACCACTCAAAGGAAATAAGCTAAGTGTAAAATCTTCCGAAGCCAAATGACTAAATCTTCCGAAGCCAAAGATGAAGTCTTCAGAAGCTTTAGAGATAAAGTCTTCTGAAGCCAAAGACTAATTTCTTCCAAAGACAGAGAAGGCATGCTTTCTCTAATCACCTTTTGACAAAAGCTTAACAACTTTCCGCTGCCACTCTGAAGACTCACCAACTTATATGAGTTGGTGAAAAGATCCATGCTTTTGTCAAAGAGCTCTCAGCATCCAAAGGCTGAGAGCTCTCAGCATGCTTTCAACTTTTATGAGTTGCTTTTATACTTAAAGGCTGATGCAACCAAAGCATCCAAATAGCTCTCAGCATGCATGCATGAAGTACAAAGTAAAGTTACTTCGGAAGTTTTACACCACTCAAAGGAAATAAACTAAGTGTAAAATCTTCCGAAGTCAAATGACAAAATCTTCCGAAGCCAAAGATGAAGTCTTCAGAAGCTTTAGAGATAAAGTCTTCTGAAGCCAAAGACTAATTTCTTCCAAAGACAGAGAAGACATGCTTTCTCTAATCACCTTTTGACAAAAGCTTAACAACTTTCCGCTGCCACTCTGAAGACTCACCAACTTATATGAGTTGGTGAAAAGATCCATGCTTTTTTCAACTGTAGATTGTGGTCATCGGTCTGTAACATTCTGCTTCTATACCTTTTATTATTTTTGTAATATATTAGGATGTAAGCTATGGCATGTCATAGTCACTAGTCAAAATGCAATCTGCCTTTTGACTCTACATTGATCTTGTTGTCTAGATTAGTGTATCCAGCTGGCCTTCAAAGTATGACAGACTGTAGGATGTAGTATAAAGTGTCTCAAGTACTTGTATCTTAATGTATGCTTTGTAACACTTGTAAGAACTTGAGAGCAATATACATCATTCTTGAAAACCATATTTGAGTGTTCTTGTTCTTTTTCTTTTACTTGTGTTCTTAGTATCATCTAATCGGTTCCCTATTTGATCTGCTAAATGTTTCATATCTCTCCACCTTGTGAAACTGTTGCATTGACCACCCTTCACCGGTCCTGCAATTGGTATCAGAGCATTTCACTCTCTTGATTGTAAGATCTCACCATCTTTGATCACTTTAGTTTCACAGAACACTTAACAACTCAAATGGCAGCTCACTTAACAACTCAAATGGCAGCTCTTGTTAAAGCTGATATGGAAACCGGTACTATGACAAAGTCTCCACTGATCACTCCTGATGACTTTGATACTTGATGCCAACGTATGGAAGGGTTCATCAATTCCCAAGACAGCAGGATGTGGAAATCTGTTATAGAAGGACCTCACATCCCAAGCACCTCTTCAGCCACTGCTGGAGGTGGGATGATACCAAAAGAAATAGCTGACTAATCTAAAGAAGACTGTAAGAAGATTGACATAGATCAGAAAGCCATGACTGCCCTCCAAACTGCTCTTCCAAACTCCATATACAAAGGCTTCAAGAAGTGCAAGACTGCTAAACAGCTCTAGGATGCACTAAGGCTCATGTATGATGGGTCTGAAGAAGCTAAAGAAAACAAAAAAGACCTCTTGAAGTAGCAACTTGAGAACTTCACCTACAAGCAGGTGAAACCATGACTCAACAATACTTCAGGTATGTTGAGATTGTGGACACTCTGACTGATGTTGGAGCAAAACTTGAGAATAGGGACATAGTGAGGAAATTCATGTTCTCTCTTCCCAGACAATGGACTCACTATTGTGTGGCCATCAAGAGAACTGAGAAGCTCTCTACCCTTACTCTCACAGAGCTGTATGGTATCCTCAGTGGCTACCAGATGGAGATGAACATGCAAAATCCATCAAGCAGCTCTTCCAACAATCAGTAGAGTTCAACCCTTCATGTGGTTGAAAGGGATAGCATAGAACCACAATATCATCTTATATGCTTCCCTGAAAACTCATAAAAATGTCCTTTCATCACCTTCCCCGAGACACCAAGGGAGAGCTACATCCAAGGAAGCCCATTCTAAGAGACAAGCTCTGCATAAGCCTTTGTGTCTACTGATGAAAGTTATGGCAAATTTGTCTTCACCCTTGAAGACTTGGACTGTATCCATCCAGATGATCTAGAGTACATGGAGATAGTCCAGCAGATGGCTCTTCTTACTCACAGGGCCAAGAAGTTCTACAAGAGGACAGGGAGAAAGTTTCCTAGCAATGTGTCCAGTGGAAAGTTTGGACTGGACAAAAGCAAGTGAAGTGTTATAATTGTAACCAGATAGGCCACTTTGCTAGAGAGTGCAAGGCACCAAGGACAAATGGTGGCCAAGCATAGCCCAGGCCAAACTACACTGATACAGCTCCAAGAACCGAGAAGCCAAGCCAACCTAAACAACATGCTGCTGTTGCTGTTGAAGAAGGAGGCTTTGACTGGACCTTTCAGGTGGAAGATGCTTCTCCAAACCAAGCACTACCGGGTGATCATAAAGAAGCTGAGGTATTGGAACATCTTTGTACTCCTGAATGCATTGCACAAGCTAACATGTATAGGTCCTATAGTTTGGAAGTGAGATCTGACCTTGAGTCTTTGAACATTTTAAAAGCTGATTTAAAAGAGATAAAAATGACTATAAACTTAAAATAGAAGATTCAGAGAAAACCATTTCAACTCTTAAGCATGAGCATACAAATTACAGGACTCAGATCAATGATCTTATTACTACATTGACTGAATGTCAGGCATAACTTGTGATCAACAAAGCCAAGGCAGAATATTGTGTTCTTGAAGAGGAAACCTTCAAGAACATAATATCCTCATTCTTGCATGCAAAAGTTTGTTATCAGAACAGGCAGGGACTAGTATCAAGTGAGATAGCTCCTTCACACACACTTCTATCTGTTAGATATCCAAGATGTGAAACTTGTCAAGATGAGCTACCATCCATTGATCCTATCCAAGAAAAGGATGAAGATAAAGAGGAGATGGTGAAGGATTAACCTAAGGTGAGTGACAAGGGTTATCCTAAGAAGGAACACCATTCTCCTGGAGAGAAGAATGAATCAAGGATGACCAAGTCTGCAAGGAAGAACTTGATCAGGGCTACTAAAAGAAAATCCAAGAAAGCCCAAGAGATCAAGGCCACTTTTAACTCCAAGAAAAAGTAAGTTTTTATCTCTACTGGATTTGAAGTGGTGAAGGTTGAAGACTCAACTATGGATTCTAGTACCAGGAATCCTAGTTCATGTCCAAATCATCCTGATCAAGAGAGGAAGGCTGATAAGATGTGCACCACTGCTGCACAGCTTGAAGCATCAAGTTCCAAGAGCAAGCCTTATCCCAAGAAGACTGCTGCATCATCTAAAAAGGTGAAGAAGGAAGTGGAAAGATCAAGCTCAGCCATCCACTCAAAAGATGACTCTCAGAAGTATGCCAACTGAATGCATCATGTGTGATAGTACTTCTCACTTTGCCAAGGATTGCATCTACAATACCAAAAGTACTATCTACATGAACAAGAAGGAAACTTCTGAGAAGAAGAAGAAAATAGCTTTGGAAGGAAAATCTCTTCCTTTCAGAAGCTCCAAAGTGAAGAAGAAGATAAGTGAAAACTTACCTTCGGAAGAAAATTTGGTCTCGGAAGAATGGAATGCTTCCGAAGCACTGAAGTCTGCTGTAGTGGATGCAAAAGCTTCTGAAGGTCCAGTCTCCAAAACTTACGAAGTCATCAAAACTTACGAAGTATTGAAGGTCAAGTCTAGTCTTCCAAAGATGGTGTGGAAGATAAAGAAAGTCCATGTGACTGAAAGTTCTTCATCAACAACAAAAAATGATCCTCAAAACTTACATATAAGATCAATTATTGTTTTATTATCTTCTTTTCATTTTGACAAGCCCAATACCAACAAGGCTTGGGTTTCCAAATGTAACTAACCATCTCTCTATGTGCAGGAACAACGCAATACCAAAGAGAATGTATGGATCATTGACAGTGGCTGGTCCAGGCACATGAAAGGCAATGGCTCTTTGCTTCAAAACTTTAAAAGAATTGATGGAAGGCTAACTGCTTTTAGAGGAGAATCTAGTGGTTACATTACTGGAAGGGGCAGGGTCACAAATGGTAAGCTCAATTTCTTTCTAGGAATTCTAGTGAAGCAGGTTGATAATAGAATCTTCATAAACCAGTCAAAGTATGTGCAAAACATACTTGTCAGGTTTCACATGGCTGAGTGCAAGGTTGCTAAGACACCCATAGCCAGAAACCACTCCCTAGGATCAAATCTTAAGGGGGAGTGTGTTGATGAACATCTATACAGGACTATGATTGGGTCTCTTATGTACCTCACAACCAACAGGCCTGATATCATGTTTGCTACATGTATTTGTGCAAGATATCAAACCAACCCCAGGATGTCACACCTGGTTTCTGTTAAGAGAATTCTCAGATATCTCAAGGGTGCTCTTAAATTAGGCCTTTGGTATCCAAAGAATTTTGACTTTAATCTGTATGCCTATACAGATAGTGACTATGGTGGCTGCAATATGACTGCTAAGTCTACATCTGGGGGATGTCATTTCTTGGTGGAAGGATAGTCTCATGTCAATGCAAGAAACAATCTTGTTTGTCTGCATCAACTGCTGAAGCTGAATACATTGCTACCACAAGCTGCTGTGCTCAAGTGCTTTGGATTCAGAATCAGATGCTAGACTATGGATTCAACTTCAAGGAGACTCCCATCCATATAGACAACAATAGTGCTATCTCTATTACAGAGAATCCTATGCAGCACTCAAAGACAAAGCACATCAACATCAGGTATCATTTGATTAGAGATAATTTTGAAAATGGATTAATAAAACTAGTCAAAGTTAACACAAATGAACAATATGCTGATCTGTTCATAAAAGCTTTTGATGAGAAGAGATTTAAATATCTTGTATAAGCTATTGGGATGATTAACTTTGAGTAGATAGTTTTTTAAACTAAACTCAAGATTATTATTAAGCAATATGTGCATCTTAAGTTGGGATCATTAACTTTGAGTAGATTTTTTTCTTGAACTAAACTCAAGATTATTTTTAATATGTGTGTCTTAAGTTGTCTATATCATCACCATATAAGCCCAGTATATTTTGGAATGAACTTTTCAAAATGATATTCCTTAAAAAGAAATTCGAAAGAAAGTTATGTTTTCTTTCAGACTCATTATCTTCCGAAATATTTGTTATGTCAAAGTACTACTTCTGAGTATTGAAGGACTTCGAAAATGCTTTCTTCTCTCATTGAATAAAATTTCTAATATTTGATCTTCCAAAGCAAAATTTATCTAGGAAGTAAAAAATACTTTAAGTAATTTTCTTCCAAAGCAAAATCTTGAAAAGTTAAGGATATATTCCAAAGCCAAATTGGCTTCGAAAGTTTTTCTCAAACCTTTCAAAGACAAATTACCTTCGGAAGATTTTAGACTTCTAAGAAACTACCTTTTTGGGCACTTTTTCAGAGGTGGGGCCGACATCCGGATTTCAAAGTTTATCCATTTGCATTAACTTTATCTCAAATCCTTACCATATATATATATATATATATTATATATATATATATATATATATATATATATATATATATATATATATATATATATATATATATATATATATATATATATATATATATTCATACAACAGTTCCCCCTCTTTCTCTTTATCCTTTATCTACAAAAATTCAAACCCTAAATTCACACATAAACAGACTTTGTCTTACCTTTCTTCACTTTAAAGCTACTCAAAATGGCCAACCCTGATCCCCGAAATGAACCCGATTTTTCCTTGCAGTTACACAGGCAACACAACCAAGTTGCTCTGTTATCATTTGAGAAAGATCCAGGTTTCTTAGATGTTTGCCGTTTCTTATCTCTGACCAACTACGTCACCGCCCTCACAATAGACCCTCCATTGTATGAAGATCAGCTTCTAGAGTTCTGGAGGACCAGCCAAGAGGTCATCTTGGACGGTAGGAAGACACCGTCTGTCACAGTGCAGGTGAGGACAATATTCATCACTCCAGCCACAATCAACTCTCATCTAAGGCTGGATGATGAAGAAAGCAATTTTTCCTTCCTCAAATCTACTGTAAATAACTTATTCTGGCAGATGGGCTATAAAGGGGACTTCTCAGTAAGAACCTTCAAAAAGGGTAAGGCCTCATCTCAATAGAAGTACCTCTTCCATATGGTAATCCACTCTCTATCTAACAAACATGGAGGTTGGGATCAAATTCTTGAGGACTTATCGTATATAGTCCATGGGATGGTTCAAAGGGTCAAGTTCAAGTACTCATAGTTTGTTTATACAAACTTTCTTGCCAACTTGGACTCCTTAGAATATTACATGCTCCTTAGATATGTTCAATACATTCTTAACTGTGAACTGGGCTCACGGTTACGGGGAACAGGTAATATTCTTAAACTGGGATAGATGTGACCTGACATCTTTAAGAAAATGAAAAAGCCCACTGTTGCTTCTTAGGGGTAGAAATAGCCCTGGTCCCAAAACTGTTAGAGCTCCTTGCTCAAGGTGACAACTTGGCAGTACCAGCCAATGTTGAACCCACACCTTCTATATCTGCACCACCCACACAACCACAAATCACCATCACCTACCAAATAAAATCCAAAAGAACCCCTACATAGTCTACTCATGTTGAGCAGGCCCCTAAATCACCAACCATGCAGGAAGAAGTGGACACTAGAGCTCCCACTTTTCCTGAGGAGCAGACCACTCCCATCACTTCTATGATTAGTGCTGAGATTCCTCATGCTCGGCATGATGAGCTCATTACCCCGACCTTAAGCCTTCACTCTGAGTCTTAAAACTCTAGTGATCAACCTTCAGGGGAAAGCTACCATCCTCAGCCGTTAGATCTCAACCAACCAATACCAAACCTTGAATTCTATGATGATGAGGATATAGGCTTCAGTGAGTACCATGAGTCTCTCTTCTCCACCCCTACTCAAAGAGAGATGAGTGCTCCTGAATCACCCATATCCAGCCCACATCATCCATCCACAACTGAGGTGAACCTTCCTGAACATGTTAAGGAGGTCCATATGAAAGAGGCTCTCACTTCTGCAAGTGATTACATCATTAAGACCTCAACCATGGCAACCCATCCCGTTGACACTTCTTTTAAAGCTGTCAGTATGTAGGGGAACTCCAGCAGCCAAAAAACACAAGCTGGTGATGAGGAAGAAGACTTTGGTCCTATTCTCTCATCCCCTATTATTCTTCTGCAAGGGTGAAGGATAGTTAGGGGGGGGGGGGGGGGGGGGGGGGGGGCGCTGCCCCCCCTCTTTTTTCATCGGTAGTGTTAATTTTTAGTCCGGTAGTGTAAATTTTTGGTCCGGTAGTGTAAATTTTTATATAAATATGAAGTTCGCCCCCCTAGAAAAATTTAATTCCGCCCCCGCCCCCCCTACGGGGGTGTTCAAGCTCCACCACTGTTCTTATGATGAAGATGAGAGGAGTATGCAATTAAAGGTGCAAAGACTGTTAAAAACATGCACCTATTTAATTTCAAAGGTGAGTCACCTGAAATCTCAGGTGGCTACCTTACAAAAAAGGGTTAATAACCAGCAACTTGAGATCGGCAAGTTAGCTGAAAGACCCATCCAGAGGACTCAACCAGGCCCACAAGAACCTGTGAATGTGGTGGACCTAACCTATCACACCCCCGCTTAAAGTGGAAACACGAGGATGTAACGGAAAGGATCGTCATAACACATTGTTAGTTAGTAGAGATACATTAAATGATGAAAAGTCAACATGTCATGACGTCACCCGACACAAATGGAGACTTGTGCCGTGGTTAGTCAATTCCACGACAAACATAGCCAAAGAATCAAAAGAATTGTAAGTCCCACAACCCGGGAGCAAGTTCACAAATCATGAATAACAAATAAAAAACCCAACGTAATTGTCAAAGACATCCAATAAGTTTAAAAATGCAAATCCTAAGGTCGTCGCTAAGGCAGCGTCCCTAGCTATCCTCAATGATTGTTACCTGAAAAGATATGCTCAAAAAGGTCAACGTATTGTTGGTGAGTTCGCAGGTTTAAGTAGTAAACATAATTGATGCTATGTAATAGTTTTGTAGGACATAGTGTATACAATTATAAGCAAGTAATATCACATGTAAACATGAGCATCACAACTAAACCTACGATGTACACACAGATCTTGTCAGAACATATTCACCCTAGGGCCCGTTCCTGGCCACTGTCAGTCCCAACTAGTATACCAACAAACAAGGGTGGGGGTGTCAGCCCAATAGTATTATCAATACCTGTCCGTCGGTTCCAACACCGGAATTAAATAGTTGTGAATAAAGACCCACACAACAAACTCATGCATGTACTAGATTAAACTTACAAACAGTAAACACAACAGTCCAAAGAATAAATGAGTTCACAGCATAAAAGGGCGAGAATACTTTCCCCCAAGTTTGTAAACATTGAAATGAAAAACGGGGCCGCGAAACTCACCTTGTAATGATACGATATAAAGTGACAAAGTCTTCAAAGTAATGATACGATATAAAGTGAACAAAAACTCACCTTGTAATGTGATACGATATAAAGTGAACAAGTCTTCAAACAGAATAAGATCAAGAGCAAAACACGATCAAACACCTATTATTAATTGTAACTAAGTCTTAAAATGCGTTCAACGAGAATAGATGCATTCGGTCGGTTCGGGACGGTTCGGGTTCCACGCGCGACACACACACACAATATATATTATATAATATATATATATATATATATATCTATATATATTATATGACACACCATATAATAATAATACTAATAATAATGATAGTAATATAATAAAGATAATATTTTTACCATTAATAACATAAAATGATAATGATATTACTAACAATGATAATAATATAATCCTAATAATATATATAATATTAATAATTAATATTAATAATGAAGATACTATTTATTATATAATAAAAAAATACTAATAATAAGAATAATAATAATAATAATAATAATAATAATAATATAATAATAATATCATAATACAACCACACACGTACCACCATTTACGCACACATCCATGGTTTCAAACACACACACAACACCACACACACATGACACACACACACCTACACCATGGTTTAAACACACACACTTCAAACGCCCAACACCCACTTCATCCACACTACACATCATGTTTAAACACATATACACACTCATAATAATAATCACACACTCTGCATGTTTATACATATATACATCTGTACGCACACACATTATCTAAAATATATATACATTAACACACACATAATTTACCATTTAAACACACACACATATATATACATTTAAGCACATGAATACACACACAACATGCACCGACACGAACGCAAAACAACATCCATGCGCCCATGGGGGGCTATCATGCAGCTACACACATCTACACACACATACGCACGCACAGCACACACAAACCGCATATATATACCCCTGCATCGGCACACACACCTACATATATATACATACGCAACACACACATACATATATATATTCATACGCAACACATACAGAGCGAACGAATACCACGAAACCGATTCAACCGAACCAATCGCGACAATAAAACGAAACGAAACGAAACGAAGTTCACGACGATCGGTTACCTGCGAAACGAGTAAATGGCGAGACGACGGCGACAAAAGACGGTTAACGGCGGCAAAACGAGGTTGATTCGGTGGTGCGATGGCGGTAGGTAACGCGGCGGCAAAGGGGTTTCGAATGAGGGCCTCGGCCGAAGTCTTCATGCATTTGTATATATATAATTTGGTTATTTACAGTTAGGGCCCTCGACTATTTAGGAATTATTCCTTTTAGTTTGAAAATTATTTATTTTGAACCCTGAACTTTTATTTTATTTTTTTTTTTTATCCAAACTTTATAATCGTAACTCTTAACGACAATTTTAAAGAAAATATGTACACGGGTTAGACGTGATGCAATAATATTAGTGCGGTCAAGGTTTGCGGCGTCGCGAGTGTGATTCGATAGGTTTTCAGGCGAATGATGTCGTATGAAGTAATAATAATAATAATAATACTTATCGAACTTATCATATTATAACGTTTTAGATTGACACGCAAGACAAAAGAAAAAGTAAAAATCCGGGATAGGAAACGAGTTAATTATACAGAATAAATAATACGTAATAAGAGTTAACGAGCTTAACGTTAATTGACGGACTTGTTAGTGACGTATGTCACAGTATCCTCCAGTTGAGAGAATTTCATCCCGAAATTCAGCTGGAGTTAGATCCTGAAGCCCTATCCGCGAACAGATGCGGATATTTGATTTTCATATGGTATTCCCGTTCCCACGTAAATTCTGGCCCTCGCTTAGAATTCCATCGTACCCTGACAATTGGAATTTTGCTGCGCTTCAATCGTTTGACTTTTCGGTCTATAATTTCTATTGTTTTTTCAACAAAATGAAGTTTCTCATCAATTTTTTGAGGTTTGACACATGAAATGTATCATGCACGCTAATAAGCTCTTGAGGTAACTTTAATCGATACGCCACAGGACCAATTCTTTCAGTGATCTCGAATGGTCCCACATACCTTGGAGCTCACTTTCCTTTCTTCCCAAACCGTACGATTCCTTTCCAAGGTGAAACTTTCAATAAGACTCTATCACACACGCTAAATTCCAGAGGTTTCCGACGGTTGTCTGCGTAACTTTTCTGACAGTCTCTAGCTGCCTTAATTCTATCCTTGATTTGAAATATCTTATCAGTTGTTTGCTGAATGATTTCCGGACCTGTCAACTGACTTTCACCAATCTCAGTCCAATAAACTGGAGACCTGTACTTTCTTCCATACAATGCTTCGAACGGAGCACATCCGATGCTCGTATGGTAACTATTATTATAAGAGAATTCGATCAACGGTAAGTGAGCCAACTACCACCAAAGTCAATCACACATGCCCTAAGCATGTCTTCTAGGGTCTGTATCGTACGTTTGCTTTGACCATCCGTTTGAGGATGATAGGCAGTACTTAAATCTAATCGAGTGCCCATTGCATTTTGTAGAGTCTGCCAAAATCGCGATGTAAATTGACTATCACGATCTGATATAATTGACACGGGCACTCCATGCCTTGCCACGATCTCATTTACATATAATCTCGCTAGCTTTTCCATCTTATAATCTCCTCACAAATTGGTATGAAATGAGCGGAACTTTCGTCATTCGATCTACAATAACCCAAATGAATCATGCTCGCTACTCGTTTTTAGGAAGCTTAGTATGAAATCCATCGCTATATTTTCCCATTTCCATTCGGGTATTTCCGGTTGCTGTAATAATCCTGATGGTTTTTGATGTTCTCTTTGACTTTCAAACAAGTCAAACATTCACTTCACTTACATACGTGGCAATGTCCTTCTTCATACCTAGCCACCAATACAATTCCTTAAGATCTTGGTACATCTTGTCTGTGCCAGGATGAACAGAATTCTTAGACTTCTGTGCTTCGTTCATACCAAGGTTCGAACTCCTCCTTACAATTCATCTGTTATCCAACCCTCGAAACTCCTCACTTGCAATATTCTCTTCCTTTAGCGCTTCACCTTGTGCTGTCAGGATCTGGGTTTTTAGATTCGTTTGAATGGTCATCCCTAACACTTGTGCACGTAATGGTTTCACGCGTTCCTTCCTACTCAAGGCATAAGTCACCACATTTGCCTTTCCTGGATGATATCAGATCTCACAGTCATAGTCACTGAGAAGTTCCACCCATCGCATTTGGGGCATATTAAGTTCATTTTGATCAAAAATGTGTTGAAGACTCTTATGATCCGTGTAGATAAAGCACTTAGTCCCATACAGGTAATGCCTCCATATCTTAAGTGCAAATACCACTACGCCTAATTCCAGATCATGTGTCGTATAGTTCTTTCGTGAACCTTAAGTTGACGCGAGGCATAAGCAATCACCTTATCTTTTTGCATTAGTACACATCCCAGTCCTTGATGTGATGCATCGCAAAACACCACAAAGTCGTTGGATCCATCTGGAAGAGTTAATATCGGGGCATTACACCGTCTTTCCTTCAACGTCTGGAATGCCTCTTCTTGCTTATGTCCCCAATCAAACTTCTTGTCCTTCTGAGTTAACATTGTAAACGACTGGACGATTTTAAAGAAGTTTGCAATGAATCATCGGTAATAACCAGCCAACCCTAAGAATTACCATATCTCCGAAGGCATCTTATGTGTGTCCCATTTCTTAACTGCTTCAATCTTTCCAGGATCAACGTGAATTTCGTTCTCATTCCCCACGTGTCCTAGAATTTCACTTCTCGCAACCAGAATTCACACTTTGAGAACTTGGCATAAAGTTTCTCTTCCTTTAATAGCTCCAGCATCGCTCGTAGGTGTTGATCATGGTCTTCCTTTAAATCGAGAGTAGATAAGAATATCGTCTATGAACACGATTACAAACTTATCCAGATAGGGTTTACAAACTCGGTTCATCAAATCCATAAACATCGTTGGAGCGTTGGTCAGACCAAACGACATGACTAAGAACTCGTGAAGTCCATATCGAGTTCTAAACGCTGTTTTTGGTAGTGTCCTCATGAACCCTCAATTGATGATAACCTGATCGCATATCGATCTTAGAGAAGTAAGAAGCTCCTTGTAATTGGTCGAATAGATCGTCGATTCTAGGGAGAGGATATCGATTCTTCACGGTCAACTTATTTAGTTCCTGGTAATCGATGCACATTCGGAACGATCCATCTTTCTTCTTAACAAATAATATCGGTGCTCCCCATGGTGAATGACTTGTTCGTATGAAACCCTTATCCAATAATTCCTACAATTGACCCGATAATTCCTGCATTTCTGATGGTGCCAATCGAAATGGCGTCTTTGCTACAGGTGTTGCTCCAGGGATCAAATCTATACGGAATTCCACCTGTCGAGGAGGAGGCAAACCGGACATGTCGTCGGGAAATACTTTCGGAAAGTCTCGCACCACCGGAATATCCCCCAATTTCCTTTCCTTTGCTTTCTTTTCCACCACATGCGCTAAAAACGCGTAGCATTGATTCAGCAGGCATCGACGGGTCTTCATGCAGGAGATAAGCTTTAGGTTCCTTCCTGGACGTTCTCCTTATATCCTGAGCACATCACTGTTAGACATAGGGATTTGCAACACCTTTTCTCGACAAACAATTTCAGCTCCACATTTTGATAACCAATCCATCCCCACTAGCACGTCAAAACTTCCTAATTCAAATGGTATCAAATCTATATCAAAAGCGTGGTCCTCTAACATTATCGTGCACCCTCTAATTTCTCACTAGCTTCACAAACGTACGTTAGCCATTTTACGGAGTAACTAGTCTCTAGACAACTAGGGTTCAAACCAAGTCGAGATGCAAATTCAGAAGAAACAAAACTATTGTCTGCCCTAGTATCAAATAATACGGATGTGGTGTAAAATGATTATGAGAGGTACGTACCCGTAACAACATTCGGATCCTAACGAGCGTCATTTGCTCCGATCACGAACGCACGTCCTCGGGCAGCATTCCCTTGATTTGCCTGACGCCATCACCTGATTTTGATATTCCCTTGTTGACCCGGTGCCCGATTCAGTCTAGGGCACACATTACGATAATGAAAGGGCTCCACACTCATAACAAACCCTAACGTTTCCTGTTGGATTAACCGCATTACCGGTGCAATCAAGTTTGCGCCACCCTACATTCTTTCGCAAAATGTTCCGGGCGCCTACAGTTTACGCACACCTGGCACGGCATGGCTTGCGGATGATGAAAATTGCACTTTCTACCCTGGTTCACTGCCACAAAGTTCCTTGTTGTCTTCGCCTTCTTATCAAACCTTCCCGCGCCCTATCTACTTGTTTCCCCTGTATCTTTCCTCTTCTCTCCTCCTTTACCCAATACACCAGTTCTCACCATCTCATCAGTTAATGTGCCCGCTTTCAGAGTTGCACTTTGAATCGTAGGGGGAGCGGCTGTAGTTACCATCGCTTGGATTTGAGGAGCCAATCCCTATATAAACCTTTCTATCCTCTTTGATTCTGGGGTAATCAAATACGGGACAAGCCTAGCCAACTCATGAAATCGATCAGTGTACGTCGCGTGCCCAGCTCCCACCATAGCATGATTCCAGAACTCTGCTCTAACTTTGTATTTCATTATTAGGGTAATACTCTATTGGACCAAAAGAACCAATGAGCCTGATCAGAAAAACCTTTAAGTCCCACGGACATTACAACAACTGAAGTAGTCTGAAACGCTGAAGACATCACTGATAACAAGGTCTGAAGACAAAGTCTGAAGTGAAAGAGCTGAAGATGAAGTCTGAAGTGAAAGAGCTGAAGACAAAGTCTGAAGACAAGAGCTGAAGACAAAGTCTGAAGTGAAAGAGCTGAAGACAAAGACTGAAGACCAAGTTCAATGATTGTCACAACAGCTGAAGAAGACCTCTTCAGTAGTTGTGAGGTTCCTTTCAGTAGTTGTATTTTCCTTTCAGTACTTGTAGTTCAGTAGTCTATGTTCTTCGTGTACTTAGAATACTAGAGATGTTCTCAGTTGTTGTGAACATTCTCAGTAGTTGCTTACTTTCAGTAGTTTGTAATAATTCTGTTAGACGTCACTATCAAGTGACATCAGCAGACGTCACATTCCTTTATATAAGGAATGCTGACCTAATTGTAATCGGTGCAGCTTAGGAAAACCTAGCAGCCGCCCATACCGAAGCAGGTGTGCATGAATGTTATTATCCCAATGCAGAAAACCCTATTTCTATATAACCGTGTACTGTTCCATTGAATATTTATTGGTTCTTGCTATTTTTGCTTAATTCTTGCCCTAATTCCGCTGTGATTAAACTCTAATGATCAAACTTAGATCACTGATCCTAACAAATGGTATCATAGCGGGTTATCATTGATCGGTTTAACACATTGATCATTGAAACTGCTATTTTGATATCTATAGTTTGATCGAATTAGCATATGTGCAAGAATTGGTTATAAAGATTGATTTTCTGCTGCTTCGGTTATTTAAATTGAGTTTCTTCTTGGCTTATTGAGTTGTTTGTTGTGTTTTGTGCTAATCTTTTGAAACTTGATTGATTTGGTTTGAATCTGAGAATGACTACTCCATCTAATGATCCTCCAATACTGGCTCCTCAACCAAGCCTCCGATGCTGGTAGGAGTGAGTATAACATATGGCAACGAAGATGCTCCATCACCTGTCGGTTAATAGTTCAGGTTGTTGGACATCTGTGGTTCACGGTCCACACAAGCCTATGGTGAACAATCGGAGACCAATCAATGGTTCCGAAGAAGAAGGAGCAATACTCAGATGAAGATCGTAAACTGTTTGAGATTGATGCTAAAGCCATGGAATTCTGGCCATGGCACTGCCGAATGAAATCATTCTGGGCTTATGCATCATGAAACTGCTCATGACCTCTGGAATGCTTTGAAGGAACAATTCGGAGGAACTGATGATGTCTTAGCAAACAACAGAGAAATCCTCGCCCACAATATGAGACATTCTCTCATAGGAAGGGGGAGACACTGACCTCAACAGTTTGAGCGTTTCTCTGCTTGATCTCTGAGCTGAAAATGGTCAAGCATGAGTACACTAACAGCCAGATGAACAACGATCCTCAGATCACTGCCTGAGAGATGGGACCCATACACCATTGTCCTACGCTCTAGTGCAAATCTGGATAGCCTATTCTCTCACCCAACTCCATGGGAAACTGCTTACATTTGAAAGAGAGATAGAGCAGAAAAAGGAAACTGGCATCATCAGGAAAGCTCTCTGATGACTTTGTACCAGGTAACACTGCCTTGGTCGGTCATGAGTCAGAATATGCTGGATCAGAAAGTCATTATGATGAGCATATAGATTTCTCTTCAAACATTCTGATCATGCATTTGTTGGTGTTGACAGTCATTCTGGGTGTAATAGTGATAATTTATGCTTTATCATGGATGATTTGCAGGGTATTGCTGATGATGATAGAAGAGATGGATATTTTGAGCCAAATGGCCCTGATCATATCAGATCTCAAAAGTTCTACAAGAGAACTGGTAGGAAATTTCCAGGACTCTCTGGCAAAACCAAAGTTGGTTTGACAAGAGTAAGTTGAGGTGTCACAAATGCCACAGGCTGGGCACTTTGCAAGAGAGTGTAGATCAACTGGATCTAACTCCTCTGCACCCTTTGTGACCTTTCCAAGCAATAATTCACAAAACAAAGGGCAACATCCTGCTAGTTCTGGTCATCACACTCACCTCAGGTTCCAATGCCATATCCTTATCCTGCTATTACATACCACAGCCAAATCCATTTCATGTCCCTATAGCACAACAACCTCAAGCCCTACCTGAGCCTCAACCATCTCCATCACAATCTCAACCTCATCACAGCTTCTTCACACAGGAGTAGTTGACTGGAGCCCTTACCAGATGATCTTTCTGGTTTCAATGAGCAATTATCTGCTGGTGCTGGTCAACATGGTGGTGACATCCTTTTGGGAATCTTGCTCTCATGGCCCTGGAGTCTACTGAGGGTTTCCTGCTCATATGCTTCATCTTCACATGTAACCCAGATATCTTCTGGCGCTAAAGCCAATTATGTTCTGAATCATGCATAGCTGCCTTTGTCTCTATTAGAGAGGCAAATGTAGCTTTAATCAATCAAAATCTGAGCTTGAGAAAACTATTTCCAAAAGAAAAGATGAGTATGTGTCTGCACTTAATGACAAAGATTATGAGATTTACAAGCTTAAATGCCAACTTAATGATGAAAAGGCTAAGGTAGAGGTCATACTCGAGAACCACAGAAGTCTCAAAGAGACACTTGCAGCTACCCAAGTTGAGTGTGACCGCTGGGTAACATCCTGCAGGGATTTGAAATGCTTCTCAGTAAGCAAACAACTTCAAATGTGAAGTTTTGGAATAGGTTACAATCATACTGCAACCCTACTGATTTTACTTCAAAAGTAATAGAAAATCTGAAGGTGAAAGTAATTTCCAAACCACATCATCATGTGATTCATCCTCAAATGATAATACAAAATTAGAGGATGAATCAGTGTTAAGATCTCAGCAATCAATGCCTGATGGTTTAAATGCTAATAAACACATGAAGCTGAGAAATTCAGATGTTGACCCTCAAGTACTCCAGTACTGAAGGGCAAGTCACAACATCTGAAAAGCATTTCAAATCTGATGAAATAAAAGGATAACAACTGCTGAGGAATCTATCATACAGTCTATCAGGACGGATAGAGAACAGCTGAAGAACAAGTCTTCATTTGTTACCGATCCTTCAGTTACTTAACACAGTACTGAAAGGAGGAAAGTACTGAAGATCACACCTTCAGTAGTTTTCACTTCAGCAGTTGATCAATCCAAGATGAAGAATAAGCCATGTGAAATATTGTAAATTCAATCATCTATCTGATGATTGCTGGTACAAAAGGGTTCCAAACTCAAAAGAGATAAGCTCATTAAAGAAGAGATTAATAAAATGAAAAATGAGTTTTGAGACCAAGTTTGTACAAGATTCATCTCAATCTGATAACCCAAGGGCCTCACAAAAATCCAAAAAGAAGGATGGGGTCTATCAGAAAACAGCTGATAGTGTTCCTCATGATAAACATCAGACGAAGTCCTTAAATTTCAAGGAGGACATGGTGGTCACAGGAACTGTCAAATGACGAAGGCTTTAGCAACAAAGCAGACACAACTTGGGATGATGGTTCAGCATTTGTTGGGGAGAGTTAACCAACTAGATGCACCTGTGATCAAACCTGAAAAGGAATCCAAGCCCAAATCTAAGAATTCCATTTCAGCACCATCTCCACCTTCACAGCTGTTATCATGAGAAACAGTTATGGTTAAATCTGTTGATGAAAACACCCAAACCAAAAGGTTTGGGTCTCTAAAGCTAACTATTTCTATGATAATGCAGGGTTCTTCAGCATGCCAAAGAGCATCTGGTATGTAGACAGTGGAGATCTATGCTATGACTGGAGCAGTTCTCTTCTTAATGACTACTCTCAAGGAAGAGGGATTTGTCTCATTGGAAATGATGCTAAGGTTACATCATCGGGAAAGGATTTGTTCAAATGGAGAAATCAGTTTGATGATGTTAACCATGTGGAGAATCTCAGTATAATCTACTGAGTGTCAGTCAGATGTGTGATAAAGGGCATGTTGCACTTTTCACAGCCGAACTGCCGGATTCTGTCTTCCAAAGTTCTGAGGCTGATTGACAAGGTATTGGATGAACATACTCTCCTGAGGCCAACAGGATAGGAGAGTATATGCCTTGGATTGTCAAAGAAGATTGCTTTAAAAGGTCATCCTTGCCTGTTCTCCAAGCCTCTCCTCAGGAATCTAAACTGTGGCATAGAAGGCTGGGTCATGTTAATCTCAAAAACATGAATCAGCTGATCCACATAGTTTAGTAAGAGGTCTACCAATAAAGGAGTTCCTCTGTGATGAAACTGCACTGCTTGTTTAAAAGGAAAACACACAAATCTCATTCCCTCCTATAGAAGAACCAAGTCCACTGCCTGCTTGCAATTACTGCACATGGATCTCTTTGGTCCTGTGAGAGTAATGAGCATGGCAAAGAAGATACTGTCTGGTAATTGTGATGATTACTCAGATTGTATGGACCTTCTTCTTGCATTCAAAGGATGAGGCTGCTCAGACAATTATTAACTTTGTGTTGTATGTTGAGAAGCAGTATTCCCTACAGTCAAGTGTATAAGAAGTGATAATGGAACTGAATTTAGAACCATCACTTGATGATTTCTACCTTTCAAAGAATCAAGAGGCAGTATAGCATTCCAAGGACTCCAGAACAAAATGGAGTAGTGGAGAGAAAGAACAGGACCCTAATTGAAGCTGCAAGGTCCATGTGCTACTCTGGTTTGCCACTGACCTTTTGGGCTGAAGCTGTCAACACAGCATGCTATGTGCAAAATAGAGCTCTAGTGAATCAGAGGTTGATGAAGACTCCTATGAAGTTCTACATCATTTGCTCCTCTAATTTCATTCTTCAGAGCATTTGGGTGTCCTTGTTACATTCTCAACACAAAGGATCAACTCCAAAAGTTTGATTCTAAGGTGGATGCAGGGTTTTTGTTGGGTATTCATCCACTTGCAAGGCTTACGAGTGTTCAACTGTAGACAAAGATGTTGAAGAAACCTTGCATGTGAAGTTCAATGAATCTCCTAGGACAAAATCCCACAAAACCCTGTGGAGTTGTTTGATCTGGACATACTGCAATATGTTCCTTATCAGCTCCAGCTGTGCAGATCATGTGAATTCATCACCTTCTGCAGCTAGTCATCCATCTGTGGTACTGATGTTCATGATGATCCCAGTACTCACCTATTCAATTTAGTGATCAACTGCTGAGTCTACTCAACTTGATGTTCCTGTAGCTTCAGTAGCACCATCCACAACAAATGCTGATGAGATTTCTGAATCCTCTACTTCATTTGACCTCCATCTAACACTTGTTTCAAGAATCTGGATCAACATCTGTTGCTGCTGAGGTGCTACAAACACTTGCACAGATCTCATAGTGTATCCAGAGCTGAAGAATCACCCAACGTCTCAAATCATTGGTGATATCAATGCTGGTGTCTCAACTAGAAGTCATTGTCCAACTTCTGCTTCTATGCTCTTTTCATCATCAGCAAGAGCCAAGACTTCATATTGCATTAAGACAATGGATGGGTTGATGCCATGCAGCTTGAGCTTCTTCAGTTCAAAAAGCAGCAAGTGTGGGAACTGGTTCCTCTACCCCCAGGTAAGTGTGCATAGGCACTAATGGTGTTTAGGATAAAACAGATGAAAATGGGCAAATTGTCAAGAACAAGGCCAGACTGGTTGTCCAGGGTTTTCACAAGAAGAAGGTATTGATTATGATGAAACCTTTGCCCCTGTAGCCAGACTGGAGGCAATTAGATGTTCTAGCCTATGCTGCATTCCACAATCTTAAAGTTTTTCAAATGGATGTCAAAAGTGCATTTTTATATGGTAAATAAAGAAGAGGTTTATGTGTGTCAACCACCAGGTTTTGAGGATAATAAACATCCTGATTGGGTGTATAAACTTATAAGGCTCTTATGGGTTGAAACAGCTCCGAGCCTGGTATGAAACACTGTCAAATTTCTTCTTCAGAATAATTTCACTAGAGCTCCATAGATAAAACTTTGTTCATTAAGAAAGTGGGTCAGCATAAGCTCCTTGTTCAAATTTATTTGATGATATTATTTTTGCATCCTCTGATCCACAGTTGTGTGATGCATTTACAAAGTTGATGCAACAAAAATTCGAATGAGTGCCATGGGAGAATTACAGTTCTTTCTAGGTTGCAAATCAAACAAAAGGCTGATGGAACTTTCATTCATCAGTCAAAATACACAAAAGTCTTTTGGCAAAGTTTGATTTACACACTGTAAGCCCTGTTCTACTCCCATGTGCAGCACCACACAACTGGATGCAGATCAGAAAGGTAAAGCTGTTGATGAAACACTTTACAGATGTATGATTGGGTCCTTGATGTACTTAACAGCTTCTAGACCAGATATTATGTTTGCACTTGTGTTTGTGCTAGATTTCAGGCTGCTCCAAAGAGTCTCATTTGATTGCAGTCAAGAGATCTTTAGATATCTGCAAGGTACTCAATCTCTAGGTCTTTGGTATTCCACTGGGCACTCTTGCAAATAGTTGCTTTTCTGATAGTGACTATGCAGGGTGTAATTAACTAGAAATCAACTTCTGGTGGATGTCAATTCCTAGGCAACTGTTTGGTTTCTTGGCAGAGTAAGAACAAACATCTGTTGCTACATCCACTGCTGAAGCCGAGTACATTGCTGCTGCAGTTGTACATCTCAGGTACTCTGGCTTCAGAATCAATTACTGGATTATGGCATTACAGAGACTAAGACTCCATTACTAAGATAGTGCTTCAGCTCTTTGTATTGTCAAGAATCCAGTCCCACTCTAGGACCAAACATATTGAGATCAGACACCATTTTATTAGGATTGTTTTGAAAAAGGTCTGATTGATCCAAAGTTGTTCCTAGTGCTGATGAGCTTGCAGACATATTTACTAAGCCTTTGGACAGTTCAACTTTCCAAAACCTAGTTTAAGGCTTGGTATGCTGCAGCTAGAATAAGTGACAACTACTGATGATCTCAGTCACAAGTACTGATGAGCATTCGTATACTACTGTCACAAATAAGTACTGAAGTTCTTTTATCCTCAGTAGTTTTCATAACTACTGAAGACTAAATTACTTAAAAGTACTGAAGTACTCATCTGTTGAAGAACTGATGTGTTACAACTACTGCTGTAGTTACAACTGCTGATGTCAGAATAACAGATAAGTACTGATGACCTATGAAACATCTGAAACTCAGACAAAGTCTGATGAAGTGTTGAGGTCAGAAAAACAGCTGATGAGCTAAGAATTGACGACAACAGCTGATGAGAAATTTTTTCTTGTGTTACAACTGCTGCTGTACACTTCAAAAACTGAAGCCAAAACATGTCTCAGAGTTTCAAACTACTGATGACTAACACCAAGTCTTCAGTTGTTACAACACCTGAAGCCAAAACCATGTCTTCAGTAGTTTCACAACTACTGATGACTAATACCAAGTCTTCAGTTGTTACAACTTCTGAAAGTTAAAACCAGGTCTTCAGTTGTTTTCAAACAACTGATGACAGCACCAACACTTTCAGTCGTTTTATATCAGTTTTTCTTACCCTATAAATACCTAAACCTACTTTCAGACGTTTCATTAGCCGTTTTCCGTCCTTCACTCTCTCAACAATGGCGACCATGAAACTCAAACCCAGACACAACTGTGTTGCCTACCTCTCGAAATCGGCCTTCTGGAACAAATTTGATAACGCCATCGATCTTATGGTAGATTCCCAGTACCGAACCGTTTCTTCTGAATCCTACCATCTACCCCGATTCCCTAAGCCAGTTCTGGACCAACGTCTCTGTGCAAACTAGTGAGAATGATAGCCAAATCACTCTCCAGTCGTTGGTCACCAGAAACAGGTGGTCATCACTCCGACATCATTCGACAAACCCTAGATCTACATGATGCCACCTGTGTCACAGAATACCCGAAAGGCACAACCGATATGTCTTTCATCAACAACGGGTATGAAGGAGACTTAAGTGCTACCACCATTCTGAAGAAGCACTTCCATGAGCTGAACGCTTATATTCCACATGGTGAATGTCTGCCTTGCACCAAAAACCTCCTCATGGGATCAAATGTCTTCCCGATGGCAACAGGTATTATACTCTATCTTTGAACGACAAACTTAAATTTTTCTGAGATAGTGTTTATGGAACTAAAGGATCTGGCCTTGAAACCTGTGGCAACAGAGATATTATATCCCAGGTTTCTCATGGCCATAATTTTAACACAGCTAAAATCAGACGGCCTTGTTGGCCTTGGAGTCCCTGCTCCGGCTGTATTGCCTAAGTATACTCCAGGCACAACTCTGACCCTACATGAAAGGGGCTGCCCGGCTGCTCAAACCCAAGCAGCGGGAACCACAGCCTCCACTTCCAGATCCAAAGTCCCCACCAAACCCAAAAAAAACCCAAAAAGGCTACTCAGGGAGATGAGTCCCCTGAGGATGCCCCTGTAACACCAATACAGGAACACTTACTGGTTCTAACCCCCCAGTAGTGTCAAGACTCCACCACCCTAGCCGCTCAGGCATCCTCTCAACAGGATCCTGATGCAACCATAATTGGGGATACCACAATGCTGGAACCTATCTCAATTGAGAAGGTACCATTGAAGAGCACCAGTCACCCGGTGCAATCTGCTTCAAACCTATCTCCAATGCAACCGCCTCAAGCCCACATTTATTGTTGCCAAGTGTTGAGTCAGCTGCATTCTCTCCCTCCCCAGACACCAATTACAATGGGGAGAACTCAACAGCTGAGGAAGAGGACCAAAATGCTGCTGATAACCCACAGCACAGGGGTTATAATGTTCAATCTCCCCGTGTAGAGGGGGGTAGAACATTGGTGAGGCTGCCACTTCTACTGATTCAGCAAATGAACAGGATGAAGTTGGTAACATCTCTAAGACTCACCAGAGGCAACTGCCGATGAAGGACTCAGTCCTGAGGCAGGAAGTCCCAGAACCAAGAACAAGGGGCACATGCTACAACTGATTACACTCAGGGCAGTACATCCTGATTCAATCAGGAGGTCAGGTGATTCAAGATGGACCTTCATCTGAAGGTGACCAAACACTCAGCCACTACACTCAACTGAGCCACCAGCCACTGTTTTGGCCCACCTCTCAGGGACAGAACCCCTCTGAGCAGATGGTTGCTACCTTTCAAATTCCTTACCTCTCATCACTCCCATCATCAATGAGATTGTGCATAAAGCCATTGATGAGAGGATTCCTCAAATCTACAAACACTTGTTGATGATGCTGTGCAAAGAAGCTTTCTGCCATTCAAACCCTGAACCCAATGCACCCAAAAAGGGGAGTCTAAGGCAGTGAAAGAAAGAAAAGAAAGAGAGTGGAAATGAGAAACAACAGAAAGAAAGGAAAAACAGCTGATCACATACAAAGAAAGAAAAGTGCTGAAACTCAAAAGCCTGATGAAGAGAAATCATTGGAAGATCTGATTAAAGAAGCTGATGAAGCTCACAGCAGATCAATGGACAGAATAATAGACCAACTCTTCAGACAGGGCTTTGATACAGCCACTTAGACACTGAGATCAGAAGGCTGGAGATTGAAGAGATACAAGAAAGATGGGCCAGTTATAGTGTGATGGAAGGGAGAGGTTGGAAATAATGATCAGTTTACTGCAAAATACTTGGGAAGATCATTAATTGAGATTAAATCATGGACCAGAGACAGTATTCTGGCAATAACCACCAGAATCTGTACTTCTGAAGCATTCAACAAGGGTTAATTATGAAGCACTAGATGAAGCAGGTGCTGGGAAGAGAACTGATATGGCCAAGCTTTCCAAAGCCAAACTCACCATAAAAATGCTAGATCAGCCTTCCCAACTCCCTCTCAAAAACAACCACCCCACAACTCTCCAAATCAACTCAACCCTCAAAACCAACTCCCTTACCCAAAAACCACCTCAAACCACATCCAGTGATGCACCCAGAAGGAGGAGAAGGGTGTTGAGGATGGTAGAAGAAGAAGAAGATGATGAAGAAGATAGTCTGCCAATCTCTGCTGTTCTAAAATTACCTGAGCCCAGAAGTCAACAAATGATCAACCAGACTTTCAGAGGCAAATGGTGAAAGTTAAGATTGAAGAAGAAGAACAGCAGAAACAGCACGATGAGCAACTTTTGAAGATGATTGACAAAGAGTTTCCTCAGTCATCATCTATACAAGCCATGAAGAACATGCTCAAAGGCTGTATGCTCTCAGGTATACCTTTCAATATCAAAAGGAGAGAGTAAGGATTTGGCCAGACCCCAGGGTTAGTTCTAGAATTCATAAGAAATCCATACCAAGTAGATACAATGGCCAAGTGAGAAAGACCATAGATGCTGCTATTATGTTGGCCATTGTAGTCTCACCCTGGGAATACTTGAAGACTTCAAGAGAGCCTACAAGTCAAAGATGACCCCTCAAACTCTAATGGAGAACAAAATGGTCAAGAAGGGGTTGTTATACAAGAGGCTTGAAGAGATCAAGAAAAATGAACTCCAGTTGTTATTAGAAGGGACTCACCCAGATGAATTTGCTTACAGAGAGATAACAACTGTTGAGTTGAAAAATGGAAAGACGATAAAGTACTTATCAGAGTACTATGGCCCAGAGTTCTTCTTCGAAGGAGAAGCAGAAGAACTCACTAAGGAGGAACAAGTTGTTCTCCTTGAGGCCTACGTCAGAGAGTCTTATAGACTCATCAATGGGAAGTAGGTTTCATGGTTGGGATAACGGCTCTGTGTCCAGTTCCCCAAGACAGAGTCCCTTCCATCCTTTGACATTCACATCTACTGAAACCTGTTCCCTGGCCTGTGCTTACCTATATCTCTAAAGCTGATCAAGAGAGTATTTCTGCCAAGAATAAGTGGGACCTCAATAAGCTTAAAGGTTTTGGCTGCATTGGTTCAGGGGGAGTTTTTGGACCAAAAGAACCAATGAGCCTGATCAGAAAACCTTTAAGTCCCACGGACATTACAACAACTGAAGTAGTCTGCAACAGCTGAAGACATCAGTGATAACAAGGTCTGAAGACAAAGTCTGAAGTGAAAGAGCTGAAGACAAAGTCTGAAGTGAAGAGCTGAAGACAAAGTCTGAAGACAAGAGCTGAAGACAAAGTCTGAAGTGAAAGAGCTGAAGACAAAGACTGAAGACCAAGTTTCAGATGATTGTCACAACAGCTGAAGAAGACCTCTTCAGTAGTTGTGATGGTTTCCTTTCAGTAGTTTATTTTCTTTCTGTACTTGTAGTTTCAGTAGTTTTATGTTTCTTCGTGTACTTAGATACTGAGATGTTCTCAGTTGTTGTGAACATTCTCAGTAGTTTGCTTACTTTCAGTAGTTTGTAATAATTCTGTTAGACGTCACTATCAAGTGACATCAGCAGACGTCACATTCCTTATATAAGGAATGCTGACCTAATTGTAATCGTGCAGCTTAGGAAAACCTAGCAGCCGCCATACCGAAGCATGTGTGCATGAATGTTATTATCCCTGCAGAAAACCCTATTCTATATAACGTGTACTGTTCCATTGAATATTTATTGTGTTCTTGCTATTTTGCTAATTCTTGCTCTAATTCGCTGTGATAAACTCTAATTGATCAAACTTAGATCACTGATCCTAACACTCCTTAGTGATCAGGCCTTAAAGACATCTCCCAAGGCATCTGCATTGCCGCCTCCTTCCCTTGCCTGGATTTAAGTACCACCAAGTTAATGCCTTACCTTACATGAACAGTGCAAACTTGATCTTCTGCTACCGCACTCACTGATATCAATCACCGCCTCCTTCTTCTCACCATCTATCAAAGCTATTGCACCACCTTTGCCATCAATTCCTGGTTTGCAGCCACAATTCCTTAAGGCATCCTCGTCTTTTCCACAGCTCTAGTTTCATTACCCTTCCTCCACCTTGACGTTTCCATACCGACCATTTTCATTTCCATTACCCAAACCATTATCTTCCATAAATCATAATACTTTATCATAACCAAATACTAAAATCAAAGTAACTACAATCCTGATAATCTCAAAGCCACATTCTTAAAAGAATCTATAATAATATATCATATGGCATCGGCTTCCTAGTTCAGTCCTTCTTATTGCTCCATGGCAGGAACGACAGTCCTCCTTCATGCACGGCAAACTCTCTGTGCCCTTTAAGCTGAAGGGGTAGCAGATGGCCACATCATCCAGAATAACGGTGGTGCGTAGCCGCCTCCTTATAGCCCCACACGACTCTCACACTGCTACGGATCTGGAGAATTAGGTGGTGACTCGAGAATGTCCCTGATATCTCCTCGAAGCGGTCTACGTTCCCTGGTTGAGGGAGGTTCCTTCATAGCATAGGCTCTCCTGGGTGCTCCAAATCCATAGGGTCTAAAGTACTTCGTCATGGACCTCATCTCGGTCTACGCCTTCGCACACCTACTGCTAACTTCACTTGTTTCGACGGGCCAAGTGATACCTCCTCACTCTCCGAGTCAGAAGGAATCACAATGATAGAAGGGGGAATGGAAGAACCAGTAGAATACATCCTATAAGGAAAAAGTAGGAGTACTTTTCCTCAGGTGAAGTAGATCAAACAGTAGAGAAACATATGAACAGAATAGGAGGAACATAGATGTACACAAAACCCTAGTATGCATTCTACTTAAAGGTTCCTAGGTTATAGTCTAGGTCGAGTGATTCGCCTAATTCTCTATAACCAATGACTCTGATACCAATCTGTCACACCCCCGCTTAAAGCGGAAACATGAGGATGTAACGGACGGGATCGTCATAACACATTGTTAGTTAGTAGAGATGCATTAAATGATGAAAAGTCAACGTGTCATGACGTCACCCGACACAAATGGAGACTTATGCCGTGGTTAGTCAATTCCACGACAAACATAGCCAAAGAATCAAAAGAATTGTAAGTCCCACAACCCGGGAGCAAGTTCACAAATCATGAATAACAAAGAAAAAAAACCCAACATAATTGTCAAAGACATCCAATAAGTTTAAAAATGAAAAACCTAAGGTCGTCGCTAAGGCAGCGTCCCTAGCTATCCTCAATGATTGTTACCTGAAAAGATATGCTCCAAAAGATCAATGTATTGTTGGTGAGTTCGTATGTTTAAGTAGTAAACATAATTGATGCTGTGTAATAGTTTTGTAGGACATAGTGTATACAGTTATAAGCAAGTAATATCACATGTAAACATGAGCATCACAACTAAACCTACGATGTACACACAAATCTTGCGAAACATATTCACCCTAGCGCCCGTTCCTGGGCACTGTCAGTCCCAACTAGTATACCAACAAACAAGGGTGGGGGTGTCAGCCCAATATTACTATCAATATCTGTCCGTCGGTTCCAACACTGGAATTAAATAGTTATGAATAAAGAACCACACAGCAAACTCATGTATGTGCCAGATATAAACTTTCAAACAGTAAACACAACAGTCCCAAAGAATAAATGTGTTCACAGCATAAAAAGGGTGAGCATACTTTTCCTCCAAGTTTGTAAACAATTGAAATGAAAACGGGGCCGCGAAACTCATCTTGTAATGATACGATATAAAGTGAACAAAGTCTTCAAAGAATAAGAGCAACGCATGATCAAACACATATTATTAATTGTCACTAAGTCTAAAATGCGTTCAACGAGAATAGATGCATTCGGTCGGTTCGGGTTCGACGCGTGACACACACACAAACCACACACACACACACACACACACACACACACACACACACACACATATATATATATATATATATATATATATATATATATAATATATATATATATATATATATATATATATATATATATGACACACCATATAATAATAATACTAATAATAATGATAGTAATATTAATAAAGATATTATTTTTACCATTAATAAAATAAAATAATAATGATATTACTAATAATGATAATAATAATAATCCTAATAATATTAATATTAATATGTTAATATTAATAATGAAGATACTATTGTTATTATAAAAAAAATACTTAATAATAATAATAATAAATAATATAATAATAATAATGATAATAATAATAATAATATCAATAATACAACCACACGCACCACCATTTATGCACACATCCATGGGTTCAAACACACACACACGACACACACATGACACACGCACACCTTCGGGTTCAAACACACACACTTCAAACGCCCAACACCCACTTCATCCACACTACACATCATGTTTAAACACATATACACACTCATAATATTAATCACACACTCATGGTTTATACATATATACATCTGTACGCACACACATTATCAAAAATATATATACATTCAACACACATATAATTAACCATTTAAACACACACACACACACACACATATATATATATATATATATATATATATATATATATATATATATATATATATATATATATATACATTTAAGCACATGAATACACATGCAACATGCACCGACACGAATGCAAAACAACATCCATGCGCCCAAGGGGGGCTGTCATGAAACTACACACATCTACACACACATACGCACGCACAGCACACACAAACCGCATATATATACCCCTGCATCGGCACACACACGTACATATATATACATACGCAACACACACATACATATATATACATACGCAACACATACAGAGCGAACGAATACCAAGAAACCCGATTCAACCGAACCAATCACGACAATAAAAAGAAACGAAACGAAACGAAGTTCACGACGATCGGTTACCTGCGAAACGAGTAAAAGGCAAGACGATGGCGACAAATGACGGCTAACGGCGGCAAAATGAGGTTGATTCGGTGGTGCCACGGCAGTAGGGTAACGCGACGGCAGAGAAATAAGGGATTGTCGATTACAATTGATTATAATGCTATATGTTCTTGTTGCTTGATATTGATATATTGTTAATGTTCTTGTTGATCAATATTCATCGATCAATATATACACCTAATTGTGTATAGATATCTTCCTATTCTGTTCCTATTTTCTAGCTAATATATCGCTATTCTGTTTTGATATCCTGTTTCTATATGTGCGAATCCTTGCCTTGTTTATCGGCATAGGAGTTCACAATTTACATAGGAAATTGTAAATTACATAAAGAATGTTGTTGTTGTGACGTGGAGTATTCTATTGACTTAATTATCCTTCGCCGTTATTGATTTGATGATATTGCTCTGACATGTTGACTTGTTGACTTTTTGTTACGTACTTGATGATTTAAAACAATACAAGTTTGTTAATCTTCCGTAGAAATTGGTCTTCAGTAGGAAGTTCTTCTTCCGCAGCAATTAGTCTTCCACAGCAACACTTTGTCTTCAGCATTTGTTCTTCAGTGGTTGTGCTTCCGTAGGAGTTCTTGTACTTGTTCTTCAGCAGCAAGCTCTCCTTCAACAACTCCACTTGATCTTTGATCTTGTTCAGTAGTTGTTGTTCTTCCGTAGGATATCTACGGAAGCACAAAACATCAATTATGCTCTGGAAAACATCTACGGAAGAACACTTATTCATTCGTAGGTTGTTCTAACACTTAGTCAATTTTTTCCAAATTGACCAAGTCTGATGTTTCCTGTAATAACATAAACTAACACACACAATAATATGAGTTACCATATAATTCATGCAATACATTATATTATCAAAAAAGGAATTACAATGATTAATTACAAGAGTTGACAAGTCAACTAAACCTATACATTTGATCTAGTTCTAACAATACTCCCCCTATAGGTTTAGCCTCTTGTAATCATCTGTTCAAGTCTCTCAATTCTTGAACTCTTCTCAAAATTTTGGTGTTGAAGTATCCCACAGTATTCTTTTGATCTTCATACAGATACTTTATCTTCATTCTTCCCATTCTCTTTAATGCTTTGTATTTCAAGCCCAGGATGTCCTCTTCAATGGTTAATGTTACAACAACACTATTATTGGACACCACCTCCAGCTCATCCTATTCTGAAATTCTCAGTTTTGTTATTGGTTCTATTTCTACTCCCATTAGTTGACCAACCTCAAACTTCCTTCTCTTATAGACCTTGGCATGGAGCTTGTCAATAACTTGAATGATGTGTACATACAAGCACAAGTCATTTTGAGCAGTTTGATCATTCAGCTTGGGAAAATATTTGTCATGTAGATATGAAGTGTATCTCGGATGAAGCAGTTTGATCTCCATAGGGTCAAACAGTCTTATGCTTTGACCCTTCTTCTCTGGATCATTTCTTTGCAACACCAACTCCTTGGTTCTTTCTACATAGCCCTATTCTATGATAGGCATTGAAAATTGATTTCCTTCTATGATTTTGATTGATGCTTCAGATCTGTCTTCATATCCGATTCTTTGTAAAAATTCATCATCTAAAGCTTGAGAAGAACTGACATGAGACCTTTTCTATTTTAACTTTCTTTTGATGTGTTCTGCATCTTCTCTCTTTGCTTCTTTAAGCATATCTCCCTTGAACTTGTGACTCAACTTAGCCACAAGTCCAAAGAAGTCTCTTCCCCTTGGACTGATTGGGTAGTTTATAATGGGGATGTTTTTCAAAGTAGTGAGGTCTGCATCTAGAAGTGTGAGGAGTGTTTCCACCCTTAAAAGTATTGAATCATTCCAGATGTTCTCTTTAGGACAACACAATCCCATTCTGAATCATATTTCCATGCTATTATTTTATTTTCTTCAGCTGTTCTTGGAGTGGTCATCTGATCAAAGACTTGTATCAATGTAGTCTTTTCTTCTGTTATCTCCCTCACAGCAGTTCCCAGGGGCCATACTTTGCTGGGAATGATGTGTCTTAGTTCTTTGATCAGGCTTTCTCTGCCCTTATACATATCTTTGCTTTGAACTATAGTTGGTTCAGTAGGAGTTTGTTTTGCTTGATTGTAGGCAGGATTGGGAGCTCCAGTCCCGAATTTTACTCCTGTTTCTAGCTCCACCTTCATAACATGCTCCATCATAGCTCTAAGCTCACCAGTTGTTCTCCCTTTAAGCTCATGTTGCTTATAGTTGTGACTTTGTAAGCAGCAAGTTATGTTGTACCTTGTCTGCTCCTTTGAGTCATAATGGCCCAAGTCTTTTCTTATTTGCTCCATGGCCTTGAACTTTGAAAAAGTTTCATAACTGCAAATTAGGAGCATCAGTCTTGCAGCATCAAATTCTTTCAAAACTTGAATCATTTCAGGCATATTCATTTTCTCTACCAAGTCATAGGGAAAGCCATTGTTGATTAGGTCCATGAATATGGTAGACTGAGCTCTTTATTCAAGTATGTCTTCTGTTGATACATGCCATATTCTTCTTCAGTTAGCTGCTTCAACTCATCATTACTTTCTTCTTTGATGATGTTAATTTGCTGATAAGCTGCAGGTTCAGCTGATGGAGTATGAGTTGGGGAGACCCTTTTTGATTTCTTTTGTTGATCTTTAGATTCAGCACCTTCATCTTGAGTTTTGCCCAGATATTTTCTTATCCTGCTGTAAAAGATTATGGGTTACTTTTCCTTCATTTTTGAACTCACATCAGATTCTTTCTTTTTGCTCACTTCTTGTTCATACAACTTTTTCTTTAACTTCTCAATCTCATCATCTTTTGCTTTTAGTTGTTCTGATTGTTTAGAGATTAGCTCATTCATTGCATCAATCACCTCGTTATCAGTCTCAATATCTTCTCTCAGCCTTTTGATTTGTCCTTCTAGTTGAGTGATTGTAGCATCTTTCTCAACTATCAGTCTGTCTTTCTCTATCAGCTCCTTCTTCATTTTCCTTAACTTTTCTAGCTTCCTGTTGCTTTTAATGATCAAATTGTTGTATTTTGCTACCAGGTAGCTCTTACTCACATCAATCTCTTCTTCATTCAAGTCATCCTCAGTATAAGCAATGATGTCAACATAACTACCCTCCTCTTGTTCAACTTCTTCATCTTTCTCCCTTTCAACCTCTAGACATATCTCCTTAGTATCTGTGACATCCGGTAATTTTCCGTTACCAAACTCCGTTAGTTCTTGCACACACGTGTCGTAAACACACACTAGTTGTCTTTGAACGTTGGTGACTTAATAATAATTAATAATGATAAATAGATAATTATTCAACTAATAATGTTGGTTATTAGTTGTGCTTATGCGACCTAAATATTAATTGTGAACTTTATCGCTTAACGTGGAAACGTGTGTATTTAATGTGTGAATTTGGTAACTTGTAAAGATAATGCTTATAATTGTTATTATTAGTTCATATGTTTATTATGTTAGTTAAAAACATTTTAAAAGAGTATTTGAAAGCTTAATTTTTATAAAATACAAATTAAAAGGGCTAAAAGGGTAATTACCATAAAATAATTAAACAAAATCAAAACTCCTAACCCTAAAGCCCTATAATCGGCCGCGACCTCCCTCTCCCTCTCCCTTTGCGATTTCGGCCAAGATCATCCAATTTAGCATCGATTTGATTGGGTTCAAGCATTACAACAAGTTAGCAAGCATCAAATACAAACCATTACAAGGTTAAAGGTTAGTTTTTGGTGTTTTTTTTTCATGTATTTGAATATGGCCGAATGGTAGGGTTCGATTTTGGTGATTTGGTGGCCAATTGATGCTTGTTTGTTGTTGTTAATGTGTTTGTTAGGTAGATTACATGTTAATTAACGTCAAGTATGCAATAAAGGTTGGATTTTTACAAGTTCTTATGGGATCTATGTTAGGGCCGAAACCCTAATTCGAAAATCTAAAATTGGATGTTAGTTGTTGGTTGTTTGTTGATGTTAATATGTTAGTTGGATTGTATATATGCTAGTTAACGTCGATTGTGCAAGAAAGTTAGGATTTTGATGGATTGTTCATTGGTTACTAAGAATAGTAACTTTATTTTGCATGAATTGATGATGGGATAATGAATTGGTGTTATAGATATGCTTACGATGATGACTAGATGCTAGATGGTTGATATGAATGTTAGAAACCTTGGATTGAATGTTGTAGTTCATACCTTGCCAAAAGTGGAAACTTTTGGGTATGAAAGTTGATGTAACATGATGGTTAGATGTTGTTGATCATGTTTAGTTATTGTCATGAGCTTGAATTGGTATGCAAATGGTAAATTCATGAATGTAGTGTGAGTTTGATGAAGTTAGGATGTGCTTTCCCAAAATGGAAACTTTAATTGTGCAAATTCTTAAATGTGATGATTTGAGCATGTTTGGGACATTAGGATCATGCTAGTATGTTCATGGATGATTTCTAATGTGGTTGAATGTGTTGTTTAGATTGTATGGATGTTTAGTTGATTAGTTACCTGTTTTGGTCTGTTTGTGGAAAATCATGGTTATGAGTCATATGGGTAAGTTAGGACTATTATTGATTGATAGTTGATCATGAATGAACATTTTGGATGATATGAGTTATGTTAATTGGTATGTTAATGATCATCATACACACGTGCAAATCTGAGGCCCCTACTTAGTAGGATTGGCAGGGTTTAGGGTGTGAAGTCGTGAGTGGCTTCACATGGCATGTGATGCGTGATTTGATCCTTGTATGGTGTATTATTTGTGTTATAGATGTTATGAGCATGATAATAGTTTGAGATTCACATGACTTGTATGATATCTGGCTGTATGATGATCTAATTAGTACATGTGGTTAATGAAGTGTTATATGTAATCAGTTTGTATGTTAATCATGTGTGATAGGCTGTTATGCTTGTTTGAATGGAATTTCACATATAATGTCACCCACGGGTTAAACGGGTCAACTGGGTCAAATGTGTCTTGCCTTCTAAAACTTTGAGTTCTTTGGTTTGTAAAGCACTTAGGGTTTCATTATGATTCTGTGAACACGTACTTATGTACTCTTGTGTTCTAGGTAACCTTTGAAGGGTTGTCTTTGCACCTATCACCAGTTCTCTTTAGTCATTATCTTTACACACCAGGTGAGTTCATGCCCCTCTATTTTTATAAACCTTCTTCTTGGGGGAGGTAGCATACTTGTACTCAAACGCCATTTTATTATTAGAAGTTGTGTATGTTTTAACATAGTGCTTAATACCTTAAAAGTCCTCACACTTTCGGATCGTTAATAATGGTAACTAGCGGGAAATCTTGGGTAGTACTACTGGGTCTGACGAGCCCCACCTGTGCGACTCGAGGTCAAACGGGTGCAATATTGTCCTAGACACAAATATCGTCACGACCTGGTAAGTCGTGACGGGAGGCAACAAACACAACACAGTCAGCTTCGATCGCGAAATCACTATGGTTTTTACTTGTGAATATAGACTAGCTATCTATTTCAATGCACTTCTTATGTTATGCAAATGTTATTGTTTATGATAAACACAAACTCTTGAACTCACCAACCATTGTGTTGACATTTTAGTATGCTATTCTCAGGTCGTTAACTCTGCTTGCCATTAGGAGCACCACACGGGTCCAGCATGCATTCTAAGACTCCATTTGAAAGACACATTTGTTGGTTTTTATTTATGTGTGTTTAAATATTTTGGGTTGGCGCATGTTTTGCCAAATATGCATTTTTATATTTTGGGTTTGTCTTATTTACAAAATGCTTCAGCATGGTTTTAAAGTTTGAACTTTGGTTGGTTTTATTTTAAATGTGGCATATAGTGTCGTTCTGAATAACTATTGACTGTGATCCTGGTTTGTTCACACGCCTCGCGGTAAAACTCCGCAAGTGGATTTTGAGGGTGTGACAGTATCACCATCATTACAGCTTCATATTCATCCTCATCAAAGTTGAGTTTCTCAGTAGATGTTGGGCTATCAATGGGTTTAGTAGGTGTGAGTGAGGTGGTTGGTTCAGTTTGAAGTGGAGGTATAGGTGTTTGAGTGAGAAGTGGTGAGATGGGTTCTGTTACACCAGAGTGCAGTGATGATTAAGATTGGAAGGGTGAGATAGGTTGGGTATGCTTACTGGAAGATGATTCTAATAATTCTATCACAGTATCTGGTGATGGAAAGTATGGTTTATGTTGGATAATGGTTGTGGTGGTGATTGTTGTGGTGATGGTTGAGGGATTTGATCAAGTGACACTACTTTAGTTGAAGCAAAGTTTATTGATGTTTGAGAAAGTGTAGGTGATAAAGGTTGGGCGTGTTCACTTGGTGGTGAAGGAGGATTGGGTTCATGATGTGGTGGTTCAGGTGATTTGGTTGAAGGTGTTTGTTGTTGTGGTTGTTCAGGGAATATGAGTTCCTAAGGAATGTCAGCAGTTTCATCTGTGACAACTCATCCAAAACTCACACGATTTCGATTTCCTTGTGCCAATGCAGTAGACCAGTGATGGAACACTCACCATGTAACGCAAATTTTCGGGACGAAAATTCTTTCAACATGGGGATAATGTGACATCTGGTAATTTTCAGTTACCAAACTCCGTTAGTTCCGTTAAGTCTTGCATACACGTGTCGTGCACACACACTAGTTGTCGTTGAACGTTGGTGACTTAACAATAATCAGTAATGTTAAATTGATGATAATTAAGTTAACAATGTGATTATTAAGTTATGCTTATGTGATTTAAATGTTAACTGTAATTTTATCGCGTAACGTGGAAACGCGTGTATTTAACCTGTATGTTTTGTATCTAATAAAGGTGAAATATATAATTGTCATTGTTAGTTTATATGTTTGTGGTTGTAGTTAAAAACCTTTTAAAAAGAGTTTAAAAGCTTAATTTTTATAAAAAGTAAATTACAAGGGTTTAAGGGGTAATTACCATAAATTAATAAAACAAAATCCCAACCCTAGCCCCCACACCCCCTCTCGGCCGCGACACCTTCAAACACACACACAAACCTGCGATTTCAAGCAAGAACAAGCAAGAAAGCTTCGAATTTGATCGATTACAAGGCATACAACAAGTTAGAAACATCAAAACTTGTCCATTACACGTTTAAAGGTTAGATTTTTATATGTTTTTGATGATTCTTCATGTTGGCCGAATGTTTCATGCGAAAAATGCAATTGGTGGTTGATTGATGCCTAATTGTTGATGTTAATGTGTTTACTAGATAGATTACATGTTAATTAACGTCAAGTATGCAATAAAGGTTGGATTTTTACAAGTTTTTATGGAAATTACATTAGGTCCGAAACCCTAATTCGAAAATTGCAATTGGAGGTCGATTTGTTGATGTTGGTTGGTGTTATTATGTTAGTTGGATTGTATATATGCTAGTTAACGTCGATTATGCAAGAAAGCTATGATTTTGATACATTGTTCATAGGTTACTAATAATAGTAACTTTATTTTGCATGAATTGATGATTGGTTGATGTATGAATGTTATGGATGTGTTTGTGATGATGATTAGATGCTAGATGGTTGATATGAATGTTAGGAATTCAAGAATGCATGTTGTAGTTCATACCTTACTAAAGATAGTAACTTTTGGGTATGAAAGTTGATGAATCATGATGATTAGGTGTTGTTGATCATGTTTAGATGTTGTCATGGACTTGAATTGGTATATAATTGATGAATTCATGAATGTTGTGTGAGTTCGATGAATTTGGGATGAACTTTCCCAAAAGGGAAACTTTAATTGTGCAAATCCTTAAATTGGATGATTTGAGCATGTTTGGGATATTAGGATCATGCTAGTGTGTTCATGGATGGTTTCTAAGGTGATGAAATGTGTTGTTTAGGTTATAGGGATGTTGATTTGGTTTGTTACCTGTTTTGGCCTATTGTGATTCGCATGACTTGTGTGATATCTAGTTGTATGACGATCTAGGTAGTACATGTGGTTAATGAAGTGATATATGTAATCAAGTTGTATGTGAACATGTATGATATGCTGTTGTGTTAGTATTAACGAGTTATCACCTATAATGTCACCAACGGGTCAAACGGGTCAACTGGGTCAAATGTGTCTTGTCTTTCTTAAACCTTGAGTTCTTTGGTTTGTAGAGCACTTAGGGTTTCATGTTGATTTTGTGTACACGTGCTTATGTACTCTTGTATTCTAGGTGACCTTTAAAGGTTGTCTTTCCCTCTTTCTTTCAAGTTAAGCTCTAAGTTAATTCTTGCGCGTACCAGGTGAGTTATTGCCCCACTCATTTTACCTAATCTCTTTTGGAGGAGATAGCATACTGTTGATCACAAACGCTTTTATATATGAGTGTGTATAATATTGATATAATGCTGTTTACCATGGAAAGTCCTCACACTTTCGGATTGTTAATATTGAATAGCGGGGAAATTTTGGGTAGTACTACTGGGTCTGACGAGCCCCACCTGTGCGACTCGAGGTCAAACGGGTGCAATTTTGTCCTAACACATATTCGTCACGACCTGGTAAGTCATGACGGGAGGCAACAAACGTAACACAGTCAGCTTCGATCTCGAAATCACTATGATTAATATTTTTATGTTAATAGACTAGCTATCTATTGCAATACACTACTTATGCTCTGGAAACTGTTGATTGGTTTATATTTTAACGCAAACTCCTGAACTCACCAACCATGTGTTGACTTGTTTAGTATGCTATTCTCAGGTTAAGGTTGCCAGTTGCCTAGGAGCACGCACATCAGCATTGTTGAGTTGTCTACATTGCCTTGTTTACAAATTTGGGATTATTTTCATATTAAACATTTGTGTTTGGGGCGCGTATGTTTTGCGCATTCTCTTTACATACTACTTGTTTTGGATTTTCTGTTTTAAAAACGCTTCCGCAGTATTTTAAACGTTAACTCTGGTTTTGTTTATTAATCATATAGAGTCGTTCTTGGTAACTAATGACTGAGATCCTGGTATGTCACGCGCCTTGCGGTAAAACCCCGCACGCGGTTTTTGAGGGTGTGACAGATTGGTATTAGAGCCAGGGCCAGGCCGGTGTGCCAGCGAGGACGCTGGGCTCCCTAAGGGGGGTGGATTTTAACATCCCACATTGGTTGGGAAGGTGAACGAAGGCTTCTTTATAAGGGGCTTGAGACCTTCTCCACTGTGACGCGTTTTGCCTGGGCGATGGTGGTACGTCCCGGTCCAGGTGAAAACAAAACCGTGAGGCGATGGTGGTTCGTCCCGGCCAAAGCGGACAATATCATGGTGCGGTTACGCTGGGCTGTTACAGATTGGTATCAGAGCCATTGGTTATAGGGAACTAGGTTGCATACACACACTAGACTATAACCGCACAGTTGTTAGTTACTTATCGTTTACTCTCCTTACTGTATACTCATTGGCATACGCAACACGTACTTCGCAGCATGGCATCGTCGTCCAGAAATTTAGGCAAGAGACCTGCACGATCTGATTCACCTCCTACTTCTCTCGAACCGGATAGGGGATTTAACTGGCCTCGACATCCTTATCCTCCTGGCGAGATAGACTGGGAGCAGCCTTTCATACCTCCTGAGCTCGATCCTCCGCGGAACTGGGATTTCTACCCCACTTACATAAACCGTATGGCTTATAGAGAACGCGTACCATCAGTAGCACCTACACGACCTAGGACTAGGTCATCAACCGCCTCTACTTTGCCTACACTCCCTACTTTGAGCATTCCTCTGGAGCAGGCATTTGCAGCCCTAGTAGCCACACTGGACACAGAGCGACAGCGGATTAGAGGACTCACTGATGAGAACTCTGCATTACGATCTGAGATGCGTCAGCTGCGTTACCAGGTAGATACGCTTCAGGAGCGACTTTCGATGGCCATTGGTGGACATCATACGCTGGCAGGCAACGTGGTAGCACTTAGTGAGCGCATGGACGCACAAGATCACCATAATGTTGTGATCGATGATAGGTTTGCTGATTTAGAGGCACAAGTAGAAGCACTTCAGGTTGCTGAAGCCCCTGCACCTTTGGTGGACCCTGATGAGGAAGACCCAGAAGAAGAACCCGAGGAAGCCCCCGAAGAAGAACCAGTAGAGATGGATGAGGATAGTGACGGATCTGATGTACTGGACTGATTCCACTTTTAAATGACTTAGACTATGTAGTGTTTCTTTTCTTTGAAACCTATGTGGGAAGGGTTGTTTCCCACCCAACTGACAAACTTAAATTTTGACATTGATGGAATATTTTGTGACTCAATTGCAATTTATTTATCTTTGATTATTATTTCTGTTATAAATGTTGTGGTTGAGGTGAATGCATTATTTCTTATTGTTTACTGTACCTTGATGAGATTAATGTGTTGGATGTTACTCATTATTGTAATTGTGAATTTTAAACTGAAATATGGATGCACGTGGAAGAGGGCGTGGGCGTGGTCGTGGACGTGGCGCCAGAGGCCGTGGAGCCGGAGCCATAAACATGACGCCTGCGGAATTGGCGGCATTAACACGTTCAGGCGGCAGTGGCTGCTGCCCAACCGGGACAACCAGCAGGTAAATGATAACAAGAGGTTAAACTGATTATCCTAGTTATTTGTCTAGGATATCTGACTAATGTTTGGGTTGTCAAAACAGGACCACCACCATGTACCTACAAGTCCTTCATGGACTGTAAACCTCATACCTACAGCGGGATGGAAGGAGCTGTAGGGCTTGTAAGGTGGTTTGAGAAGATAGAGTCTGTCTTCGCGAAATGCAACTGCCCGCCTGCTGATCAGGTGAAGTATGCCACCGGGACATTGGAAGGCGCAGCACTTTCCTGGTGGAATGCTCAGGTACAAATGCTGGGTCAAGCCATGGCCAATGAACTACCTTGGGATGAGTTCAAGGGATTATGACTGAAGAATACTGCCCCCGAAATGAAGTGCAGAAACTGGAAATTGAGTTCTGGCAACTCAAAATGCAAGGCTCAGAAATTGAAGCCTACACACTCGAACTCATGAGTTAGCCACTTTATGCCCAGGGATGGTGAATGAAATACACAAGAGGGTGGAGCATTATATACGGGGATTGGTGCCTGAAATTCAAAGTATGGTAACTGCCTCTAACCCCACTACCATACAACAAGCTATCCGAACAGCCCACAGGCTGACTGACCAGGCAGTTGAGCAAGGACGGTTACCTAAACGGGGTGCGGTGGCAAGCGTGCCCGACCAGAAACGCAAGTGGGATGGTTCAAGCAACAAGGGATCGTCATCCAGCAGCCAATCTCAACCTCAACAACAGCAGCAAAGTCAGCAACAGCAACGGAAGTTCGATAACAACCGAAGCTTCAACCAGGCGACTCACTCAAATCAAGGACCCGGTGGGTATGGTGGAAGACTGCCGAAGTGCAACCGGTGTAACTACCACCATGTGGGTCGATGTGATAACTTCAAGTGTCAACGTTGTGGGAAGATTGGTCACGCAGCCAAAGACTGTCGGGGTGAACTGATGAAGAAGCCTCAACAATCACAAGAAACTCCGAAAGGTTGTTTTGAGTGCGGAAAAGAAGGCCATTACAAACGCAACTGTCCCCAGCTTAAGAGGAATGGTAATGGCAACAACAACAATGGGAACAACAGCAACAATAACAATGGCAACAACAATAAACAACAATGGTAATGGCAACAACAATGGTGGAAACAACAATGGAGCCAAAGGAAGAGCCTTCGTCATTGGCTCAGGTGAGGCTCTAAACGACCCTACAACAGTAACTGGTAAATTTTCGGTTAATGGTTGTTTTGCTACCGTATTATTCGATACCGGAGCCGATAGAAGTTTCGTGTCCACTAGGTTCTGTAGTCTTTTAAGTGATATGCCCTCAGCCTTAGAATCTAAATACACCGTGGAGTTAGCTAACGGCACACAGATTCACGTAACGCATATTCTTAGAGACTGCAAGATAGAGCTTGCTGGTCATACATTCACCATAGATCTCATGCCTGTTACTTAGGAAGCTTTGATGTGGTAGTAGGCATGGATTGGCTTTCCGATAAACAAGCAGAAGTCATATGCCACGAGAAGATCATACGGATTCCCATTGGTGAAGAAGTCCTTACGGTCAGAGGTGATAGGAGTGGTGCGGTGATAGGCATCATCTCGTTTATGAAAGCACAGAAGTTGTTACGAAAGGGTCGACTAGCCATATTGGCACTCGTCACAGATAAACAGACTGAGGAAAAGAAGATAGAGGATATCCCCGTAGTTCGTGAGTTTCCTGAGGTGTTTCCGGAAGACCTTCCTGGATTACCGCCTCATCGTCAAGTTGAATTCCAGATTGAGTTGACTCCAGGAGCCGCTCCAATTGCGAGAGCACCGTACCGGTTAGCTCCGAACGAACTGCAGGAATTATCCGCCAACTACAAGAGTTGTTGGATAAAGGGTTCATCCGACCGAGTTCGTCGCCCTGGGGAGCGCCAGTTCTATTTGTGAAGAAGAAGGATGGTACATTTCGAATGTGCATTGACTATAGGGAACTGAACAAGGTTACTATCAAGAATAGATATCCCTTACCTCGTATCGATGATTTGTTTGATCAACTGCAAGGATCAAGCTATTACTCTAAGATTGATCTGAGGTCTGGGTATCATCAGCTGAGAGTTCGAGAAGAGGACATCTCGAAGACTGCTTTCCGTACACGATATGGTCACTATGAATTTTTGGTCATGCCATTTGGGTTGACGAATGCACCAGCAGTATTCATGGACCTCATGAATCGCGTGTGCAAACCCTATCTTGATCAGTTTGTTATCGTCTTTATTGATGACATACTGATATACTCAAGGACCGAGGAAGAACATGGAGAGCACTTACGTTTAATCTTGGAATTACTTAGAGAGGAACAACTGTATGCAAAGTTTTCTAAGTGTGATTTCTGGATACGTGAGGTACAATTCTTGGGTCATATTGTCAACGAGAAGGGAATACATGTTGATCCTGCTAAGATTGAAGCGATAAAGAATTGGTCTGTTCCTAAGACACCAAGTGAGATACGACAATTCCTTGGATTAGCGGGATATTATCGACGATTCATTGAAGGATTCTCTAAGATTGCACAACCTCTCACAGCTTGACTCACAAGGGAACGACGTACAAATGGGGTGAGAGTCAGGAATCTGCTTTTCAGTTGCTGAAACATAAATTGTGTAGCGCACCAATATTAGCGTTACCGGATGGTAGTGATGACTTCGTAGTCTACTGCGATGCGTCTATTCAAGGACTTGGATGCGTCCTGATGCAGCGGGATAAAGTGATAGCTTACGCCTCTAGACAATTGAAGATTCATGAGAAGAACTATACCACCCATGACTTGGAACTGGGTGCGGTAGTTTTTGCCTTAAAGATCTGGAGACATTACTTGTACGGTACCAAATGCACCATCTACACCGATCACAAGAGTCTTCAGCACATCTTTGAGCAAAAGGAGTTGAACATGAGGCAAAGACGCTGGGTGGAATTGTTAAACGACTATGATTGTGCTATTAAGTACCACCCGGGAAAGCAAATGTAGTTGCTGATGCGTTGAGTAGAAAAGAGACTGCTAAACCTCGACGTGTGCGAGCTCTGCAACTAACGATTAGTACGCAATTACCTGAACAAATCCGAGAGGCTCAACGGAAGCTCTGAAAACAGAAAACATTGGGTCTGAATCGTTAAGGGGTATGGAAAAACAATTGGAAGTAAAAGCGGATGGAATTCGTTACTTCATGGATAGACTATGGGTACCTCTACACGGAAATCTGAGAGACTTGGTGATGAGTGAGGCTCACAAGTCCAAGTATTCTATACATCCTGGATCTGACAAGATGTACCACGATTTGAAGGCGCACTATTGGTGGCCTAACATGAAAGCAGATGTAGCTACTTATGTGAGTAAGTGTCTGACCTGCTCGAAGGTTAAAGTGGAGTATCAGAAACCATCTGGTCTACTACAACAACCCGAGATCCCTATGTGGAAGTGGGATCAAATATCAATGGATTTTATTACTAAGTTACCTCGCACTTCTACGGGTTGTGATACAATATGGGTTATCGTGGACCGATTGACAAAATCTGCTCATTTCCTAGCGATAAAGGAAACAGATAAGATGGAGAAGTTAACCCGACTTTATCTGAAGGAGATCGTTTCGAGGCATGGAGTACCGATCTCAATCATTTCTGATCGCGATTCTCGTTTCACATCACACTTCTGGCAGTCGTTGCAGAAAGCTTTAGGTACGCGATTGGATATGAGTACTGCTTATCATCCACAGACTGATGGTCAAAGCGAGCGTACTATACAGACTTTGGAGGACATGTTACGTGCTTGTGTGATTGACTTCGGGAATAACTGGGAAGTTCACCTACCATTGGTGGAATTTTCTTACAACAATAGTTATCACACTAGCATAAAGGCAGCACCTTTTGAAGCTTTATATGGGAGAAAGTGCAGATCGCCAGTTTGCTGGGCTGAAATTGGTGATAGTCAATTAACGGGTCCTGAGTTAGTACACGAGACAACTGAGAAGATTGTTCAGATAAGAAACCGCATGGCCGCAGCGCGAGACAGACAGAAAAGCTATGCTGACAAACGACGAAAACCTTTGGAATTTCAGATAGGTGACAAGGTTTTATTAAAAGTCTCACCATGGAAAGGCGTAGTTCGGTTTGGTAAGCGAGGAAAGCTAAATCCGAGATACGTTGGACCATTTGAGATAGTGGAAAGAATTGGTCCAGTGGCTATCGACTAGCCTTACCTGATTCATTGAGTGGAATCCATGATGTATTCCATGTTTCAAATCTAAAGAAATGTTTAACGGATGAAACGATGGTCGTACCACTGGAAGAAGTTCAAGTAGACGAACAATTACGTTTCATTGAGGAACCTGTCGAAGTGATGGATCGTGAGGTGAAAACGCTTAAGCAAAGCAAGATACCCATTGTCAAAGTTCGTTGGAACTCGAGACGTGGACCAGAATTCACGTGGGAACGTGAAGACCAAATGAAGCTTAAGTACCCTCAGCTATTCGAAAGGACGATGCCAGCCGGCGAAGGTATTGATTAAATTTCGGGACGAAATTTCTTTCAACATGGGGATGATGTGACAACTCATCCAAAACTCACACGATTTCGATTTCCTTGTGCCAATGCAGTAGACCAGTGATGGAACACTCACCATGTAACGCAATTTTCGGGACGAAAATTCTTTCAACATGGGGATAATGTGACATCCGGTAATTTTCCGTTACCAAACTCCGTTAGTTCCGTTAAGTCTTGCATACACGTGTCGTGCACACACACTAGTTGTCGTTGAACGTTGGTGACTTAACAATAATCAGTAATGTTAAATTGATGATAATTAAGTTAACAATGTGATTATTAAGTTATGCTTATGTGATTTAAATGTTAACTGTAATTTTATCGCGTAACGTGGAAACGTGTATTTAACCTGTATGTTTTGTATCTAATAAAGGTGAAATATATAATTGTCATTGTTAGTTTATATGTTTGTGGTTGTAGTTAAAAACCTTTTAAAAAGAGTTTAAAAGCTTAATTTTTATAAAAAGTAAATTACAAGGGTTTAAGGGGTAATTACCATAAATTAATAAAACAAAATCCCAACCCTAGCCCCCACACCCCCTCTCTCGGCCGCGACACCTTCAAACACACACAAACCTGCGATTTCAAGCAAGAACAAGCAAGAAAGCTTCGATTTGATCGATTACAAGGCATACAACAAGTTAGAAACATCAAAACTTGTCCATTACACGTTTAAAGGTTAGATTTTTATATGTTTTTGATGATTCTTCATGTTGGCCGAATGTTTCATGCGAAAACTGCAATTGGTGGTTGATTGATGCCTATTGTTGATGTTAATGTGTTTACTAGATAGATTACATGTTAATTAACGTCAAGTATGCAATAAAGGTTGGATTTTTACAAGTTTTTATGGAAATTACATTAGGGCCGAAACCCTAATTCGAAACTTGCAATTGGAGGTCGATTTGTTGATGTTGGTTGGTGTTATTATGTTAGTTGGATTGTATATATGCTAGTTAACGTCGATTATGCAAGAAAGCTATGATTTTGATACATTGTTCATAGGTTACTAATAATAGTAACTTTATTTTGCATGAATTGATGATTGGTTGATGTATGAATGTTATGGATGTGTTTGTGATGATGATTAGATGCTAGATGGTTGATATGAATGTTAGGAATTCAAGAATGCATGTTGTAGTTCATACCTTACTAAAGATAGTAACTTTTGGGTATGAAAGTTGATGAATCATGATGATTAGGTGTTGTTGATCATGTTTAGATGTTGTCATGGACTTGAATTGGTATATAATTGATGAATTCATGAATGTTGTGTGAGTTTGATGAATTTGGGATGAACTTTCCCAAAAGGGAAACTTTAATTGTGCAAATCCTTGAATTGGATGATTTGAGCATGTTTGGGATATTAGGATCATGCTAGTGTGTTCATGGATGGTTTCTAAGGTGATGAAATGTGTTGTTTAGGTTATAGGGATGTTGATTTGGTTTGTTACCTGTTTTGGCCTGTTGTGATTCGCATGACTTGTGTGATATCTAGTTGTATGATGATCTAGGTAGTACATGTGGTTAATGAAGTGCTATATGTAATCAAGTTGTATGTGAACATGTATGATATGCTGTTGTGTTAGTATTAACGAGTTATCACCTATAATGTCACCAACGGGTCAAACGGGTCAACTGGGTCAAATGTGTCTTGTCTTTCTTAAACCTTGAGTTCTTTGGTTTGTAGAGCACTTAGGGTTTCATGTTAATTTTGTGTACACGTGCTTATGTACTCTTGTATTCTAGGTGACCTTTGAAGGTTGTCTTTCCCTCTTTCTTTCAAGTTAAGCTCTAAGTTAATTCTTGCGCGTACCAGGTGAGTTCTTGCCCCACTCATTTTACATAATCTCTTTTGGGGGAGATAGCATACTGTTGATCACAAACGCTTTTATATATGAGTGTGTATAATATTGATATAGTGTTGTTTACCATGGAAAGTCCTCACACTTTCGGATTGTTAATATTGAATAGCGGGGAAATTTTGGGTAGTACTACTGGGTCTGACGAGCCCCACCTGTGCGACTCGAGGTCAAACGGGTGCAATTTTGTCCTAACACATATTCGTCACGACCTGGTAAGTCGTGACGGGAGGCAACAAACGTAACACAGTCAGCTTCGATCGCGAAATCACTATGATTAATATTTTTATGTTAATAGACTAGCTATCTATTGCAATACACTACTTATGCTCTGGAAACTGTTGATTGGTTTATATTTTAACGCAAACTCTTGAACTCACCAACCATGTGTTGACTTGTTTAGTATGCTATTCTCAGGTTAAGGTTGCCAGTTGCCTAGGAGCACGCACATCAGCATTGTTGAGTTGTCTACATTGCCTTGTTTACAAATTTGGGATTATTTTCATATTAAACATTTGTGTTTGGGGCGCGTATGTTTTGCGCATTCTCTTTACATACTACTTGTTTTGGATTTTCTGTTTTAAAAACGCTTCCGCAGTATTTTAAACGTTAACTCTGGTTTTGTTTATTAATCATATAGAGTCGTTCTTGGTAACTAATGACTGAGATCCTGGTATGTCACGCGCCTCGCGGTAAAACCCCGCATGCGGATTTTGAGGGTGTGACATCATCCATCACATGTGGGAACATCTCCACCTCTTCTCCTTGATACTGCCCTGTCAATTTGTTGAGTAGAGATCTTCCTAGTGAGTTTTGCACAAACACATCACCTTCTCTTTCAACATTGGGGATACATTCTTTATGATCAGCTGGATGAACCTTAGAACATGTACATCTTGTTGTCTTTCTGCATTCTTATATGGTCATACAAGCAACCAAAATGTATTGGAGTAGTTGTACTTTCTTCCCTCAAAGATGCCAATAATTCCCGATAAGATGTGCCTCGAGAATCTGTCCAATCTGGACTTCCTGTTGGAGATGCACTTGAGATAGGTGTGGCATAGGAATCTATACGACTTGCATAACCTTCCCTTTATAATCTCACTGTGTTGATAGTCTCCGTCATACCCCATTAACTGAAAAACTTTCTGAATGTATTCGTGATCAAATACATCAGGGTGACCTTCTTCACTTTCTCTGAACTCCAGCGCCCTCCTTATTTTTCGTTCATCAATTCTCAGTTGTTGATTTTTAATTGAGGCATAAATTACTTGTTCTTCATTTTCTTCCTCGACCCTCGCAGAGTCCCAGAAATCTATCATGTGTGATTGGTAGATAATAGGATCCGCTGTTAGCGCATAAAACAATCTACTTCTTCTTAGAAAGCGGATGATGTCTCTGCATCCATCTTCCAATTCTGGATTCAGAAATGCGCATATGTTATGATCTTTGATGAATCGATTAGTCATACTGGCTTCGATGTTTGATTGATGTGTGGATTATTTGTATGGAATGAACGATTTCAGCGATTGTTGATGAAAGGGGTTTGAGAGATTTTCTAGGGCTGAGAAGGTTTTTGAGAATGAGTAGAAAGGCCAACGGTCGAGATATCCTTTTTATGCCTTTTCAGACAATTTAAAAAATATTTAATATTATGGGACCCATTTTCCTTTATACCCTTCTGAGGTTATTCACAAGTTTATGCTTCCGCAGAACATCTACGGAAGACTAAAACTTTCCTTTTTTATTTGATTTAATTTTATTTTTCCGCAGAACATCTACGGAAGGCAAAAACTTTGCTTTTTTAATCTTAACAAATTAATTCTTCCATAGGAACATCTACAGAAGACAATCTTAAACACAATGTTAGATCATTTGTTGTTTGCTATTGGACCTTGTTGACTCTACTTCATGGCAATTGTGCAAAATTGATTTGGTTAAAACCTTCAGATATCCTGCAGCCAAGTTAGTGCTCAAGTTCCAACTTTCTTCATTTAAAGATGTAACACATTTGATACTTAGATTTTCATGCTGATTTACTACTCCCCCTAAATTTGTGATTAATCATAAAATTATGCACTTATAAAAAATTTATAAAGAATAGCACGAAAAACATTATCTGTCCAACTAACTAGTAAAGAAAAGAACAAAACCAGAAATTATTTACAAGCATTGACATCATATAATGGGATCATACTATAACACTAAGAAACTTCCTAATGACAGTTTTGGTTGATGATAGAAGACAGATCTAGTGTTGATTGCAAGTATATTGATCCGCATAAATTCAAGCAAGAGTGTATAGTCAACTTGACATGCTATTTATCATGTTTTAAAATTGTTTAAAGATGGACAAGTATGGACTCCACATTCAATTCAAATTGAAGTTTTGTCCTCCGTAGATGAGTCAATTTATCACTTTTTCACATTTAAAACTATGTTTCGTAAGTTATAAGCTCTATCTTAAGATTTCTTTGAAATCTTATTAATGCTGATATGATTTGTGAGCTCTGAATTAATATACAGTTGATCACCATGGATTCTTTTAGAGTTGTTCCTTTTGGAATCTTTTGTTACTAAGCATCAAGACACCAAGTCTTTACTTACGTAACACAAAGGTGCCCCGGAACTCAGGTCTTTGCTTACGCAAAACAGAGAGTTCAAGAGGCGCAAAGATAGAGGTTATAAAGTGTTACAACATAATGTGCTTAGGTGAGTAAGTTGATCACAACAGGATAAGACTTACTTCCTTGCTCCTCAAAATGGAATTAGCCACAGTTTGTCACCTTGACATTATGTTATGCATGACTTGTTTATTTTCAACTCAAGCTGAACCTACTCACATATCAAATCACATCTGATCAGTCTATATGAATTATTTGATAAATGAGGAAAGTAAGCAAATGTATAGTGTACTATCATTTCCCATTATATGAACTGCTTATTTAATAAAATATATAAATAAGACAGTAGTTTTGTATTTTTATATGTTTTAAGAATATTTTTGGCTTTTTCATATTAATAACAATCTGAGGATGAACAAGTTTGTTCTTCCGTAGATGTTCATATTAAAACTATAATGGACATAACATGCTTTTCATTATGTTGATTAAGACTTAATCTAAATTGATCATGCCTAATGACTCAATTAAGAAATTAAATCTAACTAAATCAAAGGCTTTAGTGAATAAATCAACAAGCTGATTTGTTGTATCCACCTTAATCAACTTGATTAAATCTTTTTCTGAGCAATCTCTCAAAAAATGATATCTGATTTCAATATGTTTTGTTTTACTATATTGTACTGGATTAGCAGTGATGAACATAGCAGCTGAGTTATCAATATGTATTGATGTTTAAAGAAAATTGTAACCATAATCAAGTAATTGGTTTTGCAACCATAAGACTTGAGAGCAACCAGCTGAAGCAGCTATGTATTCAGCCTCAGCTATGGATACTGAAACATTTGTTTGCCTTTTGCACTGCCAAGAAACTAGTCTTGGTCCTATGAATTGGCATCCACCAGTGGTTGATTTTCTGTTATTGTTGCAGCCTCATAGTCACTGTCGGAATATGAGTAGAGTTTAAAATCTTCTTCTTTGGGATACCAGAGTCTAAGAGCTGGTTTTCCTTTAAGGTATCTGAAAATCCTCTTCACTGCATTCATATGTGACTCCTTTGGGTCTGCTTGGTACCTAGCACAAACACACACAACAAACATTATGTCAGGTCTACTGGCAGTTAAATACATTAATGATCCTATCATAGATCTATATAATTTTTTATCAACAAACTTTCTTGTAGGATCTGGTACAATCTTATCTATTGTTGATGCTAGTGTTTTGCATGAAGATGAATCAGCAAGGTTGTACTTCTTTAAAATTTGATTCACATACTTCTCCTGATTGATGAAGATCCATCTGGTTTCTGATGAACTTGCAAATCAAGGAAGAATGTTAGTTCTCCCATGGAACTCATTTAAACTCAGATTTCATTAGACATTCAAACTCTTCACATAATCTCTTATTTGTTGATCCAAATATGGTATCATCTACATATAATTGGACAACTAAAAGATCTTGATGTTCATGTTTTAGGAATTGAGTCTGATCAATTATTCCCCTTTTGTAACCATGCTTGAGTGAGAAAGATGATAATGTATTATACCACTTTCTTGGGGCCTGATGAAGTCCATACAAAGCTTTGTCAAGCTTTTAAACCCTGTGTGGATAATCAGGATCTTCAAAGCCAGGTGGCTGAGCAACATAGACTTCTTCATCAATTTTACCATATAAGAAGGCATATTTTACATCCATCTGGTAAACTGTGAACTTCTTATGTGATGCATAGGCTAGAAAGACTCTAATGGGTTCAATCCTTGTAACAGGAGTAAAGACTTCATCATAGTCTATCCCTTCTTCCTGAGAATAACCTTGTGCTATCAGCCTTGCTTTGTTTCTCATAATAATGCCTCTGTCATCTAGTTTGTTCTTGAATAGCCACCTTGTGCCAATTGGATAATGGCCTTTAGGAAGATCAACTAGATTCCAGATTTTCTGAATTGCTGAAGTTCTTCTTGCATTGCTTCAATCCAGCTATTATCTTTCAATGCTGCAGTGATGTTGGGAGGAACCACTTGTGAAAGAAAGCAAGAGAACAGATAAATATTGGCCGATCCCCCTTGTCTTCTTGTAGTTCTATCATTAAGATCACCTATCATGTTTTCAATAGGATGATACTTATGAATTCTGGATGTTGGTATTGATTCAACTTGAATGGATGAACCCAAGTTAGTGATGTTGGTTGATGGAGATGGAGTCAGCTGGGATGGGGAATCCACAAAGTAGTCGAAATTATCATGTGGCTGATCTTTTGATGTTGAATTATGTCTATTTATATCAGCTTGTATTTCTGCAGATGTAGGCATAGCATTCGCAGCAGCTACAGGTACAACTACAGATGATGTAGTTTGTTAAACTGCATGTGTGGGTGGTGGATGTTGAATGTTTTCTGTTGAATTGTGAACTTCAACTGAATGTAATGGGTCATCTCCGGAAGTAGTAATATCTACAGATGTAGAAGGAACTTCTGCGGATGTAGAAGGAAGTTCTGCGGATGTAGATTTATTGTTTCCATCAGGATGATCTTTGCTTGTTTGAATTGAAGGGCCAGGATCAGTAACATTTTGAGTAAGTGACTGGACTACTCTTGGTGGATCAGCTGTCAATGGCACTTCACCCATGTTTGGAGGAACATAAGGATAACATGTATCTGCAGGACCTGCCATATTCAAATAACCTGTGTTAAAATGAGTTTGTTAATGCATCTATATCAAACAACCAAGATGATCCTTTTACAGATTTTGGAAACAAGGATTCATTAAAAGATACATTAGGAGTTTCTTCCATAATGTTTTCATGTGGAACATAGACTCTGTATGATTTAGATGTTGATGAGTAACCAACAAAGAAACCATCATAGGCTTTTTCTGTAAACTTTCCTAATTGATCTTTTGTGCTTAATATGGACACATGACACCCAAAAGCTATAAAATATCCTATGAAAGGTTTTCTTTTAAACAAAAGCTCATATGGTGTTTTATTATGTTCTTTGACAATTAATGTCATGTTTTGAACATTGCATGTTGTGTTCACAGCTTCTACCCAGAATGTGATTGGCAACTGTGAATCAGCAAGCATTGTTCTTGCTGCTTCAATAAGAGTTCTATTTCTTCTTTCGGTAACTCCATTCTGTTATGGTGTTCTTGGTGCACTGAATTGTCTTGATATGCCTTTGTCCCTGCAAAAGGAATCTAAAATATGATTAACAAATTCGGTTCCATTATCACTTCTTAGGATTTTGATTTTTAGATCAAGTTGATTTTCAATCTTAGTGATAAACTCTATCAATGTTTCTAATGTTTTACTTTTAAGTTTTAAGAAAAAGACCCATGTGAATCTAGTGAAATCATCAACAATCACCAAACAGTATTGCCTTTTTCAATGCTCATGACATTGTTTGGACCAAAAAGATCCATGTGCAATAGTTTGAGTGGTGTTGTGTTTGTGCTAATTGTTTTGGATTTATGAGACACTCTATGTTGTTTTCCTTTGAAACATAATGAACAGTGATTAGAACAATAAAATTCTTTCTTTGGAAGGCCAATGACTAAGTCATTTTTGACCAACTTATTCATGTTCTTCAAGTTAGAGTGAACCATTCTTCTATGCCATAGTTGAGATTCATCTTCTGATGACTTAGAAATCAGGCATGTTTCATTGCTTGTTATAGATGTGTTGTTCATATCCAAAACATATGTGTTGCCTTTTCTTGGTGCTTTAAGAAGGATCCAGTCTTCTGGAATTTGAAAACCTGGCTTAAGAATGTAACAATAGTTAGTATCAAAGAAAGTAGTATAGTTTTGATCACAAATTTGAGAAACACTTAATAATTGAGTTGTAAATTTTCACAGAAGTTAACTTTCTCAAAATTTAGAACACCATTGGTTACCATTCCTTCACCAATGATTTTACCTCCCTTCTTATCCCCATCAAATGCTACATAGGAAGCATTTTTATGTTTGAAGTCATGGAGGAGAGAACAGTTTCCCATTATGTACCTAGAACAGCCACTGTCAACATACCACTTGTTGTCAGTCCTCCCTGGATGTTTCTGCAAAAATAATGAAATCAGTTAGACAGTGGAGCCCAAGCCTTGATGGTCTTGGGCTTGCCATTGTTATCTAATATTATTATTCTCTCATGAATGAGCCTAGATGACTCTAGATTGGTTTTAGATTCCATTAATTCATTATGTTTTGTTTTGGGTGAGGATGATTCTTTTGATGATGAAGATGAAGCACTATCATCTTGTTTCACACTCACTTCCTCTTTCACCTCTTCTTTCATTAACTTTTTCTTTGAACTAGAGGCTGAGGCTCTTTCTGAAAAGATTTATGTATCCTTTGTCCTTGACAGGGGTACATGATTACTTTTTTCAAAGTGATCAAAGAAGGTATCATCTTCTTGCAACACTACCTTTTTATGAGGTTTTGAGATAGTTGTATCTCCTTTTTCTTTGATGAATTATCAGCAGATGTTTTCTTGTCTTTGCATTCTTCTACTTTTGTTGCTGATTCTTTTGCTTTGGTGTTTTGATTCATCATTCTCTAAAGATTCTGAATTTGATTCAGAAGTCTCAGCTTTTTGCTTCTTGGGGACCTTTAATTTGTTCTTTTTGTTGAAGAAACATTCTTGAGTGGAATGATTGTGCTTGTTGCAGATGGCACAATGCTTGTTGAAGTAACAATCTGAGGTCATATGATTGTTCATATTGCAGATGGAGCAATAGCTACTGAAGTAGCACTTTTCTGTGCTGTGGTTGTGCATATCGCACCATTTGCAATACATCTCTTCAGCTTCACTGTCAGAGTCAGCTTCTATCTTTGTCAGTTTCTTTATCAATATCTTCTTTTGCTTCTTCAATTCTTTCTCACTCTTTACATCTGAAAGATCCAGTTGTTTACCTTTCTGGTTAGCAGTTGAATCCTCTGGTAATTTCTTCTTCCGTAGATCTTCTACGGATGACTGTTTAGGTTCTGATGATTTCTTCTTCCGCGGATGTTCTACGGAAGACTGTTTTGTCTTCTTCCGTAGATCTTCTACAGCTGACTTTAGAACATTTTTCCTTTGCTTTTCTATGGATGTGTGAGAACCTGTCTTCTTCTTCCGCAGGTGATCTGAAGTGAGACTCTCTTCTTCCTCTGTAGTTCTTTTTGCTGCCTGACTTTTATGTTGTTTGTTGAGTTCATGAATGCCTTCATTTAACTGACCAATCCTTGTGTAAATGGTCTTCAGGAGATTTCTTTGTTTTGGTGGATAGGGCAACTTGATCTCATCAAGGATTTTGGGAGTTATAGAATCAATTACCACACATTTTCCCTTACCCAAACCAGCACTTTCTTGTTCATTAGGCTCATCACTATCATCTATATCATCATAGTTATCAAGTTGAAGTTCTGAGTCATTTTGTTTTGAGAATTTTGATTCAGATGAATCAGTTTCAATGGATTCAGAATCCTTGTCATTTATCCCTTCATTATTTTAAACTTTTGACTCAGTTTTGGTGCTAGACACAAAATGATTTGTCAAACTGTTGGTCATGGACTCAGGTAGGGTGGTGTAATTATCATTAATTGGTGGAGCAACAGTATGATATCCCAACCCAGACTTGTTCTTTGATTCAATATGAGAGTTTAACAGTTTCTCATACTGCTGTGATGATAGTTGGAATTTCTGAAGTTTTACTTCAGTTGATGCATGATCTGACATGGACTTGGTTAATGAGTTGGTCAAATGCTCAACTTGTGCTTTCAAATTATAATTTTCAGACATAAGTTTGTCTAAATCCTTTTGTAGTGAATTTATTTTGACTTGATAAAGTTTATGTTCTCTTTCATGAGATTCATTTAAAAGCATAGTTTCTTTGACTTTATCAGCCAATTGTTGAGCATGAGCCCTGTATCTCTCAACCTCATCAAAACATAAGGAAGAACATAACCTTTCTCTTACCTCTCTGGCCATTGGTGGAACTTTGTTTTCCATATTAGCCATCAAAGCCTGGTTTTCTTCTAGTACTTCCTTCTTGTACATGCTCCAGTCACAAGTACCATCCTACAAAATAATCAAACCAGTTTCTTTAGAATTATTGGTACCTGTTAAAGAGCCTGTGGCTGGTGGGGATGAGTTTGTTAGTTGTGGTTGCTTGAAGCTCCTCTGATTTGCTTGTCTTGTATCTGTTGTTGATTGCTGATTGTTGTTGTATTCCCTGGAGAAGTGACCATACAGATTACATTTGTAACACCTCACCTTAGATTTGTCAACACCAATTTTTTTTGTTCTGCCTCCTACTGACAATCCCTTGTTTCTCTTCATGTACATTTTGGCTCTATAAGCAATCATGGCCATTTGCCATTGCAGATCCCTCTCTTCTACTTCATCTGAACAAAGTTCTTCAAGGTCTTGCTGACAGAAGTAGGCAGGAGTCAAGGAACTTCCCAAGTAGGCTTGAAAGCTTGAACTAAAAGCTACAAAGGCTGCCTTCTGTTCTTCTGATTCCAGAACCACAGTAATTGGTTCTGTTTGATTGCTGGATTTGTTGGATTTGGAGTCATTTGACTTTCCTTTTGCTTTTCTGTTTTTATTGTTTTGAGAGTTTAACTTGGAGGGCTTGGCAGCATAGAAGCCAGTTTCCTCTCCAGTATCACTTTCAACACAAGAGTTATCTTCATCATCATTAGAGATGAAGGCACTTCCAACACCCTTAGTTTCTTTGAATTGGTACGGTGCTATAGGTGCTTTAACATTCTTGTTTCTGGTTTTCTCGTCTAACTCCAAAGCTTCTACCTTTGCAACCAGAGTGTCCAACCCAATTGCCTTCAGATCAATAGTATTCTTGAACATGGACACAGTGTGGGTCCAGCTTTCTGGTAATGAATGAAGCATCTTCTTGTTTAACTTCTCGTTGATGTAATTCAGTTCAAAGATATTCATCTCTGTAACAAGTTGCATAAACATGTGGAGTTGTTGAGGAACAGACTCACCCACAATATGATGAAAAGTCTCATACTATGAGCGAAGTGTATCCTTTTTTATTCTCCTTATCTCGTCACTTCCTTCACACAAAGTGTGCAGGATTTTCCGTAATGAGTTTGCTGTTTTATATGATTCACACCTTAAGAGATCTTCAGGCAAAGCCATAGTAAGCATACTATATGCTTTGATGTCATTCTTAACTCTCTTGGCATCATCAGGTGACAGATTTTTTAAACTTACGGGTTGATTGTTATCTTTATAATCCGGTCCTAAAGCAGGTGGAATATAAGGACCTTCAGTAATCGACACCCATAAATTAGAATCTGTAGAATTAACATGATTCCTAAATCTGATTTTCCAAGTTTTAAAATCAGATTTATTTTCCAACTTCGGAGGTTGATAAGCGCCAACCACATAATTGCTCATGTTAATTAACTTGTTTAAATAAACACCAATTAAACAAATCAAACTGATAGATCAATTGATCTAGATCAATGAGCACGTGGCTCTGATACCACCTGATAATCTGAGGATCATTGCAGGAATTATCAATTTGATTTTAACAAGTATTGATCATGGAATTATCAATACCTGCTGTTTAACGGATTGTTTATCAAAAGTTGAAATCGATGAACAAAGAAGAACAATTAGAAAAACTAAACGTAATAATGCAATACAAAGATTGTTTTCAATTGCTCTTCATTCACAATCAATCGATTACAATTGATTATAATGCTATATGTTCTTGATGCTTGATATTGATATATTTTTAATGTTCTTGTTGATCAATATTCATCGATCAATATATACACCAAATTGTGTATAGATATCTTCCTATTTTGTTCCTATTTTCTAGCTAATATATCGTTATTGTGTTTTGATATTCTATTTCTATATGTACGAATCCTTGCCTTGTTTATCGGCATAGGAGTTCACAATTTACATAGGAAATTGTAAATTACATAAAGAATGTTGTTGTTGTGACGTGGAGTATTCTGTTGACTTAGTTATCCTTCGCCGTCATTGATTTGATGATATTGCTCTAACATGTTGACTTGTTAACTTTTTGTTACGTACTTGATGATTTGAAACAATACAAGTTTGTTAATCTTCCGTAGGAATTGGTCTTCCGTAGGAAGTTCTTCTTCCCCAGCAATTAGTCTTCCGCAATAACACTTTGTCTTCAGCATTTGTTCTTCAGTGGTTGTGCTTTCGCAGGAGTTCTTGTACTTGTTCTTCAGCAGCAAGCTCTCCTTCAGTGCTCCACTTGATCTTTGGTCTTGTTTAGCAGTTATTGTTCTTCCGTAGGAGATCTACGAAAGCACAAACTTCAGTTATGCTCCGGAGAACATCTATGGAAGAACACTTATTCATCCGTAGGTTGTTCTAACACTTAGTCAATTTTTCCAAATTGACCAAGTCTGATGTTTCCTGTAATAACATAAACTAACACACACAATAATATGGGTTACCATATAATTCATGCAATACATTATATTATCAAAAAGGGAATTAGAATGATTAATTAGAAGAGTTGACAAGTCAACTAAACCTATACATTTGATCTAGTTCTAACACCACCCTCACTTGCAATTGTCCATACTCAACAACCTTCTCAGGTCCACATTGATATGAACTCACTCATTCAAAGCTTGTTTGAGGAGTGTATACCAAGGGCTATGCCTACTCCATCTTACCCTGCTAAAAATCTAATAGTAGGATGGAGGTATGATGCTGAAAGGAGAGCCCTGGTAATCTCTAGGTCTCAGAAACAATAAGAAATATTCAACTTCTACAACCTAAGATACTATGAGAGCACCTATGTAGTTGACCTCCCACTTGCCAACCCAAATCAAAACATGCATTCTGCAAGGTTAGCTGATAGGATTCAACATAGGGTGCTTGAAGAGTTCAAGCTGAGAACCAAATTATATAGACAGAGGCTAGCAGGTAAGACTGTTGGTCAACTGGATGTTGAGGTAGACCCTAAGATTATCTTCGAAGGGGAAACCTTGGTTGAAAGCCTAGTAGTTGAGCCTGTGAACCTCGAGACAGGAACTACTTCAACACCCATTACTCTCAGTGAGCACCAGCTGGTGAAGGTGTCTTACAGCCTCTCTCTGGCCAGAGCTCAAGTAAAGCACCAAGCAATGAAAGCCAAAACTCTCTCCACCCTGAGTCATACAAGCCTATGAGTGACAAAGGGAAGAGGAAAATGACCTTTGAGGAGATTGAGGAGGAGAAGAGAGAGAGAGGAAGAGGAAGGCAAGGTAGAGAGTTCAAGTGGGACCCCTGGCTTCCTGGAAGCTACAATCAGGCTGCCCCCAGGCCAAGAACTCAAGATGATAAGTTAAGGGCAGCCAAATTAAACTATTTGGGGTCCAAACACCACAATATTGATGAACTCATCTCTCTCCCCTTAGATGAACTAAATGAACTGGCTGACCTGAAAGTGTCAAAAGAGAGGAAGGAAGCTGAGGATGCAGAATTGCTCCAAAAGATCAAGGAAAAAAGATGGAGAAAAAGACTCTATAAAGCTCCTACCCTCTCCACAGTTCAGGAAAGCCTTGAGGCAGAGGCTGTGGCTACTAAGCAACAAACTCAGGTAGGTAGGGAACAAGACAGGCAAAACATGATAACCTAACTGAGTGCCACAGGTCTCTATCAGGAAGCAGTCCTTCTTCCCTTATCATATGAATACATTGAGTTTGAATACCTCAAGCAGCTTGACCAACAAGTGCAAAAATAGCAAAAATCTACAAAGAGGAAGATGAGGGAAGAGGATGCAAGGTCAATAGTCGCCATCAAAGCAAATCTAATTAAGTCTGCTGATAGACAAAAGATGGTGAGCTTCTTGAAGCTGTATGGATTCTTCGGAAGGAGACTTGGTCCAATGTTCCTATCCACTATGGATGAGCACATTAGAGTGATCAAGTAGAAGATCAAAAAAGGTGAGCTGGTTGACTTGCATTCTCCACCAAGTCAGGCTGCACCTGAAGCTGAGGTCAAGTTGAACCCCAGGAGACAACATAACCTGGACCTAGTGCTGCATCACAGCCAGCTTTATCTTTTGATTCATAGCAGGGTCCTGACCCTTCTCCTTCTAAACTTATGAAGGACAAGGACCCAACTGAGAAGGACAAACAAGAACAATTTGGTACTGTATGCCAGTCCTCTCAATTAAAGTACAAAAAGAGAAAAAGGTTGGCCATAAGAAGGGATAAGAAGAAAAAGAAGAAGTCCAAGGCATCCACCTCTACACCTCAGGATGGATCAGAACATCCTGAGGGTGCTCAAGAAGAGACTGCTCAACAAAGTCCACTCATAGTAGAGTCTCTTGCTGCTGAGAGACCCATCTTGTCTTGGGTGTTTGCTACTAACCCAGAAAGATGGTATGTCACTAGAGATCAAGGAGGTCAAGACATTTACTTCTAGCAAAATATTCTTGATCTCCCTCTGCATGATCTCTATGATATGAGAAGATACTCTGAGAGTCTGAGGAATCCTGACCAACGGATAATAAATGGAATGGTCTTGATTCTGATGAGGACTATCAACAGATAAAGATCAAAACTCAAAGGTCTTTTTAGTTTTGGTAGCATCAGCCTAGTGGGAGTTTGTAAGGAATACACTTAAAGGCTGATGCAACCAAAGAACAACCAAAGATCTCTCATCATGCATATGTGAAGTACAAGAAAGTTACTTCGGAAGATTTGATATAGCTCAGTGAATTATGCTAAGTATCAAATCTTCCAAAGCCAAAAAATCAATTCTTCCAAAGCCAAAGATGAAGTCTTCCGAAGCTTCAAAGACAAAGTCTTCTGAAGCCAAAGACTGCTTTCTTCCAAAGACAGGGAAGACATGCTTTCTCTGACTTACTTTTGACAAAAGTTGAACTACCTTTCCACGACCATTTCTGAAGACTCACCAACCAGCATGGTTTGGTGAAAAGTACATGCTTTTGTCAACTGTAGATTAAGGTGTTGAGTCTGTAACTTTCCAACTATGTACTTATATCCTTTTGTAATATATTAGGATGTGAGCTATGGCATGTCATAGTCACCGGTCAAAAGACAATCTGTCTTTTTACTCTACATTGATCTTGTTGTCTAGATTAGTGTTTCTAGCAGGCCTTTAAAGTATGGCTGGCTCTAGGATGTAGTATAAAGTATCTCAAGTACTTGTATTTAGATGATAAGTTTTGTAACACTTGTAAGAACTTAAGAGCAATATACAACATTCTTGAAAACCATATTATCTTGTTCTTGTTATTGTTCTTTTACTTGTGTTCTTCGTTTCATCCTAACCGGTTCCCTATTTGATCTGCTAAGTGTTCTAACTCTCTCCACCTTGTGAAATTGTTGCATTGACCACCCTTCAATAGTTCTGCACAAGATAATTTCAGTACATGCAGCATCTCAGACTCTATATATGAGTCTGGTTATATGTCAAGAAACACCAACGCTCTATATCCAAGCTCGAGAGTTTGAAACAACATGTACACCTAATATAATTATGGATTAATAGAACTTTAAAGCTGCATTTTAAAAGCAACTAGAATTTTCCTTAAGCGCTTTGCGCGAGGAATTCCTTCATGATTCCAAACATCAAAACGCGAATACTAAAACACATTGCAATGATTGACATTCCAGCCTAAAACACCTAGGCATTTAAAAAGATAAAAAAACTCACATCGCAACAGCTTTCACGTCTTAAAACCTTATAGTGCTCTCTGTCAATAAAGTCTTTGGTGTAAAAAAAAAACCCCAAAAGCATGCTATTAGGCTATTTGTGTTTTAAATATATATATGTAAATGGTTTATTGAAGATTATTTAGGTTAAGTTTATATAATTTAAGAAATTAAAATTAATAATATTATGTCATTATGTAAAACTAATGGGCGCCTCTTTTGTTGACTTTTTTACATTTTGAAAGAAAAAAAATAAAAGTGAAAATTGAGAGAGTAAGCAAAGCATATAGTATATCACCCTGATATATAAATAAGTTGATAATTAGTAATATTTTAATTATATGGATTGAATTATTAGAATAAGATGATCAGGTATTATTAAAAAAACTGTTAGAGATAATGCATAAATGTGTTTTAGTTAAATTAAAAAAAAATATTCGTAAAAAATGCTTAAATTAAAGATAAGAAATGTTCAGTTTTGTGGAATAACCATTTTTAAAAACATAATAAAGCACAAAAAGTTATCAATGTTTAAGGAAAAGTGAAATTGAAGAAGATCAGCAGTTACGTGTATTTCAAAATTCTTCCTCCAATGCCTTTGATTAATGACGTAACATCATCCTATTATCTTAATTATTGACTTCTTTCATCAAATGTCTACAATCTCTTTTATATTTTTTAGACAAAACCCATTTTTTGCTTGAACCAATCCCATATTGTGTGTATAAAGAAAATGTTTAAATACAAAGTGGTTTTATGGCGCGATATGTACTAAGTGATATGGCTTATTGATCTAAGAATTAAACTTTGTTTTTACTTCATGTGTTTTGGTCCAAATAACAATTTGAATATAGAGGTTTTAAAATCACTTTTTTCTTCCATGTGGTATGTAATTTGTCCTGATTACTCCAACTCACTAACATCAATAGTTTTAATTGTTAAAGGTAAGGGCATTTAGTCGTTTCATATATAATGAATATTTGTATAATGTACTCAAATTAATAAAAGGACGAGTTGTATAATCTAGTTAAGCCCAACATCATCATCATCTTCCACGGCCACCAGTAAAATTGTAACTACCCACCAAAATCAAGCAAGTTGAACCATCACCAACATCATCATCATATTTCACCCACCTTGATGTTACCCTTAAATGAAAATCAAACCCTAAATTGGCCGTGACACCATTGATCGAAAACCATAATCTAGCCCAATCAGAGAACGCTAAAGAAATGACTCCTGTGGCCGCCTCTATCACCTATTTGCTTCTGGAACCATTGACTTCCACCAAAATCAAACCCAAAACCGTGTTGCTTCTAAATCATGTTAATCACTATTACATAAAGTATTTCATGTTAATAGATTTTTGAATGAATTAATAAAAAAATTGTTTCAGTGATATTAACAAATGCAGAAACTTTGTTAATCAATGTTAACAACTCTCACAAATGTAATAAAAACAATAGAAAAATAACATATAAATACTTTATATATTTCATTAAAATATTACAAGCTACTATACAATGTACATAAGCAAGTATGGATAGGGTAACCTATCAACTGTTACATTGAAAAGTTTTATACCAAGAACTACAACGATTACACGTGGATAACCAGCTGGAAAACAAAAAAAAAAAAAACATCTACAGATCAATGTTTTAATCTTAGCTATTAATCTACATAATATGACATACCACGATTGTGTATTGTTATTGGTTAACATAAAGTAAATAACAAGACAAACAAAATCGATTGACAAATGGGCAGAGGATCTTCTAAAGTGGAGAGTTAATCACAGAGTCCATTAAGAGTTGACTGTGTCTTTGGTAGTTGGATACTTCAAAAGCCTATTTCTTCATCAGCAGATTAACTAAATCAATAGATGAGCATGTTTTGAGTAGCCTCAGCCTCAAATATCCTAACACGTGTATATACAATATAAATAACTAATAAGATAGAAAGTGTTTCAGAAACAAGAATGCCTTTTATGTCAATTCCTGTTTTGTACAGACCAAATGAATCCTTTTATATAGAGATCAAATCATCATAGTAATTGAAAATACATTGCAACTCTTCATGAATGAATACAACTAATAGCGGTTATAACTATCGGCAACACCAGTGAAAAATCTATCAGTTGTAACTTAACACTTATCGCCTAGTTGATGTCGATTTCAGTGGCACCTACTGCTTAGTTGTCACTGATTCTTTAGTTGCCATTACTTGATCAATTGCTACTGATCTCAGTTTTCACAAAAGATTAATCACCAATGATTTGTATTGTCGCTAGCAACTTGCAGCTGATCTTAATTTCCACTATTTACTAGTTGATGAACATATGCTACTAATGGACTAAGTTACCATTTATCATTCAGGGACACTGCTCCTTAGACCCCATCAACGTCAAAACGGTTTTAATTACCGAACCGGATCAGATTGGAGTCCGGTTCCTCCGACCGGTCCAGTCCAGTTTTGTGTTGTACCATCAATTTCATTTGCTATTTTGCTTACAATAAAACTTAAACATCTTATCACATGAGGGTGACACAGTTTCAATATCTTTATGACATTAGGGCACATTACAATTCTACAAATGTAAGGAACAAACAGGTAGTGTGTATGCAACATTCTTTGTTGGATCCACTGTATCAATGAGCGTGTTTGGAGGAGACAGTTGGGGAAGAGAAGCACACCACCGGAAGACGAGAGTCCAACATCTCCTCTTGGACGTCGCCGGCGATCATTCTTCCTCCTACCGGAAGCTCTCTTCCGGCAAATATGCATGTCTCGTGTGCCCTCATAATCCCCTCATCGATACCCCTGTAATGCTATCTGTATGTTCTCAATCCCCCTTGAAATCCTAACCCTACAAATTTGATTCAAATTGACTGCTGGTGGTTTGTGTTCTGTGTGACATTGATATGTAGACTTGCGGTACGCATATGTTTTGTAACTATAGTATGACAAATTGATTGATATATGCATTTGGTTCGCTTGGGTGTTTTGATTGATTCAACTTATTGGGTTTATTGTATTGTGGATTTGGGTGTTCTTCCTTATGTTAGGGTTTGATATGAGAAATTTGTGTTATCTCACGGTGTTTGATTCCTCTGTACCTCATTCTTTATCTGCTTCATGAAATATATGGATTTTCGATTTTTTCTCCTGATGGAATTATTTTCTAATGTGTTTTAAAGGTTTATAATTGATTAGAGATGAGATGTTTTGGGTTCAAGTTTTACATGTAAAATAAAAATAAAAATTTTAGGTTGGTCAGTGAGTTTTCTTACCCAAGGTAGGTTTCCTTTAAGGGTTGGTCTCAAGTTACTAATGGCACGGTCAGATGTAAGAGCTTTCCCTTGGGGTAGGCTAGAGCCTCATGGTTCTGTATTCTAGTAATAGAGATGGTCGGGTGAGTCAGTAGCCGTTAGCGATCCAAAGAGCCTTTTAGAAAAAGAGATGATTAGAAACTGGATTATTTCATGTTTGTGTTCATGTTTAAATAGCAATTAATTATGAAAATTTTCTGGTTAAAGTTTAATATCAGATACAATTCACATTGAGGCACTTAAACAACAACTTGTTTCATGTTGTTTCTTCAAGATTTTTGTCTTGTGGAGCATGAATTGAACTTTTTCATGCTTGTAATTACCTATCTTGCTAACCTTAACTTTATTCCCAATGTTAACTTTCAAACACCTAATGCTGTTTATTGGAAATCAATTTGCAGATTCACGCGAAATCAAAACGTCATCTTGCTGCTGAAAGTAAGCTCAAACAAGGAGAAGAAGAAAGGCAATATGAGATGAATAAACGAATAGCCTTGTCGGTAGATTCTACTTCCATGGGCAAAACTGGTCACACATCCACCAAGCATGCAAACTTAGCTAGCAAACCACTGACTGAAAAAACACGAAAGGCCACTTTTGATGTACTTCACCATAGTCATCCTGAACAACCTACTGCAGTTAACAGCCAATCTAGATGCCCGAACTCTGAGAAGGCGACATATAATTTGACCAATTCGAGCTTTGTTCAAACGGAGGCAATGGGTAATGATGTTGTGCAGCTGCCCTTAGATTATCGTGAGCGCAGGGAGAGGGAACTTAAGTTTACAGCAGCTGGTTGGAAGCGCGATTGCCATGGAGGATGGTTCAGAGATGAAAATGTAAACCTTTAAATATTCCCTTCAAAAGGGTTATTCTTTATTTGAGTCTAATTCCCAAAATATTATCCTAATTGTAATTACATCTTTCATGCAGGTTGAATTTGATTCCGATGAAGAAGATCCAAATGAGTATTTTGCAAATTGTAAATGAGTGATTATGGAAAAGGTGGTTTGATGAACAAGATCTTGTAACTAACTTTCGAACAGAAGAATCAACTGCTGGTGAAAAGTTATCAAGTTCCTCTTAATTTTTATTGTTTTTGTACATTTTCTATTTATGTTTGGTGAATTCTTTATGTTGTTTTTAACAAAGTTTGATCCTGCACTTCATAAGTATGATCTGTTGTCTTTATACTTAGCAACTGAAAGTTTATGCTTATCTTGATGTAAAGAAAATGCTTTATATACCCATTTATTGGAAGAAATTATTTTACCCATTAGGGGTGTTCAAACTTCAAGTTCAAACCAATCTTTATAAACTGAAGCATGCTAGTCAGATTATATGGTTTGGTTAACGATTAGGTTTATAAGTTAAATTGTCCGGCTTATGGATGGGAACTTAGAATAGTTGGGTAAACTAGGCTGACCTTAACCCTTTTTATTTATTATTATTTATAGATATGCACTTGTGTATACAAGTGGAAATGTCCGCGAGTTGTTACGGGTGTATCTGTTTTGTCTTATGTTTTTTCATTCATCTTTGATATGTGAATATTTTTTAAAATGCGAGTGATTTTCGAAAATAATAACTTTAGAAATGTGCTTACATTGAATTATCTAGTATATAAACTATATAATTAGTTTTGGATATTTTGTACATAATCATAAACTTAAACCCGACTGCAAAACTTAGAGATTCAAAAAAAAAAAAACAGACTTTGTTTATGTGAATATCATGGTCAATATTTATAGAATGGTTTCATATTTAGTAAAAAATATTTTTTTCTTAGGTAGTTAATATTAAAAAACTATTATTGGTAACAATTCAATATAAATGTATATTAAATCCGGAGGTTCATGATCTGTATGGTAAGGCACGCTATTGTTATGAGAAAATCATTATTAGTGATGATCAAAGTGTTGATCTTCAAAATAAAACGAAGTTTATGTATAGTACGAAACTATCAAAGATGCAAATCCTCCACCATTTTTTTAGAATTAGTATAATAATGCACAGAAGTAGCAAATAAAAAGAAATCACGACACCATAGATTTTTTAATAGTTAAACAGATACGGCAATGGACTAGTCAAGCAGGTTGGATATCCAATCTAATACGAGTCAAACATTCAAACAATTAGACTAAACGAAGCAATACACTTCTTATATGTGTCATATAACAATCATTTGCTCATCTCCATCCCTAAAAAAATATTAGAGGTGACAAATTAAAAAAATATTAGAGGTAACAAATTGAGTGTGTTGATCTAGTTGGGTAATGAGTGAAAATGGGTTTGGCTTAGAATGATGTTATACAAAGATTAAGATTTACCAGAGATATTGTTTAAATGTATAGGTCACAAAAAATGTTTTTTCATGTTTGGATGTTTTTTTTTAATATTTTTATATTTAAAACATGATATTGTTATAAATTTTATAGTTTGGTTCACGATTAGGTCTACCAATTAGATTGTTCGGCTTACGGATGGGAACTTGAAATAGCCATGTAAACCAGGCCGACCTTAACCTTCTTTTTTCCATTGTATGAATATGCACTTGTTTATGTATACTATATTAATGAACTATCTTTTTAGTTTTAAAGATTTAATGCAAACTAAAGAAAAACCATTCTTTTCGGTCAATTTGGTTTGTCGTTTTTTTAAACTGTGATTAATGATCTGCCCTAGGATTTTTGACAAAGTCCAATGAAAGAAATATTATTGTGGTTGTAAACTGAATAGCATTATATATTATGCAATTAAATAAAAGTCCAATGAAAGAAATATTATTGTGGTTGTATACTGAATTATTTGAAGAAAGATGCTTAAATATAAAGTGTATTTTTGCTACAAAGTGTATTTGAAGACACAATGAGTCAAAAAAAAGTCACAAAAAATATTTTATCTCACAATCTAAATCGAATTTCAAAAAAATAATTTCGAGCAAAAATACACTTTATAGAATAACCCACACCCTTATTTGAATGCTAACTAATCCATGTTTTGTTCTCAAGTGACATTCAATATTGTAAAGGTTCGAACCCTCCAAAATTTAGGAGGCATTTCAAAAAAAGAAAAATTACCAATGTAGTCATTTGAACAAATATTTTTATAAATATAGTCACTGATTTTAATTTTACCAAATAATTCCACTAATCAGATGAGTCCATGCGCTGACTCAACGACATATGATCCTTGATATATCATTTTTTCGCTGACTCAGCGATACCAAATCCCGATTGTATCGCCGACTTAAAAATACAAAAGTAAATAATATTGTTTTTTAATTGCATATCATACAACCTACCAAGGGTATCGCTCAAACTAATGTTGTTTTCAATGGAAAAAAGTTACACAAACACCCCTTATACTTTTAGACATTTTTTAATTTAACCTTAAAAAAGTTAAGGTTTTCAATACTTACAAAATTTAAACGATACTTTAGGCTCTAAATATTTATAAAAATAAGATGTAATAATCTTAACTTTTTAAATAAAATCAAAGTGTTTGCTATATTATAGTATGTTAAATACCTAAAAATAGTAAATTAATAATTTTAAATTCATATATATTTTAAAAAAATAATTTTAAGTATTATTATAAATTAAGATTATACGTATTTAGAAAAGATAATTTAACTAGTGTAAAATATCAAAGTTTCTGGAAGTGTTTTTGTTTTGAAATTTTTATAAAAAAGGTTTTGTTTTAGAGGTATTTGCATTTAGTGATTTTAAGTTTTAAATATTTCAAATTATAATTTTAAGTACTTTTTTGATAGCTTTTGGTTCTGAAAAATATTAACTTTTTGATTTTTAAATTCTAGTTTCAGTTTTAAAAAATTCTCTACCACATATAGAATTTATCAGAAACATTTTTTGTTTTCGTTTTAAGTCTTTTGGATTTTTTATTTAATTATGTTGTTTTTTAGTTTATATTAAAACTTAAAGTTTACGTCAAGTTACAATTGAAGAAAAACTATATTGACGAAAAACTATAAAAGATTATCAAGAAAAATCCACCAATAGGAGGTTGCCGTTTAGATTTTGCAAAATATTAAAAAGCATTAATTTTTTAAGGCTAAATAAAAAAGAGACTAAAAGTATAAGAAGGTGTTTGTGTAACTTTTTTTTCAAATAAGGTTAAATGAAAAAGAGTCTAAAAGTATAAGGGGTGTTTGTGTAACCTTTTTTTTCTCTACATTTGAAAAGTCAATTGGGCGATACCTTGGTGGGTTGTATCTCCATGTGGAGATATGGAAGTAAAAAAACTTTTTTTTTACTTTTTTATTTTAACTTTGGCGATACAATAGGGATTCGGTATCGCTAACTCAACGATAGATCGATATATTAGGGATTATATATCGTTGAGTTAGTGATAATAGACCACATGGATTATCTGATTGATGGAATTATTTGATAAATCTAAAAGTCAGTGGCTACATTTATAAACATGTTTGGTTAAATGACTACTTTGGTAATTTTTCCTTTAAGAAAACAAATCCAGGTTCTATCTATTCATTTTCAGTAATATTTGTAAAATCATGTTTTTATATATACATTTGATCTGTTTTTAACAATTAATTTTTGTTAACTAAAAGTAATTTGTTAGACTTGTTAGAATCTATAGGGGTTTTTGTTACAATTAAAAAAGAAAAAGAAACACAGAAGAGGGAAAATCTTGTTCATAGCTAACCTTCTTACATGTGTATCACAGTATATAACGACCTCAGCCAGATTTGTTAGTTCTGTCATATTCTTATTACCACTTTTACGATTCAAATCTTGTTCATAATTATGTATGCACGGTATACAGAAACATGTAAACATTTTCTGTCGGGGTTAACTCTCAGTTAGTAAGAGATCGTTGGAGGAAAATAAGTTTAAAGTTAAAAGTGCTTGTAAACATTTTTGGAGTTTGTATTAATCTCGGGCAATAAATGAAAGCTGAGACTATTAAAATCCAATAACCATTCATTTTATTATATGTTTACATTTCATAAGTAAAGTAGAAAACACACAAATGTGCATGCGTTCATGCTCACCAGTACTTCCGTTTCGGTTTAGTATACCTGGAACAGCAAGTTAAGTTGCATATCCCCATCGAATGATCCTGTGGTTTTGAGATTCCTGTTGGAGTAATACGAGGCCCCCAATAGAATATGGTCAAATGAATATTTGTTTTCATTAGTTATATTTTAGAATAAATTACTCTTTGTATCCCTGACCATTCCCAAAAATAACTAGTTGCATCTCTAATATTTAAAATCATCATTATATCCCCTGACTTTTTATTTTTACATCTATTTGAATCCACAAGGCTGACGTGACTTTTCATTTTTACATCTATTTGAATCCACAAGGCTGATGCCGTCAGCCTTGTCTGTAAACTGTCAAACATTTTCTCTCTCTAGTAAGGGTATTTTCGTCCATCTCTATTTTTACCTTAGAATAAAACAAGAAAAATTACCTAATTGTCACTTTCATCACCAACGTTTCCCTCTCTTCTCAAGATTAGTCATTGTAAATTCACACCACATTCGAAGTTTCAGTACCAATTCATACAACGTAAATGCATCCCTGCTGATATTCAGTTAAAATTTGAAGTATTGAAGATGGCTATTCCTACTTGGTCGATTCGTGGTGTAGATGATCCATTGTTTGATCCCACTGAAGTTTATGGTATTTTTTCTCTGTATTGCCGTAAAATTTTCACTTTGTTTGTTGTTTACTGTAGTTTTTAACATTGCACACATTCTTGATTGTAATAGGTAATGGTTTCATCTTATTTTCATTTGAAATACACAATGGTGGGAGGTTTATGAGGTTTCCATCAAGAATTTATATGAAGGGTAAGGTGTCATATGTAGACATGGTGGATATTGAAGTGTTCACAGTCCATGATGTTGATGCCATGATGCTGGAGCTTGGTTACCTGGTAGATGAGATAATGTACTACAACTTTAAGATTCCAGGTCAGGACTTAGATGTAAGAATAATAGCACTTGTTGGTGATTTAGATGTAAGAAAGTTAACACAATATGTGGACAAGTTTAAGATGATTGAATTGTATATTGACCACAAGGTTACAAAACTTAACATGTACTTACAGTCACCTAACCAAGGTGCAAGATTGTTGATTGAAGAGGTGGATGATAGTGGAGCATCTAATAGTAGAAGACAGTTACTACTAGAGTGGATTGAAGATGGGGATCATGAAGGGGATGTTACTGGGTAACAAGAGGATAATGAAGCCAATGTTGTTGTGGAACCAGGGGATCAACAAGGGGAAGTTGTTGTGGACCAAGGGGGTCAACAAGGGGAAGTTATTATGGACCAAGGGGGTCAACAAAGGGATGTTGCTATAGAACAAGGGGAGCAAGAAGATAATGTTGGTGTTGAACAAGTGGATCAACTAGGGGATCAACAAGAAGAGATTATTATAGAAGAGACATATGTTATGACTGATAGTGAGAAAGATAATAAAGCCAATGAAATGGTCCATCATGATGCAGTTCAACATGAGGTAATGCATAATGTAGTCCATCATGATGCAGTTCAAGATGTTATGGCTGATGATGTTTTTCTGTCAACATTTATGGATGCCTATCAGTTGTATGATGATACAGTTCAACATGATGCAGTTCAACATAAAAGGGATGAAGATGATACAGTCCAAGATGAAAAGGATCAACATGATACAGATTCTAGTGACTCTGACTTTATTATGGATGAAGATAATCCTTTAGAAGATGTGGATGTTGACATGGCAGACTATCAAGCTTTTGTTGATTTGAATGTAGAGGATATGGGTGAGGAGGAGAATAGTGATGATGAAGATATTGGAGAAGTTGATTTAGACAATTTTGATAGTGAAAGTGATGAAGGTGATAACCCAATTAGTAAGGCAATTAAAGCATTGAACAAGAAGAATAGAAACTGGAAAGCAGTTGCCTCAACACCATTTTATGTTGGCCAAACTTTTGGAGAGAAAGAAGAGATAAAGGTTATTGTTAAGACTATTACTGTGCAAACAAGGAGGCAACTAGTATTCATGAAAGATGACAAACTTAGAATCCATATGGTATGTTATGGAACCAATCCAGCTTCTGTCTGTAGTGAAGGGCAAATTGGGGAAAGTTCAAAAGTAGGTGGGTCCAATAATAGTCAAGATTCTGGAAAAGAAAAAGCATCTAATATGGTTGGTAGTAGTGCAATAAATAAAACCAATAAAAAAAGGTTCCACCACCCACTTGCCCATGGAAACTACACATATCAAGAGGAAACACTGATGATTTATGGGTTGTGAAGACTTTCTTAGAAGAACAAAAATGTATGCTGTCACACCCTCAAAATCCACGTGCGGGGTTTTACCGTGAGGCGCGTGACATACCAGGATCTCAGTCATTAGTTACTCAGAACGACTCTATATGTACAAACATTCAAAATCAAAGTTTAACTTTAAATACTGCGAAAGAGTTAAATAAAACAGAAAACCCAAAACAATGTAACATGATTTAAAATGCGTAAACAAACGCGCCCAAGCATTATGCAAAACCAAAGCATAAAGATTAAACAAACATAATCCCGAAAAACATTATTTCATAACATGCTGACAACACCATGATGCTGACCCGTGTAATGTGCTCCTAGGCAATGGTAACCTCAACCTGAGAATAACATACTAAAGAGTCAACACAACGGTTGGTGAGTTCAAGAGTTTGCATTAAACATAAATCAATAACAGTTGCACAATATAAGAAGTGTGTTGTAATAGATAGCTAGTCTATAAACAAATAGTAATAATCATAGCGATTTCACGATTGAAGCTGACTGTGAGATCGAGTAGTATAAGCCTCAATCTCAGAACCTTGCATCTTGAGTTGCCAAAACTTAATCTCCAGTTTCTGCACCTCATTACGGGGGCAGTATTCTTCAGTCATGATTTCCTTGAATTCATCCCAAGGCAGTTCGTTGGTTATAGCTTAACCCAGCATTTGAACCTGGGCGTTCCACCAGGAAAGTGCTGCGCCTTCCAATGTACCGGTGGCATACTTCACCTGATCAGCAGGCGGGCAGTTGCATTTTGCGAAGACAGACTCTGTCTTCTCAAACCACCTTACAAGCCCCACAGCCCCTTCAGTCCCGCTGTAGGTATGGGGTTTACAGTCCATGAAGGACTTGTAGGTACATGGTGGTGGTCCTGTTTCGACAACCCAAACATTAGTCAGATATCCTAGACAAATAACTAGGATAATTAGTTTAACCTCTTATTATCATTTACCTGCTGGTTGTCTCGGTTGGGCAGCAGCCACAGCCGCCTGAACATGTTCGTTGATTAAAGCAGCCAATTCCGCAGGCTTCATGTTTATGGCTCCGGCACCACGGCCTCCGGCGCCACGTCCATGACCACGCCCACGTCCTCTTCCGCGTGCGTCCATTTTTCACTTTACAATTCACAAATACAATAATGAGTAACATCCAACACATTAATCTCATCAATGTACAGTAAACAATAAGAAATAATGGATTCACCACAACCACAATCTCATCAATTACAAAAATAATATACAAAGATAAATAAATTGCAAATGAGTCATAAAGTATTCCATCAATGTCAAAATTTAAGTTTGTCAGTTGGGTGGGAAACAACCCTTCCCACATAGGTTTCAAAGAAAAGAAACACTACATAGTCTAAGTTATGCAATGAGGATGTCAATCCACAACATCCGACCCATCGCTGTCGTTATCCGTTTCCTTCGGTTCCTCCTCCTCTGGGGCTTCCTCGGGGTCCTCCTCCTCGGGGTCTTCGGCGGGTGCAGGAGCTATAGCAATCTGGAGTGCTGCCAGTTGTGCCTCTAGAGCAGCAAACCTATCGTTAGCCATCACCTCCCGCTGCTCTAGTGCATTCAAGCTTCCCGTAAGCGCTCCCACGCCGTCAGCCATCGCATAACACCCATTAAGGGTTTTCCCATGTTGCTCCTCGAGCGTATCCACTTGTTGTCGCAGTTCTCGCACCTGGTGTCTTAGGGTAAAATTCTCACTAGTGAGTATCCTGACAAGTTGCTGCTCGGTGTCCAGTGCAGCCACTAGTGCAGCAAAGGCTTGCTCTTGAGGAATATCCAGGGTAGCGAGTGTGAGAGATGGGGTAGCTGTCGACAACCTCGTTCGTGGTCGGGTAGAGGCTATCGGTGCTACTCGCTCCCGATATATCATATGCCGTATGCAGGTAGGATAGTAATCCTAATCTCGCGAAGGATCACGTTCAGGTATCGCGAACGGTTGATCCCAATAAACCTCTTCAGATGGATACTGATGTCGTGGCCAGTCCGGTACGGGTGAGTAAGGAGGTGACTCATATCTCGCGGGTCTCTTACCCAAGTCACGCGACGACGATGCTATGCTGCGAAGTACGTGCTGCGTATGCCAATGAGTATACAGTAAGGTAGTAAGCGACAAGTAACTAACAACTGTGCGGTTATAGTCTAGTGTGTATGCAACCTAGTTCCCTATAACCAATGGCTCTAATACCAATCTGTCACACCCTCAAAATCCACGTGCGGGGTTTTACCGCGAGGCGCGTGACATACCAGGATCTCAGTCATTAGTTACTCAGAACGACTCTATATGTACAAACATTCAAAATCAAAGTTTAACTTTAAATACTACGGAAGCGTTAAATAAAACAGAAAACCCAAAAAAATGTAACATGATTTAAAATGCGCAAACAAACGCGCCCAAGCATTATGCAAAACCAAAGCATAAAGTTTAAACAAACATAATCCCGAAAACATTGTTTCAAAACATGCTGACAACACCATGATGCTGACCCGTGTAATGTGCTCCTCGGCAATGGTAACCTCAACCTGAGAATAGCATACTAAAGAGTCAACACAACGGTTGGTGAGTTCAAGAGTTTGCGTTAAACATAAATCAATAACAGTTGCATAATATAAGATGTGTATTGTAATAGATAGCTAGTCTATAAACAAATAGTAATAATCATAGTGATTTCGCGATTGAAGCTGACTGTGTTACGTTTGTTGCCTCCTGCCACGACATACCAGGTCGCGACAATGTTCGTTAGGACAAAATTGCACCCGTTTGACCTCGAGTCGCACAGGTGGGGCTCGTCAGACCCAATAGTACTACCCAAGATTTCCCGCTAATCATCATTATTAACAATCCGAAAGTGTGAGGACTTTCATGGTATTCAACACTATATCATACTATACACAACTCATATAAAGTAAGCGTTTGTAAAACCAGTATGCTATCTCCCCCAAAAGAGAGTAAGTAAAAGAGTAGGGCATGAACTCACCTGATGCGCGTAAGAAATTACTTAAGGCTTAACTTGACAAGAAAGAGTGGATAGACAACCCTCAAAGGTCACCTAGAACACATGAGTACATAAGTACGTGTACACAGAATCATAATGAAACCCTAAGTGCTCTACAAATCAAAGAACTCAAGGTTTTGGAAAAACAAGACACATTTGACCCAGTTGACCCGTTTGACCCGTTGGTGACATTATAGGTGAAATTTCAGTCAAACAAGCATAACAGTACATCACACATGATTAACATACGAACTAGCATCAATATAACCTAACTAACGTACTAACATCAACAAAAAACATAAAATCAACACCTAATTTCAAGTTTCGACTCTAGGGTTTCAGCCATTCATGAAAACCATCAAAAACATACAAAAATCTAACCTTTAAACGTGTATTGGCTTGTATTTGATGATTCTAACTTGTTGTGATGCTTGAAATCGGTCCAAAATCGAATGGAATTGCTTGCTCTTGATGAAAACCGAAGTGTGTGTGTGTTTGAAGGTGAAGTCGCGGCCGAATGGTATGTGGGGGCTAGGGTTGGGATTTTTGTTTTATTTGATTTATCCATATTACCATTTAAACCCTTGTAATTTACATTTTATAAAAATTAAGCTTTTAAACTCTTTTTAAAAAGGTTTTTAACTAAAATAATAAACATATGAACTAATAATAACAATTATATGTTTTATCTTTACTAAATACAAAACATACGGATTAAACACACACGTTTTCACGTTACGCGATAAAATTCACAATAAACATTTAAATCACATAATCACAACTAATAATCAACATAGTAATTATTGTTTAACATTATTAGTTATTATTAAGTCACCAACGTTAAACAACAATGAGTGTGTGCTCACGACACGTGTATGCAAGACTTAACGGAACTAACGGAGTTTGGTAACGGAAAATTACCGGATGTCACATTATCCCCATGTTGAAAGAATTTTCGTCCCGAAAATTGCGTTACATTGAGTGTTCCATCACTGGTCTACTGCATTGGCATAAAGTAATCGAAATCGAGTGAGTTTTGGGTGAGTTGTCACATCATCCCCATGTTGAAAGAAATTTCATCCCGAAATATAAATCAGTACCTTCGCCGGCTGACATCGTCTTTTCGAATAGCTGAGGATACTTAAGCTTCATTTGGTCCTCACGCTCCCACATGAATTCTGGTCCACGTCTCGAGTTCCATCGAACTTTGACAATGGGTATCTTGCTTTGCTTAAGTGTCTTCACCTCACGATCCATCACTTCGACCGGTTCCTCAATGAAGCGTAATTGTTCATCCACTTGAACTTCTTCGAGCGGTACGACCATCGTTTCATCCGTTAAGCACTTCTTTAGATTTGAAACATGGAATACTTCATGGATTCCACTTAGCGAATCAGGTAGGGCTAATCGATAGGCCACTGGACCTATTCTTTCCAAGATCTCAAATGGTCCAACGTATCTCGGATTTAGTTTTCCTCTTTTACCAAACCGAATCACGCCTTTCCACGGTGAGACTTTCAATAAGACTTTGTCACCAACCTGAAATTCTAGAGGTTTTCGTCGCTTGTCAGCGTAACTTTTCTGTCTGTCGCGTGCTACAGCCATACGATTCCTTATTTGTACAATCTTTTCAGTAGTCTCGTGTACTAACTCAGGACCCGTTAGCTGGCTGTCACCAATTTCAGCCCAACAAACTGGTGATCTACATTTTCTCCCATACAACGCTTTGAAAGGTGTCGCATTTCTGCTAGTGTGATAACTGTTGTTGTAAGAAAATTCCACCAATGGTAGGTGGTTATTCCCGAACTCAATCACACATGCACGTAACATGTCCTCCAAAGTCTGTATAGTACGCTCGCTTTGACCATTAGTCTGTGGATGATAAGCAGTACTCATATCCAATCACGTACCCAAAGATTTCTACAGTGATTGCCAGAAGTGCGATGTGAAATGAGAATCGCGGTCAGAAATAATTGAGATCGGTACTCCATGCCTCGAAACGATCTCCTTCAAATAGAGTCGGGTTAATTTCTCCATCTTGTCTGTCTCCTTTATCGCTAGGAAATGAGCAGACTTTGTTAATCTATCCACGATAACCCATATTGTGTTGCAATCAGTAGAAGTTCAAGGAAACTTAGTAATAAAATCCATTGATATCTGATCCCACTTCCACATAAGGATCTCGGGTTGTTGTAATAGTCCAGATAGTTTCTGATACTCCACTTTTACCTTTGAGCAGGTCAGACACTTGTTCACATATATAGCTACATCCGCCTTCATGTTAGGCCACCAGTAGTGCGCCTTCAAATCATGGTACATATTGTCAGATCCAGGATGTATAGAGTACTTAGACTTGTGTGCCTCACTCATGACCAAGTCTCTCAGATTTCCGTGTAGAGGTACCCAGAGTCTATCCATGAAGTAACGAATTCCATCCACTTTTACTTCCAATTGTTTTTCCATTCCCCTTAACGATTCAGACCCAATGTTTTCTGCTGTCAAAGCTTCTATCTGAGCCTCTCGGATTTGTTCAGGTAACTATGTGCTAATGGTAAGCTGCAAAGCTTGCACACGTCGAGGCTTAGCAGTTTCTTTCCTACTCAGCGCGTTAGAGACTACATTTTCTTTCCCCGGATGATATCTGATGGCATAATCATAGTCGTTCAGTAGCTCTACCCAACATCTTTGCCTCATGTTCAATTCCTTTTGCTCAAAGATGTGTTGAAGACTCTTGTGATCAGTGTAAATAGTGCATTTGGTACCATACAAGTAGTGTCTCCAGATCTTTAAGGCAAAAGCTACCGCACCCAGCTCCAAATCGTAGGTGGTATAGTTCTTCTCGTGAACCTTTAACTGTCTAGAGGCGTAAGCTATCACCTTATCCCGCTGCATCAGGACACATCCAAGCCCTTGAATGGAAGCGTCACAATAGACTACGAAATCATCACTACCATCCGGTAACGCCAATATCGGTGCGCTACACAGTTTCTGTTTCAGCAGTTGGAAAGCAGATTCCTGACTCTCACCCTATTTATACGTCATTCCCTTGTGAGTCAAGGCTGTGAGAGGTTGTGCAATCTTAGAGAATCCTTCGATGAACCATCGATAATATCCTGCTAATCCAAGGAATTGTCGTATCTCACTTGGTGTCTTAGGAATTGACCAATTCTTTATCGCCTCAATCTTTGTAGGATCAACATGTATTCCCTTCTCGTTGACAATATGACCCAAGTATTGCACCTCACGTATCCAGAAATCACACTTAGAAAACTTTGCGTACAGTTGTTCCTTTCTAAGTAATTCCAAGATTAAACGTAAGTGCTCTCCATGTTCTTCCTCGGTCCTTGAGTAGATCAATATGTCATCGATAAAGACAATAACAAACTGATCAAGATAGGGTTTGCACACGCGATTCATAAGGTCCATGAATACTGCTGGTGCATTCGTCAACCCAAATGGCATGACCAAAAATTCATAGTGACCATATCGTGTACAAATGGCAGTCTTCGAGATGTCCTCTTCTCGAACTCTCAGCTGATGATACCCAGACCTTAGATCAATCTTAGAGTAATAGCTTGATCCTTGCAGTTGATCAAACAAATCATCTATACGAGTTAAGGGATATCTATTCTTGATCGTGACTTTGTTCAGTTCCATATAGTCAATGCACATTCGAAATGTACCATCCTTCTTCTTGACAAATAGAACTGGCGCTCCCAAGGGCGACGAACTAGGTCGGATAAACCCTTTATCCAACAGCTCTTGTAGCTGGGCGGATAATTCCTGCAGTTCGTTCGGAGCTAACCGGTAAGGTGCTCTCGCAATTGGTGTGGCTCCTGGAGTCAACTCAATTTGGAATTCAACTTGACGATGAGGCGGTAATCCAGGCAGGTCTTCCAGAAACACCTCGGGAAACTCGCGAACTACGGGGATATCCTCTATCTTCTTTTCCTCGGTCTGTTTATCTGTGACGAGTGCCAATATGGCCAGTCGACCCTTTCGTAACAACTTCTGTGCTTTCATGAATGAGATGATGCCTATCACCGCACCACTCCTATCACCTCTGACCGTAAGGACTTCTTCGCCAATGGGAATCCGTATGATCTTCTCGTGGCATATGACTTCCGCTTGTTTACCGGAAAGCCAATCCATGCCTACTACTACATCAAAACTTCCTAGTGTAACAGGCATGAGATCTATGGTGAATGTATGACCAGCAAGCTCTATCTTGCAGTCTCTAAGAATATGCATTACGTGAATCTGTGTACCGTCAGCTAACTCTACGATGTATTTAGATTCTAAGGCTGAGGGCATATCACTTAAAAGACTATAAAACTTAGTGGACACGAAACTTTTATCGGCTCCAGTATCGAATAATATGGTAGCAAAATGACCATTAACCGAAAATTTACCAGTTACAGTTGTAGGGTCGTTTAGAGCCTCACCTGAGCCAATGACGAAGGCTCTTCCTTTGGCTCCATTGTTGCTATTGCCTCCATTGTTGTTGCCATTACCGTTGTTCTTGTTGTTGCCGCTGTTATTGTTGCTGTTGTTGCTATTGTTGTTGTTGCCATTACCATTCCTCCTGAGCTGGGGACAGTTGCGTCTGTAATGGCCTTCGTTTCCTCACTCGTAACAACCTTTCAGAGTTTCTCGTGATTGTTGAGGCTTCTTCATCAGTTCACCCCGGCAGTTTTTGGCTACATGACCAATCTTCCCACTACGTTGGCACTTGAAATTGTCACATCGACCCACATACCCACCGGGTCCTTGATTTGAGGGAGTCGCCTGGTTGAAGCTTCGATTATTTTCGAACCTCCGTTGCTGTTGCTGATTTTGCTGCTGTTGTTGAGGTTGAGATTGGTTGCTTGATGATGATCCCTTGTTGCCTGAACCATCCCACTTGCGTTTATGGTCGGGCACGCTTGCCACCGCGCCCCGCTTGGGTAATCGTCCTTGCTCGACTGCTTGATCAGTCAGCCTGTGGGCTGTCTGGATAGCTTGTTGTATGGTAGTGGGGTTAGAGGCAGTTACCATACTTTGAATTTTGGGCACCAATCCTCGTATATATTGCTCAACCCTCTTGTGCATTTCAATCACCATCCCTGGGCATAAAGTGGCTAATTCGTGAGATCGAGTAGTATAAGCCTCAATCTCAGAACCTTGCATCTTGAGTTGCCAAAACTCAATCTTCAGTTTCTGCATCTCATTGCGGGGGCAGTATTCTTCAGTCATGATTTCCTTGAATTCATCCCAAGGCAGTTCGTTGGCTATAGCTTGACCCAGCATTTGAACCTGGGCGTTCCACCAGGAAAGTGCTGCACCTTCCAATGTACCGGTGGCATACTTCACCTGATCAGCAGGCGGGCAGTTGCATTTTGCGAAGACAGACTCTGTCTTCTCAAACCACCTTACAAGCCCCACAGCCCCTTCCGTCCCGCTGTAGGTATGGGGTTTACAGTCCATGAAGGACTTGTAGGTACATGGTGGTGGTCCTGTTTCGACAATCCAAACATTAGTCAGATATCCTAGACAAATAACTAGGATAATTAGTTTAACCTCTTATTATCATTTACCTTCTGTTGTCTCGGTTGGGCAGCAGCCACAGCCGCCTGAACATGTTCGTTGATTAAAGCAGCCAATTCCGCAGGCGTCATGTTTATGGCTCCGGCACCACGGCCTCCGGTGCCACGTCCACGCCCACGCCCACGTCCTCTTCCGCGTGCGTCCATTTTACACTTTACAATTCACAAATACAATAATGAGTAACATCCAACACATTAATCTCATCGAAGTACAGTAAACAATAAGAAATAATGGATTCACCACAACCATAACATTTATTACAAAAATAATATACAAAGATAAATAAATTACAAATGAGTCATAAAGTATTCCATCAATGTCAAAATTTAAGTTTGTCAGTTGGGTGGGAAACAACCCTTCCCACATAGGTTTCAAAGAAAAGAAACACTACATAGTCTAAGTTATGCAATGAGGATGTCAATCCACAACATCCGACCCATCGCTGTCGTTATCCGTTTCCTTCGGTTCCTCCTCCTCTGGGGCTTCCTCGGGGTCCTCCTCCTCGGGGTCTTCGGCGGGTGCAGGAGCTATAGCAATCTGGAGTGCTTCTAGTTGTGCCTCTAGAACAGAAATCCTATCGTTAGCCATCACCTCCCGCTGCTCTAATGCATTCACGCGTCCCGTAAGCGCTCCCACACCGTTAGCCATCGCATAACACCCATTAAGGGTTTTCCCATGTTGCTCCTCGAGCGTATCCACTTGTTGTCGCAGTTCTCGCACCTGGTGTCTTAGGGTAAAATTCTCACTAGTGAGTATCCTGACACGTTGCTGCTCGGTGTCCAGTGCAGCCACTAGTGCAGCAAAGGCTAGCTCTTGAGGAATATCCAGGGTAGGGAGTGTGAGAGATGGGGTAGCTGTCGACAACCTCGTTCGTGGTCGGGTAGAGGCTATCGGTTCTACTCGCTCCCGATATATCATATACCGTATGCAGGTAGGATAGTAATCCCAATCTCGCGGAGGATCACGTTCAGGTATCGCGAACGGTTGATCCCAATCAACCTCTTCAGATGGATACTGATGTCGTGGCCAGTCCGATCCACTGTCCGGTACGGGTGAGTAAGGAGGTGACTCAGATCTCGCGGGTCTCTTACCCAAGTCACATGACGACGATGCCATGCTGCTAAGTACGTGTTGCGTATGCCAATGAGTATATAGTAAGGAAGTAAGTGACAAGTAACTAACAACTATGCGGTTATAGTCTAGTGTGTATGCAACCTAGTTCTCTATAACCAATGGCTCTGATACCAATCTGTCACACCCTCAAAATCCATGTGCGGGGTTTTACCTCGAGGCGCGTGACATACCAGGATCTCAGTCATTAGTTACTCAGAACGACTCTATATGTACAAACATTCAAAATCAAAGTTTAACTTTAAATACTGTGAAAGCGTAAAATAAAACAGAAAACCCAAAACAATGTAACATGATTTAAAATGCGCAAACAAACGCGCCCAAGCATTATGCAAAACCAAAGCATAAAGTTTAAACAAACATAATCCCGAAAACATTGTTTCATAACATGCTGACAACTCCATGATGCTGACCCGTGTAATGTGCTCCTAGGCAATGGTAACCTCAACCTGAGAATAACATACTAAAGAGTCAACACAACGGTTGGTGAGTTCAAGAGTTTGCGTTAAACATAAATCAATAACAGTTGCACAATATAAGAAGTGAATTGTAATAGATAGCTAGTCTATAAACAAATAGTAATAATCATAGCGATTTCGCGATTGAAGCTGACTGTGTTACGTTTGTTGCCTCCTGCCACGACATACCAGGTCGTGACAATGTTCGTTAGGACAAAATTGCACCCGTTTGACCTCGAGTCGCACAGGTGGGGCTCGTCAGACCCAGTAGTACTACCTAAGATTTCCCGCTAATCATCATTATTAACAATCCGAAAGTGTGAGGACTTTCATGGTATTCAACACTATATCATACTATACACAACTCATATAAAGTAAGCGTTTGTAAAACCAGTATGATATCTCCCCTAAAAGAGAGTATGTAAAAGAGTGGGGCATGAACTCACCTGATGCACGTAAGAAATTACTTAAGGCTTAACTTGACAAGAAAGAGTGGATAGACAACCCTCAAAGGTCACCTAGAACACATGAGTACTTAAGTACGTGTACACAGAATCATAATGAAACCCTAAGTGCTCTATAAACCAAAGAACTCAAGGTTTTGGAAAAACAAGACACATTTGATCCAGTTGACCCGTTTGACCCGTTGGTGACATTATAGGTGAAATTTCAGTCAAACAAGCATAACAGTACATCACACATGATTAACATACGAACTGATCACATATGACACTTCATTAATCACATATACTAACTAGATCATCATACAACCAGGTTTCCCATACAAGATATGCGAATCTCAAAAAATTATCATGTTCAACATAGTTACAACACAACCAATGCATCATACATAGGATCAAATCATGCATGGCATGCCATGTGAAGCCACTCACGACTTCATACCCTAAACCCTGCCAATCCTAATAAGTAGGGGCATCAGATTCGCACGCGTGTATGATGACCATCAACATACCATTTAATAGAATTCTTATCACCCAAGATGTTCAACCATGATCAACTACAATCCAAACAATAGCCCATCATAACCCATATGACCCATTACCATGAAATCTCACAAACAGACCAAATCTGTCAACTAACTAATTAAGCATTCATACAACCTAAACAATACATTCTTCCACCTTAGAAACTATCCATGAACATACTAGCATGATCCTAATGTCCCAAACATGCTCAAATCATCATATTCAGGATTTTGTGCAAATAAAGTTTCCCTTTTGGGAAAGCACATCTCAAAATCTATCAAAGCACCCAATACATTCATGAATTCATTAACAATATACCAATTCAAACTCATGTTAACATCTAGACATGATCAACAACATCCAATCATCATAATTTATCAATCTTTCTAACCAAAAGTTACTACTTTTAGTAAGACATGAACTACAACATTCATTCTTGGATTTCTAACATTCATATCATCAATCTAACACCCAATTATCATCATAAACACATTAACAACATCAATTCATCATCAAATCATAGCATTCATGCAAATAAAGTTACTATTATAAGTAACCTATGAACAAAGCATCAAAATCATAGCTTTCTTGCATAATCAACGTAAACTAGCATCAATATAACCTAACTAACGTACTAACATCAACAAAAAACATAAAATCAACACCCAATTTCAAGTTTCGACTCTAGGGTTTCGGCCATTCATGAAAACCATCAAAAACATGCAAAAATCTAACCTTTAAACGTGTATTGGCTTGTATTTGATGATTCTAACTTGTTGTGATGCTTGAAATCAGTCCAAAATCGAATGGAATTGCTTGCTCTTGATGAAAACCGAAGTGTGTGTGTGTTTGAAGGTGAAGTCGCGGCCGAATGGTATGTGGGGGCTAGGGTTGGGATTTTTGTTTTATTTAATTTATCCGTATTACCATTTAAACCCTTGTAATTTACATTTTATAAAAATTAAGCTTTTAAACTCTTTTTAAAAAGGTTTTTAACTAAAATAATAAACATATGAACTAATAATAACAATTATATGTTTTATTTTTACTAAATACAAAACATACGGATTAAACACACACGTTTCCACGTTACGCGATAAAATTCACAATAAACATTTAAATCACATAATCATAACTAATAATCAACATAGTAATTATTGTTTAACATTATTAGTTATTATTAAGTCACCAACGTTAAACAACAACGAGTGTGTGCTCACGACACGTGTATGCAAGACTTAACGGAACTAACGGAGTTTGGTAACGGAAAATTACCGGATGTCACATATGCAAACAAGAAAGGTAAGACTTTACATAGTTTTAGCTATTGCTAAAGAAGTAGAACCTCTTCTTCAATCCAGCCCTAATATACCTGTAAAGGTCTTTCAATATATTCTATAAAGGAAGAATCAGGTTCAGATTTTCTTACAAAAAATTTTCAGGGCAAAGACCATCGCACTATAGAAAATGGAAGGTGATTACATATCTTAGTATTCCTTATTGAGAGATTATTGTGATTAGTTATTGAGATCTAATCTTGGGTCAACTGTGAAGTTAGATGTTGAAAGAGAACTTAATCCTAGTAGTGAAACTAGACAGTTTAAAAGAATTCACATATGCTTTGTAGCTTTGAAAAATGGTTTCAAAGCATGTGGTAGAGAGCTGTTAGGTTTAGATGGTTGTTTTATGAAGGGTCCATTCCCAGGACAGATTTTGACTGTTGTTGGAATTGACTCCAACAATGTAATTTACCCACTTGCATATGTTTGGTTGAGGCTAAAACCGCCAATTCATGGACTTGGTTCTTAGAATCAAGCAGTTGAGTATCATGTAATCATTCAATATCAACCAAAGCATTCAATATCATTAAGAATCAAGTAGTTGAGTATCATGTAATCATGGCAGGAGTTAAAAAAATATCAAGTTAGTGGACCATGGATGGATCAGATGTGTGTTGATCTGGAGAAGCGCACATGTTCTTGTAGGAAATGGGAGAGTACTGGCATGCCTTGTAAGCATGTAGTAGCATGCATGTGGGATTTGGCAACTTATGACCAGCAGAATGCAGTTCCTGAGATGTGGGTGTCAAAAGTGTACTGGCTTGAAATTTGGAAAGATGTGTACAAAAACACTCTTGAACCTATCAATGGAAGACCCATGTGGATACCATCAAATTGCCTAACTACTTTGACTGCTCCAAAGCATCATACTCAAGTGGGGAGACCAGGAAAGAAGAGGAAGAAATCAATAGAGGAGTTGGCTAAAGGTAGGGTTAGCCACAATGGCAGGCTGGTGAAAAAGGGTTTTTCCGTGACGTGTGGTGTGTGTAAGAAGCAGGGACACAACAAAAGATCTTGCACTGGTCAGGGTTCATCACAACCAGTTTCACAAGGTGCTCCACATGGTAGTCAGTAGGTTTAAGTCAAGTACTTGTCTTTTGAAACTTCGTGTTTTGTTTATTGTAAACTAAACAATGTTAACTGGGTTATCTGTTAAACATCTTCTGTTTTGCTAGGTTTGTATTTTGAAACAGTGTAACAGCATCTTTTCATAATATGTTATGCAATTTAAGGCCTTTTTATCATGTATGTATAACTGCTATGCATCATTTTAATTATAGAGAATACACCATTTCATAACCACTAAAATGACTAGTACATCCATTTCAATTTCTCCCTTACATCAGCTAGTACAAAATTAGAGAAATTGATACAAAATAACAACTACATTATGCTCACTTAGTAGTAAAATACACAATAACTAACATCCAAGTAAACAACAACCACAATCTTAGTCTTTTGACTTGAATCTCCAAGCTCCCAACCTTTTCTTTTTGCACATTGTTTGATCTTAGCAAGGAATTAATTGTTTCTGTTACTCTTGGACATAAAGGAGGATCAGCCCAGCACACGAAACCACAATTGGAGACCTGTAACATAAATTAGGTCAAGAACCAACAAGATAAAGATTTCTTAAGAATACAACTACATACTTACCAATCTACCACAACAGTGAAATCGCCTACCTGGATTTCTTGAGGTCCATGATTTGCGAATGAAAGTGTCAGACCCGCATGAACATCGCACCATGTTTCTTCTTCGTCTACTGAGAGAAAGAGAGAGAGTGACAGAGAGAGAGAAAGAGAGAGAGAGAGAGAGAGAGAGAGAGAGAGAGAGAGAGAGATGGAGTATGATGAAGTGTGTGATTAAATGATTTTTTCTTGTTTTATTCTAGGGTAAAAACAGAGATTGACGAAAATACCCTTACTAGAGAGAGAAAATATTTGAGAGATAGGCGTCAGCCTTGTGGATTTAAATAGATGCAAAAATGAAAAGTCAAATGACACAATGATGATTTTAAGCATTAGGATGCAACTAGTTATTTTTAGAAACTGTCAGGGATGCAAAAATTAATTTACTTTATATTTTTTATCTACAAACTAAGAAGGAGAAAAAGATTTTATTACTTTGATATACCTTCAAAGTAAAGTACGATTGATTTTTAAAAGAAATTGCATCCAATATTATAATTCTAAGACAGATTCATAGGTTTGTCATGGATTCCAATTATGAATCAGCCTCTTGTAAATGTCATTTTATTTTTCTTTTACCAACAAATACACACTTTCTGTTCTAAACATACTCTATTTTTAAAATCATCACACTTACACTCTGTAAAACTTAAACCAGAATATCCAACTTTACCACTAGGGCGTCCCCTAAGAACGAATGCTATTCTATTGATAATCTTTTTTGTAAATTCGGTCATCCAGAGTTCCTGATTGATTTATCCTATGTTGATTTTCAATTATTTGATTTAAGATATCTTAATGTATTAATTTTACATGGTAAGCTATGGTGATGAAACTTTTAAGTAAATCCGATCAATGTTTTAGTTGTTCATATTAATTATCAAATATATGATTTAATATTAGCTATATTTAATTGCATTATTATTAAATTATACTCTGGTTTTTTAATAAATGATTTTCTCAGATGGGATAACATGACAAATTGAGAAAATAATGTTGGATGCAAATTTAAGCATCATTGTGATAATGTCATATAAACTCCTAATATCCAGGTTTAACAGTGTGGTTAAGCTGATTATGATCAGGATTCTCATTAAATCATGGTCAAAGTGACCAAATATTTATAACCTGGTAAACAGCAACTGATTGCTAAAATAAAAATGTATACTAATCAAGCTATCACCACCTAATATGACAAACAAAACAAGCTGGAATAAATTCTAATGCATCAAATTCTTTTTAAAAATGATTTGTGCAGTTTTTTATCTTTAAGAAATTATATGTGCATTGGGTGAGGGTCAGGGTCAGGTAACTATGGGTTATGGATCATGAAATCAAAGCTCGTGATGTGGGTTCACTGCTCTGTGAAGAATGCGGGCTCAAGAAAATAGGTATATAAAAGTTGCAAATGAACACATCTTGAAGCGGTTTTGAGAATAAACTGTAAGAATGGACATGAATGGGAACTTGAATGTTCTGAGTTCCACATTGTGCTGGATGCTTGCCAAGAGTCCACCTTCGGATCTGCTCGTCTTACTGCTCAAATCCAGCAGATTTTTGTTCCTGATGTTGAAGAATCAATTGCACGTTTGCAGACTAGGTAGGATAATATCCAGCTCGCACAAGAGAGTTGCAAAAGCAAAAGCTCAAGTTACCAATCTATGTCACTAAGTTCAGACAGAAGTCAAGAAACTTATATGGTGAACTTGATGGATCATATATGTGGAGGAGCATTTAGCTGGCTACAAAAGCCATTGTTAAGTGAACCCTCATGTAAGATCCAGCCAGCCTAACGACGCCAATTGAGGAATATATCAGGAAATCAAGAAAATAAAGAACCTATGCATTTCCAACCCATTACAAGTCATTATTGTAGCAGAAACATTTTCATTTATTTGGTAACAGGCTTTTGAAACCATGACAGATGGTTTAGGATAATGTGCCTCTGCATAAGTCATTTAGTCCAAACTTCCCTGAGAGTATCAAGGGGATGGTGTAGGTTCGGCTGTGTCTACTATTGTTTAGGCAGCTTCTGCTGCTGCTCGAGAAGTTCATTCTGCTCTTCTTGGTGTCAGAATTAGGTGGATGCTAGTATCCTTTGGCCTTCGTTGTGAAAGAACCGTGTATTAATATAGTGGCAGACATTTGCAGCCTTGACCCGGAGCATAAGCAAGATTCAATGGATAAATACATAGGCACAACTCAGTCTTGCTGACGTTAATTCACATAAAAGGTTCTCTAAAAGCCATCAAGTGTGAGACTAACCAACTTCTTCAGCCAGAAACAAGATGAATTCATTGGAACAGTTCAGGCTCCCAATGGAACAACAAGCAGACATGCTGCTGACCTTTTACCAGGATGTTGTGACTTGCTGCAAAAGCTCTTGCGTGAATTTACTTGAGTGCCCTTGCCTGCAGCAGTGATCGTCCCTGTCACGGTGAGCGCGAGTCGATGTTAGCTTCAATGTGTACATAACAGGTGATGATATTCATAGGAAGTGAAGATGATAGCATATGATATGAATATAATTGTAATTCTAATGGCAGTTTTCCTATGTCTTAAATAATTGCAATATCCTGGTCCTGGTGAACGTTAATTGTTGAGTATATGTAGAGGGAAAGCTTAAAGAAGACATTGAATTTGTGGGGCAGGGTGAACATGCAGATGCTCAATGCTTTAGTACTCTATTTCGGATATGCGGGGAAATCTAAGAAGCTTGAGGATGCTAAGAAATTGCATGATTACTTCTTGAGATCAAGTTATAGGGGGGATATTCAATTGAATCACAATGTTATCAAAGCAAGTGTGGAAACCTGGAGGATGCGGAGGGTGTATAAGCATATGTCTGATAGAGATATGCATAGTTGGCATTGGTCATAAATGGGTATGCAACAAATGGTTTAGGGGATGAGGGACCTCAGTTTGCAACTGAATGAAGAAACCTTTCTTGTTGTTTAGAATCTTGTGTTGGTGCATATGCCATTGAAGAGGGGTTCATACATTCAAAATGTATAATGTTTCATTACGAGTAAATCGGTCAATGAACTGACACTTGTGAAAAAACACGAAATCCGACTTCCCTTGTGTCACTACTGTTTACTTCAAGACAGTATTCTAAACATATAACTGTACCATCAAATCAATTAAAACTATGTTGAAGAAGAGCTTACACATTTAGTTATTATAATTCTTTCGGTTGACACAATTATTGATTTCAAGTATTCTGAATATATAACTGCATCATCAAATCAATTAGAACTATGTTGAAGGAGAGTTTACACATTTAGTTGCACGCCCACTTCTTTAGATACCACTTCTTTCAACTGTCTGGCTTGATCTATCGCTTCTCAATCCGGTTCAATAGGTGAGATGGAGAGGTAAACCATCATGGTGACTAGCTCTTTCTCTTAATCAATAATTCTTTGCCACTCCTTGTTTCGAACATTATCTACCGCCGCATAATGCTTATCAAGTGCCCACTTCAATATAAGCATTTTATTGTATCAAGTTCACACTTACCATGTTTTGATAACAACATCGACCATTCGTTTATGCACAATACACATATATAGTTGTAAGTATAACCACATATCTAAATGTTGATATTCCATGACAAAAACTCATGTTTTGTCAATCTTAGAGCTACTAGGTTTAAGTCTAAGCCAGTTATAATCAAATTTCCTAAATCTCTTAAACAATGTTCTCCTACCAACTTATAGCGCTCAAATTTCTAAGCCAACTTTTTTTTAAATATAATTCATAGTTGTTTTGGACTACAACACATCTCAGGAACTAATTTCCACAACTAAACCAAGATACCACTATTCTAAATTTTATCATATATGATATATGTTGACTTTCTCATTCCAATCAACCTTTCCAAAAATAACAAAATAGGTCTAACAATATTTACAACACTTAAAGTTACACGAAGGGGTGTCCAATATTAATATGCAAAACATAACTCAAAAGTTTGCATGATAATGCTATGTCATACAAATTGTCATTTTTCACATTCTAACTGAAGGCTTGACAATGTCTTCACTATTGATCTAGAAAAGCACTTCACTTAAGATATGTAAAGAAAGACACAAAAATGAATTGAGCTTTAGTTACGGGTGCAATTAAACATTTTGTAATTAAAGCTAACAGAACCTAATATGATAAATCAAAGTTCAAGAAACTAGATACCAATTAAACTTAATCAAAAAATAACTATACCAGAGATGAAATAAAGACATGACTAATAATTAGAATGCACAAGTTGGTCATCCAAAACAACTCTTTTAGACTAGTGCAAATCGCAACATCAAATTATCATAAACAACATGAAAAATTCTATTCTTTTAATGAACTATTTTTAGTGTAAAGGTGATTACTTCCTCTTTAGTGAAACATTCAATGGATGATCAGAACCTGTTTAAGACGATGTGTACACAGTGATCACTACCCATTTAAGATGATTTGTGAATGGTGATATCTACCGGTTTAGAGATAAGACTAGTGAAGGAAAACTATTAGTGGGAGGCCAAGGAATGGATGTAAGGTTAAACCCACCTGAATCACTACAAACCTTTCATTTATGTGGTAGTATCTCCTTTAACTCTAAACTTTTCAATTATTGTTGTTTAATTATAAGTTTTGTGCAAGAAATATTCACATAGCAAACAAAGAGTCCTACTAAAGAGGTCAAGAAACTAAAACCAACTTATTAGTTATCAACCCCCCCCCCTCTCTTTCTCACACAATGACGGTCGTTGTAGATGAAAAGAGAAAACAACAAAAAATGGTATTTTTTTAAAAAAGCATCTGTGAAAGTGGGTATTAGCTTTATATTTATAGTGTAATCGAACTAACCTGGGCTCATCTTGTTGAGAGCCAAAAAGCTGATTAAATCAGTTTTAATTGGATGCAGAAGGTCAGAACCCAACTTTTGTCAGCCTTGCCTGCTTCCATGACCCGGGTTCATCATGAAGATGAATTTACACATACCAGACCACTCCGTTTTCTTGTCCGTAAAGAGGCTGTGGATCGTATCCTTAAAGTCAAAGCTTATTATGGATTCACACCACCTACAGCCGTTTTAGCCATCAAGGTCTCTCTATTCTCCTGTTTCAGAAAGATAAACCAAGGATGATTCAGCTTATTGCTGTAGTTGTCTTTCTTTGGGTGCTAAAAATGAAGACACTCATGTGCCTTGCCACTTAGATCTTCAAGTATGAAGCCATAAACTTATACCCTATGCACATAAACTTGCATCCCACCGTCAAAAGTTGAACCCAGTTACCCAGGGTAAGCGACTGGTTTTCGCCTTCCTCATCATCAAAACTAACTTGATCAATTTTTAAGACTATGATTAATATACACGACATATGCAGATTAAAAAAACCAATTTTGCAAATATTTGTTCCAAAAATATCACTTTTAACAAAAATGCAATCAGTTGCAGAAATCTGAACATAAAACAACTTATATGATGAAACATGAACAATCAGCATCATACAGTGGATCATCAAAAGCATTAAGTGATAAATCATGCTTACCTTTTATGAGCTGGCAGATGTAGGAGTTGATGGTGGCAATGAGCAGCAGGCCGGTGATGATGACTAATGAGAAGCAGCAGCAGCAAAGACAAATTGCCTCAGAGAAGGAGGAAGGCTAGGGTTAGACAAGTGCCTCATATTGGTATCATGTGGAACTCATGTTAGTTTAAGTTTTATTCCCCCTTATTTCTCAAGTCTAACCAATCCTTATGTTTTTTGAAAAAAAATTCAAAAGGAATCTAATTTCACTTCAAAAAAGATGGAAATCAAAATATAAAAGGAAGAGAATACTCTGGTTTCATTTCCTACCAATTAAAAAACACATTTATGATCCATTTACTACCCGTCAACCCATCCGGCTCTTGTAGATAACTGGGAAAACAGGTCATGTTCGGGTTACACGCTTTTAAGTGTCTGTCAACCCGAGACCATTGCCACCCCTACCCCTCCGTGTAAAAAATAACATATGGCAAGATCAAAAACTCTTTAGACAATTCCTCTTCATTATTTGAATAATTTCAAAACAAAAGCATGCCATGATTCTATCCTGACATCTTATACAACTCCCCTTCACCATCTTAATGCATCTTAGTCTTTTCTTGTTCAAGCCTTATAAAATAGTTGGCTACACAAGAATTACAACATTCAGTCATAGATGAATAAAGAAGAAATAAGGTCACAGAACCAGAATACAACAATTAATTTATGTAGATATAGGTGAGTCAAGGTGGTTTTCCGTTATCCAAATCCTCCATTAAATCAATATCCGTACGTGCTGTGATCTTCTGAACATAACCTGCAAAAGCAGATGAAGATAAAGTCGACATTCATATATTTGGATCAAACTAAGATGACATGTTATCAAGATTTAGTATCACAAGTGATTTCCCTTTGCTACTAGAATATGCAGGGATGTATAGTTCCTCTTTTTCCATAGAAAGCAAAACCAAATGGACTGAATCTCAAGCGGCAACTATCAAAAATGAAAATAATAATAATAATAATAACAGATGAAATGCGGTTTGTACATCTGAACAATGACATCAAAAAAAGATCTCCAAGCTCAAGGCCAGGCAAGATATGCATGGAAAATGATTAAAAATAAAAACCCTAAACATTCTAAAGATTTAAATCCACACTTAACCCAAACTATTGGTTTACTGAAGTAGCAGACAGCTCACCTATCTATCAAGAATTTCAATATGCCAAGCCCAAATGCCTTTTCATCATAGAACAATACCAAAGAAATAACTTAAAGAAGGGCAAAAACACTATACCTATTCCTTGACATGGTATGCATTTGCAGACAACTTCCTTTCCCCTTTTGTTGTAGTAACTAACATACCCTGATCCTTGACAACTTCGACATATTCCAGTCCATTCATAAACTACCGTCTTACAATCCTATACAAAAGTGCACAAAGTTAACACCAAGTGAAGTTCTCACACACCATTTAAACAAGATAACAGTTACATTTATACATTTTAATTCTTGAATAATCCACATCACGTCCACTTCTACTATAACAAAAGATTCCCCGTTTAGGTGGACGTATCAATAATTATGATTTTACGCCCCGACAATTCCTCTATATCTTGCTCGTCCGCAAGAAGACATTTTCTTTGCGTGTTAGTAAAAAACATGTTTTTGGTTTAATCAAGAGCTGAAAACTCTCCTAGCCTTCTAGGTCGAAATGCAACCTGAAATTCTTACACTTCTAGTGCTTCATTTATTCCAAAACACAGAATTTGATTTTTTTAGACAAAAGGATAAAGGATTACTTATAAAACTGTATAATTAACCAATAACAGAAGCTAAATTTCTCAAAATAAACACAAACCAGACCTCAATCATAGGATCACACCGCAGCCTCCGGTCGATAACATCAGGAGAAACAGGTGACGTATCGGGATACGTCATCGGGAGCGGCAGAGGATCATCATCATCCGTCAAGTAACTCTCACGGTCTCGCGACCATCTCTCCTTCGCATTAACTTTAGTAGCACTTCCATTACCATCATTTCCCACGTTAAGGTTACGTTTCTTCTCCACCGGCGTCGGAGCTCCGACGAACTCGTAGCTGTAGAGATTTCCGGAGGAGGAGTCGGCTACGGCGGCCAAATTGAACGACCAGAGGTGGTTTTCGGAGGCGGCGCCGGTGCGGCGGAGCGTCGCCGGAGGTGGTAGGTAGAGGATAGTTGGGGGTTTGGTGAAGATGGAGTTAGGGTTTATTGGCAACATTCAATTAGGTTATTAGGTGGAAGTGTGGAGGAAGGTGAGGGAGAGTGTGTTTTCCGTTGAGATGTTGGGCGGAGCTGCGACGGTGTAGACGGCGGAGCGATGAGTGGTGTTGGTGGTAGTGTTGGTGAGGGATCCGGATTGTGAAATGAATCGGGTTAAATATGGGGGTATGATCCGAAATGGGTATGTGATTAAATCAGAATAAAGAAATGGAAAAGAAAATTAGTGACCGTGTGTTACGAAATAATCCACGATATAAAGGTAAATAAACAATTAACGATTTATTGGTGGAATTACAAGAATTATGAATCGAGCATTTACGGTCCGTTCTCTAAATAATGTGAGTGTATTTCTTATATTATATTGTATGGTTATAAGTAGTTGTGAGTAAAAAATAAAAAAAATTTACTGTTTAATTTGTATTTTTGAAAAATAATGTTCAAATCCTTATAATATTTTTAATAAATTTTAAATGGTTGTGAGTGGATGAGAGATAAAAAGTAATGACAAATGTATAAAATGTATTATTTAATTAAAAATAAAAAAGAAAAAATAGTGAATTTTAGTGTAATTATATAGATGAGGATGATGAATAGTTTGTAAATTTGTTTACGTTTATTTATTTATATGGATGAGAAAAAGAATTAAATTTTAGCATACACTTCTTGATTCTTCCGCCGGAAATTTGTTTACGTTTATGTATTTATATTCATGAACGTTCGGTCGATTATATGTTTATTTAAGTTCATTTGTTTGTATACATTAATTTAAAAGTTTTATTTTTGTATTGTTATTTTTTGAGATTAAATTTTAAAGGTATGAAACTCTAGTTATATTATACATATTCTCAATATCTCTTATTTGACCATGAATGTTCCCCATAATTATTTTAGAGTAAATTACACAAAGAGTCCTTGGGGTTTGCACATATTGTAAATTTAGTCCCTACTTTTAAGAAATTGCAGACATGGCCTGAATTATTCAAAAAGTGCACGCTGACAATCCCTAATACTAACAAAGTTTAAGTTTCTTTGTTAATTTTTGAGTAACTTCATTTTTATTTTCTGTGGTTTGGTTCAAATAACGGTTTTCCTCTAAAAGTTTCAAAATCATGATTTTACTCCTTGTAATTTGTCACAATTAACTCCAACCCATTAACACCGTTTAGTTTTTATCCGTTAAATGGAAGGGCACTTTAGTCAATTCACTAATAAAGACTAATTGTGTAATTTATTTAAAGTTGTTGAAGGATCAATTTTGTAAATTGGTAAATAATAAATTAAAGAGTAAATTACTATTTTGGCCCCTGGGGTTCAGGCTATTTAACTCTATCAGCCCAAAAAGAAATCTTTTGACATATCAACCCCTAACGTTTTATTTCTTAACTGTTTTGGCCCCTAACACTAACTCTGTTAACTTGTTTCTGTTAAGTGTAAGGGCATTTTGGTCATTTTCACGTTAAGGACTGTTTATGTAAATTTTAAAGCTTTAGCATTATTTATGCATATTTTTAAAATTACAAATACAACCACCACCACCTAAAACAACCACAACTAGATGACATCAATCATAACACAAGTGGTGTGTAAATCTAATAACCCACTTGGCAAACAAATAACCATGAGAGTTGATCTCATATCCTCAGCCGGAGCCACCATGAACCACCACTACCATCACCACCTTGGATACCCTAGATGTAGATCTGTTGGGTTACGGAGGGGACGCCTTTGGTCGTGGATGTCGTCGTGCACGATTTTCGCTGGTTTTGGCCAATCGAATACCTCTTGGGTCACGAAGGGGTTGCCGGTGGTGATAGTCTCCAGTGACTGGCGCTGGGAGTCGATGAGAACAGATGTTTTTGTTTTCCAACGCAATTATGGTGATTGTAGATGTCAGTCTATTGTTGTTGCGGCGATGGTGGTCTGTTGCGCATCTGAGATAGTTGTAGGGTGGAACGGGGCGGTGGCGGAGGAGGTGATGCATGTAGTGGATGAAGATAACAATGGCGTGAAGAAATATGATGAAGAAACTTATTGTTGGCATGTGGTGATTGAAGGGTTGGAACTTCTGAAAGAGACGAAGGAGATGGCAGCTGACGGTGGAAAAATTGGTGTTGTTGTGGGTGGAGGTGGGCGTATCATGATGGTGGCGGTGCCAAATCCCTAAACTAATTAAAGATGTAGATATGTTAGGTGGTATGGTGGTGGTTGTTTTAGGTGTTAGGTGGTGGGTGGTGGTTGTGTTAGGTGGTGGTGTGGTGGTTGTATTGTTATTTTAAAAATGTGCATAAATAACCTTAAAGCTTTAAAATTTACACAAACAGTCCTTAAGGTGAAATTAACCAAAATACCCTTACACTTAACGGAAAAAAGTTAAAAGAGTTAGTGCAAAGGGCCAAAACAGTTAAGAAACAAAATGTTAGGGCTTTATATGTTAAAAGATTCATTTTTAGAATTATAGGGTTAAATGACCCTAACCCCAGAGGCCAAAATAGTAATTTACTCTAAATTAAAATACTTATATTAGTTAAAACCCTACCCCTGGCGCCTGTCCTTCGCTTTATCCCACGTCAACTCCACCACCACTACCACCCTAAAACTCCTCCGACATTATCCTGCAACACCACCACCATCCACCGTCATTACCACTCCAGAGCACTACCCCTACCACTACCACTGCCACTATCACCTCCATCATCATCTTCTCCTGCGCCACTGCCTACGTCCACCTCCGACAAAACCCCGACCATCGTCCATCCGCCACCTTCACTACCACTACCATCATTGTCGTCGTCATCTCTAAAATTACCACCAGCCATCACAACCTACACCACCACCGCACTTGCCAGGCCTTAATTAGTAAAAACCCTAGCCCCCCACCCCAACCCGTTTGCAACTTTCGCACCACAGGTTGCCACCACCATCGCTTAGGATTCTGCTCGGTTAAAGCTTCAATCGATGGTGGTAGAGATGACGATGGTGGTATCAAGCAATCGATGGTGGTGGTGCAGTGGGGGTCTTCTGTTTGCTACAGATCCGTCCACCAAAAAGGGTGGCCCTGTAGGGCTTCGAACCCTTCATCCCTCGACAAACCCTAACCGCCTCACCTCGTCTCCATCATAGCTGTAACACCTCCGGCGAATCCAGATCTAGGGTTTTATAGTTTGGATGATGATGGCGATTGATGATGATTACCATATTCGATTTAAGGGGTGGGTTAGATATGAAGGCAAATAGGCAGGTATTCCTCGGTATTCCACTTCGCCACTAGAACATGATATGTTGGTTATAGTCTGGAAGACCGTGAGAGTAAATTGTCACCCAAGTAGACACGATAGCCATAAGTAGATTGATGTGTATCCGGGTGACCTACCCAATCCGCATTGGTATAAGCTAATAAGGAGTACGTTAAGGATTTCGTAATATTCAAACCATAAGAAATAGTACCTTTTATGCATCAAAGAATACGTTTGAGGGCATTCATACGTGTTACTCGTAGAGCATGCATGTACATGCAAACTTGTTGAATAGCATATAAAATCTCCAGCCTTGTGAATGTTAAATACTGTAACTGACTTGCAAGACATCTATAGGTGGTGATAGAAGGATTACACGAGGAAAGGCCAACATGTTCCAATTCCCTGACTGCATACTTTTGTTGAGATAGAATATATGTGTCATGATGACGTTTAACGACAGTGCCAAGAAAATAAGAAATTAGGCCTAGATCCTTCGTGCCAACTTTGTTTGTCAAAAGATTCATGAAATAAAACGAAGTGCCGATGATGATGTAGCATGAAGAATGTCATGAATATATGAAATGTATGTCATTTGCTCACCAGAGCAATAAATGAAGAGTGAATGATCACAAATGTGGTAGTGAAAACAGAGTGTGAAAATATAATCCGCTAAGTGTTGATACCAAGCACGTGGAGCCTGTTTTAATCTATATAGTAACATCTGAAGGAGATACACATAATCAAGAAAACGAGTGTCTTGAAAATCAATTTGCTAATGCGTGTAAACTTAGGAGAAGAGGTGTTGCGAAACGAAGGATGGCCAGAGTAGATGGTTATGGAGGTTAGGGTAAGAATTAATTAGAAAAAAAGGGTATAATGCCATGAAAGATACCATTCTCATTCCTTAATAAAGTATGTATAAGTATACAAGTATTTATGAATAATAAAAATTTGAATTTCAAAATAAAAAAAAATTATACTTTATATACAGGGAAATTAAGAAGGCCCAAATGCATGAAGTAGCTAAAATGGATGTGTGTTAATGGATGTGTGGGCACACAGGTTAACACAAGATAAGAAATGAGATTTTTAGATGTAGGTTAGGCATAGCTATAGTGGATAAGATTAGGGAGGGAAGATTGAGATGGTTTTATATGTGTAGAGGAGACAAACAATGATGCCGCTTAGAGTAGTAGAGGCTCTAAATATCAAAGGGAGAAGGAGATGAGAAGATTAGATAGGAGTTGGTCAAGTTGCACCTCTCTAAGGGCATGATCCATGATAGAAATATGTCAGTACCTGTATTTTCTTGTTATAGTGAAATTTTAATCTTTTGAGTTTGACCACTAAAGTTTAAAACTCAAAGCAACTAAAGTTTAGGATCTTAGAGATTAGTCATTGTTTATAGTAAAAAAAATTTTATTTGAGTTTGGCCACTAAAGTTTAAAACTTTTGAGGTTTGCAATCAAACTTTTGATTTTATGATTATGATAATAACAACAAACTAGCGCAGCCTTCGTGTGAGATATTGACTGGACACCCATAGTGTATTGTGTGACTTTGGCCACTAAAGTTTAGGATCTTAGAGTTTGGTCATCGATTTGGTTTATAACTATAACCATTAGCCAAATGAATAGTAAAGTTTTGAATATTAGATTTTAATCACATCAGTTTTATGTATTTTTTTATTTTTAACTCTAATTTTTGATTATTTGACTTTAGCCACTAAATTTTAGGATCTTAGAGATAGGCCACTGAACTGTTTATAATGAAATTTTATTTTTTTGAGTTTAGCCACTAAAGTTTAAAACTCAAATCCACTAAAATTTAGGATCTTAGAGATTAGCCACTAAACAGTTTATAGTGAAATTTTGTTTTTTTTAGTTTGGTCACTAAAGTTTAAAACTCTTGAGTTTTGCAATCAAACTTTAATTTTATGATTTTTGACAATAACAACAAAACTAACACAGCCTTCATGTGAGATATTGACTGGACACCCAACGTGTATTCGAGACTTTGGCCAATAAAGTTTAGGATCTTAAAGTTTGGTCACCGATTTGATTTTTAACTTTAACCATTAAAAATTAGGATCTTAAAGTTTGGCCACTAATCTATTTATAGTGAAGTTTTATTTTTTTAGTTTGGTTACGAAATTTTAGTATCTTTGAGTTTCTCAGGATCGGTGTTTGTCTCACAACACAAGATAATCACACAAACTCACTTAATATCACTCGGGTTAATGGAGCAAAATCTTAACCAAGTTCACAAGTAATAGAATAAGTTCAAACAGAAAACATAAAAACACACAAGTGGTTTTCAAGATACTTATATATATTACTTCTCAACTCAGTTTTACAAGACTCTTACAAGCATAGTTACTAAGTTACATAGAGAAACTATATATACTACTATCTACAGCCGATTATACTTCGAAAACCAGCTGAAAATTACAACTAGACAAATACTACATTGTTTAGAAGTAAGATTTCTAAAGATGAAATAATAATATCTTAGGTTAGGTAGTCATGACATGTCCATGACTTACCTTTTGTCACCAACTAAAAGTGACAACTATATTAAGCTGATAATGGTTGAACAATGGATAAAGTAAGGTCAACTACATGGGCATGGGAAAGCGCCATACAGTTTGTCAGAGTGGCAGCGGACTGTCAGACAAACCTTACTTATGTCCACTAGTTCATATTTAGTTCTTTCGAAGCTAAATGGCTTCGGAAGAAAAAAATCTTCCGAGGCCAATTAGACTTCGGAAGAATCAACTTTTTTCGAATTTCTGCAAGTCTTCAGGACTTTATTCTTTAGAAGACTTCGTCTTTGGATCTTCTAAGTTGCATACTTCGGAAGAATAAGAACTTAGTCTCGAAAGACTAAGTTCTTCCTTCGAAAGTTCTTCACACTTGAGCTTCCGAAGTTCTTTGACTTAGCTTCGGAAGAGCAGCTTATTCCTTCGGAAGACCATTTATTTGGCACATCAAAATATATCTAAGTGTGGTTTTGGTTGCACAAGCTTCATTAGATCCAACATTACTCCCCCTAGGCTGATGCTACCAAAACCTCACTTGCTTCTTCTCCTCAAAGTCTTCAGCACCAGGGAAAGAAGGTATTTGTCTGTCTCTATTTTCCTTCCTGATGCAATGGAGAGGATGTTATACAAGTCATCCGTGGATAGTAGATCGAGTCGGTCACTTTGGATGACATATCTCCTCTGTTGTGCCCCTTTGAAAAGAGTTAGTTGATGAGAACCATAGTCATATTCCCATATGTCTATTGGTTCTGAAGTTGGTCTCTCAACCATTTGCAGGAATGTTCTTCCCTTGATGGTTGCTCTTTCCACTTCAGATTGTGCTTTCAATTTCATTTCGTTGAAATGAATGCTACTCAAATGATTTCTTATATGAGTAGCAATCTGAGAGCTGGAGGGTTTAGAGAATGGTCTCTTTACTAACTCAGCAATATCAAATCGGCTTGATTGTAGTAGAGCGGATGTGTCAAGTCTGGTTATTTGACAATTCTCCCTTTGCATTATGAAGCTTTGAGTAGATTCATCAAACCTCCACTGGACAATTGAGCTTCTGGGAGCGAAGGGGCTGGTTGGCAGCATATTCATTTTTCTGGTGTCCAGCAGAGTCACCAACCTTCTCCTTAACTTCTTTTCCTTTTCTATAGGAGTATCATAGTTGACGGCTAGAAGTTGGAGAGCTTGGTCCAATGTTCCCCTAGGCAGATCAAGGAATGCATCTCTTATGAGGGAATAGGAAGATCCATCAATGTATTTCAGTTTAATTGACTCTTCCTCATAAGAGATGTCGCTCAAGGTTATGCAGTTGATGAGCTTCCTTTTGATCTCCTTAAATTCTTCTAAGGACAGGGGCTTGGAAGGTTTAGAAGATGGTTTGGGTTGAGATTGGGTTCTGGGTTGTGTTTTGGGTTTAAGAACAGGTGGAGGTGGAGGCTGTTTAGAGATAGGGGTGAAGGTGTGGGAATGGCTGATGGTGTGGTTTGGGAGTTGAGGGTTCAGTGATTGGTTCTGTTTTGATGGGGAAGGGTGAAGATGTGGGAAGTGGCTTTGTTGGTTATGGTTTGGGTTTGGGTGCTATCTTCTGAGGGCTTTGTTTCCAAGGCACCTCCTACCTTCTTCCTAAGCGAATGTCAGCCTTAATGTCGCTGACATATCGCTGTAGGGTCTTCTCTGACATGGGGCCCACTTGCTTGCCAGTGAAGCCATGGGCTTTAAGGTAGGTTTCATCCATTCCTTATCACCCACCTTCTTGGTAGAAGCAAGTATAGCTTCTTCTTCTTTCTTCTTCTTCTCCTATCTACTTTCCCTTGCAGCCTTCTTTCTCTCTTTATTGATCTCCTCAGTTTCTTTGTAGAATGAAACACAATCATATCATGATCATAAGGGGCCAACTCCTACTTTGTATAGCCTCTCTTGCAGAGAAAAAGGCTATCTTTTCCTTCCTGTCCTCAGCCTTTGCTTCCTCATCCATTTTCCTTTTCTCCTCCTCTTTTGGTAACCTTGCTGCCTCTTCTCTTTCTTTCTGCAGCAAGATTTCTTTCACAAGCTCCACATGCTCATCAAGTGGGAAAAGAAGCACTTGTTCATCTTCTACTCCTAGGCTGATGAGCCTGTCAATGATCTCCACCCTCTTCTGATTGTTGATACTTTCACGAGGTGCTGCTGCTGCTTTGGTGCTTGCTGCAAGCAACTTCTGAGTATCAACTTTTCCTTTCTTTCTTAGCTTCTCCAACCTTTCCTCCTCTAGAAGCTCTTCAGCAGTGAGCCTTCTCTTTCCTTTAGGATCAGAGGAAGATTCAGCCTTTGGAGATTTTGGTTTTGAGGATTCAGGTCGGGGTGATGGAGATTGAGCTTGTGGTGCTAGCTTAAGAGGGGTTGAAAGAAAGTCCTCACTGTTGAATTCAGAAGCTAGATTAAGAGTAGCTTCTATAACCAGCAGTTCATCAGACACAGAGGACAACTCTATAACTCCTTCTACAGCTTGGACTTCAGCTTCGAAAGTATTTTTCAGAGCTACTGAAGTGAATAGAAGTGCTTCCGAAGCTTCAGCTTCCACTTCGAAAGTTGTTCTCACAGCCTCCGAAGTAACAGGAACTACACTATCTGTCCATCTTGAGTCAGTTGCTGGGCCATCAGTCTGTGTATCCCCTTCAAAGTCAATCTTGGGTTCAACAAAGACCTTAGGTTGACCAACTTCCTCCTTAGAGGTAAATGATGCAGTCAACCTTTAAAGCTCTTCATCCCCAAGTAAGCAATGGCAAGATCAGGTGAGGGTTGTTCAAGTGAGGAGCTTATCAGAAACTGGGTTAAAAATCTGTTAAGGTCGATAAGCATCCTTGGGTCCACTTGAACTAAAATGGGAGGTGGTTGAGGAAAGATGGCTACAAGTCGATGGCTACAAGTCGTTGCTGTTTGGGGTAGAAAAAAGAAATAGCAGTATGGGGTTCCACTTGAGTTGATATCTCCTTATGAGTGTGAGCAAATATCTCCTCATCATGTCTTTGTTTCTGTAAATTCTCCCCATTTTTGGTAGCATCACCTTGAGAAGTAGATGAGCTAGAGGAAGAACTCAAAGAAACATGAGTATGTACATGCCTAACAGACTTCTTAATCTGTTTCTCAGTTAGTTGAGCCTTGAGATTTTTAATCTCAAGTTATTGAGTGGCAGACCTATTTTCTAAAGTCTCAACCTTTGATTCAAGATTGGTGACTTTGGAAATTAGGTCGTTGATGGTGAGTTGCAGACTACCCTCATCTTTTTTTGAAGAATCGTCGAGAGATGGGATAACATACATAGTATGTTCATCCTCATCACCAGCTGTGGTTTCTTGGCACCCTAGATACCCTTGCATACTGATGTCTCTTTCAGAGGAATCAATGGGAAAGGTTACCATAGATACAGTCTGACTTATGTTACTACTATCCTGAGAGGCTATTGAAACACTCTCAGGAGTGGTAGCTATATCTACATGAGTCACCTCCACTCCGATTGGACTCATATCAGTTTAGTCTTGCTGATGTGGGCTAGATATCAGAGGTTCCCTGGGACTCAGTTGATCTGGAGAGGGGTGAGGTAGATCAACATCATGGCCCTGATGAAACATGATATCCTCATCAGGTTGGGTTAAAAGGTCAAGAAAGAAAACAAAGGTTATATCTATTGAACATGTATCTTGGTCAGCACCTAATGGCTTTTCTACAATAGCAGTTGAGCCAATGATGTGGCTATCTCTTTTTGGCTGCTCAAGAGAGTGTTAAGACTCACCCTAAGGGCTTATGGCTTGGGTAATGGGCTTATCAGGTTGAGGCTCAGGATACTCAACACTAATATTAAGGTCAATTGTGGAGGATGGTCGGACCTCTGACTAAGTGGGAGCCCTGGATTCCACTCTAGCCTTTTGGATTTAACAGAGGGGACTTGACCAATCAGAGTAGATTGATCAAGGGTTAGTTTGGGCCGTCTTTGGTATGTGATTTTGATTAGGTGTGAAGATGTGGATGGCAGTGTAGTGGTGTTGTCTGGTGGGGTTCATCACCTGCTGGGCTTGCAGGGATGTCACCATGAGCCATTGGCTCAAGCATACATGGAAGGAGATCAGTGAATCTTCCAGTAATGTTGGTGGATACCTTCTTCAAAGTCTTGAAGATACCAGGCATCATGTGAGGGACCCGTAAACATGAGCAAATTATAGTTTATCCTGGTCCAACTTACAATTGATAATGTGCTGAATGAACCGAGGATACATATAGAATGGATCCCTGGTGAGATTGCTACTCAAATTATTTAGCACAAACTTTGAGTAGTTGAATCGGAGGCCTTTTACCAACCCATGGACTAGGTAGCCCAGATCATAGGGAATTTGATCCCATCCTCCTGATTTGTTGGATAGGCTGTGCAGACAATATGAAGCAGGAACTTCAGTTGTAGGAGAAGCTAAACTTATAGACTGTATCTGCTCACATCTCCTCCATATCCCATTTGAGTGTGGGTTTCCTCTAAATCAAACTTTGGGAATTCTGTGGAGGCGCCTTCATCATGGAGTTCCAGATGCTCCCTGATGGTTGTTTTACTAATGATGATCTCCTGTCCCCAGACCCATGATCTAATGACCCTTTCATCATTGATCGTTTCGCTTCAACCATTGGCCCAGAATTCGCCATGTGGTTTGAGTAGATGGTAGGGTTAACAGTAAGGGCAGTAAAGTATGTTAATCGAGAAAGAATTGGACGATAGGGGCAAAATCGGCATCCCTTGAGAGTCCAGGATGCGACTTGGTTATGTTGGGATTCAAGGCCATTGTTCAGATGGAAACTGTTTGATTGAAGCGGGAAAATAGCAAAAGCAGGATGAAGAAGATGAATATTGAAATCATGGGGTTTCGATGAACGGTAAAAATAAGTAAGAAAGAGAAACAGCCTGTAATTTTATATGGTTGGAAAAATCCACTGGATAAAATGAAATGATAGATGAAAAGATGGTCTGAGGTCCAAGTGAATGTAGGAGGCAAATGATATGATAAAAAAGATTTAAAATTCCGGCTAATTACTATGTTTCCAACAATATCTCTACAGTAAAATCGTGTGGGCCCAAAGATTTCCGTTGCACATTAAATTTTCATCCGAGAGTTAAAACTCTTCCAAAGACAAACGAGTTTGTTTCCGAAGATTTTCTTCAGAAGGCATTTTATTTCCGAAGGCAAACATTTGTTTACAACCACATTTGCTTCCGAGAACAATAAATGCTTCAGAGAATTAAAGTTAATAAGCTTCGGAAAACGTTTTGACTTATAGTCAAAATTTCTTCCGAGGCCAAAAACTCTTCGAAAGAAAATGTTCTTGAAGGAATTTTACTCTTCGGAAGATTTATGTAGAAATCTTCCGAGGGTAAAATTCTCTTTGGAAGATTTCTTACTTAGAAAATTTTTACAATTTTGAAGAATATTCTGGTAACAGGGCTTTGATTGTATTTAGATAACATAGACAAGACACATTTTAAAAGGTTTTCAAAAGAGAAGACTAGTCAATATTAATCATCCAATAGTTGTGATTAAATATTTAAATCTTTGTTTGTCAAAGGCTTTTATGAACAAGTCAGCATATTGTTCATTTGTATTGACTTTGACTAGCTTGATTAGATTTTTCTCATGAATATCTCGAATGAAATGATACCTGATGTCAATATGTTTTGTCTTGGAGAGCTTGACTGGATTTTCTGTGATAGAAATGGCACTCTTGTCATCTATATGGATAGAAGTCTCCATGAAGATGAAACCATAATCCAGCATCTGATTTTGAATCCAAAGCAGTTGTGCATAGCAGCTTGCTGCAATAATATACTCAGCTTCAGCAGTTGATGTGGATACACATGATTGCTTATTACATTACCAAGAGATAATCCTTCCACCAAGAAATTGACATTCTCCTGATGTTGATTTCTTGTTGATATTGCAGCCACCATAATCACTGTCAGTGTAACCATAGAGGTTAAATCCCTATTCTTAGGATACCAAAGACCCAATTTAGGACCTCCTTTGAGGTATCTAAGAATTCTTTTGGTAGTAATTAGGTGAGACACCTTTGGATAAGCCTGATATCTTACATAGATACATGCTGCAAACATGATATCAGGTCTACTTGCAGTGAGATACATCAAAGTTCAATAATTGCCTTGTACTAATGCTTATTAGTATCCTCCCCCTCGGAATCAAGACTAAGTTTGTTATTTCTGGGTATAGATGTCTTTGGCTGGCTAGAATCTGTCATCTCAAATCGCTCTAAGATATCTTTGACATACTTAGATGATTGATAAAGAACCCTTCTTCCATCTGCTTCACCTGAATTCCTAGGAAGAAATCCGTCTTTCCCATGGAACTCATTTCAAACTTCTTCCTCATGATGCTTTCAAAGTCTTTGCACATTGGTCATTTGTGAGGAACCAAATATGATGTCATCAACATAGACTTATACAACATCATTCCTTCACAGACTTTCCTTATGATAAAGTTTTGTCTATTGTGCCTCTGGTATAGCATTCTGAGAAGGAACTGAGACAGTGTCTCATACCACAGCCTAGATGCCTGATGCAACCCATAGAGAGGTTTATCAAGTTTTACACACATAGTTGGGATGTTGTGGGTCTTTAAATCCAAGTGGTTGGCACACATAGACTTCTCTGTCGATATCCCCATGAAGAAATACATATTTCACATCAAGTTGATAGACTGTGAAGTTCTTGTATGCAGCAATAGCAAGAAAGATTCACACAGCCTCAATCTTGCAACAATGCAAAGACACTTTGGTAATCTATACCTTCCTCCTGTGTGTATCCTTGAACTAAGTCTAGCTTTGTTCTTGAGATCAAACCTCTATCATCTCTTTTGTTTCGTTAATTCCCTTTGTGCTAATAGGAACCTAACCAGGGGCAATGGCATAAGTTCCATACTTTTTGCCTCTTGAATTGAGCACTCCTCTTGCATTGCTTCTATCCAATTGTTGTCTTTGGGGTTCTTCCACCTATTTTGGTTCCATTTTGAGAGAGAAGCATAAGTACAAGCAGACATTCCCATTATGGGTCTGACTTCTTGTTTTCACACCTTCTGAGACATCCCCAATAATGTTTTCAACTAGATGAGTGTTGTGTATCCTGAGCTTAGGAATCACATCTAGTTTGCATAGATAGATCCAAGTTGAAAAGTTTTGCTTAGGATTTTGAACACCATCACCAGTTGATTTCTCACATTCATTCAATGATTACTGATTCAATGAATGTGTGACAACATCAATGGTATTTTACTGAGAAGTAGCATCAACAGTTGTTTTGTTCCTCCTTATCACTGTCTTCATCAGTATGATGTTGAATACTTGAGTTGTCAGCTGTTGAGTTATGAGGCTCAATTGGCTGACAACTTGATGAAGCTTCATTATTTCCTGAGATATTCAAGCTTCCAGGATTTTTAGTTGAAGGAGCTTGATCTTTATTTCTTCTTAGAGAAATTGGAATAGGTCTTGGTAACTCAAACATTTGATCTTCGTATGGGTCACCTTGAATTTTTGTTCCAGCTGAAACTTCTCACAAGATGGCTTAGAATAGTTTGGAAATATTTCTAAATTGAAGATATTTTAGGACCATTGCCCTTAACACAATGTGTGTGCTCATTGACAACAATTTGGATGATTCTCAAATTGTTGATTTTGATATTATTGCCCTTAACACAATGTGTTGCTCATTGACAACAATGTTGGATGATTCCTCAAATTGTTGATTTTTGATATTATACACTCTATATGCAATAAAGGTTGAGGAATATCCAACAAAGATAGCATCATCAGACTTTTTAGCAAATTTTGCTAAATTGTCTTTTGTGTTTAGGATGGTACATCTACTGCCAAAGGACCTAAGAAAGCCAATGAATGGTGGCCTCTTGTTCTATAGCTCATAAGGTGTTTTTCCATGTGGCTTAACTATAAGAACCCTGTTCTGCATATAACATGCAGTGCTGACTGCTTCTGCCCAAAAGGTTAATGTCAGTTTTGAGTCGGCTAACATAGTTCTAGCAGCCTCAATTAGTGTCCTATTCCTCCTCTCAGCAACACCATTCTGTTGAGGAGTTCTAGGAGCACTATATTGTCTGGCAATCCCTTTTGAGTTACAGAATGAGTCAAGAACTTGATTCTTAAACTCAGTCCCTTGATCACTTCTAATTATTTTTACCTTATGATCTATTTGATTTTCAATTTTAAGAATAAAAGATTTTAAAGTTTCAGCAGTTTCATCTTTAGTTCTTAAAAATAAAAACTATGTAAATCTTGTGAAATCATCAATAATCACAAGGTGATATGATTTCCTTCCAATTCTCATTATACTTGTAGGACCAAACAGATCCATGTGCAACAAGTGTACTGGGGTGGTGATAGGTTAACCTCTTTGGATTTATGTGAAACTTTATGTTTCTTCCCTTTTAGGTAGCAACACAGTTGTCCTTACAGATAAATTCATTTTTAGGCACACCATGTACCAAATTATTTTAACCAATTTATTCATGGTTTTAAAATTAACATGGCACATTCTTTTATGCCAAAGAGTTGACTCGTCACCATTTGCTTTGGAAAGAAATCATGATACTTCACCTAGTAGGGAAGCTTTGTTCATATCCAGCTTGTACATATCCTATCTCCTGGGAGATCTAAGAAGCACCAATTCCTGAGGAATTATCATCCTGGGTTTGAGGATGATACACTCATGTTCGGTGAAAAGCATTTAATGCTTTTGATCATAGAATTGAGAAACATTAAGGAGATTATGTTCAAGCTGTTTGACAAATTTTACTTTGTGAAATTTTAACTTACCATTGGATACACTACCTCTACCAGATATTTATCCTCTGGCTTCACATCCAAACTGAACAGGACCACCATCAAAGTGTTCAAACTATTATAGGAGAGATCTGTTACTTGTCATGTGCCTCGAGGATCCACTATCTACAATCCAGATATTTTCATTTTTGTCATGTAGATGTCCCTGCACATAAGGTGAAACGGTTAGTTACTATTGGAAACCCAAGCCTTTTTGGTCTTGGGCTCTTCCAATTCAGATGACATAATTGAACCAAAATGTATGCATGGAGGTTCAATTATGGTTTGTGAAGAAGAGGATTGGATGCAACATCTTTTTGATCTTCCATTCCATCCTATGGTTGATCAAGCTTGATGAGCTTGAAGAGGCTTGTGCAGCATAACTTGATTCTGAGGCTGCTTTCTTCTCGGAAGTAGTTGTCACCACCTTCTATTCCGAAGCAGTCTTCTTTTCAAAAGGTTTCGAAGGATTCATTTTGTTCCTTTGTTTTGCTTCCGAAGCTAGTTTGCTTTTGGAAGTACTTGCTTCTGAAGGCACTCTAGCTTCAAGGGAAAACTTAGGAAGCTTTTGTTTGTTCTTTTGTTTGTCTTTCGAAGTCAGTTTCCCTTCGGAAGTGTAAGCTTCTTTCGAAAGTAACTTGGCTTTGGAAACAAACTTTCCTTATCTTAACACTTGGGCGACATGGTAAGTTCCAAATGTGAAACCCTCCTTGTCTCCTTCTTTCTTAACATTAGATACATAATGTGTGCTTGCTAGATTGTAGTAACAATCTTTAGCCATGTGATTATAAAGGCCATATATTATGCATTCAATGTTAATCTTGATGGGGAAGGTTGATGGATGCTTTTGAGCTTCTTTTCTTCATTATCAACCTTCCTCTCTAATTTTTGATCCTTCTTCAGGACAAAAATGCTGGTACTACATTCTTTTCCTGAATCAGGATTTCCAACCACTTGAAATCCAGTTGATATGAATACACCATTTTGCTTTGGGTCTATCTTTAACTTTGACTTAGCTACCTTCTTGGCAGTTTTTCTTACTTCCCTGATTTTGTTTCTTCTTGCTTTAGTGGTTAAGGGTTGATCATCAGTTGTGGGGATGAGGCTTTCTACCTTATCCTTCCCTATGGTGGTTTCCATTATTGCATCATTCTTCTACTCTTTGAGTAATGGGTCAGCAGTTGGAACCTCTTGCTCCTTTACACCACATCTAGGCTGTCTAATAGACACAAAGAAGTGTGGTGGAGCAATTTCATTAGTTCCCAACCCACTTTGTTTTGATAACACACCTTGAGTGGGAGGATGATGCAATGATGGTGTTGAAGTTATGCTCTTCAATGGCATACTTTTTAGCTTTAGCCTCAGCTATCACTAGCTGAGCTTGAGCCTCAGTCAACTTGGAGATTAAATGTTTATTTGAGCCCTATAATTTGAATGTTCATGTTTTAAAGAGGACACAGTTTTCCTAACTCTCTATTTTGAGTTTGTAGTCAGATTTGCTCTTTTAAAATCAAATTTAGTATATTTAAAGACTCAATATCAGATTTAATTTCCATATTATAGTCCTGATACAATTTGACCTTAGTAATACTGGCTGGAGTACAGAGATGTTCATATACCTTAGTGTCTTCAGTTCCAGCCATAAGAGCTTGAGCAGGAGTGATATCTTACACCATAAAGCTCCAGTCAACTTCTTGAGCAACAGCTGCATTTTGTTGTTCAATGGATTAGGTTGCAGCTTTAGGGGTAGCAAGATGTTAGGAGGCTTGAGTTGCTTCAGGATTAGATCTAGGAGCTTTGTATTCCCTTGCAAAGTAACCAAGCTGGTTGTAGTTGTAGCACTTGGCCTTTGTCTTGTCAAATCCAAATTTGCTATTGGTTGGGTTCTGAGGGAACTGCCTTCCAGTTCTTTTGAAGAACATCTTTGCTCTATAGGCCAGGAGAGCCATCTGTTGGACAATGTCCATGTATTCTACATCATCTGGGCTGAAACACTCCAGATCATCAAAACAGTATTGAAAATCTCCAGAGTGCTCACTCCCTGAAACAAAGGCACAGCTATCCTGGAAAGGATTTTGATGAGCCTGTTGAGACCTGGGTGTCTTAGGGAATGTGATTTAAGACCCAGAAGAAGAGGATGACTGTTGGTGTTAGTTCAGGTACAGCTGGGGCTGGGGAGTTCTTAAACCTTTAGCAACATGTAGAGCATTGCTGACGGAAGGATTGGTGATACTGTTCATCTGATGGCCTTTCTGAGAATCCATCTCCATACGGTATCGATCAAGGATTCTATATAGTTCAGTCATGGTGAGAGTGTTGAGATTCTCAGTTCTCTTGATTGAGACATAATAGAAAGTCCACTCATGAGGCAGTGCACTCATGAATTTTCTTACTATGTCTCTCTTCTCAAGAATCACTCCCATAGACTGAAGAGAGGTGATCAAGTCCATGTATCTAAAATATTGTTGAAGGTCTCATCAATAATATATGTGAAGTTCTCAAACTTCTGCTTCAGTACATCTTTCTTTGACTCCTTGGATTCAGCAGAACCAGAGTACAGCAGCTTCAAAGCCTCAAAGAGTTCTTTGGCAGACTCGTAGTGCTTAAAGCCTACCATTATAGAGTTTGGTATAGCAGTAAGCAGAATAGTCATGGCTTTGCAGTCAATGTCCATTCTCTAATAGTCTTCATCTGAGTAGTCTTCAATGGCCTTCTCAATCATGGCACCATTACCTGCTGGAGATGTCGCTTTTGGCTTGTCTGGACCATAGGTAACAGACCTCCACATTCGGCTATCCTGGTACTTGATGAAGCCTTCAATGCAGATGCACCAGGTCTCAAAATCATCAGGAGTGATGGTAGGAGCCTTGGTTATAGTTCCTATCTCAAACTCAGAGGACTTCTGGTTGAAAGCCATTAGAGTGAAGTGAGTGAGTATGAAGAAACAAGGGTGATTTGGGATGGTAAGATCTTACAATCAAGAGCCTAAAAAGATTTGATACCAATTGCAGGATCGGTGTTTGTTTCACAACACAGGATAATCACACAAACTCACTTAATGTCAATCGAGTTGATGAAGTAGAATCTTAACCAAGTTCACAAGTAATATAATAAGTTCAAACAGAAAACATGAAAGCACACGGGTGGTTTTCAAGATGCTTGTATATATTACTTCTCAACTCAGTTTTACAAGACTCTTACAAGCATAGTTACTAAGTTACATAGAGAAACTATATATACTACTATCTACAGCCGGTTATACTTGAAAAACCAGCTGGAAATTACAACTAGACAAATACTACATTGTTTAAAAGTAAGATATCTAAGATAAAATAATAATATCCTAGGTTAGGTAGTCATGACATGTTCATGACTTACCTTTTGTCACCAACTAAAAGTGACAACTGTACTAAACTGATAATGGTTGAATAGTGGATAAATTAAGGTCAAATACATGGGTGTGGGAAAACGCCATGCAGTCTGTCAGAGTGGCAGCGGACCGTCAGACAAACCTTACTTATGTCCACTGGTTCATAGTTAGTTCTTCCGAAGCTAAATGGCTTAGGAACAATAAATTCTTCTGAGGCCATTTATACTTCGAAAGAATCAACTTCTTCTGAATTTCTGCAAGTCTTCAGGACTTTATTCTTAGGAAGACTTTGTCTTTGGATCTTTTAAGTTGGATACTTTGGAAGAATAAGAACTTAGTCTCGGAAGACTAAGTTCTTCCTTTGGAAGTTCTTCACACTTGAGCTTTGGAAGATCTTTGACTTAGCTTTGGAAGAGTAGCTTGTTCCTTTGGAAGACCATTTGTTTGGCACATCAAAATATATCTAAGTGTGGTTTTGGTTGCACCAGCCTCATTTGATCCAACAGTTTCATCGCTAAACTTTGATTTTATGGTCTTCGAAGAGCCATATAGATAATGATTAAAGTAATACAGCATTGCATGTGAAAAAACTAACCGGACTCCCCCGCGTAACGCATGGAGAAAAAACTAGTTAGTCATTAAAAGCATCTACAAATGTTTCATGAAACAATAGTTACGGGTTTAGAATATTGATATCAAAACATAATTCAACTTACAACGTTACCTGATTAGTTAAAACTTAAAATGTTGCAAGGCAACCTTCCAAAATTTGCAACCGGGATGTATCAACCTAGTCTCATGAGCCACCGTTCACCTAACATACACACCATAACTAGAGGTGGTCAAAAAAACCAGTTGGTAAAAAAAACCAAAATCTGTTTCCAAAATAAACCGGTTTGGACCAAACTGATCCTAAACCGACCCGAACCTAGGTTTAACATTGATTTCACATTTGTGGTATGTCAAACCGGTTTCAAATAGTTCCGGTTTCAAACCCGTTCCAAACCGGTTTTCAACTCGGTTACAAACCGGTTTTCAACTCGGTTACAAACCGGTTCCCCAAACCGGTTCCCATATAGTCATTTTTGTCCGTTGGGGGGCTTTTCTGACTGTTTTTTGTGTTGTTTTTACCATTATACCCCCATTAGGTTATTATATATATATAAATATATAAATATATAAATATATATATATATATATATATATATATATATATATATATATATATATATATATATATATATATATATAATATATTTGATGTTTTGGTTGAACCATAACAACTTAAAACGCTCTCTACTCTCAAAACTCTCAAAAACGCTCAATACTTTCATGCTTTAAAATAAACTCTCAAATGACTTCATCAAGTGGTAAATCATCCATTGGTTGTGATGCGTCTTCAAGCAACGTGGAGGTACCAATCCTTCCTACGAATAGGAACCTTGAAATATAGTGCAATTATGATTTATGTCAAATGGCTAACGGTCCGAACAAAGCTCGTTGCAAGTTTTGCAATAAGTTTTTCAAAAAATATGCAAATACAACCTTGAAAAACCACATTGCGCAATTATATTGTAAGGCGTTGAAAGGTGAACCGTCTCAAGGTCAAGCTTCGATGATAGATGAATGAAATGTTTAGGCTTATAACGTTGATGCGGTTTGGGAGCAAATGGCGCATTTTGTAATTCAAGAAAGCTTGCCATTCAAACATTTTGACAACGAACGTTTGACTCGACTCATTCAATGAACTCTCCAACCACGTTACACCAATGTAAGTCGTGCTACTCTTCGAAGAGATTGTTTAAAAATATGGAAAAAAACTAAAAATGAATTAATATCTTATTTTGATAATTTATAAACCGGTGTTAACTTAACTAGTGATGTTTGGTCGACTACTCACCATTCACCGGACTTGTACAATTGTGTCATCGCCCATTGGGTTGAACCCAATTTGTGGCAAATGATGAAACATACGATTACGTTTGAATTGTTTTGTTATCCTCACAACAGTGAAAATATTTTTTATTTTATTGACAAAGTTATTAAAACGTATAAATCAGAAAATAATTTTTTTTCTATATCTTTTGATAATGCATCAAATAACACGCTTGCGATAGAACATCAAATATTAAAATATAAACCAATTTGTGACGATGTGTTTTGTTCATAGTCGATGTGTGCGCACACATAAACTTAGCCGTTCAAGACGATTTAAAAACGATTGAACCAACAAAAGATGGTTTTAAAAGAACGTTACATGACATTTTTAGCAATAACCAAAGATATAGTAAGTATCTTAAGTTTTGTAAAGACGCAAATTCCAAATGTTTAGATCCGAATTGGGACGTATCTACAAGATGGAATTCCCCTTGTAACATGTTTGAAAAGGCTATTGAGCAAAAATAAAATTTAATAGCATTTCATAATATTTTGGTGAGTCGTGAAAAGACAAATACTTACCATCCATCGGGTTGGGCTATTATTAAATAAATAAGCAAAATGCTTCATGTTTTTAAAACCCCAACTACTTGTCTTTCTGGAGTTTATTATCCAACGAGTCCACTAGTACTTCACCAAATTTATTTAATAACTTTAAAATTTAATAGGTTGTCATTTAGGGGTAGGCCTTATTTGGATATGATACCCTAATGAAAGAAAAACTTAAAAAGTATTTTAAAGAAATGCCTCCAGTTATTACCTATGCCGCTACCTTAAACCCTTGCTTAAATACGTCGAGTGTTGAAACTTTACTTGATATAATTACTTTTAATTTGGATTTAGAAGAAGAAAACTCATTTTATGGTCAAAGTTTAAAAGCTAATTTTAACAAACATTTATAAAAAATATTTGATGTTTATTTAGCAAAATATGATGAAACATCAAACATCCATGAGTCAATGAGGCATGCGACACATGCCGAAGTTCAAGTGATTCAATGTTTGCTTTATATTATACTTTAAGTGATAAATGTAATAAACGTCAACGTGGTAACACTCCGAGTAGTAAACTCGAGAGGTATGGTAGAACGAACTTTTTATCCACCATGACTCCACAAGATTTTAAAAATTTTATCTTGCTGGCTTGGTGGAAAGGTAAGGAATAACAATTTCCCATCCTATCCACCATGGCCAGAGATTTACTAACCGTCCAAGCTTCCACGGTAGTTTCGGAATTTGTTTTTTCTGTTAGTGGCAAGATTATATCGATAAGACAAACTCGACTCACTCCCCAAGCTGTTGAAATGTTAATTTGCTTGAAAGATTATTTGGATGCCGCGAAAAGAATACAAGACAAATGCTTACTTGAAGAAGAATTGGAATATGAAGCTGAATTATACGAGGACGAAGTAGAGAGTGGATTGACACCTGGAATTATCGATGATGAAGCGGCATATGATGATTACCTTTGTAATAGCTCGGGTTCGGGGGGCGAAGAATAAAGTATCCAAATACGTAACGAATGAACGGAGAACGACTACGTTAAATGTTTAGTTTTTAAAAACAATTATTCAGAATTTTTATATCATTTGAATTGTTTCTATGTTTTATATTTTATAAATTACACATTGATTTTAAATTGTGTATTTAATTCTTACAAAAATTAGACGCTCACTTGTAAATTGTAATGTTTCAAACTTTCTATGTTTTAATTTTTACAAATAAAAATATATAAATGCATCTTTTGATTATAAAAACAATTAATTGTGTATTTAATTTATTATCTCTCATAATTTTTATGATTTCATAGTTTATATTTTTAATTATTTTGTAACAATTATTAAAAAAATAAATAAATAAATAAACCCTAACCGGTTTGGGCACGAACCGGTTTCCAAACCATCCCAAACCGGTTCTATAGGTTTGAGATTTCGAAACCTAAAACCGGTTTGGAACCCGAACCGGTGTGACAACCCAAAAATTAAGGTTAGACAAATTAAAATTATAAGAATTATTATAAGTTAGGATTATATGCATATTAAATTAAGAATTGTTAAGATGACTATTACTTTAGATTTGCTTATGTACCGTTATTGATTAACTTTATAAGAATTTTGTATATATATCTTTTTAACATGCATGCACATATGAATATGATACGTGAACATGCATGCATGCAAAAGTATTTACGTATGCATGTATGTATACTTTTGTGAATTTTGTAAGCTATTAAATCATGTATTGTACAATCGGCTATCTAATAGATGCATGTTTTTACTTATAAGTAAGGAAATGAGATCAAAACGTAATAATACATTAACTAATTAAAATAACTACTAAGGAATTAATACAAACTTGAACCCAAATTAGTTTTAATTAGTTGGTTACTAGGCTAAATTATATAAACAAACTAACAACTAAACTACAATTAAAAATTAAAAACATGTATTAATTGAAAATGTGACACCTAAGTGTTCTTGACACCCAACAAACTTAAGAATGTGCCACCACATAATCTAAATTACAACTCATCTAAGCTAGTGTAGGTGATCATTGCAATCCATCGATTTTTCTTTCTCTTCTTTGAATTTCAGCCGACTTCAAGAACTAAACCACTACACATATATTTTCTTTTTCCTTTGACACTAAGCACTCTCGGTTATTTGACACATACACACCCTACATTACACTATGCTTAGAGTTTGATGAAGTTAAAATTTTTCTATTCTTTTCTTTGCACCCTCGGCCAAAACCAAAAACTTCCAAACTACCAACAAGAGCTTCCAAAGCTACCTCAACAAAACTTCCAAAGCCATTCTTATTACTCTCGAAAGAAAAAAAAACACCACTAAACACATTCTTTTTCTCGGTTCCTATATAAACCGAACCCACTATCAACATCACCATAGTATCACTTTAAAATCACTCTCTACTAAACCTCTTTGTGATATTATCCAAGATTAAGAACATTCGTCACAAGCTTGAAGATTTGAAGATCACCTTATCTACTCTCTACACTCTCTTCTTCTACACAATCAAGGTTAGATTCATAAACTTTTGTGATCAAAAGCTTACAAAATTTTGTATGTGTTTAACATACATATAAACCCTTGTGATGTTCACTATCAAAATCTAATTACAAATTCTACAAAATTCTTTGATTCCAAACAAAAATCAGTAACCAAGTCTATGAGACAGAAAGTTTTGAAGGTTTTAACAAAAGTTTTAAACAAAAATTAAAGGGTTTAAGGTTTTCATATAAATGTTACTATTTGATGATTAGGTTAGATATTTAAATGATTATGATTGTGGGAATAAAATTTAGAAATTTATTAGAAAATATTAGAAATAATAATCTGGAAATTATGGAATAATTATATAGGATATATTAAATTATATGATTAATTCAAAGCAATAGAAGAATAATACCAAACAGGAGAACTGAACTTGATAAAAATCTAGACAAATTGTATGATTAGCCTAACATTATACTGGAATTATAGAATAAATTTCATGAATTAGTTCACTAGTATAGTAAAGTTACATATTTTAGAATTAATAATAAGAAGAAAATCAAATATAATAACAAAACAGTAGGTAAAATTATGAAAATGTTACTTAAAATTTTAAATATTGAGTAGAACATTTTTTATAATTTTTAGAATTTTTGAGATATGTATCTATTTCTGCCATTTATTATGAAACTTGTAAAAATTCTATGAAATTACTTGTAAATAAATACTGATTGAATTTTTATGTGATAATCTAGATTTTGGGACATTACTGCTTGTAAGATTTGGTAATTTTTGGACAAACGTAGCTATTGTTTAGAAATTTTTATTTAATTAATGATATAAATGCTAAAAATTTTAAAGAAATAAGATTTATTTCTAACAAATAATTATTTTATTAGAAATATTTAATTTGTTGCTGAAAATAAGGTGAGTAACATAGCTTCTTTTTATTTTATAATTTTTTGGGGAAAAAAGCATACTGTGTATATTACTATTGATGCTAACATGAATAAGAATTTTAATAAGTTATTGTCATTGACTGCCATAAGTCACAATCATTAATTCATATAAGGAACCGTCAGATAATATAGGTAGCGCTACTTAGAAACATGTTTTCTGCACCGACTGAATAAGTGTCGTGATGTTATATTATTTGATTTTGTGATTTATATGTGTGACAGTTATAAATCATTTGGCATGTAAGTAGGTTTGGTTATGATCTTATTTATGTTGCATCAGTAAGAAAATTTTATTAAGTTATTAAACCTATGTTCTCACCAACTTTATGTTGACTATTTGAGTATGTTTTTTCAGGTAATCACAATATATTATAATTTTGTGTACACGTTCAACATGTTTAGTGATTGGCACGGCTATATAGAGAAGCTGTGCATATGGGTAGTTATTGATCTAACAGACTTTAGCCTCTTCGTGGATGTTCATGTCCACTACTAGCTGAAGAATAAATGAAATAACAAAGATGTGTACTATAAAATAGGATTACTAATGTGAAAGTCTAATTATTAGACTAAATATTGTATAATTGTAATCCTATAAATATATGACTAATGGATGAAATTTGTTTAGTTAAATTGTTGTGATTACTTATTATTATAATCAATGAGTTTTGAACTGAAAAGTCACACCCAAGCATTTCACGCTTCCGCCGGGATATGACAGATTGGTATCAGAGCCATTGGTTATAGAGAATTAGGTATTATTAGTAAATGCCTAGACTATAACCATAAGCTCATATGATAACAATTTATCAGCATGGTTAAAACATGTATATATATTTTCTCCATAACTTTATGTGAACATGTCTATGCTTAAACAATAATCAAATTTGCATACATGAGATGTATATGACTAATGTGTGAATGTGAGATTTTGTGAATTTATTTGACTAGTGATAGTATAAATTGAAATTTTGAAAGAAGTTTTGCAGTATGAGTACTGGTAATTTGATAGCTACTATAATGAAATTGACCCTTCGGATCATAGCAACCATAAAGAAACAAAGCCAGGAATAGAACCTCAGGACAACATAGAAATATCTCAACCCGAGACCCAGACCAATATAAAGCCGAAGTTTTTCATCCAACGTGCACCAGTAACAATGGGAGGTTATACAATTATGACCTCAAGAAAGAGTGTACGGAGTGGTAAGAAGTTTTCAACTAAGGAAGTTAAAGAGAAAGAAAACAAAAACCCAGAAACCCTTCCTCGACATTTGATATAACACCCGCAAATCAACCTGATAATTTTGAAATTGAAGAAGGAGGAATTAAGAGGCAAAGGTTGGAAGAATGTCAGATGGAAACTATCAACCAAATTCTTAAGAAGGTTAAGAAGATACAACGAGAGATTTGGGTGCTTCAAGCAGATGTCAAGGAAGTGAAGGAAGAAAACGAAAGTACCTTCACTAAAGTATGGAACTGGGTTTGGGGAAATTAAAAATATAGAAAATCTTATCTGTTATATGACTATTTTAAATATGTAAAATAAGAATTTAATGAAATATTTATGAATATTAAATATTATGTTATAGTTAAGTAAAATTCTGTTATATTAATATAATTAATATGTAGTGAAATATGCCGCCAAAGAGAAATACTCAGCTTGTATGAAGAACTGCACATGTTGGACGACAAGAACTAGGTTAGGAGAAGAACCTCCACAAGTGAATCCTGCAATAAATGAGAATGAAAGAATTCTCAGATTGTGACTCAGCAATTAGAAGCTGCAATACCTACGCTAGTGGCTCAACTTCAACAAAACCTTAACATCGCAGGTATACCGCATGGAAATGCTGAACCAAGAAATGTCAATAGATTAGAAAATCATGAGGAAGAAATTGTAGATGGAGTCAGAAAAGGGTGCTCTTATAAGACTTTCATGTCTTGTAAACTCAGAGACTTTGATGGAAAAGGTGGAGCAGTACAAGCCTTACGTTGGTTAGAAGAAATGGAGTCAGTGTTAGATATCAGTAATTGTGCTGATAACTGCAAGACCATGTTTGCTTCACATTCTCTTAAAGGAGAAGCACAGTCTTGGTGGAAAATGGAAGTCCAAACCAAAGGAAGAAATGCTATGAATGGATTAAGCTGGGAAGAATTTAGGAACCTAATGATTGAGAAATACTGCCCTTATAATGAAATAGAAATGATAGAAGCGGAATTTTTGGCATTGGAAATAAAGGGTGCTGCACATCAGAAGTATACAGATAGATATAATGAGCTATCTAGATTGGTGCCACATATAGTGATGCCAGAAACTAAAAGGATAGGAAGATATATCTGGGGATTAGTACCACAGATAAGAGGAATGGTTAAGTCTGCAATGCCAAAGACTTTTTAGGATGCAGTAACCTTATTGGGAAGTTTGACTAATGAGATGATAAGAAACGGATCATTAACCAATCCGAAGGTAGGAGAGAAAAGGAAATGGAACAACAACAACACAGGAAGAAAATTTGGAGGAAACTGGAACAAGAAGATAAACAGAAACCTAGAAAGAAACTTTATGGGAATTGCACAGGATAGAAGGCCACATACAGAAAGTCAACCATGGTGTAATGCCTACAAAAGGTACCATGATGGGAAATGTATGCTGGTAATCTGTTATAATTGCAAGAAGAAGGGACATACATTAAGAGAATGTAAGGGACCCGCAAATCCTAAGCCAGTATGTTACCAGTGTGGAAAAGAAAATCACCTTCGCAATGAATGCCCGGAATTGAAAAGGAAAACTCCAAGGAACCCCAACAATGGGCAAGGTCAAGCATTTGTACTTCAAGTTGAAGAAGCACGGCAGGAACCAGAAGTTGTGATGGGTACGTTCCTTATTAATGACCAGTATGCAACTGTGTTATTTGATACGGGAGCAACCCGAAGTTTTGTTTCAAATATGTTCAAACCCTTACTTAGATTAGCAACAGAAAAACTAAAAAAATAAGTATACGATAGAACTAGCTGATGGAAGAATGATAGAGGCTAGTGAAGTTATTCCTAATTGTACTTTGAACTTAGATGATCATTGTTTTGACATAGATCTGATCCCAATTGATTTAGGAGGCTTTGATATTGTTATGGGTATAGATTGGTTAAGTTAGAATCAGGCAGAAATTATTTGTGGAAAGGAAATGATTAAAATTTCTTTGATTAAAGATAATAGAATTCTTTTCATATATGGTGAGAAACCTAGAGGTGCTATAAAGATAGTCTCTTGTATGAAGGCTCAGAAATATTTGAAAAAGAAATGTTTAGCATTTCTAGCCAATGTAGTTGATATGAAACCAGTTAAGAATAACTCGGAAGATGTTCCTATTGTTAGAGAACATCCGGAAGTATTTCCTGATGAGTTACCAGGATTGTCGCCCCCTCGTCAAGTAGAATTCAAAATTGAATTAATACTAGGGACTGCACCTATTGCCAAGTCTCCGTATCATTTGGCGCCATCAGAAATAAGGAATTGATGAATCAATTACAAGAGCTGTTGGATAAAGGATTCATACGTCCTTGCGTTTCACCATGGGGAGCTCCAGTCTTGTTCGTAAAGAAGAAAGATGGAACCTTTAGGATGTGCATTGATTATTGAGAACTCAATAAAGTAACCATTAAGAATAGATACCCGCTCCCTAGAATAGATGACCTATTTGATCAATTGCAAGGATCAAGTTACTTTTCAAAAATTGATTTAAGGTCAGGTTATCACCAGTTAAGAGTACAAGATGAGGATATACCTAAAACTACATTTAGAACTCGATATGGTCGTTATGAGTTCCTTGTAATGCCATTTGGGTTAACTAATGCTCCAGCAGTATTTATGGATTTAATGAATAGAGTGTGCAAATCTTACTTGGATAAATTTGTCATAGTATTCATAGATGACATCTTAATTTATTCTAAAAGTAAGGAAGAACATGAGAAGCATATAAGGCTAACTTTGGAGTTACTTCGAAAACAAGAACTGTACGCCAAATACTAAAAGTGTGAATTCTGGAAAAGAGAAGTACAATTCTTAGGACATGTGGGTAATCAAGACGGAATCCAGGTCGACCCAGCAAAGATTGAAACAATTAAGAAGTGGGAAGCTCCAAAAACACCAACTGAAGTACGTCAATTCTTAGGTCTGGCTGGTTATTATAGGAGATTTATAGAAAATTTCTCTCGAATAGCTCAACCCTTGACAGAATTGACTCAGAAAGATAAGCCATATGTTTGAGGAGAAAAACAAAACACTGCATTCAGGATCCTGAAACACAAATTATGTAGTGCTCCTATTTTAGCCCTTCCAGATGGTACTGATTATTTTATAGTATATTATGACGCATCACATCAAGGTTACGGATGTGTTCTAATGCAACGAGATAAAGTAATTGCATATGCGTCTAGACAACTTAGAGAAGTGAAATGAACTATACTACTCATGATTTGGAATTAGGAGCAGTAGTGTTTGCACTTAAAATTTGGAGACATTATCTATATGAAACCAAGTGCATAATTTATACAGACCATAAAAGTTTGCAACACATATTCGATCAAAAGATGTTGAATATGAGGCAGAGAAGATGGGTGGAATTACTGAGTGACTATGATTGCGAGATCAAGTATCACCTAGGCAAGGCAAATGTAGTGGCAGATGCTTTAAGTAGGAAGGAAAGAATTAAGCCATTACGAGTTTGTGAATTGAAAATGGAGTTACACTCGGATTTAATGAGTCAAATTCGAGAAGCCCAACAAAAAGATGAATTGAAAAGTGTGATGGGGCAGAACGAACAACTAGAAGCTATGTCAGATGGAATCCTGAGATTTAAAGGAAAATTTGGATTCCTGATAATGACATGCTTTGAGAAATATTCTAAAGAAAGCACACAAGTCAAGGTATTCAGTACATCCAGGAAACAATAAAATGTATAGAGATTTGAAAAGCCAGTACTGGTGGCCAAGCATGAAGAATCCGTTGCAAAATTCATGAAAAATTGTAATATATGTTCAAGAGTAAAGGTTGAATATCATAAACCCTCTGGATATCTACAACAACCAGAATCCCTAAATGGAAGTGGGACCAGATTACCATGGATTTTGTAACTAAGTTACCTAGAACCTCAAGTGGGTATAACACGATATGGGTTATAGTCGACAGACTGACTAAGTCAGCTCATTTCTTGCCAATCAGAGAAGATTATAAAATGGAGAAATTAACAAGGATTTATATGAACGATATTGTGTCTAGACATGGAATACCAATTTCAATTATATCTGACAGAGACAGCCGATTTACTTCAAGATTTTGGCAGACTTTACAAAAAGCATTAGGAACTCAAATAAACATGAGTACGGCATATCATCCACAAACAGATGGACAGAGTGAGAAAACAATCCAGACATTGGAAGATATGTTGCGAGCTTGTGCATTAGACTTTGGTGGCAATTGGGATATACACTTACCTTTGATAGAATTTTTATATAACAATAGTTACCATGCTAGTATAGGGGTAGCTCCATTTGAAGCTTTATATGAAAGGAAGTGTAGATCACCTTTGTGTTGGAATGAGGTGGGAGATAGACAGCTTATAGGCCCAGAACTCATACAGGAAACGTCTGATAAGATCTTTGAAATCAAAGACAGATTGAAAGCAGCACGTGATAGGCAGAAGAGTTATGCTGATAAAAGAAGAAAACCGTTAGAATTTCAAATCGGGGACAAAGTATACCTAAAAGTATCACCATCAAAAGGAATTATTCGATTTGGAAAAAAGAGTAAGTTAAACCCTAGATATGTTGGTCCTTTTGAAATAATAGATAGAACTGGCCCTGTAGCATACAAGTTAGACCTGCCTCAGGAGTTAAGTGGGATACATAACACCTTCCATGTATCCAACTTGAAGAAATGTCTGAATGATAAGACATTAACGATACTAATAAAGGAAGTCAAAATAGATGAGAAACTTCATTTTATGGAAGAACCAGTAGCAATTTAGATAGAGAAGTAAAAAGATTAAAGAGAAGTAAGATCCCAATAGTGAAAGTCAAATGGAATTCAAAACGAGGACCTGAATTCACATGGGAACGTGAATATGAAATCAAAATAAAACACCCATAGTTATTTGAGGTTAAACTGAATAAAAATGACAGTTATAAAGACAAACTCCCCATATCATCAAATAGTAACAACAGATGAATTTCGGGACGAAATTCTTTTTACAGGGGGAGAATGTGACGACCCAGAAATTAAGGTTAGATAAATTAAAATTCTCAGAATTATTATAAGTTAGGATTATATACATATTAAATTAAGAATTGTTAAGATGACTATTACTTTAGATTTGCTTATGTGACGTTATTGATTAACTTTATAAGAATTTTGTATATATATCTTTTTAACATGCATGTACATATGAATATGATACGTGAAAATGCATGCATACAAAAGTATTTACGTATTCATGTATGTATACTTTTGTGAATTTTGTAAGCTATTAAATCATGTATTGTACAATTGGCTATCTAATAGATGCATGTTTTTACTTATAAGTAAGGAAATGAGATCAAAACGTAATAATACATTAACTAATTAAAATAACTACTAAGGAATTAATACAAACTTAAACCCAAATTAGTTTTAATTAGTTGGTTACTAGACTAAATTATATAAACAAGCTAACAACTAAACTACAATTAAAAATTAGAAACATGTATTAATTAAAAATGTGACACCTAAGTGTTCTTGACACCCAACAAACTTAAGAATGTGCCACCACATAACCTAAATTACAACTCATCTAAGCTAGTGTAGGTGATCATTGCAATCCATCGATTTTTCTTTCTCTTCTTTGAATTTCGGCCGACTTCAAGAACTAAACCACTACACATATATTTTTCTTTTTCCTTTGACACTAAGCACTCTCAGTTATTTGATACATACACACCCTACATTACACTACGCTTAGAGTAATGATGAGGTTAAAATTTTTCTATTCTTTTCTTTGCACCCTCTGCCAAAACCAAAAACTTCCGAAACTACCAACAAGAGCTTCCAAAGCTACCTCAACAAAACTTCCGAAGCCATTCTTATTACTCTCAGAAGAAAAAAAACACCACTAAACACATTCTTTTTCTCGTTCCTATATAAACCGAACCCACTATCAACATCACCATAGTATCACTTTAAAATCACTCTCTACTAAACCTTTTTGTGATATTATCCAAGATTAAGAACATTCATCACAAGCTTAAAGATTTGAAGATTACGTTATCTACTCTCTACACTCTCTTCTTCTACACAATCAAGGTTAGATTCACAAACTTTTGTGATCAAAAGCTTATAAAATTTTGTATGTGTTTAACATACATATAAACCCTTGTGATGTTCACTATCAAAATCTAATTACAAATTCTATAAAATTCTTTGATTCCAAACAAAAATCAGTAACCAAGTCTATGAGACAGAAAGTTTTGAAGGTTTTAACAAAGTTTTAAACAAAAATTAAAGGGTTTAAGGTTTTCATATAAATATTACTATTTGATGATTAGGTTAGATATTTAAATGACTATGATTGTGGAAATAAAATTTAGAAAGTTATTAGAAATATTGAAAATAATAATCTGAAAATTATGGAATAATTATATAAGATATATTAAATTATATGATTAATTCAAACAAATAGAAGAAAAATACCAAACAGGAGAACTGAACTTTATAAAAATCTGGAAAAATTGTATGATGACCCTAACATCATATTGGAATTACAGAATAAATTTCGTGAATTAGTTCACTAGTATAGTAAAGTTACATATTTTAGAATGAATAATAAGAAGAAAATCGAAAATAATAACAAAACAGTAGTTAAAATCATGAAAATGTTACATGAAATTTTAAATATTGAGTAGAACATTTTTTATAATTTTTAGAATGTTTGAGATATGTAGCTATTTCTACCATTTATTATGAAACTTGTAAAACTTCTAGGAAATTACCTGTAAATAAATACTGATTGAAATTTTTATGTGATAATCTAGATTTTGGGACATTACTGCTTGTAAGATTTGGTAATTTTTGGACAAACATAGCTACTGTTTAGAAATTTTGATTTAATTAATGATATAAATGCTAAAATTTTTAAAGAAATAAGATTTATTTCTAACAAATAATTATTTTATAGGAAATATTTGACTTGTTGCTGAAAATAAGGTGAGTAACATAACCTCTTTTTATTTTATAAATTTTTGGGAAAAAATCATACTGTGTATATTACTATTGATGCTAACGTGAATAAGAATTTTGATAAGTTACTTTCATTGACTGCCATAAGTCATAACCATTAATTCATATAAGAAACCGTAAGATAATATAAGTAGCGCTGGTTAGAAAAATATTTCTTGCACTGACTGAATAAGTGTCGTGATGTTATATTATTTGATTTTGTGATTTATATGTGTGACAGTTATAAATCATTTGGCATGTAAGTAGGTTTGGTTGTGATCTTATTTATGTTGCATCAGTAAGAAAATTTTGTTAAGATATTAAACCTGTGTTCTCACCAACTTTATGTTGACTATTTTGTATAATTGTAATCCTATAAATATATGACTAATGGATGAATTTTATTTAGTTAAATTGTTGTGATTACATATTATTATAATCAATGAGTTTTGAACCGAAAAGTCACACCCAAGCATTTCACGCTTCCGTCGGGATGTGGCAACCGGTTTGAGGCCAAAGCGGTTTTAACCAGAGTTGACCAAACCGGTTTAGGTTTGAAACCGAAACCGGTTTTAAAAAAAACTCGGTTTGTACACCTCTAAACAAAACAACTTATTAGTATTAAGCTAAGTACATAATCATATAGTTAATCACAATGCTGAAAAGATGATAACACTTTTTTACCCACTTTTTTAAAAAACCCACTGAGATTACTGTGAATATCATAACATAGCCCTAGAGTGCCTTAAAGATGGTTTCTTGATGCACCATAAATGAGGAGTAGAACACATACACATGTGGATGCTGCAATACTCATTTTCTTGCACTAAACTTTGAATTTTTAACAATCACCAAGTTTTACCGACTAAACACCAGATTCTACACTACAAGAATACAATAATCTCAAGAAACGACACAAAACATAAAACACCACACAACAACGAGTACTTTACACCACCAATTTCCTACAAGAATTGCGATCACCAATTTATCAAACAAGGTGTGCATTATTCACACATTTTATTAAACAGCTTATGTGCATGCTAAATTGTGATAGATGGATGTTGAATAGGACAAATGATGCTAGTTCTTACAACCCCATATGCACAAATTATTATGACAACAGAGAATTGCAGCGATTTGATACAGAAAACAAACATCATATTGATGCAGGGACAACTAGAATATGAGTTCGACGGGACGAAATCAAAAGTGAATTTCGGAACGCCGATTGAAATGGGTTCGAAACCAAAATCTCCGACTGAAATGAAAATTAGCAGAAAAAATGAAGAAAACACGCCCCGTGGGACTCGAACCCACAATCGCCTGATTAGAAGGTTATTTTGTATTAGTCATGAATATTCACAATTTAAATCATAAATAAAAGTTCAGTAAGCAAGCTTTAAAGTTAAGTAGAATCTTATAATTCAACACAGTTATATTTAAGAGTTCAAACATTTCATTAAAACTATATTCTTTATCTCATCTTTTAACATCATAATAATACAATATTCTTCAAACTATGGAATTATCTCAAGATTTACACATAATTGGATGATTACAATCCTTAATTCCCAATATTATTTTAAGCCTAACCTAACAAGTACGTCGATGCAATGATTAAAATTACTTATAACATCACTATTTCACAAGAGACTGTTTATCAAATAACTAGGTTAGAAAACCCATGTGATATTAATTTAAAATATTAAAATCATTAGGTTTTATTAATATTTAGTATATTACATGTCATTAGCTATTAATGAAATTATAAATAATAAAAATTTAATAAATTATAATTAACACATAATAAAAATCAAGAATTATATAATTATATTTTAAAATAAGATATAATTAAAATCTTATAATTCAATATGTTTTAATAATTTATTAAATAGGAAGATTTATATTTTTAGATATTTAATTTATTAGTTTACTTATTTATAGTTATTTTTATTTAATAAGAGAGAGATGTGGAAAACAAATGTTTAGATTTCACGTGTTGTTAAAAAAAATTCTTTTATTATATAGCATAGATTTATGTATCAAGATCAATTTGACACTTCAGTTCTGATATGAAAATAACAAATAATTACAACCATAAATAGAAGAATATTAAATAATTACAATTTACAACCCTATAGCACCATTCCCACACTTCTGATTAAAGGTATTAAAAACCTAATTAACATCATAATGATCAATAAAGGCAAATTAGTGAAATATGTGACACATATTGATGAATGCATTTCATATAAGCTTTAGTCATGGTTTGATATAACAAATTCATGGCTTTGGACTTTCAAGAACCCCTCTAAATCATTAAACTTACAAGAAAAAAAACACATCAAGTGATCAAACCACTAAATGCACAAAATCAAACTACAAAAAGCCTAAGTAATAAATCTATGTGCTTCATAAGTTATACGCGGTCTATACATACACAACCAGATCCAATTCCTTACCAAAGTGTTGAAAAACAAGATCAAACTCACATGTATATTAACACCCTTAGATCTATTGCTCATTTCTTATCTCAATAATCCTATACTTTGTATATTACACAGTCTATGTGCTAAATATGGTTTGGTTTCATTTACGTGGTACATTTATCTACCATGGTCCTGTTACTGTTCTTCGTAAGCATGATTTTCGGTTGACCGCCAACTTCATCTTCTCTGGTACCTGAAATGATATAACCAAGAACAAATCCCACAATGAAAAGAGATAATTGTTCGATCACATGTTGTCATGAATCATCTTTATCACATATTGGTACAAGGTACTTTTAATAAAAGATTGTACCCACATACCTGAAAATTATATGACTCCATGATTTCTTCCTGGATAGACAGTGAATACAACAAGAAAACATGTTACAAGAAAGATTCATGATGTTGTTTTAGAAACATGAAGATTTTGACCATTGTTTAGGATGCATACCTGCTTTTTCTGCAACTCGTGGTTAAGTTGTTTGAGTTTTGCAACTTCTGCTTCCAATTCCAACGTATAAGCCTGTTAAATCAATAAAGACATAAGCATTCTTGTTGTGTTCTCTCATAAGACACACATAACGATTAAACTAAATATCAAGATGATGTATGTTGAAGAACATGACCTGTTTCCGAGCCCTTGACCTTGCAGCAGATTCTCTGTTCTTAATCATCCTCTTCCGCCTTCTCTCAACCACTTTCTCCAAAGAACCGCCAATGTTCCTTGCACAAACGGCACCTTCACCATGCGTATAAGGTGTTGATGGTGATGTGTCAAAATTACTCTTTGTTGGATGATTGCACTTTCCGATTATAGAAACTCCATTTACACCGCTACTCAAATGTGGTTCATTCACTAAATTTATGGGATTATCAATCTTTCCATAATTATAAACACCATTTACAGCACCACCCATTTGAGCTCCCTTCATTAAATTTAACGGAGATGTGAAGTTGGAAGCAGCTTGCTTCGGGAGAATCTTCTGCGGTTTTAGTGGTTGTGAAGGTCTAACACCCTGCAAATTGTTAACTTCATTTAACCGATCTGCAACAACTGCTTGTTGGAGAAAATCTTTATTCTGATTTGTGTGGTTTTTGAACCCAAAAACAATACTACTTTCATCACCAGAACGCCTTCCATCTGTTCGAGTTTGAGCGTTTTCCAGACCTACACCTGCTTTTCCTAAGAATTCCTCTAGTGTCATCTCACCCAAAGCTGGTTGTTCCTCTTGTTGCTGCAAGTTAGGTTCTTTGATTGAATTCACATCTTTTAATCCACCATTTTCTTTAACCAACTCTTTCCAAACTTCATCAACGGTTTTCTGGCTAAGTGTTCTTGGTAAAGTTAAAGACCCTTGCTTTTGTAAATTCGCATTACTAGCCGCACCCAAATCAGAGTTTGGTGCCGTTGTTGGTCTCTCTTCAGAAGTCCAAATGTTCTTCAAAAGCTCATCCATATTCATTGATCCAAAATCTTTCCCACTTCCACCTAATGTGTTGTGTAACACATCGGAAGTCAACGCGTGTTTAGATGATTGTTGGGTCAATCCTGAATTCATCACGATTGATCGATCGCTATGGACCTCTGAGAGAGAGGTGTCACCACGGTTCTTGATATTGATATATGAACTCATTACTCAAAGTCTCAAATCATCTCAATATCTATTAGAATCTAACAGGATCAAGTTATTCCCTTGATTTTTTGATGATCCAAATGCAAGATTCACCAAATATATAACATTTAAATGTGGGTATGTAATACTACAATCAACAGTCAACTTTGTTGATAAAATTACTTCAGATAAAGTATCAAAGTTAATATCTTTGTGATTTTACTTTAACATAGCAGAATGTCCTTTATTTAAAGAGGAAATTCATATCAAAACAAATCTCTATAGATCATGTGCATGGAATAGATACTGTAGTCTAGAATAATATCAGAGCTAAATCCAGAACAAATGTACAAGTCCCTCTGCATGAAGTACAAGTCACTAAAAAAGAAAACTATCATAACCACCGGATTTCAGACAAAAAAGATGAAATTATTGTACTTCACTCATCATCATCAAGAAGGTGAAATAAAATATCAGCAGAAACCTATTTTCATTTTCTTTATTTTCCTCTATCCCTATCAAGATTCAAGAATCAAGTCCTAATCACAAAATATTGGATTAAATCAAACCATAAAACATTATATTAGTTCAATACCAAGAGTTCCCAAATTACCCACAAAAAGTAAAATCAAGATCCCAACTTTAATCCTCAAATAGTTTCAATTTCCTATTTTTCTTTTTCTTTTCTGAGCTCAAACATTATCAAGAACATGAAGTAAATTCAAAGATCAATATCCAAGAAAACCCATATATATCAAGAAATTCCATATACAAGATCAAATGGTAAATAACTAAGTTTAAAGAATAACTTTTATAAAAATCAAATCTTGAGGGGAACATATGAGGGACAAGCAAGATGAAAAATATCTGAAAGAATATACAATTTGAGACGATTTTACCCTTTTAGAGCGAGAAGATGGCAGCCTGTCGTTTGCTTTCTTCTTTATTGGGTTGGAAGAGATGACAAGTGTCTTGTGCTCCTTTCTCAGTCGCTTGCATTTAAAGGATTAAGGTCCTAAATTTTATACAAAGTTTAATTAATTAGTTAAAGTTGTATTTACATATAGAGCCCTTTAACTTTTGGATGTGTTTTTATAAACACTTATTTCCTCTATGATTATGGTTTGTACAGTTTATTTTGCCGGAGCTGACCAAAGGATCTTATGATAGGCTAAAACTATACTCGATGACTAAAATTTTTTCATGATGCATTCATGTGCTATGTCAGAGAGGTATTCGAGCCTATTTTAAAACGGTTGAATGACACAAAAAATTCAATTTAAAGTATATACAATTATACAAACTTGATTAATTCGAGCTCAAATTAGAAGTTCAACCCTAATAACACGGTAAAAATATTTATCCATGGCAATCGTAACTATATATTATACATTGCTAACCATACATAATATATTACTTAAAAGCTCTAAGATATTGTAACTAGTTGTACGTTTTCAAACAAGTTGTATATGAACTTAAAATATTTAATAAGACAAAATTACAAGATTTGGTTTTAAGACATTGAGGTTTCTTAGCAAGTTAATCTATACTTTTAGAAATAAGAATTCTTATCTATTACATTTTGAGTTGGACGACTAGTTTACATATTTAATTTTCTTTTAGATTCATTTTGTTTTTTGTTTCTTCTAGCTTATTATTTATTGTTTTATTGGTCCCCTCTTGATTTGATTTCGGTCCAAGCAATTGGGATATGATCAATAGATTTTTTACTAGAGCGATTCATACTTCCGAACGCAACATACAACTCTCCGTTGTATTGCGCTCTCCAAGCGTCACTCGTTGGGCGGCGCCTCTTTTTCTACGAACACCCTAGCATTAAATGATGAACTTTGGGAGTAGGAGCTAGCTTTAATTCAAGTAAGAGCTAGTTTTAATTAAAGTAGGGGCGGAATCGAAGCGAATAAATTCTTAGTCAATAACAACAGTAGACTCATTATAGACCATTTTAGCAACCCTCATGAGGTAATCTAGTTTCCGGTTGTATTTTTCTAATTTGTTTTTTATTTTTTTATTTTTATTTGTTTTGTTTTTAAGATTTAAAATTTAGTTTTTTTTCTCTTGTTAAAACATTATATATTAACCTCCCCCCAAACTGTATCAATGTTTAGGACTATAAATACAACATAAAATTGCTAATCTTGTTGCGTAGCACGGTTTACGTGTTTATTTATACCTATGTTCACAAGCTGTCAGATGATATATTTTTCCATTACTTTTTTATTTTTTTATTTCTTTGTTAAAGATCAGTTTGCCCCCTGTCGAGAAGCTAATGTTTAACCCTCATGCCCCTACCGTGTGGAGTGGGCATCAAGCACTAACTTTATAACAATATAGATCCTTTGTGCTAACATAGATTAAGTGGGTTAGTTATAACATGCCATATGCCTCTCACATGAGGGCATAATTGTCATTTTACCCATCTATTAATAAGAGAATCCTCTATCTCTCTGTATTCTAATCGATGCATGAACCCATCTTTTTTTGTGAATCAAGATTGGCATTGGGTCCTTAACAATGGTGTTTTGTTGGTGTGGGAAACAAATTATTTCACGAACCTCATCTTTTCTTAAAATTGAATTTAGGCTTTGTTGAGTTGTTCACTAAACTCTTTGGTGCGTAGCTTGTACTTCAATGTTTAATAATCATCTAAACCAAATTAATTGTCAAGTTTGAATTTCTCAAAACCCAAAAATAATGTATTAAGAAAAGTAACAAACTGAAATATATCAATGTAATTTAAAACATTTATATAAAATTTGTTAGGAACATTAGGGTTAAAATTAATTTTATGTATGTGTTGGGGTAACACACCTCCTGACCCATTTTAACATGCTTGGAGCACAATAGCTCGGGATGTCCAACCATAGCCGGTCGAGCCATTTCTAAGTATACCAATTAAGATAACAGTAGGGGACTTGTCGGAGTATAATAGCTCTAGACGTCAGATCCATAACTAGTTCTAAATATATCAAGTAAGATAACTGTACCGGACTTATCAGAGTATGATAGCTCTAGATGCGCTGAACATAATCCACACGACACCCTTATCTACTAGTAATGTGCCACGCATTTAATGCTCTAATAGTCACTAGGGATCTTAATAGTAAACATATCATAGTCACCAAAGAAGGAACTTGCAAACAATGATTTTTTTATCTTGGATAAAACATTATGCCATTAGATAATATTCTATCATACGCACACATATGGATATACTATTTTACCCTAAAACAAAACGCTTACGCTTACGCTAGAATCCGTTCACATGAAAAATCTCTCACATCTCTTTGTGACAAAGCTAATGCTTATTACTTGTGCAGACTCGCCAACTTCCTTGAATGTGAGGCGGTCATGTATCATTTATCCAACACTATCATTAAGGAACCAAGTATAGCCTCCTATGTTTTTGTAGCAACAAAAAGCATAATGTAAATCTACGTATATTTAGTAAAGTAGTGTAGATTCGAGATGTAAATCGTATCAAGTTAGGGGTTGAATTGTTCAACCTGTACAAGACTTGTTTGTTAAACAGGATAGACAAGATAACCGAAAACCTAACTATTTTCGTGTCAAGATCATGTCACATCGGTAATTACCACCCTATCATTGATATTTAAAACACAAATTAGGTTAGAAATGCCCTAATATATATAAAGCCCTAAACTATTGGAATAATATATTTAGAGGAGTTGAAATGTGATTGAAGATGGATGAGAGTTTATATATGATACACATGTCAAAGGTTAGGGTTTCTTTTAAAAGAAATTTAAAGCCGATGGGAGTTTTCTGTGAGAAAGTATCATTTGAGCAAATTAAAGATGGACTAGTAATCATTGAGGTGGTGATATTGTCAGGTGTGATCAATGAATAGAAGCACAGATCGTGAATCATCACCATCGTTTTCACATACACAAACTTTTGATATTTAACAAAGATATATTTTATTTTTCTTAAGAAAACACTAGATCTTTTAAGGTAAAATCATCATATATCATCTAGAACTATAATTCGTACTTCTTAATTCAGAAGCACACACTTTACTAGCATGATAAAATCATTACATGTATCTTGCAAAACAACATTTTTACTTCTAAAAAGATATCTTATAGGTAATTATTTTAAACACTAAGAAAATAAATAATAAATACATATATATATATATATATATATATATATATATATATATATATATATATATATATATATATATATATATATATATATATATATATATATCGATTTATAGACTAATATATTTATTCAAGGAAAGGTGAAGAGCGCGTGCTTTATGTCTAGCAGCTTAACATAAGCGAATCATAAAATTAATTAAAAAATGAGAGAAAAATTCCTCACATTATGGTTACTCTTAAAAAATAAGATCAATGGCACGCCTCTTAAACTTTAAACTCACAATGTTTCAACTTGCACTATTGTATTATATACAATATTTTTAAATAGATATTTTTACTACTTTGATTTTTTTTTAAAAACTTTTATTCATTAATTGTTTTTAAACAAATAATTTGTGTATGTATTCATTTTTTTGCTTGACATCCCGCTATAATTTTTGCTGAATGAAGTTGTATATTTTTTGTAACATAGATTATACTTACTGATGATAACGTGTTGGTAACATGAAGAATGAGACCGATACTGACAAATGAACATCCGTATCTTTATATAAATATATTTTTATCCATGTTTCAATTTTCAGAATCAAGTTGTCATAATTTTATAAGTTTTTAGTGCACTTAACTATGTTAATATCGTTGTTGCAATGCGCATAACAAATCCCAGATTAATTGTTAACACGTGTGGAACACACACTATACTTTTGTTTTTAACCTTTTATGGTTTCACAAACGGTTTAAATTATAACTTATAATATTGTTTCATGGTTAAGTTTTGGCCTTCATTAAATATTTTTAGAGTATTATTTCATCTCTTAAAGAGCTACACTTTTTGTATCTATTAAACACATACAAAATACAACTTATATATAGTTTCTTTATTAGAAACTATTTCATCTCTAGAGGAGCTATACTTTTTGTTTCCATCAAACACATACAAAATACAAGATATAAATAGTTTCATATAACAAAATTAAGTGATTATGGTTTGACTTTTGATCTTCAGTGATGAATCTGGCTTCTTTATTAAAATCAAGATCCTTTTGTCCTAAAAAAACATTTACACATTTTCTTTTCACTAAGATCATTAATTACATATTTTCCTAAGTTAAAAAGTTATTTACAAAATTTTTCATTCTAAAACATATATTTCACATATTTATGCATTTCACTAAAATTAACATATTGAATAACTATTTATCTTTATTTTTACTAAGATACTTTTACATATTTCACTTTCTAAACCATTAATTACATATTTCGAGCCTTTTGTGTAAGTAAAAACAACAAAATTGCATCTCTAAATTCAAAAGTTTAAAACTTAATATCAAAACAATAATCATCAATAATCAAAGTTATATATCTGAATCCAAAAAACGCTAGCATAACTATCAGTATGTTACACGGGTTGAAAAAATAAATTTGAAATAAATTAAGTGACTATTAATAAGTTTGTAATATACACACATATAAAGATCGATTAAATAAATGTGTATACATGTAAATTAAATGAAAGGATTAAATAAATAACAAACAATATTAATGTTTATAAATATATAAAAACTTCTTTGTATACAAATATTTAATCAGATTCAGTCAACAACTTCTCAAACTCAAAAAATCAACTTTTTAAAATATTGACTTGCATTGTAGTGTCCTATAATTAAATATGTAAAAATTTAAGGATATATAGCGTATATGTTTTATAAGATATATATTAAAAGAATAAGATAACAATTTCATTAGTTGAACAATACCTCCTCCTCAACCACATAATATATTTAATAGAGTAAGTTTCTATTGTGTTATTATACATTCACTGTCTCCATAAACGAATCACAACATGATATGTTGAGATCTTTTAAGAAAATTAATTTTGATACTGATGATATCCTGTTGAGCAGGGTAATTTAATGGTTTATTAATAAAGTATAAACCAATATATATAAAAAATTAATAAAGTAAAGGTTATGATCATATGACAAAAAAATATCAGTGTTAGAATTTATCATTAAAATCTTGTTTTTTAAATCAAAGTGTATGTAATATTGTAATTGTATGTAATACGAAATGAGTTGAAAATAATGACTGTGTGAATAATAAAGAAGTAAGAGAAGTTCTTCATGCAAAATACCTGGACTCTTTGATCATAGGAGAATTATTTTGTATATTTCTCAAATATCTTTGATTGTGAAAAAAGAGTAAATAGAAAAAAAATTATTGTATATATATAATAAAATAATAATATAATGTTATATAATATAGTAAATATTATATGATATTGTTAATATATATAATATTTTCAAAATTTGATATTATTAACCCAATATACTCAGATTGATTGTTATTACTAGAATGTAAAATTTATGAACTACATTTTAATTTGAATATTCAAATTGTTAGTTTTAGATTTTAACTAATTAGTTAGTTATTTTTAGATAAAATATTGGACTAATTGCAGAATGAAATTGAAATTTAAATTTTTAAAATTTCTATTTCATTCATTAAAATTTAAAATCTAATTTTAGAATGTTATTTAATTAGACATTAAATACTATTTAAACATGATATGAGATTCCTTTTATAAATCATATTGCTAATTTAATGCCACGTGGAAATCGTATATTGTGAAGATGTCATGTGGTAATGTTTTGTCTAAAATCTTGTCATGTGGCTTAACCTATTTTTTTTTTATTATATATTAGGTTACAATCACGTATAATACACGGGCTAAATAAATTTACTGATATATGGTTAATAATATAAAAATTTATGTATTAAATATTGTGTATTATACGAATTGAATAAACTCATGTATTATACATTTGAAAATTTAAAGTTAACATATTTGAAATTTTAATTATGGTTAGTTATTAATTAATGAATAACTATTATAACATTCATAATTAAGACGAGAGAGAAACGTGAAAACTAATTATTAGATAGTCTATAATGGTGACAAGTGTCCGTATTTATTTTTATTTATTACTATAGAGATTGAGATTGAGATATATTCATATACATATACATATTATATATGTCTTTGGAAGGAGAAATATATAATTAATTTTGTGGTTTGAGAAAATATGCAATAAAGGGTCTCGTGAAGAAAAATATGTAAATATCTAAACTCAATCTTCGAAATAAAACTAATTTTATAGGTAAGAGCAGGCTTAATCCCTACCCTTAAAAATATATAAAGAAATAGCACTCATTTTTAAATAAACTAGATTTGAGACCGCGTGTTGCCGCGGGTCTCTTTTGGGTTTGTTCTTTTAACGTTCTTATGATTCACGAGTTACTACGGGTAAAAAAACTTTGTTAAATAACAAAGCGTCAACCTCTCGGATGAAACCGTTTAAAAAACAACGTTTAAACATTAAGAAACATCAACATATATCAACGTAAACGAAACATTAAAAGGAATGAAAAGTTAGGCCGCAAATGCGAGAAATTATTGTATATTCATTTACTCAATATCTTATTATCATTTAACGCGTGATGTCATTATAATTTATTTTTAGAAGCGGTGGGAATGCTCCAAATGCTAAAAGGAACAAAAAGTTCGTAAGAAAACGACAACATGTTATAGCGTAACTAAATGAGAAACTGCACCAAAAAAGATATCGTCACATATTAATTCATAAGGTTATATAAGAAAAAGAAACCGTTTGGACATAACGTCTATAAATAAAAACATGCTTTAAATATTTTTATAAAAGATCTGTAGATACCAATGTACCTATATTGTATATATTCTTTTAAAACACATAATTTATGTTTAACTTGAAGTGCTAATAGGTATGAAGTTTGCATAAAAATGTACGAATACTGTATATATTCTTAATATAAATATAGTAGTTTTGCAGTGACTAAAAAATCGATATTTCTACTGTAGAAACCGACTTAGCAAATATAAATATAATATATATATATATATATATATATATATATATATATATATATATATATATATATATATATATATATATATATATATATATATTGAAGTTCTCTTTTAGTTGGTAGGAAAAAATGAGTGTTTGCAAAACACCGTTTAATTGTTTAAAGAAATCAGAATGTATGCCATAAATGGGATGCTTCTAGTTGCGCACATTTTAAGAACCTGAAAAAAACATGATAAAGTGTTAACACAGGGTTGGTGAGTTCATAGTTTTAATAAACAGTAGCATAATAGAAAGCAGATCCAGTAAACAAAGTAATATCAATAGATAACTAGTCTACATAACAAGTTACATAGTGTATGAAGTTCGCAACCGAAGCTGACAATGTAAATGTATGCCCCGGCTGTGGCTACTAGACCACAGCAACATAAATTATGTCAATTAAACACCCGTTTGACGTGCAGTCGTGCTAGCACGACTAGCCGGGGTGGGATTTGTCGAACCTAGTAGATCTACTCAGAATTACCTTGCTAAAGTAAATAAATTAACGATTCGAAAATGAAGACTTAAGTTGGTATAACACTATTAAATAAGTGATAGTTACAGTAATACTGGTCTAATGAAAATAAGTTTTAAAACATATGTTCTCTCCCCCAAAAGAGTACGAGTAAGGTGGGGCTAAGAACTCACCTTGAATACACAACAACGAGTAAATGCAAGCACAAATAATTAGGGTTCCGATTTACCTGGACTTCATTTAATAACTAATTAACATTAATTATTAAGTATTAACACAAAGAAGGTACGATTTCACGTTCCACAACTGGATACGGTGCAGATTATCAGTATTACCCCATTCCCATGTAAGCACAATCATACACGAACTCATGCATGTAAAACCAGAGATCTAATTATTCTCGTGAGTACATGGTCATACTTATAAATATTCTTATGATGAATTAGTTGTGTGACCTCTTAACATAATACCCAGTGTGTTAATAATACACAACCCACACCTAATATATATATATATATTTAACACACACCCATTACCTGTTACATAATACCTATACATACACATGAAATGGCATATGCACAATGCAATCTATATACATATACAATGTATAGCACACTTAGTTATGCACAATGCATGAACGAAACAAAATGTCAAAACCAAAAACTCACTGCTAATGCTTGAACACACTTTAATATATATTACCATGCATATGTATGCACTGCAAAACCCACACATATAATCATGGAACCTATAAACACACATTGCCACACACACACGCATAACACCAAGAAACACACACGCACAGAACACACACTACCACGACAGCAAGGAAACACACACACACACACCATACGATGCACACATGGCATAACAATACCCATATTGCAAATGAACTCCACCCAAATCCCAAACAAATACCACCCACTACAAAGATAATAGCAAGAAGAGCACGCACAACCATATACACAAGCATACTCACGGCCAAAACACACACACCGAACATAGCCGCACACACATTTGCAGTGTACATGCCCATATACCCACAAACACACAGAATGCGACAGAACATACATACACAAAAGTCTGCCATCACAATGGGGTCAACCATTCCCACCGTACGCCCGTTGAACCAAACCGAAACCGAACCCGAAATCGTAAACAATCGCACAAGGTTAATGAACGTATCATATCGATAGACAAGGGTTGCGATCGATGAGATAGGACTCGCTGGGACTATGTTGTCTCGAAGAAAGTTACCAGGGAAAACGTTGCGCGAAGGGGAGACAGCCGGAGATGGAAAATCACTGGGCGGAGGGAGGCTGTTCTTCCATGGTCAAGGACTGCAACGATGGGCGACTTGTGATTCAGATGGCAAGCAAACAAGGAGTGATCGGAGGTGTGCAGCTTGCGGAAGAAGTGACGGCAATGGGTTTAGGGTTACGGGAGGAAGAAGGAGATCGGTGGGGGTGGTTATTTAAATGCAATTATACAATGCAACTTGTCAAAACAAGTCCCTCCAATTCACCTAAATAGCATTTCTGACTTTATTTGAGTTTAGTTAGTGAAAGTTAATCATGTTTAGCTGGTATTTACAATAACAATTATTTATTTATAATAATAATTACTATTATTTAATAATCGTAATTTGATTAATCATAATTTAATAAATCCTAACATAACGGATGAAGGTTAGGTTAAGGAAACTAGGTTAACCTGAGAACATGGGTTGTCACATGTGCCTTCCTCCTAAGCCATGGTATCATATGGAACCTCAGATGATGCTACCAAAAAGAAGAAAGATGAGCCTAAAGAAATTGATGACTTTCTTCTTCTTCTGGCCTAATAGGTTATCGATAGCACTCAACAAATCTTATTTTCCTTAATATGGAATGATGAATATGAGCCCATATCCAAAGCTGAAGTTACGATCAATGCACTACTAAATGAGCATGGATATGACATTTTTAAGGAGAAGAAAATGGAATATAAGAGAATGATGAATAGACTGAACCAGAAAGTTCAAATCAGTCGAAGAAAGATGGCTCTACAAAAGAAGTCAGGTACTTCAGTTTTTCTTAAAAGAAAATGATTTAAAGAATCTTCATCGAAGAGAAAATTGGTATTTGGACACCATTTTCAAACCATCTACTAAATAAGATGCTCATTTACTCAAAGTTCTATCTGAAGCTACCAAGGTACCTGATAAGTCAGCAGAAGAAATAAATCCTAATCCTCTAAACAAGAGATTCAGTCAGAAGGTGAAGCTCCTAAGAGGAAGCTAGACCATGAATGATGCTATGGAATGACATGGAATCACCCTTATGGAAAAGACTACTCAACATCAAAGAAATGAAAAAGAGATACCCGAGTTTGAGCTCAAGAAATTAGTTGAGGTGATATTTGTTCAGCCGGATATCAATACTAAAACCAAAGTTCACTCTGAGGTGAACATTAAAAAAGATAGCCAAGAAGTCTCGAATGAGGCTGAGAGTTTAGAAAATTGCCGATGAACCTATTTCAACTGGTGAGGTAACATGTGATCTATTGAACTCCCGACAGTCAGACCTACCATAGTTTTCTACTTCTACTATCATTGCTAAAAAGGGCAGGTAGCATATGTCTGCCGAGGAAGAGTAGATGCTGAGATTTAGAGGAAGAAAAGAATGTTTATGATGATAAAAAGAGTGATGCTCTTCTCAAAGGATGTAAGTACTGATGTTCTATAGTTGCATTCTAGTGAACATCAAGAAGCTCTGGTGAGAAAAAAACATTATTGTTCTAATCAAACAAGGTAAAACATCCAGAGTTACAATGATAAGAACAAGCATTACATCTAACAGGGAGTCAAGTAATACAAAATCAACAGCTCCCCTCAAAGTGCAAGCTAAAAGGGTGAAGAAAGCTCCCTTTTAAGTCCAAAGATCAATTTGTTTAAATCCCTATTCTCAAGAGGGTTGTCTCTTAAGCTCCCTCAACAAATACAATTGCTGATCTAGTACCAAGAATCCAGTCTCAGACTTCAAATAAAATTGAAAAGGACTCTAATAAATATAGATTGGCAGGGTAGTTTGAACAGAGAAACTTCAACTTTGATGAAGTTATAAAGTGGAGGTGTAGTTAATTGAAGGCTAAGTTGATTGCTTTGACTGTGGCTAAAATAAAGAAATCAACAAAGTTAGAAAGAGTAATATGAGAAGAAGAAAGAGAAAAGAGTACAGAAGGAGGTTGTTGACAAGCAATAAATGAAGATGCACTGGAAATAATATGGTTTCTTTGGTAAACAAGTAAGAACAACAATTATGTCTACTCTTAATTTGAAAATCAAAGAAATCAGAAGAAGAGGTGCAGTTGGTGAGCTTTCATGCTTTTAGGAAGCTAAAGTAGATTGGGAGAATGAGCAAAGAAAGATCAAGAAAACAACTTCTAGATTATCCCAACTGTCGACTAAAGAACTAATTTCTCCTCCTTCTCACATAACTCTCTCAGTTAATCACAGATGTCCTTCTTTAGTCTTTAAGATCAAGAAGGCTGAACCAAAAAAGGTTTCTAAAGTAAGATTTATGGACCCAACAATTAAAGAGAATCTATTAAGGGAACAAAAGTCCTTACTGCTAGATGCATTGACCAGATGATAAAGTATTGAGTCAAAAGAGCCAATGGAATCATGAATTACTATGATTCAAAGAACGATATCCTTGATTTACCTCTAGAAATCATAGAGTAGATTATGGAAGGACTCAGAATCTTTGGAGCTAGTAATTAAAAGACTTGGTTCTTGCTCCTAGCATTGGTTTTAACAATCCACCTTGAATTTGTTAAAGATATAACTCTCATATTTCATGATCCAATTCAAGAATAGGTGTATGATCAAGACAAGAATACATATTTCATCACTAGATTGGAACAACAGAGTTGCATACTTAAGAAACCAACTTGTGTGCTTCTATAGATTTGAAATATTTGATCTAACTAAGTTAAGATTGAAGAATCCAAGTAATGATTTTGAATCCAGAGTGGTTCAATAGGTGCTTATGAGAATATATAGAGATCATCTTAAGAAAACAGGGCATGCCTCTAAACAAAGAAGAAAGAAAAGAGAAGCTGTATCTGTTAAAGTTTCTACGTCTACCGAAGCACCACCCTAAGTTGAAATTACTCCTACTCTACCATCAAAAACTCAACCACCATCTTCTTTATAATAATCAGCTTTATCAGCAGATCAAATTGCTTAACAATCTTTTGTTCTAGTCTAGCAATCATCTTACGTAGATCAACCACCACCAGATACCCAATTTGTGATTTTAGAAGATAAAACAAATCTAACTTTAGCATCACACATGATCAAAAAAATACATGAACAATCCTGATCAAGCTCCTGAAAGTGAGTCCTCGGCATATGAAGAAGAAGAACTCTTAGAAAGTCAACAAGTACACATCAGTGACTGGGGTTATGATTTAAAATATGAGACATACTTTATTAAAAGGAATGATGGATCTAGATACTTTCATTCTAATAAGTTGGAGGTTCCGTAGCTCAACCATGATGATGTAGAAAGACTCAACACTTCATACCCTGTATTTTTGTCAAAGATGATTATTGTTGCAATTTCTAGCAAACATGACATGGAAAATGGCACCCAGATCAAACCTCTAATGTCCACCCCAAATGACTATGATATTTGGAAAATCAAAATGAAAGACTTTCTAAGAAATCAAGATTTCAAGCTCTGGCTGTCAATTCTCAATGGACCATATGTCCCAATGGTTCAAGTTGCTGGTGAAAGGGTGGGATGATTCCACGAGATCCTACTAAGTACTTTGAAGAATATCTGAAGAAGATGGATGTCAACTCTAAAGCTTTGTGGTTAATCAGGATGAGCATACCAAACAACATAATTGTAAGGATTACACTTAGAGGCTGATGCAACCAAAGAGCTCTCAGCATGCACGTGTGAAGTACAAGGAAGTTACTTTAGACGATTTGATATAACTCAGAGAATTATGCTAAGTATCAAATCTTCCGAAGCCAAAAGACCAAATCTTCTGAAGCCAAAGATGAAGTCTTTCGAAGCTTCAAAGACAAAGTATTCCAAAGCCAAAGACTGATTTCTTCTAAAGACAAAGAAGACATGTTTTCCTGAATCACCTTTTGACAAAATTTGAACTACTTTCCACTGCGACCTCTAAAGACTCACCAACTTATATGAGTTAGTAAAAAGGTCATACTTTTGTCAAACTGTAGATTAAGGTCTTGAGTCTGTAACTTTCTACTCTTAAACTTATATCCTTTTTGTAATATATTAGGATGTGAGCTATGGCATGTCATAGTCACCAGTCAAACGGTGTAGGAACCTCTGAGGTTATGAGGCTGATGCAACCGAAGGATACCAAAACAACCAAGTCTTCCAACATGCACTAAAGAACAAAGAAGAACTAGCTTTGAAAGTTTTACACACTCAAGTAAAATGCTAAGTGTAAAATCTTCCGAAGCCAATGTTCAGAAGAAACTACTGAGAAAACTTTACACTAAGTGTCAAGTCTTCCGAAGCCAAAGACTCAACTCTTCCGAAGGTTAAAGATGAAGTCTTCCGAAGCTCTCAAGACAAAGTCTTCCGAAGCTGAATAAAGATAAGACTGATTACTTTAGAAGAGAGAGAAAAGACACTTTTTTGTCAACTTTATCATAAAGCAACCTCCTATCCGCTGCATGCTCTGGTGGTTCACCAACTATCATAAGTTGGTGAAACTTCCATGCTTTATGATAAAGTAGATAAGATCTTTGTCTGCAAGTTTCTGTATTTGTTTCTTTTTTGGCTTTTTGTAATAGGAAAGTCAGTGAGCTATGGCCTGTCATAGTCACTAGTCAAAAGGCAATCTGCCTTTTGACTTTAGGCTGATCTTGTTGTCTAGATTAGTCACATCCAACTGTCTTTTTGCATATTGATGGTTGTAGGTTTAGTATAAAGAGTCAAAGGTTCTTGTATTTCATATATCAGTGAAAACACCTGTAATAGAACCTAAGAAGCAATATACTACTTTCTTGAAAGTTATTTCTTGTGTTCTTGCTCTTACTTTACTTGTGTTGTGGATTGTATCATCTGTTTAAAGTTCTAAGTTCTCAATTTGAATTGTTAAGTGATCCTAAAGATCCTCCTAAGTGTGTTAACTAAGTGCAAAGTCCCTTTTTAACGGTCCTGCATTTGGTATCAGAGCATTCCAGGCTCTTGTTTGCAAGATCTCACCATCTTCAAAACCTCTTAGTAACACACATCACTTAACTCTTTAAATGGCAGCTATCTCCAAAGCTGATATGGAAACTAGAACAATGAAAAAGTCCCCACTGATCACTCCTGAGGATTTTGACACTTGGTGTCAAAGAATGGAAGGCTTTATCAAGTCTCAAGATTCCAGGATGTGGGAGTCTGTTGTAGATGGACCTCATGTACCATGCACTTCTTCAGCTGCTGCTGGTGGCATGATACCAAAGGAGAGGGCTGACTTTTCTGATGAAGAGTGGAAAAGAATTGACATTGATCAGAAAGCCATGACAGCCCTCCAAACTGCTCTTCCAAACTCCATCTACAGAGGTTTCAAGAAGTGCAAGACTGCTAAACAGCTATGGGATGCACTGAAACTGATGTATGAGGGTTCAAATAAAGCCAAGAAGAACAAGAAGGATCTCCTGAAGCAACAGTTTGAAAATTTCACCTTCAAGACAGGTGAAACCATGACTCAACAATACTTCAGGTATGTTAAGATTGTGGATACTCTGGCTGATGTTGGGGTAACTATTGAGAACAGGGATATTTTTAGGAAGTTCATGTCCTCTCTTCTAAGACAATGGACACACTACTGTGTGGTCATTAAGAGGACTGAAAACCTCAAGGCCCTTACTCTCACTGAGTTGTATGGGATACTCAGTGGATACCAGATGGAGATGAATATGCAAAATTCATCTGGTAGCTCCAACACTCACCAGAGTTCAGCCTTTCATATGGTTGAAAGAGATAGCAAAGAACCACAACATCATCTCATCTGCTACCCTGAGACTTCACAAAAGGGTCCTTTCATCACCTTCCCGGAGACACCAAGAGAGAGCTACATCCAAGGAAGTCCCTTCCAAGAAACAAACTCCTCTCAAGCCTTTGTTTCCACTGATGAAAGTTCAGGAAACTTTCTCTTTACTCTTGAAGACTTGGACTGTATCCATCCAGATGATCTAGAATATATGGAGATAGTCCAGCAGATGGCTCTTCTTACTCACAGAGCCCAGAAATTCTACAAGAGGACTGGGAGAAGGTTTCCTAGCAATGCTGCCAGTGGCAAGTTTGGGCTGGACAAGAGCAAAGTCAATTGTTACAACTGTAACCAGATGGGACACTTTGCTAGAGAATGCAAGGCACCCAAATCAAATGGTGGCCAAGCCTCATCCAGGCCAAACTACACTAAAGGAGGGCATCAGAATGAGAAGCCAAGACAGCAAGCTGCAGTTGCTGTTGAAGAAGGAGGCTTTGACTGGAGCTTTCAAGCTGAAGATGCATCTCCAAACCAAGCACTCATGGATGACCACGATGAAGCCAAGGTACTTGAACATCTTTGCTCTCCTGATTGTATTGCTAAAGTAAACAGATATAGGTCCTACAACGTGGAAATAAGATCTGACATTGAGTCCTTAAATATTTTAAAAGCTGATTTTAAAATAGCTGAAAATGACTATAAACTTAAGATACAAGATCTAGAAAAAACAGTTTCAACTCTTAAACATGAGCAAACAAATTACAGGACTCAAATTAAGGATCTTATTACCAAGTTGACTGAATGCCAGGCTGAGCTTGTGATCAACAAAGCCAGAGCAAAAAAATGTGTTCTTGAAGAGGAAACCTTCAAGAACATGATATCCTCATCTCTGCATGCAAAAGTGTGTTATCAAAACAAGCAGGGACTGGGATCTAGTGACATAGCTCCTCCACACTCTCTACTATCAGTTAGATCTCCAAGGTGTGGAACTGGTCAAGATGAGCTTCCATCCATAGAACCCAGTGATGAAGAGGATGAAGAGGAGAAGGTAAGGGATGACTCTGAGGTGAGTGAAGAGAGTAAATCCAAAAAGGATCACCATGCTCCTAAGGAGGAAAAAGAAGCTGGTTTGAGCAAAGCCAAAAGGAAGAACTTGATCAGAAGAGCAAAGAGAAGATCAAGAAAAGCTCAAGAGGTAAAGACCACCTTTGATCCCAAACAAAAACAAGTATTTGTCTTTGTAGGGTTCAAGGTGATAAAAGCTGAAGATCCTACCAAGAATTCTAGTACCAAGAGTTCTACTTCAGCTTCAACTCACTCCAGCAACAACAAGAAGATTGATCAGCTGTGTGTCACTGCTACACAGCCTGAACCATCCATTTCTAAAAGCAAGCTTCACCCTAAGAAGCCTACTGCATCATCTGAAAAGGTGAATGAGGAAAAGGAAAGTGTTCAAGCTCAGTCTTCTTTGGAAAAGAAGGCTCTCAGAAGAAAAGATATAGACTGTGTTATATGTGGTAGTACCTCACATCTGGCTAAGGATTGTCAATACAATCTAAAGGGTACTATCCACATGATCAAGAAGAAAACTTCTAAGAGGAAGAAGAAACAAACAGCTTAGGAAGGAAAATCTGTTTTCTTCGGAAGCTTCAAAATGAAGAAAAAGGCAAATAAACCATTGTCTTCGGAAGGAAAATTGGTCTCGGAAGAAAGGAATGCTTTCGAAGTACTGAGGCCTGCTAAAGTGAAAGCAAGATCTTCTGAAGGATTAGTCTCCAAAGCTTCTGAAGCCATAAAAGCTTCCGAAGCATTGAAGGTCAAGCCCAATCTTTCAAAGGTGGTGTGGAAGATGAAGGAAGACCATGTGGCTAAAAGTTCATCATCAAAAACAGCAAATGATCCCCAAAGCCTAAGCATAGGATCTATTATTGTTTCATTGCCTTTAACTCATTCTAATAAGCCCAAGACCAATGAGGCTTGGGTTTCCATATGTAACTAATTCATCTCTTTTTGTGCAGGGACAGCTAAAGACCAACACAAATATCTGGATTGTTGATAGTGGCTACTCCAGGCACATGACTGGCAATGATTCCTTGCTTCAAAACTTTGAAAGGATTGATGGAGGACCAGTTGCTTTTGGGGGAGATGCAGGAGGGTACATTACTGGCAGGGGCGAGTTTACAAATGGTAAGCTCAGCATTGAGAAGGTAAACTTTGTCAAAGAGCTTGGATACAATCTTCTGAGTGTGTCCTAATTTTATGACCAAAAACATCATATGCTCTTTACTGAGCATGAGTGCATTGTTCTCAAGCCTGGGGTTGACATTCCTCCTGAGCATATTTTGCTTAGAGCCCCCAGTAGAGGAAACATGTACAAAATGGACTTGCAGGAAGCATCTCCATCTGGAGAGGTTTCTTGCTTTCTATCTAAAGCAAATAGTGATGAGTCTCTTCTTTGGCATAAGAGAATGTGCCATGTAAACTTTAAAAACATGAATAAACTGATTAAGAATGATTTGGTAACTGGAATACCAAAGAAAGAGTTGATAAGTGATGACCACTGTGTTGCATGCCTGAAAAGGAAGCAACACAAAGTGTCTCATAAGCCAAAGGAAATGAACTCTATCACTACTCCCCTACACTTGTTACATATGGATCTGTTTGGCCCTACTAGTGTAATGAGTCTAGGAAGGACCTCATACTGTTTAGTGATCACAGATGTTTTCACAAGATTCACTTGGGTGTTTTTCCTTAGAACTAAGGATGAAACCTCTGAAATCTTGAAGAATTTCATTCTGAAAATTGAGAATCAATCTGATCACAAGGTCAAAATCATAAGATGTGATCAGGGAACCGAATTTAAAAACCAAATCATTGATACATTTTGTGATGAGAAGGGTATTTCAAGACAATATAGTGCTCCCAGGACTCCTCAGCAAAATGGTGTTGCTGAGAGGAGAAACATGACACTTATTGAAGCTGCAAGAACTATGTTGTCTGACTCTAAGCTGCCTATCACCTTCTAGGCAAAGGCTGTCAACATAGCCTGCTATGTGCAGAATAGAGTTTTAGTAGTTAAGACACATGGTAATACTCCTTATAAACTGTGGCACAAAAAGAGACCATTTATTGGTTTTCTCAGAACATTTGGATGTCCTTGCACCATCTTGAATACCAAAGATCAAATAGCTAAGTTTGCTGAGAAATCAGATGATGGACATTTTGTTGGATACTCTTCTCAAGCCAAGGCTTATAGAGTATACAATCTCAAAACTAGAATCATTGAGGAGTCAGCCAATGTGACTTTCAATGAACACACACCCTGTGTGAAAGGTTCTGGTCCGGATTGGCTATTTGATCTTGATTTAGTTACCAACTGTTTTAACAAATCTTGTGAGAATGTTTCAGGATCTATGGATAACAGGTCAACAGAGGATCCTGACCCAAGATTTGAGCTGAGAAGACCAAACAAGAAGACTACTTCAGCTCCAATGGTGACTAACCCTGTCATTGAGGCTCCGATCAGCACAAGCCTGACAAATACTGCTGATTCAACTGAATTACCCTCAAAGTCCAGTTAAGAGGCTCAGAATTCAGGTGAAGGAACCTCCAATGCAGGAGGAATGGATGGTGGTGACAGTGATCAAGAATTTCTTGATGATGATAACTACTCCATTAAAGACAACATCAATGATGTCACACACTCATTGGATCAAGTTTCTCTTGATAAGTGTGCTGATGTGGTGGGGGATTCTTCTTTGCCAGATCAAAATTTCTCTAATCTTGATCTGTCTAACAACTTGCTGTGATTCCTCAACTCAGGATCCACAAGCTACATCCCACCACAAACATCATTGGAAATGTTGACTCAGGGGTGAGAACAAGAGGACAAACTCATGATAGCCATGTTTGTCTACATTCTTGTTTCTTATCCCAAATTGAGCCTAAGAAAGTTGATGAGGCTCTAAAGGATGGAAGCTGGATTGAAGCAACGCAAGAAGAGTTGCTTCAAATCAAAAGACAGAAGGTGTGGAACTTATGCCCTCTTCCTCAAGGGAAGACTGTCATAGGTACCAAGTGGGTATTTAGGAACTAGAAGGATGATAGAGGGATCATCATCAAAAACAAGGCTATACTGGTTGTCCAAGGATACAGACAAGAAGAAGGAATTGACTATACTAATGTCTTTGCTCCTGTAGCAAGACTTAAAGCTGTAAGGATATTCCTGGCTTATGCTGCATCCAAGGATTTCAAGGTCTACCAGCTTGATGTGAAGTGTGCCTTTCTTTATGGGGTGATTGATGAAGAAGTTTATATTAAATAACCACCTGGCTTTGCAGACCTAGATCATCATGATTATGTCTGCAAGCTTGATAAAGCCCTTTATGGACTGCATCAAGCTCCAAGAAAGTGGTATGAGACACTATCAACATACCTCTACAATCATGGATACAAAAGAGGTACTATTGATGGGACTCTCTTCATCAAAGATACAGGGAATGACACATTGCTAGTTCAAATATATGTAGACGACATCATCTTTGGTTCAACTAATCCAAAGCTCTGCAAAGACTTTGAGATAATGATGAAGAATAGATTTGAAATGAGTGCCATCGGGGAACTCAATTTCTTTCTAGGAATTCAAGTGAAGAAGGTTGAAGATGGCATCTTCATCAGTCAGTCAAAGTATGTACAGGACATACTTACAAGGTTCAAGATGACTAATTGTAAAGTTGCTAAGACACCCATAGCCAGAAACCATTCCCTTGGTCTTAACCTTGAGGGGGAGTGTGTTGATGAACATCTCTACAGGGCTATGATTGGGTCACTTATGTATCTTACGGCTAGCAGGCCTGATATCATGTTTGCCACATGCATATGTGCAAGATATCAAGCAAACCCCAAGATGTCACACCTAATCACTGTCAAAAGGATTCTTAGATATCTCAAAGGTGCTCCAAATCTAGGCCTTTGGTATCCAAAGAATTTAGACTTTAATCTGTATGCTTATATAGATAGTGACTATGGTGGCTACAACATGACTGCAAAGTCTAAATCTGGGGAGTGTCAGTTTCTTGGTGGAAGGATAGTCTCTTGGCAATGCAAGAAGCAATCCTGTGTGTCTGCATCAACTGCTGAAGCTGAATACATTGCTGCTGCCAGCTGCTATGCTCAAGTGCTTTGGATTCAAAATCAGATGCTAGACTATGGATTCAATTTCAAAGAGACTCCCATCCATATAGACAACAACAGTGCCATCTCTATAACAGAGAATCCTATGCAGCACTCAAGGACCAAACACATCAACATCAGGTATCATCTTATTAGGGATAATTTTGAAAAGGGCTTAATAAAACTAATCAAGGTTAACACAAATGAACAATATGCTGATTTGTTCATAAAAGCTTTTGATGAGCAGAGATTTAAGTATCTTGTATCAGCCATTAGGATGATTAACCTTGAATAGGTTTTTTTAAATAACTTCATCAATCTTACTACCTAAAATTGTGTGTCCTAGGTTGTCTATTAGATCACTTCATAAGCCCAGTTCTCTTTGGAGGAAAACAAATTTTCACAATGATATTTTTTAGAGTTATGAAAATTTACCTTCGGAAGAAATAAAATTGCATTCGGAAGAAATTTACTGCTTATCTGCCAATTATCTTCTGAAGAAATTCATGAAGCATCTTCCGAAGCTTAAGTTGAATATAAGCTCCTAAATACATTTTAGAATAAATCTCTTCCAAAAGCAATTAAGTCTCGGAAGACCTGTTTATCTCTTTCGAAGCCAAAACTTTCAAAACTCTTTGAAATATCTTCCGAAGCAAAATTGCCTTCGGAAGCTTTTTCGGAAAAAGCTTCCGAAGCTAAAATAACCTTCGGAAGTTTTGCAACTTCCAAGAAAACTACCTTTTTGGGCGCCTTTTTTCTGAAATAGGACCCACTTGCGGATTTCAAAGTTAATCTTTTGCTTTAACTTTGTTTCAAATCCTGAGTATATCTCCCCAAACGGTCCTATCTTCATCTCTCTACTCTCATTTTTCCTTAACCTAAAATTAACCCCAAATTCATCTTCTTCTACCTTCCTTCTCTGCAAAGCTTCTGCAAATGGCAAATCTTGATCACCGAAACGACCCAGATTTCACCATGCATCTACACAGGAAACATAACCAGGTTGCTCTGTTATACTCTGAGAAGGATCCAAGCTTCTCAGATGTTTGTAGGTATCTTTCTTCGTCTCATTATTCCACCTCCCTTACGATTGATCCTCCCCTCTATGAGGATCAGTTGTTTGAGTTCTGGCGGACCTGTCAAGAGGCCACTTTGGACGGGGAGAAGGCACTGTCTGCCACAGTGTAAGGGAGGACACTGTTCATCACTCCAGCCATCATCAACACCCATCTTCAGCTGGATGATGAAGAAGTTAAAATGTCCTTCCCAAAAGCTGCTGTCAACCATTCCTTTGAGCAGATGGGATATGAAGGTGACTTCACAGTCAAGACCTTCAGGAAGGGGAAGGTCTCATACCAAAAGAAATAGGCAAACTGCTAGAAAAAGGGAAAGGGAAGAAGCTGCCAAGTCAAGAGCCATCATCAAGAAAAGTCAAAAAAAGTCTGTAGATAGGCAAAAGATGATAAGCTTCTTGAAGCTGTATGGGTTCTTCGGAAGGAGGCTTGGTCCCATGTCTCTGTCCATAATGGATGAACACATAAGGGTGATCAAGTAGAAGATTAAAAGGGGAGAGCTTGTGGATCTCCACTCACCATCAGAACAAGCTCAACCTGAAGTTGAGGTAAAGGTTGAACCTACAGAGACAACACAACCTGCACCTGAAGCTACACAACAGCCAACTTCATCTTCTGATCCACAGCAGGGTTCTCCTCCCTCTCCTTCTAAACCTGGGAGAGAGGAGATCCCAACTGAGAGGGAATCCACTGAAGAACCTGGTACTGAAGACCAACCCTCTCAGTTAAAATCATCTGGGAGGAAAAAGAGGATGGCCAAAAGAAGACCCTCTAAGAAGAAGAAAAGAAGAAAGGCATCCACCTCCCAAACTCAGGATGAGTCAGAACATCCTGAGGAAGTGAATGACGAGGGCTCTCAACCAACTCCTATCATATTAGAGCCTCTCTTTATTGGAAGACCAATTCTATCATGGACATTTGCTGAAGATCCTGATAGATGGTATGTCACCAGAGATCAGGGAGAACAACATGTCTACTTCACTAGTGACATGCTTAAACTCCCTCTACATGATCTCTATGACATGAGAAGGTACTTCATGGGTCTGAAGAATCCTGATCTGCTAATGAAGAAAGGAATTTTGAAGATTCTCATGTGGACTATCCCAGTCTGAAAACCTCTTTGTTTTGGTTGCATCAGCCTAGGGGGAGTTTGTAGGAACCTCTGAGGTTATGAGGCTGATACAACCAAAGGATACCAAAACAACCAAGTCTTCCAACATGCACTAAAGAACAAAGAAGAACTAGCTTCGGAAGTTTTACATACTCAAGTAAAATGCTAAGTGTAAAATCTTCCGAAGCCAATGTTCAGAAGAAACTACTAAGGAAACTTTACACTAAGTGTCAAGTCTTCCGAAGCCAAAGACTCAACTCTTCCGAAGGTTAAAGATGAAGTCTTCCTAAGCTCTCAAGACAAAGTCTTCGAAAGCTGAATAAAGATAAGATTGATTACTTTAGAAGAGAGAGAAATTATACTTTTTCTGTCAACTTTATCATAAAGCAACCTCTTATCCGCTGCATGCTCTGGTGGTTCACCAACTATCATAAGTTGGTGAAACTTCCATGCTTTATGAGAAAGTAGATAAGGTCTTTGTCTGCAAGTTTCTGTATTTGTTTCTTTTTTGGCTTTTTGTAATAGGAAAGTCAGTGAGGTATGGCCTGTCATAGTCACTAGTCAAAAGGCAATCTGTCTTTTGACTTTAGGCTGATCTTGTTGTCTAGATTAGTCACATCCAACTGTCATATTGACGGTTGTAGATTTAGTATAAAGAGTCAAAGGTTCTTGTATTTCATATATCCGTGAAAACACCTGTAATAGAACCTAAGAAGCAATATACTACTTCCTTGAAAATTATTTCTTGTGTTCTTGCTCTTACTTTACTTGTGTTGTGCATTGTATCATCTGTTTAAAGTTCTAAGTTCCCCATTTGAATTGTTAAGTGATCCTAAAGATCCTCCTAAGTGTGTTAACTAAGTGCAAAGTCCCTTTTTAACGGTCCTTCAAAAGGCAATCTTCCTTTTGACTCTACATTGATCTTGTTGTCTAGATTTGTGTTTTTAGATGGCCTTCAATGTATGAATGGCTGTATGATGTAGTATAAAGTGTCTCAAGTACTTTTCATTTCATTTTTAAGCTTTGTAACACTTTGCAAACTTAAGAGCAATATACAACATTCTTGAAAACCATATTAGTGTGTTCTTGTTCTTGTTCTGTTCTTTACTTGTGTTCTCTGTTTCATCATAAACCGGTTCTCTATTTGATCTGTTAAGTGTTCTAACACTCTCCTAACTTATGAAACTGTTGCATTAACCTCCCTTCACCGGTCCTACAATTGGTATTAGAGCATTTTAGGCTCTTGATTGTAAGATCTCACCATCTTAAATCCCTTTAGTTTCACAAAACACTTACCAGCTTAAATGGAAGCTCTCTCAAAAGCTAATATGGAGACCGGTACCATGGCGAAGTCTCCACTGATCACTCCTGATGACTTTGATACTTGGTGCTAACATATGGAAGGGTTTATCAAGTCTCAAGACAGCAGGATGTGGAGATCTGTTGTTAAAGGACCTCACATCCTAAGCACCTCTTTAGCAACTACTGGAGGTGGGATGATTCCAAAGGATATGACTGACTATTCTGAGAAAGATTGGAAGAAAATAGACATGGATCAGAAGGCCATGACTGCTCTTTAAATTGCTCTTCCCAACTCTATATACAGAGTCTTAAAGAAGTGGAAAACTACTAAGCAACTCTAGGATGCACTGAAGCTCATGTATGAGGGGTCTGATGAGGCTAAAGAAAACAAAAAGGACCTTATGAAGCAGCAGTTTGAGAACTTCACCTACAAGACAGGTGAAACTATGACTCAACAATACTTCAAATATGTTGAGATTGTGAACACTCTCATTAAAGTTGGAGTCAAGCTTGAGAATAAGGACATAGTGAGGAAGTTCATGTTCTCTCTTCCTAGACAATGGACTCACTACTGTGCAGCCATCAAGAGAACTAAGAACCTCTCTACCCTTACTCTCATAGAGCTGTATGGTATCCTTAGTGGCTACCAGATGGAGATGAACATGCAAAATCCATCAAGTAGCTCTTCCAGCAATCAACTGAGTTTAGCCCTCCATGTGGTTGAAAGGGACAATAGAAAACCATAATATCATCTTATCTGCTTCCCTGATAACTCATAAAAGGGCCCTTTCATCACCTTCCCTGAGACACCAAGGAAACTTTCTGTCTACTGATGAAAGTTATGGAAAATTTCTCTTCACTCTTAAAGACTTGGATTGTATCTATCTAGATGGCCTGGAGTACATGGAGATTGTCTTGCAGATGGCTCTTCTCACTCATAGAGCCAAGAAGTTCTACAAGAGAACTGGAATGAAGTTCCCAAGCAATGTGGCCAGTGAAAAGTTTGGGCCTGGATAAAAGCAAGGTGAAGTGTTACAACTGTAACCAAATGGGAGTCTTTGCCAAGGAGTGCAAGGAACCAAGGCCAAATGGTGCCCAAGCACAATCCAGACCAAACTACACTGATGCAGCTTCTAGACCTAAGAAACCAAGCCAACCAAAACAACAAGCTGCTGTTGCTGTTAAAGAAGGAGGCTTTGATTGAGCTTTTAGGTAGAAGATGTTTCTCCCAACCAAAAACTCATGGCTGACCATGAAGAAGCCAAGATATTAGAACATCTTTGTACTCCTGATGCATTGCTAAAGTAAATATGTACATGTCCTACAACTTGGGAGTGAGATTTGACCTTGAGTCCTTGAACATTTTAAAAGCTGATTTCAAAAGAGCTGAAAATGATTATAACTTAAAATAGAAGATTTAGAGAAAACAATTTCAACTCTTAAGTATGAGCACATAAATTATAGGACTCAAATCAAAGATCTCATTACCAAGTTAACTGAATGCCAGGCTGAGATTGTGATCATCAAATCCAAGGTAAAAAAGTGTGTTCTTGTAGAGAAAACCTTCAAGAACATCATAGCTTCATCCATCCATGCAAAGATTTTTTATCAGAACAGGCAGGGATTGGGTTCAATTGAGATAGCTCCTCCACACACATTACTATCTTTAAGACCTCCAAGGTATTGAACTTGTTAAGATGAGCTGCCTCTTATAGACCCTATCCAAGAAGAGGATGAAGATGAAAAGGAGATAGTGAAGGATGGATCTAAAGTGAGTGAAGAAGCTCATCCTAAGAAGGGTCACTATTCTCCTAGAAAGAAGAAGGAACGAAGGATGACCAAGTGAAGAACTTGATCAGGGCAACCAAGAGAAAGTCAAAGAAAGCCCAAGAGATCAAGACCACCTTCAACTCCAAGCAAAAGTAAGTTTTTATCTTTGCTGGATTTTAAATGGTGAAGACTGAAGACTCAACCATGGGCTCTAGTACCAGGAGTCCTAGTTCATGTCCAAATCATCCTAGTCAATAGAAGAAGGCTGATCAAAACCATTTAGTTCCAAGAGCAAGCCTCACCCTAAGAAGCCTTCTACATCATATCTGAAGATGAAGAAGGAAGTGGAAAGACATCAAGCTCAGCCTCCTACTTAGAAGAAGACTCTCAGAAGTATGCCAACTGAATGTGTCATGTGTGGTAGTACTTCTCACTTTGCTAAGGATTGCATCTACATTCCCAAAAGTACTCTCCATATGACCAAGAAGAAAACTTCTAAAAAAAAGAAGAAGATAGCTTCATAAGGGAAATCTCTACCTTTTGGAAGCTCCAAAGTGAAGAAGAGATAAGTGAAAACTTACCTTTGAAAGAAAGTTTGATCTCGGAAGAAGGGAATGCTTCTGAAGTACTAAAGTCTACTACAGTGGATGCAAAAGCTTCCGAAGGTCCAGTCTTCAAAACTTCCAAAGTCATCAAAACTTCTGAAGTATTGAAGGCCAAGTCTAGTCTTTCAAAGATGGCGTGAAAGATGAAAGAAGGCCATGTGACTGAAAGTTCATCAACAATAGCAAATGATCCTTAGAGCTTGCATATAGGATCAATTACTATTGCTTTATCTTCAGTTCACTTTCACAAACCTAAGACCGAAAAGGCTTGGGTTTCCAAATGTAACTAACCATCTCTTTCTGTACAGGAACAGCTAAAGACCAAAGGAAATGTATGGATCATTGATAATGGCTGTTCTGGGCATATGACAAGCAATGGCTCTTTGCTCCAGAACTTTGAAAGATTTGATGGAGGGCCGGTTTCTTTTGGAAGAGAATTAGGTGGTTACATCACTAGAAGGGGCAGGGTCTCAAATGGTAAGCTCAGTATTGAAAGGTAAACTATGTTAAGGAGCTTGGGTACAATCTCTTAAGAGTATCCCAATTTTGTGACCAGAGACATAACATGCTCTTTACTGAGCATGAGTGCATTATTCTCAAGCCCGGGGTGGTAATTCCTCAAGAGCATATCCTGCTTAGAGCCCCCAAGAAAAAAAAACATGTACAAGATGGATTTGCAGGAAATATCCCCATTAGGAGAAGTTTCTTGCTTTCTATCTAAAGCCAATAGTGATGAGTCTTTCCTCTGGCATAATAGAATGTACCATGTAAACTTTAAAAACATGAATAAATTAATTAAGAATGATTTGGTAATTGGAATGCCAAAAAAAGAGGATACAAGTGATGACCATTGTGTTGCATGTCTAAAAGGGAAGCAATATAAAGTATCTCACATGCCAAAGGAAGGGAACTCCATTACTACTTTCCTACATTTATTACATATGAATCTTTTTGGCCCCACCAGTGTAATGAGTCTAGGAAAGACCTCATATTGTTTGGTGATTACAGATGACTTCACAAAATATACTTGGGTCTTCTTCCTTAAAACTAAGGATGAGACACTTGAGATCTTAAAGAACTTCATTATGAAAATTTAGAATCAATGTGATCACACGGTAAAAATCATAAAATATTATCCAAGAACTGAAATCAAGAACCAAATTCTTGATACATTTTGTGATGAGAAAGGTATTACATGACAATACAGTGCTCCCAGGACTCCTCAACAAAATGGTGTTGCTGAGAAGAAAAAACAGAACACTTATTGAAGCTGCAAGAACCAGCAAGAACCATGCTATCTGACTCTAAACTTCCTATCACCTTCTGGGCAGAGGTAGTCAACATTGCTTGCTATGTGCAGAACAGGGTTTTAGTAATCAAGACTCATAGTAAGACTCCTTATGAGCTATGGCACAAAAAGAGACTTTCCATTGGTTTCCTCAGATTGTTTGGATGTCCCCGCACCATCTTGAATACCAAAGATCAGATAGTTAAATTTGTTGAGAAATCAGATGATGGATAATTTATTGGATACTCTTCCCAAGCTAAGGATTATAGAGTATACAATCACAAAACTAGAGTAGTTAATGAGTCAGCCAATGTGACCTTCAATGAGCACACACCCTATATGAAAGATTCTGGTCCTGATTGGCTATTTGATCTTGATTTAGTTACCAACTATTTTAACAAATCTTGTGAGAATGTTTCAAGATCTACAGGTAGCTTATCAATAGGAGATTCTGATCCAAGATTTGAGCTGAGAAGACCAAGTTAGAAAACTACTTTACCTCTAGTGGTAACTAGCCCTGCAGTTGGAAATCCTGTCAGCATAATAATGACAAACTCTTTGGCTGAAACATCTGAGATGCCTACAAATTCCAACACAGAGGCACATAACTCAAATGAAGGGGTTTCCAATATAGGAGGAGATGGAGGTGGTGAAAGTGATCAAGAATTTCTTGATGTTGATAACCACTCCATAGAAGACAACATCAATGATATCACACACTCATTGGATCAAGTGTCTCTTGATAAGTCTGCTGAAGTGGTGGATGATACTAAATCACTAGATCTACATTTCACCAATTTAGATCTATCCAACCAACTTGCTGTGATTCCTCAACTAAGAATCCATAAGTCACATCTTACCACAAACATCATTGGAGATGTTGAGATAGGGTGAGAACAAGAGGACAAACCCATGACAAAAATGTTAGTCTTCACTCTTGTTTCTTGTCCTAGATTGAGCCTAAGAAGATTAATAAGGCTCTGAAGGATGGAAGTTGGGTTGAAACAAAGTAGGAGGAGCTGCTTCAATTCAAAAGGAAAAAGGTTTGGAAGCTATGTCCTCTTCCTCAAAGGAAGACCACTTTAGGTACTAAGTGGGTTTTTAGGAATAAGAAAGATGATAGAGGACTTGTCATCAAGAATAAGGCAAGACTAGTTGTTCAAGGGTACACACAAGAAGAAAGGATTGACTACACAGACGTTTTTGCTCCTGTGGCAAGTCTTGAAGCTGTTAGGCTATTCCTTGCTTTTACTACATCCAAGGATTTCAAGGTCTACCAACTTGATGTCAAGTGTGCCTTCTTATATAGGGTGATTGATGAGGAAGTGTATGTCAAACAACCACCTGGTTTTGCAGTTCTAGATCATCCTGGTTATGTCTGCCATCAAGCTCCAAGGAAGCGGTATGAGACACTATCAAAGTACCTTATTCAACATGGCTATAAGAGGGGTACTATTGATGGAACACTCTTCATTAAAGGAACAGGAAATGACTTGATGCTGGTTCAAGTTTATGTAGATGGCATCATTTTTGGGTCAATTAATCCGATGCTCTGCAAAGACTTTGAGAAGTTGATGAAGAATAGATTTGAAATGAGTGTCATAGGGGAACTCAACTTCTTTCTAGGGATTCAAGTGAAGCAGGTTGACAATGGCATCTTCATAAATCAGTCAAAGTATATGCAAGACATACTTACCAGATTTCATTTGACTGAATGCAAGGCTACTAAGACATCCATAGCTAGAAACCACTCTTTAGGACCTGATCTTGAGGGAGAGTGTGTTGATGAACATCTCTACAGGGCTATGATTAGGCCTCTTGTGTACATCACAGCTAGCAGGCCTGATATCATGTTTTCTACATGTATATGTGCAAGATATCAAGCCAACCCCAAGATGTCACACCTGGTTGTTGTCAAAAGGATTCTCAGATATCTCAAAGGTGCTCCCAAATTAGGCCTTTGGTATCCAAAGAATTCTGACTTCAATCTGTATGTTTATATAGATAGTGACTATGGTGGCTGCAACATGACTGCTAACTCTACATCAAGGGGTTGTCATTTTCTTGGTGGAAAGATAGTCTCATAAGAATGCAAGAACCAATCCTATATGTCTGCATCAACTGCTGAAGCTAAATGCATTGTTGCTGCAAGCTGCTGTGCTCAAGTGCTTTGGATTTAGAATCAAATGCTGGACTATGGATTCAACTTCAAAGAGATTCCCATCCACATAGACATCAACAGTGCTATCTCTATCATAAAGAATCCTGTGCAGCACTCAAAGACAAAACACATCAATATCAGGTATCATTTGATTAGGGATAATTTTGGAAAAGGATTGATAAAACTAGTCAAAGTTAACATAAATGAATAATATGTTGACCTGTTTACAAAAGCTTTTAATGAACAGAGATTTAAGTATCTTGTATCAACTATTGGGATATTAACTTTGAGTAGATTTTCTTAAATTAAATTTCAAGATTATTTTTTTAAATATGTGTGTCTTAAGTTGTCTATATCATCACCTATATAAACCCGGTATACTTTGGAAGAAAATTTTCAAAAATGATATTCCTTTGAATTTTGAGAATTTAAGATACGTTTTCTTTCAAAAGACATTAAGTTGACTTCGGAAGAAAATTATATCTTCAAAACTAATAACTACTTACTAAGAAGTTTACCTTCAGATGAAATTTTGATATATCTTCCGAAGCTTAAATCAGCTTCTAAGTACTTATATGTTTTGAAGGATAATTTTTTTCGAAAGCAATTAAGTCTCGTAAGCTTTATTCTCTCTTTGAATAAAATTTCTAATATTTGATATATTCTGAAGCAAAATTTGTCTAAGAAGTAAAAACACTCTAAGTATTTTTTCTTCCGAAGCAAATTCTTATAAAACTAAGGAATATCTTCTGAAGCGAAATTGGCTTCGGAAGTTTTCTCAAAACTTCCAAAGACAAATTACCTTCGGAAGATTTTAGACTTCCAAGAAAACTACCTTTTGGGCACTTTTACAGAGGTGAGACCGACATCCGGATTTCAAAGTTTATCCTTTTGTATTAAGTTTATCTCAATTCCTTACCATATAAATATTCATACAATGGTTCCCCCTCTTTCACCTTCCTCTTTATCTGCAAAAGTTCAAACCCTAAATTCACCCACAAACTGACTTTGTTCTTAGCTTTCTTCACTTCTAAGCTACTAGAAAATGGCCAACCCTGATCCCTAAAACCAACTAGATGTTTTCGTGCATCTACACAGACAACACAATCAAGTTGCTCTGTTATCATCTAAGAAAGATCCAGGTTTCTCAGATGTTTGCCGCTTCTTGTCTCACTCAAACTACCTCACTGCCCTCATAATAGAGCCTTCACTATATGAAGATCAACTCCTAGAGTTCTGGAGGACCTGCCAAGAGGTCATTTTGGATGGTGAGAAGGCACTGTTTTTCACCATACCAGGGAAGACAAGTTTCATCACTCCAGCCATCATCAACTCTCATCTGAGGCTGGATGATGAAGAAGGCTAGTCATCCTTCCTAAAATCTACTGTTAACAACTCAGATGGGCTATGAAGGGGATTACACTATCATAACCTTCAACAAGGGTAGGGTTTTCTCTTAATGAAAGTACCTCCTCCATGTTATAATCCACTCTCTGTCCAATAAACACAGAAGTTAGGACCAGATTCCTGAGAACTTATCCTACATAGTCCATGGGATGGTTCAAGGGGTCAAGTTCAAGTACTCACAGTATGTCTATACATACCTACTTGCCAACTTGGACTCCTTAGAGTACTATATGTTCGCTAGATATGTTCAAAACATTCTTAACTGTGGACTGGGCTCACAATTAAGGGGAACTGGTATTACTCTTAAATTGGGATAGATAAAGCCTGGCATCTTCAAAATAATGAGAAAGTCCACTGTTGGCTTCTCAAGGGTAGAAACAGCCTTGGTCCTAAAAATGTTAGAGCTCATAGCTCAAGGTGAAAACTTGGCAGCACCAGCCAATGTTGAACCCACACCTTCTACATCTGCACCACCCACACAACCACAAATAACCATCACCTACTTAAGAAAATCTGCAGGACCGGTTAAGGGATGGTCAATACAATCAGTCTCATAATGTTGAGAGTGTTAGAACACTTAACAGATCAAATAGGGAACCAGATTTATGCAAAAGATATTAAGAACACAAGTAAACAATGAGACAAAACTAAGAACAAGAACAGATTAATATGGTTTTCAAGAATGCTATATATTGCTCTCAAGTTCTTTTACAAGTGTTACAAAGCATAAAAAAGAAATACAAGAACCTGAGATACTTTATACTATATCCTACAGCCAGCCATACTTTGAAGGCCAGCTGGAAACACTAATTTAGACAACAAGATCAATGTAAAGTCAAAAGACAGATTGCCTTTTGATAAGTGACTATGACATGCCATAGCCCATATCCTAATATATTATAAAAAGATACAAAGTAGAAAGTTACAGACGCTAAACCATAATCTACAGTTACAAAAGAATGGACCTTTTCACCAACTAATGTAAGTTGGTGAGTCTTCAGAGTTGCAGTGGAAAGTGGGTCAGCTTTATACAAAAGTAGATCAGAGAAAGCATGTCTTCTCTGTCTTCAGAAGAAATCACTCTTCACTTCATTGGCTTCAAAAGAATTTGTCTTTGAAGATTCGAAAGTCTTCATCTTTGGATTTGGAAGATTTGGTCTTCGGCTTCGAAAGATTTTACACTTAGAATAGTTTTCTGTGAGAAGTGTAAAACTTCCAAAGTAACTTTTAGTCTACATAATGTGCATGCAAGCTGGAAGCTCTTTGGTTACTTTGGTTTCTTTAGTTGCATCAGCCTTTCAAGTATAACCTTACAAACTCCCCCTAGGCTGATGCTACCAAAACAGAGAACTATACTTAGATATTGACAGTCCCCATCAGGATCAAGACCATCCTTTCTTCATCAACTGATCAGGATCCCTCAGACTCTCATAATACCTTCTTATGTCATGGAGATCATGTAGAGGAAGATCAAGCATGTCTTGCCAGAAATAGACATCTTGACCCCCTTGATCTCTGATGACATACCACCTATCTAGATTAGTAACAAAGGTCCAGGACAAGATGGGTCTTCCAGTTGCAAGAGGCTCTACTTGATTTGGAGTTGGTTGAGCAACCTCTTCTTGCACTACCTCAGAATACTTTGACTCATCTTGAGGTGTAGAGGTGGATGCATTGGACTTCTTCTTAGAAACACTCTTCATGGCCATCCTTTTCCTCCTCTTTGAAGTCTTTAACTGAAAAGACTAGCCTTCAACACCAGGTTGATTTGTTGTGTCTTTCTCAGTTGGGTCCTCTTCCCTTATAAGTTCAAAAGGAGAGGGATTGGAACCTGCTATGGATTAGAAGATGAAGTTAGCTGAGATGCAGCTCTTGGTCTAGGTTTTGTTGTCTCAGGGGGTTCAACCTTTACCTCAACTTTAGGTGGAGCTTGACTTGGTGGAGAATGCAAGTCAACAAGCTCTCCCTTTTTAATCTTCTGCTCGATCACTCTAATGTGCTCATCCATAGTGGATAGAGACATTGGACCAAGCCTTCTTCCGGAGAATCCATACAGCTTCAAGAAGTTCATCATCCTCTGCCTATCAACAGACTTTTTTTGACTCTTTTGGATGATGGCTCTTGACTTTGCAGCTTCTTCCCTTATTTTTCTCTTAGCATCTTTTTGTTCTTTGATAACTTGTTGCTCAAGCTGCTTAAGATACTCAAATTCAATATACTCATATGATAAGGGAAGAAGTGTAGATGCCTGATAGAGACCTGTGGTACTCAGGTAGCTAATCATGTTTTGTCTATCAGCTTCCTTGTCTACCTGAGGTTGTTCAGTTGCCACAACCTCTTTCTCAGGGTTTCTTGAACTAGGGAGAGGGTAGGAGCATGCTTATAGAGCCTTTTCTACCTCATTTCTTCTTTGATCTTAAGGAGCAACTCTACATCCTCTGCCTCTTTCTTCTCCTTTAACAGCTTTGTGTCTGCCAGTTCATTTAGTACTTCTAAGGGAAAGGAGATGAGTTCATAAATGTTGTAATTCCTGGTCCCTAAGTAGTTTAACCTGGCTGCCCTCAACTCATCATCCTGAGTATTTGGCCTGGGGGTAGCCCTGATAGTAGCTTCCATGAAGCCTGGAGACCCCTTTGAACTCTCTTTCCTTAGCTTCCTCTTCCTCTCTTTCCCCCTCCTCAAGAGTCAGTTTCCTTTTCCCTTTGTCACTCACAGGCCTTGGTGACTCAGGGTGGAGAGAGCTTTGGCCTTCATTGCTTGGTTCAGTAGTTAAGCTCTGGCTAGAGAGAGGTTATGAAACACCTTCTCTAGCTGGTCCTTCACTGAGGGTGATGGGTGCTGAAGAAGTGCCTATCTCAAGGTTCAAAGGTTCAACCACTAGGCCTTCAGCTAAGGCTTCCCCTTCGATGCTAATCTTAGGGTCCACCTCAACATCCAGTTGACTAATGGTCTTACCTGCTAGCTTCTGTCTGTGTAATCTGTATCTTAGCTTGAACTCTTCAAGCACCCTTTCTTGAATCCTATATGCTAATCTTGTAGCTTGCCTTGTTTGACTTGGGCTGACAAGTGGAAGATCAATCAGATAGGTGCTCTATAGAATCTTAGGTTGGAAAAGTTGAAGATTTCTTGTTGACCCTGAGATCTAGAGATTACCAGAGCTCTTCTATCAGTGTCATACCTCTAAACTCATGATTGGATTCTTAGAGTGATGAGATAAGGTAGGCATAGCTCTTGGAATACACTCCTTAAACAAACTTTGTATGAGTGAGTCCATATCCATTAGACTTAAGGAGGTTCCTGAGTATGGACAATTACAAGTGAGGGTGGTGAATCCTCAAAGTCCATCTAAATAGGTGCATGTTGAGTCAGCTTTTGCACCTTTAGTCCAGTTCCTCTCATCTTCATTAGAAGAATCATAGGGGGATGTGAGAATAGAACCAAGGCTTCTTCCTCATCACCAGCACTTTGTTCTAGCCGCTGGATTTTCCCTGCACCATGATATTTCAAGTGAAGTGTCAATGGGCTAGGTTGCCATTTGAGGTCTTAATGATGTATCACTTGCTAAAGTGAGAGCCTCTTTCATATGACCTCCTGAACAGGTTCAGGAGATCCACCTCAGTAATAGGTGATGATATGGCTAGACATGGGAGAAACAGGAGTACTCATCTCTCCTTGAGCAGGGAGGAGTAAGAGACTCATGATACTCACTAAATCCATGTCTTCATCATCATAGAATTCTAGGTTTGGAATGGTTGTTTAGATCAAGAGTCTGGGGATGGTAACTGTCCCCTGAAGGTTGTTCACTAGAGTTTTGAGACTTTAGTGAAGGCTTAAGGCTTAGGGGTTGTGAGCTCATCAGGCTGAGCATAAGGAACCTCAACACTGATCATTAGTAAGATGGGAGTGGTTTGCTCCTCGGGAAAAGTTGGAGCTTTAATGTCCACTCTCTCTTGTATGGGTGGTGATATAGGACCTGCACAAACGAGTAGCATGTGCAGGGTTCGTTTGGATTTTCTTTGTAGGTGATGGTTTTTGTGGCTGTATAGGTGGTTGTGAAGTAAAAGGTGTGGGTTCAACACTAGCTGATGCTGCTAGGTTGTCACCTTGAGCAATGAGCTCTAACATTTTTAGGACAAGGGCTGTTTCTACCCCTGAGAAGCCAACAATTGGCTTCCTCATAGTCTTGAAGATGTCGGGCTTCATTTTTCCTAATTTTAGAACATTACCTGTTCCCCTCAACTATGAGCCCAGTTCATAGTTGAGAATGTGCTGGACATATCTAGGGAACATGTATATTCTAAGGAGTCCAAGTTTTCAAGTAAATTAGTGTACACAAATTGTGAATACTTGAACTTGACTCCCTGAGCCATCCCATGGACTATATAGGAAAGGTCATCTGGAACTTGGTCCCATCCTCCATGCTTGTTAGATAGACTGTGGATGACAATATGGAGGAGGTATTTCCATTGTGAGGAAACCTTCCCTTTTCTAAAGGTCTTGATAGAGAAATCCCTTTCATAGCCCATCTAACCAAAAGAATGGTTAACAGCAGACTTGAGGAAGGACAAATCACCTTCTACCTCATCCAGCCTTAGATGTGTGTTTATGGATGCTGGAGTGATGAAGATTGTCCTCCCCTGCACTATGGTAGACAGTTCCTTCTCCCTATCTATGGTGACCTCTTGACAGGTCCTCCAGAATTCCAACAGCTGATCTTCATAGAGTGGAAGATCGATGGTGAGGGAGGTGAAGTAGTTTGATAGGGTAAGAAAGTGGCAAACCTCTAAGAAACCAGAATCTTTCTCGGAGTTCAATAGAGCAACTTGATTATGTTGCTTGTGAAGTTGCATGGAGAAATTTGGTTGGTTTCTGCGATTAAGGTTGGCCATTTTGAGGTAGCTTCGTTATGAAGGAAGATAAAAACAAGGGCGGTTATGGGTGAATTTAGGTTAGAGAATTTTCAGATGAAGAAGATAGCGAAAGAGGGGGAACCGTTGAGTGAATATATATGAAATGGATTTGAGACAAAGTTAATGCAAAAGGATAAACTATGAAATCCAAATGTCGGTCCCACCTCTGAAAAAGTGCCCAAAAAGATAGTTTTCTTGGAAGTCAAAAATCTTTCGAAGGTATTTTTTGTCTTTGGAAGTTATAAGAAAGGCTTCCGAAGCCAATTTGGCTTCGGAAGAGATTCCTAGGGTTTGTGAAAATTTTGCTTCGTAAGGAAAATACAAAGAGAATTTTCACTTCTGAGATATGTTTGGTTTCGGAAGAGATCAAAACTTGGAAGTTTTATTCTAAAGAGAATAAATCTTCCGAGACTTAATTGCTTTCAGAAGAAAATTGTCTTTCAAATACATGTAAGTACTTAGAAGCATATTTAGGCTTCAAAAGATATATTAGAATTTCTTTCAAAGGTAAATGCCTTATAAGTAGTTATTTGATTTGAAGACATAATGTTCTTCCGAAGACAACTTGATGTCTTTCGAAAGAAAATGTGTTTGAAAAATTTTCAAAAATCTAAGGAATATCATTTGAAAAATTTTCTTCCAAAGGAAACTGGGCTTCTGAAGGTGATAAAATAGACAATTTAGGACACACAGGTTTTAAAAATAGAATTGATTTAAGAAAAATCTACTCAAAGTTAATCATCCCAATAGCTGATACAAGATATTTGAATTTCTGTTCATCAAAAGCTTTAGTGAACAGATCAGCACATTATTTATTTGTGTTAACTTTTACTAGTTTGATTAATCCTTTTTCAAAATTATCTCTAATCAAATGATACCTGATGTTGATGTATTTTGTCCTTGAGTGCTGCATAGGATTCTCTGTAATAGATATAGCACTGTTGTTGTCTATGTGGATGGGAGTCTCTTTGAAATTGAATCCATAGTCCAGCATCTGATTCAGAATCCAAAGCACTTGATCACAGCAGCTTGCAGCAGCAATGTATTTAGCTTCATCAGTTGATGTAGACACACAGGATTGTTTCTTGCATTGCGATGAGACTATCCTTCCACCAAGGAATTGACATCCCCCAGATGTAGACTTTGTAGTCATGTTACAGCCACCATAGTCACTAGCTATATAGGCATACAGATTGAAGTCAGAATTCTTTGGATACCAAAGGCCAAGCTTAGGAGCACCTTTGAGATATCTATGAATCCTATTGATAGCAACTAGGTGTGACATCTTAGGGTTGGCTTGATATCTTTCATAGATGCATGTGGTAAACATGATATCAGGCCTGCTGGCTGTGAGGTACATAAGAGACCCAATCATAGCCCTATAGAGATGTTCATCCACACACTCCCCCTCAAGATCAGGTCCAAGGGAGTGGTTTCTAGCTATGGGAGTCTTTGCAACCTTACAATTAGTAATTTTGAATCTTGTAAGGATGTCTTGTACATACTTTGACTTGACTTATAAAGATGCCATTTTCAACTTGCTTCACTTGAATTCCTAGAAAGAAATTGAGTTCCCACATGACACTCATTTCAAATCTATTCTTTATCAGCTTCTCAAAGTCTTTGCAGAGCTTTGGATTAGTTGACCCGAAGATAGTGTCATCTACATATACTTGAACTAGCATTAAGTCATTTCCTGTTCCTTTGATGAAGAGAGTTCCATCTATAGTACCCCTCTTGTAGCCATGTTAACAAAGATACTGAGATAGTGTCTCATACCACTTTCTTGGAGCTTGGTGTAGCCCATAAAGAGCTTTATCAAGCTTACAGACATAATCAAGATGATCTGGGTCTACAAAGCCAGGTAGTTATTTGACATACACCTCTTCATCAATCACCCCATATTAGAAAGCACACTTGACATCAAGTTGGTAGACCATGAAATCCTTGGATGCAGCAAAAGCTAGGAATATTCTAACTGCTTCAAGTCTTGCTACAGGAGCAAGAACATCTGTGTAGTCAATTCCCTCTTCTTGTGTGTATCCTTGAATAACTAGTCTGGCCTTGTTCTTGATGACAAGTCCTCTATCATCCTTTTTGTTTCTAAAAACCCACTTGGTTCCTATGGTAGTCTTCCCTTAAGGAAGAGGACATTGGTTCCAAACCTTTTGTCTTTTGAATTGAAGCAGCTCCTCTTGCATTGCTTCAACCCAACTTCCATCCTTCAAAGCCTCATCAACTTTCTTTGGCTCTATCTGGAACAAGAAGCAAGAGTGGGGCCAAAGAGATCCATATGTAATAAGTGTAGGGGAGTAGTGATAGAGTTTCTTTACTTTAGCTTGTGAGACACTTTGTGTTGCTTCCCTTCCAGGCATGCTACTAAGTGGTCATCACTTGTAAACTTTTTTTGACATTCTAGTTACCAAATCATTCTTAATTAATTTATTTATGTTTCCTGCAAGTCCATCTTGTACATGTTCCCTTTCCTGGGGACTCTGAGCAGGATATGCTCTTAAGAAATGACCACCCCGGGCTTTAGAACAATGCACTCATGCTCAGTGAAGAGCATGTAATGTCTCTGATCACAAAATTAGGATACACTCAGTAGATTGTACCCAAGCTCTTTGACAAAGTTTACCTTTTCAATGTTGAGCTTACCATTTGTGACCCTGTCCCTTCCAGTAATGTAACCTGCAGCATCTCCTCCAAAAGCAACTGGCCCTCCATCAATTTTCTCAAAATTTTGAAGTAGAGAACCATTGCCTGTCATGTGCCTGGAACAACCACTATCAATGATCCATACATTCCTCTTGGTCTTTAGCTATTCCTACACAAGAAGAGATGTTTAGTTACATTTGGAAACCCAAGCCTCATTGGTCTAGGGCTAATCAAAGTGATTTGAAGACAATGCAATAATAATTGATCCTATGTTCAAGCTTTGAGAATCATCAGCTGTTGTTAATGATGAACTTTCAGCCACTTGGTCTTCCTTCATCTTCCACACCATCTTTGGAAGATTAGACTTGACCTTCAATACTTCAGAAGTTTTGACAAATTTGGAAGTTTTGGAGACTGGACCTTCAGAAGATCTTGCTTTCACTGCAGCAGGCGTAAGTACTTCGGAAGCATTCCTTTATTCCGAGACCAACTTTTATTCCGAAGGCAAGTTTTCACTTGTCTTCTTCTTCACCTTGGAGCTTCCAAAAGGAAAAGATTTTCCTTCCGAAGCTGGCTTTTCTTTCTACTTCTTAGAAAATTTCTTTTTGATCATGTGGATAGTACTTTTAGGATTGTAGATGCAATCCTTAGCAAGATGGGAAGTACTACCACACATGATGCAATCCATTTGCTTCCTTTAGAGAGTCTTCTTTTTAGAGAAAGACTAAACTTGATCACTTTCCACCTCCATCTTCATCTTCACAAATGATGCAGCAAGCTTCTTAGGGTGAGGCTTGCTTTTGAAACTGGATGGTTCAGAATGTGTAGCAGTGGTACATAGCTGATCAGCCTTCTTCTCTTTGCTGGAATGAGTTGGACATGAACTAGAACTTCTGGTACTAAAGTTCATAGTTGAGTCTTCAACCTTCACCACTTCAAATCCTGCAGAGACAAACACTTGTTTTTGCTTAGAGTTGAAAATGGCCTTGATCTCTTGAGCCTTCTTTGATTTGCTTTTGGCTTTTCTGATCAAGTTCTTCCTCTTAGACTTGGTCATCCCAGATTCTTTTCTCTCCTCAGGATAATAGTGACCCTTCTTAGGATGTTCTTCTTCACTCTTCTCAGAACCATCCTTTACTATTTCCTCTTCGTCCTCTTCATCAATAGGGTCTATAAGGGAAAGCTCATCTTCACAAGTTCCACACCTTGGAGATCTTACGGACAATAAAGTGTGTGGAGGAGCTATCTCAGTAGATCCTAGTCTCCGCTTATTTTAATAACAAACTTTTTCATGCAGTGATGAGGACATCATGTTCTTGAAGGTCTCTTATTCAAGAACACATTTTCTGCCTTCGCTTTGCTGATCACAAGCTCGGCCTGGCATTCAGTTAACTTAGTGATGAGATCTTTTATCTGAGTCCTGTAGTTGGTATATTCATGCTTAAATAGTTGAAATGGTTTTCTTTAAATCTTCTATTTTAAGTTTGTAATCATTTTCAACTCTTTTGAAATAAGCTTTTAAAATTTTTAAGGACTCAAGATCAGACCTCATCTCTAAGTTATAGGACCTATATCAGTTAACATTAGCAATACATTCAGGTGTACAAAGATGTTCCAATACCTTGGCTTCTTCATGATCTGCCATCAGTGCTTGGTTTGGAGATGCATCCTCAACCTGAAAGCTCTAGTCAAAGCCTCCTACTTCAATAGCAACTGCAGCTTACTGCTTGGGCTACTCATTCTGGGGAGCTCCATCAGTGTAGTTTGGTCTGGTTTGTGCTTGGCCACTATTTGTTCTTGATGCTTTCCACTCTCTAGCAAAGTGTCCCATTTGGTTACAGTTGTAACACTTCACTTTGCTTTTGTCCAACCCAAACTTTCCACTGGTTGCATTGCTAGGAAACTTTCTCCCTGTCCTCTTGTAGAACTTCTTGGCTCTGTGAGTGAGAAGAGCCATCTGTTGGACTATTTCCATGTAGTTCAAATCATCTGGATGGATATAGTCCAGGTCTTCAAGGGTAAAGAGAAGGTTTCCTATGCTTTCATCAGTAGCTCTCTCTTGGTGTCTCCAGGAAGGTGATGAAAGGACCCTTTTATGAGTTGTCGGGGTAGCAGATGAGATGATACTTGGTTCTTTACAATCCCTTTCAACCACATGAATGGTTGAAGTCTGCTGATTGTTGGAGTTACCAGATGGATTTTGCATGTTCATCTCCGTTTGATAGCCACTGAAGATACCATACAACTCAGTGAGAGTAAGGGTCTTGAGGTTCTCAGTCCTCTTAATGACCACACAATATTGTGTCCATTGTCTGGGAAGAGATGACATGAACCTCACAATGTCCCTATTCTGAAGAGTTACTCCAACATCCATTAGAGTATCCACAATCTCAACATACCTGAAGTATTGTTGAGTCATGGTTTCACCTGCCTCAGAGGTGAAGTTCTCTAACTACTCCCTCAAGAGGTCCTTCTTGTTCTCTTTTGCTTCAGTGGACCTCTCATACATAAGCTTTAGTTCATCCCATAGTTGCTTAGCTATCTTGCACTTCTTGAAGCCTCTGTAGATGGAGTTTGGAAGAGCAGTTTGGAGAGCAGTCATGGCTTTCTGATCTATATCTATCTTTTTCCAGTCTTCTTCAGAATAGCCAGCCACTTCCTTTGGTATCATACCACCACCAGCAGCAGTTGAAGAGGTGGATGGTACATGAGGTCAAGAGATAACAGATCCTCACATACTGGAGTCTTGAGACTTGATGAAGCCTTCCATTCTTTGGCACCAAGTATCAAAATGATCAGGAGTGATCAGTGAAGACTTTATCATCATACCAGTTTCCATATCAACCTTTGTGATAGCTACCATTTGAGTTGTTAATTGTTTTGTGAAACTGAAGGGATTTAAGATTGTGAGATTTTACAATCAAGAGCCTAAAAAGCTCTGATACCAATTACAGGACCGGTTAAGGTATGGTCAATACAATCAGTCTTAGAATGAGGAGAGTGTTAGAACATTTAACAGTTCAAATAGGGAGCTAGATTTATGTGAAAGATACTAAGAACACAAGTAAACAATAAGACAGAACTAAGAACAAGAACAGATTAATATGGTTTTCAAGAATGCTGTATATTGCTCTCAAGTTCTTTTACAAGTGTTACAAAGCATAAAAAGAAATAAAAGAACCTGAGATACTTTATACTACATCCTACAGCTGGCCATACTTTGAAGGCCAGCTGGAAACACTAATCTAGACAACAAGATCAATGTAAAGTCAAAAGGCAGATTGCCTTTTGACAAGTGACTATGACATGCCGTAGCCCATATCCTAATATATTATAAAAAGGATAAAAAGGTTCAAAGTAAAAAGTTTTAGACCCTAAACCGTAATCTACAATTGAAAAAGCATGGACCTTTTCACCAACTAATGCAAGTTGGTGAGTCTTCAGAGTTGCAGAGGAAAGCGGGTCAGCTTTATACAAAAGTAGATCAGAGAAAGCATGTCTTCTCTGTCTTCGAAAGAGATCAGTCTTCACTTCATTGGCTTCAGAATACTTTGTCTTTGAAGCTTCGGAAAACTTCATCTTTGGCTTTGGAAGATTTGGTTCGGAAGATTTTACACTTAGAATATTTTTCTGTGAGAAGTGTAAAACTTTCGAAGTAACTTCTACTCTACACAATGTGCATGCAAGCTGGAAGCTCTTTGGTTGCTTTGGTTTCTTTGGTTGCATCAGCCTTTCAAGTATAACCTTACAAAATCCAAATGTACCCCTGCTCAGTGTACTCAAATTGTGTAGATCCCCATATCACCCCCATGCAAGAGGAAGTGGAACCAAGAGCTCCGACTTCCCCTGAGTAGCAGACCACTCCTATGATTTCTTTGATAAGTGCAGAGGTTCCTCATGCTTAGCCTGATGAGCTCATTAGGCCAGCCTTAAGCTTTCGCTCTGAGTCTCAAAACTCAAGTGATCAACCTTCAGGAGTAAGCTACCATCCCCAGCCGTTAGACTTAAACCAACCCACCCCTGACCTTCAATTCTATGATGATGAGGATATGGGCTTTAGTGAGTACCATGAGTCTCTCTACTCCACCCCTGCTCAAGGAGAGATGAGTGCTCCTATATCACCTATGTCTAACCCACATCATCCACCCCAAACTGAGGTTGACTTCCCTAAACATGTTTAGGAAGCCCATATGGAAGAGGCTCTCACTTCTACAAGTGATTACATCATTAAGACCTCAACCATGGCAACCCAGCCCATTGACACTTCTCTTAAAGCTGTTAGTGTGCAGGGGAAATCCAACAGCTGAGAAACCCAAGCTGGTAGTGGGGAAGAAGACGTTGGTCTTATTCTCTCATCCCCCCATGATTCTTCTGATGAAGATGAGGGGAGTCTACAACTAAAGGTTCAACAACTGTCCAAAATCTGCACTTATTTAGTTTCAAAGGAAAATCACCTAGAATCTCAGGTGATTACCTTACAAAGGCAAATCAGTGACCAGCAACTTGAGATCACTGATCTCAAGGGCAAGTTAGCTAAGAGACCTATCAGGCAAACTCAACCAGGTCCACAAGAACTCGTGGATGTGGTGGACCTAACCTTTAGCTCCCCTATGCAAGAGGGTGATGCTACAAAAAAGGAGAGGAAAGTCCTACTTACAATCACAGAACCTAGGAGTTCTACCCAGAGTATGGACATAGAGGACTCACCACCCTCACTTGCAATTGTACATACTCAATAACCTCCTCAGGCCCACATTGATATGGATTCCCTAATTCAAAGCCTGTTTGAGGAGGGTATACCAAGGGCAATGTCTACCCCATCCTACCCAGCTGAAAATCCATTAGTAAGATGGAGGTATGATACTAACAGGAGAGACCTAGTAATCTCTAGGTCTCAGGGACAACAAAAAGTCTTCAACTTTCACAACCTAAGATACTATGAGAGCACCTATTTGGTTGACCTGCACTTGCCAACCAAAGTCAAAACAGGCAAGCTGCAAGGTAAGCTGAAAGGATTCAAAAGAGGGTGCTTGAAGAGTTCAAAAGGAGAACCAAGCTATATAGACAGAGGCTAGTAGGCAAGAGTGTTAGTCAACTAGATGCTGAGGTGGACCCTAAGGTTAGCTTCAAAGGGGAAACCTTGGCTGAGGGCCTAGTAGTTGAACCTGTGAACCTTAAGACAGGAACTATTTCAACACCCAGTACCCTCAATAAGGCACCAGCTAGTGAGTGTGTCTCACAACCTATCTCTGGCCAGAGCTCAAGTGCAGCACCAAGCAATGAAGGCCAAAGCTCTCTCCACCCTAAGTCACACAGGCCAGTGACTGATAAAGAGAAAAGGAAGATGTCCTCTGAGGAAATTGAGGTGGAGAAGTGAGAGAGGAAAAGGAAGGCAAGGGGAGAGAATTCAAGTGGGACCCCTGTCTTTATAGAAGCTACAATCAGGGTTGTCCCCAAACCAAACACTCAAGAGGGTGAGTTAAGGGTAGCTAGATTGAACTATCTTGGGTCTAGGAAGTCCAATGTTGATGAACTCGTCTCTTTTCCCCTGGAAGAACTGAATGAACTGGCTGACATGGAAGTGACAAAGGATAGGAGGGAAGCTGAGGATGCAAAACTGCTCCTCAAAATCAAAGAAGAAAGGAGAAGAAAAAGACTCTACAAAGCTCCTACCCTCTCCTCAGTTCAAGAAAACCCCGAGGCAGAGGCTGTGGCTACTGAGCAAGAAACTCAGGTAGATAGGGAATAAGACAGACAAAACCTGATAATCTACCTGAGTGCCATAGGTATTTATCAGGCACCATACCTGCTTCCCTTGTCTTATGAATACATTGAATTTGAATACCTTAAGCAGTTTAAGCAAGAAGTGCTAAAAGAGCAAAAAGCTACTAAGAGGAAGAAGAGGGAAGAGGCTGCAAAGTCAAGAGCCACCATCAGGGCAAATCAAAAGAAGTCTGCTGACAGACAGAAGATGGTGAGCTTCTTAAAGCTGTATGGGTTCTCCAAAAGAAGACTTTGTCTAATGTCTCTATCCACCATAGATGAGCACATTAGAATGATCAAGCAGACGATCAAGTGGGGTGAGCTGGTTGACTTGCATTCTCCACCAAGTCAGGCTACACTTGAAGCTGAGGTTAAGGTTGAACCACAAGAGACAACTTAACTAGGACCTAGTGCTGCATCACGACCAACTTCATCTTCTGACCCATAACAGGGTCCTAATCCTCTCCTTCTGAATCTATGAAGGAAAAGGACCCAACTGAGAAGGATACACAAGAACCATCTAGTACTCAAGGCCAGCCTTCTTAATTAAAGTATAGAAAGAGGAAGTGGATGGCTATCAGGAGGGACAAGAAGAAGAAGAAGAAGAAGTCCAAGGCATACATCTCTGCACCTAAGGATGAGTCAGAACATCCTAAGGGTGATAAAGAAGAGGCTGCTCAATGAAGTCCACTCATTGTAGAGCCTCTTGCTGCTGGGAGACCCATCCTGTCTTTGGCTTTTTCTACCAACCTAGACAGATGGTATGTCACTAAAGATCAAGGGGGTCAAGATGTGTACTTATAGCAAAACATACTTGACCTCCCTCTGCATGATCTCTATAACATGAGGAGGTACTTTGAAAGTCTGAGGAATCTTGACCAACTGATGATGAAGGGAATGGTCTAGATTCTAATAAGGACTATCAACAGATGAAGATCAAGCTTCAAAGTTTTTCTTTAGTTTTCATAGCATCAGCCTAGGGGGAGTTTGTAAGGATCACACTTAGAGGCTGATGCAACCAAAGAGCTCTCAGCATGCATATGTGAAGTACAAGGAAGTTACTTCAGAAGATTTGATATAACTTAGAGAATTATGCTAAGTATCAAATCTTTCGAAGCCAAAAGACCAAACATTCTGAAGCCAAAGATGAAGTCTTTTGAAGCTTTAAAGACAAAGTCTTCCGAAGCCAAAGACTGATTTCTTCTAAAGACAAAGAAGACATGCTTTTTCTGAATCACCTTTTGACAAAAGCTAAACTACTTTCCGCTACCACCTCTGAAGACTTGCCAACTTATATGAGTTGGTGAAAAGGTCATACTTTTGTCAAACTATAGTTTAAGGTCTAGAGTATGTAATTTTCTACTCTTGTACTTTTATCCTTTTTCTAATATATTAGGATGTGAGCTATGGCATGTCATAGTCACCGGTCTAAAGGCAATCTGCCTTTTGACTCTACATTGATCTTGTTGTCTAGATTAGAATTTCTAGCTGGCCTTTAAAGTATGGCTGGCTTTAGGATGTAGTATAAAGTGTCTCAAGTACTTGTCATTTCATTTTTAAGCTTTGTAACACTTTGTAAGAACTTGAGAGCAATATACAACATTCTTGAAAACCATATTAGTGTGTTATTGTTCTTGTTTTGTTATTTACTTGTGTTCTATGTTTCATCATAAACCGATTACTTATTTGATCTGTTAAGTGTTCTAACACTCTCTTAACTTTGTGAAACTATTGCATTAACCTTCCTTCATCGGTCTTGAAATAATCTATGGCTTTAAGAAATTCATATTTGCTCAGAAGTTGAGAGAAGCACTGAGAGCCAGGTATGAAGGAACCAAAGACATGAAGGAGAACAAAAGAGATGTCTTAAAGCAAAAGTTTGAAAACTTTGGTTTCATCAGGGGAGAAACCATGATTACTTCATATCTTAGATATGTAGAGCTACTATCTTTCTAAATAAAGTAGGAGTGAAGATGGAGAATAGTGATGTTCTGAGAAAGTTTTTAATATCACTATCCAAGATGTGGATAGTGTGTATTATGTCTTTTAGAAGAACTAAGAACTTAAAGACCATGTCACTTGAAAAGCTGTATGGCATTCTAAGTGCCTACCAAATGGAGATGAATACGGATAAAGAATCTCCCGACAGATCTTTAAACTCCTCAAAGTCTTTAGCACTCTTGGGTTCCATTCATGAACCTTATCAATCTTAATCTTACCAAATGCCGATGGTGACTCATCAAGTGCCAATGATCACCTATCCTGAATACTCAACTGCTGAATCACAACCTTTACCATTTTTTGACACTTGGAATCACTATTCATCGACTCTAATTTTCTCATCAAGTCACTCAAGCTTAGGATTTGTTATTGAGCAAACAAACTTCTTTCAACTATCTAAAGAGGATATGGAATGCATACATCCAGATGATCTAGAAAAACTTGGTATCAACAAACAAATACCCATGATTTCATTTAGGGCTAAGCAGTTCCAGTAGAAAACGAGAGGAAGTTCCAAAGACAAAGAAGGTCTAGATTTGGAATTGATAAAAGGATAGTGAAGTGTTTCAACTGCAATCAACTTGGTCACTTTGCTATGGAATGTAAAGCACATAAATTAAATACCTCTCCTACAAACTCTCCCAGCTTTAAACAGTCATTAAGTTACCAAACTCCTTCTACCTCAACCACTCAAAGACACACTGCAACTATAGCTTCAGGAGACGAATCAATTAACTAGAGCTTTCAAGTAGAAGACATCTCACCTATCATAATGCTTTGATTGCTGGAAGCTCCACTTTTTCATCTCAGGTAACTCCTAAACCTTGCTATACACCTGAGTGTATTGCAAAAGTGAACATGTATAGAAATCATAATCTGGATCAATGATATAGAATCTATTAACATTCTCAAAATTGATTTTAAGAAAATTTATCAAGCTCAAAAAGATCAAAGAACTTGAAAAGTTTGTTTCAATGTTAAAACATGAAGGAACAAATCTAGAGACCTAGATTGATAATCTTTTGACCAAGATAAAGTTTGCATAATCTGATTTAGCAATAGCTAAGACATATGCAGATAAATATAATGTTTAAACTAAAAAGTTTGAAAAAATTCTTGCTTTTACTGAGAACTCCCAAAAGTTATATCAAACGAAGATAGGTTTGGGTATAATGCTGTGGAACCACCACTCCAGCATACACTCCTAGATGCAACTTGGAAGTGAAAGACAAAATGTCAGCTGATCTAGTATGTGTGAAGACTATTGAAAACACAACTGAAGAAGAGAAAGTGGAAAGTAAAAATGAAAATATTCTAGAGGAAAAAGTATCTACTGAATCTATCAAAAAGGAAAGAAGGAAGTTGAGGAGAAGACTAAACAAATGATGTTTGTAAAAGCTTTAAAATAAAAAAGAGAAGACTCATCATCTAAAGAATATCATAATTGTTCATCTAGATTCGTATCTCCTAAGGAGGGTAAATCTCAAGAGAAAAAGGGGTGCTTGAAGGAAATACATGATGTAAAGTGTTGCACAAGCACATCAAGATATTCCCAAGAGAGGCCCTAACCCTGCATTCAAAAGTCAATAGATGAAGTTACGAAGATATACAATAAATAGTTTCCACATAAGAAGATTGATATATCCACTCATGCTGATCATAAGATGAATAGAAGAATAAAGAGTGAAGAGAAGACAAATATGAGACAAGAAGAAAGATATTAGTAAATGAGGTCTTCAGGAAAGAAAGCAACCTTTGACCACTTCATTGATCATGAGCTGATAGACAAAGGGAAGAAAGTAAAGATGAAGAAGGAGTTGAAGGGTCTTAAGATAAGAAGATATGATGAAACTGATGTGTATAGTTTATGGTGAAGAGGATCAACATGCTAAAGATTGTTACTACAATCCCTTCTCAAAGTTAGCAAGTCAACTCAAAGCATCAAAGTTCTTAACTTTCAACTCATCTGCTGATGCATCAATCAGAAGAAGAAGAGGAATCTCAAAGATGGTTCGACAACAAGCAAAAACAGATATGGGTAAATTGGAAAAATCAGCACTAAGAAAGATACTGACAAACAAGTCAGCAGCGAATCATTCATCTTTTGAAAATATGAAATTCAAAAGTTTGCCAAAGAATGCATTCCTAAAGGAAACTTAATGGGTAAGCAAATAAAGATCAATGCCAAAGTATCCATCAAAACCCCCAAAACTAAAGAAAGTTTAGAGACCAAAGAAACATGTAGATCATGATGAAAGTTTAGCCGACCCAAAATCACAAAGCATGCCATTAGCACTTGATCATAAGTTCAAAATGCTAAAATCAGAAAGACCCAAGACTAAAAAAGCTTGGTCCCCATTCATCACTAATCCATTTGTTTATATGTAGGAACATCTGCAGACTAAGATAACTAGTGGATGCTCTCGGCACATGACATATGACAGATCATGAATGCTGAATCTTGAACCATATAATGGTGGATCTATTGCCTTTAGAAGTGATTCAAGAGGAGGATACATTACTGGTAGAGGCATAATCAGTAATGGAAAGGTAAGCTTTAACAAGGTGAATTATGTGAAAGACTTGAATTATAATTTGTTGAGTGTATCTCAACTGTGTGATAAAGAACGCAAGACTCTTTACATAGAGTAGGAATGTATTTTCCTTTATCTAGGCTTTGATATTCCAAATGATATAGTACTTTTAAGTGCCCCTAGGAAAGACAATATGTACATGTTGAACATGCATAATGCATCACCTTTAGGAAATGTATCATGTTTTATTTCAAAAGCTTCAATGAATGAATCATCTCTTTGGCATAGAAGGCTAGCACATGTAAATCTTAAAAACATGAATAAACTGGTGAAAAATGGTTTAGTCATGAGACTATCGAATAAAGAGTTTGCATGTGCTGATCACTATGTTGCTTGTCTAGAAGGTAAGCAACATATATCTTCTCATAAATCCAAAATATGAATTCAGTCTCACACCTTTACACTTGTAGCACATGGACTAATTTGGTCCAACATGTGTAAAGAGTTTAGGAAGAAAATCTTATTGCTTAGTTATAATAGTTTACTTTACAAAATTCACTTAGGTTTTCCTTTTATATCTAATGATGAAACTATTGAAACTATAAAGCCATTTGTTATTAAAACTGAGAATCAAATTGATCAAAAGGTTAAAATAGTCAAATATGATCATGAATTGAATTCAAAAACCACATCTTGATTTTTTGTAAGTCCAAAGGTATTGTAAAATAGTATAGTGCTCTTAAAACTTCTTAGCAAAATGGAGTTGTTAAAAGGAGAAATAGGACACTTATTGAGGCTTCAAGCACCATGTTGTCTAACTCTAAGCTTCCTATAACATTCTGGACTGAAGGAGTCAGCACTACATCTTATGTTTAGAATAGAGTATTAATAGTTAAGAAACATGGGAAAACCTCTTATGAATTATGACATAAGAGAAGACCATACATAAGGTTTTTTATATCTTTTCGATGTCCATGCACTTTCCTCAATACCAAAGATCATCTCTTCAAATTTATAGAGAAATCGATAGATGGGTACTTTATAGGATACTCCTAGCAAGCTAACGCTTATAGGGTATACAACAAAGTGGATCATACTATTGAGGAATCTAAGAATATAATATTTAATAAAGATTCCTCAAATAGTGCTGGTTGCACCCTAATTGGATGTTTGATTTAAATGGATTCACAAATGCATTTAACCATTTACTTGAGAATGTTTAGGAGACTCAGCAAAAAGATCAACAGATATTCAAACTAGCTGCACTGAAGACTACAGGGTTGATCTTCCATTGAATTTTGGTAAGCAAAATCAATTGCTAATCTCACTTAACTGCAGTTAGCAGATGTACATATGAGTACAATAAATATGATTTATCAACCATTGGATGATTATTAGGACTCATCAGATGAAAAGTCTAATGCAAATGAACACATTGGTACTAGGCAACCTCCTGAAAAAGAAACAAAAACTTCAACCGATAAGGAAGGTGGCAATTCAACAGTTGTTCCATCTACTGTAGTTGATCCCTCTACTATAGTGTATCCATCGGCTAATACCCTAAATCAAATTTCACCAATTTGGATTTATCTCAACAACTCCAAGTGATTCCACGACTAAGAATTTATAAAAAGCATCTAGTTGAGAATGTTATTGGCAATGTTGATATTAGTGTGAAGACACGAAGCAAACATCTGTTTGTTCTTATGATTCTTGTTACAACTTGAACCAATGAGAGTTGATGAAGCATTAAGAGAGAACTGGGTTGACATCATGAAGAAAGAGTTTCTTGAGTTTGAAAGACAAAAGGTTTGAAAACTACGTGCACTTCCAAAAGGAAAAACTACCATAGGAACCAAATGGGTGTATAGAAACAAGAAGGATGACAGAGAAATAATGATCAAGAACAAAGCAAGACTTATGGTACAAGTGTTCACACAAGAAGAGAGAATAGACTATGACGAAGTTTTTTTCTCCGATAACAAGACTTGAGGTAATCAGAATATTCCTTGCTTTTGTTGCCTCAAGAAGCTTTAACGTTTTTAAATGGATATGAAGAGTGTCTTTCTTTATGGGGAGATATATGAAGAAGTCTATGTATGTCAACCACTTAGTTTTGAAGATCCATAATATCCAGATCATGTGTGTAAACTTGATAAAGCTCTGTATGGGCTTTATTAGGCTTTAAGGAAATGATATGAGACTTTCTATACCTTTATTTTTAGAAATGAACGCACTAAAGATTCCATAGACAAGACTTTTTCATAAAAAGAGTAAGATTAGACATCATGTTAGTACAAGTGTTAGATGGCATTATTTTTGGATCTACTGATGAAAGGCTGTGTAAAGATTATAACACCTCTTGAAGTCAAAATTTAAGATGAGTTCAATAGAATAACCTACTTTCTTTCTAGGATTACAAGTCAAACAAACCCTTGACGGTATCTTTATAAATCAATCTAAGTATGTTCAAGACATCTTAAAAAGATTTCAAGCTATTGATGCAAAAGTCGCAAAAACACCAATGTCAAGGGCATGTTCCTTAACTCCTGATCTTGAGGGGAAGCATTTGATTAATAACAACATCTAGCCATCATTAGATCTCTCTTGTAGCTCACAACCAGCAGACCAGATATTATGTTTGTCACATGCCTGTGTTTAAAATTTCAAGAAGCTCCTAAAGTGTCACACATGATTAAAGACAAGAGAATTCTTAAGGGGAACCTAAGTTGATATTATGATATCCTGAGCCTTAAGTAGCTGATCAATGCCAGTATCAAGCCAGTATGCTCGAGGTCACTTAGCCTCAGGCTAACAACATGGCTACACCCTCCAATGCCGATCCCACACCCTCCACCTCATAGTCCAAAAGTCTATATCCACAAAGAGATGAAGAAGAGCCTAAACACTTGCACTCTTGTAAAACTCAAGAAGCTTTTGTTAAAAAGAACATCCTTGCACTAATCAAAAGTGCAAAAGATTCCAAAGCTGCAAGAAGGAAAGTCAACCTTGTTGGAGAATCAAGCAAGTCAAAACCATCAATTCCCTCCAAACCAAAGTTCAAAGCTATCAAGAAAGTGCTCTCAAAGCCATCTAGCACAACTACTAAGATTACTATTCAAGTTGAAGCCACTCAGCAAGCCCCTTTAACAAGTACTGCTAAATCTACACTACTCATCTCAACTTTTGCTCAAAGAAAAAAGACAAAGATATAGAAAAAGTACATCATGGTAGCTCAACTTGAGCTAAAATATTCAAATTTAATGAGATCATTAAGTGGAACCTAACTAAGATCAAATCAAAACTGATAGCTAAAACTCATGCTGAAATGAAGAAACCATCTTGTGATAATTGACAATTTCATGTCAATACCCGACCCCAACTTAGTCATAATTATACCTCGTACTGGGCTTGGACCATGTCTCCCGAACAATCTCAGTACATGAATTTCAATTGAGTTCTATTTATTTGAAGTCATTTCATGCATTGCAAATTTCACACATAACATTACATGCATCGGTGGTTCGACGTAATTACCAGTTTACACGTGGTACAACCGACACACATGAACGTTGGTGATAATTAATATATACATACTAATAAATACTTTAAGGTGTTACAAAGTATTTCAGAATCCAAATTGCATACTTAGGAAAAGCTTAAATTTATAAATAAACCTAAACATGTAAATTGATATTTTACGCGAAATGAATACTTTTAACATGACTACTAGACATGAGATGTATCATTAACATATCATCAATATTATAATATATGATATTATATAAGCTTTTATAATAGTTGGATGTATTTTAAAAGTAAAAAGTAAAAAAAACTTAAAAGTATGTAAATATCCCCATAATGCAACATATACCACCCAAATACCCAATGCTACACAAAATTAAAAACAAACCCCCTAACTTGGCCGTCCCCCCTGCCATCCTCTTCTTTCTTTTCACCATATCTATCAAAATAACCTTTAGCCTTTTTCAACTTTTAAAACTTGCATTTTTGGTTATTAACATAAATTGATGATCAAAGTGACTTGCATCCCTACCTGTTTTGAAATGTTTTCACCCAATGATTGACCATGATTCCTAAGTGCTTTGATTTACCATTTCACGGAGGATTATTTACACAAGCAACCAACACAGATCACCAACACCACCCAAAACACTCTCTTCCCTCTCCCTTCCTTTCAAAATTTCAGCCAAGACACCATCCCTATCATTTCATCTTATTTCCAACTTGTTTTCTACAGATCTTGTGAGCTTCAAGTGCCTTTGGTGAAGATCAAGCAATATTTGGAGATTTCAAGCTTCCTACATATTCACATCCTTCTTTCCTTTCTTGCTTTTAGTGAGAACAACCTCCTTTTGTTTACATATATTTTACTTTACCATATTTATCTATCTACTAGTTCATATGAAACTAGTTTCATCCACCAAAGATATTTTGTTAAGAACAATGTCTTTACAATGAAAGAGTTTCAAGAATAATATTCACATAAAACATTCTAATATGAACTAAATAATAATTTCTTGTATTAAAAAGTAAATATTCATAGACCCATTTTTGACAAATTACTAGTTGGTGATTTTATAAAAAGTCATAAAGGTTTGTTAAAACTCAAGAAAAGCTGCAAATGGATTACAATATGTTTATGTAATTTTAGATGTTTTAAAAGTATTATTATGAACACTTATATATTCTACAAGTTATAAATAGTGAGTGAGTGGTAATATGTTATTATGAAAGTTGGATTATGACTAGATGATAAGGATGACACATGACTAAGTTTACAAGTGAGGTTAAAAATACAAACATGGGATTTTAAATGTAAAGTGTGGACTTCATAACTTTAAATATTGTTTTGGTTAAAGGATGTGCTAAAATGGTTAGGAGATGACTAGTATGACTAAATATATATTTATGAGACTTGACTATAAAATATATCTTGTAAACATAATAATACAATAATAATATTACAAGGGTTGGAAAAGTTATTATTGGAAGATACATAAAATGGAAAGTAAGCAATGGAATAATAAGTCTTATTAAGGACCTATTATAAAAAGAGTATTTTCATATACAAATACTTATATGTAGTTATTAGGTATAAGTTATAAAAATATGAAAACTAATATTTCCTTGTATGTTAGTAATTTAAAAATATTTTCATGAGAGATATTACAAGTATTATTTATACTTAAAATAATTAATTATTTCAAAACCCTAATTTTCCATAATTTCATATGTGAATTACTAAACACTCGAGTCATGTCTCGGGTCGAGTTAAAATGATATTTAAATACCAAAATAATATGCCAACTTTAAATTTCAGGGGTTTTTGTACACACCTAAATGAAGTGTAATTTCGTAATATTTTCTAAGTAATATATATTTTATAATTATCAACCATATATCACCAATAGGTTATCGAGTCAAACACTTTATTACCAAATTATGTGGATGAAACGGTTACACCCTCACATTTCACGTAGTAACAATTACTTAGACATAAGTCGCCTTAATTATTATAGGGCGAACTTATGTTGGATTTTCCCGAGCACTTTTGATACTTTCATTTCCGACCCTAATCACTCATTCGACACATGAGTTTAACGGCCCCATTTTTACTTGTTTTCCTTATGGGGGAGATTACATGCTAATTACTATTTTCTTGGAAATAATTACTTGTCAATGATTTCACAAGTTATATAAGTTGTTTACTTATCATATAAAGTTCTCATGTATCGGACCTTTAATTTATTTCCCAAAGCGAGATAATCATGGATAGTACTATTGGGTTTGACTACCCCCATCTAGGTTAATTACCCTAACTTTATCAGGAGGTCTAAACGGATGCATAATTAGCCCGTTCTTGTGCTTACCATAGGCATGGATATGGGCAATCTATTATAGTTACAGTTTAGCTTCGGTTGTGGTACTTATATAACATTTTAGCATTATATGATCAACAATCAAACCATCGAAAGACTTGTGGTTCATTTCACTGTTTACTCTTACTTTAAAACCTGTAAACTCACCAACTTTATCTTGACATATTTTCATGCATGTTTTTCTTAGGTAATTGAAGTATGCACCAGGTTAAGCTAGCATGGATCTCATTGCATTTAGGGTCATTCATGTTGTTGGGACATTATTTCTAAATTTTTCGTGTTTTGAAAACAATTTACATTAGTATTACTTCTTCCTCTATTTAACTCTAAAAAGGTTATGTACTTTTAAACTTATTTGCGACATATATTTTACTAAATCATGTAGTGGTCAACCAGTGACTTTGATTCCATGAATTCATGCCCCTTAGGAAACCGCGGCTGTTGGGGGTGTGACACATCTGAGTTAGCAAAGAAAAAAAGGGCTGAGTCTGAGAGAAAGAAAACTGAAAAATTCAGAAAAGGGTCTGATGACAATAGGAGATGAAAATTCACCTTAAGTATTATGATTTCTCTAAAAAAACAAGTAGGACCAATAAGTATATCTACTCTTGATCCGGAAATCAAAGAAATCAAGAAAATAGTTACAACCGGTGAGCTCTCAAAATATGAAGAAGCTAAGGAGCAATGGGAAATGCAATAAGACAAAATAAAGAGAAATTTTCAAAGACCTTCCCATCTGCCGACTGAGGAACCAATATCTCCCCCTTTTGAAGCAACTATCACTGATTATAATCGACCTTAATTATAAGTCATTGGCATAAAGAAAGTTGAGGCTAAAAGGGTTGTAAAGGCAAGACTCTTTGATCCTGAAGTGGAAGAGAAGATAATCAAAGAAACAAAAGTATAGGAAGCTAGATACATTGAGGAGATGGAAAATTTACGGTCAAGAAAGCAAATGGAGTTATTAATTACTATGATAGTAAGAATGATATCCGTGATTTGCCTCTCGACATACTAGAGCAAATTGTTGAAGTTCATGGTATTTTTGGACGTAAAAATGAGAAGACTAAACTTCTATTAGAAAAATTAATATCCTTAGTCCAAGCTAAGTCTGGTGAGGATATTTCTGAAACTCCTTTGTCAGCATATGATACAATTCAGGAGTGAGAATATGATCAAAGCAAAGATACATACTTCATCACCAGATCAACTGCTTGAAGAGTTGGTTACTCAAAAAATCAACTTGTATGTTTCAATAGATTTGAAATAGCTGATTTGATAAGGCTGAGACTAAGGAACTCAAGCAATGACTCAGAACCAAGAGAAGTAGAAAGGTTCTTCTAAGGATATACAAATAACATCTTGAAAAAACAAGGTAGGCTTTAGAACAAAGAAGAAAGAAAAGGGAAGCTGAAGCTAATGAAGTCACCTTATCTGCTGAGCCCTCATCCAGTGCTCAATCATAATCTTCTCTTCCAAACATTCAATCTGTTTAAACTATTAAGCACCTATCTCCACCAGTCCAACAAAAAACTTAAGCAATTGAACCACCATCTCCAAACAATTAGATGAGATTGATTATTCAGTAAATGAAGTGGAATCACTACAGTGCACAAACAATTAGAAGAGCTTTGGCTAGTCTAGATTAGAAGAGCTTTGGCTAGTCTAGAGCAAAGTCTTAAGGATGATCTCTCAGAATCTGAAAATGAAGAATTCTCAGAAGATGATGGAATACACATCATTTACTAAGGATTTGATTTGAAATCTAAGAGATGCTTCATTAAAAGAAACAATAGATCAAAGTCCTTCTTTCTAAATGAATTAGAAGTTCAGAAGCTCAACCTGAAAGATCTGAAGAGAATGTTATCTCTTATCAAAGAATATGAAGATATCTTTAACAAGTACAAATCAATGGCATCTATTCTAAAGGTAAAGATTGGAAATGGGGATGAGGCAAAACCTAACAGAGATGGAGAAGAAGATGGTCTACATGTTACTCCTTTGAATGTACATGATGCCATAACTTATTAGAGTTACAAGTCCTCTGCCAACTCTTTCTATCTAGCTTTTGCTGGTGCGGGTAAGTTTGAAGTAAGAGAATATGATATTTTTGGATTTTCCGGGCACAACATGAAAGACCCGATAGAACTTCCTCTTGATAATCATACAAGAGATAGAAAGGGCTATATGTATGAACTTCTTTTGATGAGAATGCTTGAGAGGGGTGAGACATAATTTTGGTAGCATCATCATAGGAGTAATTCGTTGAGATATGAAAAGGATGAAGCTACCTAAACTTAAAATTCTGTGCTAATCTTATATGTTGAAGTTCATCTACTTAAGAAAATCATCTACATTGATCAAGCGCTGAACAGCTATGAATCAGCACTTATACACATGCTGATAAAGATTGGCTGATTCGTTACTGTATTAGACAAGAATGTCAGTAGTGAAGAGTAGTGGCGACAACATCACTCTGCAACTGCTGATCTTCTATTCTATTGATTTCATGTATATGTTATACATTGTTTTGTAACCAATATTGTAAATACTACAATATACAATTTGACGGCGGCTAACGGTTTCACCAATCCCTCTGTTTCTTCCTTTTATGCCACATCCTCCATATATTATTATTATTGTACATCCATTTCTTCTTTTTATGCTACGTCCTTCATATATTATTATTATTATTATTATTATTATTATTATTATTATTATTATTATTATTATTATTATTATTATTATTATTATTATTATTATTATTATTGTTATTATTATTATTATTATGTTGTTGTTATTATTATTATTATTATTATTATTATTATTATTATTATTATTATTTATATTATATATAGGGAGCGATTACTATACAGAGTGTTTTTTTGTGCGAAGAGTACAAAGTTTTGAGGTGGAATTATCATGCAAGAACAATAATAATCACACAAGAACAAAGTGATAATTACGCAAGACGAATTATACTCGCGTGGAATTATCATGCAAAGATGGAATTATCACGTAAGAATTCATCTCTTGCGTGATAATTCCACCTTTGCGTGATAATTCCATCTCTGCGTGATTAATTCTTACACTTGCGTTATAATTCCACTCGTAACCTTCATTCTTGCATGATAACTTCATACGCTTCGCATGAAAAAACACTTTGTACCGTAAATTTTTTTTTTCTCTCTCTCTCTCTCTCTATATATATTTATGTCATTACTCCATCTTTTTCCCCTTTTACCCACTTCTTCTCTTCAACCATCTCAACCGTCACTTTCCTCTCTTTCAAAACTGCATGCATCTTCTTTTCAACTTTGCAATAACTTCGTCATAGGCTTTAATATCATGTAATCAGTATGTATTTGCTACTTTGCTACTTATTTTTCAATTTTACATTTTAGATTCATGTATACTTCGTCAAATTTTCAATCATTGCCGTATTTGGTTTAATTCAAATTTCTTTTTTCATATGTCATTTCTTTTGGTTTGAAGATTGAATGAGATGTCAAAATCTCAAAATGTTGTGTGATCTAGATGAGAGTTTTAAAAGAATGGTATTTAGTCCCACATTGGTATGGGAACAAATATTTATTTAGTTTATATGTATAAGCCTCCAAGACATATTAAAAATTCTTATGTTGTGTTTTACTCTAGCACCTACCTGCGCGCATGGGGGTGCAGAAAACGGGTTTCTGGGTTGGAAATTTATTGAACCAATGCGTCGCCCGTGCAACATGCGGACACGAATGCAGCTCCGAAAACTCGGGTTCGCGAGAGGTCGTTTTTACTACTGAAACCATTTTGAAAAACATAGAATTTATGGATGGTTACATAAGTTTTAAACAACATAGAATTTATGGATGGTTACATAAGGCGTTTCGAATGCCTTATAATTATAATTATTATTTTTAAACCGTTTATTAATGATGACCCTTACTGTCTAATAATTACAATAACGATGTAACCATTCTTGGTAATGAATTGTATTCGGTTACAATTCTTGAGAAGTCGTGTTTATATAGAAGCACATTAGAGAGGTCAAAATACAATGAAAAACACAGCGCACAAACTCGACAACTTTATCAACTTCCGGCTACCTTTCAGGCAAGTGCGAAGTCTGGCAGTACGCTGCTCTGAACTAGTGTATCCTGGGAACATATGACGAATCTGTTTAAGGGAATTGTGTTAAACACAAGCCCAGTTCTCCACATCTTGTTTCTGTTTCTTTTCTTTGTTTTACAGGATTACTTCCTGCTGCTGATCACAATTTTTCTTTATTGATGTTACATTGAATCTTCTATTGTCTTTGTTTCCATAATCCGTTTATGTAATATTTCTAACAAACTTAAACAGGTTGTTACTTACTGTTCCTGTTTCTGTATCTTTCACTTATGAATTCTTATCCCATGATCGATCAACCGATTCTGACCTCCGTTGTATGTGGGTCTCTGCGTTCTTCACTTCTGCTGTTGCTGTTACCATGCATTGGTAGCACCATTGCATAACACGGTTGCAAGCCATGCAGAGAAACCTGAGAAGTTCACCGGTGTGAACTTCAAACGTTGGCAGCAAAAGATGTTCTTTTATTTGACAACATTGAACCTTGCGAGATTCTTGACTGAAATCGCTCCCCAAATCATGGATGGAAGGGGAAATAGATGCTCAATCTGTGAGCGCGGTTCACGCTTGGAGTCATTCTGATTTCTTGTGTCGTAACTATGCCCTTAACGGTATGGTGGATTAACTGTATACCATGTATTGCAAAGCAAAGACTACCAAAGAATTATGGGAGTCTTTAGAACGCAAATACAAACCAGAAGATGCGGGCACTAAGAAATTTGTGGTGGCTAAATTCTTGGATTTTAAAATAATTGACTCCAAAATTGTTATGATTCAAGTCCAAGAGTTGCAGGTTATTCTTCATGATATTCATGCAGAAGGAATGATGCTCAGCGAGACATTCCAACTTGCAGCTATGATTGAAAAATTGCCACCAAGCTAGATTGATTTTAAGAACTATCTCAAACATAAGCGAAAGGAAATGACTATTAAAGATCTTGTGGTCCATCTTCGTATTGAAGAAGATAACAAAGTTGGTCAAAAGAAAACCTCCATACCTGAATTTGCAAAGGCTAATGTTGTTGAGCATGGTCAATCCTTTAAGGGTAACAAAAACAAAGGACGGGTTGGGAAGAAAACTAATAGGAAAGGATTTCACCTTGGACCTAAAGGTGGAATTATGAAAAAGAAATTCCAAGATACATGTTACAATTGCATCAAGCCAGGTCATTAGGCAAATGAATGCAAGCAACCTAAGAAAGAGACTACCCAACAAGCCAACATGGTTGATGATGTTGACAACCTTGTTGCTATGATTTCTGATATAACAATGATGATCACTAAAGTTAATTTGGTTGTGCTGAATACTAAGGAATGGTGGGTTGTTACCGGGGCTACCTGCCATGTTTGTGCTGACAAGAACCTCTTTAACACTTTCAAGGAAGTCAATGAAGAGAAACTCTTTATGGGAAACTTTGCCACTGCTCATGTCAAAGGGGAGGGGAATGTGATCCTAAAAATGACATCTGGAAAGGAGCTTACTTTAACTAATATGTTGTATGTCCCTGAGATTTGCAAGAATCTTGTGTCTGGGTGGCAGTTGAACAAGTTTGGGTTTAAAATAGTAATGTATTGTATGCCCTGAGATTCGTAAGAATCTTGTGTCCGGATGGCAATTGAACAAGTTTGGGTTTAAAATAGTGTTTGAGTCTGATAAGTTCATGTTGACCAAAAATGGTATGTATGTTGGTAAGGGCTATGCCCTCAATGGTATGTTCAAACTAAATGTAACTGTCATGAATGGAATGAATAAAACTGGTAATAGTTCTGCTTATTTGCTTGAGTCTTCAAATATATGGCATAGTAGACTAGGTCATGTTAACTTTAATTCCATTCATCGTTTGATTAAATTAAATTGCATACCAACATTTGATATTGATTCAAACCATAAATGTGAAACTTGTGATGAAGCAAAACAAACTAGATCATCATTTAAAAAGGTTGAGCGAACCACCAAACCCCTTGATATGATTCACACCGATGTATGTGATTTAAAAGCGATTCCTACTCGTAATATGAACAAATACTTCATAACTTTCAATGATGATGATACAAAATACTGTTGTGTGTACTGTAACACTCGAAAAGTTACAAAAAAAAAAGAGAAAAGAAAATAAAAGAAAAGAAAAGAGAAGTATAAAGAAAGAAAGGTGAAATAACCCAAGTTAAGGGGTTACAGTTATGCAAGAGGCAAACTTTAATATAATTATGTTTAAAAGATGGGCATGGCCGCCCACTCACCTGCTCCACCCACTGCTTCGACTGTAGAAAGAAAAAGAACAGAGTTTTCCATCGGTTTTAGAGAGAAGAAGAAGAAGATCGACTTGAAGGTAAGTTTTTCATGTGTTTTGTTCGGTTTCAGCTGAATTTTCAGCTTTTGGATCGAGTCTTATGTGTTCTTTTATGTTTGGTTGTGTGTTTTTGGTGTGTTTAGGTGTTTGAACTCCAAGTGCTCTCGAGTTTAGAGGAGTTTTACTCGAAGGCTGCTGTAGGTGAGTTCTAGATCCCTGATTTTTCTGTTTTAAACTTGTTTTGGGGCTGAAATGCATATGAACCTTCTTTTTACAACTTTCAATGTGCGAAACCGTACGTGTTCCCCTGTTTTACGTGTGTGTGTGTGTGTGTGTTTGTGTATGTTTTGACCGAATCATGTGGTTGTATGCTTGTTCTATGTGCTTAGTATGCTAGATTTTGGCTAAGAATAAGTTAGGATGATGAATGGGGACTGAAATTAGTATAAGTTAGAACTGGTAAACTGCCCATGCGCCTAACAATTTTGCCGCTATGCCTAACACTTGCCCATGCGCCTGCATAGTACCCATGCGCCTAAGTTTTTGCCCATGCACCTAAGTTTTTGCCCATGCGCCCAACTGCCCATGCACCCAAGTACCCATTCGCCTACATAGTACCCATGAGCCTAAGTTTTTCCCATGCGCCTAAGTTTTTCCTATGCGCCCAAGTGTTCCCATACGTCCAACTGCCCGTGCGCCTATATAGTGCCCATGCGCCCACATAGTACTCATGCGCCTAAATTGACTTAGGATTTTTCTGAAATCTTGTGAAATAGAAATTAATGATTGAGCTCTGGAATGTTTTGGTGGTTTATGTTTGTTCACGTTATGCATGTTTATGGTCTGTTGTTGATGTTCCTTATTACGTATTATTACGTGACTTTACTTGATGTGTTAATGCTCTTATACGTAAAGTATTATCATAAAAGAAGCGGAAGATAAAAGATAAAGAAAAGTGGAACATAACGAATAAATGAAAGTCTTGCAAGCAAATTTAAAGAGGTTCACAACTCATTGAAGAGTTGTTAGCTCAACTGTGTGCGATGTAGCGTGCGATCTTGGCTAACCCATGAGGGTATACACACAGAGGGGGTCAGTCTTGGTGACTAATACATACGTGCGAAACGGGATCCTTGTCGCTTAACCCCAAGACTGAGGTTGCTTCGTGCCTAATGATGGGGCATAGCTTATGACAGGATCTAGATAGAAGTGAAAGGTATTAAAAAAGTGTGAAATGAACGATGATAAAAGATAATAATGATATTATCAAGATGTATGTATGTTGTGTGATCATGAACGAATGTAAAGGAAAGGTTTGTTTTACTAAAGGTAAAGTATTTTATATTTAAAACTAGAACTCACTCAACAACGCTGACTTTTTATGCATTTTCAGTTGGCAGGTAGCTTGTTGCTGAGGATGGCATGAGGGTGAAGCTACTTGGTGGGCAAAGACTAGCATCCATTTCATGCGCGATAATGATGTTGTTTTGTAATACAACTAAGTGATATTTTATAACTCTTTTAAAACAATGATGTATTATTTGTCAACATCAAATATTAATGCATGAATAGTTTTTGATAAATTATTCCGCTGCAATGCTTTATTTACTTAATAAATCTTAATATGTTTTGATATAAATGAGGTTGTGACTGACCAACTGTGGGGTTCCCGGGAATGGGGCCTTACAAGTTGGTATCAGAGCCAAAGTTTAAAAGAAATGGGTAAATATTTTCAAAACCTAAACTTAAACTGATAATGAGACTAAATAGAGGGATGCCAGCCCAAGTAGCTACGTGCCATCAGGTAATTTACTTTCTTAAGGTAAACCGGTATTATGTGCGTGTGCTATCTAATTTATGTGCTCTTAGTAGATTTGGATACTGATGTAGTCAGGATAGGAAATGCTTGGGGAATGAAGAGTAAAGTAAGTGGCTAATCACAACTGGCCACTGTATTTAGGGACTTACTATACTTGACATAATCTGAGCTATTACCTTGAATGACCATGTTGGTGTTTGAATCTTATAGTGTTTAGAGGATGGCAGGTGGTAGATCTTCGAAGGCTTCTCGAGGAGGTATACAGGGTGGTCGTGGTGCTGGACCACGTGTCACAAGAAACAAGGCTAAGGCTGCTGAGACGACTCCTGCAGAGCCCAAGCTTCATCACCAGGAAGGAAGTTATGAGAGTGCTAATCTGAGAGCCTCTATGAAAGAGGCAGTTTTGGAGGAAGTTCATCAGGTCATGCAGACGATCCTGCCGTCTGTGGTGACCGAGGTTATTCGTGCTGTGAGGGAGGACGAAAAGAAAGAGAAGGAGGAGAGGAGGAGGACCGTTGGGAGAGGTTCAGGTGAAGGGGAGCAGCTAGAAACCGAGATGGTTGTCTCCAGCGATAAAGAGGAAGAGGAAGAGGTACAGGAAACTACCAAGGGGTGTAGTTATGGGGCATTTCAAAGATGCAAGCCCCCAACTTTTAATGGTAATGGGAATGCTACTGCTGCTCACCGATGGGTGAGGGAGATGGAGGTTGTGTTGGACATCAGCGAATGTAGGGAGGATCTAAAGGTGAAGTTTGCTACTCACTCATTCGTGGACTCGGCCTTGTGTTGGTAGGACAATATTGTCCAGGCCGAGGGTAGCAGGGTGATTCGGAGAATGAGGTGGAGTGAGTTAAAGAAGATGGTGATCGAGGAGTTTTGTCCTCACAGGGAGCTTGACAAGATTGAGAGAGAGTTCTTACAGCTGGAGGCGGGAACCATGACACACCAGCAATATACTACTAAGTTCAACGAGATGGCAAGGCTGGTGCCGGATCAGGTGACGCCGGTGTCAAGGAAGATCAAAAGGTATATCCAGGGTTTGCCAATGGATATCCGCAGGAACATGATCGCCGCTCGACCTAGTACTTTTAGGTCAGTGGTTGATCTGGTAGGGAGGTTGTATGATGAGAGAGAAGTGGCAGTGGTAGAGGTGAGTAAGAAGGGTGGTGATGTCAGGAACTAGAATGGGAAGCGGTTTGGTCATGGTGGTTTTACCCCGAGCAACAAGAGGGCAAGGGGGGATGATCAAAGGGTAGTAACATCAGGCACGGGAATGAAGAGGTGTGGTAAGTGCGGGAAGGAACATACAGGGGAGTGTAAGTGGGGACTGAATCTCTGCTTCAAGTGTGGGAAGCCCGGTCATATAGTAAGAGAGTGTGTGGTTGTAAGATGTTATAACTGTGGTGAAGAGGGCCATCTGAGCAGGGATTGCAAGAGGCTAAGGGCCGAGAGCTCCGGGTTGAAGAAAGGGGTTGAGAAGGAAGGACCGAAGGCAAAAGCCAGAGCATTCACGATGACCCGGGAGGAGGCTAGGGTGGACCCCGATGTCGTGTCAGGTACATTCCTAGTAAACCAAACTTGTGCCTCTGTACTATTTGATTCTGGTGCTAGTAAGAGTTTTATTTCTGCTGCCTTCTATGTTAAGTTGCCTGTTAGGAGTAGAAAGATTGATGAGCTCTTAGATGTAGAAACTGCCATTGGTAAGTCTACCAGGATTTCTGATCTGATAGAGAATTGTGACATAGAGTTGGAAGGCCATAGGTTCTTTGCTAAATTATTCGTGATGCCCCTAGGCGGATTCAATGTGGTTCTAGGGATGGATTGATTAGAAGCCTATGAGGCAAATATTGTGTATCGCAAGAAGATGATCCGATTGACGGCTCCTGATGGGAGTTCTGTGATGATCTACAATGATCAAGTTACTACGGTTCCGAAGGTGATTTCATTGGTGGTGGCAGAGAAGTGCATGAAATGTGGATGTAGTGCCTACCTGGCTTACGTGAAGGATGTGGATGCATCAATACCACAATTGTCCGACGTACCAGTTGTGTGTGACTTTCCAGACATGTTCCCAGAAGATTTACCAGGTGTGCCACCAGACCGCGAGATCGAGTTCCAGATCGACTTGATACCCGGTGCTCAACCTGTTGCCAAGGCACCGTATCGATTGGCTCCGTTTGAGATGAAAGAACTGATGGTTCAATTGCAAGAGCTTTTGGACAAAGGGTTCATTTGACCGAGTATCTCTCCCTAGGGTGCCCCGGTCTTGTTTGTAAAGAAGGATGGTAGTATGAGGATGTGCATCGAATATTGTGAGTTAAACAAGTAGACGGTGAAGAACCGATATCCACTACCCAGAATTGATGACTTGTTTGACCAACTCCAAGGTGCCAGTTGGTTTTCGAGAATAGATCTCCAATCTGGTTACCATCAAATGAAGGTGAAGGAGCAAGATATCCCTAAAATAGCTTTTTGCACGCGTTATGGGCACTACGAGTTTCTCGTTATGTCTTTTGGTCTAATTAACACGCTAGCTGCCTTTATGGATTTGATGAACCAGGTGTGTAGGCCGATGTTGGATAAATCAATGATTGTGTTTATCGATGATATCCTGATTTATTCAAAGAGCGAAGAAGAGCATGTCGGTCACATTCATGAGGTATTGGAGACACTTAGAAGAGAGAAGCTGTATGCTAAGTTCTCCAAGTGCGCTTTCTGGTTGCGCTAGGTTCAGGTTTTGGGTCATGTGGTAAATTCCGAAAGGATCATGGTAGACCTGGCAAAGGTGGAAGTGGTGATGCAATGGAAGACTCCAAAGACATCATCCGAGATCCGCAGTTTCTTGGGTTTGGCGGGCTACTACAGGAGATTCATTCAAGACTTTTCTAAGATAGCCTCACCATTGACCAAGCTGACCCATAAGGATGTGAAGTTTGTATGGGGTCTGGAACAGGAGAATGCTTTTGAGGAGTTAAAGACAAGATTGACTCAAGCTCCTGTCTTGACGTTACCTGAAGGGAATGAAGACTTGGTGGTATATTCAGATGCTTCTTATTTAGGATTAGGTTGCGTGCTGAAGCAACGGGGAAGGGTTATAGCCTATGCATCCCGACAGTTGAAAATCCATAAGGCTAATTACCCTACTCATGACTTGGAGCTAGCGGTTGTGGTCTTTGCATTGAAGATTTGGAGACACTACTTGTACGGGACGAAGTGCACTATCTTCAATGACCATAACAGCTTGAAATACTTCTTTAAGCAGAAGGACCTCAATATGAGGCAAAGGAGATGGTTAGAGTTGATCAAGGATTATGATTGCGAGATCCACTACCATCCGGGCAAGGCCAACGTAATGGCGGATGCCCTTAGCCGAAAGGAGAGACCCGAGCCAATCCGGGTGAAAGCTTACTAGTTGGTGATGACCTCCGATGTAACAGCACAAGTTAAGGAATTTCAAGATGAGGCACTGAAGGAAGACCGAATCAACTACGAAAGAATGAAATTTGTTAGGATCAGTGATCTAAGTTTGATCAATTAGAGTTGAATCACAGCGGAATTAGAGCAAGAATTAAGCAAATATAGCAAAAACACAATAAATATTCAATGGAACAGTACACGGTTATATAGAAATAGGGTTTTCTGCAAAGGGATAATAACATTCATGCACACATGCTTCGGTATGGCGGCTGCTAGGTTTTCCTAAGCTGCACCGATTACAATTAGGTCAGCATTCCTTATATATAGGAATGTGACGTCTGCTGATGTCACTTGATAGTGACATCTAACAGAATTATTACAAACTACTGAAAGTAAGCAAACTGCTGAGAATGTTCACAACAACTGAGAACATCTCAGATTATTCCAAGTACACGAAGAAACATAAAACTACTGAAACTACAAGTACAGAAAGGAAACTACAACTACTGAAAGGAAACCATCACAACTACTGAAGAGGTCTTCTTCAGCTGTTGTGACAATCATCTGAAACTTGGTCTTCAGTCTTTGTCTTCAGCTTTTGTCTTCAGACTTTGTCTTCAGACTTTGTCTTCAGCTTTTTCACTTCAGACTTTGTCTTCAGCTCTTTCACTTCAGACTTTGTCTTCAGCTCTTTCACTTCAGACTTTGCTTCAGCTCTTTCACTTCAGACTTTGTCTTCAGCTCTTTCACTTCAGACTTGTCTTCAGCTCTTTAGCTTCAGACTTTGTCTTCAGACCTTGTTATCAGCTGATGTCTTCAGCTGTTGCAGACTACTTCAGTTGTTGTAATGTCCGTGGGACTTAAAGGTTTTTCTGATCAGGCTCATTGGTTCTTTTGGTCCAACAAACTCCCCCTGAACCAATGCAGCCAAAACCTTTAAGCTTATTGAGGTCCCACTTATTCTTGGCAGAAATACTCTCTTGATCAGCTTTAGAGATATCGGATAAGCACAGGCCAGGGAACAGGTTTCAGTAGATGTGAATGTCAAAGGATGGAAGGGAACTCTGTCTTGGGGAACTGGACACAGAGCCGTTATCCCAACCATGAAACCTACTTCCCATTGATGAGTCTATAAGACTCTCTGACGTAGGCCTCAAGGAGAACAACTTGTTCCTCCTTAGTGAGTTCTTCTGCTTCTCCTTCGAAGAAGAACTCTGGGCCATAGTACTCTGATAAGTACTTTATCGTCTTTCCATTTTTCAACTCAACAGTTGTTATCTCTCTGTAAGCAAATTCATCTGGGTGAGTCCCTTCTAATAACAACTGGAGTTCATTTTTCTTGATCTCTTCAAGCCTCTTGTATAACAACCCCTTCTTGACCATTTTGTTCTCCATTAGAGTTTGAGGGGTCATCTTTGACTTGTAGGCTCTCTTGAAGTCTTCAAGTATTTCCCAGGGTGAGACTACAATGGCCAACATAATAGCAGCATCTATGGTCTTTCTCACTTGGCCATTGTATCTACTTGGTATGGATTTCTTATGAATTCTAGAACTAACCCTGGGGTCTGGCCAAATCCTTACTCTCTCCTTTTGATATTGAAAGGTATACCTGAGAGCATACAGCCTTTGAGCATGTTTCTTCATGGCTTGTATAGATGATGACTGAGGAAACTCTTTGTCAATCATCTTCAAAAGTTGCTCATCGTGCTGTTTCTGCTGTTCTTCTTCTTCAATCTTAACTTTCACCATTTGCCTCTGAAAGTCTGGTGTGATCATTTGTTGACTTCTGGGCTCAGGTAATTTCAGAACAGCAGAGATTGGCAGACTATCTTCTTCATCATCTTCTTCTTCATCTTCTACCATCCTCAACACCCTTCTCCTCCTTCTGGGTGCATCACTGGATGTGGTTTGAGGTGGTTTTTGGGGTAAGGGAGTTGGTTTTGAGGGTTGAGTTGATTTGGAGAGTTGTGGGGTTGGTTGTTTTTGAGAGGGAGTTTGGGAAGGCTGATCTAGCATTTTTATGGTGAGTTTGGCTTTGGAAAGCTTGGCCATATCAGTTCTCTTCCTAGCACCTGCTTCATCTAGTGCTTCAATAATTAACCCCTTGTTGAATGCTTCAGAAGTACAGATTCTGGTGGTTATTGCCAGAATACTGTCTCTGGTCCATGATTTAATCTCAATTAATGATCTTCCCAAGTATTTTGCAGTAAACCTGATCATTATTTCCAACCTCTCCCTTTCCATCACACTATAACTGGCCCATTTTCTTGTATCTCTTCAATCTCCAGCCTTCTGATCTCAGTGTCTAAAGTAGTGTATCAAAGCCCTGTCTGAAGAGTTGGTCTATTATTCTGTCCATTGATCTGCTGTGAGCTTCATCAGCTTCTTTGACCAGATCTTCCAATGATTTCTCTTCATCAGGCTTTTGAGTTTCAGCACTTTTCTTTCTTTTGTATGTGATCAGCTGTTTTTCCTTTTCTTTCTCTTGTTTCTCATTTTCCACACTCTTTCTTTTTCGTTCTTTCACTGCCTTAGACTCCCCCTTTTTGGGTGCATTGGGTTCAGGGGTGTGAATGGCAGAAAGCTTCCTTTGCACAGCATCATCAACAAGTGTTTGTAGATTTGAGGAAATCCTCTCATCAATGGCTTTATGCACAATCTCATTGATGATGGGAGTGATGAGATAAGGAGTTTTGAAAGGTAGCAACCATCTGCTCAGAGGGGTTCTGTCCCTGAGAGGTGGTGCCAACAACAGTGGCTGGTGGCTCAGTTGAGTGAAGTGGCGGAGTGTTTGGGAAACCTTCAGATGAAGGTGCCATCTGTGGGTTTATTGGGGCAGATGGACTTTGATCCTGAGACATTTTGGCAAGCAGTTCTTTGAGTCTGCTCACCTCAGCCTCAAGGATTGTGTTATGGGCTAAGACATCATAGAAAAAGCCCAGGTCATCATCAGTTTTTGCTGAATCACCTGACCTCCTGATTGAATCAGGATGTACATGCCCTGAGTGTAGATCAGTTGTAGCATGTGCCCCTTGTTCTTGGTTCTGGGGACTTCCTGCCTCAGGACTGAGTCCTTCATCGGCAGTTGCCTCTGGTGAGGTCTTAGAGATGTTACCAACTTCATCCTGTTCATTTGCTGAATCAGTAGAAGTGGCAGCCTCACCAGATGTTCTAACCTCCTCCTCTACACGGGGAGATTGAACATTATAACCCCTGTGCTGTGGGTTATCAGCAGCATTTTGGTCCTCTTCCTCAGCTGTTGAGGTTCTCCCCATTGTAATTGGTGTCTGGGGAGGAGGAGAGGAATGCAGCTGACTCAACACTTGTGCAACAATAAATGTTGGGCTTTGAGGGGCGGTTGCATTTGGAGATAGGTTGAAGCAGATTGCACCCGGGGTGACTGGTGCTCTTCAATGGTAACCTTCTCAATTGAGATAGGTTCCAGTATTGTGGTATCCCCAATTATGGTTGCATCAGGATCCTGTTGAGAGGATGCCTGAGCGGCTAGGGTTGGTGGAGTCTTGGACACTACTGGGGGGTTAGAACCAGTAAGTGTTTCCTGTATTGGTGTTACAGGGGCATCCTCAGGGGACTCATCTCCCTGAGTAGCCTTTTTGGGCTTTTTGGTTTTGGGTTTGGTGGGGACTTTGGATCTGGAAGTGGAGGCTGTGGGTTCCCGCTGCTTGGGTTTGAGCAGCCGGGCAGCCCCTTTCATTGTAGGGTCAGAGTTGTGCCTGGAGTATACTTCAGGCAATACAGCCGGAGCAGGGACTCCAAGGCCAACAAGGCCGTCTGATTTTAGCTGTGTTAAAATTATGGCCATGAGAAACCTGGGATATAATATCCATCTGTTTGCCACAGGTTTCAAGGCCAGATCCTTTAGTTCCATAAACACTATCTCAGAAAAATTTAAAGTTTGTCGTTCAAAGATAGAGTATAATACCTGTTGCCATCGGGAAGACATTTGATCCCATGAGGAGGTTTTTGGTGCAAGGCAGACATTCACCATGTGGAATATAAGACGTTCAGCATCATGGAAGTGCTTCTTCAGAATGGTGGTAGCACTTAAGTCTCCTTCATACCCGTTGTTGATGAAAGACATATCGGTTGTGCCTTTCGGGTATTCTGTGACACAGGTGGCATCATGTAGATCGAGGGTTTGTCGAATGATGTCCGTAGTGATGACCACCTGTTTCTGGTTGACCAACGACTGGAGAGTGATTTGGCTATCATTCTCACTAGTTTGCACGAGACGTTGGTCCAGAACTGGCTTAGGGAATCGGGGTATATGGTAGGATTCAGAAGAAACGCGGTTCGGTACTGGGAATCTACCATAAGATCGATGGCGTTATCAAATTTGTTCCAGAAGGCCGATTTCGAGAGGTAGGCAACACAGTTGTGTCTGGGTTTGAGTTTCATGGTCGCCATTGGTGAGAGAGTGAAGGACGGAAAACGGCTAATGAAACGTCTGAAAGTAGGTTTAGGTATTTATAGGGTAAGAAAAAGGCTGATATAAAACGACTGAAAGTGTTGGTGTTGTCATCAGTTGTTTGAAAACAACTGAAGACCTGGTTTTAACTTTCAGAAGTTGTAACAACTGAAGACTTGGTATTAGTCATCAGTAGTTGTGAAACTACTGAAGACATGGTTTTGGCTTCAGTTGTTTGAAGTGAAGCAGCTGTTGTAGAAACAACTGAGAAAATTTTCTCATCAGCTGTTGTCGTCAATTCTTAGCTCATCAGCTGTTTCATTCTGACCTCAACACTTCATCAGACTTTGTCTGAGTTTCAGATGTTTCATAGGTCCTCAGTACTTATCTGTTATTCTGACATCAGCAGTTGTAACTACAGCAGTAGTTGTAACCACATCAGTTCTTTTCAACAGATGAGTACTTTAGTACTTTTAAGTAATTTAGTCTTCAGTAGTTATGAAAACTACTGAGGATAAAAGAACTGCAGTACTTATTTGTGACAGTAGTATACGAATGCTCATCAGTACTTGTTGACTGAGATCATCAGTAGTTGTCACTTATTCTAGCTGCAGCATACCAAGCCTTAACACTAGGTTTTGGAAAGTTGAACTGTCCAAAGGCTTAGTAAATATGTCTGCAAGCTCATCAGCACTAGGAACAAACTTTGGATCAATCAGACCTTTTTCAAAACAATCCCTAATAAAATGGTGTCTGATCTCAATATGTTTGGTCCTAGAGTGCTGGACTGGATTCTTGACAATACAAAGAGCTGAAGCACTATCCATTAGTAATGGAGTCTTAGTCTCTGTAATGCCATAATCCAGTAATTGATTCTGAAGCCAGAGTACCTGAGATGTACAACTTGCAGCAGCAATGTACTCGGCTTCAGCAGTGGATGTAGCAACAGATGTTTGTTTCTTACTCTGCCAAGAAACCAAACAGTTGCCTAGGAATTGACATCCACCAGAAGTTGATTTTCTAGTTAATTTACACCCTGCATAGTCACTATCAGAAAAAGCAACTAATTTGCAAGAGTGCCCAGTGGAATACCAAAGACCTAGAGATTGAGTACCTTGCAGATATCTAAAGATCCTCTTGACTGCAATCAAATGAGACTCTTTAGGAGCAGCCTGAAATCTAGCACAAACACAAGTTGCAAACATAATATCTGGTCTAGAAGCTGTTAAGTACATCAAGGACCCAATCATACATCTGTAAAGTGTTTCATCAACAGCTTTACCTTTCTGATCTGCATCCAGTTGTGTGGTGCTGCACATGGGAGTAGAACAGGGCTTACAGTGTTGTAAATCAAACTTTGCCAAAAGACTTTTTGTGTATTTTGACTGATGAATGAAAGTTCCATCAGCCTTTTGTTTGATTTGCAAACCTAGAAAGAACTGTAATTCTCCCATGGCACTCATTTCGAATTTTTGTTGCATCAACTTTGTAAATGCATCACACAACTGTGGATCAGAGGAAGCAAAAATATATCATCAACATAAATTTGAACAAGGAGCTTATGCTGACCCACTTTCTTAATGAACAAAGTTTTATCTATGGAGCCTCTAGTGAAATTATTCTGAAGAAGAAAATTTGACAGTGTTTCATACCAGGCTCTAGGAGCTTGTTTCAACCCATAAAGAGCCTTATCAAGTTTATACACCCAATCAGGATGTTTATTATCCTCAAAACCTGGTGGTTGACACACATAAACCTCTTCTTTTATTTTACCATATAAAAATGCACTTTTGACATCCATTTGAAAAACTTTAAGATTGTGGAATGCAGCATAGGCTAAGAACAATCTAATTGCCTCCAGTCTGGCTACAGGGGCAAAGGTTTCATCATAATCAATACCTTCTTCTTGTGAAAACCCTGGACAACCAGTCTGGCCTTGTTCTTGACAATTTGCCCATTTTCATCTGTTTTATTCCTAAACACCCATTTAGTGCCTATTGCACACTTACCTGGGGGTAGAGGAACCAGTTCCCACACTTGCTGCTTTTTGAACTGAAGAAGCTCAAGCTGCATGGCATCAACCCATCCATTGTCTCTTAATGCAATATGATAGTTCTTTGGCTCTTGCTGACTGATGAAGAGAGCATAGAAGCAGAAGTTGGACAATTGACTTCTAGTTGAGACACCAGCATTGATATCACCAATGATTTGAGACGTTGGGTGATTCTTCAGCTCTTGGTACACTATGAGATCTGTGCAAGTGTTTGTAGCACGCTCAGCAGCAACAGATGTTGATCCAGATTCTTGAAACCAAGTGTTAGATGGCAGGTCAAATGAAGTAGAGGATTCAGAAATCTCATCAGCATTTGTTGTGGATGGTGCTACTGAAGCTACAGGAACATCAAGTTGAGTAGACTCAGGCAGTTGATCACTAAACTTGAATAGGTGAGTACTGGGATCATCATGAACATCAGTACCACCAGATGGATGACTAGCTGCAGAAGGTGATGAATTCACATGATCTGCAACAGCTGGAGGCTGATAAGGAACATATTGCAGTATGTCCAGATCAAACAACTCCACAGGGTTTTGTGGGATTTTGTCCTTAGGGATTCATTGAACTTCACATGCAAGGTTTCTTCAACCATCTTTGTTCTACAGTTGAACACTCTGTAAGCCTTGCAAGTGGATGAGTACCCAACAAAATACCCTGCATCCACCTTAGAATCAAACTTTTGGAGTTGATCCTTTGTGTTGAGAATGTAACAAGGACACCCAAATGCTCTGAAGAATGAAATTAGAGGAGCCAAATGATGTAGAACTTCATAAGGAGTCTTCATCAACCTCTGATTCACTAAAGCTCTATTTTGCACATAGCATGCTGTGTTGACAGCTTCAGCCCAAAAGGTCAGTGGCAAACCAGAGTCAGCCAACATGGACCTTGCAGCTTCAATTAGGGTCCTGTTCTTTCTCTCCACTACTCCATTTTGTTCTGGAGTCCTTGGGATGCTATACTGCCTCTTGATTCCTTTTGAAAGGTAGAAATCATCAAGTGTATGGTTTCTAAATTCAGTTCCATTATCACTTCTTATACACTTGACTGATAGGGAATACTGCTTCTCAACATACAACACAAAGTTAATAATTGTCTGAGCAGCCTCATCCTTTGAATGCAAGAAGAAGGTCCATACAAATCTGGAGTAATCATCCACAATTACCAGACAGTATTTCTTCTTTGCCATGCTCATTACTCTCACAGGACCAAAGAGATCCATGTGCAGTAATTGCAAGCAGGCAGTGGACTTTGGTTCTTCTATAGGAGGGAATGAGACTTTGTGTTGTTTTCCTTTTAAACAAGCAGTGCAGGTTTCATCACAGAGGAACTCCTTTATTGGTAGACCTCTTACTAAACTATTGTGGATCAGCTGATTCATGTTTTTGAGATTAACATGACCCAGCCTTCTATGCCACAGTTTAGATTCCTGAGGAGAGGCCTTGGAGAACAGGCAAGGATGACCTTTTAACGCAATCTTCTTTGACAAATCCAAGGCATATACTCTTCCTATCCTGTTGGCCTTCAGGAGAGTATGTTCATCCAATACCTTGTCAATCAGCCTCAGAACTTTGGAAGACAGAATCCGGCAGTTCTGGCTTGTGAAAAGTGCAACATGCCCTTTATCACACATCTGACTGACACTCAGTAGATTATACTTGAGATTCTCCACATGGTTAACATCATCAAATCTGATTTCTCCATTTGACACAAATCCTTTCCCGATGATGTAACCCTTAGCATCATTTCCAAATGAGACAAATCCCTTCTTTCCTTGAGAGTAGTCATTAAGAAGAGAACTGCTCCCAGTCATATGCATAGATCCTCCACTGTCTACATACCAGATGCTTCTTTGGCATGCTGAAGAACCCTGCATTTATCATAAGAAACTAGTTAGCTTTAGAGACCCAAACCTTTTTGGTTTTGGGTCTGTTTTCATCAACAGATTTAACCATAACTTGTTTCTCATGATTAACAGCTGATGAAGGTGGAGATGGTGCTGAAATGGAATTCTTAGATTTGGGCTTGGATTTCCTTTTCAGTGGTTTGATCACAGGTGCATCTAGTTGGTTAACTCTCCCCAACAAATGCTGAACCATCATAACAAGTTGTGTCTGATTTGTTGCTAAAGCCTTCAGCTCATTTGACACATCAGTACTTGTTTTTGATGAGTTCCTGTGACCCACCATTTCCTCCTTCTTGAAATTCACAGACTTCGTCTGATGTTTATCATGAGGAACACTATCAGCTGTTTTCTGATAAACCCCATCCTTCTTTTTGGATTTTGGTGAGGCCTTGGGTTTATCAGTTTGAGATGACTGTGGTACAAACTTGGTTTCAAACTCATTTTTCATTTTATTTATCTCTTCTTTAATGAGCTTATCTCTGTTGAGTTTGGAACCCTTTTTGTACCAGCATTCATCAGATAGATGATTGAATTTACCACATATTTCACATGGCTTATTCTTCATCTTGGATTGATCAACTGCTGAAGTGGAAACTACTGAAGGTGTGATCTTCAGTACTTTCCTCCTTTCAGTACTTGTGTTAAGTACTGAAGGATCGGTAACAACTGAAGACTTGTTCTTCAGCTGTTCTCTATCCGTCCTGAAAGACCGTATGATAGATTCCTCAGCAGTTGTTAATCCTTTTATTTCATCAGATTTGAAATGCTTTTCAGATGTTGTGACTTGCCCTTCAGTACTTGGAGTACTTTGAGGAACAACATCTGAATTTCTCAGCTTCATGTGTTTATCAGCATTTAAACCATCAGGCAATTGATTTGCTGAGATCTTAACACTGACTTCATCCTCTAATTTTGTATTATCATTTGAGGATGAATCACATGATGATGTGGTTTGGAAATTACTTTCACCTTCAGATTTTACTATTATTTTGAAGTAAAATCAGTAGGTGGTGCAGTATGATTGTAACCTATTCCAAACTTCACATTTGAAGCTGTTTGCTTGCTGAGAAGCATTTCAAATCCCTTGCAGGATGTTACCCAGCGGTCACACTCAACTTGGGTAGCTGCAAGTGTCTCTTTGAGACTTCTGTGGTTCTCGAGTATGACCTCTACCTTAGCCTTTTCATCATTAAGTTGGCATTTAAGCTTGTAAATCTCATCATCTTTGTCATTAAGTGCAGACACATACTCATCTTTTCTTTTGGAAATAGTTTTCTCAAGCTCAAGATTTTGATTGATTAAAGCTACATTTGCCTCTCTAATAGAGACAAAGGCAGCTATGCATGATTCAGAACATAACTTGGCTTTAGCCTCAGAAGATATCTGGGTTACCTGTGAAGATGAAGCATCTGAGCAGGAACCCTCAGTAGACTCCAGGGCCATGAGAGCAAGATTCCCAAAAGGATGTTCACCACCATGTTGACCAGCACCAGCAGATAATTGCTCATTGAAACCAGAAAGATCATCTGGTAAGCTGCTCCAGTCAACAACTCCTGGTGTGAAGAAGCTGTGATGAGGTTGAGATTGTGATGGAGATGGTTGAGGCTCAGGTAGGGCTTGAGGTTGTTGTGCTATAGGGACATGAACTGGATTTGGCTGTGGCATGTAATAGCAGGGATAAGGATATGGCATTGGACCCTGAGGGACAAAGTATGCAGGAGATTGAGGTTGTGAGTGATGACCAGAACTAGCAGGATGTTGCCCTTTGTTTTGTGAACTATTGCTTGGAAAGGTCACAAAGGGTGCAGAGGAGTTAGATCCAGTTGATCTACACTCTCTTGCAAAGTGCCCAAGCCTGTGGCATTTGTGACACCTCAACTTACTCTTGTCAAAACCAACTTTGGTTTTGCCAGAGAGTCCTGGAAATTTCCTACCAGTTCTCTTGTAGAACTTTTGAGATCTGATATTGATCAGGGCCATTTGGCTCAAAATATCCATCTCTTCTAAATCATCATCAGCAATACCCTGCAAATCATCCATGATAAAGCATAAATTATCACTATTACACCCAGAATGACTGTCAACACCAACAAATGCATGATCAGAACTGTTTGAAGAGAAATCTATATGCTCATCATAATGACTTTCTGATCCAGCATATTCTGACTCATGACCGACCAAGGCAGTGTTACCTGGTACAAAGTCATCAGAGAGCTTTCCTGATGATGCCAGTTTCCTTTTCTGCTCTATCTCTCTTTCAAATGTAAGCAGTTTCCCATGGAGTTGGGTGAGAGATAGGCTATCCAGATTTGCACTGGAGCGTAGGACAATGGTGTATGTGTCCCATCTCTCAGGCAGTGATCTGAGGAATCTGTTGTTCATCTGGCTGTTAGTATACTCATGCTTGACCATTTTCAGCTCAGAGATCAAGCAGGAGAAACGCTCAAACTGTTGAGTCAGTGTCTCACCCTTCCTATGAGAGAATGTCTCATATTGTTGGGCGAGGATTTCTCTGTTGTTTGCTAAGACCTCATCAGTTCCTCCGAATTGTTCCTTCAAAGCATTCCAGAGGTCATGAGCAGTTTCATGATGCATAAGCCCAGAATAGATTTCATTCGGCAGTGCCATGGCCAGAATTCCATGGGCTTTAGCATCAATCTCAAACAGTTTACGATCTTCATCTGAGTATTGCTCCTTCTTCTTCGGAACCATTTGATTGGTCTCCGGATTGTTCACCATAGGCTTGTGTGGACCGTGAACCACAGATGTCCAACAACCTGAACTGTTAACAGACAGGTGATGGAGCATTCTTCGTTGCCATATGTTATACTCACTCCTAACCAGCATCGGAGGCTTGGTTGAGGAGCCAGTATTGTGAGGATCATTAGATGGAGTAGTCATTCTCAGATTCAAACCAAATCAATCAAGTTTCAAAAGATTTAGCACAAAAACACAACAAACTCAATAAGAACCAAGAAGAAACTCAAATTAAATAACCAGAAGCAGCAGAAAATCAATCTTTATAACCAGTTCTTGCACATATGCTAATTCGATCAAACTATAGATATCAAAATAGCAGTTTCAATGATCAATTGTTAAACCGATCAATGATTAACCCGCTCTGATACCATTTGTTAGGATCAGTGATCTAAGTTTGATCAATTAGAGTTGAATCACAGCGGAATTAGAGCAAGAATTAAGCAAATATAGCAAAACACAATAAATATTCAATGGAACAGTACACGGTTATATAGAAATAGGGTTTTCTGCAAAGGGATAATAACATTCATGCACACATGCTTCGGTATGGCGGCTGCTAGGTTTTCCTAAGCTGCACCGATTACAATTAGGTCAGCATTCCTTATATATAGGAATGTGACGTCTGCTGATGTCACTTGATAGTGACATCTAACAAAATTATTACAAACTACTGAAAGTAAGCAAACTACTGAGAATGTTCATAACAACTGAGAACATCTCAGATTATTCTAAGTACACGAAGAAACATAAAACTACTGAAACTACAAGTACAGAAAGGAAACTACAACTACTGAAAGGAAACCATCACAACTACTGAAGAGGTCTTCTTCAGCTGTTGTGACAATCATCTGAAACTTGGTCTTCAGTCTTTGTCTTCAGCTTTTGTCTTCAGACTTTGTCTTCAGACTTTGTCTTCAGCTTTTTCACTTCAGACTTTGTCTTCAGCTCTTTCACTTCAGACTTTGTCTTCAGCTCTTTCACTTCAGACTTTGTCTTCAGCTCTTTCACTTCAGACTTTGTCTTCAGCTCTTTCACTTCAGACTTTGTCTTCAGCTCTTTAGCTTCAGACTTTGTCTTCAGACCTTGTTATCAGCTGATGTCTTCAGCTGTTGTAGACTACTTCAGTTGTTGTATCAGGCTCATTGGTTCTTTTGGTCCAACAAAAGTCTAGTCTCGGAGTTGGGTGAGAACACTCTCAGAGTTAGAATCCGCTTCGGGCTGATGTGGATCCCTCGTTATGGAGACCTACGGGGGCGAATCATGGATGAAGCTTATAAGACTCTATACTCCATTCATCCAGTGCTACGAAGATGTATCATGATATGAAGAAAGATTACTAGTGGCTGGGTATGAAGCGTGATGTAGCGGAGTATGTGAGTAAGTGCCTTACTTTCTTGCAAGTGAAGGCGGAGCATCAAAAGCCATACGGGAAGATCCAACCTTTGGATATACCCGAGTGGAAATAGGAGCACATCACCATGGACTTCATTACGAAGTTACTACATACGAAAAGGGGGTATGATGCTATATGAGTGATAGTTGACCGTTTGACGAAGAGTGCTCACATTCTACCGAACCGCGAGACATATTCATCTGAGAAGTTGGCAAAACTATTCATCAAATAGATTGTGACGCGTCATGGTGTACCCTTGTCTATCATGTCTAACCATGACACTCGGTTTACATCCAAGTTTTGGAAGATATTTCATGACCCGATGGGGACGAGGTTGCATATCAGTACAGCTTATCATCCTCAGATAGATGGTCAGTCAGAGAGAACTATACAGACGCTTGAGGATATGCTCCGAGCATGCGTCATTGATTTCGGAGGAAGTTGGGACGAACACTTACTGTTAGATGAATTATCATACAACAATAGTTATCATGCCAGCATTGGTATGCAACCAAATGAGATGTTATATTGTAGGAAGTGTAGAACGCCCGTATGTTGGGGTGACATCGGACAAAAGGAGTTGGGGAGCGTTGAAGTGATCGAGGCTACAACTAAAAAGTTGGAGAAGATCAATACCTTTATGAAGGCGGCAAAAGATAGGCAAAAGTCGTGTTACACCCTCAAAATCCACGTGCGGGGTTTTACCGCGAGGCGAGTGAGCAAACCAGGACCTCAGTCATTAGTTACTCAGAACGACTCTATATGCAACATTTAAACAAATTAGAGTTTAAAACTTTAAAATATTTTCGGAAGCATTTTGTAAATAACCCAAACACAAGGTACTAAAAGTAAACTGCGCAAAACACGCGCCCAAACCAAAATACGCAAGTAAATGCTAAATTAAAAGTAAACAATGTTTGAACAAAACATGCTTGACATGTGCGTGCTCCTAAGGGAAGCTGCTAGAGACAACCTGAGAAAAGCATACTAAAAGTATCAACATGATGGTTGGTGAGTTTAAGAGTTTGTAATCATTCATAAGCAGTAGTGTTAGTAAAAATATATAAACAAGTGCATTGAAATAGATAGCTAGTCTAATTTCATTAGTTAAGAACAACAGTGATTTCACGATCGAAGCTGACTATGTTTGTCTGTTTGCCTCCCGCCACGACATACCAGGTCGTGACGCTGTTAGTCGTTTAGGACAATATTGCACCCGTTGACTTCCGGTCACCCGGGTGGGGCTTGTCAGACCCAGTAGTACCACCCAATATTTCCCGCTAGATTCCTTAATTAACGATCCGAAAGTGTGAGGACTTTCTATGGTATAACCCACTATGTCTTACCAAACATATGTTATATCAGTAAAGCGGTTAAAAACAAGTATGCTTTCTCCCCCAAAAAGAGAAGTGGTAAAAGTGGGGCATTGAACTTACCTGGTGCGCTAACGAACAAAAGCTAACAAATGAGTGGAAAGACAACCCTTCAAAGGTTACCTAGAACACGCAAGTACATAAGTACGTGTATATAGAAAGCTTAACAACCCTAAGTGCTCAACAAACACGTTGACCCAAAGTTTTGGAAAACAAGACTTATTTGACCTAGTTGACCCGTTTGACTCGTTGGTGACATGCCAAGTTAGATTCTTGTTTGATTAAGTATAGCAACCAATAAATTATCATGCCATCACAGACTACTATGTAAGGTATTTTCATAAGCTACATTGCAACACTTAAGTCTTATCATGCTTTTCATGCTAACCCAGGTTATCATACAACACACGTAATCCAATTCATCATACGACACAGGTTCAAAATTAGATTACTCTATAATACACATTGGGTTTAGTCACTCACAACGTGCCATGTGAAGCCACTCACGACTACACACCCGAAACCCTGCCAATCCTACAAAGTAGGGGCCTCAGATTCGCACTCGTGTATGATACCCATCATCAATATTCCATATGTAATTCATACAACCAAAATATTAGCATTATGATAATAAACAACTACAACTCATCATGACACATAACATGTACACTTGCACATTTTCCAAGAAAGCCTATATATTCCCATAGTTTCATCAACTAACCATATGACCCAATCATCACAATCCAACACATTAGACATCATCCATGATCACTCTAGCATGCTCCTAACTTCCAAAACATGATCAAATCACAAAATCACATGTTTCATACAAATAAAGTTTCCCTTTTGGGAAAATAACATCCCAAAATCTATCCTTTCATCAATTTCAACCTAAATTCATCAATAACATACCCTATCTAGTTCATAGCAATCATAATCATCCATCTAACATCAACAATTCATCAAAACTCAAATTCTCATGAAGAAAAGTTTCCACTTTTGGCAATGTATGAACTAGATAGCAAAACCATAAATTTCTTACACAATCTACATAGATTAACGTTCATACAACATAACTAAAATCATAACATCATCAAACCATCATCAATTTCGACTTTTTCTATAGAAATCGAACTAGGGTTCATCAGAAATCAAAAACCATGAAGAACTTGTTAAAACTCACCTTGAATCGTGGAATAGATCAAGAATTGAACTTGCTACAATGTTGTAATGATCAAAGCCAAGCAAAATCGAATGTTCTTGATGCTAAATATATGAATCACATAACCACAAATTAATAATCAACATTATTAATTAAATTATTATCTGATAATCATTGTTAATTATTATTAAGTCACCAACGTTCAATGACAACTAGTGTGTGCTCACGACACGTGTATGCAAGACCTAATGAAATTAACAGAGCTTGGTAACGGAAAATTGCCGGATGTCACAAGTTGTATGCTGATAAGAGGCGTAGACCGATTGAATTCAAGGTGGGTGATAAAGTTATGCTGAAGGTTTCACCTTGGAAGGGGATCATTCGGTTTAAAAAGCGGGGTAAGCTGAGCTCGAGGGATATAGACCTTTCCGAATCATTGCTCGAGTAGGAGAGGTGGCCTATAGGTTGGAGCTACCCGATGAGTTAAGTGGAATTCATCCAACATTCCATGTATCTCATCTGAGAAAGTGCCTAGCTAATGAAGATATAATTGTACCACTGGAGGACATTGAAGTGGATGAACGTCTCAATTACATAGAGCAACCAGTGGCAATCATTAACCGAAAAGAGAAGAGATTATGGAATAAAGTGGTTCCACTGGTGCGAGTACAGTGGAGGCACAGGAAGGGATCCGAGTCTAGATGAGACAGCATTATCCACAACTGTTCAAGGAGTGACAGGTTTCGGGGACGAAACCTATATAAGGGGGGTGGACTTGTAACACCCGGAAAGTTACAAAAAAAAAAAGAGAAAAGAAAAGAAAAGAAAAGAGAAGTATAAAGAAAGAAAGATGAAATAACCCAAGTTAAGGGATTAAAGTTGTGCAAGAGGCAAACTTTATTATAATTATTTTTAAAAGGTGGGCATGGCCGCCCACTCCCCTGCTCCACCCACTGCTTCGACTGCAGAAAGAAAAAGATTAGAGTTTTCCATCGGTTTTAGAGAGAAGAAGAAGAAGAAGATCGACTTGAAGGTAAGTTTTTCATGTGTTTTGTTCGGTTTCAGCTGAATTTTCAGCTTTTGGACCGAGTCTTATGTGTTCCTTTGTGTTCGGTTGTGTGTTTTTGGTGTGTTTAGGTGTTTGAACTCCAAGTGCTCTCGAGTTTGGAGGAGTTTTACTTGAAGGCTACTGTAGGTGAGTTTTAGATCCCCAATTTTTCTGTTTTAAACTTGTTTTGGAGCTGAAATGCATATAAACTTTCTTTTTACAACTTTTAATATGCGGAACCATACGTGTTCCCGTGTTTTACTTGTGTGTGTGTGTTTGTGAATGTTTTGACCTAATCATGAGGTTGTATGCTTGTTCTATGTGCTTAGTATGCTAGATTTGGGCTAAGAATAAGTTAGGATGATGAATGGGAAATGAAATTATTATAAGTTAGAACTGGTAAACTGCCCATGCGCCTACCAATTTTTCCCATGCACCTAAAACTTGCCCATGCGCCTGCATAGTACCTATGCGCCTAAGTTTTTGCCCATGCGCCCAAGTACCCATGTGCCTACATAGTACCCATGCACCTACATAGTACCCATGCCCCTGAGTTTTTCCTATGCGCCTAAGTTTTTCCCATACGCCCAAGTGTTCCCATGCGCCCAATTGTCCGTGCGCCTGTATAGTGCCCATGCGCCCACATAGTGTTCATGCGCCTAAATTGACATAGGATTTTTCTGAAATCTTGGGAAATAGAAATTAATGATTGAGCTCTAGAATGTTTTGGTGGTTTATGTTTGTTCATGTTATGCATGTTTGTGGTCTGTTGTTGATGTTCCTTATTACGTATTATTACGTGACTTTACATGGTATGTTAATTCTCTTATACGTAAAGTATTATCATAATAAAAGCGGAAGAATAAAGATAATGAAAAGTGGAACATAACGAATGAATGAAAGTCTTGCAAGCAAATTTAAAGAGGTTCATAACTCATTGAAGAGTTGTTAGCTCAACCGTGTGCGATGTAGCGTGCGATCTTGGCTAACCCATGAGGGTATACACACAGGGGGGGTCAGTCTTGGTGACTGATCCATACGTGCAAAACAAGATCCTTGTCACTTAACCCAAAGACTGAGGTGGCTTCATGCCTAATGATGGGGCATAGCTCATGACAGGATCTAGATAGAAGTGAAAGGTAATAAAAAAGTGCAAAATGAATGAATATGAACAATTGTAAAAGATAATAATGATATTATCAAGATGTATGTATATTGTGTGATCATGAACGAATGTAAAGGAAATGTTTTTTACTAAAGGTAAAGTATTTTACATTTAAAACTAGAACTCACTCGGCAACGCTGACTTTTTATGCATTTTCAGTTGGCAGGTAGCTTGTTGCTGAGGATGGCACGAGGGTGAAGCTAATTGGCGGGCAAAGACTGGCATCCATTTCATGCACGATAATGATGTTGTTTTGTAATACAACTAAGTGATATATTGTAACTCTTTTAAAACAATGATGTATTATTTGTCAACATCAAATGTTAATGCATGAATGGTTTTTGATAAATTATTCCATTGCAATGTTTTATTTACTTAATAAATCTTAATATGTTTTGATATAAATGAGGTTGTGGTTGACCAACTGTGGGGTTCCCGAGAACGGGGCCTTACATGTACTTACTCAAGAGTAAGGACGAGGCTATCGACAAGTTTATCTTGTTCAAAGCTTAAGTTGAAAATCAACTTAACCGGAAAATCAAAATCGTAAGAAATGACCGGTTTTTTTTGACGTTTGTGCGAAAAGCGGTATCATACATGAGCTCATAGCTCCGTACTCCCCGCAATCAAATGGCATGGCTAGGGCTGCAAACGAACCGAACGAACATGAACAAGGCCTTGTTTGTGTTCGTTCATTAAGAAATAAACATGTTTCATGAACAGTATACAAACACTTACCGAATGGGTTTTCTTGTTCGTGTTCGTTCATTAAGGAAATGAACATGTTCGAACTATTCACGAACACTTACCGAACACAAACGAAAACAAACAAATGTTCATGAACATGACGAACACAAAGAAGTCTATAAATACAAACAAATACAAATGATCACATATTTATTTTAGAAATAAAATCAGTATTTCATCACAAAATTTACAAAAAATAAATAAACATGTAGCATAAATATCCAAAAACACTTGATATACTTGTCATAAAAATAACTAACACAAAACATATTAACAAACATATTATCGAACGTTCACGAACGGATATTAATGAATATAAACGAACACATTATCGAACGTTCACGAACATAAACGAATGAACACAGCTTGTGTTCGTGTTCGTTCATTTAACTAAACGAACGAAATTTTCTTGTTCATGTTCGCTCATTTATTAAACGAACGAACATAAATGAACTTCCCGCCAAACAGTTCACGAACTGTTCGTTGAACGTTCAGTTCATTTGCAGCCCTAGGCATGGCAGAGCGTAAAAACCGCACTTCAAAAGAAATGATGAATACCATGTTGATAAGCTCTGGGATAAGCCAGAACATGTGGGGGGAAGCAAGTTTATCAGCAAATTATGTGCTAAACATGATACCTACTAAGAAAAAAGATGTAATGCCATATGAGTTATGGACGGTAATCAAACCATCATACAAATACTTACGAGTGTGGGGGTGTTTAGCTAAAGTGGTGGTGACACCACCGAAGCGCCTAATAATAGGACCAAAAACTGTGGATTGTGTATTCCTAGGATACACTCATCCTGGTGGTGCACTTCGCTTTCTTGTGCATGATTCTAAGAACCCTAGAATATGCAAGGGTACCATATTAGAAGCGAAGGATGCATCATGGTTTGAACATATATTCTCATGTCTAGGGAAGGAAGAACATGGTTCATCAAGACTGGTCAAGGAAATTGGTCCGGATGATGAGGTTGCAAAAGATGAACCTCAAGGTCAATCTGAAACTGAAGAGGTTGAAATATAAAGAAGTAAAAGGCAAAGGATAGAAAAGACTTTTGGTCCTGACTTTCTTACCTATATGGTTGAAGAAGAACCTCAAACTTACCAACAAGCAGTAAGTTCCTCAAAAGGACCTCAATAGAGAGAGGCCATCAAATGTGAGATAGACTCTATTTTACATAATCATACTTGGGAATTAGTGGATCTTCCTCAAGGATGTAAACCACTAGGATATCGATGGATTTTCAAGAAAAAGATGAAACCAGATGGCACCATTGATAAGTACAAGGCAAGGTTGGTGATCAAAGGATATAAACAACGAGAAGGTTTTGATTACTTTAATAAATATTTGCTAGTTACGCGAATAACTTCCATCAGGTTGGTAATTGCTATTACCGCCATTAGAAATTTGGAAGTTCACCAAATGGATGTGAAAAAAAATTTCTTGAATGAAAATCTATAGGAAAAGATTTACATGGAACAACCTGAAGGCTTCATAGCCACTGGGCAAGAAAAGAAAGTGTGTAAACCTGTAAAATCCTTGTATGGGTTGAAACAAGCCCAAAAAAAATGGCACCAAAAGTTTGATCATGTCATGCTTGATGTTGGGTTCAAATCAACAAATATGACAAATGTGTATATGTGAAGGACACATCAGATGGATATGTCATTCTGTGTCTATATGCAGATGATATGTTCATTGCAGGAAGTGATGAAAAAATCATAACAACTACGAAAAACATGCTAAAAGCAAGATTTTACATAAAAGACATGGGCTTTGTAGATGTGATTCTGGGAGTTAAAATCACACTAACCCAAAGTGAACTTGTTTTAAGTCAATCCTACTCTGTGGACAAAATTCATGAGAAATTTAATGCAAATGACTCTAATGTAGCTAGAACTCCTATTGACACAAGTCAACATCTAGCTAAGAATAAAGGTGAACCGGTTAACCAGTTGCAATACTCAAGAATTATCAGCAGCTTGATGTATCTTATGAGTTATACTAGACTAGACTTAGCATATGTTGTAAGCAAGCTAAGTAGATACACGAGCAACCCAAGTTCAATTCATTTGAAATGTATGACTTGGTTGCTTCAGTACTTAAGATACACTCGGGATTACAGGTTGTATCATAATAGATTTCCGGCAGTTATTAAAGGAAACTATGATGCAAATTGGATATCTGACACGAATGATTCCAGAGCAACAAGTGGATATGTATTCATACTTGGAGGTGCAGCTATATCATGGAAATCTTTGAAACAAACAGTTATTGCTAGATCTACGATGGAATTAGAATTCATCGCTTTAGATAAAGTGGGTGAAGAGGCAGAATGGCTACGTCAATTTATTGAGGATATACCAAGATAGCCTAAGCCGTCATCAGCCATTTGTATACATTATGATAGCCAATCGGCAATTGGTAGAGCTTATAACACAATGTATAATGGTAAGAACAGACATATTAAATGTAGACATAATACGGTACGACAACTAATCTCTACAGGAATTATAACTGTTGACTATGTGAAGTTAAAGGATAATATTATGGATCCACTAACAAAAGGCCTAAGTAGAGAGTTAGTTCAAAAGTCATCAATGGGAAAGGGACTGAAGCCCTTGAAAAGTTCATATGAAGGAAACCTAACTCAATAGACTGGAGATCTCAAGAATCAAGTTCAATAGGATAACCTAATTGTATGAATTAGTGAGGTCACTATGGGGGGGATAACCCTACAAAAAAGGGAGTTTATTACAAAGCTTAGTAAACTTCCTATTCCATTCCTAAAAGTGACAAGTATGAGGCTAAGCCTATGGCTTTTAATGATTCGATTAATGTAATCATACGTAGTGAATCACCTATGTGAGAGAGAAGTGGGGTCGCTTCGAAAGGTATTGCTGGGGCATAATACTTAATGGCTCTCGCAAAACCAGACATATGTTCATGACCATAACGAACATAACTACGAGGACTTAGCATTGTCAGGGAGAGTCTTATGTGAAAAGTATTGTTGCCTACACAAACGGCAAACGAGTTCAAATACATCACCGTCCACTCAGAGCCGGTAGACTAAGTACGTTTCATGAGTGAAGGTTCAAAGGGTAACACCTACCTATCGTATGCAAGATTCAACTGTTGAAATTTAATCAAAATGTTGATGTTTCTAAGATCGACCTCCATTCATGTGGGGCATTATTGGTTTGAAGATTGAATGAGATGTCAAAATCTCAAAATGTTGTGTGACATAGATGAGAATTTTAAAATAATGGTATTTAGTCCCACATTGGTGTGGGAACAAATATTTATTTAGTTTATATGTATAAGCCTCCTAGACATATTAAATTCTTATGTTGTGTTTTACTCTAGCACGTACCCACACGTAGGGGGGTGCAGAAAATGGGTTTCTGGGTTGGAAATTAATTAAACCAATGCGTCACCCGCACGACATGCGGACACGAATGCAGCTCCGAAAACTCGGGTTCGTGAGAGGTCCTTGTTACTACTGAAACCGTTTTGAACAACATAGACTTTATGGATGGTTACATAAGGCATTTCGAATGCCTTATAATTATAATTATTATTTTTAAACCGTTTATTAATGATGATCATTACTGTCTAATAATTACAATAATGATGTAACCGTTCTTTGTGATTAATTGGATTCGGTTAGAATTCTAGAGAAGTCGTGTTTATATAGAAGCACATCAGAGATCAAAATACAACGAAAAACAGCGCACAAAGTTGACAACTTTATCAACTTTCGGCTACCTTTTAGGCAAGTGCGAAGTCCGGCAGTACGCTGCTCTGAACCGGTGTACACTGGGAACAGACGATGAATCTGTTTAAGGGAATTGTATTAAACACAAGCCCAGTTCTCCTCATCTTGTTTCTGTTTCTTTTCTTTATTTAGCTGGATTACTTCCTGCTGCTGATCGTAATTTTTTTTATTGATGTTACATTGAATCTTCTATTGTATTTATTTCCATAATCCGTTTATGTAATTTTTCTAACAATTTTCTCATATTTTGTAACATTGGGTTTGATTTCTGCTATTTAAATTGTAATGATTGAATTTTACTTCATTGAATTCAATCCATAATTATGGTTCTTAGTCGGCATATAATCCGAATTGTTTGTTTATGAAAACGTTTTCCAAGAACTAGAATTCCACAACTTTAAATTTAATTAGAAGGCTTTCAAGATCTGAAATTTATTCTACAGGTAGATAACTGGGGTTCTATATTATGTCGAATAAATTAGGGTTCTTATGTCGATATATGTAGTTAGTGTTTGGGGTCGATTTGAACGTAACTACTATTTGTTTGTGTGATAAAAAGATACTGATATGCATTTTTCAACATACGAAATATTTATTAATTATACATTTACATACAATGGGAACAAGTACATCCACAGGTCTTGACTTTATGTATAAATTGGGGATTGATAAACAAAACAAAGTTCATAAGACAAGTCATAGGCGTTTTGTATACATAAATTATGAGTATATTTTTCATATAATTTGCATTTTATTCCTCTTTTTATATATAGCACACTCATAAATCTGTGGTACCCTAGAAGTAAATTTCATATGATACCCCTTTTCAAACAATACCCAATTTTCTTAAAGCAGAAAATATGAGTAAAAGACATATGATATAATATAATTTTGTAGAAACTTTTGTTGTAATGGATGCAATTAGATATAATATAATTTTAGATCTGTTCAATGATAACGATGCTTTCATGTTAGTTTCTGATTTATTAGTGCAATCAATTTAGGTTTTCCTTATAATATTATTTTGAGCACATGAAGTAGGCTTTAACTGCAGTCTATTTTTAAATATTGCTTTCTATCTCTTCAATTTATATAGTATCCTAACTATGTATGTAGTTAGGAAGTAGAGTATAAACTAAATAACATTGTATCTCACTGATAAATTCATTATACTTTTATGTACAGAGCTAGATAAAATAAAAAGCATAAATAAAACTCGCGATTGTGGACCAACCATTGCTACAACCTTCTAATTTCAAATTCTTTAGGTAAAATTCACTTGACTTGATTTATTATAAATATTTGTTTCATTTCATATTATTTACGTCAATTTTGCTTAGCTATGATAAAATATATTCGTACACCTATCCTTCATTTTATTCCGTATTATATGTTTGGTTCTCCAATTTATTTTTAATAATTAATATCACATCTCATATGTCAAGTAACAAAAAACCTTCAAATGAAAGGAAACCTTTACGGAAAAGGGGTCACTCATTTCTTACATCTAACACTTCGGAACCACTTGCTTACTTAGACAGTAACCTAGGTAGTCAATCGTTAAGACAATCACGCCATCATACTTCAGTGCTTAACGTAAATGTCAAAAAATCTATAACTCCAACTCTCACAACAATACTTTAACCACATCAAATACGTTCACGTCCAATCAACATTCAGATAATTTTATTCATTCGCCATATTACCTAGACTCTGGCTATTGTGATCAAGTATGTGAACATTGCAATGCCCATTTTTGGTATGTTGAACGCATTGTCAACTCACCTGTTAGCCATCACCTTAAATACAACCAATGTTGTAAAGGAGGTCGCGTTAAATTGAAACCACCAAAAGAGCCACATCTAATTGTTAAGCAACTGTTTGAGCAAACGAATTTCTTAATGATATTCGTGCTTACAATTTGATTTTTTCCATGACATCATTTGGTGCACATATATATGACTCGGTTAACAAAGGTTCAGGCCCTTATATTTTCAAGATTGAAGGCCATATATGTCATTGGCTGGGTACTTTATGTCCGCCTCAAGATGAAAGACCTTGATTTCTACAGTTGTATATATACGACATTGAAAATGAAATTTCTAACAGGCTACACTTCATTAATGGGCAAGCACGTTCAACTTTAATCGATTGTAAAGACACTCTTTGATATTTTACAAAATACAAATGAATTGGTAAAACTTTTTTGTACACCTAGAGATTTTTATCTTGTAAATAACGTACCAGAGTTTACCATTCATCTCTATAGCTCTCAAAATCAACATAGCTATGATAAGCCAAAGCCTGGCTGCATTAGTGGCATTGTATATGACAGTCACTCTTCATGCAATGACTTTGACATCATCTTTCTACTAAAAGATGGCCCTCCTAATTAAACAGATTAGCAAGTTACATCCTTTATACATGGCATTACAATATCCTTTATTACTTCTGTATTTTGAACATGGATGGTCCCCTAATCTTCAAACTACAGTCATCAACTCCATGACCGTAATGGACTATATACATTGCTATTAAGAGGTGGTCGTCTTTTTCAACTGTATTTAGTCGACGCGTATGTTTGTATTGAGCAAAATCGCCTAGATTACATACGATCACATCAAAATTTGTTTAGGACTGAATTTTTTCAAGGTATACATAACGCACTTTTAAGAGGTGACACCAAAGGAAAAACCATTAGAAAACGAACTATTCTCCCCTCCGGCGGTCCAAGATATATGTATAAACATTATCAAGATGCTCTAGCAATTTGTAGGATACATGGGAATCCGTAATACTTTATAACCATTACTTGTAATGTTAAGTGGCCAGAAATCCAAAGGTATATAAATGAGTATCCTTCATTTAAAACACAAGATCGTCCTGATATTATTGCTAGGATCTTTCGGATTAAAGTTGCTGCCCTTAGTGAATTCTTAAAAGACAATAAACCTTTTGGTCAAGTAGCTGCAAGTAAATAGCAAATTAAATTTCTACCTTTCAGTAAATTATTCTCTTTTAATTTTATTTCATTACAATAACTTTAATTCTTTCTTCAGATCTATACACAATAGAATTTCCAAAAAAGGGACTACCTCATTGCTATATGTTATTATGGGTCACTAAGAGATATAAAATACAAAATGCTGAACAACTTGATGGCTTTGTATCTGCTGAAATTTCCAACCCAACTACTAAAAGTCATCTCCATAACATTGTTACTGAGTTAATGATGCACGGTCCATGTGGCTTAGTCAAACCGAATGCACCATGCATGACTAAAGGTTCTTACTCATAAAAATTTCCTAAGTAATATCAAGAAAAAACAATATTTGACAAAAATGTGTGTGTGCATTAAAGAAGATGCCAAAATGTACATTCAAGTAACAAGAATGCATGGTGTCGTATTCGATAATGCATATGTCGTACCTTACAACAAAACCCTTTGTCTATGCTTTCATGCTCATATTAATGTAGAATATTGTGGATGGAGTATGATGATCAAATACCTATTTAAATAAATATCTAAAGGCACTAATCGAATCCACTTTAAAATTGCAAGAACAGTTCCTACTACTGATTGCATAGAATCACAAGATACTACTCATGTTAACGAAATTAAAATCATTGTGGATGGACGTTTTATTTGTCCACATGAAGCTGCTTGGAGGATATTAAACTTTTCGATTCACTATAGAGATCCGCCTGTTGAAGTGTTAGCAGTGCATTTAGAAAATATTCAAAGTATTAGCTTTAAAGACAAGCAGCTGCTACACAACATAATAAATGTGAATCCAATGATTGAATCAGGAATTATCAGTTTAATTGAACAAATAAAGATCGCGGAATTATCAATATTTGATTTTTAATTTAATTGTTTGTGAAATTGAAGTCGACAAACAAAATGTAAAACAAAATGAAAACAGAATAATATAATGCAATAAAAGATTTGTTTCAATTGTTTTTCATTAATACACAATCAATTACAATTGCTATGATGCTATGGCGATCTTGTGATCTCCAATGATGTTCTTGATATTCTTGCTGTTTTGCTATTTTTTCTTAAGTGATTGATTGATTGATTTCGATACTAAAAATATGTCTCTTTATAGTTGTATCGATCTCCCTCAATAACCTAACAAACTCTCCTAATAGTGTGGATCCATGCCTTATTTTTAGCGATAGAGGGATTTAACAATGGAAATTATAACTTTCCTATTGTGATAAGTTACAGCTGTAATATTACTAATATGACATCCTAAGTCCTCTGACAGAAAGCAAGTCTTCCGTAGATGTTGACTTGATGACATCACTTCAGGCAGCTTGACTTGTTGATCATGTGTTGGTACTTGATGAGGGCTCATGCAATTTGTTCTTCCGCAGGAAATTGATCTTCCGTAGGAAATTGGTCTTCCACAGGAAATTGGTCTTCCGTAGGAATTTCTGATCTTGAAACTTTATCCTTAAGAGCAACCTCTTCAGCAGTAGGAGCTTGATCTCTGGACTTGTTCTTCAGTAGATGTTGTGCTTCCGCAGGAGATCTGCGGATGCACATCACTTGTTCAGATATGCTCCGGAGAACATCTACGAAAGAACAAAATTGTTCATCCGCAGTTATTCTTGTACTTTGTTAATTTTTCCAAATTGACCAAGTATGATGTTTTCCTACAATCACATAAAATCAACACAAATAATATTTGGGTTAACATATATTTCATGCATAATAAAATGATAAAGAATTATAAAAGTTCATTACAAGAAATGATTCATCATCTAAACCTATACAAAAGATCTAGACCTAACAATAAATAATCCAATGACAAGAAGAACAACCTTAACAGAGTGGTTATATAACAACCAAGTGGATTCGACGGGTCGTCATCTGCTCCACATTAACTATCTTTCTGAATATCGATGGGATTGCACAAGTAAATATTGGACACGAAGAACATCAAATAAAACACCTGCAATAGGAAGATTAATATGCATCCATCTATCATGTGGTGATACTTTCTATCTTCAAATGTGATTAACTCACCAAAAAGGTTGTCAAATATTCACTGATATAAGAACAGTTTCTGGAGATATCTTTCCAACTTATCGTAGTGCATGGGAAAAACTTGGGTTGCTTGGTGATAATAAAGAATGGGTGCTTTCTTTCAATGAAGCTGCCATATGGGCTACACCTTTTGAACTAAGATATTTGTTCACCCATATGCTTTTGTTCTGTGATATTACAAACCCAATAGAACTATGGAACGAACAATGGCGTAAAATGGCTGACAAAATCTTACCAAAACTTAAGTCGTATGGGAACGATACAAGTACACAGTTAAATAGTGACGACCTCAAGCAATATATGAAATTAAGCTTCTTCTTAATTCTAGCAATTCCTCTTCTTCGCTCTCTACATTTGGCTTGCTAATGCCACATCATGATTTACTTTTGTGTTTGCAACATAAGCTATTGATAGAGCAAAAGAATTACGACGTGCAGCAACTAGCTTCTGATCATGAGCTTTTACGAGAACGTCTAAACCCACAACAAAAAAAATCTATGAAGTTGTAACTACAACACTTGTTGCAACAAAACAAGTTCTCCTTTTCGTCTATGGCCATGGTGGTACTGGCAAAACATTTTTATGGACGATAATTATTTCCATATAAGAAAAAGAACACTGGTATATCTTTGCTTTTATTACCGTCAGGAAGGACTGCACACTCTCGATTTAAAATACCTCTAGACCTAACAGATGATTCTATATGTCATGTAAAAAAGAACACTAATCTTGCTTCTTTATTAATGGAAATGTCTCTTATTATATGGGATGAGGCTCCAATGAACGATCGTAAATGCTTTGAGTCACTAGATAAAAGCCTTAGAGATGTACTTAATAATTCCTATGCTAGCCTATTACGTTTTTTTAGCAGCAAGCTACGGTTCAGAGTTTCAGCAAAAGATGAAGAAGACTCTTCCGTAAAAGAAGATTCGAGAAAAGAAAGTGTAGCATTGGAACTGTTATGTAGGCTTTTGCTTACCGAGGGTTCAGCCGGACTCCCGCGGGGGGCAGCAGTGGGGAATCGCAGAACTGCTCAGTCGTGCGTTTGCGCAGAACACTTTTGTCCTTCCCCCCGGTTTTTGCCCTATCACTAGTGGTTATTCCCGATCTGAAGTAAGAGGTTGAAGGGGTCTTGCGCAACCTTCGGAAGAAAGAGTCGTCTCATTTCCTTACTTCTTCGTTCTTTCTAATTCATTCACTTCAAGACTGAAAGTCAATTCTTCTAGGTGACGACTTTAGACAAACACTTCCTGTTAAGCCTAAGGTGTCAAAATCTAAAATTCTTGCTTTTGGACTTCCAAGATCATATTTATAGAAAAACTTTAAGACATATCACCTTACGGAAAACATGCGTTTGCAAAACAAGAATTTAGATCCAAATTATTTATCCGAGGTCAAGTAATTTTCATCATGGCTTCTTAAAGTAGGCAATGGCATTCTAGGAACACCCGATACCAAATTAACATAAAGAAAATAGAAATACCAAAAAACTATTTGGTACCACACAGTGATAAAGCACTTGAGGAACTCATTCATTTCATTTATGATGAGAGCACCCTCCATAATTCATCAACATCAAACATTTCTCAAAAGGTAATTGTTTGTCCCAAAAAATTAAACGAAATAAACACATTGGTTCTAAGAATAACATCTGGCAACAATGTCACTTATTGAAGTATGGACTCAATAACTCCTTTAGTAAATAATGAAGAACACATTGACATTCTTTATCCAACTGAATACCTTAACATGTTAAACTTTAATAGGTTCCCTCCACATCAACTTGATTAGAAAATAAATGCTCCTTTTATCTTACTATGAAATATAAATCAAACGGCTGGATTATACAATGGAACTAGATTGATAATCACCCTACTATTGCCAAGGATTACAGAAGCACAAATACTTAACGGAACATCAATTGGTCATCGCGTACACATTCCCCAAATAACTCTTTCATACACCGACAAAGAGCTCCCTTTTATTTCAAAAGAAAAAATTTCCACGAAAGCTATGCTATGCAATGACAATAAACCAAAGCCAAGGATAATCTTTAAACAAAGTTGGTGTATGTCTTCCTCGGCCTGTCTTTTGTCATGGCCAACTATACATTGCGTTTTCTGGAGTTACCTCTCCAATGCCTTAAAAGTACTAATTGCTCTACAAGATAATGACCCACCTCACATCACAAAAATGTTGTTATCTTAGACTTCCTAAATGAAATATACTTGCAGGTTTGTATTTTCATCTAATACAAACTCAATTAAACCATAGTATATGTAACCACTTCTAACTCTTAGTAATTTTTTGATTTCATTTTATTTGTTACAGGAACAAATAAATGGTGTACAAGAGAATCTCCAAGATCAAACCACATGATAATGCAGAACCAATCCAAATTAGAGTCATAAACAAGTGGCAGCCTTTTCGAAGAAGGGAGTTATGCTATTTGTTTGTTAATAGCCATGTAAGATTTATTCAATTTTATTAATTATTTATTTTCAAAAATAATTTTAACAATTTAATTACTTGCTTTGTCACATAGGAACATGCAATAGGAGCAATAGCATACCTATGATGAAGCTCATTTTAATTCAATGGTAAGAGTTCAAAATTATTACATTGTTAGTGACTACTTATCCGACACTACAAAAACATATATGAATGTAGTCCCCCATACTGCATGTATAAAACTTGGTACAAGAACATCTTTTGCGCTGTTAAATGATGATAACAACATCCCACACAACTATTTCAACTTCACCGGTTATAATAAATTATGCCCGCGTTGTAACAACCATCTTTTACTAATAGGTATAACATAATAATTTTTTAAGAGTGTATAAATTGTTATTATATTTAACAAAAGAAATATGCAACTGACAGATTACATCGGTCGTAGGAACGAGTATCAAACATTCTTTCCAGAGCAGACAAAAACATGCTAAAGATAACCCTTCAAGATCAAAGGTAAATCATCTAAACCACTATTTCATATTACCTGTAAATCAATTATATGTCTCTAATATGTAGATGTTTACATACCGGTCAGTTTATTGAATCAACCTTCTGGGGAGACATTGCCTTTTCTGTTGATAGAAAAGGTGCTTTAAGAATATCACAGCCTGTGATAATAGCAATGACCTCAATGAAAGTAACGGAGTATGAAGGTAGAAATATTATGGCCCTAATAATAATTAATATAATAGTAACAAAAATTGTACTTCTTATGTTAGGATCACTTCACCGGTCTACAAATGCAATAACTATTACCATTAATCCAAACATTGAAGACCTTGATATGATCATAAAAAGGTATTCACATCTACAATAGTAGCTATGCTATCTAATTATAACTGTTTATTATTATTATTAGAATTACTACTATTACTAATGTTATTACCTTTTATTGTAAACAAAGAATTAAAGAAATGAAAGGACAGTCACCAATGTATCCTACAATGCAAAGATCTATCGAAATCAGGAAAATTGATAGAAACAGGGTGACACTGCAAGATCTTCTTCATAAGAGGCATGAAGAAAATGTTGTAAAAAAACCTATACCCTACTCCTATTAGTTTCTGCATTTATTATATATAGTAACTAATAGTGATAAATTTTTTTGTTAATGTAGAGAATAAGATTCACATGTGTAGCAAGCATTGTAGAAATAGATGGCTATCAAACCTGGTTCTACGAATGATGTACAGAATGCAAAAAAAAGGTCATTCCAAAAGAACACAAGATGGCATGTCTAAACCATGGAGTAATTGAATCACCTAGATACCTGTACACATTATTATCAAACTAAAATTTTGCTAAATATAATTTAATTTTCTTTACGATGATCAATATTTTAAAATGCATAGGTACTGTGACAATGCCACAATCGCAGACACTACAGCTTTGGCAAATGTCATTCTCTTTAATGAACCCATGACAACACTTCTTGGATTTGACTGCAATGAAATGGTCACTACAAAGGGTTACACAGATCCAAATGTGTTCCCATTACCAATGCGCTTCATAAGAGGAAAGACAAAAACATTTCAACTGCAATTCCAAACACAAAACAAAGAAGGGAATGACTCCCTTAGAGTGAACAGAATCTCTGAACAAACACCCACTGCTGATGACAATCCCGCTTTGGTTCAATCACCAGAAACACCCTCCAATCAAAGCACAACACAACTAATCAAACAAAACTCAGGTATGTCTGGTTTTTAAATTTATAAAAACATAGCCAACTATAACTTACTATACCTTATTAATCACGTTTTATTTCTCTATATGTTATGGTACAGACACCAATGCCTACAAAAAGATTAACATGATACGCAAAGAAACAAGCACTCCACCTACCAATACAACACCAATGAAGACAATCAAAGGAAAGATCATAGAACCCTCTTGTAACATCTGCATTGATTAAAAAAATGTTAAATAAAACTACAAGACTACACATTAGAAAAAAAATTAACCATATTTTTTGTTTCTTTCGTGAACAATATAAATACAGAAAATGAGCCTGCATCAAAAACAACAACAAAGAAGCATCATCAATGGATCAAAGAACCACAAGATAGAAAAGGTAATTGTTTTCAAATTAATATGTATACACCATATTACTATACTTTTTTTTGTTACATCTTACATCGCAAAAGAACACTCTGCTAAGCATACCTTTGTATAGTTCACTTCTTTTTCTTCCAAATATATTACACTTTACACAATGGTCTATGACAGTGGCAACATTAACTCTATTTCCCTATGCAACAAACGGATCAAGTAAATGGTACATCAAATTGATGCAGTCCAAAAAAGCATGTTTTATTAAGGAAGACTTGCTCACTAAATTAAAACATTACTGTGACTTATAAAGACCTTATGTAATAGATTTGCTAATATGTATCCTACCTATGTGATAAGGTGAATGCTTTTATTTAATAGGAAGACTTGCTCACTAAATTAAAACATTACTCTGTAACTTATAAACACCTTATGTAATTGATTTGCTAATATGCATCCTACCTATGTGATAAGGTGAATGCTTTTATTTAATTGCTTTAAATTTTCATTGTAAGAGACACAACCTAATTAACGTGCATAGAGATTGTTATGGTTGTTTCCTTGAAACACAACTTTCATCAATGCAATCTAAATAATATCACAATAAACTATTACACTTTTGGATCCGATCAAACAATACTTAAAGTGATTTTGAATTTGGTTCTTCATTTTATGTTCCTAAGTAAATGGATAACAAACATCATCATATCCACTGCATGGCGTGGTAACGCCAACTAGTTAATACACATTTATAGAATTTCATAATGTGTAGATCAATGGCTGAAACATGTCATTGATCTTAAACTTGGAATAGATGGTCAGGATTTGTTCTAGAGTTTAGTTTTTATAGTATAAATACCTCCCACTTGTATAGTTACAAGGTTAGCTAGTTTTTGCCCACTTTTATCCTTCTATTATTGCTTTCTGTAATCAGTGAAGATTATCAAGTGCATATTCTGAAAAAACTTCCTTTGTTATTTTACATTCAAAGTATTACTTGGGTGTTCGTTAGTAGACAGTTAACAAAGATTTTGTATTTCTTATCAGTAGATCATCAGGAAAGTCTTCTTTTAGTTCGAACCTGATCCATCAAATTGCCACTATTTATAAATAAATAAATTTTGGTTTAAGAACTAGTGTTTTTATGTCTAAATCAAACTATGAGGTTGCCTGGAAATGGGACCTTAAAATCCTTGTCTTTCTAAAACTAATTTCAATATCAAATACATGGCTTCTACTTAGTTCCCAAGGTTCTCATCCTCTTGTTCTGAAAAAACCTTTGTTGAATCATAAGAAGAATGAAGCTACCGAAAACTCTAAGTTCAACACTTACTCGTAACTGTCGAAATCTACCAAGTGCTGGAGTACTGTGAATCGGCACTTGTATAGCCTGATGAGCTGCTGATTCACTGCTACACTAGACAAGAGTGTTTGTATTGAAGAATTATGGTGGCTATAATGTTCTACAATTAGAGACAATAATGTTCTGCCATTAGGGACAACATTGTACTAAAATTACTAATTTCTGAAGTGTCAACTGCCTATCTATGTTATACAGATGTTATCGTAAACCTAGAATAGATGTAAAGTGAATACTTTAAAAGAATCTCTTGTGTCATTATCTTTACTTAAAGTGTTTGTATTTGTTAGTAGACAGTTAACTTAGGTTTTGCATTTGTTAACTGCCGATCACTAAAAAAGTCTTGTTCATTCATAACCCAAACCAATAAGTGGTATTAGAGCTTAGGCTCTTGATTTTCTTGAAATCACCTTTCAACAAATCACTTGTTTCTTTTGACCATACTTTCAAACACCTTATTCCTTCATACCTTTTATCCTTTCAAAACGACTGTTGTAGCCCTTTCAAGTAAGCATGACTTGGAAAATGGCACTCAAACCAAACCCAGATGTTTACCCCAAATGATTATGATACTTGAAAAGGTAGAATGGAAGATTTTTTGAGAAATCAAGATCTGAGACAGTGACTCTCAATCTTGAATGGCCTATATGTCCCTATGGTCCAAGCTACTGGTGAAGAAGGAGCTATGATCCCTAAAAACCTTACTAAGTACTTAGATGAAGATTTGAAGAACATAGATATAGACTTAAAAGCCTTGTGGTTGATCAAGATGAGCATGCCCAATAGCATAACTCATAGATTCAAGAAGTTCATAATTGCTTAAAAGTTATAGGAAGCATTGAAGGCCAAATTTGAAGGGAGTGAAGACACGAAGGAAAACAAAAGAGATGTCGTAAAGCAAAAGTTTGAAAACTTTGGTTTCACAAGGGGAGAAACTATGACTACTACATATCGTAGATATGTTGAATTATTAGACTCTCTCAATAAGGCTAGGGTGAAAATGGAGAATAGTGATATTCTTAGAAAGTTCTAAAGGTCACTGCCGAAGACATGGCCAGTGTACACTATGACCTCAAGCTCACTAAACTTCAAACCATCCACAACCTACCAACCCTTCTACTTCTATCAATCAGTGACACACGATAGCTGTAGATTCAGGAGAAGAGCATATAGGCCGAAGTTTTCAAGTAGAAGATATCACTCCTATCAATAATGCGTTGATGGCCGACAGCTCAACTTTTTCACCTCAAATAACCTTTGAATCATGTTGTACATACGAGTGCATTGCTAAAGTAAACATGTACAAAAGTCACAATCTAGATCTCAGGAATGATTTAGAATCAATCAATATTCTTAAAACTGATTTTAAAAAAACTGATCAAGCTTAAAAACAAAGGATAAAAAAGCTAGAGAAGATTGTTTCACAATTAAAACATGAACAAACAAACTTGGAGACCTAGATTGATGATCTCTTGAACATATTAAAATTAGCAAAATATGATTTAGCAATAGCTAAAACATATGCTGGTAAGTACAATTTTCAAACTGAAAACTTTAAAAATTGCTTGCCTTTACTGAAAACTCCCAAAGTTGTTTCAAACCAAGACAGGATTAGGATACAATGCTATAGAACCACCTATTGTCTACACTCCGGTATATACTCGTAAGTGTAACCTAGAAGTAAAGGAGCAAGTATCTGCTGATCCAATCTTTACAAAGCCAACTGCTGAAAAAGCTGAAGTAGAAAAAAAGGAAGAAAATAAAGGAGAAGTTAAAGTGAAAGAAGAAGAAGGAGATAAGAAAAAAGAGGAGGTTAAAGAGAAGGAGGAGAAGAAGAGGAGAGAAGAAGTCTAGAGAAGGAAAAAGAAGAAAATGATTCATGAAGTGAAGTTTGTTAAGGAAAACTCATCTGTTGAAATCAACTATTGCACCAAGAAGAAACATAATAGAAATTGTTGTGCGAGAATATCAAATCATTCAGAAGAGAGGCCACAACCATATGTTCAAAGCTCTACTATTAAAGTTATGAAGACCCACAACAAATAGTTCCCATGGAAGAAAATTGATCTTACCACACACATTGATTACAAGCTTAACAAGAATGTGTGTTGAAAGATGAAAAAGAGTGAGGAAAATTAGCATATGAGGTTTTCAAGGAAGACTATGATATCTGAAGATTTTATTGATCATGAGCTGATAAAAAAAGGGAAGGAAGAGAAAATGAAAAAGGAGCTAAAAGAACTTAAGACGAAGATTGAGTTAACCAAGCAACAGATCAAGATCATATGCTTAATGTGTGGGAAAATAATCATTTCGCAAAAGATTGTAAATACAATCCCTTGGCTCAGTCTGTCAACCAACTCAACAAAGAAATATCCTCAAATAGGCCTGTAACTGCTGATCAACCATCTAAAAAATGAGATGCTTCTCACAAAGTTGTTTAGAAACAAAACAACTCAAGTGCTGACCTCAAGAAAGATTCAGCAACTCTGAGGAATCTGTCGAAAAATTCAACAGCTACAAAGCCCAAGAAGAAGACTACTAAGAAAGCCTCACCGTCTCCAAAAGCCTTAAAAGATCATCAAAGAAAAGATGATGTCAAAGCATCCAGCAATTCCAAATCCAAAAGGAAGGCCCGGAGACCAAAGAAATCTATCAATCTTGATAAGCATCTAGATGACCCAAAACCAGAAATCAAGCCTTCAACACTTAAAATTAAAAAACAATTATTGAAATCTGGAAGACCCAAGACTAAAAAGGCTTCGGTCCCCATTCATCACTAGCAAAATTATTCATGTGTAGGAACATCCGCAGACCAAAGATAACTTGTGGATTGTGAATAGCGGATGCTCTCGGCACATGACATGTAACAGATCATGCATGCTAAATCTTAAACCATATGATGGTAGATTTGTTGCTTTTGGAAGTGATACAGTATGAGGATACATTACTGGCAGAGGGACAGTCAGCAATGCAAAGGTAAGGTTTGATAAGGTGAGTTATGTGAAGAAGTTGAACTATAATCTGCTGAGTGTATCTCAGCTATGTGATAAAAAACACAACACTCTCTTCACAAAGCATGAATGTATTGTTTATCTTCTATTTTTGTTATAGCAAATGATAAAATACTTTTAAGAGCTCCCATGATAGACAATATATACATGCTCAACATACAGAATGCATCACCTTCAGGAAATATACCATGCTTCATTTTAAAAGCATCAATGAATAATTCCTCTATTTGGCACAAAAGACTAGAACATGTAAAGCTCAAAATCATGAATACACTAGTTCAAAATAGGTTAGTCACAAGACTACTGAACAAAGATTTGCTTGTGTTGATCATTATGTTGCTTGTCCAAAGGAAAAGCAACAAAGCGCTTCTCAAAAGTCTAAAGAGTTGAATTATGTCACAACTCCTTTACATCTGTTACACATGGACTTGTTTGGTCCAATAGGTGTAAAGAGTTTAAGAAGAAAATATTATTGTTTGGTAATAATAAATGATTTTACAAGATTCACTTGGCTTTTTTTTATAGAAACTAAGGAGGAAGTGCTAAAATAATAAAATCATTTGTTATTAAAATTGAGAACCAAATTGATCAAAAGGTTAAAATTATCAGGTGTGATCAAGATACATAATTTAAAAACCAAACTATTGATTCCTTTTATGAATCCAAAGATATTGCTAAACAATATAGTGCTCCTAGAAATTTTTAGCAAAATAGAGTTGCTGAGAGAAGAAATAGGACACTTATTGAGGCTGCGAGGACCATGTTGTCTTACTCTAAACTTCCTATAACATTTTAGCCTGAAGCAGTTAGCACTGCATGCTATGTTCAGAAGAGAGTGTTAATAGTGAAGACATATGGGAAAACCTCTTATGAATTATGGCATCAGAGAAGACCATTCATAGGTTCTTAAGACCTTTTGGATGTCTACGCACTCTTCTAAATACCAAAGATCACTTATTCAAATTTGATGAGAAATCAGTAGATGGGTTCTTTGTAGAATACTCATCACAAGATAAGGCTTAAAGAGTATACAACAAAGTTGACCAAACCATTGACGAATCTAAAAATGTTATATTTAATGAAAATTCCTCAAATAGTGTAGGAAGTACATCAAGTTGGATGTTTGATCTAAATAGATTCATAAATGATTTTAACCATTTGCTTGAGAATGTTTTAGGAGATTCACTTGAAAGATCAGTAGGCCCACAAAACACAACTACTAAAGATTTTAAGGTTGATCTCCCATCTGGTTTCAGTCATATTAGATCAATTGCTCATCCTATCCGGTAACAATCAACAAATATGGATGCTAGTACTACAAATGTTATAGATCAACCATCACATGATCATAATGACTCTTCAAATGAGAAGCCTTATGAACATTGTAGTACTAGGCAATCTCCTGAAAAGGAAACATATGTGAAAAATGCTGAAGAATGAGATAATTCGGCTGTTGATCCAATCACTTCCACCGACCCATCTACTAAACTTTCTTAAACAAACTTCTCCAACTTGGATTTATCTCAATAGCCTCAAGTGATCCCTAGACTAAGAATTCATAAAGAGCATCCAGTTGAAAATGTCATTGGCAATGTTGATGCCGGTGTCAAAACAAGAAGCAAAGCTCATAAGACAAACATCAATTTGTTCTCATGCTTCCTGTCTCAGTTGGAACCAAGGAAGTCGATAAGGCACTAATAGAGAATAGCTGGGTAGAAGCTATGTAGGAGGACCTTCTTTAGTTTGAAAGATAGAAGGTTTGGAAACTATATGCACTTCTTAAGGGAAGACTATAATAGGAACCAAATGGGTCTTCGAAACAAGAAGGATGATAGGGGTATTGTTATCAAAACAAAGTAAGACTTGTGGTATAGGGGTACACACAAGAAGAAGGGATTGATTATGATGAATTCTTTGCTCCAATAGCAAGACTTGAGATAATCAGAATGTTTCTAGCCTTTGTTGCCTTAAGAGACTTTAAGGTGTTTCAGATGGATGTCATGAGTGCATTTCTCTATGGTGAGATAGATGAAGAAGTATATGTCTTTCAACCGTATACTTTTAAAGATCCAAAGTATCCAGATTATGTATACAAACTTGATAAAGCTCTTTATGGGCTTTATCAAGCTCCAAGGAAATGGTATTAGACACTCTTACCATTCTTCAGAAAAATGGACGCACAAGATAGTCTACAAATAAAATTCTCTTCATAAAAAAGTTACAACAGATATCATTTGGGTGCAGCTATATGTGGATGAAATTATATTTGGTTCAACAAATGAGAAATTATGTAAGGACTTTATAATGCATGAAGTCAAAGTTTGAGATGAGTTCAATGGGAGAACTCACCTTCTTCTTAGGATTGCAAGTGAAACAAACACCTGATGGTATCTTCATAAATCAATCTATGTATGTTCAAGACATCTTAATGAGTTTCCAGGCTACTAATGCTAAAGCTGCTAAAACTCCAATGTCTAGGACATGTTCACTAACTCATGATCTTGAGGGGTAAGCAGTAGATTAGCAGTAGTATAGAACCGTCATTGGATCTCTCATGTATCTTACAGCCAACAGACTAGATATTATGTTTTCCATATGTCTTTACTCAAGGTTCCAAGCTACTCCAAAAGTGTCACACATGATAGCTCCCAAGAGAATTTTGAATTATCTTAAAGGAAAACCTAAGTTGGGATTATGCTACCCTAAAAGTAGTGACTTCAATCTCTATGGTATACATATAGTGACTATGTAGGATGCAACATCAACAAAAAATCCACCTTAGGAGGATGTCAATTTCTAGGGGGAAGATTGGTTTCATGGCAATGTAAGAAGCAAACTTGTTTGTCTACATCAACTGCCGAGGCAGAGTACATTATTGCCTCTACTTGTTGTGATCTAAATTCAAACTTAACTTAGAGATTATGGAGTAACCTTCATGAATACTCCCATTCATATTGATAACAACATTGCTATCCCAATTACTAATAATCCTGTTTAACACTCAAAAACAAACACATTGATATCAGGTATCATTTCATTCGAGATTGTGCAGAAAAAAAAGATTAATAAATTTGTCAAAGTTCATACAAATGAATAATATGTAGATCTTTTCACAAAAGAATTTAATGAAACAAGGTTTAAATACCTTATATATGCTATTAGGATGATGAATTTCGAATAATTTATAACCTATTTAATATTATTTGAAATATAATCTGATCAGAATTGTGAAAATTTTATTTTCTTGATAACAAATCTATGCATCTGCTGAATTTTATGGTTTGGTAGATAAGAGTACTTCGACACTTGTCTTGCAAAGATCCAGTAGGACCCACTTCTATCTTTCGATAAGTATTGGCGCCATAATTTTTCCCTGAAAAATCTTTTCCATCATCACAAAATCTCAGATTTACAGTTACGCTGGTAAAATTTTTAAAGTAATACTATTATATATTATCCACGAACTGTAAATCGACTCTTCTACCCACCATTGTCATCGTCTACCTTCACATGTTACTTAAAAAGCTTCATCTCTCTAAAACCCTACTCCAACTAAATTTTTTTTCAAATGGCCACTCAAAACCTAGAATTCTGACCAAATCATAACATTGCTGCTTCACTTGAACCCATTGGTGATTCAGTATACGACCTTGTGCTTAACTTTCTTCATAATGCAACTATGCTTTTGCCATTTCTGTCGACCCAATGATACGTGCACCACACGTTCGGCAATTCTGGAACACATGTTCTATTCAAATAGAACATGGAACCAAAGTCCTAACCGCCATTATACAAGGACTAAAAATCACCATCTCCTATGCCAAGATTCATCAACAGCACAGGCTACATGATACAAATAGAGAATCTTTTTTCATCAAAGAAGTGGTAAGCGCCACATTCAAAGATATGGGATATGAAGGACATCGTTCGACTTTCACCTTCTCCAAATCAATGGTATATCATGACTGGAGATTAATCCTAGATATCTTTTTACATTACTTCTCAAACAAGTATGGTGGATGGGATCAAGTTCCAATGGATGTAGGAGAAGCTATCTATGAACTTGTGAAACAATAGAGTTACAATTTTTCAAACTTTATCTTTCAATATCTCTATAAAAATGTAACTGTTGTCAAAAAAATTCAAGTTTCTTATGTACCCAAGATTTATTCAACTAATTTTAAATGTGGAATTCGGTAATAAGGTAAAACTTGAAGGAGATATACATGCCTTGGGAACTTTAAACAAATCTATTTTTACAAAGTTCAAGGCTATACCAAAATGGTTTTCGAGCAAAGTAACCAATCTATTTGACCATATGCTGGAGGTCATTGAGCCTCAGGGTGGCAGCATGGCTACACCCTCCACTACTGATCCCACTCCCTCCACTGCTGATCCTACTCCCTCCATATCAAAACCCAAAATGATCAAATAGAAGTGCCCCTGCATCATCTACTAAGAAGATGCAGTCTCTTGTATCTCCTTCACCAAATAAAGGAAGGCTGGAAACTCAGGCCCCAGCTAAGCCAAAGGTATCAGCCCTACCAAAACCAAGCTCCAAGAAGAAGGTTTCTCTTTCTTCTTTTTAGCAGACCCACACAATGCCCATTAGCCCTTAATTATAGTCCCGACACTCTATTGAGCAACCAAAAAGGGATACCTACATAACTGAGATAACTTCTGAGGAAAAACTCTCACTAGGAACTAGTTCACATCCCGAGCCATTAGACTCATCTCCTCAAACTCCTATTCATATGTCTCCTACCAAGGATGAGGATGTCCGTACTATTATTCAGCATAAGTCAATGTCTCCCCCTTCCTATATCTTACAGACAGTGGAGACTGATATGTATATTGAAACATCTGACCCGCATCCTTTATCTAAAGACATTGACCCTAGGGGAGAAAGGGCCATTTTGGAAGAGGCTGTCTCTATTGCTGGTCTATCAATTGATCAGCAGCTTAGAGATAACATCATTAGGACCTCAACCAAGGCAACTCACTTTAAGGATGTATCTACAAAGTCATTCCTTGAAGAGCAGAATCCAGGGCTCCTAGAAACCATATCTGGTGGTGAGGCTGTAGAGAGGCTTGGCCTGGGACCTCATCAAGTCCCAAGGATTCCACATCTGTGGATGAGAGAAGCATGGAACAAGTTCATGAATTAATGGCATATAACCTTGATCTTGCCAAAGACTAACTGTCTTACAAGTAGAAAATGCAAGACTTCAAGGATATGCTGAAAGGGCCTTAGTTCTAGAATTTGAGAATTGTCTGTTGAGAGCTTCGGCAGATAGAGTCCTTGAGGTAGAAGCTCAGCTCAAGAATCTACAAGACCACACTACAAGAGTTGCACACTTGGAATCTCAGCTAAACACTCTTCAGCAAACAGCTGCTAGGGCAATCAACTTTGAATCTAAGCTTGCATCCCTTCAAGAAACCATTGAGCTTTAGCAGTCCATCATCTTTAGCCTCCAAGTATCTTCACCACAATAAGAACCTTTGGATATGTCTTCCTCCACTTTTCTAGTGTCATCTAGAATCTCAGATGATGCTACTAAAAAAGAGCAAGATGAGCCCAAAGAAGCTGAGGATATCTTTTTATATCTGGCTGATCGAATAGTAAACCTCTCACAGATAATTCAATTTTCTTCAAGATTGAATGATAATTATGAACCTCTCTCTGAAACCCCAATTAACTCTGAGGTGAATGTTTGCTCAACCAGATATTGAAAATGAAACCCTAGTTAACTATAAGGAGAATGTGGAAATAGATGGCGCAGAAGTCACCAAGGATGTTGAGAGAGTTTAGACAACTACCGATGATCCCAAATCAGCTGGTGAGAAATGAGGTCTACATACTAAACCTTTAGCAGTCAGACATACTGCAATCTCTACCTTAGATAAGGGTAAGAGACCTATGACTTTCGAAGAAGATGTTGAAATTGATTCTCGGGAAAGAAGGGCCAGATTCCTAATGACTAAGAGAATGGAGCTGTATCCATAATATTTTGATAAAGACCAGATTATATTAAAGACTGATAGATCTCAAGAAACGTTTGTAAGGAAGAACATCATTACACTAGGCCAAAGGGCAAAAGAATTCAGATCTGCAAGAAGAAAAATCAACCTTGTTAGAGAACAAGTGGAACCAAACCTACAGCTTCATCCAAGAAGAAAGTCAAAGTTATCAAGAGAGTGAAATCAAAGTCATCTAGGCAGACTACCAAAAGCACTCCTCAAAGGACAACCACTCAGCAAGCTCCTATGTCTACAACTGCTGAATCCATACCAATGTCCTCCTCTCAGAAAAAGAAGGAGAAAGATTAAGGAAAATGCATCCTGGTAGCTCAACTTGAGTTGAAGGATTTAAATTTGATAAGGTCATTGAATGGAGTCTGCTGAGATAAAGTCAAAGGTAATAGCTATAACTCATGTTGAAATGGAGAAATCAGCAGAGTTATCTTAAAGAATAAGAGCTAATTCGAAAAGAAAACAAGTTAAAAGAGTTAGACAGGAGACAAGAGACAAGCAACAAATGAAAATGACCTAAAGTACTATGGTTTCTTTGGCAAACAAGTAGGACCAATAGTATGTCTACACTTGATCTGAACATTAGAGAAATCAAGAAGAGAGTTGCAACTGGAGAGCTCCCAAAGTATGAAGAAGCTAGAAAGCAGCAGGAAAGACAACACACAAGGATGAAAAAAACTATTCAAGCATCTTCCCATCGAGCATCCAACATCTCCAGATTCTGACACAACTTCATCTGATGATTTTCTCGACACAACATGAAGGATTTGGTGAGTTTACCTCTTAAAAACCCCTCAAGAGATAAAAGATGATACATGTATGAGCTACTATTGATAAGGATGTTTGAAGGTAGAGAAAGATTTTTAGTAGCATCATCCCGAGGAGAATTTATTGACCCATGAGAAGAATGAAGCACCAAAAACTCTAAGTTCAGCACTTATTGCAATTGTCAAAATCTACCAAGTGCTGAAGTACTGTGAATCGAAACTTGTATAGCCTGATGAGCTGCTAATTCACTGCTACACTAGACAAAAGTGTACGTACTAAAGTGTTCTTGTAGCTACCATGTTTTACAATTAGAGACAATAATGTCCTGCCATTAGGGACAACATTGTACTGAAACTCCCAATTTCTAAAGTATCAATTTCCTGTCTATGTTATACAAATGTTATCCTAAACCTAGAATAGATGTAAAGTGATTTCTTCTAAATGTTTAGCTTTCTTAGTATAAATACCTCTCACTTGTATAGTTTTAAGGTTAGCTTGTTTGCCTGCTTGTTATTTGTTCTAATTACACCTTGTAATTAGAAAAGTTATCAAGTGAATACTTTGAAAGAATCTCTTGTATCATTATCTTTACTCAAAGTGTTTGTATTTATTAGTAGACGGTTAACTTAGGTTCCGTATTTATTAACTGCCGATCACCAAAAAAGTCTTGTTCATTCATAACCTGATCCAACAACCTTTTTCAAGGATACTCCAACATCCTTTGTCACAAGATTCTTTGACATGATCTACTAACACTTGATCCTCTTTGTCATACGAGTCTACTAGCTTTCACAGTTTAATTGGTATCTACTAACAACCTTTTTCAACCACATACTTCGTTTTCTTTTTCAAGTTCACCCATTCTTTCTAGATCTTAAGCAATTTTTCCCCCACAACTACATACCTTCATATTATGACTATTTCATATTTTCCCCAGTAAAAGCATGAATAAATGCCACATGCTCTGGTCCACGGGCTTTTTAGAAAGAAAAAAAAGCAAACCTTATTGGTACATCTAGCTACATCCACTAGATAAGGAAAGCTCTCATTCTCTATAATATGCGTAACTTCTTCAAATTATTCTTTGGCACTTGTGCACTAATTTAGCGTGCTTCCCTTATTCATAAGAAGATAGCTCGAGTGAAGCTCCTTATGTAAACCCACCTGTAGATTTTCGATTGTGCTACTCCCACCACTAAAGATACTCAACATAGAGTAAATAGCTCAGTATGTGGTGAAAATCAATCTCTTACTAGAAACTGATGGTTGAGACCTTGATTTATCTTCTAGAATCTATCTAGAGATCCTTACAAAATAGGTTTATATAGTGAAGGAATTATAATTCACAAAAACATCTTTTATTAATCACAAAGATGTCCCACAGAAGTCCAGTTACAAGAATAAAAGAAATCAGAGAAGAAGAATATTAAAGGTTTAAAATTCATACCTTGATCTTGTTGGAATGAACAGATGATCTTTACTATCAATATCCACAAAGAAACGACTGAGGTGTTAGTTCCTATGTGAATCAGCAAACATGAATCTACAAACAAAGCCTTAGGCTACTTTGTTGAAGCTTGATTGCACGAACCAAAAAAAGGAGGAGGGAGGAATCTAAAGGTAGTGCTGGCAATTCCCGACCTGTTTATTACACGATTAAACATGTTTAATAAAGAAATATTTTTTATTTTTTTACATTTTTGAAAATAATTATAATTAGAAAGTTAGACTCAATTATTATACATTTTTGGTTTATAAAAACTTATAAAAAAAATTATAGACATAATATATAAGTATCTAAACAAGTATTTTGCATGTTTGACACATGAGTTCTACGCGTCATCTCTAACTTGTTAAAACGATAAGACCTGTTTTGCCAGTCCTATCTAAAGGTGAGTGGTGCCAAGGGCTTACTATTAATTGCTTTTATATTTTACGTGAATGAAACTCTTTATATATACTTCAAAACCCTAATTCTTCCATGGGTTTTTGAATTATTATCTAAGTATATTAGATTAATTATTACCCAACAAGAATTATAGCTTAATTAACAAGAACAATCAAATTGTATTTGACCAAACTTAATTTTCAACCTATATATGTATTTTTAATATACGTATATTAATTTATATATAATTTCAAATTAAATATATAAGTATTACAATTAAACCAAAATATGACTTTTTAGTTATTATTATATCTTACATGATAACAGTTAATATTTATTGATGACTATTATAAAATATCATTGAATAATTAACGTAAATGTATCTAAACCCCTTTAATCATATTAATCATATGGCATTATCATTGTGTGACTTTTTAGGTTCATATATCATTTGCAACATTATCATGCATTATTTCTTGTGCATCTATGTCTAAGGCCTTCTCCCCTTAAAAGCAACTTCTTTCTTATAGCGACCCCTTATGCCTCTTTGTTGAAGGTTGTTGTTGATGATAGGTTCTTTCCCGAAGTAGTTCGCTAAAGTTGTTGTTATTTATATGAGAGTTAAGTGCATTTTAAATCCCTGAGGTTTCATATAAATTGTCATTTGAATCCAAAAGTTTAAATTTTGCCATTTGTATCCAAAGTTTCAATCCATTTAACTACTCCTAATTAACGACGTTAAGTTTTTCCGTTAATTTTATTAAATAATACGTATTTTAGTCAAAACAATTACAAAATAAAAAATTAGCTCTACGAGATAAGTTTTAGCCGCTCAGTCTCCTTTGGTAATCACTATTGTGATTTTAATTTACCAAAAATGATAGGTCAGCATTTCTTTCATTTCATCAAGAAAGACATCTCTGAACATCATATTACATACACTTATTAGATTTTATTGTTCAGGATTAATCACAACTCGGAAAATATTTACAGACACCCCCAACTTTGAGTTTATTTTCCTCCAACGATCCAATACTAAGAGATCTTTGGAGGAAAATAAGCTCAGATTTGGGTGTGTCTGTAAACATTTCCCGAGTTGGGATTAATCTCAGCTAATAAATAAAATTTAGGATTATTAAAATCCAATAACCCTATTATATAAAATAAAATATAAGTATAACTAACTAAAAGTGATTCATTTATAACTTTATAAAACAGACAAAACACACACACACACACACACACACACACATATATATATATATATATATATATATATATATATATATATATATATATATATATATATATATATATATATAAACAAAGAAATCATATAATATAAATTATTTGAATGGTGTAGCCAAATGGATTCAAATGGCAATTTAGTGAAACATTTGGATGCAAAACGCAATATTTTAAACTTTTGGATTCAAATGGAAATTTCTATGAAACCTCAGGGACGTAAAATGTATTTAACTCTTTATATGATTATTATTTATATGAGGTAGTTATTGAATAATGATACGTTATTTAGATTTATATTTTGATTTTGTTATCTTCTTATGCCTATTTAACACAAGTTTTACTGTTGAATTTGGCCATTGAATTTGATTTCCTTTTTCCTCTTTGAAATTATACTTTGTTTATTTAGTTCTCGGCTTCATGTTTTCTCGATAATGAATCCTTATTTTTCCTCATCGAATTTCAAACAATTTTTAAGGTTCCTCTATCTCAGGTTAATGTTGTTGGAAATTTAGTGAAAAATACAATTTTTCACTCATTCTAGACATTAATAATTAATTCTATTTGTTACAATTTTATTACCAAACCATTTCGTATGTGTTCTCCTAAGTGAGAGGAACACAACGAACCAAACCGTGTCCAAAATAGAGCAAAGATGAATGAGATATCGATGCTCGAAGTTGTGTGGTTGAAACACAAAAGCTATGAAAAACTAAGTGAAACTTGTTATCCCACATTGGTGGAATGGTAAACCATGAAGGTGTTTATAAGTGGGACTTTCCAAGGGATTGCGTTCCCACATATGTTGAGGGACACCCAAGGTCAAGCACAAGGGTGCGAAGCACCCAACACGCACGGGCTCGGGTCGAGGGAGATGGGCGCAATGTGGTGCTTTGATGGCGCACTTAAAATAGATTTTCTTACTTATATGGTTGAAGGTGAGCCTAAAACCTACCAAGAAGCTGTGACCTCTTTAGAAGGACCTCAATGGAAAGAATCCATAAAAAATTAAATAGATTCTATCTTGCAGAATCATACTTTGGAGTTGGTAGATCTTCTACCAGGTTGTAAACCACTTGGATATCGGTGGATATTCAAGAGGAAGATGAAAGCTGATGGCTGAATTGATAAGTACAAGGTAAGGCTAGTGATCAGGGTATAGATTAAAGAAAGGTCTAGACTACTTTGATACTTACTCGCCTGTCACTCGAATAACCTCTATCAGGTTGGTGATTGCAATTGAGGCTTTGTGGAATTTACAAGTACATCAGATGGATGTAAAAATCGTGTTTCTAAATGGGGATTTAGAAGAGGAAATTTATATGGAGCAGCCTGAGGGCTTCTCTGCTCTGGATTAGGAGGGCAAAGTGTGCAAACTTTTCAAGTCCTTGTATGGCTTGAAGCAAGCTCCAAAACAATGGCGCACCAAAAGTTTGATCAAGCCATGCTTGATTCTGGTTTCAAAATCAATGACTGCGACAAGTGTGTATATGTGAAAGATACACCAAGGGATTATGTGATGTTATGCCTTTAAATAGATGACATGCTTATCATTGGGAGTGATGATAACATGATTAGATCTACAAAAGATATCTTGAAAGCGAGATTTGACATGAAAGACATGGGTTTAGATGATGTGATTCTTGGTGTAAAGATCATTAGAACCCAAAATGGTCTTGTGTTAAGTCAATCTCATTATGTGACAAGATCCTTGAAAAATTCAACGCGAAGGACACAAGTGTTGCTCGAACTCCGGTTGATACCACTCATCATCTCTCTAAGAATAGAGGAGAGGGTGTTACTCAGATGGAGTACTCAAGGGTTATTGGCAGTCTTATTTATCTCATGACTTGTACCTGACCAGACCTTGCATATGCTATGAGAAGGCTAAGTAGGTACACTAGCAATCCAAGCTCTAAGCATTGGAAGGCTATGACAAGGCTTCTAAGGTACTTGAGATACACAAGTAACTATGGACTACACTATGGACAAGATCCAGCTATTGTGGAAGGATACCCCGATGCAAATTGGATATCCGACATAAAAGATTCCAAATCCACTAGTGGTTATGTGTTTACCCTTGGGGGAGTGGCTATAGCTTGGAAGTCGTCCAAGAAAATTGTTATAGCCAAATCAATAATGGAATCTGAATTTAACGCTTTAGATAAAGCTGGAGAAGAGGCGGAGTGGTTACGTCAGTTCTTGGAATATGTTCCAGGATGGCCAAAGCCTATAACGGCTATTTGCATACATTGTGTGTAAGGCCCCGTTCCCAGGAACCCCACAGTTGGTCAATCACAACCTCATTTATATCAAAACATATTAAAATTTATTAAGTAACAAAAATATTGCAGCGGAATAATTCATCAAAAACCATTTCATGATTTAATAAACACATTTTCCAAGTAATACATCGTTGTTTACAAGATTACAAAATATCGCTTAGTTGTATTACAAAAAAACATCATTATTATTGAATGAGATGGTTGCCAGTCTTGCCCGCCAAGTAGCTTCACCCGTGTGTCATCCTTAGCAACAAGTTACTTGCCAACTGAAAATGCATGAAAAGTCAGCGTTGCTGAGTGAGTTCTAGTTTTATATAATAATATACTTTACCTTTAGTAAAAACCTTTTCGTTCATGATCATACAACATACGTACAACTTGATAATATCATTATTATCTTTCAACATTATTTTCATTCATTTCGTACTTTCATCATTATCTTTTACTTTCATCTAGACCCATGTTATATGCTATACCCCAAACATTGTGCACGAAGCTGGTACTGGGCCCAAGTCTATAAATAGACACTTAACATTATGCATGAAGCTGACTTCAGTACCGAGGCAAGCAACAAGGGTCCCGTTTCATACATATTGGTCAATCACAAGGATTGACCCCTGTGCGCATCCTCATGGGTTAGCTAAACCGCACACAGTTAAGCCAACAACCCCTCAATAAGTTGTGAACCTCTTTGCTTGCAAGACTTTACATTCTTTCATTAGGTTCCACTTCGTTATTAATGTCTTTCACTTTCATTATATAATACTTTACCAATAAGAGCATTAACACACCACGTAAAGTCACGTAATAATACATAATAAGGAACATCAATAACAGGCCACAACATGCATAACATGAACAAACATAACCCCCCTCAACATCCCAGAGCTTAATCATATATTTACGTTTTTCCTAAAATTTCAGAAAAATTCTAAGTCAGCTTAGGCGCATGAGCACTATGCAGGCACATAGGCACTATGCAGGCGCATGGGCACTATGCCGGTGCATGAACAGTTGTTCGCATGGGAACACTTGGGCGCATGGTGAAAAACTTAGGCGCATGAGCAACACTTATGCGTATGGGCAAAAACTTAGGCGCATGGGAACTATGCAGGCGCATGGATACTTGGGCGCATGGATACTTGGGCGCATGAGCAAACACTTAGGCGTATGGCAAAAACTTAAGCGCATGAGCAAACACTTAGGCGTATGAGCAAAAACTTTAGCGCAAGGGAACTATACCAGTTCTAACTTATGTAAATTTTCAGTTCCCGATCATCATTTTTACATAATCCTAGCCTAAATCTATCATTCTAAGCTCATAAAACAAGCATACAACCACATATTCGATCAAAAAATTCACAAACACACATACGCATATAAACAGGGGAAAACATATACGGTTTTCATACTGAAATTTCAAAAATAATAGTTTACATGCATTTCAGCCCCAAAACATGTTTAAAACAGAAAATCCGGGGATTTAGTACTCACCTACAGCAGCCTTCGAGTAAAACTCCTCCAAACTCGAGAGCACTTGGATTTCAAACACCTAAACACACCAAGAACACACAACCGAAAATAGGGAAACACATAGGACTCGGTCTACAAGCTGAAAACCCAGCTGAAACCGAACAAAACACATAAAATCTTACCTTTTAGACGACCTTCTTCTTCTTCTCTCTAGAAACTGATGAACTTTGTTTTTCTTCTTTTGCTGCTATCGAAGGCAGTTGGTGAGCAGAGGGAGTGGGCGGCCATGCCCACTTTTAAACATAATAATATTAAAGTTTGCCTCTTGCACAACTTTAACCCCTCAACTTAGGTTGTTTCACCTTTCTTGCTTTATACTTCTCTTTTCTTTTCTTTTCTTTTTCTCTTCTTTTCTTCTTTTTAAAATATTCTCGTGTTACAAGTCCACCTCCCTTATATAGGTTTCGTCCCCGAAACCTGTCACTCCTCGAACAGTTAGGGATAATGTTGTCTCATTTCTTCCTCGGTCTCCCACATAGACTAGGATCCCTTCCTGTGCCTACCTGTACTCTTACCAGTGGAACCACTTTATTCCGCAGCCTCTTCTCTTTTCTGTCAATGATGGCCACCGGTTGCTCCACACAATTGAGCCGTTCATCCCCGAAACCGAGTGTCACGGTCAGACACGATATAAACTGGTACACCATGACACGTCACAATCTCCTTGATGAATAGATCCGCCAACCTCTCAGATGAATAAGTCTCACGAATTGGCAAGAAATGAGCACTCTTCGTCAGACGGTCTACTACCACCCATATGGCATCATACCCTCTTTCTATACGCGGTAACTTCGTAATGAAGTCCATGGTGATATGCTCCCATTTCCACTTGGGTATATCCAAAGGTAGGATCTTCTCGTATGGCTTCTGATGCTCAGCCTTCACTTGCAAGAAAGTAAGGCACTTGCTCACATACTCCGCTACATCGCATTTCATACACGGCCACCAATAATCTTTCTTCATATCATGATACATCTTCGTAGCACTGGGATGAATAGAGTATCGAGTCTTATGAGCTTCATACATGATTTTCCCCCGTAGGTCTCCATAACGAGGGATCCACATCCGCCCGAAGCGGGTTCTAACTCCGAGAGTGTTCTCACCCAACTTCGAGAATAGACCTCTCATCCTTTCGGAGTTAAGGCGCTCTTCTTTCAATGCCTCATCTTGGAGTCCCTTGACCTGAGCCATCACATCAGAGGACATCATCAACTGGTAAGCTTTCACCCGGATTGGCTCAGGTCTCTCCTTTCGGCTAAGGGCATCCGCCACTACATTGGCCTTGCCCGGATGGTAGTGGATCTCACAATCATAATCCTTGATCAACTCTAACCATCTCCTTTGCCTCATATTGAGATCCTTTTGCTCAAAGAAATACTTCAAGCTCTTGTGGTCAGGGAAGATAGTGCACTTCGTCCCGTACAAGTAGTGCCTCCAAACCTTCAATGCAAAGACCACAGCCGCAAGCTCAAAGTCATGAGTAGGGTAATTAGCCTCATGGATTTTCAACCGTCGGGATGCATAGGCTATAACCCTTCCCCGTTGCATCAGCACGCAACCCAATCCTAAATAAGAAGCATCAGAATGGACAACCAAGTCTTCATTCCCTTCGGGTAACGTTAAAACAGGAGCTTGAGTCAATCTTGTCTTCAGCTCTTCAAAAGCACTCTCCTAATCTAAACCCCATACAAACTTCACATCCTTTTGGGTCAGCTTGGTCAATGGTGAGCCTATCTTAGAAAAGTCTTGAATGAATCTCCTGTAATAGCCCTCTAAACCCAAGAAACTGCGGATCTCCGATGGCGTCCTTGGAGTCTTCCATTGCATCACCTCCTCCACCTTTGCCGGGTCTACCATGATTCCTTTGGAATTTACCACATGACCTAAAAACTAAACCTCACGCAACCAGAAAGCACACTTGGAGAACTTAGCGTACAACTTCTCTTTTCTAAGTGTCTCTAATACCTCACGAATGTGACCGGCATGCTCTTCTTTGCTCTTCGAATAAATCAGGATACCATCGATAAACACAATCACTGATTTATCCAATATAGGCCGACACACCCAGTTTATCAAATCCATAAGGCAGCTGGCGTGTTAGTTAGACCAAAAGACATAAAGAGAAACTTGTAGTGTCCATAACGCGTGCGAAAAGCTGTTTTAGGTATATCCTGCTCCTTCACCTTCAACTGATGGTAACCAGATTGGAGATCTATCCTCGAGAACCAACTGCCACCTTGGAGCTGATCAAACAAGTCATCAATCCTCGGTAATGGATACCGGTTCTTCACCGTCAACTTTTTTAACTAACGGTAGTCGATGCACATCCTCATACTACCGTCCTTTTTCTTTAAAAACAAGACCAGAGCACCCCAGGGAGAGATACTCAGTCAAATGAACCCTTTGTCCAACAACTCTTGCAACTGAACCATCAGTTCCTTCATCTCAAACAGAGCCAATCGATACGGTGCCCTTGTAATAGGTTGAGCACCAGGTATCAAATCGATCTGGAACTCGATCTCACGATCCGGTGGCACACCTGGTAAATCTTCTGGGAACACGTCTGGAAAGTCACACACAACTGGTACGTCGGACAATTGTGGTACTGACGCATCCACATCCTTCACGTAAGCCAGGTAGGCACTACATCCACGTTTCATGCACTTATCTGCCACCACCATCGAAATCACCTTCGGAACCATAGTAACTCGATCACCGTAGATCGTCACCAAACTCCCATCAGGCGCAGTTAATCGGATCATCTTCTTGCGACACACAATATTTGCCTCATAGGCTGCTAACCAATCCATCCTTAGAACCACATCGAATCCGCCTAGGGGCATCACGAATAATTTAGTAGAGAGCCTATGGCTTTCCAATTCTATGTCATAATTCTCTATCAGATCAGAAATCCTGGTAGACTTACCAATGGCAGTTTCTACATCGAAGGGCTCATCAATATTTCTACTCCTAACAGACAACTTAGCACAGAAGGCAGCGGAAATAAAGCTCTTACTAGCACCAGAATCAAATAATACCGAGGCATAAGTTCGGTTTACTAGGAACGTACCTGACACGACATCGGGGTCCACTCTAGCCTCCTCTCGAGTCATCGTGAATGATCTGGATTTTGCTCCCAGTCCATCCTTCTCGGTCCCCTTCTTTGCCCCAGAACTCTCGACCCTCGGCTTCCTGCAATCTCTACTCGTATGCCCGGTCTCGCCACAATTGTAGCACCTCATCACTCCACAATCCCTTGCCCTATGATCGGGCTTCCCACACTTGAAGCAGAGATTTGATCCCTACTTGCATTCCCCCGTATGCTCCTTCCCACACCTGTTACACATCCTTGACCCAGTACCTGCCGACCCTGCCCCTCGGTAATCCATCCTTGCCTTCTTGTTGCTCAGGGTAAAACCACCACGACCAAACCGCTTCCCATTCTAGTTCTTGTCACCACCACCCTTTTTGTTCACCTCCACCACTGGCACTTCTCTTTCATCATACAACCTCCCTGTCAGATCAACCACTAACCTAAACATACTCGGCCGGGTGGCGATCATGTGCCTGCGGATGTCTACCGGCAAACCCTGAATATACATCTTGATCTTCCATGACACCTGCATCACCTGATCCGGTACCAGCCTTGCCATCTCATTGAACTTGGTAGTATACTGCTGGTGTGTCATGCTTCCCGCCTCCAGCTGAAGGAACTCTCTCTCAATCTTTTTGAGCTCCCTATGAGGACAAAACTCCTCAATCACAAGTTTCTTCAGCTCACTCCACCTCATCCTCCCAATCGCCCTGCTACCCTCGGCCTGGAAACTGTTGTCCCACCAGCATAAGGACGTGTACACGAATGAGTGGGTAGCAAACTTCACCTTCTGGTCCTCTCGGCACTCACTGATATCGAGCACCACCTCCATCTCCCTCACCCATCGGTGAGCAGCAGCAGCATCACCATTCACATCAAAAGTTGGGGCTTGCATCTTTGGAATGCCCCATAACTACACCCCTTGGTGGTTTCCTGCACCGCTTCCTCCTCCTTATCATCACTAGAGACAACCATCTCAATCTCTGGTTGCTCCCCTTCACCTGAACCTCTCCCGACGGTCCTCCTTCTCTCCTCCTTCTCTTTCCTTTCTCCTCCCTCACAGCACGAATAACCTCGGTCACCACAGACAGCAGGATCGTCTGCATGACCTAATAGGATCATCTGCATGACCTGATAGGATCATCTGCATGACCTGATGAAACTCCTCCACAACTATCTCTTTCACAGAGGCTCTCAAATTAGCACTCTCATCATCGCCTTCCTGGTGATGAAGCTCGGGCTCTGTAGGAGCCGTTCCAGCAGCCTTAGACTTGTTCCCGGTGACTCGTGGCCTAGCACCACGACCACCCTGCACACCTCCTCGCAAAGCCTTTGAAGATCTACCACCCGCCATCCTCTAAACACTATAAGATTCAAATACCAACACAGTCATTCAAGGTAATAGCTCTGTTTATGTTAAGTATAGTAAGTCCCTAATTACAGTGGCCAGTTGTGATTAGCCACTTACTTTACTATTCATCCCCCAAGCATTTCCTATCCTGACTACATCAGTATCCAAATCTACTATGAGCACATAAATCAGATAGCACACGTACATAATACCGGTTAACCTTAAGAAAAAATAAATTACCTGATGGCTCGTAGCTACTTGGGCTTGCATCCCTCCATTCAGTCCTATTCTCAGTTTAAGTTTAGGTTTTGAAAATATTTACCCATTTCTCTTAAACTTCGGCTCTAATACCAACTTGTAAGGCCTCGTTCCCAGGAACCTCATAGTTGGTAAACATATTAAAATTTATTAAGTAATAAAAATATTGCAGCGAAATAATTCATCAAAAAACATTTCATGCTCTAATAAACACATTTTCCAAGTAATACATTGTTGTTTACAAGATTACAAAATATCACTTAGTTGTATTACAAAACAACATCATTATTATTGCATGAGATGGATGCCAGTCTTGCCCGCCAAGTAGCTTCACCCTTGTGTCATCCTCAGCAACAAGTTACCTGCCAACTGAAAATGCATGAAAAGTCAGCGTTGCTGAGTGATTTCTAGTTTTATATAATAAAATACTTTACCTTTAGTAAAAACCTTTTTGTTCGTGATCACACAACATCGTACAACTTGATAATATCATTATTATCTTTCAACATTCTTTTCATTCATTTCATACTTTCATTATTATATTTCACTTTCATCTAGACCCATGTCATATGCTATTCCCCAAACATTGTGTACGAAGCTGGTACTGGGCCGAAGTCTATAAATAGACCCCTAACATTATGCACGAAGCTGACTCCAGTACTGAGGCAAGCGACAAGGGTCCCGTTTCGTACATATTGGTTAATCACAAGGATTGACCCCTGTGCGCATCCTCACGGGTTAGCTAAACCGCACACAGTTGGGCTACAACCCCTCAATGAGTTGTGAACCTCTTTGCTTGCATGACTTTACATTCTTTCATTAGGTTCCACTTCGTTATTAATGTCTTTCACTTTCATTATATAATACTTTACGGATAAGAGCATTAACACACCACGTAAAGTCACGTAATAATACGTAATAAGGAACATCAATAACAGGCCACAACATGCATAACATGAACAAACATAACCCCCCTCAACATCCCAGAGCTTAATCATAAATTTCCATTTTTCCAAAAATTTCAAAAAAATTCTAAGTCAGCTTAGGCGTATGAGCACTATGCAGGCGCATGGGCACTATGCAGGCGCATGAACAGTTGGGCGCATGGGAACACTTGGGCGCATGGGGAAAAAATTAGGCGCATGAGCAACACTTAGGCTTATGGGCAAAAACTTAGGCGCATGGGAACTATGCAGGCGCATGGATACTTGGGCGCATGGGAAAACTTAGGCGCATGAGCAAACACTTAGGCGTATGGCAAAAACTTAGGCGCATGAGCAAACACTTAGGCGTGTGGGCAAAAATTTAGGCGCATGGGAACTCTACCAATTCTAACTTATGTAAATTTTCAGTTCCCGATCATCATTTTTACATAATCCTTGCCCAAATCTAGCATACTAAGCTCATAAAACAAGCATACAACCACATATTCAATCAAAACATTCACAAACACACATACCCACATAAACAGAGGAAAACATATACGGTTTTCATACTGAAATTTCAAAAATAATAGTTTACATGCATTTTAGCCCCAAAATATGTTTAAAACCGAAAATCCGGGGATTTATAACTCACCTACAGCAGCCTTCGAGTAAAACTCCTCCAAACTCAAGAGCACTTGGAGTTCAAATACCTAAACACACCAAAAACACACAACCGAAAATAGGGAAACACATAAGACTCGGTCTACAAGCTGAAAACCCAGCTGAAACCAAACAAAACACACAAAATCTTACCTTCTAGACGATCTTCTTCTTCTTCTTCTCTAGAAACCGATGAACTCTGCTTTTCTTCTTTTGCTGCTATCGAAGGCAGTTGGTGAGCAGAGGGAGTGGGCGGCCATGCCCACTTTTAAACATAATAATATTAAAGTTTGCCTCTTGCATAACTTTAACCCCTCAACTTGGGTTATTTCACCTTTTTTGCTTTATACTTCTCTTTTTTTTTTTTTTTTCTCTTCTTTTCCTCTTTTTAAAATATCCAAGTGTTACATTGTGATTGCCAGTCAGCAATTAGTAGAGCTCAAAGTACAATGAATAATGGAAAATGAAAGCATATACAACGTAGACACAATACGATATGACAACTACTCTCAACTGGAGTTATCATTATTGACTATGTGAAGTCAAAGAATAACATTGCGGATCCATTGACAAAAGGCTTAAGCAGAGAGTTAGTATACAAGTCTTCGAGAGGGATGGGACTGAAGCGCATGGAGTAAGTATATACGATGGAAAACCTATCCTTGAAGATTGGAGATCCCAAGACCTAGGATCAATAGGACAACCTAATTGTACAAACTGAGGTCACTGTGGAAGAGTACCCCAAACCATAAAATAGAAGGTGAACACTTCCTATTCCATTCCTAAATTTGATCAGTGATAGCAAAGAAGGTTAAGCCTATGGCTTTTAATGACTTGTGTAAAGTCACCTATGTGAGAGAGAAGTGGGGTCGCTTCGAATGGATTTGTTGGGGCGCAAATCCTAGAGCTCTTGCAGAACCAGGCTAGTGTTCCATGACCATAACAAACACAACAATGAGGGGCTAGCCAAACCAAGGAGAATATTGTATGAAGTGTAATAACGTCTACAGAAAAATGGGTTAGTTCAAAGATATCGAGTTTACTAATCGCTAGGAGACTAAGTATACTTCACAAAGGAGGGTTCAAAAAGAATATCTACCTATCCTATAATTTTCAACTGCTGAAACTATATCTTGATACTCGAGTACAAAGATCGATCTCCATTCATGTGGGGGATTGTTGGAAATTTAGTGAAAAATATGATTTTTCACTCATTTTGGACATAAATAATTAATTGTATTTATTAAAATTTAATTACCAAACCATTTCGTATGTGTTCTCCTAAATTAGAGGAACACAACGAACCAAACCATGTCCAAAATGGATATAAGATGAATGAGATATCGATGCTCGAATTTGTGTGGTTGAAACGCAAAAGCTGTGAAAAACTAAGTGAAAGTTGTTGTACCATATTCGTGGAATGGTAAACCATAAATGTGTTTAAAAGTGGGACTTTCCAAGGGATTGTGTTTCCACATATGTTGAGGGACACCCAAGGTCAAGCACAAGGGTGCGAAGCACCCAATGCGCACAGGCTCGGGTCGAGGGCGATGGGCGCAATGTGGCGCTTTGATGGCACACTTTGCACTACGCACACTCGCATCGCCGCGGGCCGCTTGAGGGCCACCTTTGTATTTTTGAAGTGCTGATCTGATTGCCTGCTGAACGTCCTCTTTTGTAACAGATAGTCTGTTCACCTTCCTCTTACTAATCCTGGCTTTAACTAAAGGACCTTTGAACTAACTAGTTTGTAACTGACTTAGAATTCACAACATATACATACAAGACTTGGTGTCTTATGCAGACACGGGTGCTTTACATGTTTTACAACACACAGCAAGAAGAATTTCCTCCTTTCTCACAACTTCGTACTCTAGTTTCAGGTACCTGTTTCAGGTGCTAGGCTGACTTCGGCAGTACTTCTGCTCTGGCTATTGTACCCTGGGTGAGAGACGGGATTCACCTGGGTGGCCTGAAATCTGTTTTAAGGGACCTTTGTTCAACAAAAATCCTCTGCCTTGTTCTGTTTACTTTGTTTTGATTTGTTGTTTCTTTTAAACAGTGTAATTAGTTTGTTTAGTTTCATTCGCATTGTAATCAAAGTTCTTTATTAGTAAAGTGTTTATTTAATTTTGTGAATGGTGTTCCTATAATCTTAAAATAGATTTTCTTACTTATATGGTTGAAGGTGAGCCTAAAACCTACCAAGAAGCTGTGATCTCTTCAGAAGGACCTCAATGGAAAGAAGCCATCAAAAATGAAATAGATTCTATCTTGCAGAATCATACTTGGGAGTTAGTAGATCTTCCACCAAGTTGTAAACCACTTGGATATCGGTGGATATTCAAGTGGAAGATGAAATCTGATGGCTCAATTGATAAGTACAAGGCAAGGCTAGTGATCAAAGGGTATAGACAAAAGGAAGGTCTAGACTACTTTGATACTTACTCGCTTGTCACTCGAATAACCTCTATCAGGTTGGTGCTTGCAATTATGGCTTTGCGGAATTTACAAGTACATCAGATGGATGTAAAAACCACTTTTCTAAATGGGAATTTAGAAGAGGCAATTTATATAGAGCAGCCTGAGGGCTTCTCTGCTCCTGGCTAGGAGGGCAAAGTGTGCAAACTTGTCAAGTCCTTGTATGGCTTGAAGCATGCTCCAAAACAATGGCACCAAAAGTTTGATCAAGCCATGCTTGATTTTGGTTTCAAAATCAATGACTGCGATAAGTGTGTATGTGAAAGATACACCAAGGGGTTATGTGATGTTATGCCTTTAGACATGCTTATCATTAGAAGTGATGATAACATGATTAGATCTATAAAAGATATGTTGAAAGCATGATTTGACATGAAAAACATGGGTTTAGCTGATGTAATTCATGGAGTAAAGATCATTAAATGGTCTTGTGTTGAGTCAATCTTATTATGTGGACAAGATCCTTGAAAAATTCAATGCGGAGGACAGAAGTGTTGCTCGAACTCCAGTTGATACCACTCATCATCTCTCTAAGAATAGAGGAGAGGGTGGTGCTTAGATGGAGTACACAAGGGTTATTGGCAGTCTTATTTATCTCATGACTTGTACCCGACCAGACCTTGCATATGCTATGAGTAGGCTAAGTAGGTACACTAGCAATCCAAGCTCTAGCATTAGAAGGCTATGACAAGGCTTCTAAGGTACTTGAGATACACAAGGAACTATGAACTGCATTATAGTCAAGATCCAGCTATTATGGAAGGATATACTGATGCAAATTGGATATTTGACATAAAAGATTCCAAATCCACTAGTGGTTATGTGTTTACCCTTGGGGGAGCACCTACAGCTTGGAAGTTGTCAAAGCAAACTGTTATAGCCAGATCAATAATGGAATCTGAATTTATCGCTTTAGATAAAGCTGGAGAAGAGGCGGAGTGGTTACGTCAGTTCTTGGAATATGTTCCAGGATGACCAAAGACTGTAACGGCTATTTGCATACATTATGATTGCCAATCAGCAATTGGTAGAGCTCAAAGTACAATGTATAAAGGAAAATCAAGGCATATATGACGTAGACACAATACGATACGACAACTACTCTCAATTGGAGTTATCACTATTGACTATGTGAAGTCAAAGGATAACATTGCGGATCCGTTAACAAAAGGCTTAAGCAGAGAGTTAGTATACAATTCGTCGAGAGGTATGGGACTAAAGCCCATGGAGTAAGTTTATAAGAAGGAAAACCTATCCTAGAAGATTGGAGATCCCAAAATCTAGGATCAATAGGACAACCTAATTGTACAAACTGAGGTCACTATGGGGGAGTACCCCAAACCATGAAATGGAAGTTGAACACTTCCTAGTCCATTCCTAAATTTGATCAGTGATAACAAAGAAGGTTAAGCCTATGGCTTTTAATGACTTATGTAAAGTCACCCATGTGAGAGAGAAGTGGGGTCGTTTTGAATGGATTTGCTGGGGCGCAAATCCTAGAGCTCTTGCAAAACCAAGCTAGAATTCCATGAAAAAAATAGACACAACAATGAGGGGCTAGCCAGACCAAGGAGAATATTGCGTGAAGTGTAATAACGTCTACAAAAAGGGGTTAGTTCAAAGACATCGATCTACTAATCTCTAGGAGACTAAGTATACTTCACAAAGGAGGATTCAAAGAGAATATCTACCTATCCAACAATATTCAACTGCTAAAACTATATCTTGATAGTTGAGTACAAAGATCGATCTCCATTCTTGTAGGGGATTGTTGGAAATTTAGTGAAAAATATGATTTTTCACTCATTTTGGACATTTTGTATTTGTTACAATTTAATTACCAAACCATTTCATGTGTGTTCTCCTAAGTGAGAGGAACACAATGAACCAAACTGTGTCCAAAATGGAGCTAAGATGAATGAGATATCGATGCTCGAAGTTGTGTGGTTGAAACGCAAAAGCTGTGAAAAACTAAGTGAAAGTTGTTGTCCCATATTGGTGGAATGGTTAACCATAAAGGTGTTTATAAGTGGGACTTTCCAAGGGATTGTGTTCACACATATGTTGAGGGACACCCAAGGTCAAGCACAAGGGTGCGAAGCACACAACGCGCACGGGCTCGGGTCGAGGGCGATGGGTGCAATGTGGCGCTTTGATGGCGTACTTTGCACTTCGCACACTCGCATCGCCGCGAGCCGCTTGAGGGCCGCCTTTGTATTTTTGAAGTGCTGATCTGATTGTCTGCTGAACTTCCTCTGTTGTAATAGATAGTCTGTTCACCTTGCTTTTAATAATTCAAGCTTTAACTACGGGACCTTTGAACTAATCAGTTTGTAACTGCCTCAGAATTCACAGCATATACATACAAGACTTGGTGTCTTGTGCAGACACGAGTGCTTTACATGTTTCACAACACAGAACAAGAAGAATTTCCTACTTTCTCACAACTTCGTACTCTAGTTTCAGGTACCTGTTTCAGGTGCTAGGCTGACTCCGGCAGTACTTCTGCTTCGGCTGTTGTACCCTGGGAGATAGACGGGATTCACCTAGGTGGCCCGAAATTTGTTTTAAGAGAACTCTGTTCAACAGAAATCCTCAGCCATTGTTTTGTTTACTTTGTTTTGATTTGTTGTTTCTTTTAAATAGTGTAATCAATTTGTTTAGTTTCATTCGCATTGTAATCAAAGTTCTTTATCAGTATAGTATTTATTTAATTTTGTGAATGATGTTCCTACAAATGCTTAACCTCATCTTCAACCTTCAACCAGATGGCCTTTGTTTCCTTAGGTGTTGGAAAATTTCTTATTCTTGGTCAACAATTATATAATTTTATAGTCCTTTCCTTCTAACTCTTTCTGAAGTTTGACCCCTTCCTTTTCATGCAATACCAATTGTTCACACGATCTACCCATAAATCAACACTTTCAAGAATGATAATAACAAGTTGGCTACAAGGGTAAAGGTTATGTTTGAAACATTGATGTTGGTAAGATTCTAGTTTACAACTTTTTCAGCATAAGTGGATAAATGTGCAGTATGTTTTAATGTATGGATGGTTACTCAAAACATCCTGTTTTGTTATATTTCTCCTAGGGATGTAAACTAGGCCCATAAATTTTGGAAACAACCTTAAAGGTATTAAGGAAACTACTAATTGATTGTGTATTGATTGTATTTCCATTTACACCTTAAGCTATATTTAGATGGTTATTTTGTTATTATTGTTTACCATAGAATTAGCCTTACATGTTACCTTACCATTGTATGCATGTTGTAAATGGCTATTTATAGCCTTTGTATTCTGTCGAATATGCTTTTCCATTAAGAATCAAGTTGTCATATGGTATCAAGAGCATAATATCAAACAAGAAATTGATCCTACTACACCTTTTTTTCGATCCACCACCTCCAATCACCTTTCATGTCACCAATCACAGTTGTTCAACTCACTGCCTCCACCCACTTTAACATTACTCGTACTAGAGACAATTTTCCGGTATGGCGTAAGCACATCTACTCAACCCTTATTGGCCTTGATCTCGTTCACTTCATCACCAGAAAAACGCCAGTTCTGGCGGAGTTTCTAGATGCCGGAGCCACCAAAACAAATCTGGATTACTATCCATGGTTCCGACAGGATAAGATCATTCTGGCGGGTCTTCTAGGCAGTTGCTCGCCAACTATCCAACTGATGATTGCATCGGCCGACACCGCGCGGGAAGCATGGGAATGATTAGTAACTAGTTATGCGAACTCATCTCAGTCTCACATCATAACGCTAAAGTCCAAACTTGCATCCAACCCCAATGGCACTCGCACTGTCACAGAATACTTACATGACATGAAGTCAATCGCCGACGAACTAGCACTTATTCAAAACCCAATGAAAGACGAGGATCTCATGGTTCACATTCTCTGTCAGTTGGGAGATGACTTCAAAAATGTTGCACAATCACTTCGACTACTTGATTCAAAACTCACCTTCCTAAAATTATTTGAAAAGCTTGTTGATTTTGAAAGGGAACTTCAACAAACCATTGTTGCACCACCTCTCATGGCTACAGCCAACTTCACTAAAAAAACACTTAAGGACTAATACAAGATCCACACCTGATCAGCGCAATGTGCAAAGTAACTTCAATAATAGATCATCTAGCAACCAATGGTCTTATGGCTCCAACGTCAATAACGGTAACCGTGATACCCGTACCACCATCTATTGTCAATATTGTAACTTTTCAGGGCATGAAGCAAAGAAGTGTCGGAAACTTGCTAGGTTTCTTCATGAAAATCATGTTACCATAGGAAACACTATGACCCAAAGCAAGGCCTAACCAATTACTAATGTCGCAACATCCGCCTATATGTTTGATACAGGAGCTTCCAATCATGTCGATCTGGATCATGCATCATTTCACTCCGTATCCGAGTATGGCGGACCGGATGAAATTATTCTTGGCAATAACACCCTTTCTATAACTCATATTGGCCAAACACATCTTCCTACGTCCAAAGGCTCTCTTGCCTTAAAAGATGTTTTGTGTGTTCCTCAATTCAAAAATAAACTTATTTCTATTGCAAAATTATGCAAGACTAACCAAGTTTTTGTGGAATTTTTTCCCACTCATTTTTTTGTCAAGGATCTTCAAACGGGGGCACGACTCATGTGGGATGAGAATTACCTTGATGTTTACTATGCAAATATTCCATCTTAAGCTCAAATAAATGTGGTATCCACCACATCGCCTCTTGATTGGCATCACAAACTCTGGCATCCTTCTATTCAGATTCTCAAGAAAATAGCCAAATGTCTAAGCTTCCATTTTAATCTACTCAATTTTCATTGTAATTCGTGTTCTATCAATAAAATTCACAAAGATTCCTTTGGCATGAACTCATTTACTACTACAAAACCCTTACAATTAATATATTCAGATGTTTGGGGATTGGTAGAAAATTCTATCGATAGTTACACTTATTATGTGATTTTTGTAGACTTTCATACAAAGTACATTTGGTTGTACCCAATGAAAATCGATGTCTCCACTTTATTTCCACAATTCAAATTGCTAGTTGAAATTTTTTTTCAAACACCTTTAGTTGTGGTGAATATATTAGACTTACCGTATATCTTCAAGCTCAAGGTATTTCTCATTTCACCAACCCACCGCATACCCCGGAACAAAAAGGTGTTGCCGAACGACATCATCGACACATTGTGGAAACCAGTTTATCACTCCTTCACTATGCTCACCTTCCTCTCTTATTTTGAACATATGCCTTTAAAACTGTCGTTTATCTCATAAACCATCTACCCACACTAATCCTTAATTTTAACTCTCCATATTCCATTCTCTACAAAAAAAAACCAACCTACACCAAACTCAAACCCTTTGGATGTTTTATGTTATCCGTGGCTTCGCCGATATGCAAAATCTAAACTTCACCCTCACTCGGAAAAATGTGAATTCTCAGGCTACTTCGACTATACCACTCCCGACACGTTGAATTCATTGAGACTAACTTTCCATTAAAATGTCAAAATTCTTCCTCAGCCATTCCTACTGTGATTGAATTTTTTAGTATACCACAATCCAAGTACATTACCAAGGCCCAGCACCATACTTCCCAAACTTATGCTCAACAGGCCCAATCCATAAACAATCCACCACTAGGCCCACTTAACTCACATATGCCAAACCAACCTCATTCTCCTATTGCACCAGTACACTCCACCACACCCTCCTCTGATAACACTTATTCTGACAACCACGATCCTACCCACTCTCAAAACACCACTAAAACTCACTCTCCAAATGTCACTGAATCTCATATCACACCTACGCCCACTACATCTTAGACCCCTACTCAATCAGTTTCATTTGATTCTTTCCCTTCACTACCCCCGTGCACCCGCAAACCAAATTCCAAGTATTATAACTCCAACTTTGTTAACCACACCACCCTCCATCTGATTTTTTCAACCAACAAATCACAATCAAGCCTTAAAAGATCTAGAATGGCGAAAGGCAATGGATAATGAGTTTAATGCTCTTTTGAAAAATGCCACATGGGAACTTGTCCCTCCTTTGCAACACAAACATATCGGTTGTAAATGGGTATTCTGCACCAAACGTCATCCTGACGGTTCTGTTGAGAAATACAAGGCTCATCTAGTTGCCAAGGGGTTCCTTTAAATATATGGCAAGGATTACTTTGAAACATTTAGTATGTTCACTAAACCCGTAACTATCCGTACGGTTCTCAGCATTACCCTATCTCAAAACTGGACCATTCAGCAACTAGATGTTAACAATGCCTTCTTGCATGGCACCTTGCATGAGGATGTATACATGACTCAACCACCCGGCTATGTTAATCAAGATTTTCCTAATCACCTTTGTCATCTTCGTAAATCTCTCTATGGGATCAAGCAAGCACCACGTGCTTGGTACATGGAACTTGCCACATTCCTTCTTGAACTCGATTTTTGTAAATCCGTGGCTGACCCATCTCTGTTCATCTACAATCGAGATAACATTACCTCCTATTTGTTGGTATATGTTGATGATATAATCTTGACTGGCAACAACAATCCATTTATTCAACATACCATTCGTGCATTATCTGAAAAAATTTCCATTAAAGATCTTGGTATGTTACACCACTTCCTTGGTATAGAAGTTATTAACACAACTACCGGTTTATTTCTATCCCAACACCCTCATGTGCAGAATTTACTCACCAAGTTTAAAATGGATGGAGCTAAACCCGTTGCAACACCACTTAGCTCTACCGAGTCACTCTCTCTTGTTGATGGTTCGCCTACCATTGACCCTACCTTGTATCGCCAACTAGTGAGCTCCCTTTAATATCTTGCTTTTACTCTACCCGATGTTTCTTACGCGGTCAACAAGCTCTCTCGATACATGCATGCACCAACTCAACTCCATTGGCAAGCCTTAAAATGGGTTCTTCGATACTTTAAAGGCACAATTCGTCATGGTTTGTTTCGAAACCTCGGTTCTCCCATCGACCTTACTGCATTTACCGATTCTGATTGGGGTGGAATAGCCGACAAAGAGCGTTCCCTCCAATATCTTGCTTTTACTCTACCCAATGTTTCTTACGCGATCAACAAGCTCTCTCGATACATGCATGCACCAACTCAACTCCATTGGCAAGCCTTTAAATGGGTTCTTCGATACTTGAAAGGCACAATTCGTCATGGTTTGTTTCTAAACCACCGTTCTCCCATCGACCTTACTGCATTTACCGATTCTAATTAGGGTGGAATAGCCGACGGAGAGCATTCCACAACTGCCTATATTATCTACCTAGGTTCCAACATCATCTCTTAGCGTTCATCACGTCAAAAATTAGTCTCTCGTTCTTCAACTAAGGCGGAGACAAGGCATTAACAAACGGTACAGCTAAACTATCTTGGGTTCAAAACCTATTATTAGAGCTTGTTCTATCGGTAACTAAACCTCCTACATTATTTTGTGATAATGCAGGTGCTACTTGTATGTGTGCCAACTCGGTGTATCATTCGCGTATGAAACACGTGGCACCCGATTATCATTTTGTTCAGGAAAAAGTAACTGATGGCTCATTACGGGCTCTACACATTCATTCCGCCGATCAACTTGCTGATGTGCTCACTAAACCGCTCGCCTGGGGTCCTTTTCAAAAACTTTGATCCAAGATTGGAGTCTTCGATAGATCATCCATCTTGCAGGGGCATATTAAGGAAACTACTAATTGATTGTATTTCCATTTACACGTTAAGTTATATTTAGATGGTTATTTTGTTATTATTGTTTACCACAGAATTAGCCTTACATGTTTCCTTACATTGTATGCATGTTGTAAATGGCTATTTATAGCCTTTGTATTCTGTCGAATATTGTATGCTTCTCCATTAAGAATCAAGTTGTCACAAAAGGAACCACATCCCTAGTAGATGAATTCTCACTTCTTCAATGACTTGGTTTTTTCTTTTATCAACAACCTAGATTTTCCCCTTAATGGTGTCAACCATAGTTTGCACAAACGAAATTATTTCTTGAATAGTAACATGAAGATAAGTTAATTTTCATCATTTTCATCATTACCACCTATGGTTATGTTTTATTGAGGGTACTTGTTACAAGTTGCACAAGTTTCTTAGCTCTTGTAGGAAGTCCTAGCCCTGATGTATTCAACATCCCAGATGGAACTTTACGGCTTAACCCACCTAGTTCCTATAAAATGTGATTTACCCCTAATGAGGACTTGTTTAGATAGATAATATCTTCCTTTATGTTCTTTTCTCTAGATTAGTTTCTCCTTCCAAAGACGAACTCACTCCATACTCCCCCCTAAGGTTGTAAACGAACCGAATGAATACGAACGGGATCTTGTTGGTGTTCGTTCATTAAGAAAATAACTTGTTCATGAACTGTTCAGGAACTCTTACCGAATGAGATTTCTTGTTCATGTTTATTCATTAAGGAAATGAATATGTTCATAAACATAAACGTACGCAAACGATGGCGAATGAATGCACATTAATATTTATGAACATTAATGAACACAAATAAAATTTCCTAAAAGACAAATATAAAGAATCATATATTGATTTTATAATTAAAATTACAAAGATTATGTAATATACACCAAATATAAATAAGTATTTAACATAATTATCTCAAATATATCTTTTAAATGAACGAACACAAACGAACGTTAACGAACACATTATCGAACGTTCACGAACATAAATGAACGAACACAACCTCTGTTCATGTTTGTTAAACGAAATTTTCGTGTTCACGTTCGTTAATTTATTAAATGAACGAACATAAATGAACTTCGTGCTGAACAGTTCACGAATTGTTTGCCGAACGTTCGATTTATTTACAGCCATACTCACCCCCACCCCCCAAACCCTCTTCTTGTCTCTTTTTATGGGGTTCATCCTTTCTATCTAATCTGGACATCTCCAACTTACTAGGGTTGTTCACGAGCCAAACTGAGCAGAGCCGAGCTAGGGCAAGCTCGAACTCAGATCGTATATAAACCGAGCCAGCTTGGCTCGAAAAAACCGAGCTGGAAATACGAACTCAAGCTCGGATCAATTTTTAACTGAGCTGACTCGGCTTGGTTTGTTTTGGCTCGATTTTAATATCATAAAACATTCAAATGTAAGATAAATTTAACATACTACATAACTCAACTGGTTTATACCAAGTTTCATAAAATATACATTAATTTAAAAAGCTAAATTCAACTTCAATAAAATACATCTAAACCGAATGAACCAACCCAGCAACACTATCTAACATCCAGTAGTCTAATTTTTAGTAAAGAAATTGAAAGTGTTTAAATAATTCATTCTAATATACAAAGATATATAAGCAACATATGAAACGATCCAAAACAAACATCATAATTTAATGTTTTGGCATTAGATAAGCTAATAAATATATTATACTCTTAACAAATGAACAAATATCATGATATATGATATGTTATATACCATCTACACGTATTTGACATGTTTACATATCATAGATTACTGACTTGTGCATCGAAAGGTTTTCATAGGTCTTCGTCCTCGTGTCACCTTCTAGTCCTTTCTTTGTTGCAACTTAGATCTGAGCTCAAAAATAAACACGACCCAACCCAACAAATTAGTGTACCATCAACTATTTCTATAATTAACCATATTATAAATATGAACTAAAATTTAGAATAATGTTAATAATAATAATAAGTAATAAATTTGTTGAGGATTTTAAGGAGCATTAATAAGACTTGCAAGTCAATTAAATCCGATTGCAATGAAGTGCACCCATTTCGTGTATCAACGTCACCCCCCTCCGCCACTTGAACCTCTCGATCCACCATTTTTCTCAATCTTTTCATCCCTCAACAAATTAACCAGAAAGCTTGTTCTCACTATCACCAAATTCAGTATAATTTCAAACCCATTTACGATTTCCTTCAATTCAATTTCAAATTGAAGATGAATGCATAGGCATTGTTAATTTTGAGGTTTACTGATTGCTTGCTTGCCTCTAATGGAGTCGATCTGGAGTCAAAATGTCGTCCCCACTCCTTCTCGTTTTCTGTTCGCTGTTTACTTCGCTTTTGGTTCTTATGGTGCCAGATTTTTGCTCGATACATTCGTATATCAAGTAAGATTCACTTGCTATTACACAGAATTTGGGATTTTGTCGCTGATTTCTTGAGTGGTTTGTACTCGAATGTGTTGAACTGTGAGTTCTTGAAGTAATTTGGGTAGCTTAGGTCTTATTGGTGTTGTTAACTTTTTATTTCTGGTTACTAGTGTCTTGATTGATGACTATCATGTGTTGATTAGTCTTGTTGTTCTTTTCTTGTGTTAAGAACTTTGTGGGTTTCTAAATCTTGAATATCATAGAATGATTATAAGGCTTTGTTTGGTGTATGGACTCGTTAGTTCATTAGTCATGAGTGGAAATTATAGTACCAAAACCCTGTTTTTTTCACTCTTAGCCATCAAATCTAAATAATTACATTGATTACAGCTTCTTGATATCCATACTAGTGAATCATACAACCAATTCTTGTTGGAACCTTCTGTTGCTCTCTACAATGTTTAACTGAATGCCAATAAACATAAATTTTGTGTGTGAGTTTATGTACACATGCTGAAGAATTGGTTTGTTTTGAGGACAAATAGATGATGTGTTGTGATGTTATGATTTGGCAATCTATTTCCATAATGAGGTACTTACGTGTGGTGCTAATGCAACACTCAAGATTTAACTAGTTTATACCATAAGTCTGCCGGCTTTGTCTTTAGTGTGTAATCATATTGTGGGCATTTAGGTATGACAGGTAATTGGAGTCATGGATTGTAAAGAGTAGTGACTAGTAGTAATATCTAAGTGAAGCAAGAATCATCTGATTACAAATTGACACTCTTTTCTATTATACTCACTTATATGCCTTTCATTTGAACCGATGTGTCATGTTTGCATGGTGGTTTTGACCTGATTTGCAAAATTCATGATTTCAGTCTGTTCATGCATGTGTATACATTTCCTGTTTTTCAACTGCTTATATATATGCGCCTTAAACATTTCATTAGAATCAGACATGGTTTCCAAATTTTTTGTTATTATTAGTTATATAAACACTCTATTATTTGCCTAGTTGCAGCCATACTCTTATTTAGATACTAATGCGTCAAAATATGAAAGCTTTATTAAATTAAAATACTTTTCAGTTACATGGTGGATATTCGATTTACAAATTCTCATGTTAGTATTACCGTCTTTTCAGAGAGTGTCGGTTTGGTTGATGAGCAAGGGGAACACCCCATTGAAGATGAACAAAGTTACAAGTGCAAAGATTGCCAAACTCACAGAATCCATGTGGAAGCTTACATATTATGCGACTGTTGAATTTTGTGTTCTGGCAATAACTTATCATGAGCCTTGGTTTAAAGATATAACAGGATATTTTAGAGGTTGGCCAAATCAAGAGCTAAAGTGAGTAGATATTGATGTTTTTTAAATATTCCACTTAATTGTTATTATGCAACATAATTGGTGATTATGTTTATGTGTATGTTCTCATCAGGTTTTCTCTTGAGCTTGTGTATATGTGCCAATGTGGGTTCTACATCTATAGCATTGCTGCCCTCCTTCTATGGGAAACCAGAAGGAAAGATTTCTCTGTAATGATGTCTCATCATATAATCACTGTTTTCTTAATTGGCTACTCCTACCTCACAAGGTATCTTTAATATGTCTTGTTTTTTCTTTAGTTTTTATTTGACATAATTTGTTGCAAGTTTGCAAATAGTTGTGTTTGTCTTTGTTGACGAAAAATAGCATGGGGTATTCAGTTCATCATTTAGTATCTGAAATTTATGTTAAAAATGATCACCCAACTGTAGAGACACAACACGTTTAGTAAGTTGCTTTGTTTGAAAAAATACCTCTCTTTATATATTGATATTTTCTGTTAGTTTAGGTGCTGTACTACATTTGATGAGTTCATGTTTCTGCCAACCTGATGTGACTAACTTGAACAAGAGATGACACCTTCTAACATGTCAAACATATTTTTTTTATCATTGAACACTTTTTACATGATTTAATATGCAGTATAATGAAATTTGTAGTATAATGTTAAGTTTTTTGTTATATTAACTTTTTTCATGATTCTATGCATGAAAATTATCGACAATAATATAATATAGATGGGTTTTTTTTAATCTCTATGGTTTGAGGTATAAAAGTAAATCTTTAACATTACAATAGTTTATAAATCTTTTGGATCTAAAAACTCACAACTGCCATTTTTAATTAAAAACAATTCACTTGGAAGTGAGAAGTTTACAGATTTATAAACCACAAAATTGGACTTCTGCATGACTACACTCCAGAATTACATTACAACTTATAGATAGTGACTATATATTGTTTATCCATGACTCCATGAGATCTTGGCAAATGAATGACAAAAGCTACTAGATCATCTAGAAACATTAAGAAACGATGTCTTTAAAACTTCATCGTCATTTCCTTCTTATCTCAAGTGTTGTTTTTTGTCTAATGTGTGCCAAGCTTCTCTCAAGTTGGACTGTTAGTATGTGACTAGTCATTGCAGTCTATGTCCTGACAAAAATCTTTGTGAATAGATTTCTAATCATCATAATAGAATCAAGTCATTCAACATTTCTAAGTTCAAATTCTACAACATGACTACATGAGTAGTTTCAATACGCACGCATACACACCCACATATATCCAAGACTTGAGTCATTTAGGGAAAAAGTAGCTGCTTACTTTGTAAAAGAGCTTGCGTTAATGAAACTCTTTTAAGAAAAACAGACCATAGAAACTTGTTGATAGCGTTCTATACCATAAATACTATCATATAAAACATAGCAATCTTGAATTGAAGTGGTACTTTTTTACTGTACACTTGTATCCATAAATTGGTCTAATTGATTATGAGATGCTTTTTATCCCTTCATGACTTTACACATCATATACAAGTACTTCAACTTTCTTGACAATTCCCAGTTTGTGGAGGTTTTTATGCCTATTGCTTTGGTGGTTTTGATAGGTTTTTTAGAATTGGAAGTGTAGTCCTTGCGGTACATGATGCGAGTGATGTATTTCTTGAAGGAGCTAAAATTTTTAAATACTCGGGCAAGGAAGTTGGTGCAAGTGTGTTGTTTGGAATGTTTGCTGTGTCATGGCTTATACTCAGACTTCTTATCTTTCCATTTTGGGTCATAAGAGCCACAAGGTTAACTTTGATTCTGCTCTCTCTAGTTCATTTATTATTCTTTTTTTTATAAATTATAATAATTGAATCTGGGTTGGTTTGGTGTTGGCAGCATCCATCTTCTAGATGCTTTGAGGCCGTCAGAAGCATATGATATGGCGGTATACTATATTTTCAATACTTTGCTGTTGAATCTGCTTGTTTTCCATATCTACTGGTGGCTTCTCATCTTCAACATGATTATGAGACAGCTAAAGAATAGAGGACAACTTGGTGAAGATATTCGATCAGGTAAATTCACTTCTTACACCATCATATCTGGCTTTTTGTTGCATACGGTCAATTCTTATCGCAAAATTACCACAAAAAAGCTCTACAATGTGCAAGAATGCACCAATGATGGCTGGTTTATTGCAGTAACATTTTTGCAAAAACTCACTAATTGTAGCTCTCTCATTACACACTCGCACACAAAACACATATATATATACACATATATAGGTAAATAATCAAATAAAAAGGGGTTATATTTTTAGTAAAGAGCGTAGGAAGCAATTTGGACCGATTACAGTTAAGATTGACGTTGTGGCAATATTGTAATTAATTCGAAATTGGGTATTGGCTAAAAGAAGGAAATCGGCCAACTTTTTTAATCTCAAATAACTTCTACACACTTCATTATATTTTAAAATTTTATACTCCTTTTAATACTCGTGTAGTATTATTATATTTTCTTTAAATTGATGTATTCTAGAACGTCTACTTGATTATAATGAAGTGTGTAACTCAATTATAACAATTTGTTGTAATGAGTTTCGAATATGCAAATACCCCTCTTCCATTATAATTGTGTCTAACCCATTACGTATAATTGTGCTTCACTGCTTCTAATGTATCTTTCTGTCAAAAACTCACGTACATAGATGGTTGCAAATGCTTGTCAGCTTTTAAGCTCATGCATGTACACATGTCGCTTCCTTATGCTTTGTTGCGCTTCTTATGATTTTGACCTGTTTTAGAATGATCGCCCCCTATATATATATATGGTATTTTCTCTAGAACGATGGTCTTCATTGTGCAAATCATCAAATCTAATCTGTTCTTACTCACACGAGTCACATCATCTTGTTATTCTCCTTGCAAATCATCAGAAACTGACATTAATTTTATTCATGACCAACTAACCCATTGTACAAATGACTTGGATTACAGATTCTGAGGATGACGATTAGTTGAGAGATTTTACCGAAGGAAGGCTTTATAGTTTGATATAGTCCTGCAGCGCGCTCTGTATGTACTTTGGTCTTTAAAAATAGGGTTGGGGAGTTTGACTCATATATGTTTCCTGCTCAAGATTACTTCTTTTATTCTTTAAACTCTGCTAATAGAAAAAGGCTATCAACTAGTTTCTTGACACTTCTTTCATTGTCATTTTTGTTTTTTAAGAGTAGTGGTGGCAATTTAAGCCATTTATATTCAAGTGGTTAATTAGGCATGTGTTTCTCTGATAGCGGATAAAATATGAAAATATCAGCTAAAGTTGAAATGGGTCAAATGGGTCGAACAAGTAATGTCTTGTAATGTTCTAAATTGTTATAAATGAAAATATCATATGTTTTTGTAATAATATCATATGCATGTAAAGGAAAAGAATAGTTGGTGGGCTCGTCTAACCCGAGATATAAAAGTCACATGTTTTGACCTGTTATTCACGCCAGTGACTTGGTGATGTGCTGCTTCCTCCCCTACTCATGAGTTTGTGTATGGTGGTTGATGTTTGGTGCTTATAGAAAATGACGTTTTCAGATTATTTGTTTGCTATAATTAATTTTACTATTTTAATGTGTTAAAGATATTAATAAAAAAAATTCTTATAAAATTTTTTAATACTAGATTAACAATAGTATTATGATAAAACTAATAAAATCCTCTTCATTACTGTTTAGTTATTAACACCACGTCAATTATTACGTTAAAGAAACAACTTTTATTTATATATATGAAACTAGTGGAAATGCCCGTGGGTTGCGGCGGTACGGTTGTTATGTATTTTTTGGGAATTCCATTTTTGGCAGTATCGGCTCGGTGCGTTATGAGGTAAATTAAAAAATCAAAATATAATTATTGAAAAAGTTGAATGAAAGAAAACAATTATGTATATTACAAAAGTCTTTAAGACAACTGTATTATCCCAACAAGATTAGTGAAAACATGGGTGGTATTTATGGTCGGAAATCACTTATTACCTAGATTTTAGGGGGGTGGGGTTTCGTTTTATGAATGTATGTTAGAGTTTTATGATCATCTGAGGCAGCTTTTGATGGTGATTTGCATAGACCAGAGAAAGTTAATAGATAAATTGTACACCACAAATTACCATCTTGATTGTTATTGAGTTTTAACAACCGGCAAGAGAAAGGGGAAGAGGGATTAGTACTCAATCGCAATGAATGAACGACAATGAAAGTAAATGACGGTTTTGTTTGGACACGTGTATATGCTTTAGCATTTAATTATAAGCATCATATGTTAAATTTTATTATAAGAGAATAAATGGAAAAAACTGGTTAATTTTTTAAAGTTAAGCATGACTTTTTATATGGGTGTCTTAATCCATATGTAAAATTATCATTCTATCCTTCTTTCACTTTTATTATAAAGATATAGATAAATATTAAAATTATTAAACTCATAATATGCACCTAGAAAAATATTAGTATTATAGTTATTATAAATATGAAGATATATGTAAGTTATATACTTAAATATTTAAATAAAATATACTTAATTTAAATAGTAATTAGTTATAAAAATATAATTAGTAACTATAAATTTAAATGTCAATTTATATTATTATAAATAAAATAAAATTTAATGAAGTGAATTAAATAATATTATATTATTAAATAATGTATTAATAATGTGTATTAAATAGTACAATAATTATAAGAAAGTTAATTAAATTAGGGCAAAAATGAAACTATTGCATAAAGCACTTGTATTATATACTTAAAATGTTGTATATGTGTCTTGCACTTTAAATAAAATTATCATCTATTCTTCTAATCTATATATAATAGTAAAAGAGAAACTTAGGGGGACACTTGGCACATTTTTAAGCACCCTAAGTTTATTTTTTCCGTCTCTCTCTCCTCTTAAATAATTATCTAAATTAAAAAATATTAAATAATTTTAATGTTTTTTTAGAATAATTTTTTTATAATTTAAGAAAGATGTCTTTTTATTAATGTTATTTTTAGAAACAATTTTTATACAATTAAATTTTTTTTCTAAAACATCTAACTTTTTTTAAAATATAAAATATTTTAAAATTGGTAATTTTAAAAAGTAAATTTTTAATAAACTAAAATAATTAAAATTCAGAGTTATAATAAAAAAAATTTAAAAATAACATTTTTAATATGGTTTGTTATGAAAAAGATATTTAACTTTTTTTTGAAAAGAAAGTTTAAAAACAAAAGTTTATTGATATCATTATTTTATTACTTATAGTTATTACTCATATGTAATTTTAATCATATCTTATTTTAGATTATCATTTTATACTTCACAAAATTTTATTATATTTAATATTTTATTTTTCAACCCATATAATACACGGGTTTACTAAAGTTAGTATTAAATAAATAATAATCAACAACTAATCAGAGATGTTATAAACATTTATAGCCAGATCCAACCCGATTCAATACTATTTCTTTATATTTAATTACAAGGTCAAAATAATTTAAAATTGATCTAATTATTGCATATAACTTTTTAGTATATATTATTTAAATCTTAAATTCTTCATAATAATATCCTCACACCCATTCAATATTTAGCTCATGATTTGACCCGTCAAAAATATTCCTTTTAAGTTTAAAAAAGACAATTTTATTTGACTGTATATTTATCTATAACAATAAATAAAAATTAAAGTCAATCTCTATCAAGTGTCGGTTTATACTTGAAAGAGCCTATTTCTATGCATGATCAGCTTTATGACATCTTGTCACAAGTTAAGAGTAAAGATGGATTGAATCTTTTAGCTTTAGATAATGAGTGTAAACCTACTAATGTTACTACAAATGTAGTTTACAAGTATGTTTTTGTTAATTTGTGACCTTATAATCAAAAGTTGTTATGTCTTATTTAATATATAACACACTTAATTTTATTTTTATTTTTATGTTATTTAATAATTAATTTTTCATACTTTCGTGTAATACATGGGTAACTAAAGCTAGTATGTATTATACAGTAGTATAAATAATTGAATTACCTTACAATTGAAAACTATGCACGCGTTTGAAGACATTATATTTTGTTATTTTAAATTCATATTAGTTGTATTGTATATTTATAAGCGTTTACGCATGATATCCTAGGAGAAAAAATGTTATTTTTTATGTTTTTGATGACATTAAAATAATTTAAGTAGATGGTTTATTTTACAAGTAGCAATAAAATCCTTTTATTTGTAATTTTAATTTTGGTTTGTCGACTTGTTATTTCTTTTTTGTTTATATTTTAGTAGGATGAAAATGAATAAGTCAAAGCCGTGGACATACCGTAGAGGGTCAATGAGCTTTAATTTTGACTACGAAATTCTACTTCCACTTCGACTTTAAAGTCAATATGATATCTATATACAATTAATATATGTGTGAACACACACCGTGATTGCAACAATACAAATCTTCTATACCTAACGTGTGTCACTATTCTATCATCCCATAAGCGCTTTACTTAACGTGTTAAAATATAGAATTAGTCAATTTATTGATATTAATTCTTTCAAATCTTCAACTTATTTATTAATATTAGTTTAGTGGTATTAATCAACTCACATTATTCATACAAGATTATTATGATATTAGTAAAATCGAATCATTTAAATAATAAGATATTCATTATTTCAGACAACTTATATTAAAGTCTCGAGAGATGATAATTTTATACATATCATTAAATAATATGCATAGTTAAAATGTAACTATTTACTTGTTTATATTTTAAATATAAAATTAATATTTTATAATTTTATTTACATTTTAATAATCTGCTTCATTATTTTTATAATGTTTTATGGTTATGGTAGAATTGATAAAATCTTTTGACCATATTATTTCTAGCCGTAAGATCTAAATATTAGATTGTTTTAAACGTGTTTTCAAGTGGGATTGTGTCGTTGTTATTGGCCGGAAGTAAAAAATACACTTTTGATTTTTAAAACTTTTACATATAAATGAGAATTTTCTTTGTTATATAAAGCAGATAGTGACATTGCTTGTTTACTTGAAAAACAACTCTACTTATGTGGGACGAAGCATCTATGGCTCATAAGCAAGCATTTGAAGCTTTGAAAAAATGTAAGAGATATATTGAGTTGTGATAGTTGTAACAACTCAAAATTCACATTTGAAGTCAAAATAATTATTTTTAGGAGATTTCAGACGAATCATCATGTTTATTCTCAATGGAAGTATACAAGACATTATCAGTGAGTTTTTAAGTTCCTCCTACATTTGGAGAAAACATAGTCATTTTATTAAACATGAAGTTATGTAATTGTAAGTGAACTATTTTATTTTAAACAAACAAAGATATTTGTAAAATGACTTTTGGATTTAGGAGACTGAATGATTTAAATAATGTTGAGGCAATTATTGATATACTCAAAGATCTTCTCATTATTGATTCACTCCTATAGCATGTTCTGATTTTATCGATTGTTCTGTTTTTGAAAATTTTAAGAAAATCCAAATATTTTCAATATAGAGCAATACTTGCATTGGACGCCTTTTAAGAAATAGATGATCATTCTTCGCTATAATTTTTAATGGAAACTTATATATAGATGATTTTTTAAATAGGCTTAAGATCTCATGTGTAACGCCTCAAATCTTCATAAAGTAAGTATAAAATTATGGGTTAAAATTGAAAAATGATGAAAGTTAAGAGCATAAATTGCATAAAGGAATTAACCTTAAAATTCCCTTATAAAGAGGAAGCTATTCACCCCTTTTCCTTTTCTTGCAATCACAACTACTTAAAAAAGAAAGAGAGAGAGAAAGAACTACGGACTAGAGAGAGACGGGTTCTTAGAGAGAGAGAGAGAGAGAAAGTGCAAGATCATCAATATATAAGACTCTATGCCTACGATAAAACGATTAGATAAAAGTAGGGTTTGAAATTTCTGATCTGTTATAATGATTAAACTTGTTTATTAAAAAGTATATTGTGTAATCTTTTACTATTTTAAAAAATAATTAAAATTAAGAGACTAAATTCCATATCTTCTTCTTGATCCATAAAATATATAAAAGAAATTATAGACTATGAGATAAAGTAGTTAAACAAAGAATTCATGTTTGATACTTGTGTAAATCGTGTCATTTCTAACATGTTAAATACGATAAAATCCATTTTGTCAACACTAGATTTCAATATGAAAAAATGTTTAGACATTGTTTAAGGAAGATGGCATTCATAAGTTTTGAATCTTGATGTTTACATAGATCTCGACTTGAAAAGGCGACCATTCTAAGGTTTGTTCTTTGTTATGGCATTCTAGATCCCCAACTGTTTAATGTTTTCTCAAAATTTTTAGGGTGATATACATACTTACTGATGTCTTGATATAGGTTGAATGTTTAATATGGTACGTTTGAAGGTTTTCGTTATGCAGATAAGAATGTGCGTACATGCAATATTATTTATGATGAAACCTAAAGTAATGATATTTGATGTGATGTTTTAGGATAATGAATGTAGGCATGTTTATGATATGATCAAATAGTAACCTAGAACCCTAGTCGAACCTTCGTGATTAAATGACTCCCCCGTAACTTATTATCTTCTTTTTAACAACCACAAGTCCTTAACCCTTTTACTAAGGTTTAATGTCTCCACAAGTGACCTAGTAACTTCGCAACTGATTTATGGTCATTATAAGTGGACTTGTGCCTCCATAAGTGCTATATGGACTTTGCAAGTGACCTTGTATCTTCGCAACTCTCTAGATTAATTTAGTTTTTCACTTCACAAGTAACCTACAACCTCTGTAACTAAATGCAACCTTCATAACCGAGTAGTCTACTTTCACAACTAGCTACACTTAGCTCATTACTAATGTTTGATTCTCTGTGCGACTAAAGTCCTGGCAACTAAAAGAACCTCCATAACTAAACTGTCCATCGTAATCTATCGTACTTTGAATTTTTTTTCTTGTATTTTCCCTAACAACATAAAGCCTCCTTAATTGACCTATACATTTGTAACTGACCCATACCTCTGTAACTGATAATGTACCTTCGTATTTTATATAGAGGTACGGCTATAGCATGGTAGCCATCCAAACAAATGGTTATAGCTAGATCTATGATGGAATATGAGTCTATTGCCTTGGACAAATGTGGATAAGAGAGTGAGTGGCTACGTTAATTTGTGGATGATATTCCAAGATAGCCAAAGCCATTGATGGCTATTTGCAAATATTGTGAGAACCAATCAACATTTGACAAGGCTTTAAGATTAATGTACAAAGGCAAATCAAGGCACACATGATATAGATACAACACTGTACGATAACTAATCTCAATGGGAGTTATCATGATTGAATATGTGAAGTCAAGAAATAAATTTATGGATCCCATTACAAAAATCACAAGTAAAGAGTTATTTCACAAGTCTTCACGTGGAATGGGACTAAAGCTCGTGAAAAAAAGTTAACACAAAGGATAACCTACCTTAAAAGATTGGATATCCCAGAATCTAGGTTTAATAGTACAACCTAATCGTGTAAACTAAGGTCATTGTGGGGGAGTACGTTAAAACAATATATAGAGTTGCATACTTTCTAGTCCATTCCTTTAACATGTTAGTGACATCAAGTGAGGCTAAGCATAATATTTTATTGATAAATTATGGGAACCATACTATTTTTAATGAATTATGAAAAAATACCTATGTTAGATAGAAGTGGAGTCATTTTGAATGGATTTGTGGGGTGCACAAATATTAGAGATCTGGTGGAACAATACTTTTAAAACTCATTAAACATGGATTTAATGGGTAGAAATTTGTTCCATATAGTAAAAGGGATAAAATTTGAAGTGGTATATAAAGATGAGGGCTATTTAATAATTACTTTCTTTAGACACAAATAGGAACCCCAAGGGTGCTTGCACCCTAACTTGTGTGTGCCATCGGCGTTGGGCACAGTGTGACGTTTTGATGGTGCACTAAGCACATCATAGGCTTATAAGTTCCTCTTTTGCGATGTTTATCAAAGGATGATGAGTTCCTCTACTACGATACCCATTAGAGGATGTAATGTTCCTCTGTTGCTCACAAGGTCCTTTCCAGCGATGCCATCAGAGGATCTATACCACTAGTTAACCTGATAGTTTAATCTTGTGATTCAAAACAACAGAATTTGAATACTTCTACCAGCCATTAAAAACAATTAAAAGTGCATTGAAGACGTTTAGTGCAATTTTATTTTTCATTTTAGTTGAGAGGAAGAATTTCAGCTTATGTTTCGGTATGTATAGGAGTGATTCTTTGTTACAAGAGACACACTAATTCATTAGAACATTCTAGTTCCATGTTTCATGCATTCTTCATTCTTCTACTATATTTTCTGGAGGTATGCAATTTCGGTTTTCGTGTATACTCCCGCGGTAGAAAATGCTTCGGTTGTTGTAACCTGAAAAATAAACGAGTTCGCTTGGGAGACTAGAAATTTGTTTTAAAGGACCCGTGTTTAACAAAATGCTCAACTATCATTTCAATTGTAAACGTACTTGTAATTTAGTGTTTTATTTGTTTCTTGTATTGTAGTGATTAATAAAAGTATTTGAACTTCAATTGTATATGAACGGTTCCTACACTTTTTGCATTTAACTATCTAAAGGTCTGTCCCGCGCATACGACATTTGATTCAATCCTATTTGTTAATGGGTAAGGTCTCACAAAATTTCTAATAATAAGTTCTCACAACAAGAAAATGATATGTGATGTTAACTATATTGAAATCTGTTCTACTTTTGTTTGTGATACACTAAAAGTGATTAAGTATCGCTAATATATGATATTTGGGTTCATTATAACTAGGGTTGTTCATGAGTCGAGCCGAATCGAGCGGACCTTTGCTCGTGTTTGGCTCGTTTCCAAACCGAACCGAACCAATCGGCTCATTTACAACCGAGCGGAAAATCGAACGAACATTTTTTGAGCGTTAGTTTTTCAATCGAGCGTCGAGCGAGCGTAAACGAGCGGCAAACAATATATACAACTCAACTATCTAGTGTGTCGTCCGACTTATATTGCAATGAGAGATGGTAACAATGTTGGGTCTTAGGTTTTAATGAATTAAAAAAACAGTTATATTTCATAACATAACATTTTAATGAATGACAATATGATGGCTGGCGATAAAGTTAAGGCTGTAGCCGATTAGGCGGTAAACATGTTGAAGAAAATGATACATGAGAGCGGAAGATGATCTATTAAAAATAAGAGCGGAGTAAAAATTTTCTTATAGCGATTTATAATTTCACTTTAATAATTAGCGTTAATTTTTTTATTAGGTTAGTTGATAAAATATGTATAAATATAATTGCATATTTGTATATAGTATGCTAAATTTACTAGAGTAGTATGTATAAATTATATATATATATATATATATATATATATATATATATATATATATATATATATATATATAGATAGATAGATATAGATATATATAGAGATAGATAGATATATAAAATAAAAATAATTCGAGCCGTACTGAGCCGTTCGGACCTTTGCTCGTGTTTGGCTCGTTTACACACCGCCGGAGCCGATCGGCTCCTTTACAACTGAGCAGATTTTTGAACGAGCATTTATCGAATAAATTCCGAACGAACATCGGGCGAGCTATGAACACTTTGAACAACTTTTATTATAAGTGATGACGAGCTATTTTTAATGATACAATATATATAATATCTTTCATTTTCAGTTTACTCGTAATCAAACCGTTGGATTAGATAACGACACATGAATTTTTGGATGTCGGCTATATATTTTCCTTTTTAATATTTTTAATACGATAAAAAATACATAAATCAATACCATGGACAAAGTGTAGAGAGTCTATTAGTCTGGACCAAATTATTTATTGACTAGGAAATCGGTCCACCTTTGACTTTCAAAATTCAATATGATATCCACATCCTTATATAGAGATTAAGTAATAAATTTATCAATACTTATTAATAAAATAATATTTTTAGTGTCACGTATTCTGTTTTTAGGCCTTTATTTCTCTAATTTTACGGAATCTCATTTCTAGTTATGGTTCATTTGACTAAAGTCAACCTTTTTACATTTCACATTTGAAGAGATTTAAAAAAAAATGTCAAAAATCAAAATTGAATGCAATTTGTGCAATTGATTGTACAAAACAGGACATCAAAATTCAAATAATAGATTATTTAATATTAGACCCAATTTGTATTATGATCTATATTTTGTACTAATTTTCAAACGCTTTTTTTGTTGTACGAAAAGCTATGCTACGAAATAGTCGCTCGAATTAAACTAGGTTGATATGAAAAAAACTGCCTTTGAGATATTATATTAACAAATCTTTTGTGAAAAATTATGACGTGAAACTTTTAACTCTATATCTTATATTTTAAACATTTTATTGTTTGAAACTTTTAATTATATAAGCCTTTGGGACCTTCAACAACTTGATTTATTATTATCATATTTTTATCTCAAAGTTTCATATACAAAAGTTGGTGCTTCGGTCCCTTTTGTGTTAAAAGACATAAAGGATGAGGAAGAAAATCAATGTCGTTAATTCCAAGAGATGGTGCTATGTTCACTATAACTTGAGTTGCTCTGATTTTGTCTCAACGGTTCCATAAATAATATTCAAGAACAGAATTTACGTTGCATTATATATAATCAAAACTAGAGATGTATTAAAATTATTATTTTTAGATAAGATAATAAACTTATAAACGTTACATTGGATATTGTATACAAACAAATTTTTGAAGAGTTTATAAATTATAAACCTAATTTTTCTTTATTTCATTTTAATACGTAAGAAGTTACTTCAGTAATAAAAAAATATATAAAGAGAGATTTATGATTTGCATAAGCAAATATTTTGCGATGACAATAAACAAGAGCTAAGACAATTACTATTCAAAGTTGGTTTATTTTTTAAACATACATTGTTCACACATGGTTAACCCATATTGTATTATCTTGAATAATTAAAAGTAGAGAGCGATTAAAATTAATTAATTTTAAATAGAGTTAATATAAGAAGTTATTTTGTATAGACTTACCCTCCAAGTCTCTATCAAATTATTTTGTATAATTTTCTTCAACACCTATCTTTTTATTTTAATAAAAGAGTAACTAAGGGTGTCACATTTTCAAGTTACAACATTACATTCATATCTCTTATTAATTATTACTAGTTATATTATTTATTTATTTTAAATTACAAATCATTTTTCGATAAATTAAGAAAAAGATCTATTTATTAATGTTATTTCTAAAAAACATATTAATTTTTTTGTGTTCAAACTAATAATTTAAAGTTGTCAATTTATGATAAGTAGTGTTTCACTGTCGCGCAATGCAGCAACACGCAATTGTTAAGTTCGTTTCTTGTCATCAAAAGGCCTTATCTTTGCCTAGCAGTGTGGCCTTCTACAAAAGGTTGCAGTTCATGCTCTAACCTCTTTGTGTGCATCTTCTTGTTGGCTACATGAGATGGATTTGTTATTTAAAGTTTTGCTTACGATTTGAACTGGATTTTGTTACTTTTGTATATTTGATGTAGCTGGTGTTTATAGCATTGTTTTGTTTTCCCCAACAATTGCTAAATATGTGGCCTTTTTCCTATGCTGAATTGTGAGTGAAGGTCGTCACTTACCTTAATTTTTAACCTGAAATTCTAATCACGACTCTTCTTCATATTGTCTGAGAGAATTCGATAGGTTTGATGAGCAGCATCTTGCTAAACCTGGAGGAGGGAGAGACACTTGCTGCAACAGGTATAAGCAATCTTGGATGATTTCTATATTTGTTCACATATACTGACAGTGTTTTGGATGATTTCTAGACCCTCAATCCTGCGTCTTCTCCTCAAAACTCCTGATTATCGAATCAATCAATTCAGATTACACACCGCGCACACTGTTGGTGGTTGATTATGAACATGCCATCAAGAACGAATTCGAATAATCTTCATTGATATGGCTATATTTTAAGGTCAAACGTGATTATCTTTTCATTTTAATACTGATATATATGGGATTGGATGTGGGTCAATTTATTTTATTGAGTTTGATATGTATAGGTTGAGGGAAGCTTGATTATTAACGTCAACATTTGATCAAAATTATGATATTTATAGTGAAGAGAAAAAGAAATGTTTGAAAAGAAAAACATTAACGGTCTGTCCATAGTTTTGAAAATAAAAAGTTTATTAATTAAGCAAGGTAAAAGAGTTATTCGATCAAACCTAACAAACTACCAAGAGTCTACACTTCGTGGACGACCAAGTATGAAAAACAAAAATAAAAAAATTGTTACAAAACTTCTATTAGTGCTATTAATCCACTTAGTTTTAAAATAAACTAAAAAAATTCTCATAATGTTTTAGCCTCCAATGTTCCACTAGATAAAATAGATATTTGATGAGTGATTGACATGCGAACCATTATTTTTGCTTAAGTTTCACAATACAGTTTGCAAGAAAGTTGATTTTGGACAAATGGGGGATGTAAATGTAAAGAAAGGAATCTTGCTAGCCAATTTTGTTCAATTTATTAGTTATTAGTAGAAAGTTGTTATTCTTTTGTGTTTAGTGACAATAACAATGAGAAATATTAAAAGTCTATCATGATAGTTCGAAAGGGCACTCATTCGACATTTAACTTATGTTCAATCACCATGATATCTTATATTACTATGCACAACAAACTAAAAAATGTGTCATTTCACCTTTTATTTTTAGCATGTGAATATGTTGTTTTTGAGGAGACAAGCATGTGATTGTGGTTGTTATTTGCTTGATGTGAGGATAATGGTGAAAATTGTATAAGTATGTGAATGTGGGTGTTATTTACATGTGAGGAGAATGATGAAAGTTGTTCAAGCAAATGAGATCTAAAGATAATATCTTTTAAAATTAAAAGTTTATCAGTTTGTCCTCAAGATCAGGTTACAACTAATCTCTTTTATCAAAATTATTAATTCATATACTCATGCAAACACTATCATGGGTCCAAATATATGATGTTTTTGAAGCTTTTATTTCCATTTGAGTTCAAAGTAATTAATTGTTCTTTTCTGTTTAATAGATATGCTGAAAGGAACAAAGACGAGGCTTCTTCATTACTCAGTGGGGTTCAATGATTAGGATTAGGTCTCTCTAACTGAAGAACTAAGAACAATCAAAAGAAAAAAGTGGCACAAAAGGAATCGCATCTTTTAGAGACTCTTAATAAGATGAGAGAGCAAACTTAGAAGGTAAGGGCATGGAAATTGTGGCGGGTTTGAAACCAAATGGCATTAAAGAACTGGGTGATGATAAAGTGATGGTATAACATACCAAACCTTGCTGATGGTATTTATCCTAAGTGGCGCACTTATGTGCAGACAAATCCATCACCAAAAGGGAATAAGAACAAAAATTTTGCGAAAGCACAGGAATCTGCAAGAAAAGATGTAGAACGAACGTTTGGTGTACTTCAACAACGATTTACAATTATTCGAGGACCTTCTCGAATGTTCAACGTGAAGGTACTAACAAATATAATGAAAGCATGTGTTATTCTACATAACATGATTATTGAAGATGAACGTGATGATAATGACAATGTTAGCTTTGAGTATGATCAAGTTGATGATGATCTACCCAAATTGTCTCGCAATCATACAACTGAGTTTTTGGACTTCATTCAACGTCATCAACACATTAGAGATAGCACAACAATCATCAGCTTCAAGAAGATCTGATTGAACATCAATGGCTATGTTATTCTCAATCTTAATTCTAGTGACTTCTTATTTTTTTGATTTTGGAGCTTAATAGTTTTGTAATGTAAGTTATTTTCGTTTTCGGAAGTTGAATAGATATTATAACAATTCTACTTATATTTTGATAGTTTATTACTTGATTCTTCTCCCAAACCTATTTTGGTCAAAACTCGTTTGACCTGACCCGTCTATTTTATCATGTATGCTTTTAATTAATATTTGAAAATAACATATAATAAGACAAAATAGTTGTTAGTTAAGATTATAAATGTAACAAAGAGAAAAGGTATTAAAAATATAAAGATAAAGATAAAGATATAAAATGAGATTTGTGAGTTTTTTAGGTGGTGTTTGTTTTTCTAAAAAGGGTCTGCGCAGGCTCTTCTGTATGCGCCGCACAGACCACGCGCAAACATTGTCATCTGCAAACTGTTTGGCTTTTCGAACACGTTTCATTAAAAAACGTTGTTCAAGCTCTTCTTGGTGCAGATTTAGTCCAGACACTTCTTAGGTCTGCAAAGGGTTAAACACCACCACCAACCACCACCCAATGCCCACCACCACCGTCCATGACCACAGTCCACCACCACCACCGGCCACCTCCACCACCGTCCACCACCACCCACCGTCCACCACTACCACCCCTACCATCACCCATCGTCCATCACCACCCATCGTCCACCTCACCACCGTCCACCACCACGCGCTGTCTACCACCACCCACTGTCCACCACCACCCACCGTCTACCATCACCGCCACTACCATACCACCACCGTCCAGTACCGCTGTACACCACCATCAGTTTATTTTAACAGTCCGCACGTTAAAAAAACAAACACTCTTCTTCTTGCAGACTGCAGAGATTTGATGCGTCTATTCTTTTATAGATGTATTCAGATGTGATCCGCAGACTGTATCATTTTACTTTTGAAAAAACAAACTGTACCTTAGAAAATAAGATATAAATTTAAGTAATGACTGTTTTTTAGATAAAATATATGAATAATAATAAATAATCTAGTTTGAATGCTTTTAGGCACAAACATCATAGCAACGTCTAAAAATAGTCGGTCAAAAAAGCAATTGGAAAACAGTGTGCGGATGCATGTGATTTACGGTGGGTTGTGAAATGCACCAAACGATACCTGAAGAAGTGGCTGTGATCCAACGATGTGATGATACTATACACATTTCGTGGACCCCACTCAAAACCATTTTAAGAATAATACTTTTACCGTTCAATAACCGGTGAATTAATATTATGATAATTATTTTATGAAGTTTGAGTTTGGTTAAAATAAGTATTTGTATAGTATAAATAAAAATTAAAAGGTCAATGTGATGTTAATCTTTTGATATTAATTAAAGAGTTTGGTACGTTGCTTGATTTAATTTTTCGACAATCTAACTCATAAAGCAAAACAAAAACCAGATATTATTATAGTAAAATGGTGTTGTATTTGTAACTATGAAAAATGTGTTACCAACAGAACTATCTTGTTTTTATTAGCGACATGGCCCACGGAGCGTGTGCTACTGTGTTACTGCTTTTCTTTTATTGAAACAAACAACAATTCTTTCACTAGAAAAAGGCTTTTAACTGTAAAAAAAGAAGATCATACGTTTGAAGCTTTTAAGCAGATTAAATGGACATTTTACATTTGAAACATTTTAGCCAACATTAATCACATTAAATATTGAATAATTTTAAAACAGTAACACCTTTCTCTTTGAATATTCCCTTCGAAAGTGAAGATTACAATTATTATAGTACCGGATTAAGAAACTAAGCTGTTAAAATAAGAAATTTAAACATAGTTTTTATAATGATTATAATTCTTATTGATTGATAAAAATAAATAGTAACTGTGATGATCAGCACGATGAAGCCGGAATCATGCATATCAAAAAAAGTTTATTTACAGTTTTATGTGGCTTAATTAATAAAGGTCTTCGTGTAGATACAACACTAACATTTCAAAAATATTGACACGTGTTTTATATTAAAAGTAGTTGCATAAAATACGTCATTCAATTGATCAGTTAAATGTAGTAAAGACTTTCATTATAGAAGTGTGGCTATCGTTAGATCTAAAAAAAATAAAATAATAATAATAAAAAATAAATAAATAACACTAACAATAATATAGGTTAAGTAATAGTAGTAACCACGAAGTCTTCTAGTCTAGTTGTAATCTCGTGATTTGTTAAATGTGAGCTCATGGTTTGAGTCTCGTATGAGACAAAAATGCTCTGGGCTGATCATGGATGTGAAATGGATAAATTGGCTAGATTAACATAGCATATATCATCTTAAACAGGATCGTACAATTGTTATTAAGAAAGTAATAATAGTAAGAACAAATATAAAAATTAAAAGAAATAAGTAAAAGAACAAACATAATCTATTATCTATAATAAAATAAGGTTTTAAGATAACATGTATCAACATATTAGATATTTTTATTTTTATTTTCCGGACTCTCTCTTGATAAATGATAATAATATATAGTAATTATGGTATTTAAAATATTTTCAAATTAAAAAATAGATATTGTAAAAATTAAAAACTAGAATTTTCTATTATACAACACACTTTAAAATGTATATAAGATACAAAAGTTTACATGAACATGTTTTTTAAAATACGAACTATTTTAAAACCAATTTTTTAAAGTTTTATAAGGATAATTCTTTTTTTAAAATGAAATTAAAAGAAAACAAAATGCTATTAAAAACAATAAAAACAATAAAAAACACAAAATCTTATAAAATGAAAGTCTAAAATGATACAATTTTTGTTTTTATCTAAAGTACTTACTTATACGTAATTCAATCATATATTATCTAAAAATATGATTTTATAATTCTCAATTTTATTACAAACTATTTAATTAATTATTTATTTAACTCATGTATTGAAAGTCAGAAAATTCTCTCTTGATAATCAGAGAGATTTCATATTATTATATACATGATTACAATGTTAATTACATGGAGAAATACAAGGAAAGGTATAACAATAATTTGACTTTATAATAGATACTATATTCACATGTGATTAAGAGTAATTGTAGGAGTAACCGGTGGTGATGATTGACATAGTTTGTTATCCCCCCTGCAAGCGAAATGGCGGTGGTTGAACTCGTAGTAAGTCTCGAAATTGCTCAAATAGTGGCCGTGGAAAGCTTTTAGTGAAAATATTCGCAAGTTGAAGCTTGGTAGGAACGAACTTGGTGTGTAATTTTCCGGACATAACTAGTTCTCGAACAAAGTGATAATCTAAGTCGATGTGCTTGGCCCGTTTGTGAGAAACCGGATTTTGACTCATGAATAAGGCACTTTTGTTATCGCATAAAAGGGTTGGTCGGCTAGGTGGAAGAGCATGAAGTTCCTGCAACAAATGAGTGATCAAAACAATTTCGGCGGCGGCGTTTGCCATCACCCGATATTCAGATTCACAGCTTGACCTTGACACCGTGGGTTGTTTCTTAGCACTCCATGAAACTAAGTTGCCACCCAAGAAAATTGAGTAGCCGTAAGTTGATCTTCATGTCTCGATACATCGTGCCCAATCTGCATCCCAATAACCTAAGATGGAAGGAGTTGTAGGACATGTAAACACTAACCCACAAGAGATAGTTCCCTTGACATAACGAAGTATCCTTTAACCAACTAGAAGTGTTTTTCAGTAGGTGAATGGAGGTGTTGACAGGCTTGATTGACCGCATATGACAAGTCGGGTCGAGTGATGGTTAAATATTGAAGTGCTCCAACAAGTGAGTAGTATAGGGTGGGATCAGAATAAGGGATGCCATCTTTGGTGAAGGTGTCGGATGTGGAGAGAGGGGTAGGAACAGGTTTAGCGTCGGTTAGGCCAGCTCGAGTGAGAATATCGTTTGAATATTTTGTTTGAGTGAGGAAAAGTCCTTTGGGATTATGAACAACTTCAAGACCAAGAAAGTAGTTTAAAGAGCCAAGATCTTTGATAGCGAATTCCTGATGTAGATGATTGGTGAATGTGCTGAGTAACCTGGATTTATTACCTGTAAGAATAAGATCGTCCACTTAAACAAGAAGGTACATGATGGAATTTCCATGACGAAAAATAAAGAGGGATGGGTCTGCTCGACTACATTTGAAACGGTAGGACAAAAGGAAGGTGCTAAGCCGGTGAAACCAAGCTCGGGGAGCTTGTTTAAGGCCGTAGAGAGCCTTGTTAAGCTTGCAAACATGATTGGGAAATTGCGGGTCCACAAATCCAAGAGGTTGCTCCATATAAACGGTTTCAAAGATGCGACCATTGAGAAATGCATTGTCCACATCAAGTTGTTTAAGAGACCAACCGTTGATGACAGCCAATGAGAGAACAATACGAATGGTAGATGCTTTCACGACGGGACTAAATGTATGATTAAAATCAAGTCCCGGTATTTGAGTAAAGCCTTGAGCGATGAGTCTCGCTTTATATCGATCAAGCGATCCATCAGGACGGTATTTGATTCGAAATACCCATTTGGAGCCGACAATATTTGTAGATGAAGGTCTTGGCACAAGGGTCCACGTGTAATTTTTGTGAAGAGCATTATATTCAGTTTGCATTGCATGAATCCAATGTGGATTTTTGGAAGCACTTTTGTAACCCTTTGGAATTATGGTGGTGAGTAGGGCAGCATGAAGGCAAGATTGCATGGCAGTAGCAAGATAGGAGATGTGTTTGAGGTTGGGTTTGAAAGTACCAACTTTGGAGCGAGTAATCATGGGGTGAGATTGTGAGGGAGGTGACGGGGCCGAGGACGAGGAAGAGGAGGTAGATGGCTTAGGAGAGATTATGGATGAAAACGGAGGGTGTTAGGGGATGGTGCCGAGGATGAGGGTGTGGATGGTGGTGGTGAGTTATCGTTTGTAGTAGAGGATGGGTGTGGATGAGTAGCAGAATGATGGTCATAAATGGAACACGATGTAGCAGAGGTGGGTGTTGTTGTTTTGGGTGGTGGAGATAATGGAGGAGAAAAAGATGTAGGTTCATTAAATTTTGAAAGAAACAGGTCAGCAATGTTGGTGTGCGAGAAGCTGCGCACATAAGGAAAGAAATTTTCATCAAATCGAGCATGTCGGGTCACATACATACGTGAGGATGCGGGGTCAAAGCATTTGTATCCTTTGTATTGAGGGGCATAGCCTAAGAAGATACAAGGAATGCTTCGCGGTGCAAGTTTGTGCGGAGCATAATCACGTAGGTATGGATATACACAACATCCGAAAACACGAAAGTTAGTGTAAGTGGGTGTTATGGAAAATAGTAGCTCAAAATGTGACTTTTCATTTAAAACCTTTGTGGGAAGACGATTGATGATGTACGTAGCGGTACTAAAGGCATCGACCCAATGAGTGATGGGGACATGTGTATGAAAGAGCATGGCTAAACCGGTTTCGACGATGTGACGGTGCTTTCTTTCTGCATGACCGTTTTGAGGAGCGATATATGGACAAGAGAACTGGTGAAAGGTACCATTGTCAGCAAAGATTTTCTGCACAATTTTATTAGTGAATTCTGCACCGCCATCACTTTGAAAGACCTTTATTTTGCGTGAAAGTTGGGTTTGAACTAAACGCAAAAAGGTTTGAAGAACCGTATAAAACTCAGTTTTGGTTTTAAGAGGATATAACCATGAGAATCTAGAGTAATCATACATAAACATAACATAGTATTTGTAACCATCTTTGCTAATTATTGGTGAGGGTCCCCATAGATCACAGTGAACAAGATCTAGGGGATGAGAAGCATGTTTTTCATTTGCTTCAAATGGTAACTTGTGAGCTTTAGCAAGTTGACATGGAGAGCATAAATTAGGCTTCGGTAAAATTGATGTAAAAGATAAACAACCAAGTCTTTTTAAAATAGAAATGGTATCAAATGCAACATGACCCAAACGATTGTGCCACAATTCAAATGAGGCTTTATTTGACGAAATGGAAGCAGTAAAAGCAAAAGACGTGTCCCGAAGCACATAGAGACCGTTTTCACACCGACCTTGAGCGAGAGGCTGGCTTGTTTTGCGGTCCTGAATCATAAAGAATGAATTAGAGAATAACACATTAATAGGATAATCATGTGTCAACTTGCTGATGGAAAGGAGATTTCGGGTCAAAGATGGAACAACTAAAACATCGTTTAATTTAACATGTTTATGAAGTGAGACACATCCTTTATGAGTAATTGGTAATGAATGTCCATTGCCAAAGTAACGGATGTAGTTCCTGTATAAGGAGAAAATGATTGAAGATTACCAGTGTTATCAGTCATGTGGGTATCGGCTCCGGTGTCGGCTATCCAGTCGGGTTCATCATCATTTGATACATGACACTGAGCATGAAAAACTCTAGCAATGCCTTCACTGTCCGAAGCCGATGCCACAAAAGAGGAGAGTTTTGGGCATTTGTTAGCGTAGTGTCCGTTGGTGCGACACAATTGACAATGGGGTGGCTTACGGGTTCCTTTGGAGTGATTTGGTCCACGGTTGTAGGAGCTGGATCCATTAGGTCCAGATTTAGATCGATTAGCGGATGAGCCGGAGGGTCGATGATTGTTTTGTTGAGCAATAAAGGCCACACCAGGAGGAATGGGTGGATGAAGAGTAAGGAGAAATTGTTCTTGGCTTTCCGCTTTGGTGAGCAGTCCATGGAAGGAAAGAGGGTCACGAGCGGTGCGAATAGCAGTGGACCAACTTTCAAATGTGGAACCGAAACCACATAGGAACCAATTTGTTTTGGCTGTGTCGCTTACAGGATGACCGATGGCCGATAGTTGATCACAGATGGCTTTAAACTTACGGCGATATTAAGCAACTGTAGATGATCCTTTGGTTAACTGGCGAAGATTATCACGGAGCAGATGCACCGTTCTGAGGAGGTGTTGCTGTAGGCTGCCTCTAGGGCAGTCCAGATTTGACGAGCAGTTGAAAGGCCGAGTATCTCAGCAATGGCATCTTCGGTAAGAGAGGAGTTGAGGATGAGAACAGCTTGTTGATCAGAGACAAGCCATGTTGAGTGATTGGGATTGGGTTGTTCTTTTGAATCAAGGATGATAGTTTTTGAAGGAGGAGGGATAGAACCATCGACATGGCCGAGAAGTTCCTGATTAGCAAGGAGGGGAAGGAGTTGATTGCGCCAATAGAGATAGTTGGTGGAGGAGAGTTTGATAGTAAGCATGTGGAGAATGGTTGCCATGGGAAGTTTGGTTTCGGTGGTGGAAGAAGAGGTCGACATGGTTGGGCAGGGAAGAAGAAGAGGATTGATGAGAGGATCGATTAGGCTGATACCATGAAAGTCAGAGAATTCTCTCTTGATAATCAGAGAGATTTCATATTATTATATACATGATTACAATGTTAATTACATGGAGAAATACAAGGAAAGGTATAACAATAATTTGACTTTATAATAGATACTATATTCACATGTGATTAAGAGTAATTGTAAGAGTAACTGGTGGTGATGATTGACATAGTTTGTTAAGAGTGATATTTGAACTCATGACATACACATATTTACATGTTATTGCACTAAGTATCATATGATTAAAGAATTACATGAGGTGAATCTTTAAATGATATGGAATTAAGTGAAGCTGTTCACCATACTGTGTTAGGATTTCGACATTTCAATTATTTAAATTATAAAGTAAATCATGAATAATCAACTTCCTGAATTATTTGGGAAAGTTAATCAATCAAAGCGGCTGGCACTTTTAGAAAATTAGCCATCGAGTGACATACGGTAAGGCTTCATTCTCAACATTTCTCATGGTTAGGTTTACACATCATAGCATAAAATATAATAATATTGTCATAAAAAGCAAATAGTTACATTGCCTGTTTGCTAAAAAAAATAGATTATGCGGACGAAGTGCCTATTGATTACGAGCAACCATTTGAAGCTTTGGACAAAGTTAAACTAGCCAAACTCGAGCTGTCATAAGTTTAATGAGTCAAATAGGGAAAAATAAGTATGCAAACAAAAAAAGGAATACAAAATTGTTTCAAATTCTTTTTCATAATTTACTAAAAATAACATGTGAAGAAACTTTAATATGTAAAATATTATTGAGGTATTTAAAGGACTTTTGTAAAAATTAAGTGGACGTTTGGTTCGTGGAATTTGTTGAAACTAGAATTAGAATTGGAATTTGAATTGAAATTAGAAGAAATTGTATCTGCGATTCAATAATTTTCAAAGAATTTAGAATTTAATGGAATTGAATCTATAAAGTGAATTTAAATTCCAAATGCATTTTAGTGATAAAACACTCATAAAGGAAGTGGAATTTATCACTCATTGCAAACCGGCACCACCTCCATGACCATTGATCATCGCCGCTACATAACACCAACCACTGCCGTCGTCACCGCCTACAATCGACCGCGACCACCAATCGTGCTTGTTGCCGAAAACCAACCTTACCCCACCGCCGCCATCAACCGATCACGCCGGTCGTCGAGAACCGGCACTCTCCGTCGAGCCCGTCTAAGCCGACGCGGTTCGGCAGTGGCGATTGGCGGTGGGGGCGGCGGGGGGGCGGCGGCGGTCGACGGTCGATGATCATGGGGGTCGGCGTTGTGCGGCGTCGGTTGCGATCGGGGCGACGACGGCCGGGGCTCCGATGGTCGGCAGTAATGTGCGTCGGGTAGGGCCTGCGGTAAGGGGCGTCGGCGGTCAGGGGCGTCAGCGGTCAGGGGCGTCGGTGGTCGGGGGCGTCGGTGGCGGATGGGGTCTGCGGCGGTCGGTGTCAGCGGTCGGAGGTCGGTGGCAGTCGGTGGCGGTGGTCGGAGGTCGGAGGTCGGCGGCGTTGGCGAGGGTCGTTGGTATTGTCGTTGGCGGTGGGCGGGGTGGTAGGTGGCGGTCGGTGGAGGACGCAGGGGTCGGTGGAATTTGAAATCCTTTAATATTTGGAAGGATTTTAAAATCATTCATTTGAAGGAATAAATTCAAATTCCAATTTCAAATCCTTTCGCAACCAAACACGTTAAGAACTTAATTCAAATTCCAATTCAACAAATTGCTACCAACCAAACACAATGACTCATAAAATTCAGATTTCAATTTCATTGAGTTTCATTGAATTTCTGCATACCAAACACCCTCTAAAAACATATTGGTTTTTTTTTGGTATTTACCATTGAAATATACATTAAGTTTTGATAGTTGAAATGTAATGCCTTCAATTTTTGCATCTCTTCGTTGAATGTGTTTGTATAAATTATTAATAGAGCAAAAAACTTTGTTCATCAGATCGTCAGCATTTCGAAAACTTAAGTTATATTAAAATAAAAGAAAACTACAAGGACCAAAGGTGTCATTTAGCTATAACACATGAACATTAAATTGAGAGGGATAAAGTGTAAACTGAAAATTAATATAACTCGCTCAAACCCTAAGTAATCATTGGCCAACCGAACTCTCAAACCTTTACCACCATCGAAGAGAAGCAAACCGATTGAACTCAAGAGCAAGCTCGCTTATCTCGGTCCCTGGTAGCATCGTCTCTCGTATACGTTGGAACGAAAGTTCTTGGTTTAGATCGCACATTGATTAGATATTACAATTTTAATTATAGGGTTATGGTGCGGTCATTGTTACACGGATGTACAATCACGACTTGTTCTCTCTTAGTAGATTCCTAGTAACGAGGAAGTTGTATTCATACGGTTAATCTGTATTAACACTACTTAGAATTATTGTTTGTATTCTTTATGTATGTCTTTATTATTTATGGGCGTAATGTGTAAATTATTGTATTATTTACACTTGTTATGCACTCCATCAGTGGTAAGGATAGTTCAATTATTGTAATGGTATCAAAACTATCTGTGATCAGTTATCTGCCATTGGCCAACCTGTTGAAGAATCTGACAAAACTCACTGGTTTCTCTATTGGACTAGGGCGTTGTTTGAGACGTTTTCCACTGCCATTCTTGCATCTAGACAACCACCAAACTTTCGGGATTTACTTGCTCAAGCCGAGGGACATGAACTATTTCTTCGTCGTTGCATGGATCGACCTCGCCCTTGGTTGCTTTCACTGCTGCTAGTCGCTCATCTGGGCCTTTTAAGAAGCCCCCACCCCGGCCCATTGCCAACTATGTCGTAAAGATGGGCACTACGCAAATGAGTGTCCACATATGGCAACTTATGCAACCCATGCTCCAAGCTCTGACTCTGATATGGCAAAAGCATTTCATGCCCAGGGCCATGTCTCTTCCTCGACCCCAGACTGGTTTGTTAACTCCGAGGCTACCGATCATATGACATCTTCTCCGGACAAAGTCTATCAACCGACATTGTACTCTAGTAATGATATAGTTGCCTTTGGTAATGGTAATACTCTTCCAATTTCACACACTGGTTGGTCCACCATTAACGATCACATTCATTTACGTAACGTTTTGGTCGTTCCAAATCTTACCAAAAATTTACACTCTATTAACAAGTTAACAACCGATAATTATATGGATGTTTTATTTTCACAACCGTATTTTTATATCCAGGATCAAGCCACAAAGTGGGTGCTAGCTCAAGGACGATGTGAATGGGGTTTTTGTGTTCTAAGTAATAACTCTCAAGCTTTGGTGGCCACATCTTGACCAAAGGCATCGTATGAACTTTGGCATTCTTGACTAGAATACGTGTCTTTTGACACTATTTCTTTGTTGAATAAGTTGGGAAATTTTTCTGTTACATCAATTTTACCGAAACCTATGTTATGTCAACTTGTCAAGTTGCATAATCACATTGATTACCATTTATTCAAAATGAAAAGCGGGCTCTACATCCATTATATTTGACTCACTGTGATTTATGGGGTCCGTCACCCGTTTGCTCAATTGATGGTTATAGTTATTATGTCATTTTCATTGACGATCTCTCAAGATTTATGAGGTTTTACCCACTAACTTCCAAGTCCAGCTACTATGATGTCTTCAACATATTTCTAAAATTTGTACAAACCAATTAATCATGCAAACTAAAGGTTTTTTAAAGTGATGGAGGCACTGAATTTATTAATCACAACTCAATCACCTATATCCCAATTACAACTAACCACATTCCTCAATGATACACCTACAACTACTAGCCCATCTCCTTCACCAGCCCCAACCCCATCTTCTAATCATAATAACCTGTCTCATAACAATCCTTGTGGGCTATGCCATGAAGCCCAAATGCGACCAATATCCCTTTTGTCTCACCCACATAATCCTGACATCACCCTACCTACAACTACTATTTCCCCACCTTCCCAAAAAGACCAAGCATCTCCTATGGCCTAACAATCTACTACCCAACTCACAAACCAATTCCTTGACCAACCCAATCCACAGCTAACCAACCCAGTGATCCAATCGGCCCTTGCTGCAGGATTTGACTCTAAACCGGCTCAGCCTACCGATACACCACAACCACCATCGTCGTTGCCGCCATATCCCGATCATCTGATGCTTACTCGTGCAAAGTCTAGGATCCTTAAGCCAAAACATTAAGCCAACCTTGTACACATTCAATCTCATGGGCTTTACTCAGCCTTATTCGCTACTACTGATCCCAAAAAATTTCAAACTGCTGCCAAAAGTCCCACGTGGATGGCTAACATGCAAAAGGAAATGGTGCCCTCAATTAAAATAACACATGGACACTTATTCCTCGACCTAGGAATCATAACGTGGTTGGATGCAAATGACTTTTTTCGTACAAATATACGTGCAGATGGAACTATTGATCATCATAAGGCGTGTTTAGTTGCTGAAGGGTTTAGTCTGTCAGATGGTAAAAGACTGAATTGAATATTATTGATAGATTTGGTTACAATATATAGAGAATATAATACAAACCCTAAAACCTAACTGGGCCCGTGAGCTCATACTAATAACCCTAATAATATTGTCTAATACTCCCCCGCAGTCGTAGCGAAAGTAACCTGATGCTATGACTGAGAAACAAAAAAAAACATAAAACAATAATAATAAGATAAACATGCTTCGATCGACTTGACTATCCAAACTATTGCCGACAAACAATATTGTGATTGATGTTGTCATCCATAATTTAGTTGATTGTGCTATCCATAGTTTGCTTGATACTTCATGGTTCTTGATTCTTGAAATAATAAATTGAGACCCGGAGACCGTAGTCGTTGGTAATGTCTCAAAGCTGGCAAGCGGCATTCTCTTGGATCCATAGATCAAGAGATGACATAAGTAGATATAACAAAAAATAAAAGAAAGCAAGACAAGTGACCGTGTTTAGGTGGCGGTCTCTTGGATCCGTAGATCTAAGAATAATAGAAATATTTAATCAAACCGTAGTTTGAGATCGGCGGCCGTGGACCGTGGTCCTTGATGCGGCTAAAACACCGATAAACGGAAAAATAAAAAGAACAAAGAAAACATAGTAACTGCTGCATATTGGGAGCCATAATCTAGAAACAAACCAAGAGAATGGATGTGAACGAACCAAGAGAATGTATATAGGTAATAGGTTTGAATCCACAACCGATAACGAAGCTTTATTAAACATAAACTAGAAAATAGATAAGAACGAAACAGAAGACGAAGGTGGGACAGGGCGGCAGCGGTGGCGGCACACCGCCCTGTCTAGGGTTTGAACTCGATGGCGACGGCTATGGTTTGTATGTTTTTGTGGTGGTGCAGCGGAGAAGAAGGTAAACATAACCCTAGGGCTTTGATACCATGTCAGATGGTAAAAGACTGAATTGAATATTATTGATAGATTTGGTTACAATATATAGAGAATATAATGCAAACCCTAAAACCTAACTGGGCCCGTGGGCTCATACTAATAACCCTAATAATATTGTCTAATACAGTCAAGTTTCAGGGTTAGATTATTTTCACACTTTTAGCCCTGTTGTTAAAGCCTCCACCATACTTATTATCCTATCTTTAGAGGTCATCAATAAATGGAGGCTCCATCAACTAGATGTTAATAATGCTTTCTTTATGACAACTTGGGTGAAGCACATGGAACAACCCCCTAGATTTCACGACCTTGAATTTCCTAATCATGTATGTCGCCTCAACAAAGCTCTCTATATTCTCAAACAGGCTGCGCGAGCTTCGTTTCATCGCTTAAGCAGCTTTCTACTTCAAATAGGTTCATGTGTAGTCAGGCTGACCCATATTTATTTGTCTTAAAAAAGGATTCTTTCATTATGTATCTTCTAGTGTATGGTGATGACTTGATCCTAACGGGAACCAAGAAACAACCATTCGCTCCTTCAAAAGTAAACTTGATAAAGAATTTTCCATAAAAGACCTCAAAAAATTGAACTATTTTCTTGGACTTGAAGTCATTCATACATTCGATGGTTTGTTCATTAGTCCAAATATGCGCATGATATTTTGGAACATGCATCTCTTCTTGATGTTAAACTGGTTTCCACGCCTCTTGCAACCAACTCGGTTTTAACTACTAGTGGGGATCTTTTCAAGGATCCAACTCACTATCGTTCTCTGGTTAGGGCTCTATAAGACATATCCTACACTATAAATCAAGTAAGTCAGTTTTTGCAACCTCCAACCAATGATCATTATCAATGTGTAAAAATGATTCTTAGATATATTAAGGGTTACTTTATCCTTTGGCATCACCTTCTCAAAACCCACAACCACTGCATCCTTGGATACTCTGACTGGGAAAGGTGTATTGAAACAAGGCGATCCACCTACGGCTACTCTATCTTTTTAGGTGGAAACAGTGTATCTGGAGTGCCAAGAAACAACCTACTATAGCTCGTTCTAGTTGTGAATCAGAATATAGAGCCATGGCAAATATTGTGGTCAAAATTATCTGGATAACTCACTTACTCAGAGAACTTCATGCTCTTCCTGCTCAGAGACACACTCTTTTGTGTGACAACCAAAATGCAATTTTTCTTACATAAAACCCTGTTTCTCAAAAATGAGCCAAGCATATAGAACTTGATTATCACTTTATTTGGAAACTTGTATCTTTCGGTAAACCTCACACTAAGTTTGTTTCAACCAAGCTTCAAGTGACTAACATTTTTATCAAAAGTCTCCCTCGACATTAATTTGAGTTCTTTCGGTAAATACTTCGCATCGAACCACCATCGTTTCAATTAAGGGGGGATATTAGCACTACTTAGAATTATTGTTTGTATTCTTTATGTATGTCTTTATTATTTATGGGCATGATGTGTAAATAATTGTATTATTTACACTTGTTATGCACCCATCAGTGGTATGGATAGTTCAATTATTGTAAATCTGAATATGTATGGTTCTCGACTAGGGTTGTGAAATGACATGTTTGAACGGATTATAGTCGGTTGGGGCGGTGGATTTGTGTGTGTGTATGGTTGTGTGTGCGTATGTATCACACCGCCACCAGAGGTGAGATAGTAAACAGATTTGTTTACCAGACCTAACATAAATAATTCATATCATAACTTGAACAAATATGCTAGGCCCAACACCTAGCAACAAGTGCAGAATATCATATGTCTAGTATAAAACCATAAGGTCATGGTGTTATTAAATTGTCTACACCACGAATCCACGTGCGGGGTTTTACCGCGAGGCGTGTGACATACCAGGATCTCAGTCATTAGTTACTCAGAACGACTCTATATGAACAAATAATCAAAATCAGAGTTTAACTTTAATATATGCGAAAGCGTTTAATAAACCAGAAAGACCAAAGTAAAACATTATAATGTAAAATGCCCAAACACACGCGCCCAAAGTAATACCAACAAATACTTAAATGTTTAATAACCAAACCAAAACAAGTTTCAATCATGCTGACAACTACAATGATGCTGACCCGTGCATGTGCTCCTAGGCAATGGTAACCTCAACCTGAGAATAGCATACTAAAAGAGTCAACACAATGATTGGTGAGTTCAAGAGTTTGCGTTAATCATAAAACAGTAACAGTTGCAAAACATAAGAGGTGTATTGAAATAGATAGCTAGTCTATGTTCATCAGTAATAATCATAGTGATTTCACGATTAAAGCTGAATGTGTTTCGTTTGTTGCCTCCCGTCACGACTTACCAGATCCTGACGATTCGTGTTAGGACAAAATTGCACCCGTTTGACCTCGAGTCTCACAGGTGGGGCTCGTCAGACCCAGTAGTACTACCCAAGATTTCCTGCTAATCATCATTATTAACAATCAGAAAGTGTGAGGACTTTCATGGTATTCAACACTATATTATACTATACACAACTTATAATAGTAAAGTGTTTGTAAAACCAGTATGCTATCTCCCCTAAAAGAGAGTATGAAAAAGAGTAGGGCATGAACTCACCTGGTGTGCACAAGCAATAACCTAAGAGCTTAACTTGGAAAGAGAGTGGAAAGACAACCTTCAGAGGTCACCTAGAACACGCAAGTACATAAGTACGTGTACACAGAATCATAATGAAACCCTAAGTGCTCTATAAACCAAAGGACTCAAGGTTTTGGAAAAACCAGACACATTGACCCAGTTGACCCGTTTGACCCGTTGGTGACATTATAGCTAAAAATCCATTTAAATCAAACATACGGTTCATCACACATGATTATCATGTAAGTTGTTCACATATATCATTTCATTAACCACATGTACTTCCTAGATCATCATAAAACCAGATTTTCATACAAGTCATACGAATCTCAAACAATCATCATGTTTAATTATATCATAACCCATGCATCATACACAGAATCAAATCATGCACAACATGCCATGTGAAGCCACTCACCACTTCACACCCTAAACCCTGCCAATCCTACTAAGTAGGGGCCTCAGATTCGCACGCGTGTATAACAATCATCATCACACTAATCAACAGAATTCATACCAGCCAAAATACTCCACAGTGATATATTACAATCCAAACAATAGTCCTATCATTACCCATATGACCCATCATCATGTATACCCACAAAGAGACCAAATCTTTCAATTAACCAATTAAGCATTCATACAACCCAAACAATACATTCCACCACATTAGAATTCATCCATGAACATACTAGCATGATCCTAACGTCACAAACATGCCCAAATCATCATATTCAAGATTTTGTACAAATAAAGTTTCCTTTTTGGGAAAGTGCATCCCAAAATCTATCTAACACCCAATACATTCATGATTTCATTAACAAAATACCAATTCAAACTCATGCTATCATCTAGACATGTTCTACACATCAAATCATTACGATTCATCAATCTTCAAAACCAAAAGTTTCTACTTTTGGTAACCTATGAACTACATCATTCATTCTTAGGTTTCTAGCATCAATATCATCAATCTAACATCCATATATCATCACAAACATATTAACAACATCAATTCATCATCCAATAATCATGTTCATGCAAATAAAGTTACTATTATTAGTAACATATGAACAACGCATCAAAATCGCAATTTTCTTGCACAATCCACGTAAACTAGCATATATACAATCTAACTAATATCACATAATCATCAAATAACCCAAAATCGACATCCAATTCATCCAAATCGAACTACAACTCTCGGCCATAACACATGAAAAACCCATAAAAATCTAACCTTTAAATGTGTAATGGACAAGATTCGATGCTTCTAACGTGTTCTATTGCTTGTATTCAATCAAATCCGATGGTTTCTTGCTTGTTCTTGGTCGATTTCGCAAGTGTGTGTGTGTTTGAAGGTGAGTCGCGGCCGAGGGTTGGGTGGGGGGCTAGGGTTATGTTTTTTTTTTATATTTAATTAACCATAATTACCATTTAAACCCCTAAGGTTTTACATTTTATTAAAACTAAGCTTTTAATTACTTTTTAAAAGGTTTTAACTTACTAATATAACAATTATTAATTAACAATAATAATCATATGCATTATTTTCACTAGTCACAAAAATACACGAATTAAATACACACGTTGGCACGTTACAAGATAAAATCCACAAATAATATTTAAATCGCGTAAGCACAACTAATAACCAATATTATTAGTTAAATAATTATCTGTTTATCATACTAATCATTATTAAGTCACCTACGTTCAACGACAACTAGTGTGTGCTCACGACACGTGTATGCAAGACTTAACGGAACTAACGGAGTTTGGTAACGGAAAATTACCGGATGTCACATAAGTAAATTGTCTTAAAATATCAAATTGTTTCATCATTGGTTGGGATAACTAGCGGGACCATTCGACTTCAATCCAAGTCAACGTGCATCTACCCCAATGGCTATTTTCCTGAAATACATGCTTAAAACTATTTGATCAACAAGAATGCCAGTGAGAACTCGCGAGTATTTAAAAACACTTAAATAATCTTAAACATGATTTTTATAAAATATTTTATTAGCAAGTGTACTGAACATAAATAAGCCGCAGCTCCAAGCCTATACTAGGCACACTGCCATACATGTACAATGCCCTAGTCATTTATAGTTATTATCCCATGTCCATATCCCCATGATCGAACATATTTTCTTAGTAAACATGCATGCATTAGTGAATCTTCTCACTGCACGAGGGGGCCTCCCAAAATAGATCTATCCACATTACTAATGGCTCTATCCAAAGTTAATGGAGTGCTCTTACCATGATATCTTAAAATGAAGAAATAATCCTTTTTCTAGTACACTGCTATAAAAGCATGCATTCATCCCCAAAATATAAAGCAAAAATGGGAATTGAAAAACACGAGACTCACAGAATATTATGGTTCCGGTCACTGTAATGCTTACTGTATCCAGGTAGGTGCTGCTACAACGCCTGCCTATTATTATTAGCTTAGCATTAGCCTAAACTAACTATATGCACACACAATACGCCTTAGACCTTCATTATTACGATTAGCTTTATTGTATAAGGAATTATTACTTTGATAAGTTTCTACTTTTAGGAAACTCTATTTAGTGAGTTGTCATATGTTTAAGCTATTCATTCATCACCTTATTAATTATTATTTATTTATTTTATTTTATTTTAAATTAGAATAGTTTAGTTTGGGAGGTGAAAAAGAGTATGGTGCTGACACATGACATATAGTATAATCAATTATTATAATTAGGTAAATGTTTTACTATTTAATCATGTTCTTATATTTAAATAAATTGTACACTACTTTTTAAATATGTTTTTATCATGGTTTTAAGAGATGCGAAGTTGATAGTAATTTAAAATCAAGTACTTAGAAAAATAAAACTAAAAAAAATTATTTTGTGTGCATAAACATACCCATTATATATTTTATAAATATATATTACCATTTTCCAAATATATCATCACTTTCCAGAAATGCCGCCCACTTAATTGAACATGCGGTAGTTTTTTAAAGTGTGTTGTCATTTTCAAAAAGTAATATTAAAAAAAAAATCAAAAAGTTTGATAAAAAAAAAGCAATGTTTTTAGGAGAATAACACTTAGTCAATAGTTACTTTATGAATTTTGCATGTGAAATGACTATTTTTATAATTTTCACTTTTCAAATGAGTAAATGAGTTTATGCGGGAGAACTTTTGTGAGATGAAATCTGGTGATGACACGTGTCCATAAGTGTAATATTTTATTAGGATCAGATATATATCTCATGTATCTATTTTAAATAGCGTTTACGCTTTTATCATCATGTGGTACACTTTTATTCATTGTATAACTTATACGATATTTTATATTGTTATTATTCTTTGTTGTTATATCATGATTTGTTTTGGGCTAATCATATTCATGCATTACCTAGAACTTATAGTGGACTATTTCATCAAATTCTTAAATTGTAAAGTTTTATTTTATCAGGTTCATGTCCTACTTGGTATATTTAGTAAGCATTATAAATTATTTAAAAAGTTTAAAACATATATGATTTTTGGGTGGTTGTTACAATATGGTTGTGTATTTTCTGCACGTATGGTGAGGGTGTGATGGTTGTGTGTAGGGTTTAGTGTGTTTGTTCGATATGGTAAAGATGAGCACAAAGCATGAGGGTGTTTGTGTGTGTGAGTTTGATGCATGCTACTTAATCCAATTAAGAGTATGGATGTGAAGCTCTTTTCAAAAGTTTTGTATATATGTAAATCCTAACTATGTATTTGGTTCATCTAATCGAAAGTGATCCATGGTTATGATCATGCATGCATGTGTGCATGTGTTGTGTACGCGAGAGGGATGTGAGCTTCTAAACGGACAAGAACACATGCAGTAGCTGTATAGGTTTAGGTATAGACTTCTTTAATTGAAAGTCACATGTATGTGTGTGCTAATTTTGTAGAAAATCTTGATGGGGAGGTCAAGTAGGGTCCATCGAAAGTGTGTATCCAATATATATATGTGTGTGTGCGTGAGTTGGATGCATGGATATGTGGTGTGCGTGTGTGTGTATGGTGTGTGTGGGTTTAAGGTAAGAGTGCATGTATATGTAACAATATGTGCATGTATGTATATATAGCATGTATGTATGATAATGTATTTATATGAATGCATGTGCTAAGAGTATCTTGATTTGTATTGTGAGTATGTAATGGAGAGTGGAACGTACATCAACCCAAGCCAATGCTAAATTAAAAGAGAACATAAAGTAAAAGATAAAGGTTATTCATCTTATAATTGACTAATGATAGGCGAATTGGTTTGTGTTTAGATGACACTCTAGTAAAGACTTTCTACTTTCAAACGCACGTGCTAACACTAAGGTGAGTTGTAGATGCCTCATTTATAGTATTAAAGTGTTACGAGTTGGTTATACATATCATAAACGCACTTGCTCACTATTTATGAAAAATAGTTTTATGAATTGGTAAAGGTTAAAACATATATTAAGGTTTACATCTATCTATGAAAAAGATATTTTATTGATGGAAAGTATGTCATTTCTTACAAAAATCCTTCAAAAGATTAAATGTCACGATACAACTTTTACTTGTATGGATTTAAATGAATAATGAAACTGACAGTTAATGGAATCGTGTATGTTTTATGTTGTGCATTGTCTAAGTAGCCAAATGGAAATATGGATATGAAGTCTTGCATTAGTGTGATGATGGAAATCGTGATCATAGTGTTATTTTAAAATTCTTACCACCGTAATTGTAAAATTCGACGGCGTGTGATTATGTAACAGTCTTTTCAGGCAAACTACTCCGGTGCCACTACGTATCGAAAGATAAAAGTGGGACCTACCTGATCTTTTTCAAAAGACATGTGCCGAAACCATCCTATCTACCGAATTGCCCCATTCGATAGATACCCAGTTTTACCTAGTTATCTACTGATTTGTGATATTCCGTATATACCCAATTATCTAATGATTTACGATGTTCAGCAGATACTCTGTTATCTATGGATTGGTGATTTTCGGAAGATACCAGTGTTACCCATTTTATCAATAAAGCATTTCTTCACAAATTTATCAGATATCATTAAGTAAATCATTTAATTATTCAAAGTTTATCATTCCAATAGCATATATAAGATATTTAAATCTTGTTTCCTCAAAAGCGTTTGTGAAAAGATCTGCATATTGTTCATTTATATGGACTTTAATTAAAATATGATTTTTTTTGCACAATCAAATGATACCTTATGTCAATGTGCTTTGTCTTTGAATGTTGGACATAATTGTTGGTGATTGAGATGGCACTGTTGTTGTCAATGTGAATTGGGGTGTTCATGAAGGTTACTCCATAATCTTTAAGTTGATTTTGGATCCATAATACATGAGCACAATAACTAGATGCATCAATGTACTCTGCTTCAGCAATTGATGTAGAGACACAGGTTTGCTTTTTGAATTACCATGAAACCAATCTTCCCCTTATAAATTGACATTATCCTAAGGTGGACTTCTTGTTGATGTTGCATCCTCCATAGTCACTATCTGTATATCCATAGAGATTGAAGTCGACACTCTTAAAGTATCATAATCCTTACCTATGTTCCCCCTTAAGATACTTTAGAATTCTCTAGCAACCATTAGATGTGACACCTTTGGAGCAGTTTGGAATCTTGAACAAAGGCATGTGGCAAACGTGATATCTAGTTTGCTGACAGTAAGTTACATAAGAGATCCAATGATGGCTCTGTACTTCTGCTGATCAACTGCTTCCCCCCCAAAGATAGGAGTTAATTAACATGTCTTAGACATGGGGGTTTTTGCAGCCTTAGCATCAATAGCTTGAAATCTTACTAAGATGTCCTCAACATACTTAGAGTGATTTATGAAAATACCATCAGAGTTTTGTTTGATTTACATCCCTAGAAAGAAAGTGAGCTCTCCTATTGAACTCATCTCAAACTTTGAATTCACGAGACTTTCAAAGGCTTTGCGCAAGCTCCTATTTGTAGACCTATATATGATATCATCTGCATATACTTGTACCAATATGATCCTCTAGTGTATCCATTTTTCAGGTGAAAGGTAGAGGGTGTCTCATATAATTTCCTTAGAGCTTGATGAAGACCATAAAAGGCTTTATCAAGTTTGCATACATGATCTGGATACTTAGGGATCTTCAAAGCCAGGAGGTTGGTAGACATAAACTTCTTCATCAATCTCACTATAGAGGAATGCACTTTTGACATCCATCTGAAACACCTTGAAGTCTTTGGAGGCAGCAAATGCTAGAAAAATTCTGATTGCTTCAAGTCTAGCCATAGGAGCAAAGACTTCATCATAATCAATCCCTTATTCTTGTGCGTACACTTGTACCACAAGTCTGGCTTTGTTTTTGATAATAATTCCCTTGTCATCATTCTTATTTCTAAATACCCATTTGGTCCCTATTTTAGTCTTCCCCCTAGGAAGTGCACATAGTTTTCAAACCTTCTCTCTAACAAATTAAAGAAGCTCTTCTTGCATAGCTTCTACCTAGCTGTAATCTCTTAATTCCTCATCTACTTTCCTTGGTTCTAGTTGAGAAAGGAAGCATGAAACAAACAGATGTTTACTTCATTCACCCTGCTACTTATCTTGACACCAACATCAACATTGCTAATGACATTCTCAACTGGATGCTCTATATGAATTCTTAGTCTTCTGATTACTTGGAGTTGCTGAGATAGATCCAAGTTGGAGAAATTTGTTTCAGGATGTTCGGTAGATGGATTGACTGGTTCAACTACCGAATTGATTCTATCAGCATTTGTCATACTTAGTTCCTTGTCAAGAGATATTCTGGTACCATATAGATCATGAGACTCCTCATCTGATGAGTCTTAATGAGCAATTAATGATTGACTTACATTGTTTGTGGTATTAGCATATGCTTCTACTGAATGTGGCTGAACTGTATCAGCAGATGACCTGTTGCGATTGAGACCCTGTGGTAGATCAACCCTGTAGTCTTCAGTACTTCTGACTTGTATGTATGCTCATATGTTGAGAGAGTCTCCTGAAACATTCTCAATGAAATAGTTAAATGCATTTGTGAATCTATAAGATCAAACATCCAACTTGGAGTATTTCCAACAATAATTGAGAAATTTTCATTAAATATGACATTTTCAGATTCCCTAATAGTTCAACTTTATTATATACTTTATAAGCCTTAGCTTGTGATGTGTATCCTACAAAGAACCCATCTACTGATTTCTCAACAAACTTGGATAAATGATCTTTGGTATTTAAAAGGGTGCATAGACATCCAAAAGGTCTTAGAAACCCTATGAATGGTCTTCACTTATGCCACAATTCATAAAAGGTTATTCCATGTGTCTTGACTATTTATTCTGAACATAGTACGTAGTGCTTACTGCTTTAGCCCAAAATGTTACACGAAGTTTGGAGTCAGACAACATGGTCCTTGCAACCTCAATAAGTGTCCTACTTCTCCTTTCAGCAACTCCGTTTTACTAAGGAGTTCTAGGAGCACTATATTGCCTTGTAATACCTTTAGATTCATAAAAGAATTAAGGGTGTGGTTTTTGAATTTAGTGCCCCGATTACATCTAATTATTTTAACATTTTGATCAATTTGGTTCTCAATTATGATAATAAATGTTTTAAAAGTTTAGCAGTTTCATTTTCAGTTTCTAAAAAGAAAACCTAAGTGAATCTTGTAAAATCATCTATTAGTACCAAGCAATATGATTTTCTTCCCAAACTCTTTATACCTGTTGGCACAGATAAGTCCATGTGTAATAAATGTAAAGGGAGGATTCATTTAGTGAAGCTTTGTAAATGAAACATGATACATTCCCTAAAGGTGATGGATTTTTCATGTTGAGCATGTACATATTATCCTTCTTAGGAGCTGGTTAAAGTATTTTGTGCTTTGGAATTTCTAACCCAGGCGATAGGACAATACATTCATGCTCTGTGAAAAAGTGTTATGTTTTTGTCACACAACTGAGACACACTTAGCAGATTATAGTTTATCTCTTTCATATGGTTCACCTTGTCAAAGCTTACCATGCCATTGCTGATAGTTCCCTTACCAGTAATGTATCCTCCTTTGGTATTACTTCCAAAGGCAACAGATCCACTATCATATGGTTCTAGATTCAGCATGCATGAGCTGTCACTTATCATGTGTCGGGAGCATCCACTATCCACAATCCACAAGTTAGTTTTGGCTTGCGTATGATCCTGCACATAAACAAATTGGTTAGTAATGAATGGAGATCCAAGCTTGTTTAGTCTTAGGTTTTCTAGCTTTCAATAGTTATATATCAATTCCAGTACTGAGGGGGTGATTTTTAGTTTTGGGTCATCTAAGGATTCAGCAGATGTCAAGTGTTGAGGGGGTGATATTTTCCTGACACTTTGACATCATCCTTCTTGTGATAAACTTCTGAAGCTTTTGGAGATGGTGAAGAGTTCTCAAAAGTCTTTTTCTTCTTTAAGTTTGTAGCTGCTGACTTGTTTGGCAGATCCTTCTGAGGTGCTGACTTTTCCCTGGAATCAGCATTTGAGGGACTTGACTTCCGAATAGTTTTGTGACCATCATCTTTTCCTTTTGATAGTTGTTTGGCAACTACAGACTTCCTTGAGGGTTTAGACTTATTAGGATGTTTGATGGAGTGTGCTAGAGGATTGTATTGATATTCTTCTACAAAGTGAATGTCTTCTCCATACATCTGTCTAATCTCTTATATCTCCATCTTCATCTCTTCATTATTGTCTCCCTTAGCTCCATCTATCTTTTTATTTATCTTGTGATCAGCATTGGTGGTTAGTTCTATCTTCTTCTTTTAGGAACCTCTTCTTGTGGATTTTTACTTTTTTAGAAATGGACTTTTGAGTATACATTTGGGGTCTCATTTTTGAAGAATTTTAGGCTCCTACACAACAACTTCTATTGTGAGTCTTCTTGTTGTAGTTGTGCTTTGATTAAATCTTTGTCTTGATGGAGAGGTTTCACTCAGCAGGTAGCTGGTTGACTTCAAAAGATGGCTTTTCTTTTACAAACTCCATCTTCCGGATCATAGTCTTCTTTGTGTTTGCCTTGAGTTCTTTCCACTTCTTCTCCCTTTCTTCATCCATGTTTTTTTCTTTTCCTCTTTATCTACTTCCTCAACTATTCCCTCTTTCTCTTCCTTCTCTGCTGTCTCAATCTCTTCAGCAGATGCCATTGTATAGGTGGCTTTGGCAAATAATTGCTTCTTTACCTCAAGGATGTACATGGGGGTATTTGTGCGAGTGTATATCGTTGGTGGTTCCATAGAATTATACCCTAAACCTGTCTTGGTTTGATACAACTTTGGGAGTTTTCAGTAAAGGCAAGTAATTTTTCAAACTTCTAAGATTGAACATTCTATTTATTAGCATATATTTTAGCTATAGCCAAATCACATTGTCCCGATTTCAATCTGCTCAAGAGATTATCAATTTGGGTCTCTATGTTAGTTTGCTGATGTTTCAGTTGTGAAACAATCTTTTCTACCTCTATCATCTTTTCTTTTTGAACATGATGATTTTTTTAAATTAGTTTTAACAATATTGATTGATTCAACATTCTTTATGAGATCCAAATTATTATTTTCGTACAAGTTAACCTTAGCAATGCATTCAGGTGTATAGAAGGGTTCAGATGTTACATGAGGTGAGGAGGTTAAGCTTCCGGTCATCAATGCATTGTTGATGGGAGCAACATCTTCCACTTGGAATCTCTAGTCAATCACCTCTTCTACTGAGGCTACAGCTGCTGCATTTCTTAGGATGGATGAAGTAGAGGGACTTTGATGACATGAGTGTTGTGGAAGGTTTGATGAGCTTGTAGGAGATGGGTTTGACTTTGGTGCTTTCCATTCTTTGGCAAAATATCCTAGCTAGTTACAGTTGAAACATTTCACTTTGCTCTTTTCAAACCCAAATCCTGATCTTTTCTACCTTAAAAACTTTCTTCTGGTTCTTTGTTGAAACTGCTTGGCCCTGATGGAAATCATGGCTATCTGGTAGTTGATGTCCATTTTCTTAAGATCATCTAGATGAATGCACTCCAGATCTTCTTCAAAGAGTTGAAATAAGTTGGCTTGTTCACTAACAAAGGTAGAGTTTGAGGGATATGCTTATGAAAAGGATAGTGAGGCCTGCTGATTCCATCTGCTGAATGATGGTGATGATTGACATTTAGCAGTTGATGAGTCACCATAGGAGTTTAATAGACTTTAGAGTGGGAGTGGTAGTGAACAGGCTCATGAATAAGGGCCATGAGAGCTGATGACTTTGAGGTGTTTGAAGATCTACCAAGTGATTTTTCAGCAACATCCATCTCTATCTGATAAGCACTCAGGATGCTGTATAACTCTTCAAGAGTCATTGTCTTCAGATTTTCAGTTCTTATGATGAACACAATGTAACTATCCATGTCTTCGATAGAGACCTCAAGAAATTTCTGAGAATATCACTATTCTCCATCTTCACTCCTGCTTCATTAAGAGAGTCTAGTAGTTCAACATATTTGAGATATGTAGAAGTCATGGTTTCTCCCCTTGTGAAACCAAAGTTCTCAAACTTCTACTGCAAGACATCTCTTTTGTTTTCTTTCATATCCTCTGTTCCTTCAAATCTATCCTTTAATGCTTCACACAACTTCGAAGCAGTTATGCATTTCTTGAGGCCATGCATGATGTTGTTTGGTATACTCATTCTGATCTGCCATAGAGCCTTCGAATCCACATCCATCTTCTTGATATCTTCATCTGAATATTTTATGGGATCTTTGGGTATCATGGCTCCACCTTCACCAATAGCTTGGACCATGGGGACATATGGTTCATTCAAAATCGAGAGCAAGAGTCTCATGTCCTAATTCTTTATGAAATCCACCATTCAGATTTTCCAAGTATCATAGTCATATGGTGTGAACATGGGAGGTTGGTCTGAGTTCCATTCTCTAAATAAGTAGTTATTTTGAAAGGATAAAAAGATATGAAGAAGTTTGATGTTTGATAATGTGATCAAAAGAAGTAACAAGTGATTTATTGAAAGATAACTTCAAACAAATCAAAAGCGAAAGCTCTGATACCACTTTTTGGATCGAGGTTGTGGATTAACAAAACTTCTTCTTTGTTCAGAAGTTAACAAATACGAAATCTAAGTTAACAACTTACTAACAAACACAAATACTTTGAGTAAAGATAAAGTACACAAGTTGTTCTTTTAAAGTATTCGCTTGATTAATTTTTTGAGTATAAATAATACAATCGACGGATAAACCGAGTCGCTTGACAAAGCTTTCCTCTACTATACAAGTGTGAGGACTTTATACTATGAAATCTAAACAATAACAATAAACTATTATATGTTTAGAATGTACAACAAGACAGACAATTAGCATATCAGAGTTAGACAACTTCAATACTATGTTGTCTCCAAAAAGTAGAACACAACAGCCGTCGGTATAGACTGTCTTGTCTTGTGTAACAGTTGATTAGCAGCTCATGGAGTTTAGTGTTGATCAGCAGCAGCCGATCAGTAGCTCATCTGTTGAATGCTGATGGGCAGTTGTTCAACATATGTTGATTGGCAGTCATTCAGTATATGTGATTCGGCAGTTGATTCAGCACTTGGCAGAATTAGGCAGTTAGTATCCAGTGTTGAATTCTTGAGTTTTTGGTAGCTTCATCCTTTTCATAGATCAACAACCTTGATGTAACCTCCTGTCCGCATCCATAACAAGTTCGAGGGAGTGGACGGTCGCGAGCGGTGTGTACCTTCTTTCTACACCTACCACATCCACCCATGTAACATTGTCCTAAATGGTTTCGGCTATATGTATTACATCTGTGGGTGTTTCCCTGTTCCTTGTTATTAATTTTCCTTAACTTGCCTCCTTCATGATTTGGTTTCTTTCCTTTCTGATTAAACCTTCCTTGATATCCACTCAACTTCCCTCCATCAAACTTCCTTTTACCTTCCACCTTAAACGCCCAGCTTCCCTTCATCCTGATTAATTATTTAGTCAGTTCTGCCACTATCTTGATTCCTAACTGAAGGGTTGTTGGTCTAGATGTTTGTATGTCATCATGTATCTCAGAATTTGTACCCAGATGAATTATCCAACTCTTTTGGTCTTAGATTCCGCAAATTCTGGTAACAATCCAACTAATTCCAAAAACCCAGATGTATATTTCTAATAATACGTACCTTGAATTTGTAAGTGAAGGACTTTATTTACAGTTGCTTCACCTCGTGTTGAGAAACATAAATCTCTAGAAATTGTTTTCAAAACCTCACCTATCCCATGCCATAAACCCTAGATCATCCATGGGTGGAAAATAGAGTTTTCCACCAGGTGTGGGCACAGCCCTTAAACGAGTGGGAAACAAATATGACCCTATCCTCCCTCTTACGTCCACTGACATTCAATGTCGCTTTAATTTCCCCAATCCATCAAAGAGCATCAGTGGTAGTCTTATCCCCTCAAAACGTTACAGGCTTACAAGCCATGTAGCTCTGATACACTCATCCTTTTGCACTTAAAACCATGGGTTTATCCTTCTTGGGTTTGTTAATCTCTTTAAATTCCACAGAACCGGAGTTGATGTTCTCATTCCTACTATGTCAGATGAGTTGTATGAAGACTCAGATGATGCTTTAATCTCCAAGTTACCTTTTCCTTTACTACTAGATGGCTTACCATCTCCTTGAACCACTTTAGTGACTCAAGCAAAGATGGTTGGTATCGCAATGACTATTCTAGTAATTATCATTTGCTATAACTCGGTCATGAGTTTAGCCTTCCTGTGTTCCTTAGAACTAGGAGGCAGGCCGTTTTGAATTTCAACTAAAATGGGTTAGCTCTTGGTGGGCAAATTTAATAGGTTCTACAACCATGTTGGTATACTCCATAAACATTCTCTAATCCTCATATTAACTCCACTATGTACAATAAAAGGTTCTTTTGGTACAATAGATGTTTTGTTATTCCTAAACACTGACATGTATAAACTTTTTGTTCTATAAATTATATGTGTGGTCAAGATCTCTTTGCGCAATACGCATGGGGAGTCAATGTAGTGATTTAGAATTATCAATTTTTGATAATACTACTATACAATAATAGGTTATCAAACAATTAACTTTATACGAAAGCAATTATGAATGAAGAACTAATTTAGTTGTACTAAGTTTGTTATGCATGATGATACAAGTCCTACTGTTCACTACTTTATATTCAACCTGGTTTATGTTTGGGTAGTTTAGAGAGATAAAGGGTGGTTCTTATGGATGTTTCTAGCGGTATATCCCCACCTGAGGTTGTGTTTGTCATTGATGATGTCGTTTATGCTGCCTCCTGGTTCATGGGGTTACATCGGATTTGATGTCAATGTTGATGGTGCCGGGTACAGCTTTTATAGTGAAAGAAAGCGATGGGTGTTTATTTGGCCAACCCCACCAGCGGTGGGTGTCACCACTAAGGCTCTCTAGCCGCTTGCTTTAGATTAGTGGAGGTGCTAGGGGAGGTGATAGGTACTTCGGCGGTGGTCACTTCAGTTCACCGGTATTGGTTGCCACCGTCGATCTCTACCATTTTTGTGGTTAACCGATCTCCCAAGATTTGCTAGTGCATGTGCCTCCAGATTCGGTCTGCATTTGCCTTTTGTTTTCATTCAACACCGTGCTCCAGTGGCTAATTTAGGATTTTGTCAGGCTCTGACGGTTAAATGTGTTAGATCTGATCATATTGATGGTTGCACTAATAGTTGGCTTGGCCTCCTTCTTGGAGTTGAGGCCTTCTATCGGTCAAGGGTGGAGGCGGTGGTGGTGCGACCACCATTGTTACCCTTTTACTATTGTGTCTCTTTGATACCCATTCAGATTAAAGAGATGCAAACACAATTACCGTTGTCGCTTCTATGATGATCATGATCACGTCTGAGGCTTGTTGGTGGTTTCATGTTCACCACTGCTTTCGTGGTTGTTGTTTTCATTCTAAGGCTTGCTGTTGGTTTAATGTTTATCACTTTTATTTTGATTCTCTTTTTGGTGTCCGTTGGGTATGTTATTTTCTTGATGCTAGGGATGTCAATGATGACAAGCTATTGCTCAGCTGAGATAAAATGTTATGACTACATTAGTTGTACTACGTGGTCTCATTAAATATGTTGTTATTTTCATGTTTAGTCCTTATGGAATCCAATGGCAGGGATGATATAACGGAATCCAAGGCTACCATTTACCATTTGCAACCAGATGTTCCAAGTCATTTTAGTTTGTTCATACCAAAAAAACTATATAAAATAAAAAAAAATTAAGATAATAGAAAAAGAAATATATTAAAAGAATAACTAGTTAACTACTATATGTATAATTATAATAAATCGTATGTATACAATAAATCTTACTAAACACATTTATCTAATACTTGTGTGTGATCGTAGTGAAACGAACTTAAAAGGTCAGGCTTGAGCTCCAAACAATTAAGACGTTAAAATAAGAGACATGCACAAACATGAAGAAAAAAATCTTGAAATATTAAACATGTAGATAATAGTTATTATGAATCTAATACGATAATAAAAACAAAGCCGTAACATAAGCAGCTAGCAAGACACGAAGATATTGCAGAATAAAAATTGACATTAATTGATAGACTTTTGTATTTTAATACTTGTATTTTATCACTAACTAGGTTAGAACAGTTTTAATAAAAAATAATAAATTATATAGTTAATAACAAATATTTAATTAATTATGAAATGATATTTTAAATTAAGATATAATTAAAATTGTATATAACTAATTAATTAAGGTAATAAAACAATATGAGACTTCAATATCATACGACCATAGATGAAAGATGACCCATATCAAAATCATATAAAGATGAGCACCATATAAAGAACATTACTGAGAACCACCTGTTTCTCAAGTGGAAGAGCACCATAGATGAAGATGATCCAAATCAAGTATATTTACCAGCAAAATAGTCGAGAACCACCATTTGTTCCCATCTTAAAGCACTGTAATTTGGTATCTTAAACCACCATCTGAATCGCCTCGATTGGTAGATGCAATAAATTTAGGGTTTGGAGTTGGGGTTTGTTTGAATATTAAAGACGAATATTGTAGCGGTTATGACAGTGGTGGCTTCCCCCCTCCCACCTTCCCTCCGCTCGTCTCTCCATCTTATGGGGTCCCTCTCTAAACGAGATGGTTTGGTAGGGGATGATGGTAATAGGATGTGTGTAATGGTTGTGGTAGGATAGCCACACCTTTAATTCCCAAAATAAAAAGAGGCAGCGTGGATGTGGTGGTGGTGGTGGTGGCACCGGTTATGGAAGCGTCGGTAACGGTGGTGGGATACGAAAAGGGTGTTTGGGTTTGGAGGGGTTCGTAAGATATACAATAATAGTAACAATAACAACAATAGTAATAGTAACCAGTATTAGTAACAATAATAACAGTAACAACGGTAACAGTGATAACGGTGACAATAATAACAGTAACAGTAACGATAACAGTAACATCAACAATAACAATAAAAATAACAATGACATTATTATTATTAATATAATAATAACAATAATAATAATAATAATAATAACAACAACAACAACAACAACAACAACAACAATAATGTTGTTGTTACTGCTGTTGTTGTTATTGTTGTTACTGTTTTTGTTGTTGTTGATGTTGTTGTTGCTCTTGCTGTTAATATTGCTATTGTTGTTTTTGTTGCTTTCGTCGTCGTCACGCCTACCGTCGTTGTCGTTGTTGTCACCGCCGTCCATAAGACTTTTTTTTACAAAAAAGGTAAATTTTCAATTATTTTTTTTCCTAAATAAGGACCAATTTCTTATTTTAACCTATTGTAAAAAATAAAATTTGTAATTTACTTTATACATTTAATATTTTGTTAAAATCATTTAAAAATTTAATGTAAAATTACTAAATTTTGAAAAACTAAAAAAATAAATACTTAAAACTAAGAAAAATATATTTAAAGTATGTTTGTTTTTGGATATTATAGTAAAAAGAAAGAAGTCAAATTGATGATTTTTTATGATTTTTTCTTATTAATAAGAGAGAGGCGTGAAAACATACTTTTTGAGATGCTACTAGTATCGTGCTAGAAAGATAACACTTGTTTTATTAAACTCTATTTTATCATATAGTATAGATGTCAATCATAAATCGGAACAAAAACTTTGTATTATTATAGTAAGAAAATAGGCAAACTTGATTTTAATAATCTAAACTAATACTAATTGACCGATAATAATTTATACTAAAACTTTGTTGGTGATAATCTCAAGTTTTACTTTTGTTACCATTAGAAATTCTTGTAGATCAATTATCATAAATTTACTCTCGATTACATTTATTTTCGTTTGGTTTTACTTGTATGTTATTTCATTTCGTTCATGGTTATTATTTTTAATGAAATCAAGTGTAAATCAACTGTTAATATTTGATGATATGCTATTAGAAATGTTATAGGTAATAAGGATAAAAGTTAGAATTGTTAATGGTCAGACTAATAGTACAGATTATTATCGGAAAATACATAATAGTTTATGTTAGCAAAATCTAATTCGTTCAAAAATTAATACATTTGTAACAATGAAAAATATGTTACTATCTTGTTTTTGTGTGTGGCATGTCCCACGGACCGTGTGTCTTGTGCTAGTGTGTTACTGTCTTTTTCACTGAAATAAACAACATATTTTTCAGTAGAAAAGGACTTTTGAATGATAAAATAAAGATCCCACTTTTAAAGCTTTTAAGTTGATTCATTAATGGACGTTTTACATGTGAATTTAAGTTAGTCTCATTAATCACGTTATATATTGAATAATGTCATAACAGTAAATTGTTATTGTTTTTTTAACGACAAATATGCGATTCTAATTCGTAAGATATGCGTGATCTTAAATGGAACCATCTATCCGTTTTTCAGTCGAGACCGCACCTCCAACCCACTCAGTAGGAAACTCACTGCTGAGAAAACCCTGACTCAACTCTAAGCATTTTACTAAAAAAAATACTTAAACTTATGATCTCTCACTATTTACATATAATGATTATCTCATCTTAATGAGTTAAACTAAATATCATTGGTGTAAATTGTCTTTGTACTTCAGATGATAAAAGCTGTTTTATTGCCAGTCTCAAAAAGTAAGTTTTACTTAAAATTTTGAAATTTCAACATGTATTTTATAAAATATGTAGTTGTTATTGATTAATAATAAAAGACTAGTAATTATGACTCGCACGATGCAGCGAGTAACATGTATATGAGTTTAAGTAATAATTAAAGACATCTTCATGTAACTAAAAGATAAAAGTGTAATGTTTAAAAAAAAGGAGAATTATATATTTTTTTAGTGGAGGTGTAAATTTTAGTGATGTAAAAAAGTTAGTAGTGTGAGTTATATTTATAGATTAAAAGAAAAATAACTATTTTTTTAAAAGCCACCCGCGTTCCAAAGATCATTCAACGATCGATTTTCAGCTGGTTCAAGGCGTTCGCGAACCTGATTTGGAGCTTAATTTCTTACCTATATTATCCGGTACGGTGTACCTGCTTAACCTGATGTGCCCGAATCCCAACCTGATCGGCGCTTCGGGTAGCCTTAGAATAGAAAAAAGAAATTGCTGTTTCTTGTGCTTCTAAGGTTATTATATATATATATATATATATATATATATATATATATATAATAACCTTAGAAGCACAAGAAACAGACATAGATAACAGACCAAATTCGAGCTTGAGTGGGTGACAAACATTGGAAAGCAACTTTTTTATAAGCATCCTACCAACTTTGTAAATGTAATGTAAGTAAGTGCAGATAAAAATCACTTATTAAAATCTTTTTATTCTATTAAAATATTTTTATTCTAATAAAAAATAATTAAAGGATCACATGATAGCATCAAATTCGATTTCGTTAATATTTCTTCCATTCTCTCACTTATTAAATAATTATGTTAATTGTTAATAATATTATTTAATTTATTTTTAGATTTAAAATAATTTTTAATAAATTTTAAAAGATATCTTCTTATTAATGTTATTTTTAAGAAACAAATTTTTATAAAATAAGAATTTTTTTCAAAACATCAAATTTTTTAAAATGTGAAATACTTTAAAATTGGTGTTTTAAAAAGTAAAATTTTTATAAATAAAAAAAAATTAAAATAACGAGTTATAGTAAGCAATATTCTTAAAAATGACATATTTTTAAGCAATTTATTTTGAAACAAAATATTTACTTTTTTTGAAAAAACAAACAAAGTTTAAAAACAAAAGTTTGACATTATTGTTTTATTACTTTACAGTATTTACTCATACACAGATTCATTCATATCTTATATTAAATATCGTTTTATAATTAATAAATTTTATTATATTTAATATTTTATTTATTGAACTCGTATAATGCATGGATTTATTAAAGCTAGTCTATACTAATAAAGCAAAATGTCTAGAAGTCACATGTTATTTTTCTATACTGTCCACCTAGGGTTTGGACACGTGTCGTTACTAGAATATTCTTTATATACTTTCCAATTATAATATAGATTTTTTTTTATAAATTGAAAAACATGTTTATTTTTATAAAAAAACATAACTATTTTTAAGAAAATTATGAAGTATAATTTTATTAATACAAAGAACTTTTAGAAAAGTTGACATTGTGAATAAATGTATTTTTAAAAATTTTGGTGTGTTTAAAAGATCAAATTTTTTAAAGCAAAAGATTTTTAAAGACAGTTGTTTGGGAAAATATTGTTATTGCTTTATTATCCAAAGTAGTTAATTATACATAATTTTAATCAAACTTTATCTCAAAAAAATTAATTTTATAATCTTAAATATTAATAAATAAGTATTAATTTAATATTTTCAATCAACTACTTTAATTAAATAAGGTGGAGTCTTTAAATGAGAGAGAATGTTAGTGGAAACAACTTACTAATAAAAAAAATTACAAAGAAGAGAAATTACAGGGGTTCAAACCCCTAGTCCTCAACTCCTCATGTTTGTACAACAACGAATCCACTTTTGGTAATCACCAAATTGTTACGTTAAGTGAAATTAATATTTTAAATTTTACGAACGCGTGGCAAACTTTTTTGGTTAGGTTGATATTCATTTTCTTTTACTTTTAATGGTATGCTTAGTGGTAATGCATATACAAAAAGATCGAAAGCACAAATTTTAGGATACATGAACTAACTACGAGTTCTACCATATTCTTATTCTTAAGTGTTCTTTATAATGTTAGTTACTTTTACTACTTAAGCATGTTACGCGGTTATCTGTTTTGACTTTTGAGATTTCAATTATTTAAATTGTAAAGTAAATCATGGGATATCTTCGATCTACATTATTCTTTGTTCCAAACAGTACTCCAATTAATCAACTTCCTTATTTAGTTGAGAAGGCTATTTAATCAAAGCAGTTCACTTGATTTACACTATGATTATATGATTTAGATTAAATTACAAAATAAAATCTTTTATTTTTATAACTAATTTTATTTTTCAACATTTGTTTTTATTTATTACATTGAACAATCTTTATATAAATATATGTTTTGCTTCATCTTTGGTCCTTTTATCCGTCATTAGTTTGGATCATTAAGTTAGGTCTCATTTTTATAACATAAAGGTAGTTGTTTAAAAAAAACATTCAAGCGACTTGATCCAAAAATGAATCGATATATCACGGAAATATGATTAGCAAAATGTTGAGATCGTCAAGTAAAACCTCAAACAATTTTTATATATTTTTATCATCATTTTAGTAAAGCTAGTTTTTGTAACACCCGGAAAATTTCAGCATGAAGAAAAGAAAAGAAAGCAAGGGAGAAAAAGAGAATTATTATAAAACAAGGGGTTAAATGCGGGCAAGGGTCAAACTTGCCCATAATGGGTTCAAAAATGTGTTAAGGCCTCCCATATTTCTCTCTCTCATGCAAAAAATCTCGGCTGAAGCAAGAAGAAGAAGTTTCACCCAGTTTTAGAGAGAGAAGGTCTTCAAAATGTAAGATTCTATGGTGTTCTTCTCGGTTTTAGTTGAGTTTTCAGCTTCTGGACCGATCCTTAAGTGTTTCTATGTGTTTGGTTGTGTATTTTCGTGTGTTTAGGTGTTTCAACATCAGGTTGCTCTCGGGTTTGGAGGAGTTTTACTCGAAAGCAGTTAGAGGTGAGTTCTAGATCCTCTCTTTTAGATGTTCTCTACTTATTTGGGGTTGGTATGCATATTTAACTGATGTTTTTGAAGCAAATTATGATTTTCCATGTATGGTACGGTTGTTTATGATGATATAGTTATGTTATGTGATTTTCATGATGATTGTATGATGTTTATGATGTTCTAAGTGTTAGACTGATAGATCTAAGCTAAGTTCATGTTAAGATGATGTTTGGGAATGGAAAATTTCATAAGTTGCATCACAGGTACTAGACTTGTTCATCCGCATTTGTTAAGTGTTCGTCCGCATTTGCTACAGTTTTATCCGCATTTGTTACAGTTCATCCGCATTTGTTTATGCTCATCCGTATTTGTTCTACCAGCATTTCCTTGAACACTTAGAATATTTTCTGAAGACTTTCATCCGCATTTGTTCATCCGCATTAGTATTGTTCATCCGCATTTCTTTGGGGACTTAGAATTATTCTGAAATTTTGGAAATAGAATTTAACTGTTAAGTACTGATGAATAAGGAAAGATTATGCTTGTTTAATGTTTCTAATGTTTGATTCTCTTCTTATGGGCTGCTTGTTATGGATAGTTATTATTATACTTCATGGTATGTGATTATTAAAACAGTGAATATTTTAAAAATATTATTCCTAACCAAGTGGACATAAAGAAATAAAAGAAGATAGTGTAACCTAATGAATGTTACCCCCGGGCCCTTATGTTGAATGAAAAGCCTTGCAAGCACAATGAATGGAGGTGCACGACCTTGTTGTCGTTAGCTCAACTGATGTGCGGCTGTTTTAACCCATGAGGATGCACATCTGGGGTCTAATCCTTGTGATTGACCAAAGTATGATGAATGGGACCCGTATTCATGAGCAGGCTTCGTGCTTAGCAGTGTGGGTCAACTGTCGATGGGTTAGCTACCATGATAAACGTTTGCCAACAGGGGGTTCGGCATCTGTTGCCAACCAACAATGTAGGCTCTTGCTTTGTGCAATCCTAGTTAATGAAAGAGAAAGATAATGAAAGAAAGAAAGATAAAGAATCTCTTAATGATTGATTATGTATAATGATGAATGATTAACAAGTAAAGTTTGCAAAAGTGTATTTTTCTATATTATTAAACTAGAACTCACTCAGCAACGCTGACTTTTTATATGCTTATCAGTTGGCAGGTAATGGTGTTGCTGGGGATGGCACGAGGTTGAAGCTACCTGGAAAATAAAGACTGGCATCCATGGCACGCTAAAAAGTTATTTTTGTTTTGAAATGCAACTAGATGTTCTTTTTGTAACTAGCAACAACAATGTATTTCTTGGCTAAAGTAATGGTTAATGAATGCTATGGTTTTTATTAAATTATTCCGCTGCAAAGTTCTTTAGTTTTGATGAATCTGAATGTGTTTTAATATGAAAAGTGCTATGAATGACCAACTGTGGGGTTTCCGGAATGGGGCCTTATAGTTTTATAAAGATTTATTATTTCGTATGCTTTAATTATTAATAATAAACTTAATACATAGAAATTAGAATGCAAGCCATGTGAAAATATTTAAGAAAATATGATCTGTAACTGCTAAGTCTCCTTGACCTAGCTAGTGCTTTCTAGCACATCCTGCACAACCTGCATCACGAGCTAAACATATCAACAAACACGTTGTAGGTGAGTCATAACTAATAAATTCAAAATAGACGGCCAACATAACATAACGCTATGTGCAAGCAAATTGTTTAGCAAATCAAATCTTACTAGGCAACGACGCATCGGTTGCTAGTGTACCATAACATATATTCTACTTCAGGTTTCACAACAACGTACGTGGGTAGGTTAAAGGAACCCTGGTCGACTAAATCCTGACACTAGGAAAACACATAAGGTCAGGTGTGTCAATAATCCTTCTAGAGTAATCGGCTCACCTGCCTAATCCTGTAGGATCACAACGATTGACTCCACAACACAAAGTAACAAAACATGAGAGTGAGACCTTTATACCTAGATCGGATCCGACTAAGTGTACATATGCACCAAGGTAATCATCAGTTCTACATGAACCCGTTCACTCACCCTAATGATTTTCATATGACTAAGAGTGACCAATGTCGGGTGTACCTACGCTATGGTATGCTAACTCGCTAGGGACAATTAACTTACAATCACACATCAAAACATTTACATAAACCATTTATAGAGCTTGAATACAACCCAAAAACATTTAGTAAAAAGAAGATGGTTAGACTCACCTTGATGAGCTTTTCGCTACAGTTAAGAATGACTCACGAGCTTATTGAACTTAGTATAACCCTGAAGCACGTAATCACATCCATTACGCCTCTTAATAAAGCACATAACCTTTGGTTTTCTCGACTTGAGCTAATCAAACTAACCTGTTGTAGTGACGTCTATGACCTCGATCCAGAGTCTCGTCAACTCATTTCAACGACTAACTTGTATACCCAGGACGAATGCGCGTCAATAGGATAGATTCACACACACATGTCAAGCCTAGCGACTAAACCAATCAAACTTGCCACAAGACGAAAACCTTTTTGTGTTTGAACGTAGTGGAAACCATATGAACATAACATGACAACCCCTCACCCATTCAAACCGAAACCAGAATTTTTCTCACGACAAACCTCCTTACCAAAACACATACAGTTTCTTTAACATATTAATAAGATGCATTCTAGCACACTAGACACCATTTCGTATGTTTACCTATCACTACAACATTTCACAATATGAAGGTTTAAAATCTTATCACAATAGATTCGGATCGCCTGCTCAACTCTAGACGAACATAGATCCACCATCAAGCGATCCAACACCAAAAAGGAGTTCAATAATGTCAAATTTCCATTTATTATCATAATTTAAAGTGTTAGAAATAAAAAGAGTCTTACTGACCAACCCGATAACTCCTAAGCGTGAATCCTAGAAAGGAAATGTTGTAAAGCTCAAATCCAACCTTCCTATGCCTTCTTAAACACCCTGAGATGCTCAAAATCTAGAGAGAGTTCTAGGTCATTTGTAGAGAGAGCCGAAGAGGTTGACTAAAATGGGTTGAATCGGAGTTTTGGAGGCTTAAATATGGTTTCTGGTGGCGTAGGTCCTTGGCGGACCATCAATAAAATCTTAATGGTTTGATATGGCATGCCCAAAGGAAAATTTGCAATTTCAAAAAATGATATTCCTATCTAGGAACAAATATTCATCACGGACCTCCATCAAAGGCTTAAGGGTTTACATAGACCACTTTTTTAGATTTCTTTCCTCGACCCACCCTATTCTCATAACTTATGGGTTTCATAACTCTTTTTTTAGTCTGAGATATGCTTAATATAAGTTTCGGTTGCTTTTGGACAACTTCTCACTTTGTTTCACTTCTATTCTTATATCGGTTTGCCACAAACTTCCAATCTTTGATTCTTGGACATTTTCCAATATTACCATCTTTCCTTTACCAACCTAAGCCCCCACCTAATGAATCAATCACACTTTTAGAGCCGAAGGGCTACATAAACTTAATACTTAAAAATCATATTCCCAAAACCATGAAGTAATTTAGATTCTTTTTTTCAAATCAAAATGGTAGGTATATAAACAAAATTATCACATCATATGATTTCCATAATCATATGATTGTAGAAAGCATTTAAATTACTCCATGTGAATTGCATTTTGATTTTATGTATTAAGTTTAATATTGATATATAAATCATATGATATGTGACCCCTCGGTCTAATGGACAGGTAGTAGCACAAATGAATGTATCAGAACGTGAATAGAAAAGTTGGGAATAAAATTTTTTACTAAGGATTTGAAAATATAGGATGATACCTTACCATTATGGGTCTTATTGTTGGGCCATAACAGTCCACCAAGAAGAGGTGTTCAAGGTTAGGGATCGAGAGTTCATAGCGGACCGCCAAGGTTTTGGGATAACGGTCCACTAAGGGTGTAACAGATCACTAAGTTTGAACCTTGGCTTGCGAGGAATATTCCTTTTGTATATGCGAATATTCCATTTACCAGATTCAAAATATGCCTTTCTAAGGCGGTAGCAGAACACCAAGGATGGGGTAGCGATACACTAAGGAGCCTGTCTATTAAAACAAGTATAAAAGCTAAAGAAAACCGATTTTCACCATTTCAAACATCCCAATCTCGTTGCTCTCTCACAATATCTCTCTACATAATGTGTTGGAAGCCTCGATCTCTTCTAAATACAAGCTGTTACCTATTATGAACGAAAGTTTGATGTGAGTAAATCCATTGTAACGTTGGATTACTCGATGGTCGGTTCATGGACCTCAAGTTTTGGATGTGGGCTCAGATCTATTATGATTAGGTTTTAAACCTTCATATTGGGCATTATTATGGTTATTAGGGTAACCAAGCTTTTAGAAAAAACCAAACCGGTGTCTCAATAATTAGGATGCGTATTGATAATGTAATAAAGAAAATAAGCATGTTTTGATAAATGAATTTGTCACAGGATAATATCCAGTGTAAACATGAAATAGGCGATGTAATGTTCTTACATAACCATGAGGTGTTAGAAGGATATACACGATACAAATATTCGAAAGTGATTAAGTCCGTCTAGTCACTGTGTTGGGTGTGTCCGTTAACCCTATCTTTTCGATGCATCTTCATCAAAAGATGTGATGAAAATGTGGACCGGAGTTTGGAGGACTCTACCTCAGGGTCACAGACATTACTAGGGAAGGTCGGTTAGATTATCTTGAGTGGGAAAACCTTAGGGGTTTTACGGTTAATGAGGTGATGTCTTCATATGAATGTTAATATGTTTCAGGGTTGTAAATATGCTCGTGACGCTCACTGACCCGTGTATGGACACTATGAGGTAGCTCATCGTTATGAGTATATATGTCCTATTTTCTTAATTGTTTTTAGGGTTGTATCCAAGCAGGTTAAACATTTGATGAAATGTTTTTATGTGCGTGTGATTATAAGTTAAAACTCTCTCATGGAGATTAGCATGCCATAGCTATGTGTGTCTAACATGGGTCGTTGTTAGACACATGCAAATCATTTAGGTATATGGAAGTTGTGTGAGTGTAGTAGCACCGGGCACGATAGCAGCTCGTCACATAGAGTGACACTTGTTCTTACCTCGAGGCATATATGTACTTAGTTAGATCCATCTAGGTAGGGGTGCAACGCTCTTAAATTTAGTGTTCAGATAGACTTTGGAACTAATTCACCGATCACTAGGTTGCAATCTATCAAGATTGGTTAGAGTGAACTGTCCCTAGGGAATGTTTGTTACTCAAATATTTTGATGTGCCAGGATTTGATGGGCCGGAGTGCCTTTAACCTAACCATCATCATGTTTATAAAACTAGAAATAACATATATGTTGACGGACACTGCCTTAACTTTAGGATGTAAGTGAGACTTGATTTGACAAAGAATTTACATGTAGACATGGTTATATTGTCTAACTGTTTTAGATTCCTTAGTTATGAGCTACCAATAACGTTGTTATTCACATGTTTTAGCTCGTGATGCAGAAGCAGAAGGTGTTGGAAGGCTTTAGTTAGGTCGTGGAGACTTAGCGGTTATGAATAAAGTCTTCAGGTGGAAGACGGTGATTGGGTTAAGACTTCCTAGGCAATGTGTGTAGTTTTATTTTGTACTATTAAATTCAAGGGTTGCATAGATTATGTAAGCACTATTAAAGTTTTTATTTAGTCTAGATTTCTAGTCGATTACAAGTCTTTCTATGTATTTTGGTTGTTACTACAGTACAAATGGTTACGCCCCTGGTTTTGGGTGTGACAGGTTGGTATTAGAGCCCTAGGTTTTAACGAATTAAGGATCAAGTAGATCCTTAAGCTTTTACCCGAAAGGCTCAAGACCATTATGGGATATGTATTGCATTTAGGATCATTAGGAAATCTTATAGGTGGTTGTGAGTGTGCATACTAGAGACAATAAGACAAACGTGCCAGATATACGTTGTTGTCAAGTTATCTCTATGTGAACATGTTGATTGTTATTTGTCATTTGGACTGACGTACAAACCTAAGCAAAGATGATGTACGAATGTCATGAGCATCACATTGCTATTTTCGATTTATCAATTACTAACAAGAGTTTTTATATTATAGGACATGTCAGAGAATAAGAAAAACTTACTTTAGAGGATTCTTTAGACGAAGTAAATCAGCTTTGTCCAAGTCACAATCTGTAGACAAGAAGAGGGAATAGAACTCGGGTGTAGCTTGATATATTGTTGAACTTGACATGTTAGATTATTACACAATGGCACCTTTGGCTTCAAGGTTGAAGAAATCACCCTCTCCGGTGATGAGTATGATGGAGAGGATGGTGAAGAGGCATGGCACTCAAGAGATAGCCTGGAAGACCACGCATTTACCGATACAAGAGGCCTTTAGGTACCTGAAGGTATACCTACCAACACACTGTTCACACCTCTAAGGACGAAGAAGAGCCTAAGGAGGAAATGGAGCTTCCGAACCATATCATGATTTTTGACAATGATACCTATGTTAGGGCAGCCATGCATAACAAACATGAGCGAAAGGTAGTGAGCATGATGATGAGAAGGCTAGTGACAGAGAGGTAGAGGCTGAGGGACATCATGTTCCTAGAAGTCCAACTGAGTCGGTCCTAATGGACTTTGACTACGATGACGTGCTGACACGAGATCGAGGTCCGAACTCTTGAGCCGAATAAGGACAACGACTTCAGGAGGACTTGATACGACTATGTCCCTATCCGTAATACACCGTCTTAGAATCCAAGATGGAGCCGATCTATATAAGGCTATAAGATGCAGTCACCATGGCTACTATCGATCATCTTATTCGTATCAATCGACACCTGTCTATCAGCCGCACTGATGTACCTACCTCTATTTTTTGTTTATCAACCACCACAGTCACCATGGTAATGTATTAAATATTATATAATAGTAATATAATATATAAAGTACAGATAATTATGTATAAAGTTATATAATGTGTAAAGAAGTCTTATGTTTGTTGCATGACTTGGATAAAAAAAGTCTTGGGCGAGTTTAAACACGGATAAATGAGTCTTGCATAAGTGCAAGCAACACATAAAAGAGTTTTATACAAACAAATGAATAAAGGATTTTTGTATACGCAAGTGGATAAATGAGTCTTCTACAAGTAGCATATAAAGGAGTCTTGCATATAAGTGTTAGCAACCCATTAATAAAAGAGTCATGCACTAGTTACAAGCATTTATAGATGATAAAGACATAAAGTATATGATAAAGTGATGTTACGTATAATATAATGTTATGTCTAATATGATGTTATGTGATTGGATATGTTATGTTTGAGATATTACTGTCAATGTTATTATGTTAAAGTAATGTTGTATCAAGTTATTTAAAAGTTAGAACTCGCTCAGCAAAACAAACTTTTTAACATGCATTTTAAAGTAAAGTTTAGATTGGTGATAGATATCATTAAGAGAACGTTGAATGCGCATTCAAGAGAGGACTTCCCTAGCATAAAGACCGGCTTCATTTAGAATCAAGTTTACATTTATGAACAATGATTTACCTTGTTTATGGAATTGTTTCAATTGAACACGTATGTACAAATGTTTTCTTTTGCGGTTGTAATGAAATTTTAAGTTAAAGTGCTATGTATGTGATGCGTAAAGCCAACTGCTGAGAACCCCAGTTTTGAGGTTTGTTATTGATCGAATCACTCTCGTCTACTCTAGTCAATTAGTCAAGAGGTAGGAGCAGAGACGAAGTGAACAACCCAAATTTTAAACAAATTTTGTTATAATTAAGTTTGGAATTGATCAACTTGATTTTGAATTCGAATGTAGTTTTAGAAATTCAAGATAAGAATAACCTGATTAACTCAACGAACAAGAAATTCGATTCAAATCACCCCTAGTTGGGGAAAAAGCTAGAAGTAAGCATATTACAAGGCTCTTATCCCACTCTATTTGAACAAGATATAAATTCCTGTTGAAATGATTATCTTTGGTAGTTTTCCAGTAATATATTATGATAGACTACAAATGTTGCATTGAGTTGGTATCGATAAGTATATTGAAAAAGATATAAACAAAAACAATATCTTGCAGAAAGGCAAGAAGGTAAGACACCCTCGTCAACATAAAACGAGTTTTGAGAACAGTTTCCAACTGCTTTGCTAACTTGCATTATGAAAAAAGTAAAAAAGGAGTATTGCAAACCTTATAGAGGCATCATTATATTCAGTAGAAATGACAAGAAGACTCAACCATTTTTAAAATACCAACAAAATGTACGTATGCCCTTAATTTTTTCAGTTTCATTGCAACTTGTGGATATGAAATAGCACTAGTTGCCTCCGCATTTTGATAAATTGATTATGTTGCACTACTGACATGATGGATCTCGTGATGTATAGAACTTCAATATGCTTAAATCATGTTACAATTAAAATAACATTGTTTCATATTAATATCTTTGTATGTAAGTGTTTGGAAAATTTAAGAAATTGTTTAAACTTCTTCTTACGCTTTATGCATTAAATAGAACCTACATGCAAAATTACTAAGAATAAGCCATGCGGTTTCATGTGTACATTGAATTTAGAGTAAACTAGAATTAAGCTCATCGTGTTGCGGCTGAGACGTAAAACCGTGCCAAATAACATTAATGTCACATGGGCGCTAACGACCACCAACACTGAAGTTGTGGTGTGTTAATACGAAAAATTTAGACCAAAACCTAAAACATAAAAAATATAACTAAGTCGATCTAAGATCCGTACGTTATGACGAATCTTTTAAAAGGGGAAAATAGACGTAAAATGTTGAACCGCGCACGCACATTGTGTTGTGTTAACTTACCAATTTAGAACGAAACATAAAAATGTTGAATCACGCATGCATGTTGTGTCGTGTTAACTTTCAAAACTTATAACAAAACGTAGAACGATGATTTACGAAATATGAAAAGTATAGGATAAAAAAGTTGAAAATATAAACGTTGTGAGATTAATTGCAATAGATGAAGGGTTTTGGGTTAAAAGTAAAGAAAGTCAAATTTAAAAAAGTTAAAATGTAAAAAAATAAAAAACTTTGTGTTAAAAATAAAAAATCAATTTTTTTGGAAAAACCCCTATGCATAAGGTACAACACCATATGCATAGAGGAGTTGATAATTAGTATAATATAAATTACTATTTTAGTTACTGTGATTAAATGAAAATTATAATTTCAATCCAATAATTTATTTATTACACTAACAGTCCAATAGTTTTAGGGTATGTTTTAATTTCAGTCCACACCACTAACATCGTTAGTGTGTGGTCTGTTAAATAATATAAAAAGACTTTTATGCCCTAATTATTAAAAGTTGATTCTTATCCTCACACCCACCACCACCCCTATATATATATATATCTCTCTCTCTCTTTTCTCTCTCTCTCTCTCTCTCTCTCTCTCTTACACACACACACACACTTTCTCTCTCTCTACTTGTCTCTCAGGAATCCAACATCATCGCCAGCTCAACAACCACAATCGTCACCATCGCCCACCACCACCACCTAAACCCGTCGGCCATACCACCTTGAACCCACCTCTCCCTCATTCTATCTCTCTCGTCCAAAACCACTGAAGTCGCATCCGGCTGCCGCCATCGGTCGCCGTCGTCACCCATACCACCTTTAACCCATCTCCCCCTCGTTCTCTCTCCCATCCAGAACACCTGAAGTCGTCTCTGTCTACCACCACCACCTAACAAATTCAAGACCCAAATCCAAATTCAAGACAGCCCACCATTACCACCAACACCATCATCATCTCTCTCTTTTTCTGTGTTGTTGTATTCTACCACCACTAACACCATCTTTCACCTTGTCCTTCATCACTGCCACCACCATTGTAACCCTTCACCTTGATTTAGGGTTTCATATTTATTTTCTTTGATTTGGGGGTTCCATCTCCATTACTGCTTCCTTCTCCTGCATCAATCCTTAATTTGGAGATTTAGAGATGTTCGATTCAGATGGGATTAAGGTGGTTTTTGGGATTTGATGTTGTTTGATTCTAATAGGGGGATGTGGTGATGTTGATGATGCCATTAAGCAGGGTGCAAGGCAAGAGGGTTGTGGTGGCGGCGGCCGAAGAGGGCGGTGGTGGTGGTGGTGGTGGCGGCCAGCTGCCCAGAGAGGACGGTGGAGGTAGCGGTAAACTGGGGTTGGAGGTGAGTCTTGATGAGAGAGAGAGAGAGAGAGAGAGAGAGAGAGAGAGAGAGAGAGAGGGTGGGATGGGGTTATATTTTTATTTTATTTTGTATTTTAAATCATAAGGGTAAATTTACATCAAAATATATTCTTTAATGATTACACATGATGAAAAACTAATATGTGAAAATGGGTGGGCACAATGGAATCAACACAACACTTTGCATCATACGTGAGTTATAGGTGAACCGTTGTGTCGTATAACACGTTGCGATAACGGTGATTTTTCTTTAGCATAACTATAAAGGTCTCTCGCATATTGAAAAATGAATACTTTTTTTATAAATTTACTTTTAAAACAACCAGTTTAAAATATTTTGAATTTTTAGAAAAGTTTACTGTTTCAGAAAATTTTATTATTTTGTAAAAAAACTGAATTATTGTCATTTTTCAATTAAAGATGTGGTATTTATTCGATTTAAAAAAAATTGTAATCTTGATTATAGAAAAGTTAGATATGTGTGTGTGCATATAAAGAGATGTGTAGTAATTAATTATTTTGAATTAGAAAAAGAAAAGAGAGAACGATTTGATGATTTGAGTGATTATATGAGTCTATATAATACCCTTTTAACTAAATAATAATATGAAATGTTTAGGAAAAACACGTGATAAGTGGTTATTTTATTATATTGTATAGATTTTACTAACATAATATGTTATGTGTATAAAGTAAACTTTATAGATTTTATGTTATGTGTATAAAGTAAACTTTCATATGTATATATGATCTCAATATGATCTCAATCTTAATTACTTTTTGTAAATCTAAAATAAAATCTCTAAATATCTCGTAAATTATTGAACACTTCACTACTTCACTCGGAAAGAATTGCGCTCAATTCCCACGTGCTCCGTCAAAACCGTGTCCCGACAGCGTCTGATCTGGCATCCACGTCGGCACTCAATTCATATATATAGTTTGACTTTCCTCTTTCAAAATTCTAACTCATAACCCAAAACCCACATCAAATTACTTTCTCTCTCTAGAAATCATGCATAGTGAGAGAATATTAAACACCCCCAACGACCAAACCACCACCGCCGGCCACCGGAAACCGCCGCTGACGCCACCGTGGCGACTCACCAACGACGAAGAATGCTCGGTGATGGTCAACGCCTTGAAGAATGTCATAATGGGAGCCCCCAATTCAAGAAATAATAATATTAATCACCACAACAAATGTTATTCTAGATTATCATCACCATCATCAATTCATCACACCACCACCACCAGAACCAGTGAAAGTTATGTTCCTGTGATGGTCTCTGTTTCTGACACTTGTACTGTATGTAAGCTTAATGGGTGTCTGGGGTGTAATTACTTTCATGATGACATGAATTTACACGGTGTTGGTGTTGGTGGTGGCGGTGGTCCGGTGAGGAGAAAGAAGAAGAATTACAGGGGGGTCCGTCAGCGGCCCTGGGGAAAATGGGCCGCTGAAATACGGGACCCCCGTAAAGCGGCCCGTGTGTGGCTGGGGACGTTTGATACGGCCGAGGCGGCCGCACGGGCTTACGACCGGGCTGCCGTGGAGTTTAGGGGGCCGCGAGCGAAGCTGAACTTCGCTTTTTCGGATTACACGACGGCGCCATTGCCGGAGGATGGTCCTCCGGTGGCGCCGTCGAGGGCGGGGAGGGGTCGGCGGAGGGCGGAATTGGGCGGGGCTGCGGCCGTGGCGGAGAAGGAGGAGGTTGTGGGAGGTGATGTTTTGGAGGGGATTGGGGAAGAAGATGTTGAAGAATTAATGAGGGTGATGATGGATTTTAATGGTGATTCTTCTGATTCGACTCGAAGTGAAACTATTTATAGTGTTTGATACATTATCCGATGGTAGTTTGATGGATGTAATGATGAAGATTATGTAATTTAGAATAACTTTTTTGATTGTTGTTGGCAATCGGTATTTTGTTTGTAAAAGGACATAAATATATTTTCCCCTTATTTTGTATAAGGAGGTTGAATTTAATTAGGCTTTATTTGGTTATTCAAGGTTGCATATTGCATATTGCATATTATATTTCGACTATGTACAATTACTTGTGCAATGACTAAAACGAAACTACCTTATAGGTTGAAATCGGTTAATGTTTAATGAAATTTTTGTAGGGGGATACGTTTGTTGAAACATATAGAGTATGTATGGTTGGTATGTTGTATGTTTGGTCTTAAATAGCTCAATTGAAGTGGTTTAGGCATTCTTGTGTTCAATTTTCATGTAGTAGTGGGTATTGCGGGAACGCTACTGCAAGTCGTTCGGTGGCTTCCATTTCGGGTTTGTGAACCCTGTGAGGAAACTGAGTAAAAAGTCGCTAATTTTACTATCGATGGAGCTAGGGTGGTTTAGGGTAAGATGGTGTTGCAACCTTTATGCCGGTATTAACTATTAAGCTTAATTGCGGTGACATTATATTGTTGGATGGTAGAAGACATTTTGATTGCCACCCGAACTCATATTATAAATATGTTTGTCTAAATTCTGGTAGCAACCATGTCGATCAATGTTAGCGACTGGTGTCATGACTTTGTGTGGTTGTACCCGACAATGGAAGCAACCAGTGCAAAGCTATTTATCACAAAACAGATGTTCATAAGATGAATGTAAAATCTATATGTTTTGTGAAGTCCGAAATTAGATCAGAGTCGTGTTGATAATGTTACAAGAATAATATGAGAGAAACTCATTTCATTCTTTACAAACATTAAAATACAACATACATACACACAATAATACATCTTGCAACTGACGACACAGTAATAAGTGTGAGTTTTAGGTCTATTGAAAATGAGAACAATATATAAGTTAATTGCGGTATAAACATGCATTATTAATGGTTTATAACATTCTAGGTTAGAGACTTATGTATTACACGAGTTGAATAATTACTTGTAAACCAGTAACTAAAATTTATATATGGTATGCAATCAATCATTGATAATAGATAATAAGGATTTAAGAAAATTATAAACAACATATAATAATAACCTTAAGAATTATAAATTTATATTTGAAGTTAAAATATTATTTAAATCTGCTTATATTTTACAAGTTTTAATAAATTATCATAATAAAAAGATTTGTATTTTTGATTTATTTAATAAAAAATGATACTAAAAATAAAACTCCAAACTTCATCTGAAGTTAATGTGTAAATAACCAATTTAGTTAAATATTAAAAAATCACTAACTGAATAGTTATCTTTTAGACGCGTTATTTATTGCAATGGATTAATTTTTACATATAGTAAAATAACTTTAATATGTTAGATCATGACGTTTTTATATAAAAGTTTTATCAACAGTTGGATTAAAAATCAATCACAAAAACAACGAGTTCACTAAATTAATGATACGAGTTTGGAAAAGTTGTAAGTTATAAAAAGTACAAAAATGTAAAGGCCCTACTTTATCCAGCTTAGAACGAGCCATCATTTACACATGTGAAAATTGTATTCAAGCACATGTTTCTATTGTAAGAAATTTGGAACCTTGTCCAGTAGTTTGAACTGGTTAATATAAAAGTTTTTACTAGGTTCATAGCTATGCATAAGTTCTTTTACTATTTATCATACTTTATTCTTTCAAAAACTAATTTCAAAACTTATATATTCTATCTTGAAATAAATCTTTATATTAAATTTGTTTGTAATATAGAAAAGAATTCAAAAACCTTTTCTATTAAAAAAACTTATCCAACTTTTTTATAAAGAATAAAATGTACTGAAAGATTAAAAAAAAGTCTTTCGTTAACAATTTAAAAATATTTTTATCACATTAAAAACAAGCTCGTTTAATCTCACGAGCCAGCTCGAGCTCGTTTAATAAATAAGCCATAATATGAACTCGAGTTCTGGCTCGAGCACGTTTATGCTCAATAGATCTAAGCGTTTTGCTAGTAGATCACGAGTAGCTTACGAATAGACTTGATTTGTTTACACCCCTAACATTTTAAATATCTTATTTATTGATTAGGTTAATAAATTATAAATTTTATTTTTGTTTATATATATTAATATGAGTAAATTACCCGGATCGTCCCTGATATTTGCCCAAATTTCACCATTCGTCCTTGGGATTGAAAAATTACATGTTTAGTCCTAAGGTTTTAAAAAATGTAACGCTTTTCATCCCTCGCTTTAACGGCCGTTAAGTCCGTTAATTATGTGTTAAATGACTATTTTACCCTCTCATTATAAAAATAAAATTTATTAACTTAACATAAGACCACCACACCCCATGCCCCCTCCCCCTGCTTCTTCTTCACCCTAACCACCACCACCAAACACTCACATCCCTACCACCACCAATCCACCACTGCAACACGCACATATAGATATTTGGATACAAACACATATATATGAAATCAAGAGATGTATGCACGTGTGCGCGCATGCGCGCGCACACACACACATACACACACACACAGATATATATATATATACACATATATATATATACATGTATATATATATACACACACATATATATATATACATGTATATATATATACACATATATATATACATGTATATATATATACACATATATATATACATGTATATATATATATACACACACATATATACATATATGTATATATATATATACACACACATATATATATACATGTATATATAGATACATGTATATATATACACGTATGTATATATATACATGTATATATACGTGTATATATATACATGTATATATATACGTGTATATATATATATACATGTATATATATACGTGTATAAATATACACGTATATATACACGTGTATATATATACATGTATATATACACATGTATATATATACATGTATATATATACATGTATATATATATACCTGTATATATATACATGTATATATATACATGTATATATACCTGTATATATATACATGTATATATATATATATATATATATATATATATATATAGAGGGGCATTCAATTGAAAACCAAAATTTTATAAAAAACCATAAGAACCAATTCTAACCACATATTTTTTATTTTATTCTTTTTTATTTTTAAAAATAAATGAAAATTGTTAGGGGTTTTTTTGGTATTTTACCTGCCACCTACAACTTCTTTTCCTCCCCAAATCGTAAACTTCTAATTTAAATATCATAACTGGCTTTTATCAGTCACCACTCCTTTCTTATCTGGAGTCACCATCATTGTCACCGCTGCTACCTCCTCCGCCACCAGTCACTACCATCAATTGCCACAACTACCTTCCACTGTCGCCTTCTTTGCTGAAACACCTCAACTTCATCATTAGAATACCTCTATATGGTTTCCAGATTGTAACCAACAACCAATGATCACTGCCATCACCATCAAAGTGCCACCCTAATATCATCCCCTAGCTTTTTTGTTCCCAGTTTCATCAATAATACCCACTTTCGGTTCGTTCCGACCTCTTCCGAAGAAACACACACAAGAAAGCCTTAATTCGACTTTTAACGACATTCCCCTTGTTTTGAGGTTCATGTTATCAGCGTCAATTGTGGTTTTAGGTATAGTAGCGGCAGTGATTTGATGCTATAGCTTCTGCAACGCTAGTTAGTGTTTGAGGAAACTAATCATGGTAGCTCTGGTAAGAAAAATGCATAAATTTAAAACCTTTTACAAATTTGAGGTGTATTGTCACACCCCAACCTTAAGGACGGAAACATCGAGATGTGAGAGTTAAGATTGTTCATGCCACATAACGCTAATTTAAAGTGTCAATAATATTAAATATCAATATTCATGACATACATTTACGAAATAACATAAGTTCAAACATTCAACAATACATAAGATTTCCAACGTCATATGACAATAAGTGTCTTTTTATTTTTAATCTAGGTCCAATCCTAGATTGTAACAAGTCTTCAAAGCAAGCTAAACAGTATCATTTCCTGAAACATGTTAAAAATAATGTCAACAATACGTTGGTGAGTTTCCATAGATTTTCATACATAGATAAATATTAAAGTTGGCAATTCATGTCATTGGTTATTGAATAAAGTAAATATATATGGATGAACAAATATAACAATCAAACCTTGACAAATATGGCCATTACATGATTAAACGATTAGCTAAGTGTGCTTGGTTTCCATAGTGCTCAAGAATACGACACTAGGAGCAGGCAATAACCTCGGCTTTAGCACCAAATAGGCTTGTCAGGCCCATAGATCTATGACGTCGTCAGACTAGCAATAGTTAATGATTGTATCATACAAGAGTCATCACATAATAATTACAAGTGTTCAAATAACCATGACAAAATGAATTGCACAAGTGATTACAAGATTCAAAACGAGTTTACAAGTGTGTTTATAATACGTTAACATGTTTCACCCCAAAAATGTGAAATAGTATAAAAAAAGGGGTATGAAAACTCACATGGATTATAAAGATGACAAATAAAAAGTATTGTATAAAAATTGCCAAGGATTCGTTAACGTTCAACCTAAATAAACGACGTACGAAGTTAATCATGATAATTATGGTGTTATATTTATAAACCATTTAACCCATGATTTTTACATTATTAAATAGATGTAATTTGTTATTACTTTGGTATTTAAATGTTTAAATAAGAATTTTGTTGATTAATATTATTAATAAAAGTTAAACTTTTATTATTAATTGGTCATTATTTACTATTTAATAAAATAGTAATTTTATAGGTTTAAAGGATTAAAATAATTTTATTGATTACAATAAGTGTACATTTTAAATGTATACATATGTATTTATTTCCTTAAAATATAAATTTTATAAAAATGAGGAATTTATTAAATTGGTATTATTTAAAAATTAAATGAGATTTATTAAAATTTAAAATTAATAATAAATCGGTTTCAAGTTCGAGACCTCCATTTTCGCATTTAAAGCCAAATCAATACACCCATTCTTGTTGGAAATGTACTCTCGAACAGATTGGGATCGGTTTCAGGGTTAAAAGCTAACTTTTTGATGGGTTTGGGGCTCGCTGGCGGCGCGCCGGAGTCTCGCCGGCTGGCGGCCGGGAAATCGGAGAAAGGGGGGTTGGGTTTTAAAAATATTACACTTAGGTCCCTTTGGTTTTAAAGTTTATAATTTAAGTCTAAAGTTTTTGGGTTTTAATTAAAATCAATTTACAGTTTGGCCCCTGTGGTTTAAAGGTTATTATTTCATGCCCAAATTTTAATACTTGCAAGTTTTTATAATATAAACCTTATATTTCTTTTATTATTACTAATGTTAATTTTTTTTTACTATTATTAGTATTATTATTTTATCATTTTATTATTATTTTTATTATTATTATTAATATTAATATTTTCCCTTACGCTTGTTGTTATTATTATTATTATTATTATCATTAATTATTTAATTATAACCAATTGTAATAATTTCAAGAAATTACAAATAAGTCCTCGTACTTACATTAATAACAAAACAAGCCATTACAAGAGATAACGACGTTTAACAAACGTTAAATAAAAAATACGAGATGTCACAGTCTGCCCAACTTTAAGGAATTTCGTCTCGAAAGTAAAGACAAGGCTAAACAAAAAGATAGGGACATTTCGTCCTCATGTGATCCTCGCGTTCCCAAGTGAACTCAGCTCCACGTTTGTTTTTCCAACGGACTTTGACGATCGGTGTGGTAGATGTACGGGTCTTCTTCAACGTTCGATCCATAATCTCGACAGGCTTCTCAACGAAATGCAACGACTCGTCAATTTGGATTTCCTCCAAAGGAATATGCAAACTTTTATCGGCTAGAAATTTCTTCAAGTTTGAGACATGGAAGACAGGATGAACCCCGTCAAGTTCGGAAGGTAGTTCTAGTTTGTAAGCCACTTTCCCAATTCTTTTCAGAATTTTGAAAGGTCCTACAAAGCGTGGGGTTAACTTACCCTTCTTCCCAAAACGAATAACACCCTTCCATGGAGAGACTTTAAGAAGAACCATGTCGTCGACTTGGAACTCCAACGGTTTGCGTCTTTTATCGGCATAACTCTTTTGACAACTTCTAGCCACCTCAACTTCGTTCATGATGAAGTGACGGAGATTATCGTGATTCGGGATCCAAAGTCGATTCAAGAAGTACCACATGCCATTCGGTTTTGTCTCCAGTTGTGACCGGACGTTAAACGCCAAATCTTCATCCTTCCCTTCCTCAGTTAACGCCGTTTGTTGAGCCTCGCGGATGCAAAACTCGAGATCACTATCAATCCTTATGTTTTGAAGCATGATAGTGGCCTCGTTAACTTCCACATGAATCTCGATGTCAAATTCTCCTAACGTGTCAAACCATTGTCTTCGATCTCGGATTTCTTGAAGCGAGACAGTCTTGTTGTGGATCTTACGACTCAGCACGTTGGCTACAACATTCGCCTTTCCAGGATGATAGCGAATGTCGCAGTCGTAGTCGCTAATCAGTTCAACCCAACGTCTTTGTCTCATGTTGAGATCCTTTTGATTAAACACATGTTGGAGACTCTTGTGGTCGGTGTAGACTATGCATTGCGTCCTATAGAGATAATGCCGCCAAATCTTCAAAGCAAATACCACGGCACCAAGTTTGAGATCATGAGTCGTATAGTTCACTTCATGAACTTTCAATTGCCTTGACGCGTAAGCTATGACCTTGCCTCGTTGCATGAGAACACAACCAAGGCCTTGGCTAGACGCGTCGCAGTACACGATGAAGTCATCGTTTCCATCGGGAAGAGTTAAGATAGGAGCGTTACACAGTTTGTGTTTTAAAGTCTCAAAAGCATCTTCTTGTTTGGGTCCCCACTAGAAAAGTCTATTCTTTTGAGTCAACGCCGTAAGCGGTTTAGCAATCTTTGAAAAGTTTGCAATGAACCTACGATAATAACCCCTAATCCCAGAAAAGAACGAACCTCAGTTGGGGTCGTGGGAACACACCAATTCTTCACGGATTCTATTTTTGCAGGGTCGTCGACGTGAATTCCTTGGCTATTCACCACATGTCCTAGGAATTGAACTTCCTCGAGCCAGAATTCGCACTTTGAGAATTTGGCATATAGTTGTTCCTTCTTCAAAAGATCGAGGACTTGACGTAAATACGACTCGTGATCGGTCTTTGTCTTGGAATAGATGAGAATGTCATCAATAAACACGATCACGAATTTATCCAAATACAGTTTACATACCCGATTCATGAGATCCATGAAGACAGTAGGTGCATTAGTCAAGCCAAAAGGCATAACCATGAACTCATAGTGTCCATATCAAATACGAAACGCGGTTTTTGGAATGTCGTTGTCGTGAACACGTAGTTGATGATACCCAGAACGTAGATCGATCTTTGAGAATTGTGTAGCTCCTTGAAGTTGATCGAAGAGGTCATCAATTCTAGGAAGAGGGTATCGGTTCTTGATAGTGAGTTTGTTGAGTTCCCGATAGTCGATGCACATACGGAATGAACCATCTTTCTTCTTCACAAATAGCACGGGTGCACCCCATGGTGAAGAGCTAGGTCAAATAAAACCCTTATCGGTCAGCTCTTGTAATTGACTAGCCAGTTCTTGCATTTCAGAAGGTGCAAGACGATAAGGTGATTTAGCCACGGGATTCGCACCAGGAATCAAGTCAATTTTGAACTCAACTTCTCGCACGGGAGGCAACCCACTAAGATCCTCGGGAAACTCCTCGGGAAAATCTTGTACGACAGGATTATCCTTCAATTCCTTCCCCTTGGCTTTCGTGTTAACTACGTAAGCCATGAAAGCTAAGTAGTTTTTACTCAAGCACTTTCGGGCCTTGATGCAAGACATGAGTTTGAGTCTTTGGGATGATCTCCCCCCAAAAACTTTTAAAGTATCACCCGATGGTAAAGGAATTCGAATGCACTTCTCGAAACATATAATTTCCACGTGTTGTTTGGCTAACCAATCCGTGCCGATAATGATGTCGAAGCTCCCCAATTGCATAGGGATAAGGTTGATAATAAACTTGTGCTCGTTAAGACTCAAGGTACAATCACATATCACGACGTCGACTTCAATAGATTTGCCATCGGCTACTTCAACCATAAAGGATCTTTCTAAGTTTGAACGCGACTTAGAAAGAATAGGCTCGAACTCTAAAGACACGAAACCCTTATCCGCACCCGAATCAAAAAGTACAGAAGCATATCTACTATTTACAAGATACATACCTGCTCAAGTAATAAACTTTCATTGGCACATGGAAAAACAAGCATGGATTTTACAAGATAAAAGAACGATTACCGGAAAATAGTGACGTACCATTCACCACATCATTGTTGGCTTGAGATTGGTTGGCATTGATATTGAAAACCCTTCCTCGAGCCTGTGGCACATTTCCCGCATTGCGAGGACATTATGGACGGAAATGTCCAGGTTTGCCATAGTGTAGCAGACTCGATTGGCAATCAACGCAGCATTATTCGGGGCACGATGGCAAGTTGCCACCAAATGACCATACTTCCCGCACAACGAGCAAATTCGGCAAGGAGTATTCCCCGCATGATGGTACTTGCAGGTGTTGCACATCGGGTATGGCCCAGTATAAGCCCTTGCCACGGGGGCTTGATTTGCAATGATAGCTTGCTTTTGAGGGGCATTTGGTGCTATCACCGCATAGTTACGGGCTGGTGTAAATTTGCGCTTCTTGCCCTTAAAAGATGACTCGGTCTTCACCTCCTTTGTTGCCTCGGGAGTCACCTTCACTGTAGACTTGGCACCCTTCACCGTCAAAGTACCAGCCTTGATATGATTTTCAGTGAGCTGGGCGGTGATATTAATCGCTTCCTCTAAAGTTGTGGCCTACTTCCCACCACAGCATCTTGAATTTGAGGTGGTACCCCCTTGATAAATTTCTCGATGTTGCGGGGTACAGTATCCACCATATGTGGTAGAAGCATGCTAAATTCATGACGCCGGGTGGAATAAGCCAAGTGATTCCGGATATCTTGCTTGAGGTTCCAAAACTCCTCCTCCAGCTTTTGCAATTCACTCCTTGGGTAAAGTTTCTGAACCATGATGTCCTTAAACTCTTCCCAAGACAACGCCAAGGCAACTTCAGCATCTCAGTTCCTTTTCTCGCTATTCCACCATGTGAGTGCCTGTTATTGAAGGACACTTGCAGCATAGTGGACCTTGAGCTCCTCGGGACACTCGCTGTTGATGAACGTGTTTTCCATACTCTCGAACCACTCGAGAAATCCAGTGGCTCCTTCCTTTCCACTAAAGTTAGTGGGTTTGCACGAGTTGAAGTGCTTGAACGTGCAAGTACGGTTATTCCCACCTTGGTTGTTGCTATTCTCCCCATGGCCATTGTTGCCATCACCACCATTGTTTCCATTGGCGTTGTTGCTGTTGTTGGCCATTAGGGTGCTGCTAAGTTCAGCAACCATCGTCGTAAGTATGACAGCCATTTGCCGGGCGATCATTGCGGCAAGTTTACGGTCGGATGTAGTACGCTTTCCTTGGTGACGAGACATTTTATAAGATAGAAATAAAGAAAATATTAGTATTCGGGGATAAACCAGTTCAAGGTAACCAGGAATTTTAGATATTTTATATATAACCAGGATGGTTCCAATTGGTACCACATAGCCAATAGGAACATGGACACGTCAAGGTGACTTAATCCCGGAGGAAGATATGTATGTTGACCATAATTTAGCACTCATCCCAGAAATCCCCAGGTAAGCATAACAGGTCTCGTAATGAGATTTATACGAAATGCTTGCCTTAGCCCGAGGGCCTTTTGCCAGGAAATCCAGAATACAGGTGTTTATGTGTCACACACTTCCCTAAGGCTATCAGAATTAAAACCTCGATGAGATTTTTCAAGATTTAGACGTATCGTCTAAAGAATTTTTTTCCACTCGATAAGATGTGTAGTTTTCCACATGTAGTCGAGAATAAGATTTAGAAAAGATTAGACACAGTAGAACGTAGAGACATAAGAAGAGGATTAGAAAGTTGGGGTAAACAAGGTTCAAGGCATATTCCAAAGGCACTATATTCTAAATGTAAACAAATAGCACATAAGGAATTAATCATGCATCATGTGATAGGCATATAAGCATACTTACAAGATCATAGCAAATGTCATGTAAAGGGTCCCTAAATTAACCATAGGCTAGGCCACCATTTCTAATAACCTAAATCCCTATAGTTATGGGCTCTGATACCAATCTGTCACACCCCAACCTTAACGGCGGAAACGTCGAGATGTGAGAGTTAAGATTGTTCATACCACACAACGCTAATTTAAAGTGGCAATAATATTAAATATCAATATTCATGACATACATTTATGAAATAACATAAGTTCAAACATTCAACAATACATAATATTTCCAACGTCATATAACAATAAGTGTCTTTTTATTTTTAATCTAGGTCCAATCCTAGATTGTAACAAGTCTTCAAAGCAAGCTAAGCGGTATCATTTCCTGAAACATGTTAAAAATAATGTCAACAATACGTTAGTGAGTTTTCATAGATTTTCATACATAGATAAATATTAAAGTTGACAATTCATGTCATTGGTTATTGAATAAAGTAAATAAAGATGGATGAATAAATGTAACAATCAAACCTTGACAAATATGATCATTACAAGATTAAAAGATTAGCTAAGTGTACTTGGTTTCCATAGTGCTCAAGAATACGACACTAGGAGCCGGCAATAACCTCGGCTTTAGCACCAAATAGGCTTGTCAGGCCCATAGATCTATGACGTCGCCAGGCTAGCAATAGTTAATGATTGTATCATACAAGAGTCATCACATGATAATTACAAGTGTTCAAATAACCATGACAAATAAATGAATTTCACAAGTGATTACAAGATTCAAAACGAGTGTACAAGTGTGTTTATAATACGTTAACATGTTTCACCCCAAAAGTATGAAATAGTATAAAAAAAGAGGTATAAAAACTCACATGGATTATAAAGATGACAAATAAGAAGTTTTGTATAAAATTTTCCAAGGATTCGTTAACGTTCAACCTAAATGAACGACGTGCGAAGTTAATCATGATAATTATGGTGTTATATTTATAAACCATTTAACCCATGATTTTTACATTATTAAATAGATGTAATTTTTTATTTCTTTGGTATTTAAATGTTTAAATAAGAATTTTGGTGATTAACATTATTAATAAAAGTTAAACTTTTATTATTAATTGGTCATTATTTACTATTTAATAAAATAGTAATTTTGTAGGTTTAAAGGATTAAAACAATTTTATTGATTACAATAAGTGTACATTTTAAATGTATACATATGTATTTATTTTCTTAAAATATATTATTTATAATAATGAGGAATTTATTAAATTGGTATTATTTAAAAATTAAATGAGATTTATTAAAATTTAAAATTAATAATAAATCGTATTTTGTAGCAAATTTTTTTTATAATTTAAAATAAAAGAAATGAGAATTTCTTAATTGAATTTCTAAGAAATTAAAAAGGAATTAATTCTATTAATTTTCTGATTAAAATTGATTTTTATATAATTAATAATAATATTTAAACAGTTTCTGAAATTTAATTATTAAAAAAACCCTTTTTAAAAAAAATTGGCAGGGCCTCGGGTTCGAACCCGGGTCCCTTGCCAAGGCAACCAACACTCAAACCACTGGGCCAAAGCCCCGGGTTGTGTTAATTTCCAATCTGAAATTTTTAAAACCAAACTTTCAGATAAAACTCAATTTCCACCCAAGAACCCTAGTTACAATCCGATCGATTTGATCAACAATTCGTTGATCATAGCCAAATCAACCATGGGGCTTTTGTTCCCCATGTAAAAACGAGTCAAAACCCCAATGTAATTACCTGATTTGGTTATAGGATCAACAATTTCGACTTGACTTGATGTTGCGGCGGTTGTCGGATCAAATTGTGATGTGTGTGTGTGTTTTGGTAAAATTAACAGTGCGGAGAGCTTAAGAAAGTCAATCATAAGTTGTACCCTCTGTTTATATACTTTGATGATAACCGATTCGAGTCTAATAAGATTAATTTTCAATCAAGAGTTACGGGTGAACGTTAATTGGGTTAAAGGCTATTTAAATGCAATTACTCATACCAGTACCTTCGACACGATTAGACAAACGTTCGTAATGGTTTAATTGTATTGATAGTACGGTTTAATTGGAGAAACGGATTTGGTTTATGGTGAAAATCGGTTTCAAGTTCGAGACCTCCATTTTCGCATTTAAAGCCAAATCAATAGACCCATTCTTGTTGGAAACGTACTCCCGAACCGATTGGGATCGGTTTCAGGGTTAAAAGCTAACTTTTTGATGGGTTTGGGGCTCGCCGGCGCCGCGCAGGAGTCTCGCTGGCCGGCGGCCGGGAAATCGGGGAAAGGGGGGTTGGGTTTTAAAAATATTACACTTAGGTCCCTTTGGTTTTAAAGTTTATAATTTAAGTCCAAAGTTTTTGGGTTTTAATTAAAATTAATTTACAGTTTGGCCCCTGTGGTTTAAAGGTTATTATTTCATGCCCAAAACTTAATACTTGCAAGTTTTTATAATATAAACCTTATATTTCTTTTATTATTAATAATGTTAAATTTTTTTTACTATTATTAGTATTATTATTTTATCATTTTATTATTATTTTTATTATTATTAATATTAACATTTTCCCTTACACTTATTGTTATTATTATTATTGTTATTGTTATTATTATTATTATTATTATTATTATTATTATTATCATTAATTATTTAATTATAACCAATTGTAATAATTCCAAGAAATTACAAATAAGTCCTCGTACTTGCATTAATAACAAAACAAACCATTACAAGAGATAACGACGTTTAACAAACGTTAAATAAAAATACGAGAGGTCACATGTATGACTTGAATTACATGAGTCAAAATGAAATCTATACTGTCCTTCCTTTTACTTTACAATTTACAAAAATTTAGGTTTTAATATGGGAGACCACTATTTTTGGTTCAAGGTGCTCTATTTTAGAAGTTCTTGATGCAAGGGAAGCCATTAAGGAAACGTGCTTACTGGTTATGAGTTAGTTCAACAAAAAGGTATGCAAGATCATATTATATCAGTGATGTTAACTTCTATCTTTTGGCAGATTGTTCATACTAATGATCATGTCTGGGGCATCTACCTTACTATGTTTTTTTGTATATAGTTTCACTATTAATTTGTCTTTTTGATTTTACAAAAGATTGTGTAATCTTTCTCACTATTAGAGGTTGCATGTGTAGTGCCTAATGATAAACAAAAAGATGTTTTTGATTCTTCTTATTTTGAATTTTACGAATCTATCAAGGAATGACTATTTAGATAAATTATTTAACTTTTCTTATACAAATTGTGATAAACAAAAAGATGGTTCTAATATTTTAATGGATTTTACAAATCTAACAAGGAATGACTATTTAGATAAATTATTTAACTTTTTTATACAAGTTGTGCATGACTAGCTTATCAAGTATATGGCAATATGTAGTGTACATATGGTCCAAATTGTAAGCTTGGGAGCTTTCGTACTATTACTAAAAGAAAATGGAAGTTAATGTACTTGGTGGCTTTTTCATCAGAGGCTTTTTCATCAGAGAATCATTTAAAAGACCCTATGTAAACAGATACTTGTTTCCCTAGAGTTCATAACCACATATGCATTGAGGTTTAAAATATGTATCTAACATTATCTTAGATAATAAAATTTCATTGTGTGTTATTGAGTTGTTGTTTAGTTAGACTTATAAGGTAATCCATATGCGTATATAATAATTTTTAAATGAATGCACATATACATACAACTGTGTTAAAAATGCATATATGCAACAACTAGTTTATTAAAAGTGCACGTATGCACAAACCATTTTTTGTAAATACACACACGCATATACAACCCCATATAGACTTTATATTGTTTTTGTATTTATGCACATATGCATATATTGTACACACATATGATTATATCTTGTAACCAAATTACATAGTCATTAATTACAAGTTTAGTATAAATAATATCACTTTTAAATGAATTGTTGTCATGTATAAATGTGCAAGGTAACAACTGTTAAGATTGATTATATCTATTGGTAAAATGACTTTATAAACAAGAATGTTATGTTGTAGGTAATATGTTGCCTTTGAAACATTATGTGCAGTAATGTATGTAAGTAATAATTCATATATGCATTAATGCACATAAGTATTAATTCACATGTGCAAATGAGTTCTAATATGCACTAATGCCAATATAAAATTGTCAATGATTTCTAAATTCTGAGTTAGTGATTGATTTAAATTAATTCTGGTGTGATTCGTATTTTGTAATATTTTGATTCATGATCTTTTAATTTTTTATATAAATTGATGACTATAAATCTGTAGGTGAATTTGAATAAAAATATATAGTTGTGCATTTAGTTTGCTCTTATCAGTCAATCTTTTGAATTGGATTTCATACAATGCATCAAAGTTGTAGAGTTGCTGAGCAGTTCTCTAATGAAGATCTCTTTGTTGTTGTTGTGAAAGGTGTTATCTAAACTTAACATGGTTGACTCAGCCAAATAAATGTCTCTTCATTAGCCAATTTTTCCTACGCCATTTATGCCAAGTAGCAGTAAATTTTGATAACAAAACGATGAAACTTGCCGAGGAAATGTATGAAATCAAGTGGAATGCGTGTCAAAATAGGAAATCAATTTATATGTTGGTTGAAAAAGGAGGGATTTGTTTTCTTTTGGTAATTAGCAATATTTGAGAACTCATCGTGAGGGGCATAAGTTTAGTTTGAGAAGTTAGAGTGCAATTTAAAATTTTCCATTTTACTTGATTGATCTAGTTAACGTGCTGGTGTGTGCATTAATACATGTATTACTTGTGTGCATTTATGTCTATTTACATTTACATTTTAGTTTATTTAACATAATAATATGTAGTTTTAATTTAACAATGAATACTAACAACAAATGAATGATTTTAATAGAAAATATATATTAGACACAACAATAACTTGTTATTTTTAATAAATATGACAAAAATAACTCTTACTTTGTAGAAGTGATAACCAATAAATAACATGCTCCCATTAAATTTTATCATATTGTTCCATTTGTAAATCAGTGTTTTTTTTTTCGTTAAACAATCTTTAGTGTTTTAAATTACATATCATGATCTTTTCTTCTTGGATTTATTGGAATATTCCCTTTGTTGCTTTTCTCGTAGAAACCTCCAGACTTTTGAAAATATAACCGAACACCCACGATGTAATTAAGAATTTAAATGTTTATTATGTGATGCCAATTTTACCCTTATGAGGGTTAATATTTAGTCTTTAAAACTAAAAGTAATTACTATTTTGCCACTTTCAATTACAACCCTTGATCTTACTAATCCATAATTTGAGATCGGTTCTTTTGGTTTTTAACAAAAAAATGGTTTTCAATTGAATGCATCCATATATATATATATATATATATATGGGTGTCAAGAGATGTATACATGAAATCATCAAACCATGAAATCAAATGTGCCATCTTCATCTCTGTTGAACACATGTACACACACACATATATATATATACATATATATATATATATATATATATATATATATATATATATATATTATATATATATATATATATATGTATATATATATATGTGTGTGTGTGGGTGGGGGGGGGGGGGGGGGGAGGTTATTAACAGAGAGAGGTAAAGAGGTCGGAGGAAGAAGAAAGTGGAGGAAGAAGGTAGACGACGATGTTGTGGTAGCCGAAGTTGGTTGCAGGTCTTTCATGGGAACATGGTGGTAGTGTTCTGTGTTTTATGTTTAGGGCAAGAGGCTCAAATGAAAGAGATGAAGTTTTTGATTAGAGGGTAAAATGGTACTTTTACACTCACTTAACGGAATTTTTTAACGGACGTTTAACCGAGGACTAAAGGTGTCACGTTTTTTCAAACCTTATGACTAAACCTGTAATCTTTCAATCCTAGGGACGAAAGGTGAAATTTGAGCAAAATACTAATACTAATATAATAATATCAGTAGAAGTAAAAAATCAATATAAAATAAATAAACAAAAATTTGAAGACAAAATAAATCTAAAGAAAACAATAAAAGTTATTGATTTAACATATTAAGGGTGATATTTAAATAAAAATATTAAAGAAATTTGTAGTAACTTTAAAAGTTAAAAGGAGGGGTAATTACAAAAAGTATAGAGAGGGTATATATAGCAACACTCTTTTTAATTAATTATGCCAATGGCTATGCATAGTAGGGGTATTGATCTGGTTTCAGGGTGTTTATCGGGTTAGTTAATCGGGTTACAGCTTATTTGGTTCGGGTTATTCAAATTTTTTTAGCGTTGAAGTCTACCTGAAACCCAACTCGAATAACATTCGGTTTAATCAGTTTCAGGTTTTTCAGGTGGGGTTTTGGATATTAAACACTAGACTTAGATTAGTAGATTTTAATGAGAAAAATTTTCTTTTAAAATCTTATAAAATTAGTAGACTTAAATTAATTTACTTTAGAAAATATACATAAATAATCAAAATGCTCTTAATATCTAATTAATAAGAAAAGAAAAGAAAATCATACTGAAGTAAACAAAAACAAAAAAAAAATAATAACTTAATAAAAAAGAAAAAAAAAACATTTTAAAAATCTATCCCCTTTCTTCCTCATGCTTCCTACCATACATTTCTGTTGAAAATTTTAACGACAAAAATGATCAAAATACTATCCATCTCACTTTATCTCTCTATATGTAAGTCTTTCGATGTATTGTCACATGGAATGGCGATCATAGAAGAAGCAAGTGACTATGATGCAATGTAAGTTCCTCGAAGGTTTAGAAAGGGTGTATCAAGCTATATGGTTAGCCGAATCACAAAACAAGAGGCGGAGAAAACAACTATATTTGGTGTTAAGGCAAATTAAGGTATGTAATTAGGGATAAAGGAAGAGAAATGAAAATGTTACTTCCCATGAGCGGTGACCGATATATGGTTTTACATAAGGGTGGGTGTTTTTGGATTCATGAAGGTAGGTGGATGAATATGAATGGTGATTCAACTCGAAGTGAAATTATATATCGTGTTTGATCCATTATCCGATGGTAGTTTGACGGTTAAAATATGTAATTCAAAATCACGTTTTTTGGTTGTTGTAAGTGGCAATAACTATTATGTTTGTAAAAGAAGAAGAATATAATGTCTCATGATTTTATAAAAGGAGGTTGAATTTAATTTAGCTTCATTTGGTTGATAAAGATTGCATATTTGCATACTATATTGTAAATAGATATATTGACTAATAAAGAAACTACCTTTTATGTTGTAATCATCCAATGTTTCATGAAATTTGAGTAGGAGGCTATGTTGGATTAAAACATAGAGACAAATTTATGGTTGGTATGTTGTATGTTTGGTCTAGTCCATCTAGATTGGTCTGAGCATTCACATGTTCAAGCTTGGGTAGTAGAGGAGATCATGGGAACACCACTGCAAGTCCCTTAATGGCTTTCATTTCAGATTCATGAACCTGATGAAGAATCTAAGTAAAAAGTAGTTAATTTTACCATTGATTGAGCAAGGGTGGTTTAGGGTAAGATGGTGGAAGATTTATGATGGTTTTGAATTCAAATGCAGTAACAATATATTGTTAGATGATAGAAGACATTATGATTGTAAATATGTGTGTCTTAATCAGGTAGCAACCATGTCGATAAGCATCACCGAGTGGTGTCATGATGTTGTTGTGTGGTTATACCCGATAGTGGAAGCAACCAACGCAAAGAATGTGTTTCGTGAGATGAGATGAATGTGGAATCGATATGTTTCGTGAAGTCCAAAATTAAGCATTCGCAAGAGTGTAGAGTAGTGTTAATAACAGAAAAAGAACAATACACACATAATAATAAATCTTACAATTGACGCAACAATAAGTGTGATATTTAATTCTATTTATATTGTACTAATTACCAAGTTTGTAAGTGCATTAGAGTGGTACATTTGGCTTAAATAATTGTACTCATAATTGTCCTAGACTTTATTTATTATATATTACTAATTATCAATTTATTTGTGCATTATGAGTTGTACATAAACATTAGTGGGTTGTACTCACTTTTGTTTTTCTTTTTCTTTTATAATTTTCTTACTTTTAAGTTTTAACTCAATACTTTTACATTTTTTACAACTTAACCCTTATATATTTTCACTTTTCACTTTGATTCTTTATAATTTTCATCTTTTACAAAAATTTTATTTTACGTTTCGGTTTAAATTTTGCGAGTTAACACTCCACAACGTGCGCGTGTGGTTCAACGTTTTTAAGCCTATCTTTTTCCCATTTAATGGCCCCTTTACAACGCGCGAGTCTTAGATCGACTTAGTTATTGTTTTTAATATTTTACGTGTGAGGTTCAATGTTTTTACGTTTACTTTACATTTGGTTTTACATTTGGTTTTTTTTTTCATTTTTATTTATTTTTAATACGAGTTTTCCGGCGTTGGTGGTTGCTGTTGATGGTGTTAATGTTTTACGTGGCATGGTTTTACACCCCCCCCCCCCCCCCCCGCCGAACTTTATCTAAAATTAAATATTTATCAAATTAAATATAATTATTAACGAACACACTAGGTTAGAAACTCATATATTACATAATTTGAATAAATGAAACTAATTGTGAACTAGTCATTTCTATGAAGATTTATAATATACATGATGAAATAATATATAATCAGATTTAGAAAATTATATAAAATAATAATTTTAAATTCGGATAAAATATAATTGAAAACTTCTTATAATTTAATAAGTTTTAATATATTATTAATAAAAAAGAATTTATATTTAAATATTTAATTATTTAATTTAATTATTTAACATATTATTATTTGGTACGTGGAGATACGGAAAGCAAAAATCTAAACTTAACTCGAAGTCCACGTATGAAATCTAAGTTGCTCACATATAATCATATTATAATAAGAAATCATTAAAATGAATAATTATCTTTCAGACGCGTTATTTATTGCAATGGATTAAGTTTTACAATAATGCATTAATATATTAGCTTTTATATTTTAGATCATGACATCATTTATATTTTTATATCGAAAGTTAAATAAAAAATCAATTACAAAAACAACGATTTCACTAAATTAATGTTATGAGTTTGGAAAAGTTGTTGAGTTATAAAAGGACAAAAATATAAAGATCCTACTTTATCCACTTAGAATTGAGCCATCATTTTCACGTGTGAAAAATGTATTTAAGCACGTGGTCCTGTTGGAAGAAAATTGTAACTATGAGTGTTTATCGGTTCGTTTATCGCTTTGTTCGATTTTAAAAAATTTTCAGTCATAACCGAAAGCCGAACCAAACCGAATTCGAAATATGGCTAACCGAACCGATTCAGTTCGGTCTTGGTTAAAAACCGAATTCAACCAAAAAAACCGAATTTACCCTTTGGTTTTTCATTTCAAATGTTACCAAATTTAAATAATTTTTATTAAAATCACCATTCAAATACATTTATTAAAAGTACATATCAAATAATTAAACTTCTAAAATGTTCAGAATTTTATTTCTTAAAAATATAACTCTTCGACTTTAAGTATTTAAGAGTTAAAGTTTGATACTAAGTTTTGATGTTTATGAACAATATAACATATAAATTTTTTTTGTTATTGGGCTAAAAATAAACCAATTTAGAAAACTTTGGCTTTCATAATTAGGCTAAACTTACGATTACAAAAAATATAAATTATAACATATTGAATTCGGTTAATTCGGTCAACCGAATAAACTGAACAAACCGAATTCAAACATTACATATAACCGAAAACCGAATTCATAATTCAGTTTCGGTTAGAAACCTAACCAAAAACCGAATTCATAGTTGGGCTTGGTTTTTTAAGTTACGATTACGGATCGGTTTTTGGCTTTTTTGCACACCCCTAATTGTAACCTTGCTAGTAGTTTGAAATGGTTAATATTAACTAGTATTTGCTCCCTTGCGTTCCCACTTGGTTTTCTCATAACGCAATGAAAATAATTTTATATGTTTTAAAAAAAGCAAGAAATCATAAGAATTAATAAAACAAAAATATAAATGTGTATAAGTTGTATATGTTTTAGTTGTAACACGAATTTAAATATTAATAATATTACAATAGCAATCAATTTGTAAAGTTGTTATGCAATCAAATAAGTATTTAATTGGTTGTTAAACATTATACAATAGGGTTTCATTTTAATATTTAAACACTTAAATTTGAATTTTAAAATATTATCTTTAAATAAATGTTAGCCTAGAAAAATGTGCAACTTCTCTTTTATTTTACTAAAAATGTTTAGAAATATTCTATTAGTTTACCTCATATTATCTCATGATTTTGTATTTTATCTTCTATTAAATTTTAAAAAATAGAAGTAGAAAATAGTTTACTTAGTTACTTATACGTTTAAAAAAAAAATTGCAAATGTGCTCCTTGGAACTTGCCCCTCTAATGTTTCTTCTGTATTTATCATTTTTTTACCTTTCACCTTCATCTCCTTCCAACACTCAAACATCATTCATTTATCTTAAAACCTCTACATTTACCCATATCTTTCTCTTCTAGCTTATAGTACCCGTTATTTTTTTTTTAATTTTTTACAAACTAGTTGTTCTATAGTTTTATGTATTTGAAAATATTAATATAGTTCAATGTTGTATTAAATAAATATATTATTTAAACTTCGAAAGAGTTAAATAAATGGCATACGACAATACAACTAAATAAATAAAAAAAATCTGTTGTTCCTCGCTCCATCGTTCCACCACCACCACCATGATGGCACAACACCGCCTAGCCTACCACCACGACTACCGAACACCAGCACAACCTCACGGTGACCAAATTAGAGATCCGTCACTTCCGTTGGTGATACTGATGGTGTGAGAAGTTTAGGGGTCAGATTGGAGACTACAACAGGTTTAGGTCTCTTCATCGGAGAACGCGACAGGGACGGTGAGGGCCGCTGCCATAGCTCTGGCAACGACAGCTTTAGCGATCCATGACATCAGCCTTATGCTACTGGAAGTTGTACATTACGCTTAATTGTTGATACGATGGCAGTGTAACCACCGACCAAAGCGAATAATACATATTATAATTTTTACTTGATTTCGCAAATGGCCACGTAATATACCTAGATTATATTTTGGGTCTTTTGCTTTAACGAACTGCAGTTTTAATTTAATAGTTTATATAAATGTAACAGGAAATTAAATTCTTTGAACGTTGGCTTTGATAGTTAAAATTTATATTTATAAAATTTGTATTATATTGTTATATTTTAAAAAAAAATGATATCATAAAATTAAGTTCTTTTATAAATTAAGTTCTTTTATCTTTAATATCTGTATAATATTTTCATATTTCTTTAAAAAATTTAATATTGTTTGAAAGTCTAAAACAATGTGCGACATAATTGTGCTAGTATACAAACATAATTATATTATTATACAAATTATATCGTGTTATATCATGTATTATATTAACTAACGATGGTATTATACAATTTACAAGTTATTTCGTACAATTTATGTTGTGCTTTTATAACAACATAATGTAATTTGTATAATAACACTACCACTTTAAAATAAACACAATAATAACACAATTTAATTTGTATAAAAGCACAATCATTTTTAATAAGAAAAGATAATATAATAGTGTAAATTTATAATAGCATAGTATATTATTATCATTGTTTTTTAAAATTTAATAACCATGTGTGATATAATTGTTCTATTATACAATTTATACCATTTTATTATCGTTTTTTATGAAAGTAATGGTGTTACTATATATTTTTTTAAAAAGTTATTTGGTATAATTTGCATTGTGTTATTATAACAACACAACATAAATTGTAAAACAACAATATCACTTTGAATAGCACAAGACAATAGCATATTATATTTTGCATAATCGCGCAATCACTTCCAATAAAACATGATAATAACATGGTGTAATATGTATAATACAACAATATGTCGCACATTGTTGTATTTTTAGTCTTATGTTTGTAAAAATAAAATATAGCAATATTATACACATTTTAAAGATAAAAATCCTTTATTCTATTATATAACTTTTTTAAAAAACTAAAAAATGTATATCAAAATTACTCTATCATTTAAAGAATAATGAAATGAACAGTGCATTGAAGATTCTCATCCATCTATTTTTTAATCTATGGTCACGAAAAAGTCCAATATTATCTGCCAATGACATGCACAGCGAGTGATGTACAAGTGTACTGTGATATACAATTAAATGAGCTTATGTTCCAACAGCTGGATTTAGAGTACTTAACACGTGTCCTCTCACCTCCACATATCAACCCCTATCAGACTTTAGCATCAATTCGAGTGAAGGTGTGAGGCATGCTTTAAGGTTGGTTTTACACACACACACACACACACACAAACACACCTTAATAAATTGGCCTCATGAGTATGTACTCCTTGAGATAGACTATGATAAGTAGTAACACCCAAAAAATTTCAGCATGACGAAAAGAAAAGAAAGCAAGGGAAAAAAAGAGAATTATTGTAAAACAAGAGGTTAAAACCGGGCAAGGACCAAACTTGCCCATAATGGGTTCAAAAAGGTGATAAGGCCGCCAATATTTGTCTCTCTCATGCAAGAAGTCTCAGCTGAAGTAAGAAGAAGAAGCTCCAACCGGGTTTAGAGAGAGAAAGTCTTCAAAAGGTAAGATTTTTATGGTGTTCTTCTCGGTTTCAGTTGGGTTTTCAGTTTCTGGACTGATCCTTAAGTGTTTCTATGTGTTTGGTTGTGTGTTTTCATGTGTTTAGGTGCTAGAACTCTAGGTTGCTCTCAGGTTTGGAGGAGTTTTACTCGAAAGCAGTTAGAGGTGAGTTCTAGATCCCCTATTTTAAATGTTCTCTACTTATTTAGGGCTGGTATGCATATTAAACTGATGTTTTTGAATCAAGTTATGATTTTCCATCTATGGGTGAGAAAGGGAGAAGTGAGAGAACCAAAGACAAGGCAAGGGCATTCAACATGACCCGGGAAGAAGCCAGAGTGGACCCTGAAGTAGTTTCAGGTATGTTTTTGGTAAACCAGTTGTATGCTTTTATGCTCTTCGATTCGGGTGCTAGTAGAAGTTTTGTATCTGCCACCTTTTGTCGTGTAATGCATGGTAAGAATACGAAGATAGACGTGCCCTTCCATGTAGAGGCAGCGATAGGAAAGTCTACCAGGGTAACTGATGTGATAGACGATTGTCTCGTAGAGTTGGACGGTCATAAGTTTCCTGCTAGATTGTATGTGATGGCCATAGGAGGTTTTGATGTTGTGTTAGGGATGGATTGGTTGGCGGCCTACGAAGTGAAAATCGTGTGTCGAAAGAAGACGATTTGTTTGACTGCGCCCGATGGCAGCTTGGTTACGGTACATGGAGACAAGGAGTACATTACATCGCGAGTGATCTTGATGATCATGACAGAGAAGTTTATGAGATGAGGGTGTGGTGCTTACCTGGCTTATGTGAAGGATGTGGACGCTACCATGCCTCAGCTGTCAGGCATGCTGGTAGTATGCGATTTTCCCGATGTGTTTCCCGAAGACCTACCAGGGGTGCCACCTGACTGCAAGATTGAGTTCCAGATTGATCTGATACCTGGTGCCCAACCTGTTGCGAAGGCGTCGTATCGTCTCGCTCCCTCTGAGATGAAGGAATTGATGACTCAACTGCAAGAGTTGTTAGATAAGGGGTTCATCCGACCGAGTATCTCCCCCTGAGGTGCTCTAGTCTTGTTTGTAAAGAAGAAGGACGGTAGCATGAGGATGTTCATCGACTACCGTGAGTTGAACAAGTTGACGGTGAAGAACTGGTACCCACTACCGAGGATCGATGACTTGTTTGATCAGCTCCAAGGCGCCAGCTTGTTCTCAAGGATAGATCTCCGATCTGGTTATTATTACCTAAAAGTTAAAGAACATGATATCTCGAAGACCACGTTTCAAACACGATATGGGCATTACGAATTCCTCGTTATGTCTTTCAGTTTAACCAACGCGCCAGCTGCTTTTATGGATTTGATGAATCGGGTGTGTCGGCCGATGTTGGGTAAATCAGTGATTGTGTTTATCGATGATATCCTAATTTATTCAAAGAGTGAAGACGAGCATGCAGGTCATATTCGCGAGGTATTGGAGATGCTTAGAAGAGAGAAGCTGTATGCTAAGTTCTCCAAATGCGTGTTCTGGTTGCGGGAAGTTTAGTTTTGGGTCATGTGGTTAATTCTGAAGGGATTATGGTGGACCCGGCAAAGGTGGAGGTGGTAATGCAATGGAAGTCTCCAAAGATGCCATCTGAGATTCGTAGTTTCTTGGGTTTGGCGGACTTCTCTAAGATAGCTTCATCATTGACCAAATTGACCCGTAAGGATGTGAAGTTCGTATGGAGTCAAGAGCAGGAGAATGCTTTCGAAAAGTTAAAGGCAAGATTGACTCAAGCTCCTGTCCTGACGTTACCTGAAGGGAATAAAGACTTGGTGGTCTATTCAGATGCTTCTTATTCGGGATTGGGTTACGTGCTGATGCAACGGGGAAGGGTTATAGCCTATGCATCCTGACAGTTGAAGATTCATGAGGCTAACTACCCTACTCATGACTTGGAGTTGGCGGCTGTGGTCTTTGCATTGAAGATTTGGAGGCACTACCTATACGGGACGAAGGGCACCATCTTCACTGATCACAAAAGTTTGAAGTACTTCTTCAAGCAGAAGGATCTCAATATGAGGCAAAGGAGATGGTTAGAGTTGATAAAAGACTATGATTGTGAGATCCATTACCATCTGGGCAAGGCCAACATGGTGGTGGATGCCTTTAGCCGAAAAGAAAAGCCCGAGTCGATTCGGGTGAAAGCTTATCAGTTGGTTATGACCTCTGATGTGATGAAGCAGATTAAGGAATTTCAGGATGAAGCGCTGAAAGAAGATCAGATTAACTCCAAAAGGATGAAAGGTCTAGTCGCCAAGTTGGGGGAGAACAGTCTAGGTGTCCGGACTCGATCGGGGCGGATGTGGATTCCTCGTTATGGGGGTCTGCGTGGGAAGATTATGGATGAGGCTCACAAGACTCGATACTCAATTCATCCCGGTGCTACAAAGATATATCATGATATGAAGAAAGACTACTGGTGGCCGGGTATGAAGTGCGATGTGGAGAGGACGATTCAGACACTGGAGGATATGCTACGAGCATGCGTCATTGATTTCAGAGGAAGTTAGGATGAACACTTATCATTAGTCAAATTCTCATATAACAACAGTTATCATGCCACCATTGGTATGCATCAATATGAGATGCTATATGGTAGGAAGTGTAGAACGCCTGTATGTTGGGGTGACATCGAGCAGAAGGAGATAGGGAGCATTGAGGTAATCGAGGCTACGACCAAAAAGTTGGAAAAGATTAAGTCCTTTATGTAGGCGGCAAAGGATAGACAGAAGTCGTATGCCGATAAGAGACGTAGATCGATTGAATTCAAGGTGGGTGATAGAGTCATGCTGAAGGTCTCGCCTTGGAAAGGGATCATCCGGTTTAGGAAGCGGGGAAAGTTAAGTACAAGGTACATAGGGCCTTTCAGAATCATTTCCAGAGTAGGAGAGGTGGCCTACAGGTTGGAGTTACCCGATGAGTTAAGTGGAATTCATCCGACATTCCATGTATCTCACCTAAGAAAGTGTTTGGCCGATGAAGATATGATCGTGCCACTGGAGGATATCAAGGTGGATGAACGACTCAATTATGTGAAGCAGCCAGTGGCCATCATTGACAGAAAAGAGAAGAGGCTACGGAATAAAGTGGTTCCACTGGTGCGAGTACAGTGGAGACACAGGAAGGGATTCGAGTCTACATGGGAGACTGAGGAGGAAATGAGACAGCATTACCCACAGTTGTTCGAGGAGTAACAGGTTTCGGGGATGAAACCTATATAAGGGGGTGGACTTGTAACACCCGGAAAATTTCAGCATGAAGAAAAAAAAAAGAAAGCAAGCGAGAAAAAGAGAATTATTATAAAACAAGGGGTTAAAAGCGGGCAAGGGCCAAACTTGCCCATAATGGTTTTAAAAGGGTGATAAGGCCGCCCATACTTCTCTCTCTCATGCAAGAAGTCTCGGCTGAAGTAAGAAGAAGAAGCTTCACCTGGTTTTAGAGAGAGAAAGTCTTCAAAAAGTAAGATTCTATGGTCTTCTTCTCGGTTTCAGTTGGGTTTTCAGCTTCTGGACCGATCCTTAAGTGTTTCTATGTGTTTAGTTGTGTGTTTTCGTGTGTTTAGGTGCTGGAACTCCAGGTTGCTCTCGGGTTTGGAGGAGTTTTACTTGAAAGCAGTTAGAGGTGAGTTCTAGATCCCCTCTTTTAAATGTTCACTACTTATTTGGGGCTGGTATGCATATTAAACTGATGTTTTTGAATCAAGTCTTGATTTTCCATGTATGGTACGGTTGCTTATGATGTTATAAATATGTTTTATGATTTTCATGATGATTGTATGAATGTTTAAGATGTTCTAAGTGTTAGTCTGATAGATCTAAGCTACGAATATGATTAAAATAATGTAAGAAGACTGGAAATTGAGTAAGTTGGATCGCAGGTGCAATAAGATGTCCGCTGTGGATCTTGTATGTCCGTTGTGGACACTTAAAAAGGTTGACCAGGTCGTCCGCTGTGGACACTCATTGTCCACTGTGGACACTTGGACATTATTAATGTGTCCGCTGTGGACACTTAGGCATTTAGCTGTCTGCTGTAGACTTTGCATGTCCGCTGTGGACTTTGGCTGTCCGTTGTGGGCATTGTTCATCCACATTTGCATTTTGTTCATTCGCATTTGCCTTTGTTCTTCCGCATTTAGTATTGTTCATTCGCATTTGGACTTGTTCATCCGCATTTGGACTTGTTCATCCGCATTAGGTTCACCCGCATACTTTTAGACACTTAGAATATTTTCTGAAGACTTTCATCCGCATTTGTTCATCCGCATTGGTTTACATTCATCCGTATTTCTTTGAGGACTTAGAATTATTCTGAAATTTTGAGAATATAATTTAAGTGTTAAGTACTTATGTATAAGGGAAGATTATGTGTGTTTAATGTTTCTAATGTTTGATTCTCTTCTTATGGGCTGCTTGTTATGGATAGTTATTATTACACTTCATGATATGTGATTATTAAAACAGTGAATATTTTAAAAGTATTATTCTTAACCAAGTGGACACAAAGAAATACAAGAAGACAGTGAAACTTAATGAATGTTACCCCCGGGCCCTTATAATTAATGAAAAGCCTTGCAAGCACAATGGAATGAGGTGCACGATGAATGTTACCCCCAGAACTTAAGATGCACATCTGGGGTCTAATCCTGGGGATTGACCACATCAATGGGACCCCGTATTCATAAGCAGGCTTCATGCCTAGCAGTGTGGGTCAACTGTCGAATGGGTTAGCTACCAAATAAATGTTTGCCGACAGGGGTTCGGCATTTGTTGCCAACCAACGATATAGGCTCTTGCTTTGTGCAAATCTAGACAATAAAAGTGAAAGATAATTAAAGAAAGAAAGAAAGATGAAGAATCTCTTAATGATTGATTATGTATAATGATGAATGATCACCAAGTAAAGTTTACAAAAGTATATTTTCTATATTATTGAACTAGAACTCACTCAGCAACGCTGACTTTTTATATGTTTATCAGTTGGCAGGTAATGGTGTTGCTGGGAATGACACGAGGTTGAAGCTACCTGGCAAATAAAGACTGACATCCATGCCACGCTAAAAAGTTATTTTTGTTTTGAAATGAAACTAAATGCTCTTTTTGTAACTAGCAACAACAATTTATTTCTTGGCAAAAGTAATGGTTAATGAATGCTATGGTTTCTATTAAATTATTCCGCTGCAGAGTTTTCTTGTTTTGATGAATCTGAATGTGTTTTAATATGAAATGCGCTATGAATGACCAACTGTGGGGTTTCTCGGGAACGGGGTCTTACATAAGTATGTTGATTGGATTCACTTACTTTTGCAAGTGAGATGCAAGGATCCAAATCTATGTTGGAACTAATTAGAGGTTGTTAAAGAATGGATATAAAAAAATCAAAGTCACAGCTTGGATTGATTAAAATCGTTAGGCATAATGTTTGGTTTCGATTGATTTGAAACCAAAAATGGTTGCCTGGAATCATTGCACCACCATAGATCTTTAATCTATTTTGCCAAATTGCCCCTCTAATGCAGTGCCTGAGTTAGAACCATAAGACTATTACCTTTCATGGTGGAGTAGGTGAGTGAGAAAGACGAGACATGTATTAGACTGTGAAGAATGAGTTTATTCATGTGTCACGCTTCCCTATATAACCCTTAATATTTTATCTTATTTCAAACACATCACTCAAGTTTGAAACGTTACAGAACACATAATTTAAGCCATGTAAAGATGATTATAAAGTCTGCTAAATGATTTGGGTAAATACCATAAAAAACCAATATACTTTAATTTTTTTCTAATATAATTCACTCTAATTTTTTGCATGTAAAGATCATCATACTTTGTTTTGTATCATAAAAGTCTCTTAACAATTTTTTCACATAAAAAAACATACTTTTTGTTTTTTAACATAAAAGTCCTTCAATATAATTGTTTTCATAACTTAAACGAGTTGAGGGTTTTTTATGAGAAAAAACAGAAAGTTTGTTGATTTTTTATATACAAATATTATCGAGTGACTTTTATGAGACAAAACAGAAAGTATGTTAGATTTTTATATGCAAAAAATTATAAAGTGACTTTTATAAGAAAAAACTGAGCGTATATTGGTATTTTATAGTATTTTCCCAATTGATTTTTAGATTTTTGGATCTTATTTTTTAACACATGTTTTGCTTTTAAGTACATCACGTGTAGGAAAAAGTAAAGCTTTTAGAAATGTAGTATATTATAATATATGAATCGGGAATTAAGAAAGCAGTGGAGCAACGTGCGAAGGGGTAGTAGTAGGAGTTTCCGCAACAACACGCGGCGGGGAAGCTACTAATTATTTTATTTAGCACAACAAATAAAGGGTATGATAATAACACCGTTGTTGCTTAATAATCACAAAATTTAAATGAAAAGAACTACTGGTTGTCACAGTTTTTGAATAAACCAAAGGTATATATAATCATACTCATATATATATATATATTCAACATATATGCTAATACGCTAAACATTCTTTACATATGAAATTGTTCATAAAGGTTAGTAAGATTATTTCACCATTGCATCGGTTTACAAATGGGATATAACTAGGTCGAAAATGAGTATGGACATGAAATTGTAAATAGTAATAGTGAACGAACTACTACACGACATCAAGATTATTTTAATTCTTAAAATGGTAATAGTAGACGAATTAGTTCCATCGTGTTGATAGTAGGTGATGCCAAGGTTATATTACACACATGTGGCTAGGTAACGTATAAATTATCATGCGGGGTTATTATTCCTATGGAAATCCTCATGCACCAATATGATGCTTGAAGATAAATTGATACGAGATTATATTATGAATGTTCTTTAATTAAGTACCACATTGACAATTACATGACTTAAAAGTTTTCTTTCTATTATATTGTGAGTCAAACACCTTCTTTTCACCATATTATGTATGTTTTATTTTATATAATTTGGTTTATAATAAGTGAAATATATGACTTGATCATTTTTTACGTACGCTTCAATTACTTAAGAATTAACCCCATTCAGCTTAGACCTTTACAATGTATTTAGACTAGTGCAAATAAAGCTTAAGACTAGCAATCCACATCACAACTTTAGTTTATTTTAACTAAGTGCGAATAATTACCCAATTGTTAGGTCACCCAAATGTAGGGGTCTTTCAAGGTTGGTTTGTGTTTAGTGTTTATGAAGAGGACACAGAGTAGGTCTCGACTAGAGGCTTGATAAAATTAGAAAAATGGCTTTTCAATTGGGAATACCGGTCGGTGTCTCGTCCCTGAACTTCTTACCGATGGGAAAAAATTAATTTTGTTTTTTTTAATTTTGTTTTTTTTTCAAGGAAAATTAAAAATTTAAAGTGGTTTGAGGAAATGGGAGCGTGTTCCAACTAATAGGAAAGACAGGGAGCTTCTTGATGTGGCACCAATGTGGTATGTGGGAAAGCGGGAATAGTGATAACAACTCCCTTCCTAAGGATGGTAAATCAAACTTATGAGAACTATTTTTAAATCTAATAAATTACCTACTTTTTTAGGTACATAGCCGGATTTATTATTTCAATTCCTATTGCATGATTGATGCAAATCTATTCCTAATCTTGAGGCTTGATATGTGAAGAAATCAAAGAAGAAGAAGTCGGTTGTTTTTGTTCACACATCAACAACAACTACCTCACCTTAAGATAACAACACATAGTTTTAGTCAAATAGGATAAATATTCAAATGTATAGATTAGTTATTAAATGTTTAGAGAGAGGTGACAAAAGCAAATCGTCATTTTTTTGGTTTATCTTATTATTGAAGTGTTATGTACATTGCTTATGCGGTTTTTAGTAGTTATTTACATATTTGTGGTTCTTAATAGAATACTTTCATATATATATATATATATATATACATATACATATATACATATATATACATATACATATATACATATATATACATATACATATATACATATATATACATATACATATATATATATACATATATATATATATATATATATACATATACATATATATATACATATATAAATATATATACATATATATATATATATACATATAGATATATATATACATATATATATATATATATATATATATATATATATATATACATATATATATACATATATTCCTCTTATTTTTGAATTCTTTTATTCTTTCTATCTTCCCTTTTCCTTTTTATTTTCTGATTTTGGTAGGGATTTGATTTTTTAATCTTCTTAGAATTACTTGAGGTTCTTTCTATACCGAATTGACTATAGAATTCACCTAATTGTTTCTTCTCATTTAGAGAATGTTTTTTAATTTGTTGGTTTAATTTAATTTCATTACATAAATTTAAATCTTCTTGAATACAAGTTCCTATTAACTTGCCGTAATTATAATTATTATAATTTATACTAATTAACCATAAAGCTCAGATAAGGACAGAAGATTTAGAGAGAAACGATGGAACTTTGGTGATTTTACACAACCGTTGTCCAGGATGCTAATATATGATCAGTGAAGGTCAGACCCAAAACGCCCCACGCCTTCTTGGCTTTTTGGCTTAAACGGGTCCCCAGAGTTCGACCACCCACATTAACATCTTAGATGGGCTGTAACCCTATCCCACGATTCCTCTTAAATTTTTTTACCTTATCTGGGGTTTAAGATCTCTTTTTATTATGATAATCTGTTAAGCATGGTGATGTTCCAACACTTAGGGGTTTTAGCCTCTAAGTGAGGCGATCATACAATGTAAATATAAAAAAGAGAATAAGAAATTACCAGAGATTGTAGTCTGGAAACTTTAAAGCTTTAAACTTCAAATATTATTGCTGGAATTTTTTTACAAGAGAGTACAAGAGAAGAGAGGAGTGGTTCTAAAAACCGGTACCTTCTTCTAAACACTAAGTCCCTTTATATAGGGGATTTGGTACCGAATATTACAGCGAATATTCCCTCATAATTGCGTATGACGCGTTTTGTATTTACTGAACTGGACAAAATAATGTAAAGAGGCCATTCCCTCTATAAAAGTATTATTGTGTTGTGCCTTCTATTAGAATTGTTTCATTTAACGGTTTATCTATCATTTTACAGTGAGGATTAAATATATATACATATATATATATATATGTATATATATATATATGTATGTATATGTATATATATATATGTATGTATATGTATATATATATATGTATATATGTATATATATATATATATATATATATATTGGGGAGGGTTCCTTAGAAAACCAATAGTTATGTGAAAAACAAAGAAAACCATAAAAACCAATAACATAATTCATAACCTTTTTGTTATTTTAATTGTTAAAATGTTATTTAAGTATTTGGTATATATATGTTGAGCATACATACAAGAATGAAGAGTCTTACGTATACGTAACACTATGTCGAATAAAAAATGGTTATGTATACATAACCTATGTGTGACGTATATGTAAAGCCATGCTAGGGTTTTCATTTGATCCATACCCTTATTTATATATTCTCACACATATACATAGAGGGTAAAAAAATTATTAAATTATGTGATCGATTTCATTGGTTTTCTCATAACATTGTGGTTTTTTTGGATCCCTCCTATATATATATATATATATATATATATATATATATATATATATATATGGGAAGGAACGGTTGGTAACCCACCTTTATTGTGATAACTTATTAACACTAATGTAACAAACACTTATATCATACTTATGCGGTGTAACTAACTTTTACATCGCGTTACATCACTGATGTAATAATTCTCCCCTAATTTTCAAAATTTCCCTCTTTTTCTAAAAACACTTCATATATATATATATATGGGAAGGAACGGTTGGTAACCCACCTTTATTGTGATAACTTATTAACACTAATGTAACAAACACTTATATCATACTTATGCGGTGTAACTAACTTTTACATCGCGTTACATCACTGATGTAATAATTCTCCCCTAATTTTCAAAATTTCCCTCTTTTTCTAAAAACACTTCACCCTTTTTTTAGAACATTCTTAACTTTTTTGTGAGATTTTATTTTTTATACAAATTAAACCTTTAAATAGATCGTGTTAATATCTTTAATTAGAGTATAGTCTTGCTATACTTTTTTTAAAAAATTTAACATTTATTATGAACCACTAGTTTTATCACTGTAACTTCAACTTACAGTGGCGTCGTGGCATGCTATGGGCCATTAGTTGGGTTAAAGGGTTATCGTAATAAACAAGGGTTAACATTTGGTCTCTATCCTATATATATATATATATATATATATATAGACACACACACACACTTATACACATCATTTGTGTGAGCTTATAGGATCAATTTCGGTAGTAGTACTTGAACTACGTTGACACTACACGCACTAGTTCCAACAATTTCTCACTTACATGAGTTTCTATAATACGTGTGAATAAAAAAATGATAAGCGTCTAGCATGATCAATTTCCCTTGATGAAGCCATAAACTTTTACGTAATTCTAACTGTACCAATCAGCTAAAACTCTATAAGTTTACTATTGTGTAAGTCATGGTTACCCATCCAAGGTCCTTTTTATAATTAAATGACATTCAGCTTGAACCTAAGAAATGGATCTTCTGTCAATCTTAGATGCTATTTAGTAGTTCTTTTTTTATTGTAGATTTAGAGTGGTATCTAAACACACAATTTGAGCTCGGTCAAGCATTTCCTTAGTCTTGAATCAACAAAGGGCCTGATGTCTTCTACATTCATGGTAATAGATTCCATAATGACTACATATAACTCTCACTGTGTCTTAGATTGGTTCCAACTATAGTCTCTATAGTTTCCTTTGTAAGGACACAATGTTAAACTATTACCAAGAAGCATCACTTGTAAAAACAAGTTTAATATGCATCTCAAATCTAATGACATCATTAAGGCAACTTTAAGAGTAATCTTAGAGGCTGATGCAAACCAAAGTTCTCCCAGCAAGCCTTCAGAAGTACAATGAAGTTACTTCGGAAGATTTGACAAAAGCATTAAGAAATTTTTTAAATGTCAAATCTTCCGAAGCCAAAAGACCAATTCTTTCGAATCCTAAGATGAAGTCTTCCAAATATTCAAGAAAAAGCCTTCCAAAACCAAGAGACTGATTTCTTTCGAAGACAGATAAGACTTGCTTTCTCTGACATGCTTTTAACAAAAGCTGAACCACTTTTTGCTGCCATCTCTGAAGACTCACCTACTTATACAAGTTGGTGATATCTCCATACTTTTATCAACTGTAGATTAGGTCTTAGAGTCTGTAACTTTCTACTTTTGTACTTTTTTTTGTAATAGATAAGGATGTGAGCTATGACATGTCATAGTCACTAGTCAAAAGGCAATCTGCCTTTTGACTTTACATTGATCTTGTTGTCTAGATTAGTGTTCCAGCTGGCCTTTAAAGTATGACCAGCTGTAGGATATAGTATAAAGTATCTCATGTACCAGTCCTTAGGACTAAGCCATGTAGCAATCGTAAAACACTTGAGAGCAATATACATCATTCTTGAAAACCAAATACTTGTGTTCTGTTTGTGTTCTTACCTTGTTCATTATTTCAGTTGCCGGTTTCTTATTTGATATGTTAAGTGTTTGATCTCTCCAACCTTGTAAAACTATTGCATCACCCTTAACTGGTCATGCAATTGGTATCAGAGCTGTTTAGGCTCTTGATTGTAAGATCTCACCATCTTAAATCTCTTTAATTTCACAAAACACTTACCAGCTCAGATTACAGCTCTCACTAAGACTGACATGGAAACTGGTACCATGATCAAATCTCCACTGATCACTCCTGATGACTTTGATACTTGATGCCAAAGAATGGAAGGATTCATCAAGTCTCAAGATAGTAGGATGTGGAGATCTGTTGTCTCAGGACCTCACATCCCAAGCACCACTTCAGCTACTGCTGGTGGTGGGATGATTCTAAAGAAAGTGGCTGACTATTCTGAGGAAGATTGGAAGAAGATTGATATAGATCAGAAGGCCATCACTGCTCAACAAACTGCTCTTCCCAACTCTATCTATAGAGGCTTCAAGAAGTGCAAAACTACAAAGCAGCTCTGAGATTCACTAAAGCTTATGTATGAGGAGTTTGATGAGGATAAAGAAAACAAAAAAAGACCTCATGAAGTAGCAGTTTGAGAATTTCACCTACAAAATAGGTGAAACTATGACTCAACAATACTTTAGGTATGTTTAGATTGTAGATAGTCTGATGGATGTTAGAGTTAAACTTAAGAATAGGGAGATTGTGAGGAAGCTCATGTTCTCTCTTTCCAGGCAATGGACACATTACTGTGTGGCCATTAAGAGAACTAAAAACCTCTCCATCCTTAGTCTCACAGAGTTGTATGGTATCCTAAGCAGTTACCAGATGGAGATGAACATGCAGAATCCATCCAGCAGCTCTTTCAGCAGTCAATAGAGTTTAGCCCTTCATGTGATTAGAAGGGATAGCAGAGAACCATAACATTATCTTATCTGTGTAACACCCCGAATTTTATTAAAAAGAAAACAAAAAGAAAAGTATCCAGAAAGAATAGTAAATGGGCACAAGTTGAAGGGGGCAAAGTGCAAAAGTGTATAAACTTCATTATTTTAATAATATAAGAGGTATGGCCACCTCTTTAAAGGCAGAGATCTGCTTTTGGCCCTCGGCCAAAGCAGAAAAAGGGTGAAAGGGCTTGGGTTTTTGGAGAAAGATGAAGAAGAAGCTGCTAAGGTGAGTTCTCTTGAACACGAGTTCGGTTTCAATTGGGTTTTAAGTCCTAAACCGAAGTTCTTGATGTTTTAGAAGTTGTTCTCGGGAATTTGAAGCTGAAATCACAGGTGGAAGTACCTGGTTTGAATATCTGCTTCAGGTGAGTTTCTAGACCCCTCTTTTACAGATTTTAAAGTGCTTGGGGATATTATGCATACCGGGAAAAGGTTTTTCAAAGATAACCGTATGTTTCAGCTTGTTGTGGTTCGTATGGTATTCTGTGGTTTTATGTTTTGATGCTTGTTTTGAGGTTAGAATTGTTGTCAGAATGTTTAGATGCCCTTAGTATGCTAGATCTGTGTTTGGGTTAGGCTAGAAATGTTTAGGGTGTGTTCTTGGCAGATTAGATGTTGAGAATGTTCCCATGCGGCCTAACAGTATCCTTCATGCGCCAAAAAGTTGGCCATGAGCCTAAGTGTTGCTGATGCGCCCAAGGGTGGTGATGCGCCCAGGTGATGCGCCCAGATGATGCGCCCAAATAGTGTCCATGCGCCCAGAAAGTACCCAGGTGACCAAGTGTTGGCCATGCTCTGACATAGTGCCCATGAGCCCAGAGTGCCCATGCGCCTAAGTGTAGGTGGTGCGCCTGAATAGTGGTTCATGCGCCTAGAAAGTATGGAAATGGCTAAGTATGGGTGATGCGCCTGCATAGTGCCCATGCGCTTAGAATTGTTGCTGTGACTAAATGTTGAGGCGCCTGAATAGGGCTCATGCGCCCAAATAGTGCTGATGCGCCCAGGAGCTTTTATACTTAGAATTTTCTGCTCATGCACCTAGAATGTTTTATGTGCCTCTTTTTAGAATTAGGGCTTTCTTAGGGGCTTTAAGAGGTGATGTTTGAGATAGGTCCCGTTGGGATGTGGTGGCTTATGCATGATGTTATGTTGTGGTTTATGTTGTGTCTGTGGTGTGTTGTCTTTCTTCGTTAAACGGTTTTCAAAACGTATGTATTATGTTTTATTATACGTTATGTATGATGTATGGCTTTACGTGGTTTGATGTTTGATTGAGCATAAAGTATTATGTAACGAAGTGAAAGATAATAATAATGAAAAGTGGAACGTAAAGAACAAAGGGAGTCTTTGTGACTCGAAGGGAGTCTTCATGACTCGAAGGGAGTCTTCGTGACTCGAAGGGAGTCTTCGTGACTCGAAGGCAGTCTTCGTGACTCGAAGGGAGTCTTCGTGACTCGAAGGGAGTCTTCGTGACTCGAAGGGAGTCTTCGTGACTCGAAGGGAGTCTTCGTGACTCGAAGGGAGTCTTCGTGACTCGAAGGGAGTCTTCGTGACTCGAAGGGAGTCTTCGTGACTCGAAAGGGATCCTTGTCGCATACCCCGGTACCGTATCAGTCTTCGGACATGAGTCGGGGGTATTGCATGAGACAGGATCCAGATTGCAGTGAAAGATAATGATGAATGTACAAAACGTACGTAATGAAAAATGATGAAGATAATAATAAATATTATCAATGTGTACGTATGATGTGTGATCGCATACGTTTACGAAGGATATGTTTTAAAGAAAGTAAAGTATTTTATTTATAAAACTAGAACTCACTCAGCGTCGCTGACTTTTTGTATGCATAATAGTTGGCAGGTATTTTGTTGATGCTGAGGAGTTGCAGGCATGGATGCATAAGCTACTGGGAGTGTTTCGAAGACTGGCATCCACATTTTGACATGTTATTGTATTTTGATATGTAAACGATTTATGTAACGAGATAAAATGTTTTAATTATTAATGAAAGTTTTTAAATTCCGCTGCAAAAGAAATGTTTATTTTGAATATTTTATGCGATGATGGTCCCGCTGTAAGCGTCCAGGGAACGGGGCCTTACAATCTGCTACCCTGACAACTCACAAAATTCATCACCTTCCTCGAGACACCAAGGGAGAGATAGATCCAAGGAAACCCATTTCAAGAGACAAGCTCATCTAAAGCCTTTATGTCTTCTGATGAAAGTTGTGAAAACTTTCTTTTCACTCTTGAAAACTTGGATTGTATCCTTTTAGATGATCTAGAGTATATAAAGATAGTCCAGCAAATGGCTCTTCTCACTCATAGAGCCAAGAAGTTCTATAAGAGAACCAAAAAAAAGTTTCCCAGCAATATAATCAGTGGAAAGTTTTTACTGGATAAAAGCAAAGTGAAGTGTTACAACTGTAACCAGATGGGACACTTTGCTAGGGAGTGCAAGGCGCCAAGGACTAATGGTAGCCAAGCATAATCCAGGCCTAACTACACTAATGTAGCTCCCAAATTGAGAAGCCAAGCCAACCAAAACAACAAGCTGTTGTTGCTATTGAAGAGGGAGGCTTTGACTAGAGTTTTTAAGTAGAGGATGTTTCTCCAAATCAAGCACTGATGGCTGAATATGATGAAGCCAACGTATTAAAACATCTCTGTACACCTGAATGCATTGCTAAAGTAAACATATATAGGTCCTATAACTTGGAAGTGAGATCTGACCTTGAGTATTTGAATATTTTAAAAGCTGATTTCAAAAGATATAAAAATGACTATAAACTTAAAATAGAAGATTTAGAGAAAACAATTTCAACTCTTCAGCATTAGCACACAAATTACAAGACTCAAATCAAAGATCTCATTACCAAGTTAACTGAATGCCAGGCTGAACTTGTGATCAGCAAAGCCAGGGAAAAAAAGCGTATTCTTAAGAGAAAACCTTCAAGAACATCATATCCTCATCCATGCATGTAAAGATTTGTTATCAAAATAGGTAGGGACTATCCACACACTCTATTATCTGTAAGATCTCCAAGGTGTGAAACTAGTCAAGATGTGCTGCCCCTCATTGACCCTATCCAAGAAGAGGATGAAGAAGAAAAGGAGATATTAAAAGATGAACCAGAAGAGAGTGAGGATGTTCATCCTAAGAAGAGTCACTATAATTTTGGAGAAAAGAAATGACCAAGGATGGCCAAGTCAGTTAGGAAGAATCTGATCAGGGCTGCTAAAAGAAAATCAATGAAAGCCCAAGAGATCAAGTTCACTTTCAATCCCAAGCAAAAACAAGTCTTTATCTCTGTAGGGTTTGAAATGATGAAGACTAAAGACTCAACTATGGACTCTAGTACCAAGAGTCCTAGTTCAAGTTCAAACCATCCTGATCAAGAAAAGAAGGTTGAACAAATATGCACCACTACTACACAGCCTGAACCATCATGTTCCAAGAGCAAGCTTCACCCTCAAAAGCTTGCTGCATCATCTATAAAGATGAAGATGGAAGTGGAAAGAGATCAAGCTGAACCCTCTCATCAGAGAAGACCCTTAGAAGTATGCCTGTTGAATGCATCATGTGTGGTGATACTACTCACTTTGCTAAGGATTTCATTTACAATCCTAAGAGTACCATCCATATGAACAAGTAGAAAACTTCTAAGAGGAAGAAGAAAATAGTGTTAGAAGGAAAATCACTTTCCTTCGGAAGCTCCAAGGTGAACAAGAAGAAGATAGGTGGAAAACTGTCTTCGGAAGCAAACTTTGTCTTAGAAGAAAGGAATGCTTCCGAAGCACTGAAGTCTGCTGCAGTGGATGCAAAAGATTTCGACGGCTCAGACCCCAAAACATCCGAAGTCATTAAAACTATTGAAGTTTTAAAGGCCAAGTCTAATCTTCCAAAGATGGTGTGGAAGAAGAAGGAAGGCTATATAACTGACGTTTCTTCATCAACAACAGTCAAGGATCCTCAAAGCTTACATATTGGATAAATAACTGTTAAACTATCTTCAGTTCATATTGATGAGCCCAAGACCAACAAGGCTTGGGTTTCCAAATATAACTAACCATTTCTTTTTCATGTGCAGGAACAACTGAAGACCAAAAGAAATGTATGGATAATTGATAGGGGTTATTCAAGGCACATGACTGGCAATGGCTCTTTGCTTCAGAACTTTGAGAAAATTGATGGAGGGCTTGTTGCTTTTGGAGGAGAATCAAGTGGTTACATCATAGGAAGGGGCAGGGTTACAAATGGTAAGCTTAGTATTCAGAAGGTAAACTTTGTAAAAGAGCTTGGATACAATCTCTTGATTGTATCTCAATTTTGTGACCAGAGCATAACATGCTCTTCACAAAGCATGAGTGCATTGTTCTCAAGCCTAGGGTGATCATTTCTCAAGAGCATATCCTGGTCAGAGTCCCTAGAAAAGGGAACATATACAAGATGGATTTATAGGAAATCTCCCCATAAGGAAAATTTTCTTGCTTTCTATCTAAAGCCAATAGTGATGAGTCTTTCCTTTGGCATAAAAGAATGTGCCATGTAAACTTTAAAAACATGAATAAATTAATTAAAGATGATTTAGTAACTGGAATGCCAAAGAAAGAGTTTACAAGTGATGACCATTGTGTTGCATGTTTGAAAGGAAAGCAACACAAAGTGTCTCACAAGGCAAAGGAAAAGAAGTCCATCACTACTCCCCCTACACTTATTACATATGGATCTCTTTGGCCCCACCAGTGTAATGAGTCTAGAAAGAACTTCATATTGCCTTGTGATCACAGATGACTTCAAAAGATATACTTGGGTCTTTTTTCTTAGAAGTAAGGATGAGACCCCTGAAATCTTGGATAACTTCATTTCGAAAATTAAGAATCAATGTGAACACAAGGTCAAGATCATAACATGTGATCAAGGAACTGAATTCAAGAACCAAATCCTTGATATATTTTATGATAAAAAAGGTATTACAAGACAATATCATGCTCCTAGAACTCCTCAATAGAATGGTGTTGCTGAGAGGAGAAAGAGGACACTAATTGAGGCTGCAAGGACCATGCTCTCTAACTTTAAACTACCCATCACTTTCTGGGCAGAGGCAGTCAACACTGTCTGCTATGTGTAGAATAGAGTTTTAGTAGTCAAAACTCATGGTAAGACTCCTTATGAACTATGGCACAAAAGGAGAACTTTCATTCGTTTCCTTAGGTCATTTAGATGTCCGTGCACCATCTTGAATACCAAAAATCATATAGCCAAATTTGCTGAGAAATCAGATGATGGACACTTCATTGGATACTCTTCCCAAGCTAAGGCTTATAGAGTATATAATCCTAGAACTAGAGTAGTTAAGGAGTCGGCCAATGTGACCTTCAATGAGCACACTCCCAATGTGAAAGGTTCTGGTCTTGATTGGCTATTTGATCTTGATTTAGTTACCAACTATTTTAACAAATCTTGTGAAGATGTTTTGAGATCTATAGGTAACACATCAGCAGGAGATTCTAATCCAAGATTTGAGCTGAGAAGATCAAATGATAGAATACCTTTCGCTCCAATGGTAACAAACCCTGTGGAAATCCTATCAGCATAACCATGACAAACTCTTTAGCTGATACATCTGAGGTGCCTACCAATTCCAACAATGAGGCATAAAACTCAAATGAAGGGGTTTCTAATGTAGGAGGAGATGGAGATGGTAAAAATGTTCAAGAATTTCATGATGCTGACAATCTTTCCATTAAAGACAACATCAATGATGTCACACACTCTCTGGAGAAAATTACACTTAATAAGTGTGCTGATGTGGTAGGTGATACTCAATCACTAGATCTAAATTTCACTAATTTAGATTTGATAAATCAACTTGCTATGATTCCTCAACCAAGAATCCACAAGTCTCATCCCACCATAAATATCATTAGAGATGTTGAGACTAGGGTGAGAACAAGAGGACAACCCCATGATAAAAATGTTTGTCTACATTCTTGCTTCTAGTCTCAGATTGAGCCAAAGAAAGTTGATAAGGCTTTGAAAGATGAAAGCTGGGTTGAAGCAATGCAGGATGAGCTACTTTAATTCAAAAGACAAAAGGTTTGGAACCTATGCCCTCTTCCTCATGGGAAGACACCAATAGGTAGTAAGTGGGTTTTTAGGAACAATAAGGATGATAGAGGACTTGTCATCAAGAACAAGGCAAGACTAGTTGTTCAAGGGTACTCATAACCAAAAACCGCTCCTAACTAGATTTCATCTTATTTAGGGCAAGGTTGCTAAAACTCACATAACCAAAAACCACTCCCTAGGACCTGATCTTAAGGGGGAGTGTGTTGATGAACATATTTATAAGGCTATGTTTGGGTTTCTTATGTACCTCATATCCAGCAGGCCTAATATCACGTTTGCCATATGCATATGTGCAAGATATCAAGCCAACCCCAAGATGTCATACCTGGTTGCTGTCAACAGGATTCTTAGATACCACAAAGGAGCTCCCAAGCTGAGACTTTGGTATCCAAAGAATTCTAACTTCAATCTATATGTATATATAAATAGTGACTATGGTGGCTGCAACATGACTGCAAAGTCTACATCAGGGGGAAGTCGTCTCATGACAATGCAAGAAACAATCCTATGAGTTTGCATCAACTGCTGAAGCCGAATACATTATTGTTGCAAGCTACTGTGCTTAAGTGCTTTGGACTCAGAATCAGATGCTAGACTATGGGTTCAACTTCAAGAAGACTCCTATCCACATAGACAACAACAGTGTTATCTCTATCATAGGGAATCTAGTACAGCATTCAAAGACAAAGCACATCAACATCAGGTATCATTTGATAAGATATAATTTTGAAAAAGGGTTGATAAAACTGGTCAAGTATAAAAAATAAACAATATGCTGATTTGTTCACAAAAGCTTTTGATGAACAAAGATTTAAGTATCTTGTATTAGCTATTAGGATGATTAACCTTGAGTAGATTTTTTTAAATTAGTTTCAAGATTATTTTTCAAATATATGTGTCTTTAAAGTTGTCTAATTTATCACTCATATAAGCCCTATTTACCTTGGAAGAAAAGTTTTCTAAATGACATTAAATTGACTTCAGAAGAAATTAAAGTCTTTAAAACTAATAACTACTTACTAAAGAATTTCACTTCAGAAGAATTCTAAAATATCTTCTGAAGCTTAAATATGCTTCTAAGTACTTATATGTTTTGAAAAACAATTCTCTTCTTAAAGCAATTAAGTCTCGAAAGCTTTATTCATCATTTGAATAAAACTTCTGAAGTTTAATATCTTCCGAAACCAAATATGTCTCGGAAGCAAAACTACTCTAAGTGCTTTTTCTTTCGAAGCAATTCTTCTTAAACTAAGGAATATCTTCCGAAGTCAAATTGGCTTCGGAAGCTTTCTTAAAAATTCCAAAGACAAATTACCTTCAGAAGATTTTCTACTTCCAAGATAACTACCTTTTTGGGCACTTTTTCAGAGGTGGGACCGACATCCGGATTTCAATTTTTATCCTTTTGCACTAACTTTGTCTCACATCCAAGCATATAAATAGCCTTACAACGGTTCCCCCTCTTTCTTCTTCCTCTTCATCTGCAAACTTCTAACCCTAAATTCACCCATAAACCCTTATTGTTCTTCTCTTTCTTCTTGCTAAAGCTTTCTCAAATGGCCAACCCTGAACCCCAAACCTAGCCAGATTTTTCCATGCACCTACACAGGCAACATATCTAGGTTTCTCTGTTGTCGTCTGAGAAAGATCCTGGTTTCTCAGACGTTTGCCACTTTCTAACTCAACCATCATACCTCACTGCTGTCACAATAGACCCTCCACTCTATAAAGAACAACTGTTGGAGTTTTGGAGGACCTGCCAAGAGGTCATCTTGGACGGTGAGAAGGCATTGTCTGCATTAGTGCAGGGAAGATTGTTTTCATCATCCTAGCCATCATAAACACTCATCTTAGGCTAGATGATGAAGAAGGCGAGCTTTCCTTCCCTAAAGAAGCTATCAATGAATCATTCAGGCAGATGGGCTATGAAGGAGACTACTCTGTCCGGACCTTCAAGAAGGGTAAGGTCTCTTACCAATAGAAGTACCTCCTCTATCTTATAATCCACTCTTTATCAAACAAACATGGAGGATGGGATCAAATTCCAGAGGATTTATCCTATATAGTCCATCTAATGGTTCAAGGAGTCAAGTTCAAATACTCTCAGTTTGTTTACACAAACTTTCTTGCTAATTTAGACTCCTTAGAGTATTACATGTTCCCTAGATATGTGCAGCATATTCTCAACTGTGAATTGTGCTCACAGTTGAAGGGAATTGGTAACACTCTTAAATTGGGACAGATGAAGCCCAACATATTCAAAATCATGACAAAAATCACTGTTGGTTTATCATGGGTAGAAACAACCCTGGTCCTAAAAATGTTAGACCTCCTTACTCAAGGTGACAACTTAGCAGCACCAATCAATGTTGGACCCACACCTTCTACATATTCACCACCTACACAGCCACAAATAACCATCACCTACCACAAAAAATCCAAGCGAATCCCTACTCAGTCTATTCAGATTAAGTAGGCCCCCATACACTCACCCATACAGGAGGAAGTGGAACCAAGAGCTCCTACTTTCCCTGAGTAGCAAACCACTCCCATCTTTTCAAGGATCAGTGCTGAGGTTCCTCATGCTCAACCTAATGAGCTCATTACCTAAGCTGCAAGCCATCACTCTGAGTCTCAAAACTCAGGTAAACAACCTTCAAGGGACAGTTACCATCCCTAGCCTTTAGACTTAAAACAACCAATCACTGACCTCCAATTATATGATGATGAGGACATGGGATTCAGTGAGTACCATGAGTCTCTCTTCTCCTCCCCTACTCAAGGAGAGATGAGTGCTCCTGAAACTCTCATATCTAGCCCATATCATCCACCACCAACTGAGGTGGACTTTGCTGAACATGTTCAGGAGGTCCATATGGAAGAGGCTCTCACTTTAGAAAGTGATTACATCATTAAGAGCTCAAACATGGCAACCCAACCCCTTGACACTTATTTTGAAGCTGTCATTAAGCAAGGGAAATCCAAAGCCCAAGAACCCATATCTATGGTGAGGGAGAGGACTTCGGTAATGTTCTCCCATCCCCTATGGTTTTTTTGATGAAGATGAGGGGAGTTTGCAATAAAGGGTGCAAAAACTATCAAAAACATGCACCTACTGGGTTTCTAAGGTTAGAAATCCGGAATCTCTGGTGGCTACCTTACAAACATAAGTTCTTAATCAGCAACTTAAGATCATCTATCTCAAGGGCAAGCTAGCTGAGAGGCCTGCCAGGTATACTCAACCAAGTCCATATGAACCTATGGATGTGGTGAACCTAACCCTTAGCTCACCTATGCAAGTGGGTGATGCTACCAAAAAGGGGGAGAAAGTCTTAACTACAATCACAGAACCTGGGAGTTCTACCCAAAGTATGGATATTGAGGCCTCACCATCCTCACTTGTAGCTGTCCATACTCAACAACCTCCTCAGGCCCACAACAATGGGGATGTCTTAATTTAAAGCTTATTTGAGGAGGGAATACTAAAGGCTATGTCTACCCCATTCTATCATGCTGACAATCCAATAATAGGATGGATGTATGACAATGATAGAAGAGCCTTGGTACTCTCTAGATTTCAAGGTCAATAAGAAGTGTTCAATTCTCAGACCCTAAGATACTATAAGAGTTTGACCTGCCACTTGCCAACCCAAGTCATAACAGGCAAGTTAAAAGGTTAGCTGAGAGGATCCAGTTGAGGGTGCTTGAAGAGTTCAAGAGAAGATCAAAGTTATATAGACAGAGGCTAGTAGGGAAAACTGTTAGTCAACTGGATATTGAGGCAGACCCTAAGATTAGCTTCAAAGGGGAAACCTCAGTTGAAGGCCTAGCAATAGAACCTGTGAACCTTTAGAATACAACTGCTGCAGCACCCAGTACCCTCAATGAGACACCAGCTGGTGAAGGTGTCTCGCAGCCTCTCTATGGCCAGAGCTCAAGTGCAACATCAAGTCAAGAAGGCCAAAGCTCTCTCCACCCTGAGTCACATAAGCCAGTGATCGACAAAGGTAAGAGGATTCTCACCTTTAAGGAGATTGAAGAGGAGAAGAGGGAGAGGAAGAGGAAGATAAGGGGATAGAGAATAAGAGAAAACCCTAGCTTTATACAAGCTACAATCAAAACTGCCCCTAGGCCAAATACTCAAGATGATGAGTTAAGGGCAGCCAGATTGAATTATCTGGGGTCTAGGAACTACAAAATTGATGAAATAATCTCTCTTCCCTTGGATGAGTTAAATGAACTGCCTGACACTGAAGTGTTAAAAGAGAGGAAAGATGTTAAGGCTGTAGAATTGATCCTCAAGATCAAAGAAGAGAGGAAGAGAAAAAGATTGTATAAAGCCCCTGTTCTCTCTCCAGTTCAAAAAAATCCTAAAGTAGATACTATGGCAGTTGAACAAGAAACTCAGGTAGGCAGGGAACCAGATAGACAAAAGATGATAACCTACCTAAGTGCCACGGGCCTCTATCAGGCAACAATCCTACTCACTCTATCTTATGAGTATATAGAGTTTGAGTACCTCAAGCATCTAGAGAAAGAAGTTCTAAAAGAAAAGAAAGCTGCTAAGACGAAGATGAGGGAAGAGGCTACTAAGTCAAGAGCCACTATCAGAGTCAATCAAAAGAAGTCTGCTGACAGAATAAAGATGGTGAGTTTCTTGAAGCTGTATGGGTTCTCTAAAAGGAGACTTGGTCTAATGTCTCCATCCACAATGGATGAGCACATTAGAGTGATCAAGCAGAAGATTAAGAAGGGTGAGCTGGTAGACTTACATTCTCTACCAAGTCAGGCTGCACCTAAAGCTGAGGTCAACGTTGAACTCCAAGAGACAACACAACTTGGGCCTAGTTGAATCATAGCCAGCTGCATCTTCTAACCCACAGCAGGGTCCTGAACCTTCTCCTTCTGAACATGTGAAGGAAAAGGACCCAACTGAGGAATCCTGACCAACTAATGAAGAAGGGAATGATCCTGATTCTAATAAAGACTATCAACAAATAAAGATCAAGACTCAAAGTCATCATCAACTTTTGGTAGCATCAGCCTAGGGGGAGTTTGTAAAAGTAATCTTAGAGGTTGATGTAAACCAAAGTTCTCTCAGCAAGCCTTCAAAAGTACAAGGAAGTTACTTCGGAAGATTTGACAAAAGCACTAAGAAATTCTCTAAGTGTCAAATCTTCTGAAGCCAGAAGACCAATTCTTCTGAAGCCTCGGATGAAGTCTTCCGAAGCTTCAATACAAAGTCTTTCGAAGCCTAGAGATTGATTTCCTCTGAAGATAGAGAAGACATGCTTTCTCTGACATGTTTTTGACAAAAGCTGAACCATTTTTTGTTGTTATCTCTGAAGACTCACCAACTTATACAAGTTGGTGATATCTCCATACTTCTGTCAACTGTATATTAAGATCTTAGAGTCTGTAACTTTCTACTTTTATACTTTTATCCTTTTTGTACTAGATAAGGATATGAGCTATGGCAAGTCATACTCACTAGTTAAAAGGCAATTTGCCTTTTGACTTTACATTGATCTTGTTGTCTAGATTAGTATTTCAGCTGGCTTCAAAGTATGGCCGACTATAGGATGTAGCATAAAGTATCTCATGTACCAGTCCTTAGGATTAAGCCTTGTTATAAAACACTTGAGTGCAAAATACATCATTCTTGAAAACCAAATACTTATGTTCTGTTTGTGTTCTTACCTTTATTCATTGTTTTATTTGTTGGTTCCCTATTTGATCTATTATGTGTTTGATCTATCCAACCTTGTGAAACTATTGCATGACCCTTAACTAGTCCTACAGTAACCATCAATAAAGATTACTTATCATCATTGTCCATAAGGTATCTTAGAATCGTATGATCATTGTCCATAAGGTATCTTTGAATCGTGTTGTCCAATAATTTTCCCTAAAAGCATATATGATCCTTTAGTTACAACTTTTTGCCTATTTCTTAACATGAAAACATAATGCATGATAGTAGTCTTAATTCAGTAGTAATTTCATAATGCTGAGCGATTATAGACGTTTAGAGTTAATCGATTTAAGTCATGGATTTTATGTTAGCACAAAGACTTATGGTCAAGAAGATATTGGTTTCTTTTGTAGGTTAAGTTAGGTCTATGGGTTAGTACCCTGTAGTAATGCTGGGAGGTTACCTATTGAATCTTGAAGGATGAAACTACCCAAAACTCAAGATTTCAGCATTGGCCATCAACTGCAAAAACAGGCCAAGTGCTGAACTCAGGATTTTAGCATCGACTATCAATTGCCAAATCAGGCCAAGTGCTGAATCCACTATCGACGTATATGCTGAATAACTGATGATCAACATGTACCAAAGCAACTGCTGATCCACATATGTTGAATATCTGTTGATCAACATATACAGATCAACTGCCGATCAGCAGTGAACTCCATGAGCTGTTGATCGACTACTACATAGAACAAGTCTGTCTATGCCGACAGCTGCTATGTTCCACCTTTTGGCGACAACATAGTACAGAAGCTGCCAACTCTGATACACAGATTACCTGCTCTACTATAGTATCTAAACATAGAATAGTTTATTCTCATTTCTTAGTATGAAAATCCTCACACTTGTATAGGAGAGGCAAGCTTTCTCATTTGTTAGTATTCTCATTTCTCTATGATGAGATTGATGAAGAAGTTTATTTCTGCCAACCTCCAGGATTTGAAGATCCTAAATATCCAGATCATGTATGTAAACTTGATAATGTCCTTTATGGTCTTCATCAATCACCAAGGAAATAGTATGTGTCACTCTCTACCTTTCTCCTGAAAAATGGATACAAAAAGGGATCAATAGATAAAACTCTCTTTATCATGAAAGTTGATTTGGATATTATCCTAATGCAAGTGTATGTTGATGATATCATCTTTAGGTCTACAAATGAGAGATGAGTTCAAAATTTGAAAGCCTTTGAAAGTCTTATGAAGTCAAAATTTGAGATGAGTTCAATGGGAGAACTCACTTTCTTTCTGGGACTTCAAGTGAAACAAACCTTTGATGGCATCTTCATAAATCAATCTAAGTATGTCCAGGACATCTTAGTAAGATTTCAAGCTACTGATGCTAAGGCTGTTAAAACCCAATGTCAAAGACTTGTTCATTAACTCCTGATCTTGAGGGGGAAGTAGTTGATCAGTAGCAGTATAGAGCCATCATTGGATCTCTCATGTATCTCACAACAAGCAAACCAAATATCATGTTCACCACATGCCTATGTTCAAGATTCCAAGCTGCTCTAAAGGTGTCACATCTTTTAGCTACCAAGAGAATTATGAAGTATCTCAAAGGGGAACTTAAATTATGGTACCCTAAGAGTGTTGACTTCAATCTCTATGGATATACAGATAGTGACTATGGTGGATGTAACATCAACAAAAAGTCCACCTCAGGAGGATATCAATTTCAAGGGGGAAGACCGGTTTCATGGCAATACAAGAAGCAAACTTGTGTCTCTACATCAACTGCTGAAGCAGAATACATTACTGCATCAAGTTGTTGTGCTCAGGTGCTGTGGATTCAAACTCAACTTAGAGATTATGGAGTAACTTTCATTAAAACTAACAATAATAGTTCCATCTCCATCACTAACAATCCTGTTCAGCATTCAAAGACAAAGCACTTGACATCAAGTATCATTTCATTAGAGATTGTACAGAAAAGAAAATCATTAAATTAATTAAAGTCCATACAAATGAGCAATATGCATACTTATTCATAAAAGCTTTTGATGAATCTAGATTTAAATATCTTGTGTCTGCTATTGGGATGATGAACTTTGAATAATTTAATGAGTTAAATTGATGATATCTGAAAATCTTATAAAGAAATGATTTTCTTGATAAAATGGGAACAACTGTATATCTGCTGAAATTTGGAAATCAGCAGATAAATTGGTATCTAACAAATATCAGCAGATATCAGGGTATCTACCGAATTAAGCAATTCAGTAGATAACTGGGCAAATCGGGTATCTGCCGAATGGGGCAGATAAGATGAATTTAGCACATGTTTTTGAAAAAGATCCGGTAAGTCCCACTTTCATCTTTCGATACGTAGTGGCGCCGGATTAGTTACCTAAAAAGACTGTTTCATCATCTCACGCCTTCGATTTTACAATTACGACGGTAAAACATTTTAAAATTCATATTTTTTTATAATATCCATAATTTATAAAATCGGAGGTTTCCTACCATTATCATCTTCAGTATTCCTAGCAAAACAAACCCTTAAACCTTTAATCTCTCAAAGTCTATCCAAAATCAACCAACTTTCAATGGCCACTCAAACCTTAGAATTCTGTCCGAACCACAACATCAACGCATCACTTGAACCCATAGGTGATGAGGTCTATGATCCCGTTCTCAAATTACTAAGGAATAGCAATTACTTCTTTGCATCACTATAGACCCAGTGATTTGTGAATTTCACGTAAGGGAATTCTGGACCACCTGCACCATACAAAGAGAACATGGAGTAAAGGTCCTCATGGCAACAGTGCAAGGGATGAAGATCACCATATCTTGCGCCAAAATTCATCAACATTTGAAGTTGACTTATGTAGAAGGTGCATCTTCTTTCTCCAAGGAAGTGGTCAGTGCCACCTTCAAGGAGATGCGATATGAAGGACCCCTCCTAACGTCCACCTTCTCCAAATCACTGGAATATCATAACTTGAGAATAATACTTCATATCTTCCTACATTGTCTGTCCAATAAGTCGGGAGGATGGGACCAAGTACCATTGGATCTAGCAAGGGCTATCCATGGTCTGGTAAAATAACAGAGTTATAATTTCTCAAACTTTATTTTTCAACATATGTGTAAAAATGTAACTGCTGCAAAATTTAAGTTTTTAATGTGCCCTACATTCTTACAACTGATCTTACAAGAAGAATTAGGGATAAACTAAAACTTAGTGGAGTTGCTCATGCTTTAGGGACCTAAAACAAAGCAATATTTTCAAAGTTTCAAGCAACTCCAAAATCTTTTTCAGGGAAGGTAACTCCCTTATTTGGGCATATGCTTGAGGTCATAGAGCCTCAGGGTTTCAGAATGGACACACCCACCATTACTGATCCCACACCTTCCACATCAAAGCCAAAATCTCAAAAAACAAGCGAATCCCTGCACATTTTACTAAGGAGATGCAGGCCCCCAAATCACCCTCTCTCAAAAAGGCAAGACTGGAAACCAGGGTCCTAGTCAAGGCAAAGGTGTCAACCACACCTAAACAAGGCTCAAAGAATAAGGTTTCTCTCCCTTGTTCTGAGCAGACCCATACCCAACCTACAAGCCCTCAATTGGAGTCCTAACACTCCATTGAGAAAACCAAAAGGGATACCCATATAGCTGTGACAAATTCTGAGGAATAAGTCTCATTAGGATCTGGTTCACATCCCGGGCCATTAGATACATCTCCAATCTCTCCAACACATATGTCTACCACCCAGGATAATGACGTTCCTATTTCATATCAGTATGAACCACTGTCTCCCCCATCCCCTATTACATAGATAGTGGAGAGCGATGTGTTTGTGTTTACAGCAACATCTGACCCGTATCCTTTATCCCAAGAGACTGATCCTATGGAGGAAAGGATTAATGTCGATGAGGCTTTCTCTACTACTGATCCATCAATTGATCAGCAGGATAAGACAACATAAGTAAGACCTCAACCATGGAAACTCACCTTGAGAATGTCTCCTTGGAGTCATTCCTTGAGGAGAGGAATCCAGGGCGCCAAGAAACCATATCTGGCGGTGAGGATGCAGAGGCTAGGCCTAGTACCTCCTCTCCTAAGGATTTCACACTTGTGGATGAGGGAAGAATGAAACAGGTAGATGAATTAATGACCCAAAACCTTGATCTTGCATGGAGACTCGCAGTCTTACAAGAAGAAAATGCAATACTTCAGGGTTAAGCTGAACAAGCAAAAGTTCTTGAATTTGAGAACTATATGCTGAAAGCTTTAGTAGATAAAGTATCTATGTTGGAATCTCAACTCAGAACTCTACAGTAACAAGCAGCAAGAGTTGTCACCCTTGAAGAACAACTCATAACTCTTCAGCAAGCTGCTGCAAAGGCAATGGATCTTAAGAACAAAGTTCAACACCTTCAAAAGATCATTGACCTTCAAAACTCCATCATCCTGAGCCTTTAACTTTCAGCACCATAAGAACCTTTGGATGTGCCTTCCTCCATCAATTTGGTGTGATCTCGAATCTCAAATGATGCTACCAAAAAAGGGGAAGATGGGCCCAGAGAAGCTGAAGACATTCTTTAAATATTGGCTAGTCAAGTCATTCAAGCAACACAGCCAATCTCCTTCTCTTCATAATGGACCGACCAGTATGAGCCTCTATCAGAAGCTAAAGTCAACTTGAATAAGCTTCTTGATAAGTATGACTATGATAGTGAAGAACAAAAAAAATTAAGGCTAGGTGGGTAATAAGAAGGATGAACCAAAAGGTTCTACTTGGGAAGAGGAAGATGGCCATGATAAAGAAATCCAGCACTTCTTCCTTACTCTCTCTAAAAAGAAAGAGAACTGATGAGGAATCATCAAAGAGAGAGATAGTGCTAGGACTCAAAGCCTCTTCCAAGCTATCTGCTGCAGAAGAAGCACCACTATCTGAAAGTACTTTTAGAAGTTGTTGAAGTACTGAATAAATCAGGTACTGATGCAACTGCTAAAAGTACCATACAAGAGACTCCTTCGGTAGATGAGTCCTCAGACAAGATGGCGGTTTACACAATAGGAACCCAGACAATGGATGATGATATGGAAAGGAATGGGCTGACTCTTGAGGTTGAACCTACCCAACTTTATAAGGAGGCACTTAATTCTAAACTCAAAAAATCAGCTGAGGTGATATTTTGTCAACTGAAAGTTGAAGCTGAAGCCTAGTTAAGTCTGATTTGAATGTGGATATTGATGCCTAGAAGTCACTAACGATCACTGTCGATGATCCCAAGTCAGCTGGTGAGGCATTAGGTGTAATTCTCAAACCTTCGGCAATCAGACTTACTGAAGTCTCTACTTCTGACAAAGGTAAGAGACCTATGACTGCTGAAGAGGAAATAGAAATTGAATCGCAGAAATTAAAGGCTAGATTTTTTATGACCAAAAAGGTGGAGCTATTTCTACAAAAGGCTGAAGAAGATATCATAGTTCTGAAGGTAGGCAGTTCTCAAGAATCCTCAGTAAAAAGAAACATCATTGCACTAATCAAGAGAGCAAAGGATTTAAGAGCTGCAAGAACTACAACTAGAGAGTTCAACCGTGATGGTGAACCCAGCAGAACAACCTAAAAAGTTCTACCTTGATCAAAGACCAAAGTTGTCAAGAAGGTGCCAACTAAGTCATCCAGGCCATCTGCCGAAAGAACCCAGAGAAGAGTAACTCAGCAGGATTTAATAGCTACAACTGCCAAACCCAATCCTATCATCTCATCTGTGAAGAAAGAAAAGATGAAGAAAAATTTCTCCTAGCAGCTCAACTTTAGTTGAAAGGATACAATTTTGATAAGATCATGGAGTGGAGCACTAGTGAGATTAAGTCTATATTGATAGCTACAACTCATGCTAAAATAAAGAAAGCAGCTGAGTTAGCTAGAAGAAAGAGGGCTGAATTAGATAAGAAGAAAAAAGAAAGAGTTCAGTAAGAATTTAGGGATAAGCAACAGATGAAGCAATTCCTCAAATGATATGGTTTCTCTAGTAGACAAGTAGGACCAATGAGTATGTCAACTCTTGATCTAAATATCACAAGAATCAAGAAAAAGGTTGTTGCTGGAGAGCCTTCAAAGTTTGAACATGCCAGGGAGCAATGGGAAAGACAACAGGCCATGTCAAAAAAAGTTACTCAGAAGTCCTCCCATCTGCCGACTAGGCCTCCAGCATCCCCTGACTCTGCATCAATTGTCTCTGATGACAAACACCCCATCTCTTCAATCCTTGCAAAGAAGATAAAAGCTCCAAAGAAAGTTGTAAAAGCAAGGATTATTGATCCAGAAGCAGAGGCGAAGATACTTCAAGGAACCAAAGTGTTGGCAGCTGGGTATCTTGCTCAAATGAAGAAATTTGTTATCAAGAGGGCATATGGAGAGATCATCTACTATGACCATGAGAATAAGGTACTTGATCTGCCCTTTGAGATTTTGAAGCAAATTGTTGAGTTCTTTAGCATTTTTGGATGTAAGAATGACAAGTCCAAGATGCTAATGTATAAAGTACTCACCTTAGTCAAATCGGATGCTGGAGAAGAAGTTCCTAAAACTCCATTATTAATACATGATCCTATAGTGGAGTAGGAATATGATCAAAAGAAAAACACCTACTTCATAACAAGATCAGTAGCTGTAAGAGTAGCGTACTCAAGGAACCAACAGGTTTGCTTCAACAGTTTGAGATAGCTGACTTAACCAGGCTGAGACTAAGGAACCCAATCAATGATTCTAAGGCAAGGGAACTAGAAAAAGTTTTGACGAGGATCTACAACTCCCACCTAGAAAGATCAAGGCAGGCTTCAAAACAAAGAAAGAAAAAAGTAGAATCCAAAGTTACCAAAACCTCTCCATCTGCAGAACCTAGCAGCCAACTAAACTCATCTCTTTATACTTCACCACCTACTCAAACCACTAAGCATGGTTCACCACAAGTCCAACAAGCTTCTAAAACAGCCAAAACCCCTACCTAGAGCCAATCTGAAGAGTTAGCAGATGAAGTGATTATCACTAATGTTGCTGACAGAATTAGACATAGGTTGGAACATCCAGAAGAAGAAAAAGATCTCTCGGAATCTAAGAAAGAAGATGACTCAGAGAATGATGATACAATCATCAAATGGGATTATGATTTTAAAACTGAGAGGTTGTCCATTGAAAGGAAGAATAAGGCAAAATATTTCTTCTTATCTGAAATGGATGTTCTATACTCAGCCTTGAAGATGTGAAGAAAATGCATAAGTTGATCTCTGAAAATGAAGACATGCTAGACAAGTACAAGTCCATCCCTACTATTCTAAAGATCAAGTTTGGCAACAAGGCTGAGTAAAGGGAAGAAGAAGAAGCTTTGCATGTAACTTTACTAAGCATTCAGGACCCAATCACTCATTGGAGTTATAACTCATCAACTAACACCTTCAGTCTCACATATGTTGGTGCCAGCAAAGCTGAAATCAAAGAATATGACTTGTTCAGACTCTCTTGGCATAACATGAAGGAGTTGGTGAATCTACCTCTTGACAACACCTCAAGAGATAGAAGAGGATACATGTATGAACTTCTACATATCAGAATGCTTGAAGGCTAAAGACAGAGTTTTGGTAGCATCATCCTAGGGGAATTTGTTGAATCTTGAAGGATGAAATTACCAAAAACTCAGGATTTCAGCATTGGTCATCAACGGTCGAAACAGGCCAAGTGCTGAACTCAAGATTTCAGTACGGGCTATCAACTGCCGAATCAGGCCAAGTGCTGAATCCACTGCCAAAGTATATGATGAATGACTGATGATCAGCATATACTAAAGCAACTGCTGATCCAAATATGCTGAATATCTGTTGATCAACATATGCAGATTAACTGCCGATCAGTAGTGAACTCCATGAGTTGCTGATTGACTATTATATAGAACAAGTCTGTCTGTGTCGACGGCTGTTGTGTTCCACCTTTTAGCGACAACATAGTACAGAAGCTGGCAACTCCAATACACAGATTACCTGCTCTACTGTAGTATTTGAACATAGAATAGTTTATTCTCATTGTTTAGTATAAAAGTCCTCACACTTGTATAGGAGAGGTAAGCTTTCTAAGCCATTTGTTTGTATCTGCTGAATTGTAAACTTTATATAAAACAGATTAATCAAGTGAATACTTTGAAAGAACTCATTATGTATTTATCTTCACTCAAATTACTTGTGTTATGATAGTAAGTAACCAACTTAGATTCCATATTCGTTAGTTACTGATCTAAGAAGAAGTTCTTGTTTGTCTAAACCAACCTGATCTAATATTACCCATAGTAGAGGGTTTAGCTACCCACAAGCAACAGTTAGAAGCCTAAACGAAAGGTTGTATGTTGAATACCCATACTAATAGGGTTAGACACTAGGGGAAGGTATGGATTCAACATGCGTGTGCTGCGAATTAAACATCTATAAGGTACAGGACAGATACACACAGGGATAGGTTAAGTTCCCTTAGGATGCGAGGCATCTACCTATGGGTTATATTATATCAGGTTGTAACAACATTAGGATGTCTTGATTGTAGGTCATCGATTTGAAGTGGGGAGTTGATTTGGATCTAATATGGTTGTGATTGTTTAGCATGCTAAGGCGATTGTGAGGTCTATTAAGCCTCTTTTAAACTATTTAACTATTCTGGGTTGGTGCCCATGTTATGAGTGAAAAATGCTATTGATTGATGAACCCTAACTATTTATGTAAAGCTATGAATGCATGTTAATATTCTGTGTAGACATTAATTGTATGGTCGGTTGATATATGCTTTATATTGGGTGTTGTTATCAGTATCTGAAGGTGTACTGGGAATGCTGCGGGGCCCTTATATAGAAACACCTTTGGTGCATCAACAATGGTGCCTGAGCTAGATCGTATAAAATCCATGACTAATAGATCAATGTATATAGCTTCAATGGTACGATGTCAACAAGTGTTTGAATGGAAGATCTTAAAACGGTTTTTGGAGTTACCACATGGAGGTGTCGAGGTAAATATTTTGAAAGCAAAAGAAAATGGTTTTGGCTTGTAATGCCAAGATTTATGATAAATGTTTATGCTAGTGTGAGAATTGCAAAAAAGAAATGTTTTGGCATGTAATGTTGTTATAAATGGTAAACAAGTGGTGAAAGTATCTTCTTTGTATAGTGAGTGAATTCTATAGGGAACCCAAAATATAAGAATCCTTGATGTATAGAGAATGTGCTTGAGTTTGCATTATAGTGTAAGAAAAGCAAAGTTAATGATACTAGGGCCTATGGGGTTAGCATGATGCCGTATATCTCTTGTGATTAATTAGAAGCATTATGGACTTGCGGTTTTCAATTTGTTTGTGATCTTTTAATTTCTGCTTTATGTAATTTGATTGTTCCAAGACTCAATTCCACTATAACTCATCATTAAATTCACAAACTTAGAACAATCTCATATCTAACAATTGATACGAGAGCTAGCTACTTTAAATTTTGAGTTAACAACCGCTCAACATCCAATTGTGAATTGGTTGATTTCATTTGAAGATCTACAAATCCCCTTCTTAAGTTTGATTTAAAATCTCACCAGTTATTGCATCATCACAAACCTTCTTCATCAATATACCTTTTATAAGAGGTGTGTATATGAAACTTGTGATAATACCTACAAAATATCTAGGTTTATCTTCCAAAAAAAGATAATATACATATTGCATAATTGTATATCACCCAGCAATATATGACATAAATGTATCACAAGTGTATATCATCTAAAATGAAAGAAATAACATTTAAATAGCAAGAGATAACGTAAAAAGTTTTTAAGTATATAATATTGGTTCCTAAAATTTAAACATGGTCTAACTAAACAATCAAAAGCCATTATCCAATGAGATGTAAGCTTGAAAAATGACGCGTCGGTAACATTTGCTTCGGACTATATTGTTTTAACACCCATATTGTAGGTATTTTGTTTGAAAAGGATTACATAAAATCTTAGGTCTATAAATACGAGGGCTATGTCCAGTTAGGTGCCCATTATATACACCAAAAAACCACCAATATCCTAACAAAAGTGAGGCAAAACTACCACTCATCCTAGTGAAATAGATTTTCATGGTTGAGGCTCATTGACACAAAAATAATTGTGTTTTTACATGAGGCTCATTAACACAAAAATAATTGTAAATATAAACCGTCTCGGGTTAAATAAAATATGTTAATCTGTTTTCACTCTGCTTTCGTATAATTGCACTCATTTTTACAAAAATGTTACATTTCCAAAACTCCAAATATTGTATTGCAACATGCTTATTTCTATGTTTGTTATTTAAAATCGAATCGCGGCTTCGCGTGAGTGTACTTTGGGATAATAAGTCACTAAACAACCAGTTTTAATTTTTAGGACAGGGTTATAGTAAGAAAGTGTTTAATCTTAAAATTCTATGAATGATTATAGGCTTGACAAGTGTCTTTCTATTGTTTTAAAAAAAATGACATTTTGATCATTGTATCACATAAGCCATCTTATTGTGTCTTATACGTTCATTATGTCAAATATCAGTTCATTATGTCATATATATTATATCATTTGTTATATGTATTCAACATTGTGTTTTACGTTTTAGATCATTTTGTGTTATTTTTATCATTGTTTTTATATATTATAAAAACTTGTTATCCATTATTGTGTTTTACAATTAAAAGTACACAATGATATACTTACACCATTGTACTTTTTAAAACTCATGGTATTGAAGATAATGTAGGGTGTTATTTTTGTCATTGTTTTTTATAGTTTATATAAACTTGTTGTTATCTATCATTGTGTTTTAAAATTAAAAGTACATAATGATGCTATTTCACTAATGTATTTTTCAAAAGTCGTAAGAAGCGTTTGGTATACTTTAATAAAGGACAGAATGGAATGAACCATTGAGGGTGAATGAAAAAAAATATGTTTGGTTGGTGAAGATAATGGAATGAACAATTACATAGTTGATTCCATTCTCTTAAATTCATTCCATCCACCCCCTTTCTTTTTTTCATGGCATTCCTAAACCATTATTAGTCACTAACACCACCCACCCACCCACCCACCACAACAACCACCACCGGCCACCAAGATTGATCGTCACCACCACCACCATCGACTCCCCACCAACCGCCGCCGCCACCGCCAACCACCATCGCGCCGCGACCACCCATCAGCGGCCGCTGCCACGAACCACTATTCGACGCCTCCACCAATCACTAGTCACCCGCACCGTCAAGCACCGGCCATCGCTGTCACCGCCAACCACTGGCCACCGCCACCGCTGCCAACCATCGACCACCACCACCACCGCCAACCACCACCACCGAGAACCACCATCGGCCACCACAACCACCATCCATCACCACCATAACTAGTTTTATATTTCATTCTTTCGTTTTTTTCCTACCTAACAAACAATACAAAGCAATGATTCATTCCATTCTTAAAGGGTAACTAAATAAGACAATAGAATGTAATGGTTTATTTTATTCTGTCATTCATTCCATTCCTTCTTCGATTTCGTTACCCCATACCAAACAGACCCATAATATTTAAGATAACTTAATGACGATCAAAAGATACAATGATGCATTGTGTTATTTTTTATTGTTTTAAATGTATTAGATTAATTAGTTGTTAATTTATTATTATGTTTTACGTATTATGGATACATAACAAGGTTATTCCATCATTATTTTTTCAATTCATCATTTTAGAAAAAATAGTAGTATTCAAGAAAACACAATAACTAACAAAAAGACACAATGAACTACACTAAATACACAATAAAGAGATATGAGCTTAAAAACATAAAAAAGAATTATTATATCTTTATATAGCAATACTGTACTAGTCTTAAAGAAAGAAAAACACTTGTTTTATGTTGTATTTTTTATAAAAAAAAATATCGTAAATAAAAGTTATGAACGTTTAAAAGAATAGGAGAGACTTACAAAATGTAAGTCCCCGAACCTGGAAAGCCTTATAATTGGTCGTCCATAGCGTAAAACATTAACAACATAACATTTACAGCGGAATACATAACTTTCATTTAAACTTACTTATACTAAAATATCGTCTCATTTTATTTAAACATGAAAATTGTATTAACATAAACATCATTTCCAAAAATATGAATGCCAGACTTGAACTATCACAGTAGCTTCCACGTCCATGCCTACACTTCTTCAGCATCGTCAATTACCTACTAACTATTATGCATACAAAGTCAGCTACGCTGAGTGAATTCTAGTTTAATAAATAAATACTTTACTTTCATTAAGGCTATTGCCATTTTCGTACGTGAGCACACATCATTACATACATCATAATTTGTTTGTTTCATTATCTATCATCATCGTTTATTTATTTATTCATTATCTTTCACTTTAATGAATCAGTGTCATATGCTCGACCCTCAACATAAGTTATAAGACTGGTCACAATCTCGAGGCTTCGCGACTCAGATTCCATTTCCATTCACAGTCGATCAAAAGGATCAGACTCCTGTGAGCATCCTCATGGGCCTTACATCCTCCCACAGTTGAGCTAACGACCCCTCAATGAGTTGTGAACCTCCATTCATACATGGTCAACCTCTAGGATTAGACCCATGTATGCATCCTCATATGTTAGCTAAACTAGACACAATTGAGCTAACAACCTCTGAATGAGTTGTGAACCTCCATACGTTTGCTTGCAAGATTTTCCTTCATTCATTACGTTTCACTTCTCGTTATCGTTATCTTTCACTTTCATTATATAATACTCTACTCATAGTAGTATAATGCACACTAAGTAAAGATATATCACAAAACTTATCATTTTGAAAACGGTTAACACATAACAACATAACACATATCACAGCAAGTCGCGCGAGAACTAATCCCACACGACAACATAACCTCACTCGAGAACATTCCTATCGCGCAAGGACCTCACCAAGGTCAAACTCTTGCACCATAAGTTACCCGAGTCGCTCGAGAACTTACACATCACGCGAAAACCCATATGTCGAGCGAGAATCGACCCGATTTGAAATCCCTTGCAGCCCAAGCTACCTAATTCGAGCGAGAACTTACGGGTTTCCTGCCTAAGCATAACTTATCGCGTCCAAAACTGAAGTAACATAACCATCACCATGAACAACATCAACATAAGCATAAAAATCAATTTAGTATGCATAATAGCCCCAAACATGAAAACTTGCATAAAAAGGGGCTAGAAACTCACCTTTTGAAGATTCCAATACCAAACCAACTTTTCAAGAGCTTTTCGAATGAAAACTACACATTCATGCCTTATATTCATCAACAATCATTCATTGATACATAACACGAATCATAACACGAGTTACATACCTTAAACAACTCAAATCTTCGCTTTCTTTCTCTACTTCGAGTCTTCCTCTCTCTCTAACAGCAACAGTTGTCGCGCGGATGGGGGCAAACAGGTGCTCTCACTTATTTATATGATCCCCAAACTTATCGCCTAGGTTCTCGTGCGAGATGTTTCTGTCATGCAAGAAATATCATCCTCGCGAAAACTTTCTCCTTGATTCCATAGAAATTTCGAGGTGTTACACAAAAAGTTAACAAAAATAGTTATTTCTAAAATAACCCTTCTAACAAATTTTTTTTTACAATTTGATTTTAGCCATTTATTTAAAATATTGATGATTGAGATTAATTTTTAATAATTTTTAGGTTTAAGTGAGTTTTATTTGAACCTTTCCTTAATTTTTAAACACTAACCACTTGTAAAATGGGCCAAGAACAAATATGTACTACTGGCCCAGAAGCAAAGTGAGCCCATAAATATTTCAAAAAAACCCTTAAACAAAACCCATTTTCTTCTCCAATTCATCACCATACCTAGGGTTTCGACACCACCATGGCTGCACCACCACCAACGAACTCCGTCCAATGCTTCGGCCGGAAGAAGACCGCCGTCGCCGTCACACACTGCAAGGCCGGCCGTGGCCTCATCAAGGTCAACGGCGCTCCGATCGAGCTCCTACAGCCGGAGATCCTCCGCACCAAAGCGTTCGAACCGATCTTCCTAATCGGCCGATCGAAGTTCGCCGGCGTTGACATGAGGATTCGCGTCAAAGGCGGAGGCCACACGTCTCAGATCTACGCCATCCGCCAGAGCATCTCGAAGGCACTGGTGGCGTATTACCAGAAGTTCGTTGATGAAGAGCAGAAGAAGGAGATTAAGGATGTGGTTGTGAGGTATGATCGGACTCTGCTTGTTGCGGATCCGAGAAGGTGCGAGCCGAAGAAGTTTGGGGGTCGTGGTGCTCGTGCTAGGTTCCAGAAGTCGTACCGGTGATCGATACATAGTAATGTTACAGTAATCTTCTTCTTATGCTCTGTTTTGAGTTTATTATGAGATGATTGTGGTTTGATTTTTCGTAGATTTTGGTTGAATTAGGTTAATTGTTCTTGATAGACCACACGTTAAGGATGCTTAATTGATGCTTGATTGATGCTTGATTGTTCTCTTGAATATGAATTTGTTTGTGGTTGGTTCATCATGTATGTTGATTGATGGTTTTTGAAGTTGGCTGATTTTAGGTTTAGGTTTAGAGTTTTTTCATGTGTTTACTACCAGGTTGTTTGTTTAGTGTATTGTTTTTTTTGTGGCATTAGGATTCAGGATAAAGTATTGCATGCTACATATGCCTTTAAGGATGTTATATTGTCTAGGCTTGTTTGATATTTTTTTAATGGTTATTAAAAGTCTAACTATTAATGGTTTGTAACTTCTGAATAATTAAGAAGTAACCTTAATAATGAATGGTCAAGAGTTTTTAGATCTTAACGATACCTTCCAACCATTTAGTATAATGATTATCTTTTAATCATTCAGACTTTATGAATTTATATTAAAAACTTACAAAAAAACCCCTTAGTTGGTTATGTAAAAGAAATCTTAGCATCTATTTGGGCATATAACATTTTGGTGATATAAGCTAAAAACACTCTACCCCTTAGTTGGTTATGTAAAAGAAATCGTAGCATCTATTTGGGCATATAACATTTTGGTGATATAAGCTAAAAACACTCTACTTGGTAGTTTGGACTCCTATAGATTAAAGATTAGACTCTTTTTTTTTTTTTTCCTGGGATTGTTTGAGTCTAGAGGTTTTCTCAGCAATAAGTTTTCTCCTGTGGGGGTTGGGGGTTTGGTAATATCTAATTATTAGGTTTTATTAATATTGTATATTGCATGTAATTAACTATTAATGAAATAATAAATAAAAAATTTTAAAATTTATAAATAACAAATAATAAAAATAAGAATTATAAAATTATATTTTAAGATGTCAATCTTACAATTTTGTATGTTTTAATGATGTCTTAGAATAAAAATATTTATATTTTGGATATCGAATTATTTAAATTATTTATTTATGATTATTTTTATTTAATAGAGAAGAGAGACGAGAAATAAAAGCTTAAACCTCATCGAAAGTTGTCATATGTTCTCATAAAAAACTTCTTTTGTTATATAATATAGATAATAATTCTTTTCATAAATTGGTTTTAAAATCATAGAAATGATTTTCACCTGACAATTGAACTATTCTCGTAAGTATACCTATACATGTAGTATTGCTTTTAGAAAAACAAACCATCGGTTCAAGGACAATGTGGCTACTGATAGTAATCTTTTATCATTATTTAGTTGACGAAGGTATGTGATTGGTAATTTTGTATTTTTAAATTAAAATTAACATAATAAATGTAAAATAAAAAATCTAGAAACATAATCAAACAAAGGAAACATTCACTTAGATTTTGAGTTCATCTTGTCCGATGATAGCAACACAAGCAAATTCATGATAAGATCATTTTATACATAAAATTTATATGGTTCTTTGGAAAATTAAAAAGATATTAACATGGAGTGGGTAGGAGTCATATGCTTAGACGTGTGCAAGTAACCACCTAAAATTTTTATTAAGATCTAATATATACAAATACTTACCACCTTGAATCATAATGATAACATCTACAAGTTCTTCAATTTGTGAATACCATATAATGAATATAAGAGCTATACATTTATGCTAGTAACTATAATCACACGTATAAGATTTGAGGAGTTTACGACGAATGTAACGGTTTTCCCAAGCATAACACAATGAAGCACGTTTATATAACATTCTTCTTATTCTAATGCCCTTCCACCGTTTCTAGTCACATGATATAAACATACATATCCATATTCATAAATAACTATTCTAACACATGATCTTCCAACATAATAATGTCAAGATATAATCAACTAATCAAGTCAAACAAATGCACATAATCATTAAAGAAGTTTCAAAAACTTGTTAAAATTATTAACATAATCATCATAAAAAATCATATGTATATCATTTGTTTTAATATAATTTAAGGGGCTGTTTGGCAGCATCTGAATCAGGCTCTTAATGGTTCAGCACGTAATGGTTCAGACTATTTGTTTCACGAGCAAATGTCTAAATGGTTCAGACATTTGCCTTCGAATGGTTAAGCATTGTACTAATGTTGAATGGTCAATAGGTCTAATGCTGAATGGTTAAGACCTCTGATCTGAATTGGTCAGACATTTGCCTTTGAATAGTTAAGCGATATACTAGCTCTTAATGGTTCAGAACTCTTAATGGTTCAGCACTTAATGATTCAGACCTCTTATTGGTTTAGCACCTAATCATTCAGAAATTGTTAAACAGCCCCTAAATGAATCAAGAGTTTTTACTTATGATAGCTAAAAAACTCAAATATCTTGAACTAATTAAAAAGATATATGGTTAGATAAAAAAGTAAATCAAACCAAACTCAAGTAAAATGGGTAGAATGATGTAAATTTTTTCTTGGAGTTGATAATCTTCACTTTTATGAAGTTGTGTGTCAAATTTGACCTTAGAGGGTGATCAAAATTAGAGCTTTGGTGTTGTCGGTGACTATTTATCGATGTCCATCATTACTTTCGAGAAGATGCATACTTGTTTATTGTTTTTGCGGAACAAATGATTCGAAGATGTGTGTATGAGTCCAAGGCGAAAGATATTTTTTTGTCACGTTCACGAAGGACCTACAAGAGACCATCATAAAGTAAATTACACCGTAGAGAAAGTTTTTTACTCGGTTTCTTTTGGACTATCGTTTTCATGGATCCATGTTAGTTGGTTCAAGCAAGTGATGTTTGCTAGTGTAGGTAATATCTCGTCTCGTGATTAAATGCCTCAAAAGTCAAAAAAATATTTAGGTTTGTGAGATATTTAATTTTTAGGTTTGTGAGATATTTGATTTTTAGGTCATTGACTTCATGAGACCCTTTTCTTATTTTCACAAGTATATTCTGGTTGCGGTCGCTTACATGTCCAAGTTGGTCGAGGCGCAAGCCTTACCCCTTAACGACACTATGGTTGTCTTGGAGTTTTTGAAAAAGTTATTCGACAGTAACTTGGATATACTTGCTGCCACGAGAGGAGGAAAATGTTGTCTTGAACATTTAGATTCTCATAAATTTAGATGTCGTTTGAGGCATTTTATTACGGGACAATATATATCTACGTGTTTGCGAGCATCACATGCTTGGACTAGCTTGTGTGCATCCTTAATTTCAGTAGGCAAAAAGAAAACAGAGTAAAAAACATTCTTTGCAGTTTAATTAGCTCCATGGTGACATCACGTGGGATTCTTATGACTGTAACAAAGAATATCTTTTACCTTGAACCCATTCACACATATTCAAATCATCTAATTTGCATAAACTCTATAAAGTGTTCATTCTTTCAAAAGTAATGCTAGACATTAGTAAAGATTTTTTTTATTTTATTGACATGTCATGCCTTTTATGAGAATACCATGTGTAAGAAAATCAACAAACCACGGTTGATCATCACCTGCATGAAGCCGTAAAAGAGAACTGTGTGAGAAACTATTGTTGATGTTGGGCTCACGAAGTACATCTAAAGTCGAGTTCTCTAAACGAGACATGTGGTCAGCAACAACGTTTTCAACACCCTTTTTGTCTCGTATTTTGTTGTTTGAACTCCTACAAAAGTATAATCCACAAAATCAGTTTAGGTTCTACCATTTTTTTGGCAAAAAGATACATCAGAGCTCTATAATGAGTATGCATGTTTATCCTTATTTTCTCTTATCATTGCTCTTATAACAAAGTCTTGTGCCCTAGCACAATCCTTTTTTTTCTTTTTCATGCAATGACACTTTTCATAAGTGTCAATTTGCTTCTAAGCATCCTTTCTAGATTTCTTCATATAATAATTAAAGAATTCTCACATAATAAAAAGTCATCAATGAACATCTTCATAGAGTCTTCGATAAATTGTCGTCATATATTTTTGTAATATTGCTGGAACGTTGTAACATAACTCAAAAAGCAAATGTCTCGTATGGACATGTAAAAGTAGTATTTTCTTGGTCCTTAGGAGTGATGAAATCTGGAAGTAACCTAAAAACTATAAAGAAAGCAATAGTACATGTATTCTGTTAAGCGCTTTCTACAGTATCAATTAGCTTGTTGCAAATTCTCATTTTGTCACTGGGGTTCATTCTTCTGGTTGGTTACCACAATTGATCAGAACTCGTCCCCTATAAATATGTAATGGGTATAATGTGTTGATTCTTTTTATATTTGTAAGTTTTCATAATTAAGTGTCAAGTTTGATTCCAAACAAAGATCATAATGTTCTTAAATAATAATAAAATTATCTATTAACACATACATGGAGTCTTTGATCATATCATGATCACCATTATATGTCTTTGAAATTTCACTAGAGTGCTATTAAAGATCTCGAAAAGCACATGTGTTGTATGGACATGTAAATGTGGTTTTCACTTGGTTTTTACAAGCTATGAAAATCTAAAAGGAACCTAAAAAGTTATCAAGAAAATAGTAATGCATGTTTCCTAATAAAGTGATACGTATCTATGCAATAAAAGATAAAGGAAATGATCTTTCCAGGTGACATTATTTAGCTTCTTGTGGTGGACGTAAATGTCTCATATGGACATGTAAATATGATCATTTTTTGGTCTTAAAGAGCAATAAGAATCTGAAAGTAACCTGAAAAGTTATCAAGAAAATAGTAGTACATGAATTTTGATAAATGTTCAAGCATTTGATTGATAAAGGGTAAAGAAAATGATCTTTTCTAGTGGCATCATTTAGCTTGTTTTAGTTGTTGCAAACTCTCCATCCCGTCATCGTACGGGTTTGTTCTTTTCATTGGTTACCATAGTCATTCTTCCTTTATTCAGTACAACCTGAACTCAGAGTCTGAAATATGATAGATTAAGTTTATATCAGGAGCTTTATTATCTTCTTAGTACTGTTTGCATATTTGGGTTATGCCTACGCTAGTGCTGCCTAATATGTTTAAAACTCGTTCTCCGTCCATATCTAATGGGTACTGTTGGACTACAACAAGTTCATTGATGGATAATACATGCCATAATCAATCAAACACATGTTCTAACATCCAAACAACCATACAAACATAAGTAACATTCAAGCCAAACACTAATTATTGTTTATATTTCTTTTACAGATTTTGAAGATAAAAGAAAATTTTCAAGTGTTGGCAGCGGATGAAGACTTGCCCACAGCCGATGCATAAGAAGTCACAGCAAATGAAGTCTGAAGAATTGTTCAAGTACTCACAGCGGATGAACAAGTCAACAGCTGATGAACAAGTCCACAGTTGATGATCACTATCCACAGTGGATGAACAACATCACAGCGGACATCATCAACTCAAACACCAAGTGTTCACAGCAGACAACCAAGTGTTCATAGTGGATAGCAAAGTGTTCACAGTGGACAAAAGCAATCAACAGCGGACAACTCATTCTATCATCCACAGATCACAACCAAACATCCACAGTGGACTTGTCATCATCCATAGCGGACAACACTTAGACTTATCATTAATTATGTAATTTTTTTTACATAAGGGTATTTTTGTAATTGTATATAGTATGTACATAGGTTATAATAGCCTTGTACCCTAATCCTTTGTAAGCTTTTAAATAGATTATCAAACAAACAAGCATTTTATCATTCTTTGAGCATTCAAACACACAATCATACAATCACACAATATACACACATAATAAAGATCATATCATTCATCATGGGTTTTCACACCATGTTGTTTGAGTGTTGATTCACTTGTTAAGAGATTTAAAAGGTCCTTGAAGGATCATCCTTGTCAAGAACAGGCTGATTCCATAAGGTTGTATTACAGCATTGGCTCAAATCATTACTGATTTTTTATCCTCTTAATCAACATGATGATCTCTATTGTTTATTAGCTTCAAAATCATACACATCGAGCATAAAACCACACAAGAACACTCTTCTAGATCATCCATTCATCAAAAGTTCACAAACATGTCTTAATAGGCTGTTTTGATTCATTTTGAATAAGAATCTGTGTTAATGTTGGTGACAAATCTCCCAATATCATTCATAAACAGTTTTTCAAACAGAATCATCATAAAACACATAAAAACAAATCAGATTTAAGTGATTTTTGATAAAAACAGTTGTAACACCCAAAAACTTCAAAAAAAAAAAAAGAAAAGTAAAGGAGCCAAACCGGCCCATAATGGGGTTTAAAAAGAAGTTGGCCGCCCATACTCTCTTCCATGCACCTAATTTCATACGGCTAGAGTGAGAGAAAAAAGCTCCCATCCGTTTCTAGAGAGAGAAAGTGAAAAGATCTTCATGGTGATTCTTCTCAGATTTAGTCCGGTTTAAGCTTCTAGACGGGTTTCTATGTGTTTAGTTTGTTTGTTTACGTGTGTATAGGTGTTAGAACTCTAGGTTTGCTCTCGGGTTTGTAGTGGTTTGCTCGAAAGCTGGTTAAGGTGAGTTCTAGATCCTCTCTTTATATGTTTTCTATTTGTTTAGGGCTGATATGTGTATCAAAAATGATCTTTCTTGACAAAACTATGTTTTCCATGATAAAGATGACTTTCTACGAATTATGTATGCTTTTTCATGATATCTATGATGATTAATGGGTGTGCTAGGTATGAATCTGATAGATCTATACTAAGTTTACGTTTAGAAATGTTGCACAAAACTAGAACTTGCATAAGTTGGACCGTAAGTATTAAAAATGTTGTCCGCTATGGACACTTGAAATGACTTAGTGCTGTCCGTTGTGGACATGGACTGTCCACTGTGGACACTTAAGCATTTAAAATGTCCGTTGTAGACACTTAAGTGTTAAGGGGTCATCCGCTGTATAACTTAGTCATCCGTTATATGCCTTAGTATGCCTTAGTCATCCGCTGTGGACATTGACTATCCGCTGTGGACACTAAGTGTTTACTTCATTCGCTGTGGACTTTGGTCGTCAGCTGTGGACTTTGTCTATCCGCTACGGACACTTAGCGTTTAAGTCATCCGCTGTGGACCTTGTGCATGCGCTGTAAATACTTAGAATTATTCTGTATTTTTGGAGAAAGGGATTTAAGTGATTAGTACTTAAGTTTTAATGGAAGAATATGAATGCTATATGTTTGCTATATGTTTTTAATGTTATGATCTTTTTATGGGCTACGGTTATGAATTATTATTATTATTATTATTATTATTATTATTATTATTATTATTATTATTATTATTATTATTATTATTATTATTATTATTTCATGTTATGTGATTATAACGACAATGGATATGTTAAAAGTATTATTCATAATCAAGTGGACACAAAGGAATAAAAGAAGATAATGGAACCTAAAGAATGTTACCTCCAAACCCTAATGATAAATGAAAAGCCTTGCAAGCAAAATGAATGGAGGTGCACGACCATATTATCGTTAGCTCAACTGATATGTGGCTGTTTCAGCCCATAAGGATGCACATCTAAGGTCTAATCCTTGTGATTGACTAATGAATGAATGAATGGGACCTGTATTCATGAGCAGGCTTCGTGCCTAGCAGTGTGGGTCAACTATCAGGGGTTAGCTACCATGAAAAACGTGTACTGACAGGGGTTTAGCATTTGTTGCCAACCATATGATGTAGGCTCTTGCTTTGTGCAATCCTAGTTAATGAAAGAGAAAGATAATGAAAGAAAGAAAGATGATGAAAGCCTTAATGAACGTTATCAGTCAATTTGACTATTATGTATAATGATGGGTAATCATTAAAGAAAGCTTTCAAAAATGTATATTCTTATATATTAACAAAACTAGAACTCACTCAGCAACGCTGACTTTTTATATGCATATCAGTTGGCAGGTAATCAGGTTCTTGGGGATGACACGAGGATGGAGCTACTTGGCAAATAAAGACTGGCATCCATGTTTTTTCAAAAACAATGTTTTTGTCTTGTAATACAACAGAAATGTCTTTTTGTACTTGATGACAATGATGTATTTCTTGGCAAAAATTATTACTAATGCAATGAAATGGATTTGTTAAATTATTCCGCTGCAATATTCCATTTTTGAAAAGCACCCAAAAAGTTAGTTTTCTTGGAAGTTGAAAATCTTCTGAAGGTATATTTGCTTCGGAAGTTTATCTGGAAAAAGCTTCCGAAGGCAATTTTACTTCGGAAGATATTTCAAAGAATTGTGAAAATTTAGCTTTGGAAGAAATATACATAAAGAAATTTTTTCCGACATAAATTTTTCTTCAGAAGAACTAAGTCTGAGAAAATTATTATCCATAGATAATAGATCTTCCGAGACTAAATTGCCTTTGGAAGATATTCGTTCTTTGAATATATTTATGTATTCATAAGCGTATTAAGCTTCGGAAGATATTTCAAGAGCTTCTTCCGAAGGTAATTTCTTATGAACAGTTAAATAAATTAAAGACATAAATTTCTTCCGAGGGTAATTTGAGTTCTTCCGAGACAAAACAAATAAATTTTCACAAATCTAAGGAATATCATTTAGAAAAAATTATTTACTTCCAAAGAGAACTGGGCTTATGAAGGTGATAATATAGACAACTTAGGACACACAAATTTAGAAATAAGGTTGATTAAGTGTTTAATGAAAATCTATTTAAAGTTAATCATCCCAATAGCTGCTATAAGGTATTTAAACCTCTGTTCATCAAAAGCTTTAATGAACAAATCAACATATTGTTCATTTGTGTTAACTTTGATTAGTTTGATTAATCCTTTCTCAAAGTTATCTCTAATCAAATGATACCTGATATTGATGTGTTTGGTCCTTGAGTGCTGCATAAGGTTCTCTGTAATGGAGATAGCACTGTTGTTGTCTATGTGGATAGAAGTCTCCTTGAAGTTGTATCCATAGTCCAGCATCTGATTCTGAATCTAAAGTACTTGAGCACAGCAGCTTGCAGCAGCAATGTATTCAGCTTCAGCAGTTGATGCAGACACACAGGATTGTTTCTTGCATTGCCAAGAGACTATCCTTCCACCAAGGAACTAACACCCCCTAGATGTGGACTTCGCAGTCATGTTACAGCCATCATAGTCACTATCTGTATAAGCATACAGATTAAAGTCTAAATTCTTTGGATACCAAAGGCCTAGATTTGGAGCACCTTTGAGATATCTAAGAATCCTTTTGACAGTGATTAGGTGTGACATCTTGGGGTTGGCTTGATATCTTGCACATATGCATGTGGCAAACATGATATCAGGCCTGCTAGCTATAAGATACATAAGTGACCCAATCATAGCCCTGTAAAGATGTTCATCAACACACTCCCCCTCAAGATCTGGACCAAAGGAATGGTTTTTGGCTATGGGTGTCTTTGCAACCTTACAGTCAGTCATCTTAAATCTTGTAAGTATGTCCTGCACATACTTTGACTAACTAATGAAGATGTCATCTTCAACCTGCTTCACTTGAATTCCTAGAAAGAAATTGAGTTCCCCCTTGGCACTCATTTCAAATCTATTCTTCATTAGCATCTCAAAGTCTTTGTAGAGCTTTGGATTAGTTGAACCAAAGATGATGTCATCCATATATATCTGAACTAGCAATGTGTTATTTCCTGTTTCTTTGATGAAGAGAGTCCCATCAATAGTACCTTTTTTGTATCCATGTTGACAGAGGTATGTTGATAGTGTCTCATACCACTTTCTTGGAGCTTGATGCAGTCCATAAAGGGCTTTATCAAGCTTGCAGACATAATCAAGACGATCTGGGTCTGCAAAGCCAGGTGGTTGTTAAATATAAGCTTCTTCATCAATCACCCCATAAAGAAAGGCACACTTCACATCAAGCTGGTAGACCTTGAAATCCTTAGATGCAGCATAAGCCAAGAATATCCTTACAACTTCAAGTCTTGCTACAGGAGCAAAGACATCAGTATAATCAATTCCTTTTTCTTGTGTGTATCCTTGGACAACTAGTCTAGTCTTGTTCTTGATGATGATCCCTCTATCATCTTTCTTATTCCTGAATACCCATTTGGTTCCTATGACACTCTTCCCTTGAGGAAGAGGACATAAGTTCCAAACCGTCTATCTTCTGATTTGAAGCAGCTCATCTTGCATTGCTTCAACCCAACTTCCATCCTTTGAAGACTCATCAACTTTCTTAGGCTTAATTTGGGATAAAAAACAAGAATGCAGACAAACATGGCTGTCATGAGTTTGTCCTCTTGTTCTCACCCCTGAGTCAACATTTCCAATGATGTTTGTGGTGGGATGTGACTTGTGGATCCTAAGTTGAGGGATCACAACAAGTTGATTGGACAGATCTAAATTTGAGAAATTCTGATTTGGCAATGAGGTGTCTCCCACCACATTAGAACACTTATCAAGAGAGGCTTGATCCAATGAGTGTGTGACATCATTCATGTTGTGTTCAATGGAGTGGTTTTCAGCATCAAGAAATTCTTGATCACTGTCACTACCTCCAGTTCCTCCTCCTGCATTTGAAGTTCCTTCTCCTGAATTCTGAGCCTTTGAGCTGGAATTTGAAGGCAATTCATTTGAATCAACAGTATTTGTCATGCTAGTGCTGATGGAAGCTTCAATTACGGGGTTAGTCACCACTGGAGCTGAAGTAGTCTTCTTGTTTGGTCTTCTCAGCTCAAATCTTGGGTCAGGATCTTCTGTTGACCTGTTACACAAGGTGTGTGTTCATTGAAAGTCACATTGGCTGACTCCTTAATGATTCTAGTTCTGAGATTGTATACTCTATAAGCCTTAGCTTGAGAAGAGTACGCAACAAAATGTCCATCATTTGATTTCTCAACAAACTTGGCTATTTGATCTTTGGTATTCAAGATGGTGCACGGACATCCAAATGTTTTGAGAAAACCAATGAATGGTCTCCTTTTGTGCCACAGTTCATAAGGAGTCTTACCATGTGTCTTAACCACTAAAACTCTGTTTTGCACATAGCAGGCTGTGTTGACAGCCTCTGCCCAGAAAGTGATGGGCAGTTTAGAGTCAGACAACATAGTTCTTGCAACTTTAATAAGTGTCCTGTTTCTCCTCTCAGCAACACCATTTTGCTGAGGAGTCTTGGGAGCACTGTATTGTCTTGAAATACCCTTTTCATCACAAAATGTATCAAGGATTTGGTTTTTGAATTCAGTTCCTTGATCACATCTTATGATTTTAACCTTGTGATCAGATTGATTCTTAATTTTTAGAATGAAATTCTTCAAGATTTTAGGAGTTTCATCCTTAGTTCTAAGGAAAAACACCCAAGTAAATCTTATGAAGTCATCTGTGATCACCAAACAGTATGTGGTCCTTCCTAAACTCATTACACTGGTGGGGCCAAACAGATCCATATGTAACAAGTGTAGGGGAGTAGTGATAGAGTTCATTTCCTTTGGCTTGTGAGACACCTTGTGTTGTTTCCCTTTCAAGCATGCAACACAATGGTCATCACTTGTAAACTCTTTCTTTGGCATTCCAGTTACAAAATCATTCTTAATCAATTTTTTCATGTTCTTAAAGTTTACATGGCACATTCTTTTATGCCAAAGGAAAGACTCATCACTATTTGCTTTAGATAGAAAGTAAGAAACTTCACCTGAGGGAGATGTTTCCTGCAAGTCCATCTTGTACATGTTCCCTTTCCTGGGGGCTCTGAGAAAAATATGCTCTTGAGGAATGTCAACCCTGGGCTTGAGAACAATGCACTCATGCTCAGTAAAGAGCATGTGATGTTTTTTGTCACACGATTGGGACACACTCAAAAGATTGTATCCTAGCTCCTTGACAAAGTTTACCTTCTCAATGCTGAGCTTACAATTTGTAACCTTGCCCCTGCCAGTAATGTAACCTCCTGCATCTCCTCCAAAAACAACTGGTCCTCCATCAATCCTTTCAAAGTTTTGAAGCAAGGACTTATTGCGAGTCATGTGCCTAGAGCAGCCACTATCAATAATCTAGATATTTTTGTTGGTCTTTAGCTGTCCCTGCACAAAGAGATGATTTAGTTACATTTGGAAACCCAGGCCTTATTGGTCTTGGGCTTATCAGATGAGTTAAAGGCAATGAAACATTAATGGATCCTATGTTCAGGCTTTGGGGATCAGTTGTTGTTTCTGATGATGAACTTTCAGCCATATGGTCTTCCTTCATCTTCCACACCACCTTTGGAAGATTGGGCTTGACCTTTAAAGCTTCGGAAGTTTTGGTGACTTTGGAAGATTTGATGACTAGGCCTTCGGAAGATCTTGCTTTCACTGCAGCAAGCTTCAGTACTTCGGAAGCATTCCTTTCTTCAGAGACCAATTTTCTTTCCGAAGGCAATTCTTCATTTGTCTTTTTCTTCATTTTGGAGCTTCCGAAGGAAACAGATTTTCCTTCCGAAGCTGTTTGTTTCTTCTTCCTCTCAGAAGTTTTCTTCTTGATCATGTGGATAGTACCTTTTGGATTGTATTGACAATCCTTAGCCAGATGTGAGGTACTACCACACATAACACAATCCAAATCTTTTCTTCTGAGAGCCTTTTTTTCCAAAGAAGACTGATCTTGAACACTTTCCTTTTCCTTCTTCACCTTTTCAGATGATGCAACAGACTTCTTAGGGTGAAGCTTGCTCTTACAATTGGATGGTTCAGGCTGTGCAGCAGTGACACACAGCTGATCGGTCTTCTTGTTGTTGCTGGAGTGAGTTGAAGCTGAAGTAGAACCCTTGCCCCTTGGTACTAGAGTTCTTGACAAGGTCTTCAGCTTTCATCACCTTGAATCCTACAGATACAAATACTTGTTTCTGTTTGAGGTCAAAGGTGGTCTTGATCTCTTGAGCTTTTCTGGATCTTCTCTTTGCTCTTCTGATCAAGTTCTTTCTCTTGGTTTTGCTTAAACCAGCTTCTTTTTCCTCCTTAGGAGCATGGTGACCCTTTTTGGATTGACTCTCTTCACTCATCTCAGAGTCATCCCTCACCTTCTCCTCTTCGTCCTCTTCATCATTGGAGTCTATGGATGGTAGCTCATCTTGACCAGTTCCCCACCTTGGAGATCTAACTGATAGTAGAGTGTGTGGAGGAGCTATCTCACAAGATCCCAGTCCCTGCTTATTCTGATAACACACTTTTGCATGCAGAGATGAGGATATCATGTTCTTGAAGGTTTCCTCTTCAAGAACACATTTTTCTGCCCGAGCTTTGCTGATCACAAGCTCAGCCTGGCATTCAGTCAACTTGGTAATGAGATCCTTAATTTGAGTCCTGTAGTTTGTCTGCTCATGTTTAAGAGTTGAAACTATTTTCTCTAGATCTTCTATCTTAAGTTTATAGTCATTTTCAGCTCTTTTAAAATCATCTTTTAAAATATTTAAAGACTCAATGTCAGATCTCATTTCCAAGTTGTAGGACCTGTATCTATTTACTTTAGCAATACATTCAGGAGAGCAAAGATGTTCAAGTACCTTGGCTTCATCATGATCAGCCATGAGTGCTTGGTTTGGAGATGCATCTTCAGCTTGAAAGCTCCACTCAAAGCCTCCTTCTTCAACAGCAACTGCAGCTTGCTGTCTTGGCTTCTCATTCTGGTGCCCTCCTTCAGTGTAGTTTGGCCTAGATGAAGCTTGGCCACCATTGGACTTCAGTGCCTTGCATTCTCCAGCAAAGTGTCCCATCTAGTTACAGTTGTAACACTTTACTTTGCTCTTGTCCAGCCTAAACTTGCCACTGGAAGCATTGCTAGGAAACCTTCTTCCAGTCCTCTTGTAGAACTTCTGGGCTTTGTGAGTGAGAAGAACCATTTGCTGGACTATTTCCATGTACTCCAGATCATCTAGATGGATACAGTCCAGGTCTTCAAGAGTGAAAAGAAAGTTGCATGTACTTTCATCAGTGGAGATAAAAGCATGAGAAGAACTTGTCTCTTAGAAGGGGCTTCTTTGGATGTAGCTCTCTCTGGGTGTCTCTGGGAAGGTGATGAAAGGACCCTTTTGTGAGTTTTCAGGGTAGCAGATAAGATGATGCTGTGGTTCTCTGCTATCCCTTATAACCACATGAAGGGCTGAACTCTGGTGAGTGTTGGAGTTACCAGATGAATTTTGCATGTTCATCTTCATCTGGTATCCATTGAGTATCCCATACAAATCAGTGAGAGTAAGGGTCTTGAGGTTTTCAGTCCTCTTAATGACCATACAGTAGTGTGTCCATTGTCTGGGAAGAGAGGACATGAACTTCCTTACAATATCCTTGTTCACAATAGTTACCCCAACATCAGCCAGAGTATCCACAATCTCAACATACCTGAAGTATTGTTGAGTCATGGTCTCACCTGTCTTGAAGGTGAAGTTTTCAAACTGCTGCTTCAGGAGATCCTCCTTGTTCTCCTTGGCTTCATTTGAACCCTCATACATCAGTTTCAGTGCATCCCATAGCTGTTTAGCAGTCTTGCACTTCTTGAAACCTCTGTAGATGGAGTTTGGAAGAGCAATTTGGAGAGCTGTCATGGCTTTCTGATCAACATCAATTCTTTTCCAGTCTTCATCAGAAAAGTCAGCCCTCTCCTTTGGTATCATGCCACCACTAGCAGCAGCTGAAGAGGTGCATGGTACATGAGGTCCATTGACAACAGACTCCCACATCCTGGAATCTTGAGACTTGATAAAGCCTTTTATTCTTTGACACCAAGTGTCAAAATCCTCAGGAGTGATCAGTGGGGACTTTTTCATGGTTCCAGTTTCCATATCAGCTTTGGAGATAGCTGCCATTTGAAGAGTTAAGTGATGTGTGTAACTAATAGGATTTGAAGATGATGAGATCTTGCAAACAAGAGCCTGGAATGCTCTGATACCAAATGCAGGACCGTTAAAGGGTACTTAAGCTTTCATTTAGTTAACACACTTAGGAGGATCTTAAGATCACTTAACAATTCTAATAGGGAACTGTGAACCTTTACTAAAGATACAAGACAAACACAAGCAAGAACAAGAACACAAAATAAAGTTTTCAAGAAGTAGTATATTGCTTCTTAAGTTCTATTACAAGTGTTGTTCAAGTATATATTGAATAAAAGAACCTTAGAATCTTTATACTAATCCTATAACCGTTAATATGCAAAAAGACAGTTGGAAGTGACTAATCTAGACAACAAGATCAGCCTAAAGTCAAAAGACAGATTGCCTTTTGACTAATGACTATGACAAGCCATAGCCCACTGACTTTTCTATTACAAAAAGCCAAAAAGGAACAAAAACAGAAACTTGTAGGCGAAGACCTTATCTACTTTATCATAAAGTATGGAAGTTTCACCAACTAGTGATAGCAGGTGAACTACTAGAGCAAGCAGTGGAAAGTAGGTTGCTTTATGATAAAGTTGATGGAAAATGTATCTTTTCTCTCTCTTCAGAGGAAAATCAGTCTTGTCTTTAAACAACTTCGGAAGACTTTGTGTTGAGAGCTTCGGAAGACTTCATCTTTTACCTTCGGAAGAGTTGAGTCTTTGGCTTTGGAAGACTTTATACTTGGAATATTTTCCAAGTTCAGTGTAAAGCTTCTGCAGCAGTTTCTTCTGAACTTTGGCTTCAGGAAGATTTTACACTTAGCATTTTTCTTGAGTGTGTAAAACTTCCGAAGCTAGTTCACCTTTGTTTCGAAGTGCATGTCGGAAGACTTGGTTGTTTTTTGTATCTTTTGGTTGCATCAGCCTCTTAACTTTAGAGGTTCCTACACTTTTGCCATATGACCGGGCCTCCCACACTTGAAGAAGACTTTCAACCCCCACTTACACTCCCCCACGTGGTCTCTCCCGCACTTACCACATTTCTTTGCCCCTGTACCCGCCGACACTACCCGCCGTTCATCTATTCTTGCCTTCTTGTTATTTGGAGTGAAACCACCATGACCAAATAGTTTCCCATTCCAGTTCCTGTCACCACCACCCTTCCTACTCACCTCAACCACAGCCACCTCTCTCTCATCATACAATCTCCCTGCCAAATCCACCACCGACCTAAAGGTACTCGGCCAGGCAGCAATCATGTGCATACGGATATCTACTGGAAATCCCTGGATATACCTCTTGATCTTCCTCGACACCAGTGTTACATGATCCAGCACCAGTCTTGCCATCTCATTAAACTTCATCGCGTACTGCTGGTGTCATGGTTCCCGCCTTTAACTGCAAAAACTCCCTCTCTATCTTGTCAAGTTCTCTATGAGGATAGAACTCCTCGATCACCATCTTCTTTAGTTTGTTCCACCTCATCCTCCCGATAACCCTGCTACCCTCGGCCTGGACAATATTGTCCCACCAACATAAAGCCGAGTCCACGAATGAATGGGTAGCAAACTTTACCTTCTGATCCTCTCTACATTCGCTGATCTCCAACACAACCTCCATCTCTCTCACCCAACAGTGAGCAGCAAAAGCGTTACCATTGCCATCAATAGTTGGGGGTCTGCATCTTTGGAATGCTCCATAGCTGTACCCCTTCGTAGTCTCCTGCACTGCTTCGTCCTCCTCCTCCTCATCACTGGAGACAACCATCTCAGTATCTGGTTGCTCCATCTCTCTTGGACCTACTCCTTCACCCCCTCGCCTGGCGGTTCTCCTTCTCTCCTCTTTCTTCTTCTTCTCATCCTCCCTCACGGCTCTAATAACCTTGGTCACTACAGACGGCAGAATCGTCTGCATGACCTGATGAACTTCCTCCACAACCGCCTCCTTTACTGAAGCTCTCAAGTAAGCACTCTCATCACGCCCTCCTGGTGATGAAGCTCGGGCTCTGCAGGAGCCGTCTTAGCAGTCTTAGTCTTTGTCCTCATGACACATGATCCAGTACCATGGCCACCCCGTACTCCGCCTCGAGAAGCCTTTGATGATCTACCACCAGCCATCTTCTAAACACTATAAGATTCAAACACCAACACGGTCATTCAAGGTAATAGCTCGGACTATGTCAAGTATAGTAAGTCCCTGATTACAGTGGCCAGTTCTGATTAGCCACTTACTTTACTCTTCATCCCCCAAGCATTTCCTATCCTGACTATATCAGTATTCAAATATACTAAGGACACATAAATCAGATAGCACACGCATATAATACCGGTTAATATTTAATAAAGTAAATCACCTGATGGCATATAGCTACTTGGGCTGGCATCCCTCCATTCGGTCCCATTCTCAGTTTTTAAGTTTAGGTTTTTAAAATAATTTACCCATTTGTCTTAAACTTTGGCCCTGATACCAATTTGTAAGACCCAGTTCTCGGAGACCTCACAGTTGAACAATCACAGCATTTTTCATATAAAATAAATACATTTCATAAAAGCATCACTGCGGATTAAGTTATCAAAAACCATTCATGCATTAATATTTGATGTTGCAAGATAATACATCATTGTATTTTAAAAGTTACAAAAAAAGAATCATTCAGTTGCATTACAAAACAACAATATCATTATGCACGAATGGATGTCAGTCTTTGCCCGCCAAGTAGCCTCACCCGCGTGCCATCCTCAGCAACAAGTTAACTGCCAACTGAAAATGCATAAAAGTCAGCGTTGCTGAGTGAGTTCTAGTTTTAAAATAAAATATTTTACTTTTACCGAAAAACACTTTCTTTACTTTTATACGTGATCATACATCATACATACAACTAGATAATATTCATTTATTATCTTCCACCATCGTTCATAATCGTTCGTTTTCGCACTTTCTTTCATTATTATCTTTCGCTTTTATCTTGATCTGTCATATGCTATGCCCCATCATCGTGCACAAATCAACTACCTTTTGGGGTCAAGCGACAAGGATCCCGTTTTCGCACGTCTCGATCAGTCACAAAGACCGACCCTCCTGTGTGTGAACCCTCATGGGTTAGCCAATTCGCACGCTATAGAACACACAGTTGAGCTAATAACTCTCAATGAGTTGTGAACCTCTATAAAATTTTGCTTGCAAGACTTCCATTCATTCTCTAGGTTCCACTTTTCATTATCATTAATCTTTCGCTTCATTATGATAATACTTACGTACACGAGCATAACACACCACGTAAGTCACGTAATAATACGTAATATGGAACATAAAATAACAGGCCACAACATGCATAACACCAACAAGCATAACCACCAAAACATCCCAGGGCTTAATCATAAATTTCTATTTCCCAAAATTTCCAAAAATTTTCTAAGGCATTAGGCGCATGAGCACTATGTTGGGCGCATGAGTACTATGCAGGCGCACGATACTTAGGCGCATGGGAAAGACTTAGGCGCATGAGGAAACTTAGGCGCATGAGGAAATTCTAGGCGCATGAGTACTGCTTGGGCGTATGAACCATACTTAGGCATTTGGGCAGCAGGAGCATGTGGTACTTGGGCACAAGGGAAAGGACTTAGGCGCATGGACAACTTTCCAGGCGTATGGGCACTATATGGGCGTATAAACAGGCACTTTGGCGCATGGACAAAATTCCAAGCGCATGGGAACTATGTTAGGCGCACGGGCAGTTGTAAATTCAAACTTACACTATTTTTCATCATTTTAACTTGTTCCTAACCCAAATTTAACATACCAAGCACCTAAAACAAGCATATAAACACGAATCACAACAAATCATACACAAACATACATTCACCCATATAAACAGAGTATAAACATACGGTCAGAACATGTTGAAAGTTGTAAAATGAAAGTTACATGCATTTTCAGCCCCAAAACATGTATAAAACATAAAAACCGGGGATCTAGAACTCACCTATTGCAGCCTTCGAGCAAAACTCCACCAAACTCGAGAGCACAAGGAGTTCAAATACCTATACACACGTAAAGAAGCAACTAAACACATAGAAACACATAAAACCCGGTCCAGAAGCTGAAAATCCAGGTGAAACCGAGCAAAAACACACGAAAAACTCACCTTCAAGCATGTCTTCTTCTTCTTCTTGGGTCGAACACTTCCTTTTTCTTCTTTTTGCAGCTGAGAATAGTTGGTGTGCAGAGAGGTGGGCGGCCATGCTTCTTGTGACATCCGGTAATTTTCCGTTACCAAACTCCGTTAGTTCCGTTAAGTCTTGCATACACGTGTCGTGAGCACACACTCATTGTCGTTGAATGTTGGTGACTTAATAATAATTAATAATATTAAATAATTAATTTCTATGTTGATTATTAAGTTGTGCTTATGTGTTTACGTGATTTAAATATTAATTGTGAGTTTTATCGCGTAACATAGAAACGTGTGTATTTAATGTGTGAACTTGGTAACTTGTAAAGATAATGCTTATAGTTGTTATTATTAATTATATGTGTGTTATGTTAGTTGAAAACCTTGTTAAAAAGAGTTAAAAAGTTTAATTTTTATAAGTTATAAATTACAAGGTCTTAAAAGGTAATATTGGATGATTAAATAAAATTAAAAAAAAAAAGAATCCTAACCCTAATGCACCCTTTGGCTCGCGACCCTTGTTCCACACACACACACTTCGATCTCAAGCAAGAACAAGCAATTACATTCGATTTTGGACCGATTTCAAGCATCACAACAAGTTAGAATCATCAATTTCAAGTCATTACACATTTAAAGGTAAGATTTTTACATGTTTTTTTCATGGTTTTCACTTTGGCCGAAACCCTAGTTCAAATTGGGTCTTGTGGATGTCGATTTTGTGTTGGTTGATGATGTTATGGTGTTAGTTAGGTTAGATTGATGCTAGTTAACGTCGATTATGCAAGAAAGCTATGATTTTGATGCGTTGTTCATAGGTTACTAATAATAGTAACTTTATTTGCATGAATATGGTGATTTGATGATGAATTGAGGTTGTTAATGTGTTTATGATGATAATTGGGTGTTAGATTGATTATATGAATGCTAGAAATTCAAGAATGAATGTTGTAGTTCATGTCTTACTAAAGATAGTAACTTTTGGCTATGAAAGTTGATGAATTGTGGTAATTGGATGTTGTTGATCTTGTCTAGATGTTAACATGAGCTTGAATTGGTATATTAGTAATGAATTCATGAATGTATTGGGTGTTTGATGGATTTTGGGATGTGCTTTCCCAAAAGGGAAACTTTATTTGCACAATTTCTTGGATTGGAGGATTTGAGTATGTTTGGGACATTAGGATCATGTTAGCATGTTCATGGATGATTTCTAAGGTGGAAGAATGTATTGTTTGGGTTGTATGAATGTTTAGTTGGTTAGTTATCTAATTTGGCCTGTTTGTGGGAATTCATGGTAATGGGTCATATGGGTATGTTAGGACTATTGTTGGTTTGTGGTTGATCATGATTGAACATTTTGGATGACATGATTTCTAATAAATGGTATGTTGATGATCATCATACACGCGTGCGAATCTGAGGCCCCTACTTAGTAGGATTGGCAGGGTTTAGGGTGTGAAGTCGTGAGTGGCTTCACATGGCATGATGTGCATGATTTGATTCTAGGTATGATGCATTGGTTGTGTTGTAGCTATGTTAAGCATGATAATATTATCTGAAAGATAGTCTAATATTATCAACACAGTCAAAGTCAAAGTCAAACCAAACATGTTCGAGACGAAGAATCGAGACAAGACTTTGAAGAAGTTATAGACTAAGGGATTTTAATGTAATAAATATATTTTGTGTCAACAAAATATATTTAGTCTTTTATTAGTCTTTTAATGCTTTATTTGTAAATTTCTAGTTAAGTATAAGTCTAGGGGGCTAAATGTCATCAAGTCTAATTGTCATTAGACTATAAATAGCTAGAGTCATTAGAGTGTTGTTAAGCTGGCAAGTGCATGATTTGAGGGTTTTCATTTAAACAAAATCAGAGGGAAATCAAAGTGGTTCAAAGGGGGTTTTCATGAGTATTCTTAATTGTGTTCATCCAAGTTCTCCATATTTTATAATTTTGATCCAAATTTTCATGTTATTTGATTGATTCAAGTGCTCTTGGGGCAAACAAATGGTATCAGAGCCTACCTGAATCAATTTTGGATTGTTTATTTGAAGATTTATGGTGCTGAATTGAAGATTTTGTTGAAGTTTATAAAGAGAGAAAATGGGGTTTTAGAGAGGGAAACTAGATCTGAGTTTTGTGTTCATCAATTATACTAATTTTGATCAGATCTACATCATTTTAGAGCTGAATTACATCATTTAATATCACATTTTACATCTACAAATCTATTTGTACAAGAAATTGAAAAGAAATTTGAAGATTGAAGGTGTTTCTTTCACACACACACTGTGTGTGTTCTTGGTGTTCTTGACAATCTTTGAAGAAGCTTCAAATCTTCATCCGGCGAGTTTACATCAGATTTAGGCGTGTTTGACAGCTTTTGAACGAAAGTTCTTGGTCCGGCGAACTTACTGTTCTTCTGGAGAACTTGCTGGAGAACTTGCTGGCGAACTTGTAGGAGAACTTACAGGCGAACTTGCCGAAGAACTTGCTGGTGAACTTGCCGGAGAACTTGCTGGAGAACTTGTCGCCGAATTTGCATTTTCTAGCAAAGTTACTAGCGACTTTATCTCAATCTAAAATCACCAAACTTCATCAAACTTCACCTAATTTGCTGTTTTCACTTATTATCACCAAAATTGCAACCACCAACACCAACCTTCATCACCATCTCCATCTAACCCCAACCACCATGGCCTTTTAAAACCCAATCTTGGCCTACAACCTCCTGTTCCCTAGCCGACAATCTATACCACCAACTGCTCCAACTACTATCAAAACCATAGATCCAAAATAGAGTCAACTCCATTCACAACCCAATCTTCTCTTCACTCTGATGGAGCTGGAAAAACTATCAATACACATATGTATAGATCAATGATCGGATTATTGATGTAACTAACTGCCAGTCATCCTGATATCACATTTGCAGTCTGCAACTGTGCTCGTTATCAGGCAAATCCTAAGGAATCTCGCGAGAAGGCTGTCAAGAGAATATTCCGCTATCTGAAAGGAACCCCGAAACTTGGTTTGTGGTATCCAAAAGGGGACAACTTTGATTTACATGCTTACTCTGATAGTGATTTTCGTGGGTGCAGGCTGACAGAAAAATCAGTCTCCGGTGGATGTCAGTTTTTAGGGCAATGTCTCATTTCCTGGCAAAGCAAAAAACAGACCACAATTTCTCTTTCCATAGGGGAAACTGAATATATTGTTGCTTCCAGCTGCTGCTGTCAAGTGTTATGGATTCAACATCAAATGATGATTATGGAATTAATTTTCTCCATACTTCATTGTTTTGTGATAACGAAGCAGCAGTTGGCATTGCCAAGAACCCTATCCATCATACTCACACAAAACACATCGAAACTCGAATTCATGAAATTCGAGTTGCAAAGGAAAAGGGTTTTATCAATATTATCCCTATTGAAACTAAAAATCAAAAGGCCGATATTTTCACAAAAATCTTAGATAAAAATCGATTTATGAATTGATTGATATGCTGGGTCTTTTATCGTTTAAGTAACAGTTTCTTTTATTTTATGTTGTCTTAAAATATATATATATATATATATATATATATATATATAAAATAAAAAATTTCCTTTTTCTTTCCGCTCAGCAATTCGTTAAGAAATTTCATTTTTTATGCTTTCAAAAAGAAATTTAGAGGGAGAGTTAGAAAGATTAAATTTTATATTGTGTTAGGTGATTGATTTAAATAAAAAAATGGGGTAGAGAACTTGATTTGAGATGATTGAGAAATGATAGTATATTTTCTTGATATGCTTGTTTATGCATGACTATCTTTGTGTGAGAAATGATAGCATATGTTTGGATACCTGTATCATTTGAAAAAACTTACATACAAAATTTAAAATTGACAGTTTCATTATATGATGTGCCTGGTAGGCTATGCTTCAAACAAGTGTAATCTTGTGATAAACTAATGTAACACCCGAAAATTTTTAAAAAAGAGAGAGAGAAAAGAAAAAGAAAAGAAAAGATAAGGGAGAAAAAGATAATTATTTCAAAGCAAGGGGTTAAAGGTGTGCAAAGGTATGATGTGCCTGGTAGGCTCTGCTTCAAACAAGTAGACAGTAATCTTGTGATAAACTAATGTAACACCCGAAAATTTTTAAAAAAGAGAGAGAGAAAAGAAAAAGAAAAGAAAAGATAACGGAGAAAAAGATAATTATTTCAAAGCAAGGGGTTAAAGGTGTGCAAAGGTCAAACCTTCCCATAATGGGTTCAAAAAGGTGGTATGGCTGCCCACACCCTTTCTCTCACCCATAACTTTCAGCTAGAGTGAGGAAAAAGAAGCTCTCAACCGATTTTAGTGAGAGAAAGAAGAAAAAATCTTCAGAAAGGTAAGGTTTTAAGGTGTTTCTTCTCAGTTTCAGTTGGGTTTAAGCTTCTGGATCGATCTTTATGTGTTTTTGTGTGTTTGGTTGCATGTTTTCGTGTGTTTAGGTGCTAGAACTCCAGGTTGCTCTCAGGTTGGTGGTGTTTTACTCGAAAGTTGTTAGAGGTGAGATCTAGATCCCTTCTTTTACGTGTTTTTCTATGTTTTGGGGCTGATATGTATATCAAACTGTTGTTTTATAAAACATACTACGGTTTTCATGAAAGTATAACTGTTTATGAAAGATGTATGATTTAAATGATTTTTGTGATTTTGTGTAAGATGTTTGTTATGTTTTAAATGTGAAACTGGTAGATCTATGCTAAGTATATGTTTAGAAGCGAGGTTGGGGTCTAGAAACTGCATAAGTTGAATCGCAAGTGTTGGACTTGGTGTCCGCTGTGGACACTAGCTGTCCGATGTGGACACTTGAGCATGGATAAGGTGTCCGCTATAGACACTTAGGCAGTTGTACTGTCCGCTATGGACTTTGCATGTCCGTTGTGGACTTTGCATGTCCGCTGTAGACACTTAGAGGTTGTATGTTGCCCGCTGTGGACATAAACTGTCCGCTATAGATCCTTAAGTACTTTAGACTGTCCGCTGTGGACACTTAAAAATGTTTTAGTCATCCGCAATGATACTTAGTCATCCGCTGTGGGCAATGCACGTCCACTATAGACCTTTTAAGTATGCATACATTTCTTCTGTGAACCTTTAGCCATTTGCTGTGAACACACTTAGTGTTTCATTCATGCGCTATGGACTTTGGCCAAGTGTAGAAAATCTTCCGAAACCAAGAAGAATTCTTCCGAAGCCAAGATGATATCTTTCGAAGGTTGTTTCTTCTGAAGGCTTTTTCTTCCGAAGCTTATGTTTGCCTTCGGAAGTATTAGTATTAGTGATGTGATTGCTATTTGATAGTTAGCATAAGTTCAGAGGACTTATATTGGATGTTTGATTCTTTTCTTATGTGTTGTATTGTGAGTATTTAATATTTCTTGATATGTGATTATGTAACGCCCGGAATAAAGTCGAAACGAGCCAGTTAATAATAATGGGCTTAGCCAGGATTATTTAAAGAAAATAAGCGGGAAATGGAGTATGGACCGAGTAGACCTCGCGGGTTATGTGTTCGACGAGTTTAAGGTCCCGGGAACGCCCAGTATATATGAACGGATCAGCAAGAGCCACTCTCATTTGCAACTCAACACCCAACTTCTAGAGAGAGAGTGTAGAGAGAGAAAGTGGAGAGAAAGTGGTGATCCAAGGCTCGGTTGATCAAGAGATTGAAGATCGGTGTTTGTGGACATCCAAACAACAAGAAAAGACCAAGAATCCAGGTAAGAAACATCGTTTAACCGGTTCTTTAAGGGCAAACCCGGATTCTAGGGTTTGGGGTTTTTGAAAGTGGCAAAGAATCGCCCAAAACTCACGTTTTTGTGTAAGAAAACATGTAAGAAGCTTAGATATAGCTTCTTGGGTGATAAACCAAGGTTTTGGGTGTAAAAGATTGAAGTTTTGGGTCAAAAATGGGTTGGTTCGTAATTTCAGCCCGTTCTGCTAAACTGGATGTTCATCCAGCGAAATTATGTAGTCGTCCAGCGAAACTATAGATCTTCCTACGAAACTATAGTTTCGCAGGTAGTTTCACATACTTGAATTTCCAACGAAAGTTGGGTGAAACTGGTAGCGAAACTGCAGCCAAAACTAGCAGCGAAACTGTTGATCATGCAGCAAAATTAGCAACGAAATTAGGCAGAAATTAACCCCTTTGAGTGTTAACTTATCTGCAGGCTGTGTAGTGCGACCCTTGCTTAGAAAGCTTGATTGAGAAGCTACTCACTGAGTCCAGGTGAGTTCTAGATCCCCTATTTTAAAGGTTTTAAACTTGTTTGGGGCTGGAAATGCATATTGAATATATGTTTTAAATGCCCAAGAATTTAAAAGGTTTTAACAGGAAGATCGATTTTTCCATTAGGAAATGTGCCATATAAATGTTTAAAAATAAAAAATTTTCGCGGCCCCAGCCAGGGGCGTTGCCCCTTGGACCCCACTAGGGGCTGCTGTCCCTAGGACCCTGCTGTTAGGGGCTGTCGCCCCCGAACCCCCGCTGTCCCGCAGAGGGTCGATTATGTTTTTATGATGAATGTATGATGATGTGTGATGGGGTATGTGACGTTTGTATGATGCTATGTATGAATGTGTTATGTTGACTTTATGTTCCTAATATGTATTATTTCGTGACTTACGTGTTATGGGTATGAAATGAATGAAAAGTATTATGTAACGTAAAGTGGAAATTAATGATAATGATAAGTGGAACATAAAGAGAGAATGAATGCATGCATTAATGAACGAATGGAGGTAAGAAAAGTCTTGCAAGCAATGTATGGAGGTTCACACCCAATGAAGGGTGTTAGCTTAACTGTGTGCAGGTTAGCTACCCTGGAAGGATGCATACTAGGGGTCTAATCTTTGTGATTGACCATATGTATGGGACCCTTGCCGCTTGCCCTAGGTACTGGAGTCAGCTTCGCGCACAATGTTCGAGGTCTATGATAGACCTCAGGCCCAGTAACCAACTTCGCGCACAATGTTCGGGGTATAGCACATGGCATTGGTCCGCAATGAAAGATGAATGATAATGATAAGTGTACTTGCCCCAGGCCCTTGAGTCAGCTTCGTACACAACGTTCGGGGTACAGTACATGTCATCGGAAGTTAATGAGTGTACATATAGTACGGTAAGGAAGATAACGAATGATAAAGATGACGTACGATGATGAATGAACGGAAGTCAACGAATGACGATGAAAGATAATAATAAGTTGTTATCTATGTGTACGTATGATACATGATCACATGTGAAAGTAAAGAAAGAATGGTTTTAAACGAAAGAAAAGTATTTTATTTTATAAAACTAGAACTCACTCAGCAACGCTGACTTTTATGTGTTTCCAGTTGGCAGGTAATGTTGCTGAGGATGGCATGGGGCAGCTACTTGGATTATTTTAGATGGCATCCGTTGTTTAAATTATAATGTTTTTGTGATGTAATGCAATGAGTAATATTTTGTAATCTATCAACGATGTATTATTTTGCAAAAGCAAATATATATATATATATATATATATATATATATATATATATATATATGAAATGGTTTGTTTAAAAGAATTCCGCTGCAATATTTTAGAAATGGTAAATTATATGTTTTAAGTACGATGATTGTCCAACTGTGAGCATCCCGGGATCGGGGCCTTACAGATTGTAAGATAATAGATAACTTAAAAGTATTATTCCTAAATAAGCGATCACAGAGGAATAAAAGAAAGACAGTGTAACCTAATGAATGTTACCCCAGGGCCCTTATGATGAATGAAAAGCCATGCAAGCACAATGAATGGAGGTGACGACCATGTTGTCGTTAGCTTAACTGATGTGCAGCTGTTTCAGCCTATGAGGATGCACATCTGGGGTCTAATCCTTGTGATTGACCAATGTATGATGAATGGGACCCGTATTCATGAGCAGACTTCGTGTCTAGCAGTGTGGGTCAACTTTCAAAGGGTTAGCTACCATGATAAATTTTGCCGACAGGGTTCGGCTTTTGCTGCCAACCAACAATGTAGGCTCTTGCTTTGTGCAATCCTAGTTAATGAAAGAGAAAGATAATAAAAGAAAGAAAGATAAAAAATCTCTTAACAAATGAATATGTATAATAATGGATGACCACCCAGTGAAGCTTATAAAATGTATATTTTCTATATTATCAAAACTAGAACTCACTCAGTAACGCTGACTTTTTATATGCATATCAGTTGGCAGGTAACGATGTTGCTCGGGATGGCATGAGGTTGAAGCTATTCGGCAAATAAAGACTGGCATCCATGTTAAGCAAAGATGATATTTTTGTCTTGTAATACAACTAAATATTCTTTTGAAACTTGTAATAACGGTGTATTTCTTGGCAAAAGTTATTATCAATGCATGAAATGGTTTTTGTGTAACTATTCCGCTACCATGTTTTCTTACTCAATATATTTTAATATGTAATGTGCTATGAATAACCAACTGTGGGGTTTTCTCGGGAAGGGGGCCTTACAAGTTGGTATTAGAGCCAAAGTTTAAAAGAATTGGGTAAATTATTTTCAAAACCTAAACTTAAACTGAACATAGGACCAAAATGGAGGGATGCCAGCCTAAGTAGCTACGTGCCACTAGGTAATTTTCTTAAAGTTAACTAGTATTATTTGTGTGTGCTATTTGATTTATGTGTTTAGTATATTTGGATGTTGATGTAGTCAGGATAGGAAATGCTTGGGGAATGAAGGGTAAAGTAAGTGGGTAATCACAACTGTCCACTGTAATTAGGGACTTACTATAATTGACATATCCGAGCTATTACCTTGAATGACCTTGTTGGTGTTTGAATCTTATAGGAAGTAGATTGTTATGGCGGGTAGAAAATCTGGGAAGGCAACCTGAGGTGGTGCTCATGGCTGGGTACTACTAGGCCACGTGTCACCAGAAGCAAATCTAAGGCTCCCGAGACGATTCATGAGGACGCAGATCTCCATAGACACCAAGAGGGTAAAGGATCAGCTACCCTCAAATCCACGGTGAAGGAAGCTATTGCTGATGAGGTCTACAACGTCATTCAAAATGTGTTGCCTTCTGTGGTGACTGAAGTGTTGAGGGCTATAAAGGATGGAGAAAGAACTGAGGATACGGGGAAGAAGGAGGAGAGGAAATCAAGAAAGTCCACCGAAAGGACTGAGGAAGCTAAAGAAGAGCCACCTAGCCTAAAGGTGGTAATTCATGAGGATGATAGCAAGGAGGAGAAGAAGAATGCTAAGGGGTGTAGCTATGGGGGGTTTTAGAGATGCAAACCCCTGACCTTTGACTGTAATGGCAATGCTACTGCTGCTCACCGTTGGGTTCGGGCGATGCAAGCAGTTCTGGACATCAGTGAATGCTGGGAAGATCAGAAGGTGAAGTTTGCCTCCCATTCTTTTGTTGACTTGGCACTATACTGGTGGGACAACATTGTCCATGCCAAGGGAAAACGATCTATAGCAAAGATGAAGTGGTCGGATTTGAAGGAACTGGTGCTGGAGTAGTATTGTCCATATCGAGAATTGGACAAAATTAAGAAGGAGTTCTTGTATTTGGAAGCTGGGAACATCACTCATCAAGAGTGCACCTCCAACTTCAATGAACTTGCAAGACTTGTGCCAAACCTGGTAACTCCGGTGTCTAAGAAGATTAAGAGATACATGCAAGGTTTGCCAATTGACATTAGGAGGAACATGATAGCCGCTAGACCGAGCACGTTTAGATCTGTGGTAGATTTGGCAGGTAGATTGTATGATGAGAAGGACCCGATGCCAGTTCAGAGGAAGGTTGAGAGGAGTTGGAGTAAGAATGGTAATGGGAAGAGGTTCAGGAATAACAACTATGGAATTGGGGAGAAGAAGATGAGGTCGATGACCGTCACCCAGAAAGAGGAAGGGGAATGCCCAAAGGGGGTGTAAGAAGTGGGAAGACCCACACAAGTGAATGCAGAGTGGGGAAGAACAAGTGCTTCAAATGCGGGGGCGAGGGCCATTATGCTAAGGAGTGCAGGATACCGAGATGTTACCAATGCGGAGAGGTAGGCCACTCGAGCCGGGATTGCAAGAAGGGTGGGGCAGGAAGCTCCCAGACTATGGGGGAGAAAAGGAAGAGTGAGAGCACCAAAGCAAAGGCAAGTGCATTCAACATGACCCGGGAAGAAGCCAAAGTGGATCCTAAGGTAGTTTCAGGCGCATTTTTGGTAAACCAATTGTATGCTTATGTGCTCTTTGAGTCGGGTGCTAGTAGGAGCTTTGTATCTGCTGCCTTTTGTCGTGTAATGCATGGTAAGAGTAGGAAGATAGATGTGCTTTTCCATGTAGAGACAGCGATAGGAAAATCTACCAAGGTGACTGATATGATAGATGATTGCCTCATAGAATTTGATGGTCATAAGTTTCCTGCTAGATTGTATGTGATGGCCTTAGGAGGTTTTGATGTGGTGTTGGGAATGGATTGGTTGGCGACCTACGAAGCGAATATCATGTGTGGAAAGAAGATGATTCGCCTGATTTTTCCCCGACTGCAGTTTGGTTACGGTTCACGGAGACAAGGAATGCATCACTCCGCGAGTAATATCTATGATCACGGCAGAGAAGTTTATGAGGCGATGGTGTGGTGCTTACCTGGCTTATGTGCAAGATGTGAATGCTACCGTGTCTTAACTGTCAAACGTGCCGGTAGTATGCAATTTCCCCGATGTGTTTCCAGAAGACCTGCCAGGGGTCCCACCCGATAGAGAAATTGAGTTTCAGATTGACTTGATACTAAGAGCATAACCCATCGCTAAGGCACTATACCAGTTGGCCCCATCTGAACTCAAGGAGTTGATGATGCAACTGCAAGATCTTCTGGATAAGGGCTTTATTCGGCCGAGTATCTCTCCATAGGGTGCTCCGGTTTTATCCGTAAAAAAGAAGGACAGTAGTATGAGGATGTGCATCGACTACCGTGAGCTGAACAAGTTGACTGTGAAGAACCGGTATCCTCTACCAAGGATTGACGACTTGTTTGATCAGCTCCAGGGTGCTAGTTGGTTCTCCAGGATAGACCTTCTATCGGGGTATTATCAACTGTTGGTGAAGGAGCAGGATATCCCTAAGACAGCCTTTCGTACGCGTTATGGGCACTACGAGTTTCTTGTGATGTCCTTTGGTTTAACCAACAAGCCAGCTGATTTTATGGATTTGATGAATCGGGTGTGTCGACCCATGCTAGAAAAATCAGTGATCGTGTTTATTGATGACATTCTGATTTATTCGAAGAGCGAAGAAGAGCATGCCAGCCACACCTGTGAGGTGTTGGAGACGTTTAAAAGAGAGAAGTTGTACGCCAAGTTCTCCAAATGCGTGTTTTGGTTATGAGAGGTTTAGTTTTTGGGTCATGTGGTTAATCCTGAAGGGATTATGGTAGACCCGGCGAAAATTGAAGTGGTGATGCAATGGAATTCCCTAAAGACGCTTCCAAGATAGCTTCACCATTGACTAAGTTAACCCGTAAGGATGTGAAGTTCATATGGGGTCTAGAGCAGGAGAATGCTTTTGAAGAGCTAAAGACGAGATTGACTCAAGCTCCTGTCTTAATGTTACCTGAAGGAAGCGAAGACTTGGTGGTCTATTCGGATGCTTCTTATTCGGGATTAGGTTGCGTGTTGATGCAGCGGGGGAGGGTTATAGCCTATGTGTCCTGACAGTTGAAGATCCATGAGGCTAACTACCCTACTCATGATTTGGAGTTGGCTGCTGTGGTCTTTGCATTGAAGATTTGGAGGCACTACTTGTATGGGATGAAGTGCACTATCTTCACTGACCATAAGAGCTTGAAGTGCTTCTTTGAGTTGAAGGATTTGAACATGAGGCAAAAGAGATGGTTGGAGCTTATCAAGGACTATGATTATGAGATCCACTACCATCCGGGCAAGGCCAACATGGTGGCGGATGCCTTTAGCCGAAAAGAGAAACCCGAGCCGATTCGGGTGAAGGCTTATTAGTTGGTTATGACTTCTGATGTGATGAAGCAAGACAAGGAATTTTAGGATGAAGCGCTGAAAGAAGATCAGATTAACTCCAAGCGGTTCAGGGGTCTAGTCGAAGAGTTGGGTGAGAACACTCTCGGTATTCGAACCCGAACCAGGAGGATGTGGATTGCTCGTTATGGAGATCTACGAGGAAAGATCTTGGGTGAGGCTCATAAGACTCGATACTCGATTCACCCCGGTGCCACGAAGATGTATCAGGATATGAAGAAAGATTACCGGTGGCCGGGAATGAAGCGCAACGTGACGGAGTATGTAAGTAAGTACCTGACTTGTTTGCAAGTGAAGGTGGAGCATCAGAAGCCATACGGGAAGATCCAATCCTTGGATATACCTGAATGGAAGTGGGAACATATTACCATGGACTTCATTATGAAGTTTCCACGTACGGCAAGGAGATACGATGCCATATGGGTGATAGTTGATCGTCTGGCGAAGAATTCTCACTTTCTACCGATCCACGAGACGTATTCATCTGAGAGGTTGGCGGTCTATTCATCAAAGATATCATGACTCGTCATGGTGTACCGGTGTCTATCGTGTCTGACCATGACACTCGGTTTACATCTAAGTTTTGGAAGAGATTTCATGATGCGATGGGGACGAGGTTACATATCAGTACAGCTTACCATCCTCAGACAGATGGTCAGTCAGAAAGAACCATTCAAACACATGAGGATATGCTACGAGCATGCGTCATTGATTTTGGTGGAAGTTACGACGAACACTTACCGTTAGCCGAGTTCTCGTATAACAACAGTTATCATGGCAGCATTAGTATGCCTTCATATGAGATGCTTTACAGTAGGAAGTGTAGAGCACCTGTATGTTGGGGTGACATTGGGCAAAAGGAGTTGGGGAGCATTAAGGTAATCGAGGCTACAACCGAAAAGTTGGATAAGATCAAGGCCTTTATGAAGGCGTGAAGGATAGACAGTAGTCGTATGCCAACAAGAGACGTAGACCAATTGAATTCACGGTGGGCGATAGAGTTATGTTGAAGGTCTCACCTTGGAAAGTGATCATCTGGTTCAGAAAGCGAGGAAAGTAAAGCCTTAGGTACATAGGGCCTTTCCGAATCATTGCTCGAGTAGGAGAGGTGGCTTACAAGTTAGAGTTACCCGATGAGTTAAGTGGAATTCATCCTACGTTTCATGTATCTAATCTGAGGAAGTGCTTATCCTATGAAGATATGATCGTGCCACTTGAGGATATCGTGGTAGATGAATGGCTCAATTACTTGGAGCAACCAGTGGTCGTCATTGATAGAAAGGAGAAAAGGCTGAGGAATAAAGTGGTTCTACTTGTGCGAGTACAGTGGAGACACAGGAAGGGGTCAGGGTCCATTTGGGAAACCGAGGAAGAAATGAGACGACACTACCCAGATCTCTTTAAGGAGTGACAGGTTTCGGGGACGAAACCTATATAAGGGGGGTGGACTTGTAACACCCGGAAATTTTAAAAAAAAAAAGAGAGAGAGAGAGAGAGAGAGAAAAGAAAAAGAAAAAGAAAAGAAAAGATAAGGGAGAAAAAGAGAATTATTTCAAAGCAAGGGGTTAAAGGTGTGCAAAGGTCAAACCTGCCCATAATGGGTTCAAAAAGGTGGTATGGCCGCCTACACCCCTTCTCTCATGCATAAGTTTCAGCTAGAGTGAGGAGAAAGAAGCTCTCAACAGATTTTAGTGAGAGAAAGAAGAAGAAATCTTCAGAAAGGTAAGGTTTTAAGGTGTTTCTTCTCGGTTTCAGTTGGGTTTAAGCTTCTGGATCGATCTTTATGTGTTTTTGTGTGTTTGGTTGCATGTTTTCGTGTGTTTAGGTGCTAGAACTCTAGGTTGCTCTCGGGTTGGTGGTGTTTTACTGTAAAGCTATTAGAGGTGAGATCTAGATCCCTTCTTTTACGTATTTTTCTATGTTTTGGGGCTGATATGTATATCAAACTATTGTTTTATAAAACATACTACGGTTTCCATGAAAGTATAACTGTTTATGAAAGATGTATGTTTTAAATGATTTTTGTGATTTTGTGTAAGATGTTTGTTACGTTTTAAATGTGGATCTGGTAGATCTATGCTAAGTATATGTTTAGAAGCGAGGTTGGGGTCTAGAAACTGCTTAAGTTGAATCGCAAGTGTTGGACTTGGTGTCTGCTGTGGACACTAACTATCCGCTGTGGACACTTGAGCATGGATAAGGCATCCGTTGTAGACACTTAGGCAGTTGTACTACCCGCTGTGGACTTTGCATGTCCGCTATGGACACTTAGAGGTTGTATGTTTTCCGCTGTGGACATAAACTGTCCGCTGTGGAGCCTTAAGTACTTTAGACCATCCGCTGTGGACACTTAAGAATGTTTTAGTCATCCGCTATGAAACTTAGTCATCCACTGTGGGCAATGCACGTCCGCTATAGACCTTTTAAGTATGCATACATGTCCGTTGTGAACCTTTAGCCATCCGCTGTGAACACACTTAGTGTTTCATTCATGCGCTATGGACTTTGGCCAAGTGTAGGAAATCTTCCGAAGCCAAGAAGAATTCTTCCAAAGCCAAGATGATATCTTCTAAAGGTTGTTTCTTCTGAAGGCTATATCTTCCGAAGCTTATGTTTGCCTTTGGAAGTATTAGTATTAGTGATGTGATTGCTATTTGATAGTTAGCATAAGTTCAGAGACTTATATTGCATGTTTGATTCTTTTCTTATGTGCTTCTATTGTGAGTATTTAATATTTCTTGATATGTGATTATAAGACAATGGATAACTTAAAAGTATTATTCCTAAATAAGCGGTCACAAAGGGATAAAAGAAAGACAGTGTAACCTAATGAATGTTACCCCCGGGCCCTTATGATGAATGAAAAGCCTTGCAAGCATAATGAATGGAGGTGTACGACCATGTTGTCGTTAGCTCAACTGATGTGCGGCTGTTTCAGCCCATGAGGATGCACATCTGGGGTATAATCCTTGTGATTGACAAATGTATGATGAATGGGACCTGTATTCATGAGCAGGCTTCGTGCCTAGTAGTATGGGTCAACTGTCGAAGGGTTAGCTACCATGATAAACATTTGCTGACAGGGGTTCGGCTTCTGTTGCCAACCAATAATGTAGGCTCTTGCTTTGTGCAATCCTAGTTAATGAAAGAGAAAGATAATGAAAGAAAGAAAGATAAAGAATCTCTTAACGAATGAATATGTATAATAATGGATGACCACCCAGTGAAGCTTATAAAATGTATATTTTCTATATTATCAAAACTAGAACTCACTCAGCAACGCTGGCTGTTATATGCATATCAGTTGGTAGGTAACGATGTTGCTGGGGATGGCACTAGGTTGAAGCTACTTGACAAATAAAGACTGGCATCCATGTTAAGTAGAGATGATATTTTTGTCTTGTAATACAACTAAATGGTCTTTTGAAACTTGTAACAACGATGTATTTCTTGGAAAAAGTTATTATCAATGCATGAAATGGTTTTTGTGTAACTATTCCGCTGCCATGTTTTCTTACTCAATATATTTTAATGTGTAATGTGCGATGAATAACCAACTGTGGGGTTTTCTCTGGAAGGGGGCCTTACAACTAAAGATTCAATATGAAAACTGGATTTCAATCTCAATATTGGTCTGCATGACTGAGTCCCGTCAAAAATGGGATTAGAGTTGGCTTTTTGCCACCCATTCATTTTATATATTCGTGCTTATCTCCTTTGCTATGCGGAAGCATTGACCTGGAGTGATTATCTTCTCAGTTATATGTAAATATAGACCTGAAGCTCTCATCAGCACGCCAAATGATCATCTCCTCTGTTATATATAAATATAGACCTGGAGCGCTTATCATCTATTTATTATACTCATACATCACACAAAGTTTATCAATAAAATATCATTAGTCTCATATCTTCCATACCCTTCATCTATCAAAGCCATATAAACTCAATAAACCATGAAGACGGGTAGGTCTTACCAAATGAGAGAAAAATCCTAATTTCATCTAAATCATATCAAAAAATGATAAGAATCACATGTTACTTATTGGAAGAATGTTGTGTGGGTTTAAGAGGACAAACATACCGGAAATCGTTCTTGGACTGTTTAATATATATATATATATAATGATATGATCAGGCTTCGTATCAGGGTTATCTCACTGCTTGTGGATGTTTAATCACATCTTTGTGTTTTAGTACATCTTGAAGATATGATCTCATGATCAAGTCAATTCTTGGTTCTTGAACTATAAAAAAATATATATACATATATATTATAGAAAATTATATTCTTTTGATTAGATTTTATTAGTTTATTAAAATTTCTCTCATGAAAATCCAAAAAGATTTTCCTTTTCGAAGTATTTTTCAAGTCTTCCATATTATTATATTGAAATGATGCTATATCTTCATGCATTTCACGGGAAATTGCACAACTAAAACGAACATGGGTTCGCTTGCTTATATATACAGATAAACATGGGTTTATTTGTTTGTTGAATTGATCTAATAGGAAATGTGTAGTTTGTGTTTGTGAATGTCTTTCAGATGATGATACAAGTGATGGTCGATCATCAGTTGAGCAATGCTCCAGGCGAGTGAACATGTTCTTCAAATTTGTAGAAGATATCGAGTTAGAAATCGTCCTCCTACATCTTCTGAAGTACTCAAATAAAAGAGATTAAAGAAAGTGGTTTCCATTATCTTAATAAGAGGAGCACATGATAAGGGGAAACATACAAATAAAGGGAGCATACAAATAGGGGGAACTTGTGAGATGAAAGATCTTCATCATTGTTGACTTCTCGATACTGATCACGATGCAAGACGTTGACAATAATAGACTAAAGGGGATTATTATTATGTCTGAGAGATAGTCTAATATTATCAACACAGTCAAAGTCAACAAAAGTCAAAATCAAAGTCAACCTAAAAGTCAACCTAAAAGTCAAACCAAACATGTTCGAGATGAAGAATCGAGACAAGACTTTGAAGAAGTTATAGACTAAGGGATTTTAATGTAATAAATATATTTTGTTTCAACAAATATATTTAGTCTTTTATTAGTCTTTTAATGCTTTATTTGTAAATTTCTAGTTAAGTATAAGTCTAGGGGGCTAAATGTCATTAAGTCTAATTGTCATTATACTATAAAGCTAGAGTCATTAGAGTGTTGTTAAGCTGGCAAGAGCATGATTTGAAGGTTTCCATGTAAACAAAATCAGAGGGAAATCAAAGTGGATCAAAGGGGGTTTTCATGAGTTTTCTTCATTGTGTTCATCCAAGTTCTTCATATTTTATCATTTTGATGTTATTTGATTGATTCAAGTGCTCTTGGGACGAACAGAAACAAAGCAAGGCTAATAGCCCAAGGATATACTCAAGAGGAAGGCATTGACTATGACTATATCTTTGCTCTAGTAGCCAAATTAGAAGCAATCCGAGTGTTCTTACATGTGCTTCTTCCAAGAAGTTCACTGTCTTCTATATGGATATCAAATGTGCATTCTTATATGGAAAGATAGATGAAGAAGTGTATGTTGCTCAACCACCAGGGTTTGAAGACCCAGAATTCCCTCGTAGAGTTTATAAGTTTTTTAAAGCTCTATATGGTCTTCACCAAACATCCAGGAAGTGGTATGAAACTTTGTCAAGTTTTTACTATAGAATGGTTACACAAAAGGAAAGATAGACCAAACACTGTTCTTAAAAAATCAAGGACAAGACTTGTTAGTTGTTCAAGTCTATATGGATGATATCATTTTTGGATCCATAAACATCTAACTATGCAGAGATTTTAAAACCCTTATGCAATCAAAAGTTTAAATGAGTTCAATAGGAGAACTTAATTTCTTCCTTGGACTTCAAGTACAACAATCCCCTGAAGGAATTTTCATCGATCAAACCACATATGTCAATCAGATCTTGAAGAAGTATAACATGGTTGATTGCACATCAAGCAAAACACCATTTTCCACCAACTTAAAATTTGGACAAGATCCAGAAGGAACATCAGTAGATCAAAAGCTATACAGATCTATGATTGTATCTTTGATGTACCTCACTGCAAGCCGACCAGACATCATGTATGCCGTCTGTATGTGTGCAAGACATCATGATTGGATCTTCAATGGCAGTACCCGTTTACAATCCCCTCCTCCTATATATGTTGTTGGTACGGTGTGCTTCCTCTTCATCCTGTAATATATCTATCTGATTGTCATTTGGCAATTCTTATGATTGTGATTCTGGTTGGAATTTTTGTGATTGTGGTATGGAGAACAATGTGGTGGGTCAAGATATCTCAAATGGAGTTGAATCATCAAGTTTGGATGCGAGTGAATTTGTGAAGATGCTAATGGCTTTAAAGTTTCACATTCACTTACATGATATAGTTATTACTTATTACTATCATTGTTTCTTTATTTTATACAGTCCCTCAGAATATAGTTGTTTTGTATACATATCAATTTGGGAATTGTTTGCATTGAATTTCTGACTTCTTTTGTTTGTTTAGTATACCCCACTCATTGTTTTAGTTTTATGGACCATTCGAAAAGGTAGTTCGTAACTTTGTATCTAGATCTGAAGTGAATGATTTTGTATTTTAAATGTTGTTGAAAACTCGTGTATATAAATTTGGCAGTATTAATATTTTTCAAGTTTCAACTCGTTGCAACGCGCGGATCAATTTGCTTGTTGATTAAAGAGTATTTGCTTGCTAATATCATCCGCTATCTGTTTAAAAAGCATTGAGTTTGTGCATTAGTCAATGCCAACGCTCGTAGATCCTAGAAGAATTATTTTAGGAATATTATGCTTTAAGGTTGCATTGCTTTCTTGTGAGTATGTTCATATGAAACTTTAAGAAAGTGTTAACAGTGGGAAGGATAGGGAACCATTTGAGTTTTTATTTGGTGTTAAATTACTGTCATAAGTGGATTATAGGACCATTTTGTTTCTTTTTTTCACAAAGGTTGTATTAGTATTATTCTAAAATTGGTCTAATATAGATGGCAGAAGGCTTATCCATGTATCTACCATGAAATTGGGACCCATCTTGTTTTACATTAGTATGATACGATTAAGCATCTAGCCAGTGTTGTAGAACTATTACGTAAAGATAGGCATAGTTAGATGACCTTTCATGGTTAAATAGTTAGAGTGGTTAATAAGTATTTTTTTATTTTCAATAATTTAGTTAAAAAAATCATGTGAACTTTTAAGTAGTAAGAATTAGCAAAAAGAAAAAAAAACATTTGACCTGCTTACAACACATTACACAAGACCTACAAGAAAATCCTGAAAAAAGAAGAAATTGGCAATATTGCAACTTTGTTAATTGGGTCGGCAACCTATGCAATCTCAAGCAGTGCCACTTTCCCACTTGAAGTGACAAAAAACACAAGTAGGCGGAAGCTATTAATGTTCGTGTTTATGATAACATGCAGCATGACCTTTTAAGCATTCTTAATAAAGAAAGTGTTAACGGGTTGTATCAAGGTTTGAGAGCGACCAATATGAAACTTATGCTTGCTGCTAAGATTTCATTTATGTGTTATGGCTTATGAAGCCTGCAAGAAGATATTGGTTGAGAAGGTAGAAGATGAGACATGAAAAGGTTTTTATTTGTGTTTTCTTTTGTTAATTATGGGGTTTTGAATTTGAGAATAACGGATTATGAAGTCTTTTGGTTTTTCTAAGGAAATGGTCAGGGGATTATGATGGTAGGATTTCCTTTGGGTTATTACAATCTACATCTTTTTAAGAGAGTTTTGATTAAATATATGTTTTTGGCAAGTTTTTTTAAGTAGTTTATGCATAAAAAGTTTTGTAATTGCATAAAAGATATTGGTTTTTATGAGATTTTTATATATTTCTCTTTCTAAACTCTAAAGAGATAACTTTAATTATCGGTTATTGTTATTTTGAAATGAATTTTGAAACGAGATGTAACTTTATTGTTTTTATTTATATAGAAGATTCAAACTTGAGAAAATATGTTATTGATAGTATTAGAAAATAAAATGTGTAAAAATACGAGTAAAATAATCATTAAATAAATAAATTCAATAAAATGGGTAAATATGTAATATACATATATATATATATATGTATGTGTGTGTGTGTGTGTGTTTTAGCAAGGGGAAATATGTAATTGATTTTTTCAATTTAGTAAATATGTAATTAATAACTTTAGAAAGAGAAAATATGTAAATTATACTAGCAGCATGGATTACTTTATCATTTTAATTGGTAATTTGGTGTACCAAAACACTGTTAGATGTATCAAATTCATAAAACTATATTAAAATTATACTTAATTCATGTAAATTGTCCATCATACCGTATCACGCGAGCTCTTCACTAGTAATGTTAGATAAGTGAGTAAAACTTTACATCTGATATGATAGTAGCCTTAACAAATAGTTATTTTGAAGAAATGGTTCATACACAAATATGAGAGGTTATTTTGAGATTTGATAAAAAAATTAGATACTTTTATAATTAAATATAATAATAAAAAGGTATGGTTAATTTCCTCTTACAAAACATACTTTGTGTTGATTTGAGTGTTATGGTGAATTAAAAAAATAATAGATTAAAACGATTATGTAAGGAAATATGTATGTTTGTTTTAAACTTGTATATATGCTAGTATGTAGCTTCTTATACATCCGTTTTATACCATCCTATAAGGAAGAAGGAGTCCTTCACATAGACTTGCAAAGTTGCTTCAAAACCCATAGAGACGGACGGTGTCTCCACCCTCCCAAGCCCCTCCATCTCGCTCCAACGCCACTAGCTCTAGCACTTTACAAACTTTTCCTCAAATCAGAAGCCCATCAGCTTCTACAACCTAGAAAATTAAGAAACTCATTGGCATCATGGGTAAGGTGGTCGTGTTCCCAATGACACATGCACCAACGCATCTCGACCCCCTCCTTGCTGTTTGGTTTTTAGAATTTGTTGGGATTAGGATTGGAATTTAAATTGGAAATGAAATTTGATTGTAATTTAAAAGAATTGTTTGAAAATAAAAAATGTGTTTGGTTGGTGAATTTATTATGAAATTGGGTTAATAAAAATACATAAACAAATTACCATTAATCTGCACTCAAATGATGACTATTCACGTTATGATTGTATCAAAATTATAGAAACATATAATCATAAATCATAGAAATGTAAAATTATATGTACATATTATAAACAAACCTTAATTATTCATAAATACCAAAAACTTCACACATTAACTTTTGAAACACATACCATCTCATGCTTTATTCTAAATAAAAAAACTCTATTGATTCATAATACCTTCTTTGATTCATAGTATACACGCATTAGAACACATATACAAACTCATATACAAACTGTGCAAAACGAATTTAACTTTACGAAGAAGATGAAGAAACTCCACTTCAACAAATATTGAAATATCGAAAAGATGAAGATTAAGAGATAACTGGGTGGTGTTGGTGGTGGTTGGTGGTATGTAGTGGTGGCAGAGGTAACAGATGGTGGCGGGTAGAGGTGGGTAAATGGGGGTGGGCAACGAGTGGTGGCAGGTGGGGGTAGGCGACGAGCGATGGCGGATCTAGAATGTGCAGTTGCAAGCGGCTTCACTAATGGCGGTGTTAGTGAGTGGGAGGAGGCGAATGCGGTCGCAATGGGTGGTGGTACGTAGAGTAGCAACTGTCTCGGTTGGAGGCAGTCAACAACGGTGGTGGGTGACATTGTTGATTGACGACGGATGGTAGAAGCTAGGGTGATTACCATTATTTAAAAACATTCATGTGAAATCTTTGAAAACATTAAAGGATTTTGAATTTCATAAAATGTTGGATTTGGTTGAAATAAATTTCAATTTCAAATCTTTAAACTAGCTAACCAAACACATTAAAGAATGAAATTTAAATTTCAAGTCCATTGAATTTTAATGAATTCCAACCAACCAAATAGATCCTTAGAGCACATGGAGTCGCATGTGAGAAAACCATTTCTTGAAGCTTCCTGTTCTTTCCCTACTACGACCTTAGGATTCAAGGGTTTGTTTTTTTCCTCTAAATTGGGTAATAATCCTTGCTTCTCACTAGACACCACAAAGCATCATCACTTGTACCGCGCCACACCAACATGCACATTATATAAAAACATAAGGAAAATAAGAAAGAAAATAAAGAACTCTATTTAAACTAAGAAAAAACAGAGATAATAAAAGATAATTAATGTGACGTTGATATGTTACATTAGAAAAAAATTTGTGGCCTAATAGAGCATATAGCATATGATATATTAAGGGGTTCTTGTTTGGTACACCAACTGTTTGGGACTCCACACCAAATAGAGGACAAACGGTCATTTGTCAAGCTGTAAATAGTCGTTTACAACAGTGTGTCAGTGATGTGACGACATGGAAGCAAATGACCGCATAGATTGAGGATAAACGGTTGTTTACTAATTTTTTTTTAATATTTTTTCTATTGCAGACTTTTTGTATGTATATATATTATATTATATAATTCATATTTTTATATGTATATATTATGTAGAATTTGAGAAAACAATTATATGTAAAATTTGAGAAAAAAATTATATGTAAATTTTTAAATATATATTTATAAAGTTTATATCATATTTTATAATATAAATTGAATATTTTATATATGTATATAAATATATAACTTAACATATTTGATTTATATTATTATAAATGAAATAGATAAATAAATCAAAAAATTAATAATTTTTTAAATTTATAAATACGAATACCTAAAGAATACAAATGAGACTAATCTAATCTATATTAAAACGACTAACAGTTTTATTTTAAAGTATATATTTATGATATCTTTGAATTCTCTTCTCATACATTCTTTACTAGGCAGCCGCATTGTTACTTTTGCGAAAATTTCACAACGATGATATTAGATGTTGCAGCCTGAAAATTTCCAAAACTCTTTTCATTAAGACTTTGTTTCAAAAATTAACAGAAACCCTATTCTATGTATGCAGAATCGAAGCCCGAAGAGAAAGACCCTTAAGAGAAACTTGAAGAAGATCACGAGAATAGCGTTGGATCCGTTGCGTCTCATTGATTTCTGTTTCATTTCTTTCATTCGTTTGTCGGACTTTTACGCACTTTGCACCTAGATGGGAGGTTGTTCCCATCCGACTGATATATTTGGATTTTGATGTTTGGTTTAATTAATTGCAGACGTACTTACATTTTGTTTATCAGAGATTATTATTTGAACGTTAAGTTGTGGTTGTGCTAAATTCTCTTAATTGCTTATACTTACATGAAGTTGATATGCAAGATATTTATTTATTTCTGTATGTTGTGATTGTTAAGAATTTCTGGACGTAGACGTGGACGTGGCAGTATTAATATGACACCTGCAGAACTTGCCGCTCTCATCAATCAGCGGCTGATACCCTAGCCAATCATAATCCACAACCTAATTGGATTGGTAAATGATACCATTCATCTTTTGACGTGAAAGTTTCCTTGTTAATCTTGTTAATTATAACATTTGTTAAAATTCCAAGTCCCAATCTAAATTCATTGCTGGTCAAGGGGTTTGCACTTATAAGTCCTTTAGGGATTGCAAACCCAACCCTTTTACTAGTGTGGAAGGAGCGGTCGATCTCCTAAGATAGTTTGAAAAGCTCGATTCTATTTACGAGGTGTGCAATTGCCCTGTGGCGAATCGGGTGAATTATGCTACTGGTAAGCTCGACGGAGCTGCATTAAGCTTATGGAACACCCAGGAGATGTTGGGTGTGGAAACTGCCTACCAAACCACGTGGAACGATTTCAAGAACCTACTGAAAGGATAATAGTGCTTTCGATATGAGGTACATACATTGGAGAATGTGTTTTGGAACCTAAAGATGAGAGGTTCTGAAATATAAGCCTATACTACTCGTTCTCATGAGCTTGCTACTCTCTGCCCAAACATGATCAACCCTTCTCACATGAAGGTTGAGAGGTACATCAATGGACTGTTCCCTGAAATCCAAAGCATGGTCACTACTGCCTGACCAGATACTATTCAAGATGCGATTAGATTGGCCTACAAGTTAACTGACCAGGCAATCGCGCACGGTAAGCTACCCCCGCGTGGTGTTGCGTCAAACACTTCTGATGGCAGTAACAAGCGAAGTGGGAATCAAGTTCAGGTAACAAACAATTGTATCATCATCATTCGGTTCCTCTTAGCCCAGCAACAACAACAGACAAGGAAGTTCGACAACTCTCGTAACTTCAACCAATTTTCCTCAAATACGCAGAACCAAGGTGGTTATAATGGCAACCTCCCAAAGTGCAACAAGTGTAATTACCACCACAACGGTTCATGTAACAAGAATAACGGCCGGTCGAACCTCTTCAAAACGAACTATTACAGACTGGTTCGATCACCTTTTCGATTTCCGGTCGAACTGGCCGGTTTGATCTGGTATTCAAAACATTGTATCAAACATAGGACCCTGTATTAATTAATTTTTTTTATTTTTAATGACATTTGTGATTTGAACTTACGATGCCATCAATCCATCGTATCATAACCTTCCACGTAAGAATCCCAACAGGTCAAACCAAAACAAACCAAAATTGTACAAACCCGTAAATAAACCACAAAACAACGGGCACAATCATAATAATAATAATAATAATAATAATAATAATAATAATCATAACCCACACACGCTTTCATCTTCGATCTCTGTTCTCGCAACCTCTCATTCAAACCCCAACGACCCATACATCTCCCCACCATCTCATCGGAAAAAGGGGCTTTTCACATTCTCCGATCAAACGCCACCGGAAAATCTCACCGGAACCCTAACATCCCACTCTATCGATCTATGGAGATCGCTCCGGCGACGGCTGCCGCACACGGCGGAATCGGAGAAGCCGCTTCTGTTAACGAACAGGCTTCTCCGTCGGATTCGAATTCGTCGCCTGAGAGTGTGTCTGTCGGTAACAGGTATGATGATGACGATGATGAGGAGGAGGATGTTTGCCGGATCTGTCGGAATCCCGGAGACGCTGAGAATCCGCTTCGGTATCCTTGCGCTTGTAGCGGTAGTATTAAGTTTGTTCACCAGGACTGCCTTCTCCAGTGGCTCAATCACAGCAACGCTCGTCAGTGTGAGGTTTGGTTCAGCTCTCTCCTTTTTGTTAGGTTCATTTGAATATCTATTTTATCATATGTTTAACATACTATCATACAGATTTTTAAGTTATATTAGGTAGGGTACTAATGAGACCTTCATCTTTGTTGTGGAAGATTGTGCTTCGATTGGTTCTGTTTTGGTACAAGATAGATAGTTATTTTCTCCTAGGTCGGTGGCTTAAGGGGCTAAGGGCAGTCTTGTGGATAAAACTTTAAAGAAGGTGGATCTGGTACAATATAGACTTCATTGCACAATAAAAATCGGCATGGTTGCTTTCACTAGCTGTCTTAGATATGTTTTGTGAGTCATGACAAACTTGCATTTCGGGTATCTCTGGTGAATACTAGTTGATAGAGCAGTTGGTTTTGATGAAAGGATATCCCTTGTTCCCGGCAACTATTAAGGGAATAGGATGTCTAACCATTTTTTTATTAGCCAGCTGATAGAGCAGTTTGTTTTGATGAAATGTGGTATCCCTTGTACCTGGCAACTTTTTAAGGGAATATGACATACGACCATTATCTTTTTAGCTAGCTGATATAGCAGTTGGTTTTGATGTAAGTGTTAAGGGTTAACTAGCTGATCTTGCAAACCTGGTGAAATGCTGATAACTGGGAAGTGTTATTGTTTGTATGTAGGCAGATATTAATGTGTTCGTTTTAAAGGTTCACCAGTCACTGACAAAATGATGGTGAATGTGACTTTTCAGGCTCTATCCTAGGGTAAAAGTGTGCAGAACTTTTTTGTTTTGTTGTCTTGTTTTTCTTGTGGCAGTGAACTATTACCTTCTGTTGTAGGTGGTATTTCCATATTCATCGCTAGTTGCAAAGTAAAAGGTAGGATTTAGTTGAAGATTTTTTAAACATAGAAACAAGTCTTGTCGTTTGACTTGTGTAGGTTGCTCATACAAGCTTTCTTTTGTGTTTTTATTGTTATGTTACTGTCTATGGTCAATGCTTAGAGGAAGTTTTGACTTTGCAATTTATGATGTTCCTGACTTCCTTCCAAATTAAGAATTTTCTTTTCAAAGGTTAAACTTTTGTTTGTGGTCCCACATAAATTAAAACAATAATTCGAATGTAGATAAATAAATTTTGTTATGGATCCTGTGAGATGGAACAATGATATCTCTAGTTTTGGACTGGAAGGAATGGTGCCTTTTTGGCATTTTCTGGTTTTAATGTCTTCCTTTTATCTTGAGTGCTTCCATAGAATCCACATTCATTCCACTCTATTCCATGGCTATTTGCTGTGTTAATTTTCATAATGTTGGATAAGGACGGAGGACAAAGGCATGCGTTAGCTGAGGTGACATTTGAACTGACAAATGTGGTGCACGTGATACTGTTCATGCAATCATCGTGTCTAGCAAGAAGATGCCGAGTTCTAAATTGGAGAAAGCCACTCAACTTTGTTTGAAATTTGTGTTCATTGGTCAATAAACCAGAGTTCTTATTGAGCTGGCTGTTTACACTTTACATACTTAAAAAATCCTGACTTGGTATTCCTCTTTTGCAGCTTTCCTGGAAGAATGCTAGCATGCCAACTTTTAGAAATTTGTTTTTACTGTTGACTGACACTGAAACTGTTGTTAATGAAACATGCTCTTCAATGATAACTCTTGTAGGGATTGTAAGGGTATTTAGTTTAAGTTTAGTTTCATATATGCCATTGATTAGATAAGGAAGCAGTGTTTTTAGGAGATCATTTTTTATTATTTGCTTATAGTAGTTTAATCTTACTTAGTTTTGGATAATGTTACAGCTATAGTGCATTGTAATCGTAAATATTTTTATTTGTCATTAAGTTGTTACTTATTTGGAGACCTAGCTTAGGGATTGGTAGCTTTTTGTTTTTAAAAATATAGAATTGGACCCATGATCTTGCACAAAAAAGAGGGAGTTAATCATCATGGGTTAATTATTATGTTGCTTACAGCCATCATCTTCTCTATCTCATATTCACATGGTATGAGGGCTCCAAGCTAACTCCTGGCCGTTGGCCAATAAATCTTGTGTTTTGTGAAGTGCATCACACAGTGCAATTGTTGATACTTTTGATATTATTTGTCTTTTCTCTATCTTATTAGTGCTGGTGTCACTGTCACTTTGTTCACTATTGCTTAGGTTTTTGTTGCATGTGTATAAATACACTCTTTTATTTTAATATACTTGATAGAATATTGCTTGTGGAATTTTGTGGCTCCTGCTTGTGCATTTACACTGATGCTTTTAATATGCATTTCAGGTTTGCAAGCACCCGTTTTCATTCTCACCTGTGTATGCTGAGAATGCACCTGCAAGGCTTCCTTTTCAAGAGTTTGTAGTTGGGATGGCAATGAAAGCATATCATGTGTTGCAGTTCTTTCTACGGCTCAGTTTTGTGCTTTCTGTTTGGCTTCTGATCATACCGTTTATTACCTTCTGGATATGGCGTTTCTCATTTGTTAGGAATTATGGTGAAGCACAGGGACTGTTCTTGAGCCATATCTCCACTACAGTTATTCTTACAGACTGTCTTCATGGGTTCTTGCTCTCTGCAAGTATAGTGTTTATTTTTCTTGGGGCCACATCTCTGAGGGATTATTTTCGACATTTGAGAGAAATCGGTGGGCAGGAGGGTGACAGAGAAGATGAAGGAGATAGAAATGGTGCTCGTGTTCCGAGAAGGCAACCTGCTCAAGCTAACAGAAATCTTATTGGTGAAGGGAATGGTGAAGATGCTGGTGGGGCACAAGGGATTGCTGGAGCTGGTCAGATGATCAGAAGGAATGCAGAAAATGTTGCAGCCAGGTGGGAGATGCAAGCAGCACGTCTTGAGGCACATGTTGAACAGATGTTTGATGGTTTGGATGATGGGGATGGTGCAGAGGATGTTCCTTTTGATGAGCTTGTTGGCATGCAGGGCCCTGTTTTCCATCTAGTGGAAAATGCATTTACTGTAAGTGCAATTTCTATTGCTGTTGCTGTACGCCATAGTCTTTCTTTAATGATATCTGCAATTACTTTATCTTGACTTTTATTCCGTCTGCTTTAACCTAGTAAAACTTCATTAAGTAGTTGCAATGCGTAACATGTGGACAGGTTCATATTCTTTAGTAGTGGATTGTGACATTAGGCTTAAACATGAGGCCCTTATTCCAACTTGGATCACATTTAATAAGCACGTATTGAATTTCGCAGTACCATTGTGGTATCTGTCACCATCTTATGATATATGATACATGTTTATCAGCTATATCAACTTAAATGTTGTTTCTTGATTGGGCTGCATATATCCGAATCTAATTTTAGTCTAATTACCTTTTGTCTGATACAATATGTGTTTAAGTCTGTATTTCAGTGTTTATTTGGAAGGTCGGACTGCATCTTCCATATTTTATTTTGTTTTAAGCCGTGTATGCCCTTTCTATTTTAACTCTGTTGGCCTTCTATTACCTACAGGTTCTTGCAAGCAACATGATATTTCTTGGGGTTGTAATCCTTGTTCCTTTCCACCTTGGACGATTCATACTTTATCATTTGTCATGGATTTTATCATCTGCCACCACTCCCATGTTCTCAGCTGGTGTTCCGCTTAGTGAGCAAGCACTTGCCTTGGCCAATATTACATTAAAGAATGCACTGACTGGGGTCACTAATTTGACATCTGATAGCAGCAACCCAGATAACAATGTCATCGGCCATGTTGCAGAGATGTTAAAGGTGAATTCTACTGGACTTGTTGAGTCATCAAACAATGTCACCGTTCCTGTTTCATCAGATATGCTGAAAAATGTGGCCATTGGGGCATCATGGCTGTCAGATGTTACAACTCTTGCTGTCGGCTATATGTTCATTTTCTCACTTGTTATCTTCTACTTTGGAGCTATTGCGGTAATTAGGTACACCAAAGGAGAGCCTTTGACCATGGGAAGGCTATATGGTATTGTTTCTATAGCTGAGACAATTCCTTCACTCTTTAGGCAGTTTGTGGCAGCAATGAGACATCTAATGACTATGATAAAGGTTGCCTTCCTGTTAGTCATTGAGCTAGGGGTTTTCCCTCTGATGTGTGGATGGTGGTTAGATGTTTGTACTATAAGAATGTTTGGCAAGTCTATGGCTCAAAGAGTTGAATTCTTTGCAGCATCTCCATTGGCCAGCTCATTGATTCATTGGGTTGTAGGAATTGTTTACATGCTACAAATATCGATATTTGTCAGCCTTTTGCGTGGGGTATAGCTTGCTAACCTTTCAATAAATCATGTTTGTTATCCCAATTTCCTCTCTTTTTCCTGTGATTAATTATTCTTCACATGCATTTGTAGGTTTTGCGTAACGGAGTTCTATATTTTCTGCGAGACCCAGCTGACCCCAATTACAATCCGTTTCGGGATCTGATTGATGATCCAGTGCACAAGCATGCTCGCAGGGTTCTGTTGTCAGTCACTGTTTATGGGAGCTTAATTGTAATGCTGGTATTTTTGCCAGTTAAGCTTGCCATGCGAATGGCTCCATCTGTTTTCCCTCTTGATATATCGTATGTTTGTTCTCTATGTTCTTGGGCATCAACTATCTCTTTTCAAGTTCTACCGCTTTTAATATCTTTGCTCACTGTCGTGAGTTTTGTTTTTGCAGAGTATCTGATCCCTTTACTGAGATCCCTGCTAACATGCTTCTCTTTCAAATTTGCATCCCGTTTGCTATTGAGCACTTCAAGTTGAAGGCAACAATTAAGTCGCTTCTTCGCTACTGGTTTACTGCAGTTGGATGGGCACTTGGTTTGACTGATTTCTTATTACCCAGTCCTGAAGATGATAATGTGCAAGAAAATCGTAATGGAGATCCTATAAGGCAGGATGGACAACTTGGTCAAGTAGGTGGTCATGATAGAGCCGTGGTTGAATATTTGGCTCGTGAAGATAGAAACAGAACCAGGCAAGCAACAGCTGATGCTAATCTTGCAGAAGAAACTGATGGTGATGAACAGTCTGATTCAGGGTAAGTTGTAGAACCAAGTTTATTTTTCAAGTAGTTATGCTCTAGATTAGACAATCTTCACATCTGATTTCATTGTTTTTTTTTACTAGGAGGTCCGGATTTGTACTCTGTATTGTGTTGCTCTTGCTAGTTGCATGGATGACGCTGCTTATCTTCAATTCTGCTATTATTGTGGTGCCTGTAGTCCTAGGACGAGCTTTGTTTAACTCAGTTCCCCTTCTTCCAATAACACATGGGATAAAATGTAATGGTAAGAAATCTATACATAAAGGCATGTTCTTGTGCGATCCACTGGAAACCATATTTGATTTATTTTGCTTCATTGAAACTTATATCCATTTTTCTGATTGTATTAGTTAACAATGCCACAAAAATACTTAAACGACTATATTCTGTGGTTTTAGTAAGATCTTCTCTCGTTTCTGCATTAATGGTAAAGACTAGAGATGATAATTTTGGCCCATTTATGTATAAATGGTTCGATTACTCAATTTTGGTATGTGTTATTCTGAATGGGTCGAATGGATTAACTTAATAAAACTAGCTAAAAGAAACTAGTTGAAAAGTACTTGAAGTCTATTTCTAATGCATACAACCTTCTGGAACGCTTCAGTCGAACATTTAGATTGTTATTGTGATGATATAGTTTTTGTAATCAAAATTTAACTCATTAATTGTGTACACAAGAAAATAAATAAAGTTGACATAAGTGTTGTGGGTCAACCTGACCAATCCCTGCTTTAACATGGTACCCAACCTTCCTGGCCTGCCTGCAAGTTCTTTCTGGTAAATAAGGAACACCATGAAATAACAAAAATTAGCATCTGCAACTTAACAAGTCTGTTAATCTCATTCTGTTTCCTGTTTTGAAAAACAAATTATGAAGATGCAATTGCCATTTCTTGTAGACCTGTATGCATTCATTATTGGAAGCTATGTCATCTGGACTGCATTGGCTGGTCTAAGATATTCCATTGATCAAATTAAAACAAGGAGAGCTACAGTTTTATTAGGTCAAATCATGAAATGGTGCTCCATTGTTGCCAAAAGTTCTGTTTTGTTATGTATATGGGTAAGATCACATTTCCTGCTACCCCTTTCTCTTTACTATGTGTCAATCTTGTTTAACCTTATTTGATACTATTTTGTTACAGATTTTCATCATCCCAGTGTTAATTGGCCTGTTGTTTGAGCTTTTGGTCATCGTACCAATGCGTGTCCCGGTAGATGAAAGCCCAGTTTTTCTATTGTATCAGGATTGGGCTCTTGGACTTATCTTCCTCAAGATATGGACTCAACTGGTGAGTGGATACCTATTTTAACTTCGCACCATGGATTTTATCAATGCCATTGCACACATTTGAAATTGTAATATGTTGACATATGGATATTCAGTTCTAAAAGTTTATTCAGCGTCTGGTAACTGGTTTATGATTAGGTGATCTTGGGGTTGTTGGTGCTTTTTTCCTTTTATTCTTGATAATGGTCTCCTAATATTATGTTATTCAGACGCAAAATGTCTTGTTCAAGCATGATATTAAAGGGTTACAATAATTTTATTGATGGTATTTAGAGGTGGTATGTGTATTACTTACTGGGTAAATTTTGGTTGTTTTATCTACAAAGCGTCAAATAAGTAAAGTAAAAAATCAGCTAAAATGAAAATGGGCCGAACATCACCCATGGTGTATTTTCAATGCATACTACCTTTTATATTGTTTATTTCAAAATTGGGTAAATAGAGTTTCAGGTTCAACCCAATCTGTACATTAAAATTACACATTATCCAACCCGCTTGAATCAACCCATTTTTCCACCTCGACTTGTATGCAAGTTTTTCTAGCTCTGTATAATTTATGCAATGAAGTGAATGGTGCTTTTATTGACATAGTTCTCTATCTGCTTTTCTAAACAGGTAATGATGGATCACATGTTGCCTTTGGTGGATGACAGCTGGCGTGTGAAATTTGAGCGGGTGAGAGACCATGGTTTCTCAAGGCTGCAAGGATTTTGGGTGCTACGTGAGATCGTGATCCCCATCGTCATGAAGCTCTTAACTGCTTTGTGCATTCCTTACGTATTAGCTAGAGGGGTGTTTCCTGTATTCGGTACCCACTAGTGGTCAACTCAGCTGTTTACCGGTTTGCATGGCTAGGGTGCCTTGGCTTGAGCTTGTTATGCTTTTGTGCCAAGAGATTCCATGTCTGGTTCACCAACCTCCACAACTCAATAAGAGATGACCGATATTTGATTGGCCGGAGACTTCATAACTATGGGGAAGATAGACAGGAGAACCCGTCTGAGGGGGGACCCATGGCCGATCCTTCGGGTTTTGGGGGTAATGCTGATTTAGGGTTGAGGCACAGGCGCAATATTCCAATCGAGGATTGAGAAGGGTGGTTCGGGCAATATAATAGCGGTGTTTGGTGTGTAGCAACTGGTAAGTGGGGTAAGCAATATTTTTCTTCACCAATCCATAATTTAACTTCAATATGTGGTTAAATATGGTTTGTGGTAAGTTAGGCAAAGGGTATAAAGATGCAAAACCTTAAATGTATTTTGTATTTTGTCGGTCATTTACTCTAGCATATTGTTCAATCACGTCTATAGTCGCATCATTGGGTGTTGACGAAAGTTTGTTGTTCAAGGTGTAGTAGTAAGGCTCAAAACACTATGACCTGACTTGCATGTGAAGTAGCTTGTTCATTGTGCTTAGCAACTTAATTGCATTTTGATGTTTTCCATATATATTTACTTCAACTCATTCAATCTGGTGAGCTGTAAACATGTTGTATACTTGTGTATGGCTTACACATCAAAGAATGGGAGGCTTCAAGACCCTCTTGGTGCGACCATCACTTGTGAGGTCAACCCAGTTTCTTCTTAAATTGGAAGCTTTACCTGGTTTGAGTTTGTGGATCGGTGGACTCGAACCTTGGCACAAGGTCAGGAACGATGATTACTAGAAAAGGAACGTCAGCAAATAACGCCGTAAAAGAGATGTAGAAACATTATTGTTTCTGTTGAGATCTTAGTTTACTATTTTGCTCATTTTATTTACTATTTTACGTTTATTTTTAAACAATTTTATGAGTATTCTACTGGACGAACGTTGGTAGAGATTTTAGTAGTAGCTAGTGGTAAACAATGATTAAACATGGCTTTACTATATGTACACCATCCACATATGTGCGCCATTGCTCCTATCGCATGATACGACACATATGATGCTATGTCACCCGTATGACTTTTCGACCACCATCTTGTCAAATCTCTCAAGTCTTCTAAGTTTTTCGACATGGGTAACATTACACAACCCGTATAATTGTATCGAAACGTGTACCTACTAGTTGTATAATCTTGCAAGATTTATATAATTCTATACGGTTTGTATGACTTTATATAAAGGGTGTGGTTATTTTACAAAGTGTATTTTTGCTACAAAGTGTGAGAAGACACAATGAGGTTAAAAAAGTCACAAAAAAAATTATATCTCACAATTTAAATCGAATTTCAAAAAAGTACTTCGGAGTCTCTGTTCCTCTCGTCGTCCTCTTTTAGAAAAAAAATAAAAAATAAAATAAAAAAAATTTCATTGTGTCTTTTATGACACAATGATGTCATTGTGTCTTTTATAAATAACACAATAAAAAACCGTTAATTTTTTTTATTTTTTGTTTATTTTTCGTTTATTTTTTTTCTTAGTGAGGACGGTTAGGGGGACAAAAGCTTGGAATTAGTTTTTTGAAATTTGATTTATATTGTGAGATATAATTTTTTTGTGACTTTTTTTGACTCGTGTCTTCTTACACTTTGTATTTGAATCTCTTTCTTATATAAAATTGGGCTTTTCTAATAATAAATTTAGTACAACAAAAAACATAATTAAAACTTCATAACATTATAATTTTTACGGCTTTGAAACTATACAAATAATATTTTGCCCGTCCTTCATCAACTGAGTATACACATGTGGATGTGACATCACTTGGGTGTTTGTAGAACTTTCACAATGGCATAATGGGAGGCGTAGAATACTTTCCTTCTGATCGTACCATGACATGATGCTTATCGTTCACATATGTAACTCTTAGGACATGAAGATGTTAGAACTCTTCTACATGTCAAACTATAGGCATGTTTGTTGGTTAGACTTCACAAGTGTTAGTTGAACTAAGAGAAGGGCTAAGCCCACACGCGTGTCAAGATGGAGACTGAGACTGAGACGCAAGTGCGCGAATGGGCTAAAGAGCGTTTGAGTTGCACTTCGCATAAGCTGTTTCCTCAAAGCTTCTACATTGATTTGGTTCTATTGCTGTTGGAATACCAGATTCAGAGCTTCTACATTGATCTGGTTCTATTGCTGTTGGAATACCAGATTCGTTCTGAATTAAATCATGAAAGTTTACGTTGTAGCTTACAACAAATAGAGCGCGTAAATCCTTTAAGGATAGGAGTCTTTTCTTGCAGTTCGTCACCCGAAGAACACCGATTAACAAGTTGGCTTTATATTTTAGAGTGTTCTTTAATTCGTCCAATAACGGGACACTCTCCTTCTACTTTCTTATAATCAGTTTTGATCACGCAGGACCAATAACTTGGTAATAAAAAATTAATTATTGTTCTATTTGGTCTGGTTTGATTTTCAATAATTTTAAAGGAATTTATTTTTTGTGTTTAAATTAACATACCAAATGGAAGCTGAACTTCCTACCGCTAATATGAGATTCATGAATCAAGAGTTTGTCAAGTTGGACAGATTCGACCGTTAGAATTATACCTGTTGGGCTGATAAAGTCAAGTTCATGCTGATCGTTCTAAAGCTATATTATGTTCTTGGTCTGAACTTGGCCCAGATCCTTGAAGACCCGGTTCCTGAAGAGGGAAAGGAATCGAATCAACAAGTGATTTTCTGATCTGAAAAAATGACTTGTCCGAAAGAAAGTTGGAGATCTTTGTCTTGGTCATATCAAGAAATCACTTTCTAACCGTCTTTATAACTTGTACTCGTAGGTTACAAGTGCTAGAGAGTTATAAAAAGCTTTGGAACTTAAATACAAGGCTCATAAAGAAGGTACTAATAAAATTTCCAAATGATGGATGAAAAGTCAATCTTGAAGCAGGTGCATGAACTCCAAGTCCTTGTTAACAAGCTAACTATGCTTTCTATTCCTCTACCAGAAATTTTCCAAGTGGGGGTTATCATTGCTAAACTCTTCCCACTTGGAAATATTTCTCTAAAAGAATGATGCGCAAATCTAAGGACTACTCTTTGGATGAACTATTGAAGCACCTCCTAACTGAGGAGGAAACGCGCAATAGGGACAAAAGAAGTAAAGTCAGATCGAGTGTGAATCATGTGGCTGCCGGGGGAACTGGGGAAATAGGGAAGTATAGATCGAAACAAAAGAAAACATTTGCACCTGAAAAGAAAGAATTTAAGAAACCGCTTAAAAACGATAACTTATTGCCAAAAAGGTCTGGAAAATGTTATGTTTGTGGAGAAACTTGACATTATGCACGAGAGTGCCCTCATAGGAAATCTGGTCCTACAGTTGGCTCCATAAATGCGGTTGATAATCTTACCAACCTGGTAGAAAATTTAGGAATTGGTGATGTCAATATGCTTGCTTAGCCTACACGTGTGTTGGCGTGTAGGGGATGGTTTTTGGATTCTAGAGCTACTATTTATGTTTGTGGGAACCAGTACATGTTTCTCACTTATGGTCCCATGCTTGAGGGGACTCAGGGCGGTGTGTGCCGACGGACATCATGTAGGAGTTCATGGGAAAGGCACGATGTGGCTAAACTTCAGAAATGGTCAGACTGTAATGACCCTTCAGGGCATGTTGTATGTTCATGGTATCTCAAAGGTTCTTGTTTCAGCACATAAGTTTGATCGGAATGGTTACAAGCTGGTGCTTAAGAATCTGCGTGTGAAGTTTGCTCGGAATAACGGTTATTGGGTCAAGCCAAAAACAAGGGCAGAATGTATCACCTTGACCTAGCTGAAGATGAGAATGAAAAGGAAGAGATTGAGAATATATGCATCTATGTGCTTAAGGGGTTTGGTAGTGAAAGTGATAGTGGTTTTAGTGGTAGTGTTGGTATTTTTGCTGGTCATAAACAAGAGCAGATGTAACACCTTGCTTTTGATTATATCAATTGTTCATTTCTTTATGGCATAAACGTTTTAAAATATTGAAAAAATGCAACCTAAAGGTTTAATAAAATTAAATGATAAAGATTTTGAAAAATGCATAACTTGTGTAAAATTAAAATTTATAAAGAGCCATTTCAAAAAAGAAAATTAAAGGGCAAACGAGATAATTTATTTTAGTTGAAGAGTTAAAAGTGTGCAAGGGTCAAACCGGCCCTTAAGAGGGCATAAAAGATGGATGGTCACCCATACTCACTCCCATGCACCTCAAATCATATGGTTTTAGAGAGAGACAGAGTTCCCATCAGTTCTAGAGAGAGAAAGTGAAAGACACCCGAGAGACCCCCACAATTGAGTAAGTAAGCCATGGGTAGCTAAAGTGTCTGCACTTTGATTCCCTTCCCTGTAGATATGAGAGATGGACATGGAAGGAAGTAAGAAAGTTTTGCTCTTTCCATTTCAATGCTAGCTCGATTGTAGCTAGATTGCTCAGTAGGGACTACTAATGGACTATCAGAAACGAAGTGAGATTCCGGCACTTGCGTTCTCATGCCCGGAACCCTCGCGACTGATTGGGAGAAAGAGCGAAAGCGAGAAAGATGGTCGAGCGTTGGGCATTTTTGGAAACTGTTCTTCGAAAGCTCGGTCAAAGTCATCTAAAAAAAATTGAATAAGACGGGAGCTCTAAAATAAATAGTTGGTATTCCTTCCTTAGACGACCAATCTTTCCTCTTTCCCATCTTGTCTATAACGGGCGAGTGAAGAAAGGATGATACCTGAAAATCTTTGATCTTTCACCGCAGATTCCAGTTTAGACAAAAGACGCGAACGGGAAGGGTCCACCAAGAGCCCCAACCCCAATCACCTCTGGCGCCAAGAGTACCACCAGCCGTTGTACAGAAAAACCCAATGCCTCTGCTGTTACAACCTAGGAATTCGTCACAGTAGCAGAACTTACACGCCTACTCAAACAAGAACGCTCAAAGAAGCAACCTGATGACCTCACCTATGAACATTACCCGCCATACCAAATGAGCTGCAACACATGCCCTACCCAAAAGGACCCCACACTTTGACTCTCTACAACGGCCGTGGCAACGCCAGAGAGCATATCTCCCGCTTCCTCGAAGCACTTGGCGAACATGAATAAAATGCAAACCTGCGACTACGATAATTCTTTAAGTCCTTAACAGGCCGAGCCTACACATGGTATAATAATATACCAGCCGGAAGCATTCACCCATGGAGATAGATGGTCAAAATCCATCCAGAAAGAGCACACAAAGGCTTAATCTCTCCGCGGCATTGAGAAAAAGTTTTTGCATCAATTGCAAATAAGTAAGATTCAAGTACTGTTGTTAGTTAGAGTTAGTTTTTACTTTTTACTTCCTTGTTTTCTTGTTCTTGCTTTTTACCATACTAAATTCCCTCTGTTGTCAGTGGGCCGCCACTTCCTCTTCTTCGGAGTGAGGACATATCCTAATGAATTAGACGACTCGGAAGGAACCAAGGTCGGTGAGGAAGGTTACTGGCCCACAAGAAAGCTAGAAAGCGGATCTAGACTGAATTGAATCGCGAACTCTTTGGTTGCAGTTAACATAATGACTGGTGAATTCTCCATGCCGTGGAAGGCGAAAGTCATTGTTAACTATTTCCACTCCCAGCTGAACAGATTTGCCACGAGGTCCCTATGGACAAGGGGACAAGTGAATCATCGCTTTTGGGCGCAGGCAACCCTCTACCATCTATCCCATTGCATTCCATTGTCTCGTATTGTACTGTACCGTATCAGACCAGGTCCACCATTTCATGAACTTCTCTTCGGCTCATTAAGAGCGGGATCCGGGGTAAGAAAGTAAGATTGAACTACTGAATAAGAGAAGCATTGTGATTTCCTTGAAAAAAGGACTTTAGCGTCTCATTGCGGAAGCAGAAGTTCAATCATTCCTCATTCACTTCTAGGGCTTGGGTTAGAGAGGGGGGAATAGATTAAATAAAGAAAGTCAAAGTGCAGTTCCTATTTCTCAGCTCAGATTAGAGCACCAGGCAAAGGAGTAGGAGCAGCCGCTGGAGAACCACCATAGCCATCCATGGAAGTAAGAATAGCAGTTCGTATTACAATCAGAGGGAGGAAAAGCAATGACCAGATGGTAGTGATCAAAATCTCCTAAAGAAAGGTAAGGCCATAGTAGAAAGCAAGGCTTCGCCAGTTCCCATGACAGCTGGTGGTGGGAAAGTAGAAATAGTTGTTCTTGAAGCTGTCCCTGGGGAAGTTAGAGGTAAGGGTGTAGGTAAGGTAGTAGTGATCAGATGAGCATCTCACTTTCGCTATCAGAGCTATGTGAGGCGATCTCCGTGAGGGAGTCTTATCTCGAAAGGAGTGATACTACCTACCAATAAATGAATAACAGAGGCGAGCGGAGCGAGGGCGATGGGCGGGCACGTGGGAAAGAAGACCTGCCTCGCGCCATTGAAGACGAAGACGCTACGAGTCATGCTTAACGTGAGGAAGCAACGACTCTACGCTCACTGGAATGCTCCTAAATAGATTATTCCCTAAGAGCTTGTATAGTACTAGTACGATTAGGCGGGGATAAGATCTTTTTTTATAGGTGTGGCCAACACGCTCAACGGCCTTTTATTCGCTATCAGCACTATGCACTCTCTCTACCTTTCTCTCCCGCTCGTAGAAGTTTGATGGAAAGGGGATAATAAACAACGTTCTTGACTTCTTAGCTCATCGGGCTGTCTTAATCATTCGCTACCTAGGTACATGGGGAAATCGGTACAAAGGGGAAGTTTCGACTCAATCGACCGGGGACTTGCTTACCAAGCCATCCTGGCAAGCTCCTCCAGTTCGATTATGATTCTTGACTTGCGGATTAGTGCTCTGATTCTACTTATTATATTTTGAAAAATGAAAAGCTTTACCTAAAAAAGGAATATCTCAGAGCTGATGCGCGATCTCCTTAAAATTGTTAAAATGATCCAACGTGCTCGTCATGAGAAAATGGTTATCAAGCAATAGAAAAGAATAGCCAAACCAACCCAGCTGGCTGGTCAATCTCAGAAAGAAGATAGGCCGGCAAACCGGAGACGTATGACCACAGTCCCGACCTTACCAGCACCGGGGTGTACTAATTAATGAACCCCCGAAACCTACTTTCTTTTCTGATAAAATCAACCAAGCCTAACCGGTCACGACATGTTGTTGATATGATTGAGTTGGAGGACTTTTGATTACTGAATCCATCCATAACCTAGACCCCGATAACCTTCATAACCAAAGTGTCACGACAACATCCAAAGGTCACCCTTGGATTCTTAGGGGGCAAGTAAGAGGCTGTTATGTTAGTTGTAGCGCGCCTTCCCTCTTTATAACACTTCGGAAATCTTTTTGCATTGCATTTCTTATGATGACCTGGTCGAGAGAGCACGATACATTAGGGACGGCTTTGTTGGTTCCAAGAACTCTATCCCTAAGACGACCTTGAAATCGTCTAGGGGCGCCACAGTTAAATTGATCGTCTCTTTCCATCCTCCTATTTGTATTTGTAGCTCCACGCCATTTGCAATGCCATGGATTGGTTTCGCGGCAGAGTGAACGGTCTGGTGTCCCTTTTCGTCTTCAGCCCCAAGTGCTTGAGCTCGGTGAAAACTCACCCCGTATTCCATGTGAGTCAGTTGACTTCGATTAGACCAGACCAACCCAGAGAGGAACGTGCCCACGAGGGCACCACCAGATGTTGTAGATGAACCTACTAAAGACGAAATTGAGTATATCATAGCTGACCGCACCATGGGCTAGCCCCTACACCCACTGCACGAGTGGAATATTACTTAGTCAAGTAGAAAGGAACAAGCATTTCGCACCGGAAACTATTCTAGGAGAAGTTCGAATCCGTTCCGTTCGGATATTGATCGGTCTTGGTTTGACATGGTTTACGCGTTACTGGTTCCCGGAAGAGTTAATATCTCCATTAGCTAAACCCTTTCTTATTCTTACCTTGCGTCAGTCAAGCAAGAAGGAAGGCAGGATTAGCTTCTCATATATCAATCGAATGTTAGACCTCATCTCATCAAGAAATAGCATAGACTCACCCTTAAGACTATCAGTTCCTTGCTTTCCCCTGTCCTGGGGCTTTGTTTGACTGGAGATTCCCCTTGGTCTAATTCCACGCCTTATGCTAAAGCTACCTTGAATCAAATCAATCAATGAATGAAAAAAACCGCTTACCGAGAAATAGAAAGGCAAAGTTCCCACTGATGGTATACTTAGTGTAAGCGAGCTCTAAGATCACATCTTTGGAATAAAATCCAGGTTCCAACTCTATCAAATACATGATCGGAGATAGGTCCGGCAATCGAAGAGACAAGCAATCATAGTAGGCACGAAGCACCAGAAAAGGAGTGGAGAACTTCTTTCGTCGAAAGTGCCAGAGGGGCAACGCCTACCATATGGGAGATCGACCTGTGAGGCAAAGGTGCTGAAAAAAAAGGTCTGGTACCCTTGTATCTATGAAGAAAGATTGATCCCCGGGTTAAGACCCTGAATGCCATACCTTGCTGAAGGCGATTCACGAGAGAATCGCGCACAGTTCCCTTTGACCCATAGATTGTTCGAACTATATAGGAACATTAATCAATTTTAGCTCGAATGGTTTGTAGTGGGTTTTCTAGAAGTGGGCTCCCCTTCGATGCCCTGCCCCTGACCTTCTGAATCAGACGGCAGGTCGAGGTATTTTTCCCAACCGCCAGAGTTACCCACCGAATCTGACCCCGCGGGCATCATGCGAAGAGGACCCACTAGTACTTCTGAGACTGCGGCTTCTGTAATGAGGCCCTTCGTAAAACCCCTATGGCCAAGGTAGCCCCATCGGTAGGCCTAATTGCCTAAAGTATAAGCGAGGGCTCGACCCCCGAGCTATTCCTATTTTAAAAAGGGGGCCTGAAAAATGCCCAGAAGACAGTACAAGTAGGCCCAGCAACAGAATAGAATAGAAATCCTAAAAGGGATAAATTGATCAAACTACGTACACTACTAGATAATTTTTTACTCGGGTTGAAAAGTGCATTCTATCTTTTTTTCTATTCGCTCATGATCTGGCCTGGTCGACCCAATCATGATATTAAAGGATGGGACCTTTTCTCGAACTCGAAAAAAATCCTGCCGACATCGGGCATTCTTTTTTGTACTTAGTACACTGAACACCAACCCCCAGAAAAAAGAAAACTACAAGCATCATGAAACTGGCAAAGCTTGATAACCATTTTCTCATGACGCAGCACGTTGGATCATTTTAACAATTTTGACCTTTACCACAAGCGGCTTGCCATAGAGTCTAGGGTTGTCTGCTTTGTCTATCGACTTGTCTTGATCCGCTTTCCTTCTTCCCTTTGTTAGCAGTTATGGTAGCAGTCCTTTAATCTTACATGACTGCTTTCGAAGCACGCTAGCCCTTTGCCTCACAGGTCGATCTCCCATATGGTAGGCGTTGGCCCCTCTGGCACTTTCGATGAAAGAAGTTCTCCACGAACGAGATTCAAGCCGGGGAAATGGTTGAATTTGCCAGCGGTGTAAAAGGAATAGCCTTGAATCTTGAGAATGAGAATGTAGGGATTGTTGTCTTTGGTAGTGATACTGCTATTAAAGAAGGAGATCTTGTCAAGCGCACTGGCTCTATTGTGGATGCGACTCCCGCTAGATAGCCGCCCCTTTCTCTCTTTTTAACAGCCTCGTGGACGGACGCAAGAAGGTAATTTACAGAACGGGGCAGTTTTCTTTAAAAGGTATGATTTTTATGATGAATCCTCTTAGATCTAAGTCTGGTTTAAGCTATAGCAGATTTCTATGTGTTAAGTTTGTATGTTGCGTGTGAATAGGTGTATAGTCGTAGGTCTACTCTCAGGTTTAGGAGTGTTGTTTGAAGGCTGGTTAAGGTGAGTTCTAGAACCCCTCTTTTACTCGTTTTCTATATTTTAGGGCTGATATGTATACTAAAAGGATCTTTCTTTGCCAACAGTATGTTTTCCATGATAAAGTACCACCTTTTTTTATGAACTATAAGTCGTATGAGCATAACCCTAAGTCTTGATGGTCGTCCGTTGTGAACATTTACTGTCCGCTATGGGCACTTGGGTTCCAAAGAACTGTCCGCTGCGGACACTTAAAAGGGTTAGTACTATCCGTTGTGGACCCTGGTTGTCTGTTGTGGGCACTTAGGCTTAAACAGTTTTCCGCTATGGACTTTGGTTGTCCGTTGTGGACATAAGTCATCCGCTGTGGACTTTTTAGTCGTCCGCTGAGGACTCTGGCTGTCCGCTTTTAGCACTTGTGTTAATTATTTTATACAATTTTATAAAGGATGTATAAGTGGTATTTAGTGCCGTGCTTGAGTAGTATTTAATTTTAGATGATAATATGTGGTTGTTTAAAGGTTTTAATGTTATATCCCTTATATGGGGATAATGCAATAAATGATGTATATGTTTCATGATATGTGATGATAATGATAAGAATACCCTATAAGTATTACCTATGATGAAAGTGAAACATAAAGTACGAAAGAATGACAGTGAAACCTAATGAATGTTACCCTTGGGCCCTTATGATGATGAAAATCCTTGCAAGCAAAATGAGAAGAGTAACACGATTATGTTGTTACCTCAACTGATGTGCGGCTGATATCAGTTCGAAGGATGCGCATCAGGGGTCATATCCTTGAGATTGACCATGAATGATAAGGGTTCTTTGTCGCTTTACCTTGGTACTGTAGCCAACTTAGTGTACAATGTATGGGGACTTATTTATAAGGCTCGGCGCAGTACCTGCTTAGTGCACAATGACAGGGATTTAGCACATGACATTGATCCGTTACAGTGAAAGATAAAGAAAGAAAAAAAGATAATGATTATCCTAATGAAATGTCATCAGTCAGTTTGACTGTTATGTATGATGAATGTGTAATCATTAAAGAAGTTTTAAAGATGTATATTTTTCATATTATTATAAAACTAGAATTCACTCATAAACACTAACTTTATATACATATCAGTTGGCAGGTAATGTAGTTGTTGGGGATGGCACAAGGATGGAGCTACTTGGAATCTAAAGACTGACATTCACATTATTGGCATAAATGATGTTTTTGTCTTGTAATACCACCATAATGTTTTGAATCAAATGACAACTATGTATTTCTTAGAAAAAATATTATTATTAATGCATGAAATGAATTATTTTAAGAATTTTGCTGCAACGATTTCACACATCAACATATTTTATTATGTATTGCAATATGAATGACCAACTGTGGGGTCTCCTGGGATCCGGGCGTTACAAGATATTTGTGAACTGAATGGAATCTTTATCCATGGTTGTGAGAGATATTTCATCACTTTTTATGATGACTCGAGTCGTTATTTATATGTTTATTTATTGTATACAAAAGATGAAGCTTTTGATGCATTTAAAATATATAAGGCCAAGGTTGAAACCCAACAAGGGAAACATATAAAAGTTCTTCGCTTGGACAGAGGAGGAGAATATTTTAACCAAAAATTTGATACATACTATGAAAAGAATGGCATCATATATGAAAGAAATTCACTATTTATCACACCCCATTGACCGGGTCCGGCTGTGACGACTGATATCAACGTAGTGCAACGGAAAATAACGTTACTTAAATAATTTTCACCCAATCATTCATTGCCTACATGGAATTCATGATAATATAAATACTAGTTAAATATTGTCTAAACCCAAATACATAAATTTTAAACAAATTGTCTCCCAAAGTTATTAGGGTGGTGGCTAAACTCCAATTGTCAGACTAAGTGAAATTCTATCCATGATCACTTAGTAAAATCATTCTTATTCTGAAATACACACCCAAAATACGTAAACATAATGTTGGTGAGCTCATAAATTTATAACACAACACTTAATGCAATTCATAAAATAAGATAACAATAGTAACGGTGCACAAAAGAAAGTATCACAATCAAACCTTGACCCGGGTGACCCTCCCGAGTGCTAGAACATCCCCTAACCCATACCCCTTATTGTTATGGGCTTAAGTGTGCCTTGACAAGCACATATAACCTACACTAATTTGTGACACAATGATTATTAAATCTTAATGGGAGGTTTTCCTGTCCTTAGGGCCCATTATGTGCGAGGGATTCCCCAATAGTACTATACACAAACTACGCGGCTCCCAATGGAGTTAATGATTGTGCTCACATTTGGGGAAAAGAGTAGTAACCATTGCACCATATTAATGATTTTCAAAAGTGTGTATTCCACCCTAAAATAGCTTAAGTGAAAAGGGGGTTATGAGATCACCTTAGCTTGTTTCTGAAGTAAGTGTCCGTGGTCTAGAGAGCTACCGACCGGCAAGGTTCCTAAGTTCATTTTATAGACATTAGTTTCATTTCAATTAGTTATCTAAGCTCAACCTCTCTAGTTCAGGTTTTTCTTACGCGATTAGGCGATTTATATTACATGTGTGTAATTTGGTTCCTCGACTTTGCTAAAGTGATAATTTAACCCTTATGTTTGGAATTTTGCACTTTAATTACCTACAATGGGTTTTATTGTTTTAAGTGGGTTAAGCTACTGTAGTAAGTTAGTTTCTATGCCATTTAGGTCTTTCTTAACGAGTTCAAGAGTTTGTTTCCGGTTTAGGCGTTTTATGAAGTTACATTTAGAGGTTTCTTACTTGGATTCGTTGAGTGGTCCATATGATGGTTTATATTTCAATTTTATCTCATTTGGGTATCATTTAGCTTCTGTAATGGAAATGTCATGGACATAGGGTTGGTGCTTGGGTCGTTTTATATTTAAACGTGGTTCGGGGCGCGTTTCGGGTGTGCTTTGTAATGTATTTGTATGTGATTATTCTAGCAACTTTTGCTTAAGTTGTCTCTACGCTTGTGGGTAATAATCTATTGGAAAATATTATTTTTATTAATTTAAAGGGTTTTGTTAAATTATTTATTATTTTTCTTTCTAGTGAGTCTTTAGTGTATTTAAATTAACATTAAATTTTGTATAAATTCATAAAAATTTACATAAATGATAATATTTCGTTTTTAGCTTATTTTTTTATTATTAGGCTATTAGATACTGTATTTTCAAGTCTTAAGTTGCTTTAGGTCGGTGTTAGTAATTTAACGTTCGAGGCTCGGTTTTTAACGGGTTTTTGGGTTCGGGTCAACTTTGGTCACAATTATGTCACATAATACTTTATTGTACTTAGAATAACGTTTTGGTTCTATAGATTTTATGGTTTTAGCTTAAGGACTTGTTTTTATGTATTTTTATCTTTTTAGCATGAATAACTTTTATATTTTTGTTTACCAAGCAAACAAGCTCTATAAATTATGAAATTAAATTTTTAGGCATTTATTATCTTTTTGATTCTACTGGAGTTTTGTGTATTTTTATTTTTTAATACATATTTGGTGTTTCCGTTAAGTCTATTGGTTAGTTCCGTTAAGTGTCCGTTAAGTCCCGGTTTTGAATTTCTAAGTGTTTTAGCCTGATTTTTCCCTTCCCAAATTATTTAATATCTTAAATAAATTCTAATAAACCTATTATTTCAGTAACTTAGATCCCCAACCTATTTCTTTTATTTATCTCAAAATCACAGATTATTAAATTTTTGTATAATTTATAAAATGTGAAATACGTAGGCTTAGATTGTGAAAATTTATTTTTAACTTAATATAGTCTCTAAAAAATTCCATAAATATTTAGATTAAAATTTTCAGACTTAGATATTACACATTTACATTTTTGCAAAAGCGGGTTTTCGGGTGAGCTATATTTACTAAAACCATGCTTGTGAGCAAAAGGGGTTTTGAGAAAGTTTACATGTCTTTTACTTACTTAAAAATGAAGTGTTTTAAAGTTTCACAATTTGTTGGAGGTGTCATGGGATTGGTTGTGTCACTAACGTGACGAAACGCGATATTTCAAGCGTTTTCGGGTAGTAACGGGTTACCTTTACGTGTGAGGTGGGTGAGATGAGTGCGTGGGCTTCCGAATGAGCTTGGAATGATGGAAGATGGCTTCTTAAAGTATTGTATTAGTTCAGGTCATAAGTTGAATGAAAAGGGAAGATGTGAACTTGAAGGTGTGTGTGTGTTCATGTGTTGTTACCTTAACTTGTGGATGAATGTGGTTGCTTGTGTGGGGTCGATGTTGAAAGGGTTCCAAGTGATGGTATGGAGAGTTGGAAAGGTTAAGAGAATGTGTTGTAGTAGTGAGAATGGAAGGTGAGGGTGGTGTGGTTGGGGTTTTTCAGCCTAGAAGGAGGGAGAGAAAAGAGGGAGATTGGGAGAATAATTTCTTGGATGTTGCAAGATCTTGCTTGATCTTTGTGAGATATTGGTCAAGTGTGCAAGTTATCAAGAGTTGCATGGGTAGGTTATGTGGGGATTGGGTTGCAAGATCTACCTTGATTTTTGGGCCCGAATTTTTTTTCGAAACCTTAACGGGCCACACAATGATCAAATCGGAGGCCCATGAAAAGGGCCCAACAAGATTAAACTCTGAAACTAGATACACACGCACACCATAATAGGCTTGGGCCCATCAAACTTTAAACCGGTCATTGGACCTGGGTACTAAATGGGCTTGACCCACAAAACCCTAATGGGCCATTGGGCCATGCTATGATAGTGTTCGTGAACTACCGACACTAGTGGACTTTAGGACCGATGCCCTAGCAGAATTATGTATCAATTAGACTTTAAAACGATAGGTGGTTATAGATGGACCATAATACTTAGAAATCTTAATTTAAATAATAAGGACACAAACTAAATGCAACCGAACACCGAACATTATTCAAAGAAAATATATGAACCCAATTACGTGAAATACCAAAACTAAGTATTCATCAATAACTAAAAACCTATATTTTATTAAGCCTCAACCCTAATTAAAAATATAAAAACTCTTGTAAGACATAAACTAAATATAAAATAACAATAATTATAAGATTTATAAAACTAAACAATAAACCCTCCTAATACTTGCACCCTAATAACAAAAATTTAAAAATAACATTACATCAAATAAAATATAATAAAATAGTTTGTTCCACTCACAACACACACAAATACACACACCCACGACATACATACATAGTATACATACATACATACATACATATATATATATATACACATATATATATATATACACACATATATATATACACATATATATATATATACACACATATATATATACACATATATATATACACATATATATATATACATATATATATACACATATATATATATATATATATATATATATATATATATATATATATATATATATATATATATATATATATATATATATAAGTCTCGACACACACTCAATATATATGTATATATATATGTATATATATAAATTTACGTATACCCATGCATGCATACGTATAAATATACGCACACACACACCCTTCACGGTACACACACACACCCGTTACACACACACACACACCCGTTCGACACACACACCCTACGGTACACACACACACACCATACGGTGTACACACACAAACATACAAATACATATCTCTTTTTAAAAAAAAAAAACAAAAGTGAATTTGGTCAAGTCTTGTCACCACCCAAACCTCACATACCCTACCCATGCAAGTCTTGATAACTTGCACACTTGACCAATATCTCACAAAGATCAAGCAAGATCTTGCAACACCCAAGAAATTATTCTCCCAATCTCCCTCTTCTCTCTCCCTCCTTCTCGGCTGAAACACCCCAACCACACCACCCTCACATTCCATTCTCACTACTACAACATAGTCTCTTAACCACTTCAACTCTCCATACCATTTTCAATTTGAAACAACCTCACCATCTTATCATTCTTAGACTTCAAGGACTCTCAAGAACACACAAGTTCCAGCACTTGGACCCCTTTCAACATCGAACCCACACAAGCAACCATATTCATCCACAAGTTAAGGTAATAACACATTAACACACACTAGACATGGGCAAAAAACACCGGTTCTAGAACCAGTTTGCCCAAAAAAACCGGAACCAATTTCAAAGAAATACCGGTTTGGCCCAAACAGGTCCCGAACCGACCTGAACTGCCGGTTTGGTAACCCCACCCTCAAAACCGGTTTATAAACTGGTTTAAAAAGTTAAAAACCGGTTAAACCGGGTTGTTAAAAAAAACCGGTTTCAAGCCGGTCCGAATTGGTTCGACAGGTTCGAGTTTTCGGTGAGCCAAACTGGTTTGTAACCCAAACTGGTTAAAAAAAAATCGGTTTGACCCCCTCACAAAAAAACCGGTTCGGTTTTGAACCTTAACCAGTTTGGGTAAAAATAGCCGGTTTGTACACCTCTAACACACACACCTTCAAGTTCACATCTTCCCTTTTCATTCAACTTATGACCTGAACTAATAAAATACTTTGGGCAGCCATCTTCCATCATTCCAAGTTCATTTGGCAGCCCACACACTCATCTCACCCACCTCACACGTAAATGTAACCCATTACTACCCGAAAACGCGTGAAATATCGCGTTTCGTCACGTTGGTGACACAACCAACCCAATGACGCCTACAACAACTTGTGAAACTTTAAAACACTTCATTTTTCAGTAATTAAAAGATACGCAAGCTTTCTCAAAACCCCTTTTGCTCACAAACATGGTTTTAGTAAATTTAACTCACCCGAAAACCCTGTTTTCGCAAAAATGTAAAAGTGTAATATCTAAGTCCGAAAATTTTAATCTAAATATTTTTGAAAGTTTTTAGAGACTATCTTAAGTTAAAAATAAATTTTCACAATCTAAGCCTACGTATTTCACATTTTATAAATTATACAAAAACTTAATAATATGTGATTTTGAGATAAATAAAATAAATAGGTTGGGGATCTAAGTTACTGAAATTATGGGGTTATTTTAAAGTTATTTAAGATATAAAAATATTTAGGAAGGGAAAAATCAGGCTAAAACACTTAGAAATTCAAAACTAGGACTTAACGGACACTTAACAGAACTAACCGGTAGAAAGCACCAAATATGCATAAAAAACCAAATATACAAAATCTAGTAGACACACAAAGATAAAAAATACCTAAAAATTTAATTTCATAATTTATAGAGCTTGTTTGCTTGGTAAACAAAAATATAAAAGTTATTCATGCTAAAAAGATAAAAATACATAAAAACAAGTCCTTAAGCTAAAACCATGAAATCCCTAGAACCAAAACATTATTCTAAGTACAATAAAGTATTATGTGACCTAATTGTGACCAAATTTGACACAAACCCAAAACCCCGTTAAAACCGAGCCTCAAACGTTAAATTACTAACACCGACTTAAAGCAACTTAAGACTTGAAAATACAGTAGCTAATAGCCTAATAATAAAAAAATAAGCTAAAAATGAAATATTATCATTTATGGAAATTTCTATGAATTTATACAAAATTTAACGTTAATTTAAATACACTAAAGACTAACTTGAAAGAAAAATAATAAATAAATTTACAAAAACCTTTAAATTAGTAAAACTAATATTTTCCAGTATATTATGACCCATAAGTATAGAGAAAACTTAAGGAAATGTCACTAGAATAAACAAACATACATATACATTACAAAGCACACGCAAAACTCTACCTGAACCACGTTTAAATATAAAACGACCCAAGCACCAACCCTATTGCAACAACATTTACATTCCAGAAGCTAAATTATACCCAAATGAGATAAAACTGAAATATAAACCATCATATGGACCACTCAACGAATCCAAGTAAGAAACCTCTAAATGTAACTTCATAAAACGCCTAAACCGAAAACTGAACTCGTTAAAAAAGACCTAAATGGCATAAAAAGTAACTTACTATAGTAGCTTAACCCACTTAAAACAATAAAACCCATTATAAGTAATTAAAGTGAAAAATTCCAAACATAAGGGTTAAAATTGTCAATTTAGCAAAGTCGAGGAACCAAATTACACACATGTAATATAAATCGCCTAACCGCGTAAGAAAAACCTGAACTAGAGGGGTTGGGCTTAGATAACTGATTGAAATGAAACTAATGTCTATAAAATGAACTTAGGAACCTTGCAGGTCGGTAGCTCTCTAGACCACGAACACTTACTTCAGAAACAAGCTAAGGTGAGTCTCATAACCCCTTTTTACTTAAGCTATTTTAGGGTGGAATACACAATATTGATAATCATTAATATGGTGCAATGCTTACTGCTCTTGAACCCGAATGTGAGCATAATCATTAACTCCGTTGGGAGCCGCGTAGTTTGTGTATAGTACTATTTGGGGAATCCCCCGCACACAATGGGCCCTAAGGATAGGGAAACCCCCCTTAATGAGATTTAATAATCATTGTGTTACAAATTAGTGCAGGTTATATGTACTTAACAGGGCACACTTAAGCCCATAACAATAAAGGGTATGGGTTAGGGGATGTTCTAGCACTTGGGAGGGTCACCCACGTCCAGGTTTGATTGTGATACTTTCTTTTGTGCACCATTACTATTGTTATCTTATTTTATGAATTGCGTTAAGTCTTATGTTATAAACTTATGAGCTCACCAACATTATGTTTTGGGTGTGTATTTCAGGAAAAGAATGATTTTACTAAGCGATCATGGATAGGAGTTGACTTAGTCTGACAATTAGAGTTTAGCCACCACCCTATCCTTTGTTAACTTTAGGAGACAATTTGTTTAAAACTTATGTATTTGGGTTTAGACAATATTTAACTAGTATTTGTATTATCATGAATGCCATGTAGGCAATAAATGATTAGGTGAAATTTTTTTAAGTAACATTATTTTTCACTGCATTGTGTTGATATCAGTCGTCATAGCTGGACCCAGTCAACGGGGTGTGACAGATTGGTATCAGAGCCAATGGTTACAACGAATTAGGTTATTACCATAAGATACCTAGGATTTAATCGCAGATTAGGACCTAGGAAAAACTAAGAAGTAGACCCCCCTAAGCTATGACCTGAGGGAAATTTCTAACATTGCATGCATTCTTTAAATTTTGTATAATTTCTAGTTTTAATTTTTGGTTTTGATTATAATATTCACGTTGAAATTTACCTTGTTTGTTCACTAGATGGCAGGAAATCAGAACAATGGAATGACTATTTATATCAGTGACTCACCCGATGTCCCACCTCCACATTACTACCAGACCACCATCCCACCACCCATATTTGTACCAGATGTGGGTGCGGGACCCTCGAGACGCCCCTAATCTCATGAGATTGGGGAGTATGCTTCTCTTGGGCCAGAGTATGGGGACCCTAATTGGTACTCAGAGGCCCCCTACGAGTACATAATACCCGATCCCGACTGGGAAATAGAGGAGTCCGACCCTTTGGATGACACGTCCGGATCATCGGCGACCGTCCAAGTCAGTTTCTTATGACCTGATGGGGATGAGGACGTGGCACCTCTTATGAGGTAAACTGCACGAATGTCCATCCGACCTGTCCCCACATTCCAGCAGGAATGGGGTAACTTGGTTACGGGACTGACCGGGGCACCGCCACAACCGGTCGTACCATCGTTGCCACCACCACAGTCAGCCTTAGTATATCTGACTGGACCCTATGGGCATGACGCAGTAGCACGTCATAGTTTCTATTTGGCTCCGTCAATTTACTATACCGACCCCTATGCTCAGTCGGCGCGCTATTCCAGTGCGTCTCACCAGATGTTTGCAGACCCGCCCCTGTACCACTCGGGGCCATTGACTGGAGACTCCGCCATAGAGGAAGTATGGCATCGACACCAACACTACGACACCTTGAAGGAAGAGAGAGATGAGGCAGTGTCCCTAGTAGCAAGGATGAGGAGGAAGCTCTTCAGGGCCACACATAAGCGTGTGCTCGACCCATGGTCCCGTTAACGCCGCCACCGCCTTTATTGATATGTCTTTATTTATTTTACTATGTAATGTTTAAATTTTGAATGAACTATGTATTCTGTAGGACATGGGTGAATGTTCACTCATGTCACACTCAATTGTATTTTGGACTTATTTGAAACTTTGTATTCATAGAGGGTTTTGCTATGGTTAAGACTATTTGTGGTTGTTTGACATGATGTTCCTTAATTTGCATGATTAGTTATGATGCTATGATAACTTTATATATAAAATCCTTGAGTTTAAAACTATATAAAATGTTTATTTTAGCCATGCCAAGGGGAAGAGGATGAGGACGTGCTCCAAATGCTAGGGGTGGTGTCACCACCCGACCGGGAGCTCGTACTAACCGAAAAGATGAAACCACCACAGAAAACACCAACAACATTCACCACACCAATGAGAACCCCAACACCAACCACAACACCGACCAAGAAGCTAGACTGCAACAACTAATTGCCGAAGCCATTACTAACGCCCTTCCCGTCATCATTGTCCATGTCAACGTCGAGCGTAACCATAAGACACCTCATGTGGGAGAGGAGAGTGAAGATGGAAACAATGACACTCATGGAAACAACAATGAAGAGGAACGAGAAGAAGCGCGTGTGCAAACTGGTTGTAACTACAAGGCGTTTATGGCATGTAAACCGAGAGACTATTATGGGAATGAAGGTGCGATAGGAACTATTAGATGGTTAGAGGAGACGGAGGCAGTATGGGATATAAGTGACTGTGCAGAGATGAACAAGGTGAGGTTTGCCACACACTCTCTCAAGAATGGAGCCTTAAACTGGTGGAACACCCTGTTGCAAACCCGAGGGAGGAACGCAGTGAACCGAATGAGATGGGAAGAGTTCAAGAGCTTGATGGTGGAATGTTATTGTTCGATCAATGAGATTGAAAAGATGGAGGCTGAGTTCTTAAGTTTGGAGATGAAGGGCATGACACACTTGGAATACACCAAACGATTTACTGAACTGTCTTTACTGGTACAGCACTTGGTGACCCCTGAATCCAAGAAGATCGATAGATATGTGTGGGGTTTAACCCCAAAGATTAGAGGCATGGTGAAGGCAGCCAAGCCAAGAACCTTCAAGGAAACAGTGGAGATTTCAGCGACTTTGAACAACAAAGTGGTAAGATGTGAGGGAGTGAAAGGAGTGGAGAATGCCGGAGTTAAGCGAAAATAGGAGAACTTACGATCTATGAGTGGAAGTTCAAGTGAGAAGAGTGTGGTTAACAGACAGCAAGGAGAAAAGAAACCCTACTTAGGGAAACAACCATTTTTTGGAAAGTGTGGACTCCATCACATACGGCAATGTAGGGTAAGGACGACAGTTAAACCGCAAGTAAAGGAGGGCAAGACCACTGTGCGCTACAAATGCAATAAACCAGGCCATTTTGCAAAGGAATGTAAGTCTGCAACTACAAGACCTGTGAGATGCCATGAGTGTGGCGAAATCAAGCACATCCACCCTGATTGCCCCAAACTGAAAGCTAAGAAACCAGTGGTAGGACGCCCCAAGGGGAGAAAATTTATGATGAATGCAGAGGTTGCTAGGGAGGAGCCCGAAGTCATAACTGGTACGTTCCTAGTAAACAACCATTATGCTTATTTACTTTTTGACACTGGGGCCAATAGAAGCTTTGTTTCTATGAACTTTAGACCAAGAATTAAACTAGACTCCTCTAGGCTAGCCGACACATACACCATAGAATTAGCAAATGGAACGCTAGTCAAAGCTGATGATACAATCGTTGGGGGCACGATAGATTTGGATGAGCATAAATTCCCTATAGACTTAATACCAGTAGAACTAGGAGGATTTGACATATTGATAGGTATGGATTGGCTGGATAAGAATAGGGCTGAAATTATATGTGACAAGAAATTATTAAGGATTCCCCTACCTAAAGGAGAAACCCTCGTGATATATGGTGAGAGGCCAAGGCAAGGCATGAGCATCATTTCATGTATAAAGACTAGCAGGTGCCTGCGAAAAGGATGCATTGCATACTTAGCCTATGTAGTGACTATCGAAGAGGAGAAACAACGTGAGGACGTCCCCATAGTATCAGAATTCGCAGACGTATTTCCCGATGAACTACCAGGATTCCCTCCACATAGGCATGTTAAGTTTCACATCGATCTAATACCGGGAGCTGCACCAGTAGCTAAATCACCTTATAGGCTAGCCCCTTCGGAGATGCAAGAGTTGATAGTGCAACTACAAGAACTTATGGACAAAAGGTTCATTAGGCCGAGTTTCTCGCCATAGGGAGCTTCGGTCCTATTTGTCAAAAATAAAGATGGAACCCTAAGAATGTGCGTTGATTATCGAGAGTTAAACAAAGTTACAATCAAAAACCGATACCCACTTTCGAGGATTGATAACCTGTTTGATCAAACCTAAGGGTCACGATACTACTTCAAGATAGACCTGAGGTCGAGGTATCACCAGTTACGAATCAATGAGGAAGATGTACCAAAAACCTTATTTAGAACTAGGTACGGGCACTACGAGTTCCTAGTGATACCCTTCGATTTAACTAACGCACCTGCAGTATTCATGGATCTCATGAATAGAGTGTGTAAACCATAACTAGACAAATTCATGAATGTTTTTATAGACGATATACTGATATACTACAAGATCGAGGCAGAGCACACACAACATCTGAGGTTGATTTTAGAGTTACTTCGAACTGAGCGGTTATACGCCAAGTTTTCAAAGTACGAGTTCTGGATGCGAGAAGTACAGTTTTTGAGCCACATAGTAAGCGAAAAAGGAACTCAAGTCGACCCCGTAAAGATTGAGGCAATTAAGAAGTAGGAACCACCCAAGACCCCTACCAAGGTGCGACAGTTTTTAGGGTTGGCCAGTTACTAACGAAGATTTATAGATAACTTCTCAAAAATGGCCAAACCATTGACATACCTGACCCAGAAAAACACTAAGTCCAAATGGGAAACAAAATAATAGGAACTTTGGAAACCCTGAAGCAAAAGCTATGTAATGCACCAATCCTGTCCCTACTCTGGGGAACATACAATTTCACAATGTATTGTGATGCCTCACACCAAGGACTCGGTTGTGTCCTGATGTAAAGGGTTAAAGTGATAGCGTAAGTGACAATTAAAGGTGCACGAACAAAATTACACCATGCACCACTTGGAGTTAGGAGCCGTAGTGTTTGCACTTAAAATCTAGAGGCATTACCTATCGGCTACAAAGTGCGTGATCTTCACCGATCATAAAATCGTACAAAACATCCTTAATCAGAAGATGTTAAACATGCGACAAAGAAGATGGGTGGAATTTCTTAACGACTATGATTGTGAAATCCGATACTACTCCGGCAAAGCGAACGTGGTAGCCGACACTTTAAGCAGGAAGGAGAAGGCCAAACTGCTTAGGGTTCATGCCTTGCAAATGAAGGCACGAATCGATCTGAGGGACCAGATACGACGAACACAAAAGGAGGCCCTGAGTAAAGAAAACTAAGAGAAAGAGGGATTAAAAGGAATGGAGAAACAACTAGACACCCAAGATGACGGGATAATAAGGATGAATGGTAGGGCATGGATCGCGATGCTAGGTGGGCTAAGAGACACTATTTTAGATGAAGCCCACACATCAAAGTATTCCATTCACCTTAGGAGTGACAAGATGTATAAGGATTTAAAGATAAGTTACTGGTGGCAGGGTATGAAAAGAGAAATAGCCACCTATGTGGGAAAGTGCTTAACTTATGCCAAGGTAAAATAAAAATAACAAAAGCCATCCGGATTGCTCCAACAGCCAGAGATACCGAAATGGAAATGAGAGAGTATTACCATGGATTTTGTCATGAAGCTTCCTCGAACCCTGAGAGGGCACGACGCTATATGGGTAATAGTGGACCGACTAACCAAGTCGGCACACTTCTTGGCAATAAGGGAAGACTACAAAATAGAAAAGCTAGCTAAGATATATGTCGATAAAGTTATGTCTCGACATGGAGTACCCTTGTCAATTATCTCAGATCATGATAGTCGATTCACCTCCTGATTCTGGCAATCATTTAAGTAGGCTTTGGGAAGACTCATAGACTTAAGCACCGCCTACCACCCTCAGACCGACGGTCAGAGCAAAAGGACGATTCAAACTCTTGAAGACATGTTGAGGGCTTGTGTGATCGACTTTGGTGGAAATTGGGACACCCACTTGCCACTAGCTGAATTTTACTATAATAACAACTACCACGCAAGCATAGGAGCCGCACCCTTTGAGGCACTTTATGGACGTAAGTGTCAGTCCCCGGTTTGTTAGGCGAAAGTGGGAGAAAGCCAGATAACCGATCTAGAAATCATGAAAGAAACAACCGACAAGATCCATCGGATACGAGAACCTCTAGCTGCAGCTAGAGGTCGACAGAAGAGCTATGCCGATAACCGACGTAAACCCCAAGAATTTCAAGTAGGAGACTGGGTGATGCTGAAGGTGTTCCCATGGAAAGGGTTAATCAGATTTGGAAAGCAAGGGAAATTGAGCCCAAGGTACATTGGACCCTTCAAAATTCTTGAGAGAATCAGACCCGTTGCATATAGGTTAGAACTGCCGGAAGAATTAGGAGGAATATATGACACGTTCCATGTTTCAAATCTCAAAAAGTGTCTATCCGATGAAAACCTGATAGTGCCATACACGAAAGTGCAAGTTAATGACAAACTCCAATTTGTTGAAGAGCCACTCGAAATATTGGGGCGACAGGAAAAGAAACTTAGACTTGGTAAGATTCCGATTGTGAAGGTAAAATGGAACTCAAGGTCAAATGGAACTCATGACGAGGTCCTGAGTTCACCTAGGAACTAGAAAACAAAATCAAAAAGAAATACCCGTACCTATTCGAGCCCAAAACCCCTAACAATGGAATTCAAGAGAAAGTGGGTAAAACCTCTAACACGGCATCGCAATAGACTGACTTTATATATATATATATATATATATATATATATATATATATATATATATTTCTAATAATTATATATTACACTCTACGAGTTTTGATAACTAACTAACCTCATTGCATGATTATACTAAGAGCATGACTTCGATAGATTAGCCTTAAATAAATTTCGAGGATGAAATTTCTGTAAGTAGGGGAGGATGTGACAACCCTGATTTTTAGGCCCGAAATTTTTTTTTCGAAACCTTAACGGGCCACACAATGATCATATCAGAGGCCCATGAAATGAGCCTAATAAGATTAAACTCCAAAAGGTAGATACACACACATCATAATGGGCTTGGACCCATCAAACTTTAAAGCGGTCATTGGACCACGATATTAAATGGGCTTGACTCACAAAACCCAAATGGGCCATTCGGCCATGCTATGATAGTGTTCGTGAACTACCGACACTAGTGGGCTTTATGCCCGATGCCCTAGCGGAATTATGTATCAATTAGACTTTAAAACGATAGGCGGTTATAGTTGGACTTTAATACTTAGCAATCTAAATTTAAATAATAAGGACACAAAATAAATGCAACCGAACACCGAACATTATTCAAAGAAAATATATGAACCGAATTACATGAAATACCAAAACTAGTATTCATCAATAACTAAAAACCTATATTTTATTAAGCCTCAACCGTAATTAAAAATATAAACACTCTTGCAAGACATAAACTAAATATAGAATAATAATTATTATAACATTTATAAAACTAAACAATAAACCCACCTAATACTTGACCCTAATAACAAAAAAATTAAAATAACATTACATCAAATAAAATGTAATAAAATGGTTTGTTCCACTCGCAACACACACACATACACACACCCACGACATACATACATACTATACATATATATATATATATACGTCTCGACACACACTCAATATATATATATATATATATATTTATGTATACCCATGCATGCATACGTATAAATATACGCACACACCCGTTATACACACACACACACCCGTTACACACACACACACATCCATTCGACACACACACACACACACACACTACGGTACACACACCCACACCATACGGTGTACACACATACATACAAATACATATCTCTTTTTAAAAAAACAAAAAAAGAATTTGGTCAAATCTTGTCACCACCCAAACCACCTAATCCCCATATAACCTACCCATGCAAGTCTTGATAACTTGCACACTTGACCAATATCTCACAAAGATCAAGCAAGATCTTACAACACCTAAGAAATTGTTCTCCCAATCTCCCTCTTCTCTCTCCTTCCTTCTCGGCTGAAACACCCTAACCACACCACCATCACCTTCCATTCTCACTACTACAACACATTCTCTTAACCTCTCCAACTCTCCATGCCATCTTCACTTTGAAACAACCTCACCATCTTATCATTCTAAAACTTCAAGGACTCTCAAGAACACAAAAATTCCAGCCCTTTGAACCCTTTCAACATCGACCCCACACAAGCAACCACATTCATCCACAAGTTAAGGTAATAACACATGAACACACACTAGACATGGGCAAAAACATCGGTTCTAGAACAAGTTAAGGTAACAACACATAAACGAAATAGGTTGGGGATCTAAGTTACTGAAACTATGAGGTTATTTAGTAGTTATTTAAAAAAAAATATTTGAGAAGGGGTAAATCAGGCTAAAACACTTAGAAATTCAAAACCGGGACTTAACGGACACTTAGCAGACTAACCGGTAGACTTAACGGAAACACCAAATATGCATAAAATCTAAATATACAAAATTCCAGTAAACTGAAAAAGATAATAAATGCCTAAACATAAAATTTTAATTTATAGAGCTTGTTTGCTTGGTAAACAAAAATATAAAATTTATTCAGGCTAAAAAGATAAAAATACATAAAAACAAGTTCTTAAGATAAAACCATGAAATCTTCAGAACCAAAAAGTTATTCTAAGTATAATAAAGTATTATGTGACCTAAGTGTGACCAAAGTTGACCTGAACCAAAAAACCCGTAAAAAACCAAGCCTCGAACGTAAAAATGCTAAAACCGACCTAAAGCAACTTAAGACATGAAACTACAGTATATAAGGGCCTAGTAATTATAAAAATAAGCTAAAAGCGAAATATTATCATTTATGAAATTTTTTATGAATTTATACAAAATTTAACGTTAATTTAAATACACTAAAGACTCACTTGAAAGAAAAATAATAAATAAATTTACAAAACCTTTAAATTAGTAAAGCTAATATTTTTCAATATATTATGACCCACAAGCATAGAGACAATTTAAGAAAAAGTTACTAGAATAATCAAACATACAAATACATTACAAAGCACACCCGAAACGTGACCCGAACCACGTTTAAATATAAAACGACCCAAGCACCAACCCTATGGCCACAACATTTACATTCTAGAAGCAAAATGATAGCCAAATGAGATAAAATTGAAATACAAACCATCATATGAACCACTCAACTAATCCAAGTAAGAAACCACTAAATGTAACTTCATAAAACGCCTAAACCTAAAAACAAACACTTGAACTCGTTAAGAAAGACCTAAATGGCACGATAACTAGCTTACTATAGTATATTAACCCACTTAAAATAATAAAACCCATTATAATTAATTAAAAGGAAAAATTCCAAACATAAGGGTTAAAATTGTCAATTTAGCAAATTCAAGGAACCAAATTACACACATGTAATTTAATCGCCTAATCATGTAAGAACAACCTGAACTAGAGGGTTTGGATTTAGATAACTGATTAAAATGAAACTAATGTCTATAAAATGAACTTAGGAACCTTGCCGGTCGGTAGCTCTCAAGACCACGAACACTTACTTAAGAAATAAGCTAAGGTGAGTCTCATAACCCCCTTTTTACTTAAGCTATTTTGGGTGGAATACACACTCCTGAAAATCATTAGTATGGTGCAATGGTTACTGCTCTTGTTGTGACATCCGGTAATTTTCCGTTACCAAATTCCGTTATTTCCGTTAGGTCTTGCATACACGTGTCGTGAGTACACACTAGTTGTCGTTGAACGTTGGTGACTTAATAATAATTAAAATGATTATCAAATAATAACTTGATTAATAATGTTGATTATTAGTTTGTGATTATGTGATTCATGAAATTAAATATTATTTGTGGGTTTTGCCTTGTAACGTGTCAACATGTTATATTTGGTTCATGCGTTTTGTTGTTAAATTGAAATATATGTAATTGTTACTAGTTGGTAATAATCCTTATGTTATGAGGTTAGAAACTAATTAAAATGGGTTAAAAGCCTAGTTTTTATAAAGTATTAACACGAGGGTTTAATTTGTAAATTGTAATTAATCAAAATAATAAAAAAAGGAAACAAACCCTAGTCCCCACTCCCCTTTTGCGGCCGCGACTTCCAACACACACACATACACATCGATTTTTGATCAAGAACAACAAGCAAGCATCTATTTTGATTGAGTTTCAAGCATTACAAGTGATTAGCAAGTGTTAATCATCATCTTTGCACACTTGAAGGTTAGATTTTTATTGAATTTTCATGGTTTTTGATTATGATAGAACCCTAGATTGATTTTCATAGAAAAAGTTGAAATTGATGATTGTTTGATGATGATATAATGTTAGTTATATTATATGAATGTTAATCTATGTAGATTATGCAAGAAATCCATAATTTTGTTATCTAGTTCATACATTACCAAAAGTGGAAACTTTTCTTTATGAGAATTTTTGTTTTGATGAATTGTTGATGTTAGATGGATGATTATGATTGATATGAACTAGATAGGGTATGTTATTAATGAATTTGGGTTGAAATTGAGGAAAGGATAGATTTTGGGATGTCACTTTTGTTGGACTCAACAAGTGCATTAAGAATTAATGCATAAAAGTATGATGCTTGCCATATCAGACATATAACAAACATAATATGTTCTAACATCCAAAACAATCATTTAATAACACATTAGCATCATTAACATTCATTACAAACACTAATATCTATTAAAGATTTCTTTTGCAGATTTAAGATAATTAAATTTTTTGCTAAGTACCCGCAGCGGATGAGAAGAATCCACAGCGGATGAAGAATCATTAGCAGCGGATGAAGAATCATTGTCTAAGTGTGTGAAGTGGATGAAAAAGATCCCACAGTGGATGACATGCTGACAGCGGATAACATTATACAGCGGATGTTCATCCACAGCGGATGAACATTCCACAGCGGATGAAAATCCCACAGCAGATAACATACAACCATGCATAACGGATGACAAGATATTCTCCACAGCGGATGAGCAAACATCCATAGTGGATGACTGATCTCAATAGCGGATGACATATAGAGTTAAGATAATTTTATGTAATTTTTATTTGCATAAGGGTAGTTTAGTAATTGTATATAGCTATGTGTATAGCCTATAAATAGCATGCTACCCTAATCCTTTGTAAGCTTTTGAACGAAATCAATACAAACAAGCAGTTAATTTTCATTGTGTTCTTGCACACACACCATACACACACAAACACACACATACACTGATTTCATACTCTATCATTATGGGTTTCCGCACCATAATGTTAGTGTGTTGAAGGTGAGAGATATTGAAAAAATCCTTGGGGGAATCAACCTTTTAATCATGTTCATCATGAGTTTAAGCTGATTTCATCAGGTGGTATCAGAGCCTTGGCTCAATCATTCATTGATTTCGATCCTCTCACTCAACAACCTTGATTTCAGTGGTTTATTAGCTTCAAAATAGACATTCACAAGCTGAAACATCATTAAACTCATCTTCTTCTACTCATAAACATTCATTAAATGCAAACAAACATGATTTTAGAATCATTTTGTGCATTTTGAAGAAGTGTTGTTGCTTTTCAGCTTGAACATCACACATAACACAAGTTTTTTGTGGTTTTTGTGATAAAACAATACATGGGTATTGTTAATCATTTGTTAAACAACATTCTACAGAAGGTTTTCAACTGCAAATCTTCATCAAAACCTTTAAAACCCTATCGGATTTAAGGGGGTTTTGCAAACATTTCAAGTGTTTATTCACTGTTTTATTGGTTTTCAATCGAAACCAATCATTTCTTGAACAATCTAAACCGGTTATTTTGTTCATAATCATCACAAACTAGTGACAATCTCACTAGGAACACATTTGTGTTTTTAAATTTAACAATCTGTTTTGTTGAATATTTAAACAGTTGTTTTTTCGAACAAACCCTAGAAAAACCTTAGTTTTTGATCAGAAAAACTCATACACAATTCACGGGATTTGTGTTTGTAGATTTGAAGAACCGAAGAAGAACAATTTTCTTCTTTTAAAAGTTCTCAAAAACCAACTTTTTGATCCAAAACGTTTTCCGCAAAAGACAAACTTAGTGTTTTTAGGGTTTTGACCGAAAGATTTGACCATTCATTAAATCAGAAAAAGGACAAATATCCATTTTCACACAATCTTTCTTGTCAACCGTGACATAGAAAGAATCAAATCATAGGATATTAAATTAATATTAATTAATTTCTTTATTTGGTAAACAATTAAAAACAAATAGTTTATCAAATTAACAAACAAATCCTAAAGACAATTAGGATTAATTAAATTTTAGCACCGGACTAAATTTAAACAACAAATTTAACTTGAAAATTATTAAGTTAAAAAATTAAACAAACATGGCTGATGAAATGATGAGTTCTAACAGTGGATTAAAACCCCCTGAATTGAAGAACAATCAGATTTCAAGCAATGGAAAATTATGTTTAGAAACTAGATTACATATCAAGATCCAGATCTATGGACATCCATCACAGAAGGTCCTAACATCCCACTAATATTAGGACCTGACTACAACATCCAAAAGCCAGTTAGTCTGAAGAGTGTAGCTGGTGATGACCTGAAACAGGTCAAAACAGACATGAAGGCTTACAGCATTCTTGCAATGACTTTGCCTTTTGAAATTTTAACTCGTGTTGGAAATTTCAAAACAGCACATGAGCTGTGGAAAGTTCTTCACACCATGTGTGAAGGTAGTGAGGAGATACGGGAAATCAAGAAGGAAAAACTGAGGACCCAATATGAGACCTTCCACCACATCCATGGAGAGTCCATCCCTCAACAGTTACATAGATAAGTCCAACTTGTCAATGAAATGATAGTGTATGGACTTAAATATGACACTGTTGAAATCAACAAGAAAATGTTGCACACATTGCCTGAGAGTTGGACTCAGTCAGTGTCACTCATGAAAGCAACATTGGACTTAGAGGTCCTATCCCTTGACTCACTAGTAGCCAAGGTTGAAGCATTAGAAATAGATGAAAATCCAGGAATAATAACCAGATCAGACATGTAGAGGCTTATAAGTTCAAAGAAACCCAACACACAGACAGTGCTTTCCTCACAAGCACTGGCGAAGATGAAGAAGTAGAATTCTTGGATTCTCATGACACATCATTCTTTTCAGCACCAGAATCATTCAGCAACAAACACAAGTCTAAAAAGACTGGTGTTCATGCTTCTCATGAAGCCACACCCCAAAGCAAGCATCACCCTCATAACTCCAACTCAAACTAACATCCAAAACCTCAAACATCAAACATACACAGACTTGAAAAATCAATGGATGCTCTTACTATCATTCTACAAAGTGAAGAGCAAAAGGCAGCATATGCAGCCTTTTCCACCAGTTTTGAAGCATTCTTAGGAGCAAGTCTGACTCCATCTCAAATCATTCAATAGGATTTGGATGAGCTTCCATCTGATATGGTAGAAGAGATGGATCTGCAATGGTCTATGGCCATGATAGCATACAGGTCTAAAAGATTTCTAAAAAGAAATTGGGGATTCAACATGGACAAAAAGACAAGAATTGGTTTTGATAAAACCAAAGTTAGGTGCTACAACTGTCAGCTTTATGGGCATTTTTCAAGAGAATGTCAACAGCCCATAGTTGATAGAAATACACATCAGGCACAACCCTCTAGTGGAATTCATTCAAACAGATAAGTGCCTCCACCAATTAGCAATCCAAATGCACCAACACAACCTCAAATCACATAATTCAGTCCAACTCAACATCCAACATCTTCTGCTATGATCATCAAAAAGGATGGAGAATGTGACTGGAGCCTTTATGAGGCTGAAATTCCATCACCTTCAGATCATGCCCTTATGGCTGATATTAAAGACAAACTAACAAACATCCCGAAAGAGGTAAGAGAAAACCTCTGTAGTCAAGCATGCATTGATGAGGTAAACCGGTATAGAGAGCATGCTGATAAACTGTCAAAGAAAGTCATAGAAACAAACATTTTAAATGAAAGTTTAAAATCTGAACAGAAACAATATGCAACTAAAATACTTTCATTACAAACAGATTTAGACAAATTAATGTCTGAAAAACTGACTTTGGCAGCTCAGGTTGAGCAACTCTCTATCTCATTAATGGGTCAAAATCATTACAAGCTGAAACTGAAGTGAAACTTCAGAAGTTTCAGGTTAGTAACAAGAAGTTCGAAGAACTTCTTGCACAACAAAGGGCCTTTAAGGACCCGTCAGGTTTAGGATATAATAAGGTAAGTCCACCTTAAAATGATAATTATATTCCTTTACCTAACTCCATGACCAACAAACAGGATGAATCATATGATTCTCATGAAAAGACTGATGACTCCAAACAACCATCATCATCATCAAAATCACCTTTAAAATCAAAATCACCCTTGATAAAGTTTGTTAAAAGTTCAACACCGCCACCAATCAAATCAACTGACTTTTATCAAGGAGAAAATAATGAATTTGATAATCAAACAACAGATGATGATGAGGACGATTTATTAGATGATGAGTCTGATCAGCCAATTACTGAAACTCAAAAGGTTTCTAGTGTGGCTGATACATCAAACAAACAATCAAAACAGATTCAAGGATTTGATATCTGTTCCGGTGGAAGGAAAGCTGTAACTTCCATTGCCTCTCCCAAACAGGTAAATAAAGGAAAAGGGAAAGCAACAATTCAACCAAAACAACAATCAGTAACTTTTGAAATTCTATTAAAATCTAATTTGAAATAAAAGGTTTTCAGCAAACAAACAAAATCAAAGTTGCCATACTGTGAGTGGTGTGATCAATTCACACACACCACTGAAAAATATAAATATGGTAAGTACTGCAAGTACTGTAAGATGAATAATCACAGTACAGAATCATGTCATTTTCACAATTACTGCTCTATTTGTGAAATTTGTGAAAGAAACAATCACAGCACTGCAAATTGTTTCTTTAATAAGAAGAACAATAGCTCAGATTGAGAAAACCACTAAAAAACAATCAGCTGTTCAAAATAAGAGTAGAATAGGAGTTCCTAAACAAACTCCTCATCAAAAAATTGTTTTAGATAATGATAAAACTTTTTATGACAATTTTCAACACACATCAAGGAGACATAAGTCTCAGAACAGACAAAACACTGACACTAGCTCATAAAAAAGAAGAGCACAAAGCACTTCTCCCAATAGAGCTAAAACAAACCAAAGGAAATCTAGTGTTTCTAGAGTTCCAAAACCAGCAGACAATGCTGTTTTGGAAGAAATTTGCTTTGTTGGAAAAGATGGAAAACCCAAGACCATCTTGGCTTGGGTTGCTCCAACTAACTGATTTCTTCTGTTTTACAAGGACATCTTAGAAGGCTTGACAACATCTAGTATGTTGACAGTGGATGCTCCCGTCATATGACCGGCAATTGTTCCCTCCTTCGGGATTTTAAGAACTAACATAAAGGCAATGTAGCCTTTGGAGGAGATAAAACAGGTGGGAAGATAACTGGCGAAGGAACAGTAACAAATGGGTTGATTAGCTTTAATAATGTCAACTACTGCTCCAATCTTCAATTCAATCTTCTGAGCGTATCCTAAATCTGTGAAAAGGGATATGCCACCTTATTCGACTCCCACAACTGCTACATCCTTAAGACGGGTTTTCAGATTCCAGAAGAACATATCCTTTTGAAAACTCCTCGTCTAAACAACACATACATTGTTGATATGAATAATGTTTCAGCTCAACCCCTGAAACTTGTTTATTATCAAAAGCTACAGATGACGTCTCACAATTGAGGCATAGACGATTAGGTTATTCTAATTTTAACAGAATGAACAAACTTGTTAAAAATGATCTAGTCATAGGTCTACCACAAAAGGAATTTTTCTATACAGACCATTGCACAGCATGTCTGAAAGGCAAACAACATAGAGTTTCACATAAATCAAAATGATAAACTCTAATAACATACAACTCAAATTGCTTCATATGGACCTTTTTGGCCCAACTAACATCCTAAGTATAGGAAAGAAGCAATATTTTCTTGTCATAGTATATGATTATTCCAGATTCACATGGGTTTTCTTTCTACTACACAAGACAGAAACAGCACAAATCATTACATCCTTTATCACAAAGATTGAGAATCAACTTGACCTTAAAGTTAAATCTTTAAGAAGTGATAACGGCACTGAATTTAAAAATGACTATATTTCTTCTTTTTGTGCAGAAAAAGGAATAAGTCATCAATTCAGCATAGCAAGAACTCCACAGCAGAATGGAGTAGCTGAACGGAGAAACAAAACATTAATAGAAGCAGCTAGAACCATGCTAGCTGACTCTCTATTTCCTATGTCTTTTTGGGTTGAAGCCATAAACACAGCTTGCTACATACAAAATAGAACATTAATCATTAAAGAACATTCCAAAACGCCTTATGAATTAATGTTTGAAAGAAAACCATATATAGGATTTCTTAAGGCCTTTGGATGTTCTGTTTCCATATTAAACACCAGAGAACAATTATCCAAATTTACTCCAAAAGTAGATGATGGATTCTTTGTTGGATATTCTGGAAGCTCAAAAGCTTACAGAGTATTCAATCCAAGGCTAAATATAGTGGAAGAAACAACTGATGTTGTTTTCAATGAACATTCTTTCATTAAGAAAGTCATTAGGTCAACTGGTTGTTTGATATTGATGTGTTAACAAAATCATTTGACACATCTTATTTTGATGTTTTAGTTCCAAGGATAACAACGAATATCCAATGGTTCCACCAACAACCATTGAGGTTCCATTGACAGTTGATCCTCCAAGAAGAACCACTAACACTCCTTCTAGCACAACTGTGTCAACACCAGCTGATCAACCAAACACATCAAGAGGAACATCATCAGACACTCCAGCATCTTCATCTCCTGTACCCAGTCAATCACAAGAACCCACAAACCAAAACAACATGAAGATGATGAATGTCCATTCACTACCAGATACACATCATGAAGATGAAATCTTAGATTTCTTTCATTTTCACCACAAACATTTACTGAACCCCCTCAACAAGACAATCACACATTACCAATACTCTTGCTTAACCATCATCACATGATCAGACAATCACCAATCTTGATTCAACAATTCATGTTGATCAGATTACAACCACAAGAGTTCACAAGGACCATCCAATAGAAACATCATAGGTGACCTCAACACCAGATTGACTTGTAGTCAATCTGATACAGCAAACATTTGCTTGTATTCATTGTTTCTTATCCTTAACTGTACCTAAAAACATCACTAAAGCCTTAAAGGACAACAGTTGGATAGAAGCTATGCAAGAGGAACTATAGCAATTCAAGAAGTAAGAAGTTTGGAAGCTGGTAGATCTGCCTGAAGGTCAATATGCAATTGGCACAAGGTGGCTATTCAGAAACAAGCAGATGACAAAGGGATTGTCATAAGAAACAAAGCAAGGCTTATAGCCCAAGTTATACTCAAGAGGAAGACATGACTATGATGATGTCTTTGCTCTTGTAGCAAGACTGGAAGCCATTCGAGTATTCCTTGCTTATGCCTCATCTCAGAAGTTCACTGTCTACTAAATGGATGTCAAATGTGCATTCCTCTATGGTTAGATAGATGAAGAGGTATACGTTGCTCAACCACCGGGGGTTGAAGATCCAGATTTCCCTCATAGAGTCTACAAGTTAGACAAAGCTCCGTATGGTTTTCATCAAGCTCCCAGAAAATGGTATGAAACTTTATCAAAGTTTTTACTACAGAATGGTTACACCCGTGGGAAAATTGACCAGACATTATTCTTAAAGAGAAAAGAACAAGACTTGCTAGTAGTGCAAGTCTATGTGGATTACATAATATTTGGATCCACAAACACACAGCTTTGCGAAGAGTTTAAACCCTTATGCAATCAAAATTCTAAATGAGCTCTATAGGAGAACTCACATTCTTCCTAGGGCTACAAGTTCATCAATCAACAAGGAATTTTCATCAATCAAAGCAAATATGTGCATCAACCACAAGAATATAACATGGCTGATTGCACTTCAAGAAGACACCATTTGCAACTGGATTGAAGTTTGGACCAGATCCAGAAGGAACATCAGTTGACCAGAAACTTTACAGATCTATGATAGGTTCACTGATGTATCTTACAGCAAGCAGACCGATATCATGTATGCATTGCATGTGTGCAAGATATCAAGCAGATCCTAAGAATCACACATTAATGCAGTGAATAGACTTTAGATACTTGAAAGGCGAACCAGCACTTGGTTTGTGTTATCCCAAAGATGGAGATTTCTCTTTATATGCATATATAGACAGTGATTATGGGGGATGCAACAACAATAGAAAATCAACCAGTGGAGGCTGTCAGTTTCTTGGATCAAGATTGATCTCTTGGCAGTGCAAGAAACAAACCAATATCTCTGTGTCAATAGCAGAACCAGAATACATAGCTGTGTAACACCCCGAAATTCTATTTAAAAGATAACGAAAGGAAAAGTATCTAGAAGGAAGAGATAAAGGATACAAGTTGAAGGGGGTAAAGTGTACAAAGTACAAAACTTTAAAATTATATTAATAAAATGGGTATGGCCACCAACTTTAAAGCATATCTGCTTTCTGTTCTCGGTCAAGAAGAAGAAGAAGAAAGGGGTGCCGGTTTTAGAGAAAGAAGAAGGAAGGAAAAGCTGCAAAAGGTTAGTTTCTTGGGTTATGTTCAGTTTTAGCTTAGTTTGCAGCTTGTAACCAAAGTTCTCGGTGTTTTAGAAGGTTGTTCTCGGGATTTTAAGGCTGAAATCACAAGTGGAGGTGTTGGTTTGAAGAGCTGCTTCAAGGTGAGTTTCTAGATCCCCTTTTACTGGTTTTCTAAGTGTTTGGGGCTGTTATGCATACCGGGCAGAAGGTTTCTAAACCAACCGTGAGTTTCAGCATGATGTTCGATTGTGTTCTTTTGATGTATGTTTTTAGATGTTTTCCTAAGATGTCTGATGTTGTAGTTTTTAACAAGTATGTATTGATAGATCTATGCAAGGGTGTGTTAGGATGATGATGGGAGTTGGAAATAGCATCAGTTATGTTGCAGGTTAATCTGTTCATCTGCATTTGCTGAACATTCAGCATCAGTTATGTTGCAGGTTAATCTTTTCATCTGCATTTGCTGACATTCAGCAGCTAAGCCTTTTGTTCATACAGTGTCATCCGCATTCGCTACAGTGTCATCCGCATTTGCTACAGTTCCATCCGCATTTGCTACAGTGTCCGCATTTATTCTATCAGCATTTCTTTGGACACTTGGATATTTTCTGAAGACTTTCATCTGTATTGTTCATCTGAATTTGCCTACAGTGTCCATCCGCATTTGCTACACAGTGTCATCCGCACTTGCTACAGTGTCATCAGCATTTCTTTGAATACTTAGAATATTTTCTAAAGGGTATTTTCTGAAGACTTTCATCCACAATTGTTCTTGCTCATCCGCATTTCTTTGGGGACTTAGGTTTCATTTTCTGGAAATTTGGGAAGTAGAATTAAGTGCTAAGAAATGATGTCTCGGGGCGGCTTATGCGTATTTATGATATGATGGCTTGTGAGGATGTTTATGTTGTGGTTGTATGTATGTGTTATATTTCTTCGTTAAATGGTTTTCAAAACTTAGTATTATGTTATAATACTGTTGTGTATTATGTTATGACTTTACGTGGTATGATGTATGTATGAACGTAAGTATTATGTAACGAAGTGAAAGATAACGTTGTGAAAAGTAAATGAATAAATGAAAGGCTTGCAAGCAGATGAAGAGAGGTGCACAACCGTTAGGTTGGTAGCTCAACTGTGTACGGTTTAGCTAACCCGAAGGTGCACAGGGAGTCTATCCTTGAGATAGGCTCGAAGGGAGTCTTTATGGCTCGAAGGGAGTCTTTGTGACTCAAAAGGAGTCTTTGTGACTCGAAGGGAGCCTTATGGCTTGAAGGAGTTCAATCCTTGAGATTGACTCGAAGGGGATCCTTGTCGCGTACCCTGGTCTGTCTTTGGTAGGAGACGGGGGTATTGCATGTGACGGGATCCATATAAAGGTATATGATAATAATGAATGAAAGAAGGAATGAATGTAAGTTGACGATGATGAAAGATAATAATTATTATCAATGTGTACGTATGATGTATGATCGTGAAGGAATATAAGTTTCGGTTTTAAAGAAAGTAAAGTATTTTTATTATGAAAACTAGAACTCACTCAGCGTCGCTGACTTTTTGTATGCATGATAGTTGGCAGGTATATTGTTGATGCTGAGGAGTTGCAGGCATGGATGCATACGCTACTGGGAGTGTTTTGAAGGCTGGCATCCACGTTTTGACATGTTAATGAAATATAAACAAGCGTTGTAATGTAATGAATTAACATGTTTTTGTTCTTAATGAAAGTTTTCAAATTCTGATGCAAAAGTAATATGTGCTTTGAATGTTTTATGCGATGACGGTCCAGTTTGTAAGTGTTCCGGAAACGGGGCCTTACAAGTTGGTATCAGAGCTAAAGTTTAAGTGAATTGGGTAAATATTTTCAAAAAGAACCTAATCTTAAACTGAGAATGGGACGAAAGGAAAGGGATGCCGGTCCCAGTAGCTACGTGCCTGCAGGTAAAGGTTTTATGTAAGCTTTTTGTAAGTTAATGTTAACCGGTATTATGTGCGCATGTTATGTGGCTTGTGTGCTTTTGTGTGGATTTAGATACTGATGTAGTCAGGATAGAGAATGCTTGGGGGATGAAGAGTAAAGTAAGTGGCTAATCACAACTGGCCACTATAATTAGGGACTTACTATACTTGACATTAACTAAGCTATTACCTTGATTGACCGTGTTGGTGTTTGAATCTTGTAGTGTTCATAGATGGCTGGTGGTAGGTCTTCTGAGGCTTCGCATGGTAGAGGTCGTGGTGGACGTGGTGTTAGACCGCGTGTCATGAGGAGCAGAGCTAAGACTACTGAGACAGCTCCTGAAGAGCCAGAGTTTCATCACCAAGACGGTGAAGACAGAAGTGCTAATCTGAGAGCCTCAGTGAAGGAGGCGGTGGTTGAGGAGGTTCATCAGGTCATGCAGACGATTCTGCCGACTGTAGTGACCGAGGTCATTAGAGCTATGAAGGAGGATGAGAAGAAAGAGAGTGAGAAGAGGAGAACCGCACGACAAGGAGGTGAAGTCGGAGGTTCTAGAGATATGGAGCAACCCGATGCTGACATGGTTGTCTCCAGTGGCGATGAGGAGGCGGAGGAAGCTGTGGACGAGGCTTCGAAGGGATGCAAGTATGGAGAATTCCAAAGGTGTAGGCCTCCTGTGTTTGATGGAAATGGGGTGCTGCTGCTGCACAAAGTTGGGTGAGAGAAATGGAGGCAGTGCTTGACATCAGCGAGTGCCGTAAAGATCAAAAGGTGAAGTTTGCTACCCACTCTTTTGTGGATTCAGCCTTATACTGGTGGGACAATATTGTCCAAGCTGAGGGTACCAGGGAAGTCGGGAGGATGAGGTGGAAGGAACTGAAGAGGTTGGTGATTGAGGAGTTTTGTCCTCATAGGGAGCTGGACAAAGTCGAGAGGGAGTTCCTGCAGCTGCAAGCGGGAACGATGACTCACCAACAGTACACCACGAAGTTCAATGAGATGACAAGGCTGGTGCCAGATCAGGTGATGCCTGTGTCACGAAAGATCAAAATGTATATTCAAGGTCTGCCAACAGATATCCGCAGACATTTGATCGCTACCCAACCAGGCACGTTTAGGTCAGTGGTCGATCTGGCGAGGAGGTTGTACGACGAGCGAGAGGCGATGGTAATAATGGATGAAGAGGAGGAGCGGGGCTATGTTAGGAGTGGGAACGAAAGGCGGGATAATGACGATGGTGGATTTGAGGCTAGTGGTAAGAAGGTAAGGATGGATGACCCAAGGATGTTAACAAGGGAAGCGAGGGCATGCAAGAAATGTGGGAAGGAGCATGCAAGAGAATGCAAGCGGGGATCGAATCTCTGTTTTCAATGCAGGAAGGAGGGCCACCTAGCGAGAGATTGTCACGCTATGAGATGTTACAGGTGTGGTGAGAGTGGGCACAGGAGCAGAGATTGCACGAAGTCAAGGGCCGAGAGCTCCAGGACAAAGCAAGAAGTTCAGAATGAGGAGAACAGAGGACGAGGGTTAGAGCATTTGCCCTTACCGGGAGGAGGCTAGAGCGGACTCCGACGCGACGTCAGGTATGTTTCTGGTAATTTAAAGTTATGCATCTATGCTTTAATTGTGGTGCTAGTTGTAGTTTCATTCTTGATGCCTTTGTGTTAAGTTACACGTTAGGAGTAGGAATATTGAAGAGCCATCGATGTAGAGATTGCTATGGGTGAGTCCACTAGGTTACCTATGCCCTAGAGAATTGCGCGATAGAATCGTGAGTGCGCTTGTTCCTGCTAGACTATTTAGGACAGACTTGGGTGGATAAACCTATCCCTTCGGATGAACTGGATAGAGTTTGTGAGACAAACTCCAAGTGTTGCAAAAAGATGGATTGATCAACAGTTCCCAACAAGAGTTCGGTGCCGACCTTCGGCGACGGAGTAATGATAAAGACCTCACCTTGGAAAGGGATCATTCGAATCAAAAAGCAAGGAAAGTGGATACCGAGGCGTATAGGGTCATTCTACATTGTTGCCCAGGAAGGAGAAGTGGCATACCAACTGGAGCTACCCGACGTGTTAAGTGGGATTCATCTGACATTCCATGTATCTCGTCTAAGAAAGAGCTCAATCGATGAGGACATGATCGTGCCACTAAAGGATACTAAGATAGATGAAAGATTCAACTACACGAAGTAACCGGGGACCGTTCTGATAGAAGGAAAGGAGAGCTAAAAGAAGAATGGTTTCACTCGTGTGAGTGCAGTAGAGCCCATAAGGGATCTAAGCCTACATGTAAGATCAAGGAAGAAATAAGACAGCGTTACCCGTAACTGTTCGAGAAGCGACAGGTTTCGGGGACGTAACCTATATAAGGGGGGTGGACTTGTAACACCCCGAAATTCTATTTAAAAGATAACGAAAGAAAAAGTATCTAGAAGGAAGAGATAAAGGATACAAGTTGAAGGGGGTAAAGTGTACAAAGTACAAAACTTTAAAATTATATTAATAAAATGTGTATGGCCACCCACTTTGAAGCATATCTGCTTTCTGTTCTCGGTCAAGAAGAAGAAGAAGAAAGGGGTGCCGGTTTTAGAGAAGAAGAAGGAAGGAAAAGCTGCAAAAGGTTAGTTTCTTGGGTTATGTTCGGTTTTAGCTTAGTTTGCAGCTTGTAACCGAAGTTCTTGGTGTTTTAGAAGGTTGTTCTCGGGATTTTGAGGCTGAAATCGCAAGTGGAGGTGTTTGGTTTGAAGAGCTGCTTCAAGGTGAGTTTCTAGATCCCCTTTTTACTGGTTTTCTAAGTGTTTGGGGCTATTATGCATACCGGGCAGAAGGTTTCTAAACTAAACCGTGAGTTTCAGCATGATGTTCGATTGTGTTCTTTTGATGTATGTTTTTAGATGTTTTCCTAAGATGTGTATGATGTTTAGTTTGTTATAAGTATGTAGTATGATAGATCTATGCCAAGGGTGTGTTAGGATGATGATTGGGAGCTGGAAATAGCATCAGTTACGTTGCAGGTTAATCTGTTCATCCGTATTTGCTGAACATTCAGCAGCTAAGTCTTTTGTTCATCCGCATTTGCTACAATGTCATCCGCATTCGCTACAGTGTCATCCGCATTTGCTACAGTTCCATCCGCATTTGCTACAGTGTCCGCATTTGTTCTATCAGCATTTCTTTTGGACACTTGGATATTTTCTGAAGACTTTCATCCGTATTGTTCATCCGCATTTGCTACAGTGTCCATCCGCATTTGCTACAGTGTCATCCGCACTTGCTACAGTGTCATCAGCATTTCTTTGAATACTTAGAATATTTTCTGAAGGGTATTTTCTGAAGACTTTCATCCACAATTGTTCTTGCTCATCCGCATTTCTTTGGGGACTTAGGTTTCATTTTCTGGAAATTTGGGAAGTAGAATTTAAGTGCTAAGAAATAATGTCTCGGGGCGGCTTATGCTTATTTATGATGTGATGGCTTGTGAGGATGTTTATGATGTGAATGTTGTGGTTGTATGTATGTGTTATCTTTCTTCGTTAAATGGTTTTCAAAACGTATGTATTATGTTATAATACCTGTTGTGTATTATGTTGTGACTTTACGTGGTATGATGTATGAATGAACGTAAAGTATTATGTTACGAAGTGAAAGATAACGTTGTGAAAAGTAAATGAATAAATGAAAGGCTTGCAAGCAGATGAAGAGAGGTGCACAACCGTTAGGTTGATAGCTAAACTGTGTGCGGTTTAGCTAACCCGAAGGATGCACACAGGTAGTCTATCCTTGAGATAGGCTCGAAGGGAGTCTTTATGGCTCAAAGAGAGTCTTTGTGACTCAAAAGGAGTCTTTGTGACTCGAAGGGAGCCTTATGGCTCGGAGGGAGTTCAATCCTTGAGATTGACTCGAAGGGGATCCTTGTCGCGTATCCTCGTCTGTCTTCGGTAGGAGACGGGGGTATTGCATGTGACGGGATCCATTTGAAGGTATATGATAATAATGAATGAAAGAAGGAATGAATGTAATTGACGATGAAGAAAGATAATAATTATTATCAATGTGTACGTATGATGTATGACCGCGAACGAATATAAGTTTCGGTTTTAAAGAAAGTAAAGTATTTTTATTATGAAAACTAGAACTCACTCAGCGTCGCTGACTTTTTGTATGCATGATAGTTGGCAGGTATATTGTTGATGCTGAGGAGTTGCAGGCATGGATGCATACGCTACTGGGAGTGTTTTGAAGGCTGGCATCCATGTTTTGACATGTTAATGAAATATAAACAAGCGTTGTAATGTAATGAATTAACATGTTTTTGTTATTAATGAAAGTTTTCAAATTCCGCTGCAAAAGTAATATGTGCTTTGAATGTTTTATGCGATGACGGTCCAGTTTGTAAGTGTTCCGGAAACGGGGCCTTACAAGCTGCTTCTGCATGCTTTTCTCAAGTGTTATGGATTCAAAATCAAATGCTTGACTATGGCTTTAACTTTCTTAAAACACCCATACACATTGACAATTCTACAGCCATGTTTATAACAGACAATCCTGTTCAACATTCAAAAACCAAACACATAGAAATCAGATATCATTTTCTGAGAGATTGCTCAAAATAGGGTCTGATCAAGTTGATCAAAGTCCACACGGATAATCAATTGGCTGACCTTTTTACAAAACCATTTGATTCAACAAGATTTGAATTTTTGGTTCAGTTACTTGGTATGATCAACTATGAATCACCAAATTAATGTTTTTTTAAAATCAAACATGCTTGATTTTGTCAAAGTCCATGATTAACTCCAAATTTACCTTTTTCAAAATCAAGAAATCATACAAATCATTCATTTGTTATATTGAATCACACATACATCTCATGAGAAATGATAGTAAACTAGCATAATTCTTCACTTGAGTCATTTTCCACTAATAAAGACTGACTTGTATTCTGTGTGATATATGGATAGGCTCAGCATGGGACACCTAACATCACATACAATAGTGAAGAACTAAATTCTCATGATTGTGTGGTCAACAACACATCTTGGTTTATGGTGAGTATTAATCTATCCAATATAGGTTGCTTTCAAAATAACTACAATACACCAAGTGAAACAGTTTATAAATTGCTCAATTATACAAGTGTCTCATCTGTTATGATAATCATAGACCTGGAGTACACCTAGGCATTCTCTGTTGTGCTAAGCACAGACCTAAATGACCTAAATTGTGATCCAAAAAGATTCCCAAAGTGGAACACATCCATCTTGGATGAAAAATCAATAAAGTCTTCATGACTACATTCCTTATGAATGAATCAAAAGAATCACAAAGAGGATCACCTTCCAAAGTGAAGTGAAAAAGAATCCCAATGAGGATCAAACAACATGGATCAAATTGAGCATTTATACTCCTAAGTAGCTAGGTCTTAAGTATTGAAAGGGCTTTTTAGCATATCTTGAGGAGGGTTGTACCAAACATACAATCAGATGTGGGGTACATACAACTCATATCAATCAACTCAAAACATGATAATCACTAGCTGTTTTAATCAATCATTAATACCATGCATGAGTTTAAGTGGATCACAATATCTACAATCAACATTGTACTCGTCTATGTCTATTCTCAAAACCATACAAACAACTCAGTGAGAAATGTAGACTAGTATGATCTCATGGTATGTGCAAAAGATTCATGTTCAAACGTGAAAATCATTCATTTATTAGTTAGATAAGGCATTATATTTCTAACTTTCATAAAGCAAGCAATCAATTGGACTTTGATAATTTCCACTCAAATACATACAATTTTTGTCATTTTGTAAAAGATTTTTATAACTATGCAAAAATTTAGGGGGAGAAATTGAACATGAAAATATCAAAGGCAGGAGAATTGTGCATATTCATACATTTTAAAATTTGAAATTTTCTAATTTTTGAGTTTTAATCAAAGCCAAGTCAAGCTAACACCCAAACACAGCAATTTGACACACATACATATGTACAATATTGCATAATATTGCTTATGAGTGATATTTTAACATCCATATATTGAATATGTTAAAATAAATTTTCATATTTATTTTGAAAATTTTAATAAAGCCAAAATCAAAAAAAACACAGCAATTTGACACACATACATATGTACAATATTGCATAATATTGCTTATGACATCCAATATTGAATATGTTAAACAATATTTTAACATACATTGTAAATCAAAAATTTAAACAACATTTTGATTTAAACAAGTTTCATCAAACAAATGTTATTTCGGAAGAAAATTTTATCAAACATATGCTTTGGAAGACATTAGTTCAAAACAAACAAAAATCTGAAATTTTTGAAAAATGTTGTCACAGCGGACACACAAACATACATCCGCTGTAGCTACAGTAACCATCATAACATGCAAGGGTGTATATAGTGGAAAAAACAAACAAACATCAGCTATGCACTTGTGAACATACAAGTGTTCACAGCGCATAATGTTGACAAGACATCCGCTGTGAATACAGTGCCATTCCACAGCGCATGACTAACATAAGTCATCCGTTGTAGAAACAGTGCAAGTGTATACAGCGTATGCACACAGGTAATCATACGCTGTAAACATTCACACATCACATCCAAGTGTCCACAGCGCATGAACAAATGTTTATCCGCTGTGAACAATCATCAAAACATTTCATGCGTCCACAACGCATGAACAAATGTTCATCCGCTGTGAATAAACAAACCATTTCAATAACATACAATCATGCAATCAGACAGTTTAAGAGATAACACACATACACATTATTACTAACAAACAAAACAGTAACAAGCAAACATAAAGAGTTGGCAACATCATACTTAGGGGGAGTATTGTTGGACTCAACATGTGCATTAAGAATTAATGTATAAAAGTATGATGCTTGCCATATCAGACATATAACAAACATAATATGTTCTAACATCCAAAACAATCATTTAATAACACATTAGCATCATTAACATTCATTACAAACACTAATATCTATTAAAGATTTCTTTTGCAGATTTAAGATAAAGAAATTTTTTGCTAAGTACCCACAGCGGATGAGAAGAATCCACAGCGGATGAAGAATCATTAGTAGCGGATGAAGAATCATTGTCTAAGTGTGTGAAGCGGATTAACAAGATCCCATAGCGGATGACATGCTGATAGGGGATAACATTATACAGCGGATGTTCATCCACAGCGGATGAACATTCCACAGCGGATGAACATCCCACAGCGGATAACATACAACCATGCACAGCGGATGACAAGATCTTCTCCATAGTGGATGAGCAAACATCCACAGTGGATGACTGATCTCCACAGCGAATGACATATAGACTTAGGATTATTTTATGTAATTTTTATTTACATAATGGTAGTTTAGTAATTGTATATAGCTATGTGTATAGGCTATAAATAGCATGCTACCCTAATCCTTTGTAAGGTTTTGAACGAAATCAATACAAACAAGCACTTAATTTTCATTGTGTTCTTGCACACACACCATACATACACAAACACACACATACACTGATTTCATACTCTATTATTATGGGTTTCCGCACCATAATGTTAGTGTGTTAAAGTTGAGAGATATTGAAAAGATCCTTCAGGGAATCAACCTTTTATTCATGTTCATCATGAGTTTAAGCTGATTTCATCAACTTTCCCAAAAGGAAAACTTTATTTATATGAAAAGTGTGATTTTGTGTTTTGATCATGTTTAGGATGTTAGGAGCATGCTAGAGTGATCGTGGATGATGTCTAATATGATTGGATTGTGATGATTGGGTCATATGGTTGGTTGATAAAACTATGGGAACATATAGGTTTTCTTGGAAAGTGTGCAAGAGTACAGGTCATGTGACATGATGAATTGTGATTGTTGATTATTGTAATGTTGATGTCTTGGTTGTATGAAATACATATGGGATATTAATGATAGGTATCATACACGTGTACGAATCTGAGGCCCCTACTTTGTAGGATTGGCAGGGTTTAGGGTGTGTAGCCGTGAGTGGCTTCACATGGCATGTTGTGAGTGACTATACCCAATATGTATTGTAGAGGAATCTATTTGTGAACTTGTGTTGTATGATGAATTGGATTGCGTGCATTGTATGATAACCTGAGTTAGCATGAAAAGCATGATTTGATTTGAGTGTTGCAATATGGCTTATGAGAATAACTTGCATAGTAGTCTGTGATGGTATGATGATTTATGAATTGCTATACTTGATCAAACAAGAATTTAACTTAACATGTCACCAACAGGTCAAACGGGTCAACTAGGTCAAATGAGTCTTGTTTTTCCAAAACCCTGGGTCAACGTGTTTATTGAGCACCTAGGGTTGTTAAGCTTTCTATGTACACGTACTTATGTACTTGTGTGCTCTAGGTAACCTTTGAAGGCTTGTCTTTCCACTCATCGTTAGCTTTTGTTATCGTTCGTTTGCGTATCAGGTGAGTTCATGCCCCACTTTTACCTACTCTCTTTTTGGGGGAGAAAGCATACTTTAATTTTAAACGCTTTATTTTTATAACATATGCTTAGTAAGACATAGTGTAGTATACCATTGAAAGTCCTCACACTTTCGGATCGTTAATTAAGGAATTTAGCGAGAAATCTTGGGTAGTACTACTAGGTCTGACAAACCCCACCCGTAAGACTGGAGGTCAGGCGGGTGCAATATTGTCCTAAACGACTAACAACGTCACGACCTGGTGTGTCGTGGCGGGAGGCAAATAGACAAACATAGTCAGCTTTGATCGTGAAATCACTATTGTTATTTACTAATGAAATTAGACTAGCTATCTATTTCAATACACTTGTTATGTTTTACTAACGCAACTGCTTATGATTGATTACAAACTCTTGAACTCACCAACCGTTGTGTTGACACTTTAGAATGCTTTTCTCAGGTCGATACTAGCAGCTTGCCGTAGGAGCACGCACGAGTCATGCATTCCTTGAACAAACATTATATTGTTTTGTCATATTAAATACTTTTACACTTTGGTTTGGGGGCGTGTTTTGCACAGTTTCATTTGTTACTATATGTTTGAAATTTTTACAAAATGCTTCCGCAAATGTTACGCTTCCGCGAATGTTTTTAAAGTTACAAACTCTGATTTATTTTAGTTTTTTGCATATAGTGTCGTTCTGAGTAACTAATGACTGAGATCCTGGTTTGTTCACTCGCCTCGTGGTAAAACCCCGCACGTGGATTTCGAGGGTGTGACAGATTGGTATCAGAGCCATTGGTTATAGGGAACTAGGTTGCATACACACTAGTTTATAACCGCATAGTTTGATAGTTACTCGTTACCTATCCCTTACTGTATACTCATTGGCATACCTATCACGTACCCTACAGCATAGCATCATCCTCACGGGATCTAGGTAAGAGACCTGCAGGTTCTGAATCACCTCCAACTCCTCCTGTACCCGATAGAGGACCTGAGTGGCCCCGAAACCCATATCCTTGCGAAGAGATAGATTGGGATCAACCGTTCGCACTGCCCGAACGCGATGCACCACGAGATTGGAGTTACTACCCCACCTATGTTGACCGTATGCTTTATATGGAGAGTGTCCCTAAGCCCCCGCTTACTAGACCAAGGACTAGGTCTACCTCTTACACCTACCCTCCCTTCGTTATCACATTCTAGCGAGCTGGTGATTGAGGCGTTAGTTGCTGCTCTGGACACGAAGAAACGACGCATGAATGAACTAAACAAACTGGTTGGCGCTTTATGACATGAACTACGTGAGACTAAGATGATGGTTGAAAAATTGAAGGATCAGCAATTGGAGTGCTATAACCATCAGCGCTCCTTAGCTGATCGTGTAGCTTAGGCGATCCACCGCTCGGATGCTAGGGATAATATCATCCACGACCATGGGGTAAGACTTGGTGATTTGGAAGCCTAGTTTTCCGTGATGCATATTGTCACAGAACCCGATAAGGAACCTGAAGAGGAACACGAGGAAGAACCAGAGGAAGAACCAGAAGAAGAACCAGAAGAGATGGAAGAGGACACTGATGGGTTTGATGTACTAGACTGAGTTCCTTATTCATCTAACTTGGACTACGTAGTGTTTTTTTAAAACCTATGTGGGAAGGGTTGTTTCCCACCCAACTAAAAAACTAAAAATTTTGACATCGATGGAATATTTTGTGAATTACTTACAATCTATTTATCTTTGGTTATTATTTTGGTTATAAATGTTATGGGTGATGAACTTCATTATTTTCTTACTATTTGCTATTCTTCAATAAGATAAATATGTTAGACGTTGCTTATTATTGTGTTTGTGAATGTAAAGTGAAAATGGAAGGAGAAAGCAGAGGGCGTGGTAGAGGACCTGGCGCAGGACGCAGACGTGGCGCAGGACGCAGACGTGGCGCAGGACGCAGATGTGGCGCAGCTACAGTGAATATGACTCCCGCTAAATTGGCTGCTTTGATTAATGAACATGTACAGGCGGCAGTGGCTGCTGCATAAGCTGGGTAGCTAGCAGGTAAATGATACAAGTGGTTAAACCAATATCCTAGTTGCTTGTTTAAGTTGCTCAGCTAATGTCTTGGTTTGTTGGCACAGGAACCCTACCCTGTACCTACAAATCCTTCATGGATTGCAACCCTCATACCTACAGTGGAACTGAAGGAGCTGTAGGACTGGTGCAGTGGTTTGAGAAGACCAAATCCGTCTTCACAAAATGCAACTGCCCGCCAGCTAATCAAGTGAAGTACGCAACAGGAACCCTTGAAGGCGCAGCACTCTCCTGGTGGAATACCCAGGTGCAAATGCTGGGTCAGACGATGGCTAATGATCTACCTTGGGAAGAGTTTAAGGCGATGATGACTGAGGAGTATTGCCCCCAAGATGAAGTACAGAAGCTGGAAGTCGAGTTCTGGCAACTTAAGATGCAAGGTTTCGAAATTGAGGCCTATACTACCCGGTCTCATGAGTTGGCTACTCTGTGCCCAGGAATGGTGAATGAGATGCATAAGAGGATCAAGATTTACTTACATGGGCTGGTTCCCAAGATTCAGAGTATGGTGATAGCGTCGAACCCTGCTACCATACAACAGGCCATTAGGTTAGCTCACAGGCTGATCGATCAGGTTGTAGAATAAGGGAAGTTACCCAAGAGGGGCGCGATGGCTGGTATGCCCGACAATAAGCGCAAGTGGGAACCCACTGGTAACAAAGTCTGCTCATCAAACAGTCAGGCTCAGTAGCAATAGTAGAGAAGATTTGACAACAATCACAACTTCAATTAGGGATCCTCATCAGCACAGGGACAAGGAGGATACGTGGATAAGTATCCTAAATGCAATCGATGTAACTACCACCACACTGGCAGGTGTGACAACTTTTGATGCCAGCGTTGTGGTAAGGCTGGACACGTGGCAAAGGATTGCCATGGTGAATTAATGAAGAAGCCCCAACAACCTTAAGAAACACCAAAAGATTGTTTTGAATGTGGAAATAAAGGACACTACAAGAGGAATTGTCCGCAGTTGAAGAAAAATGGGAATGGTACTAGCAATGGTGGAAACAACAACAACAACAATGGTAATGGTGACAATAACAGTGGCAACAATGGAGGAGCTAAGGGGAGAGCCTTCGTCATGGGTTCAGGTGAGGCTCTAAACGACCCTACTACTTTTACTGGTAAATTTCCTGTTAATGGTCATTTTGCTACTGTATTGTTTGACACTGGAGCCGATAGAAGTTTTATCTCTATTAAGTTTAGTAGTCTCTTAAGTGATATGCCTTCTACATTAGAATCTAGATATACCATAGAATTAGCTGATGGTAAACAAATCCACGCGACACACATCCTTAAGGGTTGCAAGATAGAACTTGCTAGTCATACCTTTGATATTGACCTCATGCCTGTTACACTTGGGAGTTTTGATGTAGTCGTAGGCATGGATTGGCTTTCCGACAAGCAGGCGGAAGTCGTATGTCGCGAGAAGATTATACGTATTCCTATTGGTGGAGAAATACTTACGGTTAGGGGTGAGAGGTGTGGTGTAGTTATAGGCATCATATCATATATGAAAGCTCAGAAGTTGTTAGGCAAAGGTCGCTTAGCCATATTAGCGCTTGTACCTGACAAGCAGCAAGAAGAAAGGAAGATAGAGAACATTCCGGTAGTTCGTGACTTTCTTGAGGTGTTTCCAGAGGATCTGCCTGGACTACCACCTCATCATCAAGTTGAGTTCCAGATTGATTTGACTCCCAGAGCCACTCCGATTGCGAGATCACCTTACCGGTTAGCCCCGAACGAACTGCAGGAACTATCTGCACAACTGCAAGAGCTGTTGGATAAAGGGTTTATTTGACCGAGCTCATCACCATGGGGAGCACCTGTTCTCTTTGTCAAGAAGAAGGATGGCACATTTTGAATGTGCATCGATTACAGAGAATTGAATTAGATTATAGTCAAGAATCGATACCCTTTAACTCGTATAGATGATTTGTTTGATCAACTTTAAGGATCGAGCTATTATTCTAAGATTGATTTAAGGTCTGGTTATGATAAACTAAGGGTTCAAGAGGAAGACATCTCGAAGACTACCTTCTGTACACGTTATGGTCATTATGAGTTCTTGGTCATGCCATTTGGGTTGACAAATGCACCAGCAGTGTTCATGGATCTCATGAATCGTGTGTGCAAACCCTATCTCGATCAGTTTGTTATCGTGTTTATTGATGGCATATTGATATATTCGAGGACCAAGGAAGAACATGAAGAGCACCTACGTCTAATCTTGGAATTACTTAGAAAGGAACAACTGTACGCCAAGTTTTCCAAGTGTGATTTCTGGATAAGCGAAGTACAATTCCTGGCTCATATAGTTAACAAGAAAGGAATACATATCGATCCAGTAAAGATTGAGGCAATAAAGAATTGGTCGGTTCCCAAGACGCCTAGCGAGATACGACAGTTTCTTGGACTGGCAGGATATTATCGACGTTTCATTGAGGGATTCTCTAAGATCGCTCAACCCCTCACAGCCTTGACTCATAAAGGAACAACGTATAAATGGGGAGAGTGTCAAGAGTCCGCTTTTCAGTTGTTGAAACGAATCTGTGTAGCATACCGATATTGGCATTACTGGAGGGAAGTGATGACTTTATGGTCTATTGTGATGCTTCTATCTAAGGAGTTGGTTGTGTCTTGATGCAACATGACAAAGTGACAGCCTATGCTTCGAGACAACTGAAGGTGCATGAGAAGAACTACACCACCCATGACTTGGAACTGGGTGCGGTTGTTTTTGCCTTGAAAATCTGGCGACATTACTTGTACGGTACCAAGTGCACTATCTACACTGATCACAAGAGTCTTCAGCATATCTTTGAGCAGAAGGAGTTGAACATGAGGCAGCGACGCTGGGTGGAATTGTTGAATGACTATGATTGTGCTATCAGATATCACCCGGGAAAGGCGAATGTAGTCGCTGACGCGTTGAGTAGAAAGGAAACTGCTAAGCCCCGACGAGTATGAGCTTTGCAACTTACAATTAGCACTCAGTTGCCTAAACAAATCAAGGAAGCTCAGACAAAAGCTTTGAAAGAAGAAAACATTGGATCTGAATCTTTACGTGGAATGGACAAACAGTTTGAAGTAAAAGCAGAATGAATTCGTTACTTTATAGACATTTTTTGGGTGCCTTTGTATGGAAACCTAAGAGACTTGGTTATGAGTGAAGCACATAAGTCTAAGTATTCCATACACCCTGGTTCAGACAAGATGTATCATGATCTGAAGGTACACTATTAGTGGCCTAATATGAAGGCAGATGTAGCTACATATGTGAGCAAGTGCTTAACCTGTTCTAAGGTTAAAGTTGAATATCAAAAGTCATCTGGATTACTACAACAGCCTGAGATTCCTTTGTGGAAGTAGGAACAGATTTCTATGGACTTTATTACCAAATTACTCAGGACTCCTAGCGGTTGTGACATGATATGGGTGATTGTGGATCGATTGCTAAGTCTGCTCACTTCCTGACAATTAAAGAAACAGACAAAATGGATAAGCTAACCCGGATCTCCCTGAAGGAAGTAGTATCTAGACATGGCGTGCCTTTCGATCATTTCGAATCGCGACGCCCGTTTTACCTCCCATTTCTGGCAATCATTGCAGAAATCTTTGGGTACACACTTAGACATGAGTACCGCTTACCATCCTCAGACCGACGGACAGAGCGAGCACACCATTCAAACTTTAGAGGACATGTTGCGAGCTTGTGTGATAGATTTTGGGAATAATTGGGAAGTCCATTTACCTTTGATGGAATTTTCTTACAATAATAGCTATCATACTAGTATTAAGGTGGCACCATTTGAGGCGTTATATGGGCAAAAGTGTAGATCACCAGTTTGTTGGGCAGAAGTTGGTGATAGTCAATTGACTGGCCCCGAATTGGTGCATGAAACTACCTAGAAGATCGTGCAGATACGGAACCGTATGGCTGCAGCACAGGACCGACAGAAGAGTTATGCAGACAAGCGACGGAAACCTTTGGAGTTTCAGGTCGGCGACAAAGTTTTGTTGAAAGTCTCACCGTGGAAAGGTGTGATTCGATTCGGCAAAAGGGGCAAGCTTAATCCGAGATACGTTGGACCATTTGAGATTCTGGAAAGAATAGGTCCAGTGGCGTATCGATTAGACCTGCCTGACTCGTTGAGTGGAGTTCACAGTGTATTTCATGTCTCTAATCTGAAAAAGTGTTTATCTAACGAGACGATGGTTGTACCGCTTGAGAAAGTGCAAGTAGATGAACAACTGCGATTCATTGAAGAACCAGTTGAGGTGATTGACTGTGAAGTCAAGACCCTTAAGCAAAGCAAGATACCTATAGTAAAAGTTTGTTGGAACTCAAGACGTGGACCGGAATTCACGTGGGAACGTGGGGATCAGATGAAGCTTAAGTATCCTCATCTGTTCGAAACGACGACGATAGCCGACGAAGGTAATGACTAAATTTCGGGATGAAATTTCTTTCAACATAGGTATATGTGACAACCCACCCGAAACCCACCCGATTTCCTTGTGCCGATGCAGTAGGCCAGTGATGTAACACAGCCATGAAAAGCAATTTTCGGGATGAAAATTCTTTCAACATGGGGATAATGTGACATCCGGTAATTTTCCGTTACCAAACTCCGTTAGTTACGTTAGGTCTTGCATACACATGTAGTGAGCACACACTAGTTGTCATTTAACGTTAATGACTTAATAATAATTAACAATGATTATCAGATAATAACTTGATTAATAATGTTGATTATTAGTTTATGGTTATGTGATTCATGAAATTAAATATTATTTATGGGTTTTGCCTTGTAACGTGTCAACATGTTATATTTGGTTCATATGTTTTGTTGTTAAATTGAAATATATGTAATTGTTACTAGTTGGTAATAATCCATATGTTATGTGGTTAGAAACTAATTAAAAGGTGTTAAAAGCTTAGTTTTTATAAAGTATTAACATGAGGATTTAATTTGTGAATTATAATTAATCAAAATAATAAAAAAAGGAAACAAACCCTAGTCCCCACTCCCCTTTTGTGGCCGCGACTTCCAACACACACACACACTTCGATTTTTGATCAAGAACAACAAACAAGCATCGATTTTGATTGAGTTTCAAGCATTACAAGTGATTAGCAAGTGTTAATCATCATCTTTGCACACTTAAAGGTTAGATTTTTATTGAATTTTCATGGTTTTTGATTATGATAGAACCCTAGTTCGATTTTCATAGAAAAAGTTGAAGTTGATGATTGTTTGATGATGATATGATGTTAATTATGTTTTATGAATGTTAATCTATGTAGATTATGCAAGAAACCCATGATTTTGTTGTCTAGTTCATACATTGCCAAAAGTGGAAACTTTTCTTCATGAGAATTTGTGTTTTGATGAATTATTGATGTTAGATGGATGATTATGATTGCTATGAACTAGATAGGGTATGCTACTAATGAATTTGGGTTTAAATTGATGAAAGGATAGATTTTGGGATGTCACTTTCCCAAAAGGGAAACTTTATTTATATGAAACGTGTGATTTTGTGTTTTGATCATGTTTAGGATGTTAAGAGCATGCTAGAGTGATCATGGATGATGTCTAATATGATTGGATTATGATTATTGGGTCATATGGTTGGTTGATAAAACTATGGGAACATATAGGTTTTCTTGGAAAGTGTGCATGTAGGTCATGTGACATGATGAATTGTGATTGTTGATTATTGTAATGATGATGTCTTGGTTGTATGAATTACATGTGAGATATTGATGATGGGTATCATACACAACGAATATGAGGCCCCTACTTTTTAGGATTGGCAGGGTTTAGGGTGTGTAGCCGTGAGTGGCTTCACATGGCATGTTGTGAGTGACTAAACCCAATGTGTATTGCAGAGGAATCTAATTGTGAACCTGTGTTGTATGATGAATTGGATTGCGTGCGTTGTATGATAACCTGAGTTAGCATGAAAAGCATGATAAGGTTTGAGTGTTGTAATGTGGCTTATGAGAATAACTTGCATAGTAGTCTGTGATGGTATGATGATTTATGAATTGCTATACTTGATCAAACAAGAATTTAACTTGACATGTCACCAACGGGTCAACTAGGACAAATGAGTCTTGTTTTTCCAAAACCCTGGGTCAACGTGTTTATTGAGCACTTAGGGTTGTTAAGCTTTCTATGTACACGTACTTATGTACTTGCGTGTTCTAGGTAACCTTTGAAGAGTTGTCTTTCCACTCATCGTTAGCTTTTGTTACGTTTGTTTGCGCATCAGGTGAGTTCATGCCCCACTTTTACCTACTCTCTTTTTGGGGGAGAAAGCATACTTTAATTTTAAACGCTTTATTTTTATAACATGTGCTTAGTAAGACATAGTGTAGTATACCATTGAAAGTCCTCACACTTTCGGATCGTTAATTAAGGAATTTAGCGAGAAATCTTGGGTAGTACTACTAGGTCTGACAAACCCCACCCGTAAGACTGGAGGTCAGGCGGGTGCAATATTGTCCTAAACGACTAACAACGTCACGACCTGGTGTGTCGTGGCGGGAGGCAAATAGACAAACATAGTCAGCTTTGATCACAAAATCACTATTGTTATTTACTAATGAAATTAGACTAAATATCTATTTCAATGCACTTGTTATGTTTTACTAACGCACCTGCTTATGATTGATTACAAACTCTTGAACTCACCAACCGTCGTGTTGACACTTTAGTATGCTTTTCTCAGGTCGATACTAGCAGCTTGCCGTAGGAGCACGCACGAGTCATGCATTCCTGGAATAAACATTATACTGTTTTGTCATATTAAATACTTTTACACTTTGGTTTGGGCGCGTGTTTTGCGCAGTTTCATTTGTTACTATATGTTTGAAATTTTTACAAAATGCTTCAGCAAATGTTACGCTTCCACGAATGTTTTTAAAGTTACAAACTCTGATTTATTTTAATTTGTTGCATATAGTGTCGTTCTGAGTAACTAATGACTGAGATCCTTATTTGTTCACTCGCCTCGCGGTAAAACCCCGTACGTGGATTTTGAGGGTGTGACACTTGTCCCCGAACGTGAGCACAATCATTAACTCCATTGGGAGCCGCGTCGTTTGTGTATAGTACTATTTGGGGAATCCCCAGCATACAATGGGCCCTAAGGACAGGGAAACCCCCCATTAAGATTTAATAATCGTTGTGTCACAAATTAGTACAGATTATATGAGCTTAGCAGGGCACACTTAAGCCCATAACAATAAAAGGTATGGGTTAGGGGATGTTCTAGCACTCGGGAGGGTCACCCGGGTCCAGGTTTGATTGTGATACTTTCTTTTGTGCACCATTACTATTGTTATCTTATTTTATGAATTGCATTAAGTCTTGTGTTATAAACTTATGAGCTCACCAACATTATGTTTTGGGTGTGTATTTCAGGAAAATAATGATTTTACCAAGCGATCGTGGATAGGAGTTGACTTAGTCTGACAATTGGAGTTTAGCCACCACCCTATCCATTTGTTAACTTTGGGAGACAAGTTTTTTAAAACTTATGTATTTGGGTTTAGACAATATTTAACTAGTATTTGTATTATCATGAATGCCATGTAGGCAATGAATGATTGGGTGAAAATTATTTAAGTAACATAATTTTCCGCTGCATTGTGTTGATATCAGTCGTCACAGCCGGACTCGGTCAACGGGGTTTGACACTAAGAGATCCAAACTCAGAGCCCGAGCTATAAGCATGTTCATTGGATATGCTCAGAATAGCAAGGCTTATCGACTGTTGGATGAAGAATCAAGTACAGTTGTAGAATCCTGAGATGTAGAATTCTTTGAGTAGAGATGATGAAAACTGAAACCCCATTAAAACTCCCAGTGTTTCTCAAGAGAGTGTCCAATCTTCACAAATTATTGAAGAACCAAGAAGAAGTACTAGAGCTAGAAAAAAGGAGACTTATGGAGATGATTTCATATCTTATTTAGTTGAAGAAACACAAAGGAAAGTGACGCGAAAGGTCATTTTCGCCAATAATTTAGATGATGATCCTAAAACTTTCATTGAAGCCATGTCCTCAAGAGATGCTCCTTCGGGGAATGAAGCAATTAATGAAAAAATGGATTCAATTATGGGAAATTGAACTTGAGAGTTAGCTGATCCACCCAAGGGGAAGAAACCTATTGGATCCAAATGGATTTTCAAGAAAAAGTATCGTCCAGATGGATCCATTCTGCCTATAAAGAAAGATCAGTTGCTAAAGGTTATAGACAGAGATAAGGAATAAATTATTTTGATACCTATGCTACGGTTGCTAGAATTAGTTCTATTAGAACCCCGATAGCAATTTCTATAACGAAAGAAGTGTACATTTCTTAAATAGATGTGAAGACAACCTTCCTAAATGGTTATTTGAAAGAAGAGATCTATTTGGAGCAATCAGAATGGTTTGTGATGCCTGGACAAAATACTAAAATGTGTAAACTAATTAAATCTCTATATATTTGAAAGCAAGCTCCTAAACAATGGTATGAGAGGTTTGACACCACTGTGACTACTTTTGGGTTTCAACACAATAGTGTTGATACATGTATCTATAAAAAATACAAACTCGAATACAGAGTCATGATTTGTATTTATGTTGATGATATGTCTATCATTAGCACTAACCTAGAGGGTATTATTGAAACTAAAAAATATATATCTTCGAACTTTAAGATGAAAGATTTGGGAGAAGTTGATATTATTCTTAGGATCAAGGTGAAAAGATTCTCTAAGTCAATCTCATTACATAGAGAAAATTCTGACAAAGCTTTAACACTTGAACATTAAAAAGTTTAATACACCGTTTGATCCAAGTATGAAACTTAAAGTGAACTCTGGGAGAGCAGTGGCTCAACTAGAGTATGTAGGTGCAATTTCTAGGATGATGTATGCCACACATTGCACTTGCCCTGACATTACATTTGTTGTTAGCAAACTGAGTAAGTAACCTGTAAACCCAAGTATAGAGCACTGGAATACAATGGTTGAGTACTTGGATACCTAAAGAGGACAAGTAACTTTGAATTGATATATACGTCATCTTTCAGGATACTAAAAGGTTATTCTGATGCTAGCAAGATTGATCAAAACATTGATTCAATCCACAAGCAGGTGGATCTACACTCAACTATGGAAGCTGAATTCATAGCACTAGCCGGGGCCGGTAAGGAAGCAGAGTGGATTAGAGATCTACTTACAGACATCTGTCTTTGGGATGTTCCAATGCCGCCAATTCCCATGTAGTGTGATAGTAAGGCCACACTATCTAGAATACACCACGCAATGTATAATGGGAAGTCAAGACACATAGGTATTATGTACAATTTTGTGAGACAACCACTTAAAAGTGGTACCATCAATGTTGTCTTTGTCAAGACTTGTAAGAACTTGGCTGATCCTCTTACCAAACCTCTGACAAGAGATCTGGTAGTTAACACCACAAGAGCCATGGGTCTAAAGCCATAATATAATCGTTAGTGATGAAAACCCAACTTGAACTTTGTGCTCCCATTTCTCAAGTTTAATGGGTAACAACGATGTCATTTAATGAAAAAAGGTACTATTAATTTGATAGATCCATATGAGGTAAGATAGTACGTCGTTGTCGAGAACGAGGTTGAGCTAATGCTCTTAACAAAGTTTTGGAGACATCTATAAGCAACGAGTATATTGTAAAACTTTGCCTATATGATCTAGCGGTGGTGCCGCCTCAAATAAAGATTTGTGGTTTATCTTTTAAATGGTCATGAAAAGGATTAATAGCGCACGGTCATATTCGCGCTCAGTAAGAACGCAAAGTCGGCCGGTGATGTATGGGGTAAACCGGAAGGGAGTCCTCAGGTTCGTGATTTAATTCCATATGACACTCACTAACACGTACATAAAATTTAAAATATTTACACTATTTAAACTTTCCTTTATTTTAAGAACCATATAAACCTTTGAAGTTTGTATTATTTTTAGAACTTAAGAATCATATCCATTAATTATTCAACACCTTCAACCGTGGACATTTGTTTTCTAGAACCATTCTTCTGTTTTCAAATCGTCTTATAATCTCATCTCCATCTCTTGACATCTCACAAATCCAACGTTCTCACCATTTGTTTAGGTATGTGATTTTCAACATTTACAAAAAAAAATTACAAAAAATAACTTTAAACCTTTAAATTTAAAATGTGAATTATCTTTTAGATTTTAACATTTACAAAACAATTTTAAACCTTTAAATTTCCAACGTGAATTATCCTCTAGATATCAACATTTACAAAAAAATTTACAAAAAAACAACTTTAAACCTTCAAATTTCAAACGTGAATTATCTTTTAAATTTCAATGTTTACAAAAAAATTGGTATTATCAATATATAATTTCAAACTTTAAACCTTTCCTAAAACAATCTATAAATAGAGTAATATTATGTTTACAATTCCGTTTATACAAATATGTATTCAAATCTACATATACATATTTTTATCTTTTACTTGTGTTTTGATATAGGCTAATGTTAATAGTAGATTGAGATAACTTCTTATGGTGTAATGTTCAGTTCATACAAATCTAATTTTCATCATGAATTTAATGAAGAAGTAATATTTATTTGTGTTTTTAGTGTGTGATTAAAACTATACGTTAACATTAATTTTTTGTTAGGACCAAATTTGTAAAACTCAAGCAAAGAAACGTAAAATATTTGTTGTATGGAAAATAGGATGAAGTTATTAATATAGATAGTTCAGATGAAGATGAGAATAGATTATAGCAAGTTTGTTTGTTTTTTTAAAATTTGAAATTTAAAGGCAGTGACAGAATTCTATCTAGATAGATTTCTCGAGATATTTTCTTACGAAGTTTTGTTATAGCATCTATAATTGCTTCTGGTTTAGGTGGACAGCCTGGCAAATAGACATCCACATAAATAAGCTTATCAGATACTTCTATTTTGATGTTAGTTAATATATTGTTTTTAACTTTATAATTTGTAGTCCAACTTATATTTCAATATTGTTAGTTAATATATTGTTTTTTAATTTTATAATTTGTAGTCCAACTTATATCTTAATATATACATAGATGAATATTATAAAGTGTGTGAAAAGTTAATATATTGTTTCAGTAATCATCTATACTTTATCTTTAAGTTTTATACAGATGATTATTATAGTGTCTAAAAAATTAATTTGGTACTATGTTTTCTGTATGGATCTTAATCAAAATATTATGCTGCTGTGGACATGATTCTAATTATGCCATTTTTAATGTTAATATTTTTGTTTATCTATTATTAGTAAGTAGAAGGTATTTGTTAAGTAAAAAAAATAAAATGCATATAATACTGCTGTGGACATGATTCTAAATATGCCACTTTTAATGTTAATTTTTTTTTGTTTATCTATTATTATTATTAAGTAGAACGTGTTTGTTAAGTAAATAAAATAAAATGCGATTAGTCTTAACTGTTTGTGTATGATCAAACCTTTTATGAAACCAAACCAAATACGACTACATGAGTAATATATAACCCGAGAACAAATTTATTTCAAACATAAAAGGCCATGAATTCATAGAAAATGCGTAGAAAAACAAAACATTAGTATTCTAGAAACTAAATGAGGTTTGTTTCGCTTCTAAATCGACACCTGCAGAATCTTAATCGGAATTTTAAGGTTTTAACTTGAATATACAGTATCATCTACATTGTCTTCTTTGTGATATTCATCTGAACTGTTATATTAATAACTTCTTCTCATTTTTATTCGGCAATTCTTTTGAGTTTCTTTGCTTGAGTTTCCAACATTCGGTCCTAACAAACAATTAATGTCAACGAACAGTCTTAATCACACACAAAAACATACATAAATATTTTTTTTATTAAATTCATGGCGAAAACTAGATTTATATAGATTGAACATTGCACCATGAGAAATTATCTCAACACTACTATCAACATCAACCTGCATTAGAACACAAGTAAAAGATAAAAATATGTATATGTACATTTGAACACATATTTGAGTAAACGGAATCGTAAAAAAAAAAGATTTAACAAACCAACCTTTGAAGCATCCACTTTTATTTCATTCAAATCACAAAAACACTCAACTTTTACTTTGATGAAGTCATTCTGAAAAAATTAATAACTGTTATCAGTATCATATGCAACAAAACAAACCAATGTTACATTAAAATACTTAAACTTGAGAAGCATGACAAATCTTGAATGGTTAGCATTTCAACATCTTAGAAATATGATCCATAACTCTATTGCTGATTGGAAATGAAACAACCTGATTTACTATATTTATAGACTGTTTTAGAAAATGTTTAATGTTTGAAAATATATGTCGATAATATCAAGTTTGTTTGTTTTTTAATTTGAAATTTAAAGGATAACTCACATATTTATCTCATGTATAGTTTGCAATTCTTGTGTGTTTTCTTATATTATCTTTTTTTTTTGTGTATTATGTTTTGTGGATCTTAATCATAATATTATGCTGATGTGGACATGATTCTAATTATTCCTTACTAATTGTGTTAGTGATTTGATTTTACCATCTCTGATTGTAATGTAAACCTACTGAAATCTAAAACACTAAATAAATAGGTTTTGTATAACTATTTGTATACTTAGGCATTAACTTATTGTACCCTATAGAATACAGGTCATTCAATTAAATGTTTACACCAAAATGTTTGAAAAAAAACGTAGGTTACAATTGTAGTCTCAAAAGGTTGTTAAACGTGATAAATTAAAAAGATATAGCTGAAAACTAAAACAAATTAAGTTTTTTTGCTTTATGGGTAGATAATGTAAACTTTTATGTAAGTGTTATTAAGTATTGGTTATTATGTAACTAATTGTCAAAGGTAATATGCACATAAAGTTGAAATATTATTTTACCTTCAAAATTGGTTGTACCTTATGCATTAAAAAGCGTAATTGTACTTAATTTTATGGTATTTTAAAAGCATTCACAATCCATCCATCATTTACATCTTTATAATTATACTAAAAATCGCTACTTTTTTCTTTCTCCTTTTCAATTAAATAATATTTTTTATGTATTTATCATTACATTTTCTCTATCATCCACTTACAACCACTTTCAAAACTATTGAAAAATTTATGGGGGTTGTATCGTGTTTCCCAAATATAGGAAAATACGGTACAAACCCCATAAATTTTCTCTCTCATTCACTCACAACCACTAATAACCATCCCCTATAATATAGAGCACCGACTCACATAAAAATAAGGGTTAATTTCATATATATCCCTGTAAACTTACAAAATATCATATATATCCAAATTAAACTTTTAATATCATATATTTCCCTACAAAACATAATAAATATCATATATATCCTACAAAACCTTTTAAATATCATATATAGTCAAAGCATATTCTAAATACAATATATATGAATAAAATAATCAAAATATCATATATTTATATTAACATATTTTATACATATAATATAAAATATAACCAATTTACCCTTGATTTTCTTAAAACTTTGTTTTACACACTTTAAACTCATCTTTTTACTATATTTTTTATCGTTCTTTTATGTTTTTATTTTTTTGATAAAAGTTTGTATGTAACTGAAAAGAAGCTATAAACAAATCTAACCTACGTTAATACGACGTATATGAATAAAACTTTATTGTTAAGGGGTTTAAAAAGGATATTTAATTGAGACGACCAAGAAAATAGTTAAAAAAAGGTATGAAATTTAGTAAAAGTCACTATTAAATTTAGTAAAAGATATAATAGAAAATGCTATAAAAATCTAGTCACTTATAAAAGCAATAAAAATTTGATTGCAAAAACACAAAAACACCCCATAAAAAGATGAGTAAATATAAATAAATATGAAGATTTAAAGTTTTAATAAAATCCAAATGGTTATATAATGAATTATTTTTATGTAATATATGAAATGGTTATATAAGATTTAAAATACTCTCATATGCTTTATATTGTATGAATATGTTGTATCGTGCTACATGTTGGAACACACTAATATCTCCAATGAGGATGGATGTATACGAAATATTGCAGTATTTTTTTTAACTTGCATTGGAGTTAGTATTACCTCGTTAAAAGACATGAAAATTTTAGAAGATTATGGTGAATTGCTCTTTGTAGTCTTATGTATACTAAATGATATAAAAAAAAGTGGGGTTATTCTACAAAGTGAATTTTTGTTACAAAGTGTAAGAAGATATAACGAGACTAAAAAAGTTACAAAAAAAATTATATCTCACAATCTAAATCGAATTTCAAAAAAATACTTCTGACTCTCTGTTCCTCTCGTCGTCCTTTTTCAGAAAAAAATAAAAAAATAAAAAAAATAAAATTTATTGTGTCTTTTATGACACAATGACGTCATTGTGTCTTTCATAAATGACATAATAAAAAAATGTTAATTTTTTTTATTTTTTTTATTTTTCGTTTATTTTTTTTCTTGGTGAGGACGGACAAAAGCTCGGAATTACTTTTTTGAAATTCGATTTAGATTGTGAGATATAATTTTTTGTGACTTTTTTTGACTTATTGTGTCTTCTCACACTTTGTAGCAAAAATACACGTTGTATTTGAACATCTTTCTATAAAAAATATTACACCATGAGAAAACCGATACATAAAGAATTCATGCGTTAAGTGACTTTTGTTACTTTTTTAGAACAATATTTAAAACCAATATGAGTAAATTTGCATATCTACCAACTATATACCTATAATTTGATCTAAACGTGCTTACTCGATTATTTATACCAATAATACATATTTCCATAATTCAAAATAAAATTAATTTCAATTTTTCTCCCTAATGTTTAACAAAAGTAACAAATTTTCTCCAAATGATTAAAAACATCAATTACCCCCAAAAATTTCATAAGTTGATTGAATTTCAGACTAAAAGTTTCATTATTTGGAAATAAGTTGAAACAACCAATGAAACTTTTAAACTGAAATTAAAACAATTTGTGAAACTATTGAAGGTGAATTAATTCTTTAATTAAAAAATAATTATTATTTTTGTTAAACCTCAAATAGTAAAACCAAACTTAACTCTTCAAAATTAACTCTAATAAATCAAAATAACTATTAGCCATATGACTATCTTTTAGCATGTCCACGTCATCGCTACCTAGGATTGACTATGTTCACCACCGTAATAAATTACAATTTTGGTAAAAATCTTGACTTATTTTTATTAATAACTCTCATTTAATATCATACTAATCAAGATAATTTCTTTCTAAAAATAAATAACATTATATTAAAAATACTTTAGTTAGACTTAATTTTGTTAAAATATAGTTTAATTTATAGGTAATCATTGTTAAAACTAAAATACATTAAATAGATATATAAAGAGATTTATGAATATCTATGAAAAATAAATTATTTTTTCTTTTGATCCTATTGTTTATAATTTAAATATGTTTGTAATATATAATAATTTCATTGGTATTTTAATAATAACATATATTAGAGCATTCACAACCCGTTTCTCATATATGTGTGAGTGTGTGCTCCATATTATGTGTGATGGTTGTGAGTGATTGTGAATGAAAGAGATAGAAAATTTATGAGGAATGTACCGTGTTTCTTTATATTTGGGTTGGAGAAATACAGTACAACACTCATAAATTTTTTAATATTTTTTAAAGTGGTTGTGAATGTAAAAGAGAGAAAATATAATGATAAAAGTATAAAAAATATTATTTAATCAACAAAAAGAAAGAAAAAAATAATGATATTGAGTATAATTATAAAGGCGGGATGAAGGATGGATTGTGCCCTATTATATAATTTTTTATTTCATCACGTATAAATTAAAAAACATTACAATATTTTGATGGGCCGGATAGTAAAAAAAGAACAATAACACTCCTGCAATAAGTGGCCCAACGGTGCAAAAAGATGGAAAGATAAATCCAATGAATGCCCAAGGGCACATTCATGATTCATCATCCCCAATACCCCAAACATTCATACCAGAGCACCGAGATCCGGCGAATACACTCTCACCACCACTTTTCACCTCCGGCGAAACGATGTCCGGTTCCGGTAGGCCTTCGACGGCGGCCGTTGCGAGCGGAGACTTGCAGATCGTATCGGTGTCATCAAACAAAACAGCGATCTCCGCCCTTCCGCCCCGCCATCCGAACAATCCTTCAACAGCTGTTGTGGAATACACGCCTCCGGTGCCCAATCAGGAAGAGGAGGATTTAGAGGTGAAGCTCCGGCGCATAATCGATTGCGTACCTGTTCGTGTTAACAATACCTCCGGTAGCTCTGCCGGTTCTGGCTCCGGTGACTTCCATCAGGTTCTTTGTTTAACTTCGTTTAGTAGGTTCATACTTACTCAGTTGAGTTCTATAGTTTGAAATCTGATTTCATTCCTGCTTATCTATGGTTATTTCTGTGAGTTGGAAAATTGTTTTAGTTAATTAGTTTTGTGTAGATTGGTTGAGTATATTTTCTACAGATTTGAAATGTATCTTCCACAGAAACTGATAACTTTTAGTGTAATTGAGCTTCATAAGCAGTGTAATATATAGCACTACATCCATCAGATACTTGACTGAGCCTCATATATGAATCACCTTGAATCATGGTTGTAAAAATCACTAGGCACTAGTTGTAAAAATCACTAGGCGCTAGTCGGGCAGGTGGGATACCGCCTACGGATTAATCAGATTGGAATTTTATATGTAATTTATATGTATATATGTGTATATGTATACATATATATAATTAAATTCAAACAGTAACTTGTTTTGACCAATCCTAACCAAAATTTGACTGATTTTTGACAAAATCTGAGCAATTTTGATTGATTTTGAATAAAATTTGACCATTTTTTACTGATTTGACCAATTTTGACCGATTAGGTCCGACTAGGTCCGATTTTTTCCCACTATTTTCCGACTAGGACTGATAACCGATTAACCCTCCGATTATGTGAAATCGCCAAGGTTGGTGGCCGATTTCCGATTAATTCCCGATTAATCGCCAACTAGGACCGATTTTTACAACACTACCTTGAATAGGAATATAGCAAATAGGATCTTAACTATCTCAAACATTTCATTACGTTTATCACCTGGTTGAAATGTGCCATGATGAGTGTTCATGCAACCACCACCGGCTATTAGCTCCACAGACCTTATCTTTTCTCAGTCAATCTAGGATTCAATGGCCTTACAGATGAACATATTAATCGAATCAAGATCTTGTATGAACAAGCCAACGCATTTTTTGTATAACGGCTCTTTCCCGTAACAATTACTTATGGAAGTTGAAAGCAAGGTCTTGTTTTTAAAGATCGTGATAACATAGGTGTTTCTACTTAACGTTAGTCCTTGGGTTTTAGGTTGAAGGGAATGAGATTTTATACCATTATCTTGTTATATCTATATAAGTTTTAGGTTGAAGGGAATGAGCTTTTATACCATTATCTTGTTATATCTACATAGCCATGCTTGAAACAAATCATTCATTTTGCCATGAGATATAGGATGCTAGTGTGATAGAGATGTATATGGTTTGCCTACATCCCACTCTCCCCAGACCCTACCAATAGGTTTGCTATGGGTGGGACTTACTGGGTATGATTGTTGTTGTTGTTTACCGTGCATCTACTTTTACTAGTATGAGACTTTTCCCCATCAATAATGACTTGAATAAATGTGGCACATGGCTTCATATCGAGTATAGATTTGCATATGTATTGTTATTCACATATGTTTTGCTATTTGCGTATAGAATGAAAATGTTTAAGGTATAGGCTAGTAAAAGTAGATACTTCATACGTGACCAATGATTTTCATATTTCATGGGAATATGATGAAATTTTTCAGACATGATCATAGAGGTATATCACATAAAGAAACATAGCAAACCTTGTGAGTTTCTCATATTTATTTTGTGCTTTAGGCTTGATATTTCATGTTTGCAGAATTGCAGTCCATTAGGGCATACTTTGCCCACCTTTTATAAATATAGACAATATGAATGATGTTGCACAAGTAGTGTTTGTTTTACCATGAGAACATTCTCTCTTCCATGATTGTTCTTACGGTCTTACCTGTAAAAGAAGCTCCAAAAGTATTTCTACATCAAGTCTTAAGGGCAGCTTGAAGCTATAGTTTTTTTATCTACGGTTATGATAAGGCGTTTTGGTCCTCTTTCTTGCTAAATTTTTGGTGTATCTCATTATAAAAAAAATATGTATGCCAAGCTGTTTCTCATTTGCATCTTTATGGACTGTAAACTTAGTACCATAATATATAGTCTTGATGACATATTATGGGTCCATGGACTGTAGTATAAAACAATTAAAAAACTGATATAGTTCAAGCGGCATTGGTCCCAAAACCTATTGGTTCTTGATAGATGACAGAATTTCACCTGATGTCCCTCTGGTTATGGTTAGCAGACTATTATTCAACAATTTGTAGTGTGTTTCTTGCGTCATTTCCGTACTCTAAAACATAGGCGTGCATGATTCTTATTTACCTTGGATTATGATGATTTTTGGTATCATTTTATCCATTTATATTTCATTAGCGATTGCCATCTGAGAAGTTGTTTTTTGAACAGTACCGACAGATGAGACGCAAAGAACAAGACCGGCTTGCAAGAATGGACATTGACTATCAAAAAAGAAAAGAAGTAGCAGAGTTTAACAAGCGGAGAGAGGAAAGATTGAAAGCAGCAGAAGAGCGGACTGCCAAAAAGCGTATGAAACGCCAGAAGAAAAAGCAAAAGAAACAAGAAAAGAAGATGAAACTGGAAGCAGGTGATCATGAACAACATAAGGAAGATAAATCTTCAGATGAAGATCAAGACTCTGGTAATGATGAATGAACAGCAATGTATGTACATGAATGCCAGTATATTTCGAATTATGGGGGATGTAATACCTAACCAAGTTGAGGTCAGTGCTTAAATTTGCTTTGAAACTTCCAATTTGGTTTATTCGACCTGCGATCTCTTGATGATATGCGATCGGCAGTTTCTGAGTTTTAGATGTTAAGATATGTTGTAAAACATGATATAGGACTGCTAATCATATTTTGTAACTGCACTTTGATTTGTTCTCTAAGGAAGTGGAACGGGTCTAAACAGGTAAAAAGTAATTTTGCACAAATCAAGTCGAGTTGGATTTACCAATTAACACTTATATCCTTTTGTTTCGCATACAGATGATTATTTTTATCAACATTTTCTTAATATGAACACCACCAAATCTTACACTAGGAAGTATTTATACTCGCATCATTTTTGTGATGACAATACATAGCCACTAGGTTACAAGGACGTGAGCGCTCTCTAAGTTTTAACTCTAATAAATTTAATAGAGGAAATTTAGAAGGTTTTAATTAATCTAATAGAGAAGATTTGGGAGCTTTATGCGTTTGATTATGTTTTTTTAAGACTTGGCAAAGGAATGATCGCATCATTCAATAACTTGAGGTGTACAAACCGGTTTTTGGGGCCAAACCTATTCGGTTTCAAACCGGTCCGGTTTGAACCGGTTTATTTTCTACCGGTTTGAACTCCAAATCGGTTCGGTTCCTAAACCAGTTTCAGGGCTAGGATATTCAAACCTATCGAACCGGTCCGGGCCGGTTTGAAAACCGGTTCGGGCCCAAACCGGTTCGGGTTTTCAATTTTTTTTTTAAATTTAAATTTTCACTCAGTTTTTAAACGCTCAAACAGTGCTCATGCGGCCAAACAAAGCATGCGCCCAAACATTGCTCATGCGCCCAAACAGTGCTCATGCTTCCAAACAAAAGCATGCGACAAAACAGTGCTCATGCGCCCAAACAGTGCTCATGAGCCCAAACAGTCATGCGCCCAAACAGTGCTCATGCGCCCAAACAGTGCTCATGCGCCCAAACAGTGCTTATACGCCAAACAGTCATGCGCCCAAACAGTGATCATGCGCCTGAACACTTAGCCAAATTTCAAAAGTTTTTCACATAACAAATTCTTCAAAACTTGTTCAATTGATCTAAAACATTATTTATTTTTATCAAAAATTACATATTTATATAAATTATTTATAAATATTAAAACATAAAACATAAAACATTAATTAAAAATATAATCATGATTTATGATGCATGAAAAATTAAATATGATTATTTATTTTTATCAAATATTACATAAAATGTAAAATAAAGATACTATTCAAAACATATAAACAATTCAAATGACGTAAACTTTATTCTTCGCCACCAGAACCCGAGCTATTACGAAGGAACTCGTCATATGCCGCTTCATCATCGGTCATTTCGGGTGTCAATCCATCGTCTACTTCGTCTTCATATATTTCGGCTTCATATTCTAATTCCCTTCAAGTGAGCATTTGTCTTGTATTCTTTCAGCTGCATCCAATTAATCCTTCAAGCAAATACACATTTCAACTGCTTCGGGAGTGAGTCGGGTTCTTCGTATTGATATAATCCTGCCACTAACAGAAAAAGCAGATTCCGAAGCTAATGTGGAAGCCTGGACGGTTAGTAAATCTCGGGCCATGGTGGATAGGATTGGAAATTGATCTTCATTACCTTTCCACCAAGCCAGCAAGTCAAAATTTTTAAAATCTTGTGGAGTCATGGTGGATAAAAAGCTTGTTCCACTATACCTCCCGATTTCATTACTCGGAGTGTTACCACATTGATGTTTATTACATTCATCTCTTAAAGTATTATACAAAGCAAACATTGGATCACTTGAACCTTCGTCATGTGCCGCATGCCGCATAGACTCATGTATGTTTGATGTTTTACCATATTTTGCTAAATAAACATCAAACATTTGGCCTAAGGGGCTGTTTGGCAACATCTGATTGAATAAGTGCTGAACCAATAAGAGGTCTAAACCAGTAAGATGTCTGAACCAATAAGTGGTCTGAACCAATAAGTGTGTTTGGTTGTAAAAAGAAAAATTAATAAAATAAAACAAAATAAAAACATCACCCAAAATAAAAACACCCCTAACATATCCTCATTTCCCCTAAACCCTAGACCTGTGATTTGCGAATTTTGTACCCACCCCACAACCCCAAACCCGTGCAATCTGAACACACTCTTCTTCTCCGATCAAACCCCCTGCAAAACCCATCAAAGCATATTATTACGAGCATTTTCAACCACCACACCGTCTGCAAATGGAACTAAACCCCATACTCGAACCCGAACCCCCCGGTGTTCTACGTGTCACCGTCATCCCTTGCCGTCGCAGGCCGCCACCGCCCTCGCCGTCGCAGACCGCCACCGCCGTGGCCATCGCCATCGCAGACCGACTTCACGTCTGACTCGGGTCAAATGTTGGTTTTGATCTGACCGAATAAGGGGTTCGGTCAGACCTCTTCTCCGGTAAGATGTAAGCAACCAAACAAGCCACGTCTGATCGAGTCAGACTTGCACGTCTGACCAGGGTCAGTCAGACTCAACCAAACAGCCCCTAAATGTGTGTTAAAATTATTTTTTGCACTTTGAGCATAATATGGGTTTTCTTCTTCTAAATCCAAATTAAAAGTAATTTTATCAAGTAAAGTTTCAACCCCCGACGTATTTAAACAAGAGTTTAAGGCAGCGGCACATGTAATAACCGGAGGCATTTCTTTAAAATATTTTTAAGTTTTTCTTTCATTTGTGGTATCATATCCGAATAAGGACTACCCCTACACGACAACTCATTTAATTTTGAAGTCATTAAGTAAATTTGGTGAAGTACTAATGGACTTGTTTGATAATAAACTCAAGAAAGACAAGTAGTTGCGGTTTTAAAAACATTAATCATTTTGGTTATTTCTTTAATAATAGTCCAACCCGATGAATGGTAAGTCGAAGCCTTTCCACGACTCACCAAAGTATTATGAAAGGCTATTAAACTTTCTTTTTGGTCAATAGCCTTTTCAAATATGTTACAAACGAATTTCATCTTGTAGGTACGTCCCAATTCGGACCTAAACATTTGGAATTTGCGTCTTTACAAAACTTGCGATACCTACTATATCTTTGGTTACTGCTAAAAATATCACGAAACATTATTTTAAAACTATCTTTTACCGTTTCAATAGTTTTTAAACCGTCTTGAACGGCTAAGTTTATGATGTGCGCAACACATCGACTATGAAAAAACACAACGTCACAAATTGGTTTATATTTTAATTTTAGATATTCTATCGCAAGCGTATTATTTGACGCGTTATCAAAAGATATAGAAAATATTTTATTTTCTAATTTATACGTTTTAATAACTTATCAATAAGATAAAAAACGTTTTGCCCGGTGTGAGGATAATCAAACAATTCAAACGCAATCGTACGTTTCATCATTTGCCACGAACCGGGTTCAACCCACTGGGCGGTGACACAAATGTACGAGTCCGGTGAACCATGCGGAGTCGGCCAAACGTCACTAGTTAAGTTAACACCGGTTTGTAAATTTTCAAAATAAGATATTAATTCATTTTTAGCTTTTTTCCACATTTTTAAGCAATCCCTTCTAAGTGTAGCACGACTTACATGTGAGTATCGCGGTTGGAGAGTTCGTTGAACTAGCCGAGTCAAACGTTCATTGTCGAAATGTTTGAATGGCAAGTTTTCTTGAATTACAAAATGCACCATTTGCTCAGGAACCGCATCAACATCATAAGCCCAAACATTCCCTTCGCTTGTCATCGAAGCTTGACCTTGAGACGGTTCACCTTTCAAAGCCTTACAATATTTATTCGCAATGTGGTTTTTCAAAGTTGTATTTGCATCTTTTTTGAAAAACTTATGACAATACTTGCAACGAGCTTTGTTTGGACCGCTAGCCATTTGACATAAATCGTAATTGTACCATATTTCGGGGTTCCTATTCGTAGGAAGGATTGCGACCACCACGTTGCTTGAAGACTCATCACAACCAACGGATGATTGAGCACTTGATGAAGCCATTTTGAAATGAACGAGAGTATTGAGAGTTTTTTTTGAATTGAACGAAAGTATTAAGCGTATTTGAGAATAGAGAGCATTTTTTTTAGAGTAGAGAGCGTTTTAAGTTGTTGTGGTTCAACCAAAACATCAAATACATATTTATGCTAGCTTAATGGGGGTAAAATGGTAAAAAAACACCAAAAAAACGGTCAAAAACGGCTATATAGCCGTTATATAATGGCTACTTTTTTGAAATCCGGTTTGAAAACCGGTTTGGCAACTGGTTTGAAAACCGGTTTGGGCACCGGTTTGGAACCGGTTTGGGAACCGGTTTAGAATCGGACCGGTTTGAAACCGCTTTCAACATAAGAAACCTCCAACCGGTGTAGGAACTGGCGGTTCGGACCGGTTCGGGACCGGTTTGGGCCAGAAACCGGTTCCGGTTTTTTCGGCCAAACCGGTTCCCGAACCGGTTTTTTTGGTCACCTTTATCAACAACCACCACCCTACCCTCTTGAATGAGTTAAGCGGGAGATGAGGGAATGATCCCACTCCTTTTGGGGCAAAGATGTACGCACATACATGTAAACTACGTTGTATTTTTTTTTTTAAATATATTTATAAAAAAGTTTGAGAGAGGAGAATGAGCAGCATTTCTAACTTAAAGTGAGAGTTACTTTGGGGATAATTTTTTTTTTATTTGGCGGCCTATGTGAAAAGAGATGGTTTTTGCTACTCTACTTTAGTGATAATTTCCTCCCCTCTTACAAGGATTGTGCGGATAAAAGGTTCTGACATGTCTCTCAAATCTTTGTTAATGTTACGTGTTCTAATATGTTTCTCATGGTCAATGTTAAGGTTTAAAATCTCTTAAAACGGTTATCAGTTTCACTAGATGAAAGTCACGAGACATATAGACCATGATGATATCAAAGAAAACATTGGTAAGTAGGGAGCTGAAGCACAAAATATGTATGTAAAAAGAAAATAAGTGTAGAGTTGATATCTTTCTCAAAGGTTAAAACCACTATATCGGAGCTTATGAAAACTTTTTGACAAATATTGTTAAATATTAGTAATATAAACCTAACGACTAAAGGAACATGTAATTTAAAGCAATCCATGGTTCATGTGTTTTCTGAATGAAAACAAAATCAATTAAAAAATTGACATTTAAGATGAGATCCCAACAAAATAGAAATTAAAGCATCATATAAGGGAATAAGAGTATGAAAGTCGGGCAAGCCTCCTGTAGATCAAAGGGGTTATATATTATGAGGCTAAGTGAATCCACACGTTAAGTGAATCTATGCAAAGTATACTGTCATTTTGTGCATATTTTACAAGCTCTGCAATTCCACGAGGATCAAGATCATGTTCGTATTAAGGTTAGCTATGTTTCTAACTACTTGTTTTTATCCGTTCCTCAAAGTACAATTCTTGTTTTTAGGTTAGCTCTGTAGTAGAAATTGATGGGAGGTCGTTGGACCTCCAATGGTGACGGTTTAGCTCCACTAATATTCGGGTATGAGTTGCCGGTAGCAGCAACAGTGTATGCATTTTTAGGGACCACTGTTTAGTAGCTTAATAAGTTGGACTTTATATGAATCCAGGGATCGATATATGAATTATCAGATTTGATTTTAACAAGTATTGATTGCGGAATTACCAATACTTGCTATTTAATTGATTAATAAACTTGAAATTCATCAAACAAAATAAAAAACAATCAAAATATAATAATAATCAAACCACGATTGCTTAATAATTACAATCAATCGATTGTAATGCCTCTGCTGCTATTGATTCAATTGTTGTGATTGTTATATGATCCAAAGTTGCTTGATCGTCTGTTGATCATCTCGTGTTACATGTTCTTTAACTCTTGTTATATAGAGATCTTATTCTGTTCCTAAAACATTGCTGATCTTTCGCTATCCTGTTGCTATAATTAAGCTAACTTCCTATAGCTATCCGAATCCTTGCCACATTTATCGGCATAGGAGTTCATGATTTACAATGAATTAAACACAAATAATATTGTTGATGTGATGTAATATCTTCGCTTGAATTAAATGTCTTTTGCTATCATTAATGTTGTTGATTTGCCATGTTGACTTGTTGACTTTCTGTTCACTACTTGATGATGCGGAATCATTCAAGTGTTAAACAGTCTTCTGTAGGAATTTATTCTTCCACAGGAAATTTGTCTTCCGTAGCAACACTTTGTCTTCAGTGCTTGTTCTTCAGTGCTTGTTCTTCAGTGATTGTGCTTCCGCAGGAGTTCTTGTTCTTCAGCAGCAAGCTCTCCTTCAGCAGCTCCACTTGATCTTTGGACTTGTTCAGCTGTTGTTGTTCTTCCGCATGAGATCTACGTATGTACACCAGTTGTATTACGGAGAACATCTACGGAAGAGCTATTTGTTCATCCGCAGTTGTTCTAACACATATTAATGTTTCCTGCAATCATACATAAATCAACACATATATTATGAGATACAATATATCATGCAATTAATAAACTCATCATGTACTCAATGCATTATATTATATTATCAAAATTATAATTACAAAGAGTGATTACAAAAGTTTGATCCATCATCTAAACCTATACAAGATATCTAGACCTAACAGACCTTAATTAGACATATCTGTGCACAATCAACTTGGGCACATAAGCAAGAAATATTTGTCAAAACTCCAAATTTATAGAATCTTAGAATTCATATAAGCAACACTATTGTTAGACACCACCTCCGATTCATCCTGTTCTGAAATTCTTAGTTCTGTTATGGGCTTTATCTCTGTTCCAATCAATAGTCCAGCCTCAATCTTCCTTCTTTTATACGCCTTAGCATGTAGTTTGTCTATGACTTGAATCAGATGAACATATAGGCACAGGTCATTTTGAGCAATTTGGTCATTCAACTTTGGGAAGAATTTGTCATGTAAGTATGATGTGTAGCTTGGGTGCAGGAGTTTGATCTCCACAGGGTCAAATAATCTGATACTCGAGGCTTTCTTCTGGGGATCATTCCTTTGCAGCACCAGCTCTTTTGTCTTTTCAACATAACCCCATTCAGTGATAGGGTATGTATACTGATTTCCCTCAATGACTTTGATGGATGCTTCAGATTGATCTTCATAACCAAGTCTTTACACAAATTCAGCATCAACATATTAAGAACTGGATTGATGCCTCTTCTGTCTTAGTTTTCTTCTCTTATGTTTAGCATACTCTCTTTTTTGCTTCTTTCATTACATCTCCCTTGAACATGTGACTAAGCTTAGCCACAAGTCCAGAGAAGTCTCTACCTCTTGGACTGATTGGGTAATTTGTGATAGGGATGTTTTGCAAAGTGATGAGATCAACATGGTTGAACTTCTTTAGTATTTGAAGCACGTATTTCTCATGATTGATGAAAATGCACCCAGGAAAAAGGTTAATTCTCCTATGGAACTCATTTGAAATTCAGATTGCATCAAAGCTTCAAAATCTTCACACAATCTCTTGTTGGTTGATCCAAATATGATGTCATCAACATATATTTGCATAACTAAGAGATCTTGATGTTCATGTTTGAGGAAAAGTGTCTGGTCAATTGTACCTCTTTTGTAGCCATGCCTCAGTAGGAATGAAGACAATGTTTCATACCATTTTCTTGGTGCTTGATGAAGACCATACAATGCTTTTTCAAGTTTGTACACTCTGTGAGGGTCTTTAAAGCCTGGTGGTTGAGAAACATATACCTCTTCATCAATTTTCCATATAAGAATGCACACTTTACATCCATTTGGTAAACTGTGAATCTCTTATATGATGCATAGGCTAGAAATACTCTTATAGCCTCAATCCTTGCAACTGGTGCAAAGACTTCATCATAGTCTATTCCTTCTTCTTGTGTATATCCTTATGCTATCAGCCTTGCTTTGTTTCTGACAATGATTCCTCTGTCATCTAGTTTGTTTTTGAACAACCATCTAGTCCTAATTGGATATTGGCCTTCAGGTAGATCAACTAGGTTCCAGACTTTCTGCTTCCTGAATTGCTAAAGTTCTTCTTGCATTGCTTCAATCTAGCTATTGTCTTTTAGGGCTTTAGTAATGTTAGGAGTAACTACTTGTGATAGAAAGTAGGAGAACAGACAAGTGTTGGCAGCTCCCCCTTGCCTTCTTGTAGTTCTACTGTTGAGTTCACCAATCATATTGTCAATTGGATGATCCTTATGAATCCTAACTGTTGGAACATATTGAACTTGGATAGAGGAATCCAGGCTTGTGATGTTAGTTGGTGGAGATGGATTCAGCTGTGATGGAGAGTCAACAAAGTAATCTAACTCCTCAGTATGGTGATCTTGTGCGATTGAATGTTCTGCATGGACTTGTGTTTCCGCAGATGTGGATATACCTTCCGTAGCAGTTAAAGGATCAGCCGCAAAGTCTGTAATTGGTGTATCTGCATGTGGCATTGATGATGGGATGTTTTCTGAAGTATGAGGAACTTTAGGGAGTTTCAGTGCATCATCTGCAGGAGTGGGAACATCTACGGAAGTGGAAGGAACCTCTGTGGAGGGAGGTACTTCTGAAGTAGATTGTACTTCCGCTGATGTAAAAGTTTCAAGGACATCAGACATGTCTTTACTTGTTTGAGCTGAAGCACCAGGATCATTGTGTCTTTGAATATCTATGTGAACTTGTCTTGGTGGATCAACAGTCAATGGTACACCCATGTTTGGAGGAACATAAGGATAACATGTATTCGTAGCACCTGTCACATTGAGATAGCTAGTGTTAAATGAGTTAGTTAATGCATCTATATCAAACAACCATAATGATCCTTTCACAGACTGTGTAAACAAAGATTCATCAAATGACACATTAGGAGTTTCTTCCACAATGTTATCATGTGGGACATATACTCTGTATGACTTAGATGTTGAGGAATACCCAACAAAGAAACCATCATATGCCTTTTCAGCAAACTTTCCTAATTGTTCTTTAGTGTTTAATACAGACACGTGACACCCAAAAGCTCTAAGATATCCTATGAAAGGTTTTCTTTTAAACAAAAGTTCATAGGGTGTTTTGTTGTGTTCTTTGACTATTAATGTCATGTTTTGAACAGTGCATGCTGTATTCACTACTTCAGCCCAAAATGTTATTGGTAGCTTTGAATCAGCCAACATTGTTCTTGCTGCTTCAATTAGAGTTCTGTTTCTTCTTTCAGCCACTCCATTCTGTTATGGAGTTCTTGGTGCACTAAATTGCATAGCTATGCCTTTGTCCCTGCAAAATGAGTCTAAGACATAATTAACAAATTCAGATCCATTATCACTTCGTAAAATTTTGACTTTTAGATCAAGTTGATTTTCTATCTTGGTGATAAACACCATTAATATTTCTGATGTTTCACTTTTGTGTTTTAAGAAAAATACCCAAGTAAATCTAGTGAAATCATCAACAATCACCAAACAGTATTGCATTTTTCTAATGCTTAATACATTAGTTGGACCAAAAAGATCCATGTGCAATAACTTCAATGGTGTTGTGTTAGTGTTAATTGTTTTAGATTTATGTGACACTTTGTGTTGTTTTCCTTTAGAACATGATAAACAGTGATTAGAACAGAAGAATTCTTTCTTAGAAACACCAATGACTAAGTCATTTTTCACCAGTTTATTCATGTTTTTCATGTTGGAGTGAGCCATCCTTTTATGCCACAGTTGAGATTCATCTTCTGATGATTTGGAGATCAGGCATGTTTCTTTACTTGTTATGGTTGTGTTGTTCATGTCCAACACATAAGTGTTGCCTTTTCTTGGTGCTTTGAGAAGGATCCAGTCTTCTGGAATTTTGTAACCTGGCTTGAGAATATAACAATTAGAGTTGTCAAAAAAAGTAGTATAGTTTTGATCACAAATTTGAGATACACTTAGTAAATTAAATTGTAAATTTTCACAAAAATTAACTTTCTCAAATTTGAGAACTCCATTGATTACCATTCCTTCACCAGTTATTTTACCTTCCTTCTTATCCCCACCAAACATATGAAGCATTTTTATGTTTGAAGTCATGAAGGAGAGAACAGTTTCCTGTCATGTCTCTGGAACAGCCACTGTCAACATACCACTTGTTGTCAGTCCTCCTTGGATGTTCCTGCAAAATATAATGAACTTAATTAGACCGAGGAGCCCAAGCCTTGATGGTCTTGGGCTTGCCACTGTTATCTAATATAGTAACTTTCTCATGAATGAGCCTTGATGTTTCTAAATTAATTTTAATATCAGTTGATTCATTATGTTTTGTGTTGGGTGAGGATGATTTTGGTGATGATGTTGAGGTAATTTTATCTTGATTCATACTGACTTGGTCAGTCATTCCTTCCTTCAGTGCCTTCTTCTTTGATCCTGATGTTGAGGATTGCCCAGAAAATGTTTCTGTATCCTTTGATTTAAACTGAGGTACATGATTGCCTTTGTCAAAATGATCAAAGAAGTCATCATCTTCTTCAAGTGCTACCTTTTTATGAGGTGTTTTTCTTTGAAATTGTTGTTTGTCCTTCTTTTTCTTTGTTTGCATCTCAGCAGCTGTTATCCTTGTCTTGTAAGCTTTCTTCTTTTGTTGTTGCTTCTTTTGTTTTAAGACTTTTGAATCATCATCCTCAGAAGATTGTGAATCTGATTCAGTGTTCTCTGCTAGCTTCTTTTTGAGGATCTTTGTTTTGTTCTTTTTGTTGAAGAAGCATTCCTGAGTTGATTGATTGTGTTTGTTGCATATAGCACAATATTTGTTGAAGTGACAATCAGATGTCATGTGATTGTTCATATTACATATTGAGCAATAGCTGCTGAAGTAGCACTCTTCTGTGCTGTGATTGTGCATATCACACCATTTACAGTACTTCTCTTCAGCTTCACTATCAGAAGCAGCCTTTACCTTTGCCTTTTTCTTACTCAGTGACTTCTTTTGCTTCAACTCCTTCACCTTGTTGATGCTGGATGAAGCTTCAGCAGATTCTTTCTTATTCCGTATTTCTTCTACGGATGATTGTTTATGGATTTTCTCGGATTTTACAGCTTTCTCAGACTGCTTTCGTAGGAGATCTGCTGAAGTGAATTTGTTATCTTCCGAAGCTCTTTTTGCTAATTTTCTTTTGTTTTGTTTGTTGAGAGCATGAATGCCTTCATTCAGTTGACCAATCCTTATGTAAATAGTCTTCAGCAGATTTCTTTGTTTTGGTGGGTAAGGGAGCTTGATTTCATCCAACACTTTGGGAATTCGATGTTCATTTAAAACAGTTTTACCATTACCCAAACTAGTATTATGAGGCTCATCATCATCCTCATCCAGATCATCACAATTATCATAATCAAATTTTGATTGACTTTGTTTTGAAAGTTCTTATTGTGATGATTCAGTTTCAAATGATTCAGTGTCATTAGTTACATCATTATGATTTTTATCTGTTGACTCAGATTTGGTACTGGACACAAAGTGATTAGATAAGCTGTTAGTCATGGACTCGGGTAAAGGAGTGTAATTATCATTTACTGGTGGTGCAACAGCATGAAATCCCAAACCCATTCTGTTCTTTGACTCAATATGAGAGTTTAATAGTTTCTCATACTGTTGTGATGACAGTTGGAATTTTTGAAGTTTCACTTCAGTAGATGCATGATCTGACATAGACTTAGTTAAAGACGTAGTCAAATGCTCAACTTGTGCTTTCAAATTGTAATTTTCAGATAAAAGTTTATCTAAATCCTTTTGTAAAGAATTGATTTTGACTTGATAAAGTTTATGTTCTCTTTCATGTGATTCATTTAAAAGTAGAGTTCCTTTTACTTTATCAGCTAACAGTTGAGCATGTGTTCTATATCTTTCAACTTCATCAATACAGGTGGAAGAACATAACCTTTCTCTTACCTTTATGGCCATTGCTGGAACTTTGTTTTCCATGTTAGCCATCAAAGCTTGATTTTCCTCCGGTACTTCCTTTTCATACATGCTCCAATCACAAGTACCATCCTGCAAAATAATTAAACCAGATTCTTTAGCATTGTTAGTACCTATAGTGTTGCTTGTTGTTGGTGGGGATGAATTGGTTAGTTGAGCTTGTGTAAAACTTCTTGGACTAGGCTGTCTTGAGCCATTTGATTGCTGTTACACTCTCTTGAGAAGTGTCCATATAAATTGCACTTAAAGCATCTTACTTTGGACTTGTCAACACCAATTTTAGTTGATCTTCCTCCTACATACAATCCTTTGTTCCTCTTCATGTACATCTTGGCTCTGTAGGCGATCATGGCCATTTGCCATTGTAGATCCATCTCTTCTACCTCATCAGGATGAAGTTCTTCTAGATCTTGTTGATAGAAGTGTGCAGGAGTCAAAGTGCTTCCTAGATAAGCCTAAAAGCTTGAACTAAAGGCTGCAAAATAAGCTTTCTGTTCTTCTGATTCCAGAACCACAGTAATTGGTTCTGTTTGATTGTTGTTCTTTTTATTCTTAGAGTCATCAGGTTTTCCTTTGGACTTTCTGTGCTGATTGTTTTGAGTACTTGATTTGGAAGACTTGGCAGCATAAAAGCTTGTTTCTTCTTCATGTTCACTCTCATCACAAGAGGTATCTTCATCTTCATTGGAGATGAATGCACTTCTAGCATTCTTTAACTCTTTGAATTGATAAGGTGCTATAGGTGCTTTCACACTCTTGTTTCTGGTCTTTTCATCTAGCTCTAAAGCTTCAACCTTTGCCACCAGTGTGTCTAGTCCTATTGCCTTCAAAGCAATAGTGTTCTTGAACATAGACATAGTCTGTGTCCAACTTTCTGGTAAGGCATGTAGCATCTTTTTGTTCAGCTCTTCATTGCTGTACTTAAGTTTAAAGATGTTCATCTCTGTAACAAGTTGCATAAATCTATGAAATTGTTGAGGAACTGACTCACCCGCAATATGATGAAAAGTTTCATATTGTGAGCGAAGAGTATCCTTCTTTATGCTCCTAATCTCATCACTTCCTTCACACAGTGTGTGCAGTATTTTCCATAATGAGTGAGCTGTTTTGTATGATTCACACCTGATCAAAAGATCTTCAGGTAAAGCCATAGTAAGCATACTATAGGCTTTGATGTCAATCTTGACTTTCTTAGCATCATCAGGTGACATATTTTTCGGACTTATGGGTTGATTATTATCCTTATAATCCGCTCCTAACGTAGGTGGAATATAAGGTCCTTCAGTAATTGAAACCCATAAATCAGAATCTGTATAATTAACATGATTCCTGAACCTGATTTTCCAAGTTTTGAAATCAGATCTGTTTTCTAGTTTAGGAGGTTGATAAGCACCAACAACTGAGTTACTCATGTTAATTAATTTTGAAAAAGCAACAACTCTGTTTTAGCAAAAATCGATTAAACAAATCAAATCGATAGATCAATTGATCTGGATCAATGAGCACCAAGCTCTGATACCACTTGTGTGAATCCAGGGATCGATATATGAATTATCAGATTTGATTTTAACAAGTATTGATTGCGGAATTACCAATACTTGCTGTTTAATTGATTAATAAACTTGAAATTGATCAAACACATAAAGAACAATCAAAATATAATAATAATCAAACCACGATTGCTCAATAATTACAATCAATCGATTGTAATGCCTCTGCTGTTATTGATTCTATTGTTGTGATTGTTATATGATCTAAAGTTGCTTGATCGTCTGTTGATCATCTCATGTTACATGTTCTTTATCTCTTGTTATATAGAGATCTTATTCTGTTCCTAAAACATTGCTAATCTTTCGCTATCCTGTTGCTATAATTAAGCTAACTTCCTATAGCTATCCGAATCCTTGCCACATTTATCGGCATAGGAGTTCGTGATTTACAATGAATTAAACGCAAATAATATTGTTGATGTGATGTAATATCTTCGCTTGAATTAAATGTCTTTGCTATCATTAATGTTGTTGATCTGTCACGTTGACTTGTTGACTTTCTGTTGACTACTTAATGATGCGGAATCATTCAAGTGTTAAACAGTCTTCCGTAGGAATTTATTCTTCCGCAGGAAATTTGTCTTCCGTAGCAACACTTTGTCTTCAGTGCTTGTTCTTCAATGATTGTGTCTGCAGGAGTTCTTGTTCTTCAGCAGCAAACTTTCCTTCAGCAGCTCCACTTGATCTTTAGACTTGTTCAGCTATTGTTGTTCTTCTGCATGAGATCTACAGATGTACACCAGTTGTATTACCGAGAACATCTACGAAAGAGCCATTTGTTCATCCGCAGTTGTTCTAACACATATTAATGTTTCCTGCAATCATACATAAATCAACACATATATTATGAAATACAATATATCATGCAATTCATAAACTCATCATGTACTCAATGCATTATATTATATTATCAAAATTATAATTACAAAGAGTGATTACAAGAGTCTGATCCATCATCTAAACCTATACAAGATATCTAGACCTAATAGAGTTCAATTAGACATATCTGTGCACAATCGACTTGGGCATATAAGCAAGAAATATTTGTCGAAACTCCAAATTTATAGAATCTTAGAATTCACCGATCTAGACTTTCAATATATGTGAATCCTGCTTGAGTGGCAAAATAACAAAGGCACCATTCTCTCGAATTAGTGAGAGAGCTGCAAATATGTTAGGATTGATACATATAAAGGTATGCCAACTTATCACAACAAAGTCAGCGAAGCTCAAATCGAAATTATTGAACAAATATATAAGTGCTCTTTGGTTATAATGGGTGCGGTTTAAATGAAAACCATTAGAAATTGTGACACGTTTTGTGGTTTATTTAAAAAAAGAAATATAATGTTATGGGCATTTTAGTCCTTTTCCATTTTTCCCTCCTTTTCACTTGTAATATTTTTTAAAATATTATATTAACAATATAACCTATATAGAATTAAGTATCCACATAGACGTGTACTAATCTACATATATTTTTTAAACCAATATTTTTAATAAGAACTTTTGAGTAGTTTCCTAGAAAGCATCATCAACTACATGTAAACGTATGTGTAGAAAATGATTTAACTAACATAAAAATATTTACACATTTGTAACCTTACAGATCTGAGTAGTTCACTAAAAAACATCAACAACAAAAAACTCAAATTTTACGTTAAACACCAACAAATAAACCCTTGAACAATAATAAAAAAAAACCACAAGATCGTCGAAGCCGCCGTCGCTTCAGTAGATGGTGGTCAGCAATCATCGTCATCTTCGCTTGGTCTCTCTATTGTCTTCCATCTTTTAAATAGAGAGGGGTAAGATCTAGTTTTAGAGAAAGTGTGTGTGTATGGTAGAAATGATGGGTTGGTGTATATACGGTGGTTATTGATTTAAAATACCTAGATTCAAAGGATATGAAAAATGACCAATAAACCTTTTTTTTTTTCTTTTCATTTTACATGCAGGTCTCATCAAACGTCCCAAGTTGTAGTTTTTTATTCCAAAAAATCCGGACGATTAATCTTAATCTAATCAAGCATGAGGATTTGGTTTATTAATTTTCATAATTTTTTCTTAGTTTTTATGTAAACTCTACCCTAGTTATAATTTTTGTATGTATAACTAGCTTTCTATGGTTCACTTGGTACACATAGAGAAAGCAGATATATCCTAATTAAACCGCTAATAAAACCCATACTTCATATTTTTTTAAACAATAGATTATGGTAAGAAAAGTTTTGCTATAATTCGTTATTCTTTCTCATCTTATCTAATAAAGCAAATGACCATTAGCCAAATGATTATTTTCTAGAGTATTTACTTAATCTCAACCCAGGTTACATATAAGATTGTCCACATGTTAAGAAAATAAAACTTACAAATTTTAGTAAAAATTTTGTTTTCAAAAGAGTTTCCTTAATGAAAGCTAATTAATCAAATTAACTTCTTTGTAGAAATAAATAAACGTTTCATTAATTATACTTTAATGAGACTTAATTTCGTTAAAATACAATATAACTTTTAAAACTAAAATACTATAAAGGTATGTAAAGAGCTTAATGGGTATTTATAAATAATATTTATCTTTTTTATATACTATTATTTATAATATAAATATGTTTGATATATATATATATATATATATATATATATTAATTTCATTAATATGTTATTTATATTATATTATACTTATATATAATCTATTATATAATTTTTCTCTTTTAACAGGTATAATATACGAGTATCTAACTTCGTTCTTTGATATAAATTAAATGGATTTTCGATTTATTTAAAATATTATTGCATTGATTCGAAACATAAACCGATGGTTAACTAACCTATCTTCATCTATAATCTTGAAAAGTTGAAAACCGAACCATTTGTATCACGCATCTAAGAAAGGGACTGGTACGTCAGTTAAGCATAATACAGGGGGTCTATCTGAAAATAACCCCTTCTACATAAACATTCTGCTTGAAGGCGAACAGATAGGCATTGTGAGGTGAAACAAACTCCTACATTCAACTCTCTCTCACACCTGCAACAATGGCCGTAGCTCAAGTCTCTTCTTCTTTGTGTATATCCACCTCTGGTAGTCTCACATCTCTATCTATTTGTATAATTTCGCCATTGTAGAACCAATTTTATTTCATTTATGCATGTTTTTCCTTCAAATTGTAGTCCGAAACCAAATTCTCAACTGTAGGTCTTAATCTGTATTGAAATTTTGAAACCGGAGGCTAATTGTGAATGTAGGTGTGTGGAAGAGCAATTTGTGTTTGAATTTTGATGTACGTACGATAAATTTTCTAGTTTCTGATGTTTTGGTGTGATTTCAGCTAGAATCCCTACGGTTTGTCAGTTTTCAACATCATCCTGCTTACCTCGGATCGGAACAACGTTCATTTGCGGTTCGCCCCTCGGTAAGTCACTAGATTGTTATCGGTTCCACTCGGTTGCTCTCACAAACATGTAGGAATTAGGAATTAGGTCAATTTGAAGCTGATATATGCTGTTTCTAAGAACGATTTCGATGCTTAAACGGATGTTTGATATGGATATTCTCTTGTCAATAAGTTAGATGATTTTGAAAATAGAGTTGTATGTTTAGTAGGGTTAGAGGTAATAAGTACTTTGATTTTTCAGTGATATCTGGAACTCGTCAACCGAAGGTGTTAGCACGCAAGGCTTCATCATTTTCTGTGAGGTGTGAACAAAGTAGTAAGGGCGGTAATGGCTTAGACGTGTGGCTGGGTCGCACAGCAATGGTTGGCTTTGCGGTGGCGATTAGTGTTGAAATATCGACGGGGAAGGGGCTTCTTGAGGTATGGCATGGGATCTGTTACTTCTATTGATTTATGTCTATTTGCATCTGAGCATCTCTAACAAGCCCTCCTGTTTTTGTCCTTGCTTCGTAATGTGAACATTTATGTGTCTTATGTAAGTAACTTTTTTGCATACTCTAATGGAAGAGATCAAAAAAATGTGGACATTTGTGGGACATATGTACAACTAATTGCTTGCAAGTCCTTGAGAGAGATTAGAGCATAATAGATGGTAACAACCGTTCTTTAACTTACCTTGCATAAACCAAAATATAATCTTTGAACTAAGAACATGATTCTAGAGAAATAAATGTATAAGGTGTGATGTGAAATTGTGTTTATAAATTACAAGTTGCTTCAATACCCCCTAACTAGCTATATGTACTATACTAGTTGATACAACCAAAATACAACTAATTTGTTACCCACCTGAGTGACTAACAGCCATTAACTAATTATATTTATACTCGTAACACGTTCGCGTTCCATAGTTAAAGAGACATGTTGGCGTTTGTGGTCTAACAGTTCAAATTTCATCTCAAGTTTGACATAATTATGTTATATTTATTCAAAAGATTAAAAAATCATCGTGGTGGTCCTTATCTGCTAAATCTAAATTGAGATTATAACTATTTTTTTTATCCTAAAATCTACCTGTTTGACCACACAAGTAAATCTGTATCATAGTGGGATTAGTGGAGTTTCCAGATGAACTGTTATTTGAAGCCGAAGAACTTGATTCTGTGTTGAGTATTTGTATGTTCTACCATTTATATTTGTGACAATTTAACCCAAAGTATGAAACTGATCTACAAGTTAACAACACTTTATGAATGAATTATGGCTAATATGTTAATTGATATTTGGATTTCTGTATTAATGTCCCACTTCATCTGCTTTGCAGAACTTTGGGCTCACATCACCCTTGCCAACAGTGGCCTTGGCAGTGACCGCACTTGTGGGTGTTCTTACAGCAGTTTTCATCTTCCAGTCTGCCTCTGACAATTAATAACACTCATACATAACGTGGTGTTTGTAAAGCTTGTGCATTTATTCATAAAGAGTTGTTTTTACTTATGTTTTATATGCTTTCTGTTATGTAACTCTTAATTTTTGATGCCAACAACAATGTAAGCACTTGAGAATCTACAAGTGGCAAGGACTTTCTTTACTATGAGTTCATAGTAGCAATTCTAGTTACCGAGAGAATCTCAGTTGGAAGCTTCTAGTTACCGAGAAGATCTCAGTTGGAAGCTCGAGAAAGCGGTTAACTCTAAGATTTTGTAGTCCTGGTATGATTCCTATTCTCTGTTACTTTATGCCCCAACCTGTGTAATAAGCTTAAAGCAATCTATCTATACTCATCTTCTACAAACTTGCTAATGTTCAAGTGAAAATCAATTCAACATGGGTTCAAAGTTTTCTTAAGTCAAGCAATTTACTTACAAAACATGCATAAAGAGTTTAGTGCTATAACTTGATGGTTCTTGAAAGACAACTATAACACTCAGTAAAAATCAACAGGAGAGATATTGAGTTAATAAGGAATGTTACCTCAGATGCCAATGTTTTCTGGTGCATTGACTATCGATAAGAAAACTCCAAAGTTAAGCATGTTAGAGCTGATTGCTTCAAGGAAGTTTCCCACTTGGGTAACCAAAAACAAAGCCTTGAGCCGCTTCTTCGCAAACCAATGATATTGAGTCTGAGGGGTTGGATCTTACAACAAAGGATTTTGTTGCCACTATACTCAAATTGGTATTTTTTTTTCTTAATCTTGATTTTCATCTTCCAGTTAATTTGTGTATGAAATTTGGTTATTTTGACGTATATATTTATAAAGGGTTTAATGTAGGAGCTTTGGAGTAAATCAAATGACATAGAAGGTTCTATCATCTATGCATGCGTCAGCAAATGCTCAATTGTTAGGTCGTAACCTGATTTTTTTGGCTTAACACCATTGACCGTTACAGATAAAACGTAGCATCGCTTAACCTGTTAGTTACAGATAAAACATAACACGACTTAACCTATTAATAAACCTATAATAGATAAATGAGTTGAAATTGCCGGTCCAACCAAAATAAAATGTACTAGGAACTAGAGACGTTCTTGTAATTTACGAATGCTAAATACTTGATTTCATATTTAAATTTGCCTCTGTTGAACCATTATTATGGAATACACGTGCAATCATCTTTATAAGTTTGATTTAATAATAACTTCATTAAGTGACATCTTTAGTTCACAGTTAGCTAATATTCTTATTTAAACCTGTTAGAAATAATTTTAAATAGATAACCTTGAGAGCCAGATATGAGGTAAGTAACAACCTTGTTTTTTTGAAAAATTCTCAAAATGTTCATTTGATCTATAATTTTTCTTAAAATGTCTTTTTAACTAGCCACTTCAAACTGGCTCCCCCACCCCCCTTCAAGTACAGTCGGCCGACCATATAAGTAGGTTCGAACGACCGTACGATCAAGGGCCAAGATTTAGTCACGTGTCCCAACACGGGCGTCATGACCGTGTTGTGCTTCATTGAGAATATAAACGACCATGTTTTGCGTTTCTTGTCACAGTCGCGGCGAACTTAAGTCTGCCATCTCGCGTTCGTTTCAGTCGTTAAACATATATTATATATATTTTAATTTTATATATTATATATATTTTAATTTTTCAGTCATCCAAATGAACTGTAGACCAATGCCCTCAAGATGAATTGTCATGTACCTCAGTTTGTGATTCTTCGGTGTCTCGTCGATCAAAAAGAAGTCTACATCCACATCATTAAACTTTGGAAACTCGAATTTGCAGAGCCTGTCCTTCGTGTGTCGCCCAACACTCTTGAACTGTTAACTTTTGTCGACTCATTCTGATTCAGTTTGTAAATGTTGCTCAACATGGTTAAGCTACAAACCACAATTTTTAGTGTAGATCAAGTATCCACAAGTGACGTCTTTTGGTGTAGTTTAATTGCTTTTTACGATTTGGTTGTCATGTTCTGTTTGAAATCTTGTTGCGTCCTTGAAGACTCTGGTAACTCAACACGTTTCAAACTCTATTTCTAAAACTTGGGTTGGCTTGTGAGTAGTTTCTCAAGTTCGGTTAGGCTCAACTTGTTTATTAATTATTAAAATTATAATTCATTTAAAATTATTTTTATATATTTTAATTATAATTTTTATAACATAACATATACCATTTTTATTTATCTTAATCATAACTATCATATAAGTATATAAATTTAAATATTGAAGAAAGACTTGTTAACTTATTTAGGCTCGCAAGTCAATTCAAACTCGATAAGTGAAGGTAAAGCTCAAGCCCGTTTATTAATAAACTTACTTTTAGGCTCTAGCTTGGGCTCAAGTTAGTTTAAGGTCATCTTAATTCAATATTTTGACATGCCGATCTTGAGTATCTCACGAGTGGCTTGCTCGTTTGCATCCTACCTTTGATATCATTATTACGTTCCGTTCAAAACGAGAGAGGGAGGGGGGGGGGGGGGACGAGAGAGGGGGGGGGGGGGGGGGGGGGCGAGAGAGAGAGAGAGTGTGTGTTTAAAAGGTATGAATAATTCCAACTTGGTTGTAGTTCTCGTTCCATATAATCTTTTGATCACACGAGACTAGTTGAGCTACTTTTAAACGATTTGCTTAAACCTTGAAATCAAGCAAGCTTAAATGAGTGAACGCGGGCCCGTAAACGAACCGGACGAACACGAACGGGGATTGTTCATGTTTGTTCATTAAGAAAATAACTTGTTCATGAACTATTCACGAACGCTTACCGAACAAGTGTGAATCCAAGGATCGTTCAGGAATTATCAGAATTGATTTGAACAAGTATTGATCGCGGAATTATCAATACTTGGTGTTTACTCTATTGATAATACTAAAATCAACCAATCAAACAAATAAAATAAGAATAATCAAACCGAAAGAACTCAATAATGTTGATCGTAATGCTTTCTTGTTGCTATTGATGTTGCTGATCTTGAATACAATGATTCAGATAATGATTACTGATGATTCTAATGATTCTCAACTGTTGTTATGTATGGTCTATGTTGTTGATCTCGTATATATATATAGAGATCTAATTCTGTTCTATTGCTAGCTATTTTGTTGCTATAATTAAGCTAATTAAACTTATCCAAATCCTCGCCATGTTTATCGGCTTAGGAATTTGAGATTTACAACGAATCTAATATGAATAAAGTTGTTGATGTGACGTGAAATATTTGCTTGAATAATATGTCTTCCGTCGCCATTGACTCGATGTTATTGCTCTGACATGTTGACTTGTTGACTATGTTGCGTACTTGATAATATGAAATCATACACGTTTGTTAGTCTTCCGTAGGAATTCACTCTTCCGCAGGTAACTAGTCTTCTGCAGCAACACTGTTCTTCAGTACTTGTTCTTGTGATTCCGCAGGAGTTCTTGTCTTCCGCAGCAATCCCTCCTTCAGTAGCTTGTTCTTTTCTTGTTCAGCTGAAGTTGTTCTTCCGCAGGAGATCCTCGGATGTACACTTCAGTTATGTTCCTAAGAAAATCTACGAAAGAACACTTTATTCATCCGCAGTTGTTCCAACATTTAGTCAATTTTCCAAATTGACACAGTTTAATGTTTCCTGCACATTCACACATACATTCTGAAATATATTATGTCATAGATGAATATATTAAATGAAGTGCAAAATAAATGTTATTTAATTCATAAACACAATTATAATCAAATATATTCATATTATATCATCAAGAACAATAATTACAATTATGATTACAAGAGTGATCTTTATCATCTAAACCTATACAAGAGATCTATCCCTAACAACAAGATTTCTTGTTCGTTTTCGTTCATTAAGGATATGAATCTGTTCATGAACTGCTCACGAACGTAAACAATCGCAAACGAAAGCAAGGGAATGCACACAAATATTCATGAATATTAATGAACACAAATGAAATTTCCTAAAACAAACAAATACAAACCATCATATATTGATTTTATAATCAAAATCACAAACTTATGTACACAAACAAGTATCTTCTATGGATTTTTGCTATGGAAAAATTCTGTAGCAAATTTGTTTATGGATTAGCTATGGGTTTGCTACGGATACGTGTTGCTACGGTTTGCCTTCAGATAAACCATAGCGAAATGTGTTCATACCAAACCTGTAAGAAAATTCATAGCAAAAGTTTTAAAATAAATATATTAAAATGATTTAATTAAATTTGTAGCTAATTCGTAGCAAATTCAAGAGATAAATAATGAAAAAAAAATTAAAAATAGTTTAGCAACACCCGTAGCAAAATCCATAGCAAGACTAAGGAATAAACATTAAAAACATAATTTAATAAAATCCGTAGTAAATTTCGTAGCAAAAGTGAAAATACAAGATTTCAAATAATGATAAAAAATATCATCAAAAGAATCCATAGTAAAATTCTTAGGAAAACCTAAATCTAGGAAAATAATACATAATAAATATTGATACTCGTAGCAAAATCCGTAGCAAAATCCGTAGCAAAATTAAGAAAATAGATATTTAGGATAGTTAAAAGTAAATTAGTTAACATTTATTGAGAAAACCATATTAGAATCAAGAAATAAGTTTTTGAAAACTAAATAAGTCACTTAATAAAAAGCTTTGTAAAATTTCTAACAAAATCACGAGATATATAACAACTATAAATATATAAAAAGAATAGTTAATAAAAACTATAGTAAATATATAAGGAAGTGAGTTTTGAATACCTATTGACATAATTCATCAAACGTAATAATTTAATATTAAATATGATCAAGTGAGACTTATCATGACCTGTTAAAAGCTATTATAACCCTCAAAAACCAATACGACTCATTAAGGTGCAAGACTCGTTATAACTTATTAAAAAAACTTTACACACATAGTTAGTCATGTATAAATGTGAATATACTTATGGAGAATTAAGAATAAATCATTTAGGATAAATTGTGATGAATTAAGGTTAGACAATGCAACTATTATATAGCCAACGAAGGTCAATAATGGTTATTGATAATCAATTAGGGTAAATAATGGTTAGTGATGATCAATTAGGGTCAATGTTCGTCAATAATGGTCAATGATGGTATAATACAGTAACTTAGCTTTGATTTCGGTTGGGCCAGGGTCTAGGTCTGATAGATTAGTAATTTTATTAACAGTCTAACTAGAGTTCTTTTTCTTGGTAGGTTGATGTGAAAGACAACACCAATAACCATATTATTCTTGGTAGCTTTAACGTCATGGTTAGACCCACTAGGAGCATTATCCTTTAATTGGAATCTCAGCAACTCCAATGCTGTACTCATTTCCAGGCTTCTAGGCTTCCTTTTGCAATGTTCTGGAGCCCTAGTTCTCTGGTAGATTTTGTAGAATGGTCACCTTAACGATACAACTTTGCTCATAAAAAACTACATACTCAAAAATCGGATAAACAGAACACTCAACACAATCACTATAGAGACATAATATGAATAAAATTATAAAAATAGAAATATTTAAAATTAGTTGTAGGGGTGTTCATCGAATCGAATCAAATTCAAGTTAATCGACAAAAGTATATTTATTGTGATCTCAATAATTTATCGTAGTAGAAGGTTTGTATTTACACATATTATATTGTTGTATGAAAAGATGATTGTTTGCATGAATTAGTAACAACTAGAGGTGACAATCCTAACCTATCTGTTTTTAGTTGGGTTGACCTGGAAATTATTTGCATGGATATGGGTAGACTTGACAAAACAAAGCCACTCATTATGTTTTGAGTCTTTATGGGTCTAATTCTAACAACTTAGGCTAGTTTGGGCAAAGTACTTTTTTAATTGGTATTAATTGGTCAAGATGAGTAATAGAAAATATAGAAATGGGTCAAGATGAATCATTCTTGTACAAACACACAATTTACTTGAATGAAGTGTTTTATATTAAGCTTTATTTGTTTGTAATTTGTTAAAATAAGAGTTCTTAATGTATTTGGTATTAATATGTTATGAGTGTGATGTGCTAATTTATTTATTGCAGGTGCAAAGGTTGAAAGAACAAGTAGCGGAGTTAGAAAGTGATAAAACAGAGAAGAATGCTATGATAGAGAAAATTGAAGAAAATGCAAGGCTATATGCTGAAATGAGTGAGAAACTTCAAATGCTATCACAAAACCTACCATAAAACGTTACATCAAGTTAAGAAAGGAGTTTATGCTAGTAATCACTATGATTTCTACATTAATATTTTTGGATGATTTGGATATTTTATACTATTTGGTTTGGATTAATTGTGATGTTTTTGAATGTTTAATGTATTTCAATTGGATGTTTATGCTATTTGATTTTGGTTAACCGTTAATTATAATTGTATATATTATAAAAGTTGTGGTATATATCATTTACAGGAAAAAGTTTACTAACATTATAAAAAGAAAATCTTTTGAAAAATTTAGACAAAATCCGTAGCAATAATTTTATAAAACCCGTAGCAAAAAATTTCAAACCCATAGCAAGATTGGTAGCAAAAGTATAATAAAACTCATAGCAAAATTCGTAGCCAATTCCATAGCCAAAATGCAGACTATAGCTAAATTTCATAGCAAATATTTGTAGCAAAATCCTAGATAAATTATACATAGCAAAACCGTGGCTAAAATCCATAGCAAAACCGTAGCAAACTTTTCCGTAGAAAAATTTTCATAGCTAAAATCAAACAAAACTCCATAGCAAACTCCATAGCAAATATTCGTAGCTAAATGCGTAGCTAAATTAGCGACGCCAATTTTTATAGCCAAACTCGTTGCAAATATTGGTCCATAGCAAAAATTCGTAGCAAGACAAATTAGCGACGAAAGTATCATCTACAAACCAAATCCGTAGCAAATTCGTAGCAAACACCCGTTTTGCTATGTATTAGCTACGAATTTGACTGTAGCAAATACCTTTTTCTATAGTAGTGGTAAAATTCACAAAAGATAAATAAGTATTTAACGTAATTATCTCAAAAATAATTTTTAAATTAACAAACACAAACGAACGTTCATGAACACATATCAAACGTTTACAAACATAAATGAACGAACACGGCTTCATTCATGTTCGTTCGTTTAACTAAATGAACGAAATTTTCTTGTTCGTGTTTGTTCATTTATTAAAAAACGAAATAAAAGATACATTTAGCACATAGTAATCACTAAAGTAAAAATAAGCTCTTTTAACAAGTAAAAATAAAGTTGCAATACAACTTATTTACATTTCATAATTTGTATTAGAGCACCCGTGATAGGGCGTCATAAGTATGTCCTTGATGAAGTGACAGAGAAGGTTTTTGGGACCTATTAATAATTTAAAAAGAATAATTTTCCATCTCAAAATTGAGGTTTGGTTTCAAAAAGTCAATAGATAAATATTATATAATTATTTAATATCAATATATTTTTATAGTTTAGTTTTAAAAACTGATTTCTGTTTTATTCATATTTAATGAGGCATTATATTTGATAATTAGTGTTTTTCTTACTGATTTTAATACTTTGGATGATTTTTTTAGTGTTTTTATACTGTATTTCATTATATATTATCTAATTATGTTAAATATATATTTAATTTTTTTGACGTCAATATAAGTGTTTATATGAGTTATTATCTTTTGTAACTGTTTACACAATTTTTACTTATACATTACAAATTTAAATTCTTAATAACAAATGAGTAAATTAATTACAAAATATGATCTGGTGTTGAGAAAATGAGTCATCATTATAAACTTGGTGAATTCCTTAGAACTGGAAGTGAGGTTATAAAGAGTTGACACAAAGTATCAAATGTTTTTTCACATAATTAGAGAGAGAATAATTTGAAGATTTAATTAATATGATAATTCGTATTGTTTTAATTCAAACAATTATATCACTAGATTATATCATTTTCTGGGAAGAGGAACAAACTCTATTATCACTTTATGATACCAGCTGGGAAAGGCTTAGACTTTGGTTTAGCAGCCATAGATATTGATTAGGATGTCATTCATTTGGTTAAATATGTAATATCACAAGCAGATTGATCTTTGTAGATGAAACTAAGTTGAATATTTACTTCACTTTCCCTCGGTCCTTTAAAGTTTCCCAAAATTTCTAGAAAATCAATAAAAATAAAAAGTTTTGTATGAATGAAGTCCGGGGTTAAAAGTTGTCAAAATTAGATAGTCAAAAACCCTAGAAAGTTATTATAAAAGGAAATGGATGCCCCTTGCCCTTATCCTCAAGCGAAAACTTCCAAAAAGAAAAGTATAGAGAGAGAAAGCGATATCTAGAGAGAGAAAGAAGGAAACGATAAGATTAAAGTATGTGAATTCATGTTTTCAATCCGTTTGTGCATTAAGGAATGATTAGTAATGGTAATGGTATGTAAATATGTAAATTTGAAGTTGAAAAGCTCTTAAGAAGGGTGTTTTGTTGGCAATCTTCAAGAAAAGTGAGTTCTAGTTTCCAAACTTTTATAAGTCTTCGATTAGTATGATGTTTCTGATTGAAATGATTACATATTTAGTAACAAAAAGTCCATAAATTTGAGCTATAGTAAAGTTTTCGCTTAGATGCCATATGCATGTAAACTTTTTTCCTGGTAGGTTTTTGCCCTAGAGTTCTCACATGAACGTAGTTCTCGAATGATTAGATTACTTGGTATGCAAGGGTCTTGTTTGGCTAGATTTTTTTCGCCTAGAAGGTGATTTTGGATCCATATGTTCTCGCCTATAGCTAGTTCTCGCTAGGTTAGATGGTTTTACATGTAATGTTCTCACATGGCCTTAGTTCTTGCTTTTAGATGTTATCACATGGTAGTTTTCGCATGACCCCGGTTTTCGTACAGTTAGGTTTTTGCCTGATGTGTTGACTTATTTGACCTAAACTGAATCTAGGATGATTAATGTTTAAAGTGATCTTTACTTGGTATGATTGTATACTATTATAAGTAAGGTATTATGTAATGAAAGCAAAAGATAGCGAGAAAGAATAGTGAAATGTAATGATTGAATGAAACTCTTGCAAACATGATAAATGGAGGTTCACGACCAAGAGGTTGTTAGCTCAACCTTGGGTATCTTAGCTAGCTCAAAGGATACTCATAGGGGTTTAATCTTTGTGATTGGCTAGTAATGAAAGGGGATATTTATCGCTTGACCTCAGGACTATGACTCATATACGTACAAAGGACAGGTCTGTTTATAGGCCCTGACATAGTTATCAACTTAGTACATGTTGTTGGGGTTCTAGCAAATGGCACTGATTAGTTAAAGTGAAAGATAATGATAAAAAGAAATTGAAAGAAATGATGATGAAAGTTAAGGAAAGAAATAAACATGTTAATATTTATGTATTGATGTGTGTTCACATATGATGGGGTAAAGATATTAAAAGTATATTCTATTATAAAACTAAAGCTCACTTAGCCTTGCTGACTTTGTATGCATATCAGTTGATAAGTAAAGTGAAGGGCTAAGGAGATGCAGGCATGATATGATAGCTACTTGGAAAATCCGAGTCTAGCATCTAAAGTTTTAATATGATGAATATTTAATATCGATTTTAGAATGTTTAAATACACCATAATGTTTCTTTAAGAGAAGTTTTGTTTAATGATAATATATGATTTCCACTGCAAAGTTACGATTATGAATGTTTTAAGCTGTGAATGACCAACTGTAATGATACCCGGGAACAAGGCCTTACAAGATGAGTCAAATGTTAATGTGGTTAAATCAAATCTTAATATGGATCAAGTAGATGCTAATATGGATGACTTAAATGATAATGATGATAAGTTAAATGTTGTTGTTGTAAGTGAGTCAAATGTTGTTGTGAGTGAGACAAATGTTAATGTGGGTGACTCAAATGATCTTGTGGATCAATTTAATGCTATTATGGATTAATCAAATGCCAATGTGGATCAATCAAATGCCAATGAGGAAACATAAATAGTGAGAACTTATAAACAAGAATATATATGTCTCTAATCCAGGCAAATGGAAGACTTAATTTCTAGGTTCATATCTAAGACACTTAGACTGTCAACTAAGTGAAATCTAATCTAAAAATTTCAATCAATTCTATCCAATAAGAGCTTTAAAAGAAGAATGAGTTAGGGGTTTCAAAGATAAAGGGTTTTAGGGAAAAGGTTAACACATCACAACAGGTTCAGGGAGACCATAAAACACAACATAGCAGGTTTAGAGACTGTTTCATGGAGTTATAAGGTACAAACCCTATCACAACTTATTAAGATTCAGGTGAAATTTGAAAATAATCCCATTTCATCTTTTAGGATTTTTAACTGGGTTTACATATGTCTTGGTCCTTTAGAAAAAGAGTTTAAAGCTTGTTAAAGGGATTTGTTAAGGTTGGATGGGGCTTTTATGAAAGGTCCTGACTAACTACTAACTTTTATTTGATGTAGATACATAATTGATGATAACTTGTAATGTAGTTATTATTTTCTTTGTAGGGAAGTATACTTGCTATTACTCAAGTGTTGCCTGTAGCCCAACATAGATATTTTCTTAGGCAAATCCATCAAAACATGAAGGCTAGTTGGAGATGGAAAACAGTTAAAGAGATGCTATGGGGATGTCCAACTGCTTCTACACAGTATTGTTCACATAAAAAGTGAATAAATTAAGGGGATACAATGTTGAGGCTTTCAATTAGTTGCAATTATTCCACCTACAGATAGTTTATTTGTTAGGTCACATGATAGGTTACATTTTTTGGTCAACAACTAATAAATATGTTAACTTTTTTTAGGGAGGGCAAAATTAGATGTACTTATTAACATGTGTGAGGTATTTATGGAATACTAGTAGATGGAAGGGACAGACATATAATCTCAACTTTAGATTATGTTATAAAGTTCCTAATGAAAAGAATTTTAAATGTCATCTAGGTAATTGGCAACTTCATTATACCACTGATGCCATTGATATTTAGTGTGTGGTAGATATCTATGATAGGTCTTGTACTTGTAAAAGGTGGAGTTTAATAAGAATACCATGTAATCATAGTGGGACTACCAATTGGGATATAAAACTTAATGGTTAAGATGTTAGTCTACCAAAACAAGGGTTCATCCTACTTGCTGGGAACATGTATACTCATTTAATGTTGTCCTATTAGTTGTAAGAACATGTAGCTAAATTCATAGTGCCCAACAATCCTTACTTCATATTTGTACCACACACCAAATGGCAGGTTAAAAAAGGAAAAGATCAGGAACCAAGTTAGAGTTGAGGATGAGATAGATAAAGTAGGTAAGCTGACCATGAAGTTGAGATTTGTGACTTTTTCAAAATTCAACAATCATGGGCACAACTAAAGGAGCTACAATAGACAAGGTCCAAGCGCCTAATGTATTTTATTTTTACTTTGTTGGTCATGTTCCTAGGCAAGTATTAACTATATTTTGTATGGTTGTTATCCTTTTATTGGTACTATGAATGTAAGACAATTTCATTTTAATTAAAATGCTTATGCCATGGTTATTTGGGAGGGCCTTATGATTTTTAATTTGGTTTTTTTCTTATCGTCAATTTGATTGTAATTGATATGAATACATGCCAAAACCATAAAGTTATCATAATATTAATATGTGAATAAATATACATGTTAATAATGCATATCTTTCCCCATTTTAAGTGTTTTTATTACAAATTCATCTTTATCTATATTTAATTGTGATTAATTTAGATTTTATACTTTTGGATGGTTGCTTGATGATTTCAAAAGAAAAAGACAAGAAACTCATGAAGATTTTGGAAGTTTAGAGGCTGTTATGGTCATGACTGATTCTATCATGACCATAACAAGCATCAGGTCCCATTTTCCTGTGTATTATGGTCATGATGATTCTGTCATTGCCATAATACGCATCAGGACGCCCTTTTAAGCCCTTATTCTTCATTTTGAGGGAGATGAATATTGAAGTAGAAATCGTAGTTTGTCTTCATTCTTGTGGTGACTTTGAAGGAAGTTTCTCAAGCATTCAAGCTAGGTTGAAGATCAAGCATTCCAAAAGAAGATTCAACTTCACACAACCCACATCTACTCATCTTTGGTTTAAAAATATCTAGATCCATCATGTTTTCTTCCATTTTTATGAGTTTGGCTGTGGTTTTTGTAAGCCTCATTGGCTAAACACTTTTTATCACTTAGATTAGATGAAGCTTAGCATACTTTGACATTTTACATGTAACTTTTGGTAATGATTAGGTTAATGTTTATTACAAGGTTATGAATGTTCTTCAATGATTATGTATGCTTGTTGAACTTGATGAAATAATGAATCTTGTGGGTGTTATGATCACATATTGTTAGAAAACTTTGTGTTTTAGAACATCTATTCATGAATGGCATACATTAGTGTGTGGTTTATGGTATTTGATTAGGAATGGTAAATGAGGGTTGGTTATTTATTAAAGTTGAACATGTGTGCATCCTTATACATATGTTTGTGAAAACCATTATGTTTGTTATGAATATCTCCGTATTTTGTTTATATGTGACTATAGATAATGCGCAAATTTATGGTTCGTGTATTCATGTTAGTACATTCATAAATTGAAAGATTTATATAGCTATTGTTACATTATGCGAATTGAGGTGGTTACCATGCGTTCATCATGTTAATTTCTAAAGATTTGTGGGTTTGATATCCTTGACTGGAGTCCTAACCATCTTTAACTTTGGCTTAATTATATCATTACTTCTTCATGACATAACTTTAGGTGGCTATACTTTGTTTATCGTTCTAGCTTTTCAAAATGTTATATAATTAGATAACATTGTCAGTAGTCTAGTTTATATTCATGTTTCATACATAGAAGATAATCTCATCATAGGTTTATGTATGTTGTCATTGTTTTGCTAAGCGAATTCAAATTCTAAGTGATATCTTCCTCTGATTAATTATCATCATATTCATCTACTTTCTTCAATTAGATTAATTGTTAGCTAAATTAGTTAATCATATTATCCACAAATCATCTTTTATCGGCTAGATAATGACAAAGACTTAGTATCAGGAGCTCTCGTGTTCACAGATCGATACATGGTTCTTACCAAAAGCTATACTATTATCCAATAGGTATACTTGCCTATTGTGTGTGTAGTTAGTCATAAGACGAAAATCATTTTTGTAATGTTAAAGCTTAATTTTGTAAAATCAATTGTTAAAATATATATATCAAATCACACATCAAACATTTTCAACCATATTTATTTTGGTGGATATGAATACGAAACACATATTTGTTTGCATTCAGAACACATAATTGTCAAGCACAAAACCTCATATTCCATTTTATTATTAAAACTTAAATACATCATTATAATAATCATATTACAAAACATAGATTCTTTGTCCCTAATATATTCAACACTAGAAAAGCCAAACAACAATCACAAACCCTAATGCTAACACCAACAACTTATTGGTATGTTTTATTTGTAAATTTGATCTCTCAAACAATGAACTTCGCTTTTAAGCTTCTTTCTCTACTTCAACGATCCTAGATTGATATGCTTTAAACGAGGGTACATTGGAGAGTCACGAAAGTAGTTTTCAATATGTATTTGGCCAAACCGCAGGGACCATCTGTGTAATGAATTTAAGAGTCACGAAAGTAGTTTTCAATATGTATTAAAATTTTTAGTTTTTTTTTTATCTATACATGTATGAAAATGATTTATTTTTACTAGTACTATAGATGAAATAATGATTTTGATTAATTTTTAACTAGGATTTTAAACCCGCGCTTCGCGGCCGGGCGAAAAAACTTAAATACTAACAAAGACCATTAAGATCCTTTAAATATCAAAACACATTATTAATCAGTTATAAAAACACAATGTAATGAGACTTTTTTATCAATCCCTTTGCGTTCCATGCATTATAAAGTAACACTAACTTCAAACGTTGATCTATCCATTACACTATGAAGTGCAAGTCTATTTTCATAATAGTAACCCCTCTATTGTAGTTAGTTAAATACGCCCTTATTTTTTGCAAATTCATGATAATTACAAATATATATTGCATCTTCAAAAGACAATATCATCCAACTTGTTTCTGCATAAAACTTTTGGCATGAATAAATAAATTATAGATCTCACTTCCATCAATAGCAAATATCCTTCCAAATTTCAATATAACTATGTACCATGAACGATTCCTAAATTCCAGCTCTGACTTATTTTATAGTTAGAAGTTGGAGAACTAATCGGAATTCTTTTGAACTGGTGAACCACAATAGCTAACACATTTGGTTGCTACTTGTGCCCATTGAACCAGAACCAGGTGAGGGAACAAATCCATGTTATTTCCGTTTTCCAATTAATAAAATGAAAAAAATATTAGAAAAGGTGACATTACACATGTACTACATAATCCAAGGAATCGAACGGAATGTTTACCAATTTAACAAAAATAAATATTCATAATTGAAATCGAGCAACTATTAGAATAGTGTTTACAGTTACAACTATTTTCTTATGAATATCAAATAATGATGAACATGAAATTTGATTCACAAAATCAGTAAAATTATAATTAATTCAAAGGAGAAAGCTTACCAAGTGAAATGCAAAACATGAGCTAATACGTTTGGAAACTTAAGCAACAGAAGATAAGCCCTATCAACCAAGAAATATAACACCTTCAAAGTATAGATGTAAAATCAAGCGACGAACTTGTGAATAGAATCATATCTGACCTTCTACGGTGCTCTGAAAGCTACAACAGTAAAAAAGAATCGTACATACTCTCGTCGATCAAGTGCACGTTGTGACGACGGCAATGATGTACTACCAACGGCATCACCTGCCGTCATAATCCCAGAAAACCAAAGTCAAATATCACCGGAGAGGGAAAAGGGCTGTGGTCGGAGATAGCCGGCTCGGATTACGCAAAGCCTCCACCACTGCCACCACGATTGCGTGACCACAGCCTCATCGCCAGCCACCTACACCAAACCAAAGCACCAAATCGGACCTGAAACGGCGACAATCGACGACAACACATCACCACACCACCGCCAAGTAAGAAACAACCCCAAAGGAGACAAAGGGGAGAACAGACCACCGCCACCGTCATAGTGTCTCCAAGGCCAAATCGATCACCTACACCAAATTAGACTTGGGGTGGCGGCAATCGGCTTCAACATACCACCACCAACTAAGAGACGGCCAGCTACATCAAATCGTGCTTGTGGCAGCTGAGATCGACGATAACGCAACACCACAACCACCACGGAGTAAAAGACAACCACTACCAGATCGGCGAGGCAACGTGGAACACGCTACCGGTAGCCGGCGGCGGCAATCTCGCCAAAACACGAATGGGGGTGAGGGTTTTTGAGCTGAGAATAGAGGTGTATCTAAGGATGCGTTAGTGGTAAAGAAATGACTGGAGTTGTACGAGAGGCATAAGCACATGTACTCTTAGCTACGGTATTTCACACTCACAACATAAAGTTGCCAAAGTTAGAAATTCCAAAAAGGTACTGTAATCCTCTATGTCCACCGACATAGAGGAATAATAGTAATAGAAATATGTTTTTTTATAAATTTTAACATTTATCAAAATATATAAAAGCTCCCATTTGATACCTTACCTATGTATATAGGTGGTTCTTTTACAAAACCAGTGTGCGAAATGTAAGGAGTAATTTACACATTCCGTGCTTGTATTAATCACAAATCCAAACAAGAATTAGATGACTTTAAGACAAATTATTTTCTTGTACCATAAAAGAAGAATATTTTATAGGTTGTTGTTGTGGAGAACGAGATGACTTAAACAAATATATTCATAAAGTAAAATAAGAATTTATCTTAATTCAATCTTATAAATTTATTTTTTGATCAGTGTTATGTAGATAAAGTAAGAAAATTAAATCTTTATAAAATATGAAGGTTTAGGAATAGGACGTTTTATAAATATGATATCCATAGGAGGTTTATGATTTGTAGTGAGTATAGTTTCGAAAAAATTAGATGCGTATTTATAGTGAAATTTGGTTTTCTTAAATTTTGAAAAAAATGTAATATTTAAAAGCAACTAAAAAGTAGCGACATGTCAGGTATATGTCAACGATACGCCTTTTCCCTAGGCGGTATGTCAGCTATACTATTTGACATATGTATCGCTAACGTGGCTCAAGTTATTAGTGCATGATTTTCAAAGATTCTTATGTGAAGATAGGATTTGACATAAAGTGGCGATACAATTGGACACCAATATTGTTGGTATCGCCCATCTAGCTTATTAAATATATATTAATAGTTTAGTGATGACGTGTCACATTTCTATTGGCCAGAATGTTTCACCTATCGATAACTTGGCGATATGGTGTGATAGTTGTATCGTCCGGTACTTTTTTAGAGAATCTTTCAAGTTCCTAGGTTATACGCATGGTCTCGAGAGGATATGTCAGCGCAATGAAGTGACACGCATATCGCTACTAACAATTTTCCTTTAAATAGCAATACAAGTTTCATTTTTCATATTGAAAAGGAGATACCATAGTGATACGCTCTGTCCAACTCGCCGATATTGAAAATAATTGTCCATACGAGAAGAATTTGACACTATGGATAATCACATAAGTGCCATGACACATTTTTATAGTTTATAAACAGTTTTCTTATTTAAGGATATGCGACACTATAAATATGTATTTTATGAAAGAATATTTTAGGGGACATGTGTGCATTAGAATGAATCTTAGCGTTTCCGAAATCACCCAAATCAGTTGCATATATTTAATACAACTTGTTTTAAAACATGTTATTATGTGATTGCATTAGTAATGATCCAGCAGTTGTACACGTAATGTTTTTAGTTAAAGATAGTAAGTTAACATTCGGTCTAAAAGAAATTTGTCTAATAAGTGGGTTTAAATTTGAAGATTCTACTAGAAAATTAAAATTTTCAAGACCAGCTTATTTTTTAGACAACGTAATTGGTAAATACGGTGTTCTTAAGCCGACACTGGATCATTTAAAAACTGTTTTTGAAACAAAATTAGAGTATTTAGATGACATGGATATTGTTCATGTCTGTCTATTATTACCGGTTGAGCAAGGGTTTTGGAAATTTGAAGCAAGAACTTTTTAAACAACAATTTTTTAGATTTAGTTAACGATTTTGAAGCTTAGGGCGATTATCCATGAGGTTCTATTATATAACGATGTACGTACCCTGATATTCATGACGTGTTATTGAAAATTAAAGAGCTAAATGGGTGATTTGAAGTTAAAATAGTCGTTGAAAGGATTTATATGGGCGTTTAGGGTATCACTTATTTTATTTTAAATAATTTTATTTAAATTTAAATATTGCTTATTTCGTTTTTTTTGGTAGATGTAGATGTTTGAAATATCTCCTAAATTTCTTACAAGTAAAAGTTTATGCGGATATCTTCAAAGAGGCATGGCATGGCCTCGTTGTGATACTATAACGTGAGAACCAATGTTAGCTTTTGTTAATCGTTGTATCGATATGTCAGTTATATTATAAAAATATAATAACTAAGTTTTTATTTTGAACCCTCTTTTATTCAATGAATATGATTCCAACAGAAGTGGAATTAAATGAGCCTTTCAGGGCTAGGTTTTTATTGTAGAGAAAATCGGGTAAATAGGTTACCAATGACTTGGCAGGTCATTACCGCCTCAATACGAGTTCATCGAAAATTCAATTATGGAACGTAAGTCTGTTTTAAAAGACCTTCGTGACCGTATAATGGCAATACCTTTTTATTCTGATTTTATGTTAATTTAGAAGTTTTTATTATAAAAATGAATACTAATTATATTATTTGTGTAGGTTTTGAAGAAAAAATATAATCGCATTGACATGGAAAATTTAAAGAAAATTATAGCTTAGGTTGTTGTAAGTAATTTTATTTATAAGATTCAAACTCGAGTTGTATGGAAGTAACTAATTAACAATTATATTTTCTTTTGTATGCTAATATTTAAAAAAGCGAAGGTCCAGGAGCATTAAACGCGAATGCTAAAATGAAAACACCCCTCAATAGTATGATAAAGAGGTAAGTGTATTTTGTTAATAGTAAGTTTCGTTTGTTTTATATTGTTTCTTAAACTAACGAATATTTTTATTTATTGAAGTTTGACATGGATAGATTTCACCATATCCCGGATACTAATCCGTCAACACCTTTTGTCCATCTTTTTACTGTACAGAAAGTAATCATTATTAGAAATATTTAAAATTTATATTATTCCATTAAATAATATTACATATTTAATAAATTAAAAATAGACAAATTGAATTTTAATAATCTAAATTATTGCCTATTGGCCGATAATAATACATACTAGTAATTTGCCCAATAAAACTCACAACTTTCACTTTTGTTACTAACGACAGTCTCAGTGATATAATTCTCAAATTTTTACGTTTGATTTGTATTTATTTTAGGCTCAATTAACTTGTATGTTTCTTCATTTCGTTCGAGTCTAAATCAAATGTAAAAAGTTGAAAATTATATAATTGAGACTGTTGTTGGTAATAAAAGTGAAAGTTGGGAGTGTTAGCGGCCAAATTAATAGTATGGATTATTATCGATCAATAGGTAATAGTTTGGATTATTAAAATCTAATTTGTTATAAAAATATTACAAACCCTTCCTTGGGACAAAGAAAGGAGAAATGTCTTACCAAGCCAAGGACCTCCTTTTGTTCATTGTATCAAATTCTTTCGCTGACTCGCATTGTAGAGAAATACAATAAGACAAGAGGGACAAATGCTCTAGAGTTATACATGCAATAGCGGTAATAGTTTCACGACATCACTCACTTTTGGTCATCTATATCAAAGGTGTATGTAGGGAGGTTAATGGGTATGTCTTGATATTTTAATTGGCTGGAGTGGGACATAAGTAATTTATAAAATTCATAAATATAAAAAATATATTTTGTGTTGTTATAATTTTCTTCTATAACTGCCGACATTTATTGGCTTGGCAAACTCATCTCTATAAATCAAGTTCTGTAAATGCAAGTTGTACACTTTAACCTCCATGCTTTGCAACTTGTTTATTAAGGGTGATGGTTGTCACTCGTATGCCAACGGAACATAACCTCCATGTTGATGTGTTGGTGTTATGTGTAAGTTTTAGATGTTTAAAACCATGTTTGTAATCTAATTTTGATATCTAATACAATCACTTTCTTACGCGTTTAAAATATAGGTTAAAAGAAGCTTAACAAACATTAGTTGAGAAGGATACAAAGAATAGCAAGACTATAGCTTGAAAGGTGCTGAAATGAAGAAAGTTGTGCAAACTGCAGGGAGGCCGTAACTTACGCCCTTGTGCTGAGTCCGTCTGTGAACCCCGTAAGACAGGAGGTTGGCAGTCTGGTTGAAGGTAGGTGGTAACCTACGGCCTATAGGCCGTAGGTTACAGTCTAACGTGATTTTTGGAGGATTATTTCAAATTTTAAATCCTATTTAAACCCCAATCATTAGGGTTTGAGGGGACACATTCCTTGAGCCCTAATAACGAATTTTTGGATGAATTTATGGAGAATCGATTATGTTGAGTAAGACCCTTTAGGTGTTTTCTTTAGGGTTTTGGTAAACAATGATCATTGAATGTAATTTTACGTTTTGGTTACGTTAAGAGGTTCGTTAATAATAAGATTGCTCGCTGAAATTATCAGTTTTTGGTTTTCTTGCATCGTGAACTCATTAAGATTGAGAAGTAATTTGATATAGATGAATTAATAACATTGTGAACGAACAAGTCCTAAAAGTTTGATCCTTTGTTATTACGTTAATCAAAAGTTGAAATCTTGAGAATTAGGTTTTGACCAACCCTAGTTAGGCATATAAAGTGTTGATCTTGCATAATTGAGGATCCGAGAGTGATTGTGTAAATTCATTTCATTATTTTAAGTAAATTCATTTAAAAGTTTGTTGCTTTTGGCAATTGTGTTCTTAATTTCATCAAAAGTTCTAATTTTTAATTATAAAGTTTGTGTTTTTAAGTTAATCGAGTCATTTTGTTAAACACTTTCCACATATTCTCTGTGGAGATGATCTTACTTACCGTTACGCAATAAAGGTAGTTAAGACCGATATATTAACTTGTTTTTTATCGAGTCTCGACAACCGGATCACATATCCTGTTTTATGGTAAATAGATGAGGTAACAATAATATTATTTTCTTAATAGTTATGTTTTGAAAAAATATAATCGATTGACTTTATATTCTAAAATGTTGCAGATTTATATATTTAATGTTACCAATTTAGATTGGTTACTAATAAAGTGGACGTTTTCAATTGGACCATTAGCGTATATAACATGTATAAAAATTCTTAATTTTATATTTGGGTTCATTTTATCAGTTAATTTATATTCATTTTTTATTTAAACAATCTTCCAGCATTCAAGATAAAGAAACTAATGCGGCGTTCAATCGGTTATGGAAACCATTTCATAATTGGTTATTTAATAATCATTTTTACGATAATCATGACATTGTAATCCCGCCTAATGTACGAGATAAATACACCGCCTAATGTGCCCAAACAAGGAGTTAGGAGATTGCGGGGTGTGGGTGTGTATCTTTGTAGAACTTTTAATTTCTGGTGAAATGTTAAGTTATTGCTCGATCCCAGTGAAACCTGGCCCCCACCCTCCAAACACTTTCGTGAAATACTAGCATGGTTGATAACAGATAATGTACCGACTATAAGTAAACAAGATGTAACAAAAAAATGTACATTTTATCTTTAATTATAATTGAATAAAATGTTTGTTATTATTTTTTCTATGGTAGGCATTATAAATACCCAATAAACCAACAACTTTTCACCACAAAAATCTCCATATACCCTCCTCCAAATTCATCACTAACTTCACTCTAAAACTATCAAACATGTTTTTCATCTTCACCTCCAAAGTGTTGATGAAAGTAATTCCAATCACATGAAAGATACGTTGAAGAACATTGTTATAAAATCAACAAAGCCAATTCAACAATGGAAAGTAAAAGACAAAAGGATAGATTCTGATATTGTTGATGATTATGTTTTCAATAATAATCGAGATATAGTTTTGAAGTCTGTTTCATATTTGGAGGAAAAAAATGTTCTCAAGTCAACAATGACTTGGGTTCCTAAACTTGATTAAATTCATTCATATGTGAAGGAACAACCAAGACAAGTCATTAACAGCGTATGGCATGTTGATAGTGGTTGTTCTAGACACATGACGGTAACATATCACTATTAAACAATGTTTAACCTTACAATAGTGGTTATGTTATTTTTGCTGGGATAAAGGAGGTAAAATTACAAATAAAGGTACAGTGACAAATAATGTGTTAAGCTTTGAAGATGTCAGCTTTGTTGAAGAATTAAAACACAATTTATTAAGTGTTTCTCAAATTTGTGACAAACAGTATTTAACACGCTTCACTGATAAAGAATGTCTAATTCCAAAACCTGATTTCGTAATACCTAATGAATGGGTCATATTAAGAACTCCAAGAGACAAAGACACATACTTGTTAGATATGAATGGTTCACATTCATTTGTAACAACGTCTTGTTTATTATCAAAAGCCTCGAAAAGTGATTCAATGTTATGGCATCGTCGTCTTGGAAATGTTAACATTAAGACTATGAACAAGTTGGTTAGAGGAAATCATGTTGTCGGCTTACCATTTAAAGAATTTCAACTTATTGAACATTGTCTGTCATGTTCGAAAGGCAAACAACATAAACTTCCTCATAAACCAGTTGCTCAAACCAAAATTGAATCAATCCTTCAATTAATACACACGAATTTGTTTGGTCCTCTAAGTGTTTTGAGTTTACGTCATGCATATTGTTTGGTTATTACTGATATATTTCCAAATTCATTTTGGATTTTTTTGCAACAAAGGAAAAATGCCTCATTTGCTAATTAAGTTTATGACTCTCGTGGAAAATCCAATCACGTGCATCAGAAGTGATAATGAAACGGAGTTTTGCAATCCTATCTTGAACGAATTTTGTGATTCCAAGGGCATTGCAAGACAATTGTGTTCTGCAGTAACTCCACAATAAAATAGAATTTTGAAAGATGAAACATACGTTGATTGAAGCAGCTTGAACAATGCTATCAGCAGCCAAACTTCCTTCATTCTTTTGGGATGAAGCTGTTAATACTACATTTTATGTTTAGAATCATGTCCTAATAAATACTCAACAAAACATGACTCCTTATGAAATATTTTTTTATACATAAACCCAAAGTCAAATACTTTAAGACATTCAGATGTTGTTTTACTTTGTTACAAACATCCGATTCAAAGTCAAAATTTGATGAAAAGGCAGATGAATGTTATTTTGTTGGATACTCAGCTAACAAAGTATCGTATAGGGTTTATAATAAAAAGACTAAACACATTATTGTGTCATTTGATATATATTGACACGAACCTAACAAAACAGATGCAAAATCTGCTCTTTCTTTGGTATATGATTATGCCTTATTGTTTGATACTTTTGGTCGATCTTCTGTTTTATCTGCAGCTACTCAACCTTTGACATAATCTATTCAAGTCGTATTCTTTGATGAAGTTGTAATTCTTTCTTCTTCCACAAAGGGGATATCTTTAGACATACCTTCTTCTTCAATAATATCAGTTGTTCAACCATCTAATCCAGACTTGAAGCAAGTTCCTGAATCTAATTTAATTCCTACTAATCCAGTCGATGAACAAGCTCCACAGATTCTAATCCAAGTTCTTCTTTAACATAAGATGTTCCAGTTAATACAATTCAAGTTCCGTTTGAAGATTTATCTGCTGATAATGACATCACTCAAGAGGAACATATTGTCTATCAACCAGACGGAGGAAATGGTGTTAAAGAACCTGTTGATCACATATCTAATTTAGACGAAGTTATTTATGAAGATCTCATTCCTTAATTAAGAATACATAAGGATAATCCGACTGAAGCAATCATTAGTTTATTATCATAAGGCGTTCGCACTCAAAGTCAATCAGAAGCAACTAATACATGCTTGTAAACCTGCTTTATTTCTCAAATTGTGCCAAAGAATATAGAAATGACTTTGAAAGAGAATAGTTGGGTTGAGGCAATGCAAGATGAGTTGATGCAATATAAGAAGTTAGATGTTTGGCATCTGTGTGAGCTTCCAAAAGATAAGTTGCTGATTGGAACAAAATGGATCTTTCACAATAAGACTGATGAGAAAGGTGTTATTGTTTGCAACAAGGCCAGATTTGTTGTGCAAGGATTCTATCAAGTTGAAGGTCTTGATTATGAAGAAGTTTATACTCTAGTTGCTAGACTTGAAGCAATACGTATATTTCTGGCTTATTCTTCATACATGAACTTCAAGGTTTATCAAATGGATGTAAAGACTGCATTTTTATATGGCGAAATAAAAGCACCTATGTTTGTCAACCGCCTGTTTATGAGCATCTAGATCATCCCGACTATATTTATAAGTTAGACAATGCACTCTATGGGTTACATCAAGCACCTCGTGCTTGGTATGCTACACTCACTAAACATTTTCTTACAAATGATTATACAAGGGGTGCTATTGTTCAAACTTTATTTTTAAGGAAAACTAGTGATGACCTCGTTCTTTTCCAAATCTATGTTGATGACATCATTTTTGGATCTACAAATGAAGACTTGTGTAAGGAGTTTGAAGCGGGGATGAAGAAGTTTGAGATGAGCTCTCTTGGAGATATTTTGTTTTTCCCGGCTATTCAAGTTAAACAGTTAGACCAGGGTATTCTAATACATCAAGAAAAGTATGTTCATAGTATTCTGGACAAATACAATTTTCTAGATTCCAAGATTGGACCAACTCCGATGTCTTCTCATCCTAATTTATCACCTAATCTCACGGGTGAAGATGTTGATCAACATTTGTATAGATCAATGATTGGATCCCTGATTTGTCTTACTGCCAGCAGGCCTGACATTATGTTTCTTGTCTGTCAGTGTGCACATTATTAGAGTAATCCAAAAGAGTCTCACATGAAAACTGTCAAACGGATTTTCAAGTATCTCAAAGGCCAACCAAAACTTGGATTTTGATATCCTAGAAATTTTGAATTTAACTTATATGTTTATACTAACAGTGACTATGGTGGTTGTAATTTGGACAGAAAATCAACAACAGGTGCGTGTCAATTCCTTGGTAATAGGTTGATTTCATGGCAATGCAAAAAGCATAACACTGTTTCCACATCCACTGCAGAAGCTGAAAACATGGCTGTATCAAGCTGCTGTTCATAAATCGTCTGGATTCAACGACAACTTCCTGATTATGGTCTTAACATTTACAACACCAAAATTTGGTGTGATATTTTTGTAGTTCTAAAGATCGTGAAGAATCCTATTCAACACAAGAAAACAAAACGCACTGACATACGAATTCATTTTATCCGTGATTGTTTTTATCAAAAGCTTATTCATCTTGAAAAAGTCACATCTGATGAAAATATTGCTGACTTGTTTACCAAGGCGTTTGATATTTCCCGATTTGATTTTCTTGTTCAATATCTAGGAATGATTAACTTTGGTTAATTAACCGTAAACCCTCTATCAAAAATATTTTTCTATTATATTTGTTAAAGTTATAATTTTCTACGTAGATAATCACAATTTTAAGAGGAGAAATTTTAAAAATGTAACGTAAAAGAGAGAGTAAATTTAATATATATATATATATATATATATATATATATATATATATATATATATATATATATATATATATATATATATATATATATGTATATATTGTAGGAACCTCTGAGGTTAAGAGGCTGATGCAACCAAAGGATCAATCAAAAGATGCCAAAACAACCAGGTCTTCCAACATGCACTAAGGAACAAAGAAGAACTAACTTCGGAAGCTTTACACATACAAAGAAGACTGCCAAGTGTGAAATCTTCCAAAGGATAAGTTCTGAAGAAAATAATAAGGAAGCTTTACACTAAGTGTCAAGTCTTCCGAAGCTAAAGACTCAACTCTTTCCAAGTATAAAGATGAAGTCTTCCGAAGCTCTCAAGACAAAGTCGTCCGAAGCTGAATAAATACAAGACTGATTTACCTTTAGAAGAGAGAGAAAAGTCACCTTTTCCATCAACTTTATCATAAAGCAACCATCTGTCCGCTGCCCACTCTAGTGGTTCACCAACTATCATCAGTTGGTGAAATTCTCATGCTTTATGATAAAGTAGATAAGGTCTTTGTCTGCAAGTTTTTGTATTTGTTTCTTTTTGTACTTTTGTAGTAGAAAAGTCAAGTGAGTTATGAACTGTCATAGTCACTAGTCAAAAGGCAATCTGTCTTTTGACTTTAGGCTGATCTTGTTGTCTAGATTAGTCACATCCAATTGTCTTTTTGCATATTGACGGTTGTAGGTTTAGTATAAAGAGTCAAAGGTTCTTGTATTTCATAGATGAGTGCAAACACTTGTAATAGAACTTGAGAAGCAATATACTACTTCCTTGAAAACTTATATCTTGTGTTCTTGTTCTTTACTTACTTGTGTTGTGCATTGCATCATCTGTTAAAGTTCTCAGTTCCCTATTTGAACTGTTAAGTGATATTAATACCCATCTAAGTGTGTTAATTAAGTGTTAAGAACCCTTTAACGGTCCTGCATTTGGTATCAGAGCATTCAGGCTCTTGTTTGCAAGATCTCACCATCTTCAAAACCTCTTAGTAACACACATCACTTAACTCTTCAAATGGCAGCTATCTCAAAAGCTGATATGGAAACTGGAACCATGATAAAATCCCCACTGATCACTCCTAAGGATTTTGACACTTGGTGTCAAATAATGGAAGGCTTTATCAAGTCTCAAGATTCCAGGATGTCGGAGTCTGTTGTCAACGGACCTCATGTACCATGCACCACTTTAGCTGCTGCTGGGGGTGGCATGATACCAAAGGAGAAGGCAGATTTTTCTGATGAAGACTAGAAAAGAATTGATATTGATCAGAAAGCTATGACAGCCCTCCAAACTGCTCTTCCAAACTCCATCTACAGAGGTTTCAAGAAGTGCAAGACCGCCAAACAGCTATGGGATGCACTGAAACTCATGTATGAGGGTTCAAATGAAGCCAAGGAGAACAAGAAAGATCTCCTGAAGTAGCAGTTTGAAAATTTCACCTTTAAAATAGGTGAGACCATGACTCAACAATACTTCAGGTATGTTGAGATTGTGGATACTCTGGCTAATGTTGGAGTGGCCATTGAAAACAGGGATATTGTAAGAAAGTTCATGTCCTCTCTTCCAAGACAATGGACACACTATTGAGTGGTCATTAAAAGGACTGAAAATCTCAAGACCCTTACTCTCACTGAGCTATATGGGATACTCAGCAGATACCAGATGGAGATGAACATGCAAAATTCATCTGGTAACTCCAACACTCACCAGAGTTCTGCCCTTCATGTGGTTGAAAGGGATAGCAGAGAACCACAGCATCATCTCATCTGCTACCCTGAGACTTCACAAAAGGGACCATTCATCACTTTCCCGGAGACACCCAGAGAGAGCTACATCTAAGGAAGTCCCTTCCAAGAGACAAGCTCTTCTCAAGCTTTTGTCCACTGATGAAAGTTCAGGCAACTTTCTCTTTACTCTTAAGACCCAGACTGTATCCATCCAGATGATCTGGAATATATGGAGATAGTTTAGCAGATGGCTCTTCTTACTCACAGAGCCCAAAAGTTCTACAAGAGGACTGGGAGAAGGTTTCCTAGCAATGCTGCCAGTAGCAAGTTCGGACTGGACAAGAGCAAAGTCAAGTGTTACAACTGTAACCAGATGGGACACTTTGCTAGAGAATGCAAGGTACCCAGGTCAAATGGTGGCCAAGCTTCTTCCAGGCCAAACTACACAGAAGGAGGGCACCAGAATGAGAAGCTAAGACAGCAAGCTGCAGTTGCTGTTGAAGAAGGAGGCTTTGACTGGAGCTTTCAAGCTGAAGATGCATCTCCAAACCAAGCACTCATGGCTGATCATGATGAAGCTAAGATACTTGAACATCTTTGCTCTCCTGAATGTATTGCTAAAGTTAATAGATACAGGTCCTACAACTTGGAAATGAGATCTGACATTGAGTCTTTGAATATTTTAAAAGATGATTTTAAAAGAGCTGAAAATGACTATAAACTTAAAATAGAAGATCTAGAGAAAATAGTTTCAACTCTTAAACATGAGAAAACAAATTACAGGACTCTAATTTAGGATCTCATTACCAAGTTGACTGAATTCCACGCTGAGCTTGTGATCAGCAAAGCCAGGGCAGAAAAATGTGTTCTTGAAGAGGAAACCTTCAAGAACATGATATCCTCATCTCTACATGCAAAAGTGTGTTATCAGAACTAACAGGGACTGGGCTCTAGTGAGATAGCTCCTCCACACTCTCTACTATTAGTTAGATCTCCAAGGTGTGGAACTGGTCAAGATGAGCTTCCATCCATAGACCCCAGTGATGAAGAGGATGAAGAGGAGAAGGTGAGGGATGACTCTGAGGTGAGTGAAGAGAGTCAATCCAAAAAGGCTCACCATGCTCCTAAGGAGGAAAAAGAAGCTGGTTTGAGCAAGACCAAGAGAAAGAACTTTATCAGAAGAGCAAAAAGAAGATCAAGAAAAGCTCAAGAGGTCAAGATCACCTTTGATCCCAAACAAAAACAAGTATTTGTCTCTGCAGGGTTCAAGGTGATAAAAGTTGAAGATCTTATTAAGAATTCAAGTACCAAGAGTTCTATTTCAGCTTTAACTCACTCCAGTAACAACAAGAAGAAGACTGATAAACTGTGTATCACTGCTGCACAGCCTCAATCACCCATCTCCAATAGCAAGCCTATCCCTAAAAAGCTTGATGTATCATCTGAAAAGATGAAAAAGGAGAAGGGAAGTGTTCAATATCAGTTCTCTTCAGACAAGAAGATTCCCAGAAAGAAGCAAATGATCTGTGTCATGTGTGGTAGTATCTCTTATTTGGCTAAAGATTGTATCTACAATCCTAAAGGTACCGTCCATTTGATAAAAGAAAAGACTTCTAGGAAGAAGAAAGAACAACAAGCTTCGGAAGGAAAATCTGTTTCCTTCGGAAGCTCCAAAATAAAGAAGAAGGCAAAGAAGAAATTGCCTTCGAAAGAAAAGTTGGTCTCGGAAGAAAGGAATGCTTCCGAAGCACTAAAGCATGCTGCAGTGAAAGAAAAATCTTCCGAAGGATCTGTCTCAAAAGCTTCCAAAGCCACAAAAGCTTCCGAAGCAGTTAAGGTCAAGCCCAATCTTCCAAAGGTGGTGTGAAAGATGAAGGAAGATCTTGAGATTGGAAGTTCTTCTGCAGCAACAACAAATGATCCTTTAAGCCTGAACATTGGATCATTTACTGTTCCATTGCCTTCATCTGAACTTAATAAGCCCAAGACCAAAGAGGCTTGGGTTTCCAAACATAACTAAATTATCTCTTTTTGTGCATGGACAGCTAAAGACCAGCAGAAATGTCTGGATTATTGATAGCGGCTGCTCCAGGCACATGACTGGCAATGAGTCCTTACTTCAACACTTTGAAAGATTTGATGGAGGACTAGTTTCTTTTGGTGGAGATGCAGGAGGTTACATTACTGGCCGGGGCAAGGTTACAAATGGTAAGCTCAGCATTGAGAAGGTAAACTTTGTTAAGGAGCTGGGATACAATCTTCTGAGTGTGTCCCAATTTTGTGACCAAAAACATCACATGCTCTTTACTGAGCATGAGTGCATTATTCTCAAGCCCGGGATTGACATTCCTCAGGAGCATATTTTGCTCAGAGCTCCCAGGAGAGGGAACATGTACAAGATGGATTTTCATGAAACCACTCCCTCTGGAGAAGTGTCTTGCTTTCTGTCTAAAGCAAATAGTGATAAGTATTTCCTTTGGCATAAAAGAATATGCCATGTAAATTTTAAAAACATGAATAAACTGATTAAGAATGATTTGGTAACTGGAATGCCAAAGAAAGAGTTTACAAGTGATGACCACTGTGTTGCATGCCTGAAAGGTAAACAACACAAAGTGTCTCACAAGCCAAAGTAAATGAACTCTATCACTACTCCCCAACACTTGTTACATGTGGATCTGTTTGGCCCCACCAGTGTAATGAGTCTAGGAAGGACCTCATACTGTTTGGTGATCACAGATGACTTCACAAGATTTACTTGGGTATTCTTCCTTAGAACTAAGGATGAGACCCCTGAAATCTTGAAAAGTTTATTCTGAGAATTGAGAATCAATCTGATCACAAGGTCAAGATCATAAGATGTGATCAAGGAACAGAATTTAAAAACCAAATCCTTGATGCATTTTGTGATGAAAAGGGTATATCAAGACAATATAGTGCCCCCAGGACTCCTCAGCAAAACGGTGTTGCTGAGAGAAGAAACAGGACACTTATTAAAGCTGCAAAACCATGTTGTCTGACTCTAAACTGCCCATCACCTTCTAGGCAGAGGCTGTTAACACAGCCTGCTATATGCAGAACAGAGATTTGGTAGTTAAGACACATAGTAAGACTCCTTATGAACTATGGCACAAAAAGAGACCATTTATTGGTTTTCTCAGAACATTTGGATGTCCCAGCACCATCGTGAATACCAAAGATCAAATAGCTAAGTTTGCTGAGAAATCAGATGATGGACATTTTGTTGGATACTCTTCTCAAGCTAAGGCTTACAGAGTATACAATCTCAGAACTAGAATCATTGAGGAGTCAGCCAATGTAACTTTCAATGAACATACACCCTGTGTGAAAGGTTCTGGTCCGGATTGGCTATTTGATCTTGATTTAGTTACCAACTATTTTAACAAATCTTGTGAGAATGTTTCAGGATCTATGGATAACAGGTCAACAGAAGATCCTGACTTAAGATTTGAGCTGAGAAGACCAAACAAGAAGACTACTTCAGCTCCAATGGTGACTAACCCTGTCATAGAGGCTCCAATCAGCACAAGCATGACAAATACTGCTGATTCAACTGAATTACCCTCAAAGTCCAGTTCAGAGGCTTAGAGTTCAGGAGAAGGAACTCCAATGTAGGAAGAACTGGTGGTGGTGACAGTGATCAAGAATTTCTTGATGCTGATAACCACTCCATTGAAGACAACATCAATGATATCACACACTCATTGGATCAAGTTTCTCTTGATAAGTGTGTTGATGTGGTGGGGGGCTCTTCTTTGCCAGATCAAAATTTCTCTAATCTTGATCTGTCCAACCAACTTGCTGTGATCCCTCAACTCAGGATCCACAAGTCACATCCCACCACAGATATCATTGGAAATGTTGACGCAGGGGTGAGAATAAGAGCACAAACTCATGACAGTCATGTTTGTCTACATTCTTGTTTCTTATCCCAAATTGAGCCAAAGAAAGTTGATGAGGCTCTATAGGATGGAAGCTGGATTGAAGCAATACAAGATGAATTGCTTCAAATCAAAAGACAGAAGGTTTGGAACTTATGCCCTCTTCTTCAAGGGTAGACTGTTATAGGTACCAAGTGGGTTTTAGGAATAAGAAAGATGATAGAGGGATTATCATCAAGAACAAGGCAAGACTAGTTGTCCAAGGATACACTCAAGAAGAAGGAATTGACTACACTGATGTCTTTGCTCTAGTAGCTAGACTTGAAGCTGTAAGAATATTTCTGGCTTATGCTGCATCTAAGGACTTCAAGGTCTACCAGCTTGATGTGAAGTGTGCCTTTCTCTATGGGGTGATTGATGAAGAAGTCTATATTAGACAACCACCTAGCTTTCCAGACCCGGATCATCCTGATTATGTCTGGAAGCTTGATAAAGCTCTATATGGGCTACATCAGGCTCCAACAAAGTGGTATGAGACACTATCAACATACCTCTGTCAGCATGGATACAAAAGAGGTATTATTGATGGGACTCTCTTCATCAAAGAAACAGGAAACGACACATTGTTAGTTCAAATATATGTGGATGACATCATCTTTGGTTCAACTAATCCAAAGCTCTGCATAAACTTTGAGATGCTGATGAAGAACATATTTGAAATGAGTGCCATGGGGGAACTCAATTTCTTTCTGGGTATTCAAGTGAAGCAAGTTGAAGATGGCATCTTCATAAGTCAGTCAAAGTATGTTCAGGACATACTCATAAGATTCAAGATGACTGACTGTAAGGTTGTAAAGACACCCATAGCTAGAAATCACTCCCTTGGTCCTGATCTTGAGGGTGAGTCTGTTGATGAACATCTCTATAGGGCCATGATTGGGTCACTCATGTACCTTACTGCTAACAGGCCTGATATTATGTTTGCTACATGCATATGTGCTAGATATCAAGCCAACCTCAAGATGTCACACCTTATCATTGTCAAAAGGATTCTTAGGTATCTCAAAGGTGCTCCAAACTTAGGCTTTTGGTATCCAAAGAATTCTAACTTCAGTTTGTATGCATATACAGATAGTGATTATGGTGGTTGCAATATGACTGCAAAGTCAACCTCTGGGGGATGTCAATTTTTTGGTGGAAGGATAGTCTCCTGGCAATGCAAGAAACAATCCTGTGTGTCTGCATCAACTGCTGCAAGCTGCTGTGCTCAAGTGCTTTGGATTCAGAATCAGATGCTTGACTATGGATTCAACTTCAAGGAGACGCCCATTCACATAGACAACAACAGTTCTATCTCTATTACAGAGAATCCTATGCAGCACTCAAGGACCAAACACATCAACATCAGGTATCATTTGATTAGGGATAACTTTGAAAAAGGTTTGATAAAACTAATTAAAGTTAACTCAAATGAACAATATGCTGATCTGTTCACAAAGACTTTTGATGAACAGAGATTTAAATATCTTGTATCAGCTATTAGGATGATTAACTTTGAATAGATTTTCTGAAATAACTTAATCAAATTTTTCTTCTAAAAATTGTGTGTCCTAAGTTGTCTATTAGCACACCTCATAAGCCCAGTTCTCTTTGGAAGAAAATAAAATTTTAAACTGATATTTCTTAGAATGATAAAAATTTTACTTTCGGAAGAAGTGAAATTGTCTTCGGAAGAAATTTATGTCCTAAAAATTCTTCAACTTGTTTATGTAAGATTTACCTTTGGAAGAAATTCTTGAAGTATCTTCCGAAGCTTAAGTCTCTTATAAACAATTTAATGTATTTTAAGAACAAATTTCTTCCAAAAGCAATTTAGTCTCGGAAGACTTACTCATTTCTTCCGAAGTCAAAATTTTTAAAATTCTTGAGGATATCTTCCGAAGCATAATTTACCTTCGGAAGCTTTGTTTCAAATCTTCAGAAGCCACAATTATCTTCGAAAGTTATTTTCTACTTCCAAGAAAACTAATTTTTTGGGCGCTTTTTTTGAAAGTGGACCCACATCCAGATTTCAAAGTTTATCTTTTCAATTAAATTTGTCTCAAATCCAGTGTATATCTTTACAAACGGTTCTCTTTCATCTCACCTCTCTCATTGATCTTTAACCTAACTTACCCCCAAATTTCATATTCTTCTACCTTCCTTCACTACAAAGCTTCCAAATGGCCAACCGTAATCATCATAACGACCCGGATTTCTCCATGCACCTGCATAGGCAACACAACCAAGTTGCTCTGTTAGACCCTGAGAAGGATCCAAGCTTCTCAGACGTTTGTAGGTTTCTTTCTTTGTCTCATTACTACACCTCCCTCACAATCGATCCTCCTCTCTATGAGGATCAATTGCTTGAGTTCTGGCGGACCTGTCAAGAGGTTACCATGGACGGGGAGAAGGCACTGTCTGCCATAGTGCAGGGGAGGACACTGTTCATCACTCCAGCCATCATAAACACCCATCTTCAGCTGGATGATGAGGAAGGTGAAATGTCCTTCCCAAAGACTGCTGTAAACCATTCCTTTAAGCAGATGGGATATGAAGGAGACTTCACAGTCAAGACCTTCAAGAAGGGGAGGGTCTCATACCAATAGAAATACCTCCTTTATGTCGTTATCCACAGTCTATCCAACAAACATGGAGGATGGGACCAGATTCCAGAAGACCTTTCCTTCATTGTCCATGGGATGGTTCAAGGGGTCAAATTTAGGTACTCTCAGTTTGTTTTTACAAATTTACTTGCAAATTTTGACTCCTTAGAATATTACATGTTCCCCAGGTATGTTCAACACATTCTCAACTGTGAATTGGGACCACAGTTAAGGGGAACAGGCAATATTCTTAAACTTGCACATATGAGGCCCAGCATTTTCAAAACAATGAAAAAGCCATCTGTTGGGTTCTCAGGGGTAGAAACAGCCCTAGTTCTGAAAATGTTTGAGCTCATTGCTCAGGGTGACATCCTAGCAGCACCAGCTAGTGATGAACCAACACCCTCCACTTCTCAACCACCATCAAGGCCAAACATTACCATCACTTACACCAGAAAATCCAAACGAACCCCTGCACCTACTATTTGAGCATGTGCAGGGCCCCATATCACAACCTACACAGGAGGAAGTGGACACTAGAGCTCCTACTTCCCCTGAGGAGCAAACCACTCCCATCTTTGCAACTATCAGTACTGAGGTTCCTCATGCTCAGCCTGATGAGCTCACACCCTCTTAAATAGCCTTAAGCCATCACTCTGAGTCTTAACACTCTAGTGATCAACCTTCAGGGGAAAGTTACCATCCCCAGCCTCTTGATTTAAATCAACCACTTCCTACCGTTGACTTCTACTCTGATGAAGATTTGTGTTTCAGTGAGTACCATAAGTCTCTCCTCTCTTCCCACACTCAAGGAGCGATGCGTGCTCCTGTCTCACCCATCTCTAGCCCACATCAGACGCCCCAAACTGAGGTGGATCTTCAGATTGTCCAGGAGATCCATCAGATTGTCTAGGAGATCCATGTGGCAGAGGCTATCACTGTTTCTAGTGATAACATCACTAGGACCTCTACCATGGCAACCCAGCCTCTTGACACTTCTCTTGAAGATGTCATTAGGCAGGGGAAATCCAGCAGCCAAGAAACATATGCTGGTGATGAGGGAGAAGACTCAGGTCCAATCCTCTCATCCCCCTATGATTCTTCATCTGAAGATGAGAGGAGTCTGCAACAAAAGGTGCACAAACTTTCAAACATGTGCACCTACTTTGTGTCAAAGATAGCTCACCTGGAATCTCAGGTGACTATCTTGCAGAAAAGGGTCAATGACCAGCAACTTGAGATCACCGATCTCAAGGGTAAGCTCGCTGAGAGACCAATGAGATCAACTCATCCAGGTCCACAAGAACCTGTGGATGTCATGGATTAATCTCCTAGCTCACCTATGCAAGAGGGTGATGCTACCAAAAAGGGGGAGAAAATCCTAACATTCACCGAACTTGGGAGTTCCTCTCAGAGTATAGACATAGAGGACTCACCATCCTCTCTTGTAGTTGTCCATACTTAGCAACCTCCTTTAAACAGTGATCTACATTTGTTAATACTACAACTGTTTGAGGAGGGAGTACCAAGAGCAATGTCTGCCCCTTCTGAGAACCCAATCTGGGGTTGGGGGTATGATAGTGAAAGGAAAGCTCTTGTACTCTCTAGAGCTCAGGGTCAACTAGAAATCTTAAACATTTCAAACCTGAGTTTCTATGAGGGTATAAATCTGGTAGATCTGGCACTTGTCAACCCAAGCAATAACAGACAAGCTGCCAGACTAGCCAGTAAAATTCAAGATTGGGTGCTGGAAGAATTCAAAAGGAGATCAGCACTATATAGACAGAGGCTAGCAGTGGAAGCCTTTGGTCAACTGGATGTTGAGGTGGACCCTAAGATTAGCTTCAAAGGGAAAGCCTTGATTGAAGGCCCAGAGGCTGAAACTGTGAACCTTGAGACAACATCTCCTCCAGCACCCCATACCCTCAGTGAGGCCAGCTGGTGATGGTGCATCACAACCTCTCTCTTGCCAGAGCTTGTCTACTGAACCAAGCAATGAAGGCCAAAGCTCTCCTCAGCCTATGGCAGACAAAGGCTAAAGAAAACTCACTGCTGAGGAGATTGATGAAGAAAAAAGAGAGAGGAAGAGGAAGCTAAGGGGAGAGAGTTCTAGGTTCCCCAGGATTTATGCAAGCTGCAATCAGGGCTGCCCCTATTCTAAACACTCAAGAAGATGAACTAAGGGCAGCCAGACTAATTATCTGGGGAACAGGAACTACAATGTTGATAAACTCATCTCTCTCCCCTTGGATGAGTTAAATGAACTGGCAGACACAGAGCTATCAAAGGAGAGAAAGGAAGCTGAGGATGCAGCCTTAAACCTCAAACACAAAGAAGAATTGAGGAGGAAAAGGCTTTATAAGGACATTCCTATTCTCTCCCCAGTTCAGGAAAGTCTGAGGAAGAGACTATGTGCTGAACAACCTCAAGTAGTTGATGAAGAAGAAAGATTAAAGATGATCAACTACTTGAGTGCCACAGGTCTCTATCAGGCACCAGCACTTTTTCCCTTGCCATATGACTACATCTTATTTGAATATAACAAGCAGCTAGAAGAGAGAGCTAAAAGAGAAAAACAAGCTGCTAGAAAGAGGCAAAGGGAAGAGACTGCTAAATCAAGAGCCATCATCCAGAAAAGTCTAAAAAAGTCTGTAGATAGGCAGAAGATGATGAGCTTCTTGAAGCTTTATGGGTTCTCCAGAAGGAGGCTTGGTCCCATGTCTCTATCTATAATGGATGAGCACATAAGGATGATCAAGCAGAAGATTAAAAGGGGAGAGCTTGTGGATCTTCATTTATCATCAAGTCAAGCACAACCTGAAGTTGAGGTAAAGGTGGAACCTACAGAGACAACACCACCTGCACCTAAAGCTACATAATAGCCAACTTCATCTTCTGACCCACAGCAGGGTTCTCCTCCCTCTCCTTCTGTACCTGGGAAAGAGGATATCCTAACTAAGAGGGAATCCACTGAAGAACCTGGTAGAGAAAACCAACCCTCTCAGTCAAAATCATCTAGGAGAAGAAAGAGGATGGCCAAAAGAAGATCTTCAAAGAAGAAAACAAGAAAGGCATCCTCCTCCCAACCTTAGGATGAGTCAGAACATCCTGAGGAAGTGCATGAAGAGGGCTCTCAACCAACTCCTATCATAGTAGAGCCTCTCTTTATTGGAAGACCAATTCTATCATGGACATTTGCTGAAAATCCTGATAGATGGTATGTCACTAGAGATCAAGGAGAACAACATGTCTACTTCACTAGTGACATGCTTGAACTCCCTTTGCATGATCTCTATGACATGAAAAGGTACTTCATGGGTCTGAAGAATCCTGATCTGCTAATGAAGAAAGGAATTCTGAAGATTCTCATGTGGACTATCCCAGTCTGAAGACCTCTCTGTTTTGGTAGCATCAGCCTAGGGGGGGGGGTTGTAGGAACCTCTGAGGTTAAGAGGCTGATGCAACCAAAGGATCAATCAAAAGATGCCAAAACAACCAGGTCTTCCAACATGCACTAAGGAACAAAGAAGAAATAACTTCGGAAGCTTTAACATACAAAAGAAGAATGCCAAGTGTGAAATCTTCCAAAGGATAAGTTCTGAAGAAAATGATAAGGAAGCTTTACACTAGTGTCAAGTCTTCTGAAGCCAAAGACTCAACTCTTCCGAAGTATAAAGATGAAGTCTTCCGAAGCTCTCAAGACAAAGTCTTCTGAAGCTGAATAAATACAATACTGATTTACCTTTAGAAGAGAGAGAAAAATTCACCTTTTCCATCAACTTTATCATAAAGCAACCATCTGTCCACTGCCCACTCTGGTGGTTCACCAACTATCATCAGTTGGTGAAACTCCCATTCTTTATGATAAAGTAGATAAGGTCTTTGTCTGTAAGTTTCTGTATTTGTTTCTTTTTGGACTTTTGTAGTAGAAAAGTCAAGTGAGCTATGACCTGTCATAGTCACTAGTCAAAAGGCAATCTGCCTTTTGACTTTAGGCTGATCTTGTTGTCTATATTAGTCACATCCAACTATCTTTTAGCATATTGACGGTTGTAGGTTTAGTATAAAGAGTCAAAGGTTCTTGTATTTCACAGATGAGTGCAAACACTTGTAATAGAACTTGAGAAGCAATATACTACTTCCTTGAAAACTTATATCTTGTGTTCTTGTTCTTTACTTACTTGTGTTGTGCATTGCATCATCTGTTAATGTTCTCAGTTCCCTATTTGAACTGTTAAGTGATATTAATATCCTCCTAAGTGTGTTAATTAAGTGTTAAGAACCCTTTAAGTGTTAAGAACATTTCAATATATACATATGAAAGCTTAAAAAGGAACTGACTTGAATATGTTTGATATGTTGATAGGTTTGACTTCCAAGAATGAAAAACACTATGATTTGTAATGCATTGAAACTAATTCTCTATGACTGAAGTGGGTTACACATCAAGGTTTTGTTGTTACACTAATTTCATGCTAAAACAGACGAGAGTTGCAGTCTAGACATACTCAAGACAGTTACTTTCGATTTAGTGATTTCATGAGTATTCCATATATATAGAAAATGAAAAGAGATAAAGATGAAAATAAAGCAAAAACAAAAGAAGAAAATTGAAAAATGATAAAAGAGCAAAAAGATTCCAAAAGGCTATATAGGAATAAAAGATGTCAATGTGTACAATAATAAAAGATATGTCAAATACATACATACTATATGATAAATATTTTCTTTTTTGAGAATATGTTCTGATACAGGAGTCAAAATCAAAAGATGGGGCATGTAAGTCCGGATTGGCATATAAGTCCTAAACGTCTTGCGAGGGCAAAATATAAGTCCGACCGGCTGTTAATAAGTCCTACAACTTGTTAACATTCTGTGTTCTGAAATGTTTCTCAAGCTAGTTTATGCTCTAAACAAATATTATAAGAAATTTAATAATATTGAGAATACTGATCAGAGGTAAAATGTTTAAGTCAAATTGGGGTGACTTAAAATGTTAAAAGTGTCTTAAAGCTGGATAGGTTTTCTACATGATTTTTGATTGTGGGATCTATTGATTTCATATAAATAAATAAAAATATGATAATAATCACAACATATGTGTTTAAGTAAAACTTAGAGTATGAGTTTAATTTGGATAAATCATATTGACAATCATTTTAACCAGTCTTAATCTAAAAATAGCTGAAAGATGTTCATAATCGATTTCAAAGAAATATGATCCTATACTTGAAAATTTACAAAAATATTCTAAGTTATTAGTCTAGGTTTTTATATGTTTTACTTTGTTTCTTTTTGTTTTGATTTGCCAAACTTGTTTATAAAATTGAGGGTTTCTGGTTAATAATCAAAACTTGGTTGAACATGATATTAAACTTAATAACTCAAGAGATAAACAAATAAAATGTAGAAAATTAGAAAAAGTTTGAAAATTTTAAAATTTTGAACTTCACGCGTGTGAGAAGTTCAAGGTGTGCGAAAAGGTTGTGTCATGCGAGAAATTGCTTCTCGCGCGAGAAGTCAGAGGGTTATAAAAGCAGTAGTTGTGTGAATAGTTGACTATTCTCATTGCACAACTGTTAATCTTTCTCTCCAAAGTTTTTCTAAGTGTTGATTCATTTCTTGTGATATACACGTTCATTGTGATCGGTTATTGATTCCTAAGAGTTAGAAAAGGTATATTGATGATTATAGATTAGATTTAATTATGTTTGAAGTTTAACCGAAACTAAATTTCAAATAAATCTAAAATCTAAAATCTGATGAAAATTAATCAACATAAACATTAAAACTAACATAATCAGCCCTAAATGAACTGATTTCAGTAGCTAATGATCTCTGAAATGGTTGAATTTGAAAATGGATTTTTTTGAAAGTAATCACACGCGATAAGTTTCAAAAAGTTGAACAGATGCGAATCACATAGAACTAATCGCATGGGAATCTTTGACTTGTCGCGCAAAGTGTTGACTTTTGGTCAAAATTAGTTCTATGCGACTAATGACATATCACGTAAGAAGTTAAGTTTAAAATAAGAACTAATCACTTGTGATAAGTTCTTGTCTTGAAAATTTTGCAATTTTTCTAAGTCTGAAAAGATTAACTTTGATACTAATAAATGTTTGTTCATTTTGATTTTAGATGGCAAGACAAATGGTTTTTAACAAAAACCATAACACTGTGATTTATCTTGGTGATATACTAGACGACAAGGTGTTATTTAGATCTCTTGTCAACGAGCTGAAGACTTCATACATATATCATGCCATTACAACAACCTGACCATCTACACTGACATTCTCAATTAGTTTTGGCTATCTGCAGCCAATGAGAGAGATTCTTAGGGAGAATCGTGTATCACTGCTATAGTGAAAGGAAAGAGGATAGTTATCACTGTTGAGGTGATTAACAGTGTCTTGCTATTAGAAGATCAGCCTAGTACTCCCGTAAAGATAGACGATGATGTTGCTCAAGATTATCTAAGAAGAATGGGTTATGATCACTATTATCCTTCTTTAGAGAAGAAGCATTTACCTCTATTCTAGAAGTTTTTATTCCATGTGGTTGTACACTGCTTAAGCAACCTGAGGCGGGATTAGACAGCCTTAGTGTTATATTTGGATCACTGCCGGTATCATTAGTCGATAACTTACCATATAGCATATCCAAGGCTATTTTTGCTAAGATGCAGAAGAATGTGATTGCATCGGCTGGGAAGAAATTTCTTATGTATCCCTGGTTTATTAAGATAATAGTGAACGCTACTCATCCTGCGTTAGCTGTGTCTGATTCGTCTACCTATGATGTTATGGTGATGAAAACAGATATTTTTACTTATCTGATGGGATCACACGAGAATGCATTAAAGGGTGATTATTTCGCCAAACTTGGCAGATTTATTGATGGGTATTATCCTGATGATCATCCTTCTCAACAACAAGCTGCTACTGAGCAACAACAGACATATCCTATTGCTTCGTCCTCACGAACTCCTGATGATGCTCTAGGAAGTTCTGGATTTGAAGGAATGATTGTTGAGGAGGAGGTTGAGTCGTGGTTTGAGGACAGTTTGAGTGAGACAGATAGTGATAGAATTAGTGAAGTACCATATGTTCTACAAGAAAGACCCAGAGTGCTAGTTACACTGACTAAGCGCACTGCTGATGATATTGACACTGATTTTATTCCTGAGGACTCACCATCTATTGAGAGGAGAAAAAAGAAGATGACAAGGAAGAGAGCTGATTCTGAAGTTAGTTCACGTGACAGCTGTGTCAACTAGTACTGATATTCTTTTGTCTAAGCGTCTTGTCACAGTCAGTGAGGCTATTTATCAAGACACACCTATGATTGTTACAGAAACTACAACTATAACATCATCTCTAATGCATACTACTGATGATGTTATGAGTACACCATAGAGAGATCAAGGCCATAATGATATGTTTGGTATGGATGATTTCATCTATACTACTCCAGAGACAAGGCAAACTGCTAAAACTTCATCTGACTCACCTACACATGTTACACTTGAGAAGAGAATTCTTGTTTTAGAGAAAGAGTTGATGGATAAGACTCAACTGATTAGTGAGTTATACAGACAAGGATGTGAGAAAGATGAGAAGATAAAGAATCTTGAACATCAGCAACAGTTTCTATTTAGCTATGCTCAGACTCTAGAGAATAACATCCGAGACTTAGCTTCCAGATTTCCATTCGCATATGCACAACAAAGAACTACTGAAGTTGGGGAGTCAAATGGACAGTAATCTGCTGATCCTGCTGATGCTACTGATCAGGGTACTGATGCTAAGCCTATTATTGATCCTATTGCATCTGACAAAGCAACAGAGACTACTGGTGTTGATCAAGAACCAACTACCACAGTACATGATAATGTTACTAATGATCAACTAGTAGTTCAACATATTGGAGAGGTATTTATGGAGCCTAAGCATGATGTACATCGTGCTGAGCCTCCTGCTGATAATGATGATTTAGATCAAGTGAATTTCAATTGTGATGAGTAGGGATGATGATGATGATAATGATGATGATGATGATGATGATGGTGGTGTGGTGGTGGTGGTGGTGGTGGTGGTGGTGATGGTCATAATGATAAGGGAAAGAAGAAAGGAAATGATGATGATGATCAGGGTAGTGATATGGGTTCAGCTGCTGGTCCTTCTAGTTCATCAGGTTCTATTAATGTCTCAGGACCAAGATCTGATGATCCAGATGGCTATATACCTTTAGATCCTGCTACTAAAGAAATGTACGAGAAGGAATTTTATACGTTCCAGTAACAGATACTTGCTGAGAAATCTGATGAAGATTTTGGTAGATTTGATGATTTAGATGAGGATGTGGATTACACAGATATTTTTGAAAACATTCTGAAGAGTTTATTCTTAGCATTTTGGTTGAAGAAGGAGAGATTATGGATGAATCTGGAGTTAATCAACCGACTAACAAGACTGATGATCTTACTGCACAGAGTGCAGTACGTTAGGTCGGGAATCTTACTGTTGATGCACCTCCACCACCAGCTTATGTGCATACAGTTAGACATTCTAAACATTTCACAAGGTACGGAAATTCAGAGCCGATTATAAGTTGGGCGTATGATAGTGAAAAGAAGATGTATGTAGTGAAGCGATGAGCAGGATCTATAGAATATTATCAAGACGAGCATGATTTTCATACTCTGAGAGCGTCCGATCTTTATGCTATGGGTCGTATTCCATTTATCAACCTGAGTAACTATGGTAAAGCCAATTTGATTAGGAATATGATATGATGATAGAGTTAATCCAACTTCAAAGACTTTAAAACTGTCAAATCCAAAGTCATTAAGGATGAGACTCGTATTGATCCTAACACTAACAAGCCGATGAAGATACAAGTTTATTAGCATCCCAAATATGCACGAAAGATTCATATTCATGACACGGTACTAGTTAACAGATTGGGTAAGTTCATGTGGTGGGGTTGTGAAAAAGAGACTGGGCATGCAGTTATTCATTATGTAGATGAGGATTACCGTATCATCGACCATATGGATTTGCTCAAGTTTGGAAAAAACGATTTGACAAAGTTGCAGGCTTGTCCGATTGCAGCTGATGAATTTGTTCACTTTTTAGTAGCATAATATGGTTGGTTGATTACGAAGGCCCTAGACAACAACATGTATGCATACGGGGGCAGTTATAAAGTTGCAGTCATGGACTTCTAAAGATTTGATTCACCGAGCCTAGGGGGAGATTGTAGAGGTTGAACCTAAAGGCTCGGAAAATCAAAAGAAGATATTGAAAATCTAGAAAGTCGCGCGAGAACTTTTTGATCTGCGTGAGAACTTACTTCTCGCTGAGACCTTTTGTGTTTAGTATAAATATATTGCTTTTGATGTAATTAAGTAGTTTTTGTCCTGATTTATGCTAAACTTGTGTAATTTTCAATCAGAGAGCAATAGAAATCGAAGTTTATTTACATGTGTTACTTGAATCTTCTTCATATTATTGTTTAATCAATCTAGTTACCATTCCATGAGCGATTACATTCCGTATCCTATTCACGAGATCGATCTGTATTGAAATTTGAAGGTCCTTACATTTTGTTTTTTGTAAGCTTAATAAATTAACAGGGCATCATTTGGTTTTTCGAACACTATTTTGGCTAATCGAGACCATATGTTAGGTGGTGTTTGTTTTCTTAAAAACATCTACGAAGCCTCTTCTGTCCGCAACGTGCATACCATGCACCGACATGAATGTCCGCGGATTGTTTGTTTTTTCTAAAGATTTCATTAAAAAAGGTCTGCGCGGGGTCTTCTTTGAGGCAGACATAAAATTATAGCTTCATACATCTTCTAAAACCTCTTCTCATTCTCAAACTTGTGAAACCCTTCTACCATCACCACCGCCTCCCATACCCCAAACCCAACCAAGTCGCCAGCGGCCCCCTTCCGCCGACCCGTTGCCGCCGCTGGGCCTCCACCGTCCCATCGCCACCACTGTCCCCTCTTCGTCTCAACCCAACCATCCACTGCCGCGCACCCTGCAACTCGCCAACCACCATTCCGCTGCCCGCCGCCGTCGGCGCCTGCAACCCTCCCGTCACCGCCCTCCTCCTACCATCCCTGCTTTTAGGCTACGGAGGTGGTTCGAAGAACTGAAGGGGTATTCTTGCTACCCTTGTTTATGTATTTCCTATTTATTTTGGTCTTTTGTTTTCATTTTGTTTACTGTTTCATGTTTGTTTCAAGAAAATGTATGGTGCTTGATGACTTGTTATATATAAAGCTATGTGCTTGTGTGAGCTTATGGAAGTTGAAGGTTTGTTAATTCCCTAGACTCTTGCTTATAACATAATTTTAAGAAATTTAAGTGATGATGATAGGACTATCGATGCAAACAAATTGTTAAATGAAATGAGTGGAAAAAGGTTGTACCGGATAACATTACTTGTAACAGTCTGAAGAAGTTAAAAACCAAACAATATTTTTTTTTGCAGACTGCAAATGTTTGATCCATATCTTTTTTTTTATAGATGTATGCAGATTTAGTTCGTAGATTACAGACATTTTACCTCTGAAAAAACAAACTGCACCTTCGTGATCTTCATGTAATTAATTAATGTTATGCTCTCATTATGACGCACTACGCCTTTGTTGGATTGAAGATTTATATTTTCTAACTGTTGTGAAAGGGTTCTTCATATTCGTTGCAGGAACACTGATGCATTTCTTGTTGGAACCCACCACTACACAGATGTATTACACTTGATTTGGTCCTTCATATTCACTTTATAAATATCAAGTTCTTGAATACACTTTCTAATTTAATTATATTGCTTTTTTTTGTTTTGCAGAAAAGAAACAAGGATTTGTCAGAAGAGAAGTATTTAAGTATCTAATTTTGAATAATATATGTGATTTCGGATTTCGGATGTATTTCTATAATTGTAAATGTAACTTTACATCGTTATGTAAATGTATCCATTATTTATACAATATATTATAATTGTAGCAAGTTTTTGCTTTCTTGTTTACTTGCTCTTGGAATATATATAATTCTCTTTATTAATATTGTAAAAGTAAATGAAAGAGTCTCTTGAAGCTGTTCAATAAATTTTATTAAAAAAGTGAATCTTACTTAATGAAGCGGTTTTCTGATTTTTTGAAACGATTCAGCAAGTTTTATTTAAAAATTGAATATTATTTAATGAAGTGGATTATTGATTTTTTTGGGGCGGTTTGGAAACGGCCTCAAAAGATATTATGATTTTTTGGAGCATTGTTTTTTGACGCGGGCAAAAACAGCTTCAAATGCAATTTTTCACCGCCTCATAAAATCAATTATGTATACATTATTGACTCTGAATACAAAAAGAAAAATATACATAATCAAACAAATATCCATTCTTGACTCTGAAAATTAATACGAACAAATATCATTTCTTGACTCAAAATACAAAAAGAAAAATATACATAATCGACATCTAAAAACGAGAGATACAGGTTGTACATTCCATCAAGAAAGGAAACAATATGCTTACTACATGAGTTGATTAAAAAATTATAAAATTATGGAGGTAGCATAGTCAAACATATATTTGCCAGCCATTCCATCTTTGTAAAGCTTTCTATGGCTTCAATTCGTCATACTTAAAACTCAACCTTAAACATGTTAAAAAGAATACTATAATAGTAAAGTGCCCTAAAATTTTATGTCAAGCTTTAAGGGTGTTAAAAGAATAGCAGAATAACAAAAGGGGCATCCTCCTTATTATAAAACTTCATAACATCCGTGGATCATTATCCTCACTCGTCATCTGGAATCACCCATCTATGTAAAGTAGGTTGGTTTGTTTGCACATTTTCCTGGGCATGTAATAGTGGGTTTATAGGCTTGTTTTTTTAGGGTTTTGACCTCCCGAAGTTAATGATTTAGATTGATTCTTTAGACGCCTCAAATTTTCCATGATCCAACTTGACGGTTTTGGAGCCGGTTAAGAATGATTTTGGTTTTTTGTCTATGGATGTATGATATGAAAAATGAAGAGGGTTGTTCGATGCTGAAGGATGTATGAATGAAGTTGGATATATTTATAGATAATTTTCATAACATATTAATTTATTTTTAAAAATAATTAATATACATTAAATCGTATATTAAAACAAGGTTTTTATGAAAATCGTTTAGTTTTTTTAAATAAAATATGGCGATACACGGGACCTGGTGTACCGTCGGTGTATCTTCGGGGTAAAATACGGCCTAGCGATACACGGTACGCGGTGTATCACTAAACATTATTTTTTTATTATTTCAAATGCCATATGGGCGATACCACATGAATTGGTATCACCAAATGGCGATACGATGGGTAGATTAGAAAACCCAGGTAAATTGGTATCACTGCTCAGCGGCTATTTTAGTAAAATACATTGGTAAATTGGTTATTTTGAAAAAGTTTTCCTTTCATTTAACAAGTGGGCTCGTTTTATAATTATTTCAGTAATCGTGGGGACGTATTGACTTCAACTCACTCACAACAGAAAGGACGACATATTGAGTCAACATTGGTTAGTATAATTGTGAAAAAAGGTTAAATTGAAGAAAGATGTTATACGTACCTAGATAAGACATGAATACAATCTCCGCCCCGGATTACTGTCCGTCCATGATGGTCCATGCACCTAACGTCCGTCAGTTCAATACTTAAATTCTCCTCACGTGAGGAGACCATCAGTGAAACAACTTGGCAAACTGTTAAGACTAAATTCATAATTTTTCAAAGTTTAGAACCTAAACTATAATGACCAAACCCTGGAGACTATCTATACAACTAGTTCAAAAGTCATGAAAGTAGTTTTTAATATATTTTGAAGATTTTAATATTTTTTCCTATGCATGTATAACAATGATTTATTTTAATAATAATACTAGTTCTATAAAAATATAATTTCTATTGATTATTATTTTTTTTATTTATAAATTCTCATATTTATCAAAATATTTTAAAGCTCTAATTTGATACCTTACATTAGGTGGTTTTTTTATAAAAATATGGGCGAAACGTACGAAGTAATTTAGACCCTTGATCTAGACAATTTAATAGCTAAGATAAAGACGACGGCAATTTTGTAACTAGCTGGACCAAAAGGGAAAAATAGAAAATCCAAAAGCTTTTATATATTTTATCATTTAATTCAAGTATAACATTGCTATACTTCAAAATAAAAAAACAACTTTTTTTGAAAAGTTTGTTGTGTTGTACGTAAAGGGTACATTACGAGAACTTAACTCTCTCCCACTCTATTATTTAAAAATGTTTGGTCATATGTACATGCTAACTATTTCATTTGATTTTTATAGTCTTGTGGCCTAGTAATATTGGTAATTATATTATATATATGATGTGTTTGATTTCTGTAAATGTACTTCGATTAGATAGTATTTAGGAATAAAAGATTGTTTTAGAAAACCTATTTTATCTAACAAGTTTTATATTAAAAACCCCTAATTTAAAATATTTTACTGAACATCTATCTTTACTTTATCTAAGTCCAACATCTTTAAACGAGGAGCATAAACTCTTGCCACTATACTAGATGCTATGATTGTATTTCATTAACCAGTGAGCTAGTATATTATAATTATTTCAGTAATCGTGAGGACATGTTGACTTCGAGTCACTCACAACAAAAAGACAGCGTATTGAGTCAACATTGGTTGGTAGAATCATCTTTTATAATATATAAAACAACTAACAAAATTAGTCTATTAAGTTCACTAATCTATTAACTATAATAAAAAAAGTTTTTTAGGTGCCATTTGGTAACATATTATGTTTTTTTATTTTTATTTTCCACCAACTTCTAATAAATGATAATAGTATATATATTAGCTATATTATTTAAAATATTTTCAAATAAAATAATAGATATTATAAAAATTTAAAACTAGCTTTCGTTTATTAAAAACACACTTTAAAAAATACATAAGATAGAAAAATATTATTAAAGAAAAATAATTTTTTAAAATACGAACTATTTAGAGCCGTTTTTTGTAAGGATATTTTTTTAAATGAAATTTAGAAGAAAAAGCAAAATGTTTTAAAAAAAATTAAAAACACTATTTTATAAAATAAAAGATTAAAATGATATTATTGTTGTTTTTTACTTGAAATATTTACTTATACGCAACTCAATCGCGTCTTATTTAAAAATACTATTTTATAATTTTTAAATTTTTATTACAAACTATTTAGTATTATATTTATTTAACCCGTGTGATACACGAGATTTTATACTAGTATTATATATTTATAGTTAGAAGTGTTAAGTTTTCTTTAATATTTATATTTTAAGTCCAACTTATGATGAATTGTAATTTAATTGTGATGTAGGTTAGATGAAGTACATGACTAGGACACATAGTGCAACATCTAGTCGTTGAAATAAAGATGGAGTAAATTACAAATTTTGTCCTTTAAGTATGTTTAAAATTATGGATCGTGTTATTAAACTTTTATAATTACAGTGAGCGTTCTTTATTTAAAAACTTATCACGCTTTATATTTTTTTTACTAACAAAAGTTAACTTTTTCAGTTTGTTTTGTGTGAATGGATCATTTTGTCCTTACCTTAAAGGACGAAATCTGCAATCATCACTAATCTTTTATTTTTTGCATTTTGTTTTATTTTATTTACTCTACTTTTTCTACTTTTTTTCTCTTTTCTTAATCACTTTTATTTTTATAAACATATTTTTTTTTAAATGATAACTTTGCCCTTAACGCTTAAAAGAATAAAATGTGTTATTATTAATATTTTATTTTCTTTCTTTATGTTATTCTTATTTTATTTTCGTTACTTTTATTTATTTTTAGCCACTTTTGTTTAAAGAAAATCATTATAAATATTAGTAATAATTTAGTTTGAATTTTTTTATAAAATGAAATTTTATTTATAGATTTTTATTTTTTTTACAAATTTATTTTCATTTGTTCACTTTATTTTAATAAAACCAATAGAACTTAGACAATTCGGTTTTTAACATTTTTGGTACAACATTTTTTAGTCATTTCAAATTATTTGATTTAGGGTTTATATTAGAAACCGATTTTGATTTATTATATGAATTTTTAATTTTTCGTATGCAATCAAATGGTTTGTTTAAAAATATAAATATAGTGTGATAGCTTGTAATTTTAATTTGTAATAAAATATACTAAAAATATCTTTAAACAACTACTCGAGAGTTTTAAATAAACAAATCATTCATATTTTCTTTAGTTAAATGTAGTTTTTATCAATATAAATCAAAATCAAACCACTACAAGTTTTGTCCTTTAAGTATGTTTAAAATTATAGATCGTGTTATTAAACTTTCATAATTACATTGAGCGTCTTTTATTTAAAAACTTATCACGCTTTATATTCTTTCTACTAACAAAAGTTAACTTTTTTAGTTAGTTTTGTGTGAATGGATCATTTTGTCCTTACCCCTTAAAGGACGAAATCTGCAATCATCACTAATCTTTTATTTTTTCCATTTTATTTTATTTTATTTACTCTACTTTCTCTATTTTTTTCTCTTTTCTTAATCACTTTTATTTTTATAAACATATTTTTTTTAAATGATAACTTTGCCCTTAACGCTTAAAAGAATAAAATGTGTTATTATTAATCTTTTATTTTCTTTCTTTATGTTATTCTTATTTTATTTTCGTTACTTTTATTTATTTTTAGCCACTTTTGTTTAAAGAAAATCATTATAAATATTAGTAATAATTTAGTTTGAATTTTTTAATAAAATGTAATTTTATTTATAGATTTTTATTTTTTTTACAAATTTATTTTCATTTGTTCACTTTATTTTAATAAAACCAATAGAAATTAGACAATTCGGTTTTTAACATTTTTGGTACAATATTTTTTAGTCATTTCAAATTATTTGATTTAGGGTTTATATTCGAAACCGATTTTGATTTATTATATGAATTTTTAATTCTTCGTATTCAATCAAATGGTTTGTTATAAAATATAAATATAGTGTGATAGCTTGTAATTTTAATTTGTAATAAAATATACTAAAAATGTCTCTAAACAACTACTCGAGAGTTTTAAATAAACAAATTATTCATATTTTCTTTAGTTAAATGTAGTTTTTATCAATATAAATCAAAACCAAACCACTTAAAATTAAAACGAAACCAAACCAAACAATTACTAAGGTTTTTGATTTGGTTTGATATTACGATTAAGCTTATTGAATTTTTTACAGTAGAAAACACTTAAATACTTTATGTATTAATCAAAGCTTAATTATACATATAGTCCAACTTAAAATAATTATAAATTAGTAAAATATAAAAAGTCACATCTCAAAATCGTACGGTCTCTAATATAAACTGTAAGCCAAATTGTGTAACATAGTTAAAAATTCTTATACAAAAAAGGTAAGAAAAAAAACGACGGTGAAACAAAAGCGATTACTAGTTTAAATTTTATAACATAAAAAATATATTTTGAACTCCCTAATTTGTTCTCGTATGATTAGAAAGCTAGATAACTAATTTTCAGAAACAAAAAATAAAATAAATTAAGAACCTGTAATAAAAGTATATTTTATTAAATATTAAAAATAATTAAGTAATTATATTTCAGATAAGTTTGTAAAATAAAAAGTGATTAAAAAAGACAAAGTAAAATAAAATAAAACAAAATGAAAAAAATAAAAGATTAGTGACAATTGTAGATTTCGTCCTTTAAGGGGTAAAGACAAAATGATCCATTCACAAAAAAACTAAATGAAAAAGTTAACTTTTGTTAGTAAAAAAGACATAAAACGTGATAAGTTTTTAAACGAATGACGCTCAGTGCCATTATGAAAGTTTAAGAAAATGATCCATAATTTTAAACATACTTAGAGGATAAAATTTGTAATTTACTCTAAAAGGTTTGTTTTGTCATTTAATACATGCTTTTTATTTATCATAAAAGACTTCATGTTAATAGGTTCTTCGGTATTTTTAAATAAAGATAGATCTTTGTAATTTTATTGGAAAAACTACTTACTTTTTTCTCTATAAAAAACTCATAACATAAAAATTAATTTTATTAAATTTTGTATGAAAATAGTATAAGGGTTTTAAGGCCTGCCTTTTGTTTTATTAAATCAATTCATATATATATGGTTGTACCTTCTGGGATGTAAACGAGTCAAGTTTAACTCAAACTCACATTGTGCAAGACCGTGTAATTGGCTCAACAACAGTTTCAAACTTGAAGATGGCACATTTATTATATCAAATATGGAACCAGGCAAAGAAACAATGAACAAACAAGTAAGAACACTAAAAAAAGATTGGTTTTCAAAGATGATGTATATTGCTCTTAAGTGTTTTATAAGTGTTACCAAGCTTAGTCCTAAAGACTAATAGATGAGATACTTTATACTACATCCTATAGCCGGTCATACTTTGAAAACCAGCTGGACACTAATCTAGACAACAAGATCAATATAAAGTCAAAAAGCAGATTGTCTTTTGACATGTGACTATGACATGTCATAGCTTACATCCTATTGTATTACAATAAGGATAAAATTACTAAAGTAGGAAGTTACAGATAAAAGACCATATTGTACATTTGACAAAAATAAAAAGTTAATCAACAACTTATATAAGTTGGTGAGTCTTCAGAGCTGACAGCGGAAAGGTCTTTTGCTTTTGTCAAAAGTGTGCCAATAGACACATGTCTTCTTAGTCTTCGAAAGAGTTCAGTCTTTAAGCTTCGGAAGTGTCACACCCTCAAATTCCACGTGCGGGGTTTTACCGCGAGGCGTGTGAACAAACCAGGATCTAAGTCATTAGTTACTCAGAACGACACTATATGAAACATTTAAAAACAACCCAGAGTTTAGAAACTTTAAAACTATACTGAAGCATTTTGTAAATAAGCCAAACCCAGAGTAATGAAATGTAAAATTCACAAATACACGTCAAACTATTATTTAAAACAAAATGTATATCAAATCCCAAATGCAAAACAATGTTTATTCCAATGCATGCTGACTCGTGAGTGCTACTAGGCACTGCTGCTAACATTGATATGAGAATAGCATACTAAAATAGTCAACACAATGGTTGGTGAGTTTAAGAGTTTACGTTTAACATGAACAGTAACAATTGTAAAACATAAGAAGTGTAATGAAATAGATAGCTAGTCTATATTCATAAGTAATAACCATAGCGATTTCACGATCGAAGCTGGCTGTGTTTCGTTTGTTTGCCTCCTGTCATGACATACCAGGTCGTGACAATGTTTGTGTTAGGACAATATTGCACCCGTTTGACCTCGAGTCGCACGGGTGGGGCTTGTCAGACCCAGTAGTACTACCCAAAATTTTCCGCTAATTACCATTATTAAGGATCCAAAAGTGTGAGGGCTTTCAAGGTATAACACACTATGTTACACTATACATAACTTACAATAATAAAGCGTTAGTAAAGAGTATGCTATCTCCCACAAAAAGATAGTGTTTAAAAGTGGGGCATGAACTCACCTGGTGCGCCAACAAACAGAATAATGCAAAGCTACGGTGAATGGAAAGACAACCCGTCAAAGGTTACCTAGAACACGAGAGTATATAAGTACGTGTAACCAGAAAGTTCAACAACCCTAAGTGCTCAATAAACGCGTTGACCCAAGGGTTTTGGAAAACAATGACTTATTTGACCTAGTTGACCCGTTTGACCCGTTGGTGACATGTTAATAGAAATCTTGTTTGATCAAGTATAACAACCCATGATCATTATACAAGTTATTTACGTATGCCACATCATAAATCTTAGGTTCTTCAAAATCATCATACCAACATAGATTAGCATACAACACATACGAATCTCTACTAATAAATCATGCTCAATACAATTATAATTACATCACAAGTAATAAATCATACATGGAGTCTAATCATGCACTACATGCCATGTGAAGCCACTCACGACTTCACATCCTAAACCCTGCCAATCCTACTAAGTAGGGGCCTCAGATTCGCAGGCGTGTATGACGATCATTATCACACTTCCCAATAAGACTCATACCAACTAATATACACAACAATGATCTATTATATTATCAATCATGATTCCATAATCTCCTAACATATTCCATCATCATGTAGTATTCCATAAGAACCTAAATTTCTTAAGTAGTGCATCAAGCATCCATACAACTCAATCAACACAATCTACCATATTAGACATCATCAACAAGCATTCTAACATGATTCTAACATCATGAGCATGTCCAATTCATAATATCCAATGATCTATATGAATAAAGTTTTCTTTTCGGGAAAGTAACACCCAAAATCCATCTAACACTCAATTCATTCATAAATTCATCAACTTTATACCTAATCAAGTTCATAACAATCATCTAAACATGATAAACATCATCAATTCATCATAATCCCCAAATCTCATACATAAAAGTTTCTACTTATAGCAAGGTATGAACAACGCATCAAATCCATGAATTTCTTGCATAATCCATATAAACTAACATCAATGTAGTACAACTAACATCAAAACATCATCAAACAACATCAAATTCGGCATTTATCATGTTAATTAAACTAGGGTTTGATCATTGATGGAAATCATGAAAATTAGTTGAGAAACTCACCTTAGACGTGATATAGATCAACAATTCCACTTGGTACTACTTTAAATTGATCAAAATCGATTGTGTTGAGATGCTTGAAGGCTGAAATCGCAAGGGGAGGGGGTTGGGAGAGGTGTTTTGCCGATTAGGGGGATTTGGGGGGATTAGGGTTTGTTTGGTGGTTTAAATATGGTAAGGATTTCTCTAATTTTCCCTATTGTCTTATAAATTATAAAGGTAGTCTTTTTTTATACTTTTAAATAGCACATAATACATGAATCATTATCAACTAACAATAATCATATAATCCAACTTGTAAACACCACACATGAATCATAAATCACACGTAGTCACGTTATAATGCGAAAACCATAAATAACACTTAACATTCATGAATCACATAACCACATAATAATCAACATTATTAGTTAAGTTATTATTAGTATGCCAATATTAGTTATTGTTAAGTCACCAACGTTGAACAACAACTAGTGTGTGCTCACGACACGTGTATGCAAGACCTAACGAAACTAAAGGAGTTTGGTAACGAAAAATTACCAGATGTCATATTATCCCCATATTGAAAGAATTTTCGTCCCGAAAATTGCATTACATGGTTGTGTTACATCACTGGTTTACTGCATTGGCATAAGGAAATCGGGTGAGTTTCGGGTGAGTTGTCACATCATCCCCATGTTGTAGGAAATTTCATCCCGAAATTTAATCATTACCTTCACCAGTTGTCGTCATTGTTTTAAACAAATAAGGGTACTTGAGCTTCATCTGATCCTCACATTCCCACATGAATTCCGGTCCACGTCTTGCGTTCCAACGTACCTTAACTATTGGAATCCTGCTATGCTTAAGGGTCTTGACCTCACGGTCCATCACCTCAATTGGTTCTTCAATGAATCGTAGTTGTTCGTCCACTTGTACTTCCTCGAGCGGTACAACCAACGTCTCGTCAGATAAGCACTTCTTTAAGTTTGAAACTTGAAAAACATCATGAACTCCACTCAACGAGTCAGGTAGACTTAATCAGTAAGCCACCAGGCCGATCCTTTCCAAAATCTCGAACGGTCCAACGTATCGCGGATTAAGCTTACCTCTTTTGCCAAATCAGATCACACCTTTCCATGGTGAGACCTTCAACAAAACTTTGTCTCCAACCTGAAACTCTAAAGGTTTTCGTCATTTGTCTGTGTAGCTCTTTTATCGGTCTCTTGCTGCAGCCATACGATTTCGTATCTGCATAATCTTTTTAGTAGTCTTGTGCACCAATTCAGGGCCTGTCAGCTGACTATCTTTATCTTCCGCCCAACAAACTGGTGATCAACATTTTCGTCCATACAACGCCTCAAACGGTGCTACCTTAATGCTAGTATGATAGCTATTATTGTAAGAAAATTCCACCAATGGCAGGTGAACTTCCCAATTATTCCCGAAGTCAATCACACAAGCTCGCAACATGTCCTCCAAAGTTTGAATAGTGCACTCGCTCTGTCCGTCGGTCTGAGGATGGTAAGCGATACTCATGTCTAAGCATGTACCCAAAGATTTCTGCAATGATTGCCAGAAATAGGAGGTAAAACGGGTGTCGCGATCCGAAATGATCGAAATTGATACACCGTGTCTAGATACTACTTCCTTCAAGTAAATCTGAGTTAGCTTATCCATTTTGTCTCTTTCTTTGATCGCTAGGAAGTGAGAAGACTTAGTCAATCGATCCACAATCACCCATATCATGTCACAATCGCTAGGAGTTCTGGGTAATTTGGTAATAAAATCCATGGAAATTTGCTCTCACTTCCCAAAGGAATTTTGGGTTGTTGCAGTAACCCAGATGGCTTTTGGTACTTAACTTTCACCTTAGAGCAGGTTAAACACTTGGTAATATAGGTAGCTACATCTGCCTTCATATTAGGCCACCAATAGTATGCCTTCAGATCATGATACATCTTGTCAGAACCAGGATGTATAGAGTAATTAGACTTGTGTGCCTCATTCATAATCAAGTCCTTTAGATTTCCATAGGAAGGTACCCAAAGTCTATCCATGAAGTAATGGATTCCATCAGCCTTCATCTCAAATTGTTTGTCCATCCCACGTAATGATTCGGATTCAACATTTTTCGCTTTTAAAGCTTCTGTCTGAGCTTCCTTGATCTGTTCGGGTAATTGAGTGCTAATAGTAAGTTGTAAAGCTCGCACTCGTCTGAGCTTAGCAGTTTCTTTCCTGCTTAAGGCGTCGGCAACCATATTTGTCTTTCCCGGGTGGTACTTAATAATGCAATCATAATCATTCAATAACTCTACCCAGCATTGCTGACTCATATTCAGCTCTTTTTGCTCGAAGATATGCTGAACACTCTTGTGATCGGTGTAAATAGTGCATTTGGTACCATACAAGTAAGGTCTCTAGACCTTCAAGGAAAAAACCACTGCACTCAGTTCCAAGTCATGAGTGGTGTAGTTCTTCTCGTGCACCTTCAGTTGTCTCGAAGCATAAGCTATCACCTTGTCACGTTGCATCAAGACACAACCGAGCCCTTGGATAGAAGCATCACAATAAACCACAAAGTCATCACTTCCTTCTGGTAATGCTAATATCGGTACGCTACGAAGCTTTTGTTTCAACAATTGGAAGGTTGTTTCTTGACTCTCTCCCAATTTAAACATGGTAACTTTATGAGTCAAAGCAGTGAGAGGTTGAGAGATTTTTGGAATTCCCTCAATGATGCGTCGATAGTGTCCTCCAGTCCAAGGAATTGCCGTATCTCACTAGGCATTTTGGGAACTGACCAATTTTTTATCGCCTCAACTTTTTCAGGATCTTCATGGTTTCTCTTTTCATTAATAGTATGACCCAAAAATTGCACCTCTCGAATCCAGAAGTCACACTTAGAGAATTTGGCGCACAATTGTTCCCTTTTCAACAGTTCCACGATTAAGCATAAATGTTCCTCGTGTTCCTATTTGGTCTTAGAATAGATCAATATATCATCGATAAACACGATAACAAATTGATCGAGGTAGGGTTTGCACACTCGGTTCATGAGGTCCATGAATGCTGCTGGTGCATTAGTCAACCCAAATGGCATGACCAAGAATTAATAATGACCGTAGAGGGTTCTGAATGCTGTCTTTTAGATGTCTTCCTCTCAAACTCCCAACTGATGGTAACTAGACCTCAAATCAATCTTGGAATAATAACTGGATCCCTAAAGTTAATCGAACAGGTCATCAACACGAGGTAGAGGGTACCGATTCTTGATCGTGACCTTGTTTAACTCTCTGTAATCAATACACATCCGAAATGTGCCATCCTTTTTCTTAACAAAAAGAACAGGGGCTCCCCAAGGTGATGAGCTTGGTCGGATAAATCCTTTATCCAACAGCTCTTGAAGCTGTGACGATAATTCTTGTAGCTCATTTGGTGCCAACCGTTAAGGTGCTCTTGCAATTGGAGCTGCTCCGAGAGTCAACTCGATCTGAAATTCCACTTGACAATGAGGTGGTAACCCAGGAAAATCCTCAGGAAACACCTCTGGAAAATCACAGACTACTGGAATGTCCTCTATTTTCTTCCCCTCTTGTTGTTTATCCATCATAAGGGCCAATATGCCCAAACAACCTTTGCGTAACAGTTTCTGCGCTTTCATAAATGAGATGATGCCTATCACTACACCACTCCTCTCGCCCTTGACCGAAAGAATTTCTTCACCAATCGGAATATGTATGATCTTCTCGCCACATATGACTTCCGCCTGCTTCTCGGAAAGCCAATCCATGCCCACAACTACATCAAAACTCCTAAGTGTAACCAGCATAAGATCAATGTCAAAAGTGTGTCCAGCCAGTTCTATCTTACAACCCTTAAGGATGTGTGTAACGTGAATTTGCTTATCGTCAACTAATTCTATGGTATACTGGGATTGCAAAGTAGAAGGTGTATCATTTAAAAGACTACTAAACTTAATGAAAATAAAGCTTCTATAGGCTCCAGTATCAAATAGTACAGTAGCATATCGACCATTAGCAGGGAATTTACCGGTAACAATAGTAGGATCGTTTAGGGCCTCACCTGAGCTAATGACAAAAGCTCTTCCCTTGGCTCCACCATTTTTCCCACCATTGTTATCTCTGTTGCCTATGTTATTGTTGTTATTTTTGCCATTTCCGTTACCATTTCCATTCTTCTTTAATTGAAGGCAGTTCCTCTTGTAATGCCCTTCCTTTCTACACTCAAAGCAGCCTTTTGATGTTTCCTACATTTGTTGTGGCTTTTTCATCAATTCGCCACGACAGTCTTTCGCTGCGTACCCTAGCTTCCCATAACGCTGACATTTAAAGTTGTCACACCTGCCGGTGTGATGATAGTTGCATTGGTTGCACTATGGATGCTTCCCTATGTCTCCACCTTGTCCTTTATTTGACGAAGATGAATGGTTAAAGCTACGGTTATTGTCGAACCTCCTTTGTTGTTGTTGCTACTGGTGATGGTTGTTAGATGACGAGCTCCTGTTCCTAGAGTTATCCCACTTGTGCTTGTTGTCAGGCATGCTTACCACAACGCCTATTTGGGTAGCTTGCCTTGCTCCACCGTTTGGTCCGTTAGCTTATGAGCTAGCCGGATAGCCTGCTAGATAGTGGTGAGGTTTGAAGCAGTCACCATACTTTGTATTTCTGGCACCAACCCAAACAGATAGAGTTCGATCCTCTTGATTGGTGGGTTTATCATTCCAGGATAGAGAGTCGCCAACTCGTGAGACCTTTTAGTGTAGGCCTCAATATCAGATCCCTCCATCTTTAACAACCAAAAATCAGCCTCCAACTTCTGGACATCATCCGGTTCTTCCTCCGGATCTTCCTCTGGCTCCTCCTCGGGTACCTCCTCTGGTACCTCCTGAGGCTCCTCTAACGGGGCCTCCTGAGGCTCGAGCTAGTTTTCCAACTCATGTATACTAACTATAGCCTCGTGAAGCTGATTGCGAGTCACATTCAGAGTAGCCATCAACTCAGCAACTTGTCCACGTAGAGTCTGGATCTCTCCTGTCTGACCATCCGGGCGTCCTTGCATTTCGAACCACGATTCTTTCATCTCCTCGTACACTTGGCTGTCGTGCTCTTGTCGCGCGTCAATCATGTGAGGCCAGCATAGTGGCGATAGCCCTATAATAGGTGCAGGGTAGAGGGTATAATATGGAGTCACGGTAGTAATCGAAAATGGAACACACTCCGTTTCCAGCATCCTGATCAGTGCAGTATGATACCAGTCCCAATTGTCAGGATTAGCCATGTCCCACTCAATCATAGGCTCGTAGACGACGGGGGCAAGAACCATAACTCGTAGACGACGAAGGAATAGTAGGAACATTGGGTTCCTTTCCTGGCGCGTGTCGAACGGGGGATGAAGATGATGATGATGCCCTACTATAGTATGTGATGTGTATGCCAATGAGTATATAGTAAGGGAATAAGTAACGAGTAACTAACAAACAATGCGATTATAGACTAGTGTGTATATAGCCTAGTTCCCTATAACTAATGGCTCTGATACAAATCTGTCACACCCTCAAATTCCACGTGCGGGGTTTTACCGCGAGACGTGTGAACAAACCAGGATCTAAGTCATTAGTTACTTAGAACGACACTATATGAAACATTTAAAAACAACCCAGAGTTTAGAAACTTTAAAAGTATGCGAAGCATTTTGTAAATAAGCTAAACCCAGAGAAATAAAATGTAAAATGCACAAAGACGCGCCAAACCATTATTTAAAACAAAATGTATATCAAATCCCAAATGCAAAACAATGTTTATTCCAATGCATGTTGACCCGAGAGTGCTACTAGGCGCTGCTAAAATGTAAAATGCACAAAGACGCGCTAAACCATTATTCATGTTCTTAAAGTTTACACGACACATTCTTTTATGCCAAAGGAAAGAGTTATCACTATTTGCTTTGGATAGAAAGCAAGAAACTTCTCCAGAAGGGAAGGTTTCTTGCAAATCCATCTTGTACATGTTCTATTTTTTGGGGGTTCTGAGTAAGATATGCTCTTGAGGAATGATCATCCTGGGTTTGAGAACAATGCACTCATGCTCAGTAAAGAGCATGTTATGTCTCTGGTCATAAAATTGAGATACACTCAAAAGATTGTACTCAATCTTCTTGACAAAGTTTACCTTCTATATGCTAAGCTTACCATTTATGACCCTGCCCCTTCCAGTAATGTAACCTCCTGATTCACCTCCAAAAGCAACTGGCCCTCCATCAGTTTTCTCAAAGTTTTAAAGCAAAGAGGCATTGCTAGTTATATGGATGTTACTCTTAGGATTGTAAATGCAATCCTTAGCAAAGAGCCATCGGAAGTTTTTATGACTTTAGAAGTTTTGGAGTCTGAACCTTCAAAAGCTTTTGCATCCACTACAGCAGACTTCAGTGCTTTGAAAGCATTCTTTTCTTCTGATACCAAAATTGCTTCCAAAGATGGTTTTCCACCTATCTTCTTCTAGGTCACCTTGATGCTTCCGAAGGGAAATTATTTTCCTTTTGAAGCTATTTTCTTTTTCTTCTCAGAAGTATTGTTCTTGTGCATGTGGATGGTACGCTTAGGATTGTAAATGCAATCCTTAGCAAAGTGAGTTGTACCATCACACATGATGCATTCCATAGGCTTCCTTCTAAGAGTTTTGTCCTGAGTATAAGGTTTGTTTTGATGCTTTTCTAGCTCCTTCTTCATATTCTTGGATGATGCATCATGCTTCTGAGGGTGAAGCTTGCCTTTGGAGTTGGATAGTCCAGCCTGTGTGCAGTTGTACACATTGATTCAACCTTCTTCTCCTTAAAAGGATGGCTTGGACTTGAACTAGGACTCCTAGTACTAGAGTCCTTGCTTAAGTCTTTAGTTTTCCTCACCTCAAACCCAGTAGAGATGAAAACTTGCTTTTACCTGGGGTTAAAGGTGGCCTTGATCTCCTGCACTTTCTTAGATCTTCTTTTTGCAGCCCTGATCAAGTTTTTTCTTGTAGACTTGGCCATCCCTAGTTTCTTTTTCTCTCTAGGGATATAGTGACCCTTTTAGAATGAACCTCTTCACTCAGTTATGGTTCATCCTTCACTATATCCTCTTCATCTTTATCTTCCTCTAGGATAGAATCAATAGGAGGCAGCTCATCTTCATAAGTTTCATAGCTTGGTTCTCTGATTGATAGTAATATGTGTGGGGGAGCTATTTCATTTCATCTAAGTCCCTGCCTATTCTGATAACAAACTTTTGCATACAAGGATGAAGATATAGTGTTCTTGAAGGTTTCCTCTTCAAGAACACATTTTTCTGCCTTAGCTTTACTGATCACAAGCTCAGCCTGACATTCAGTTAACTTGGTAACAAAATCTCTAATCTGAGTCCTTTAGTTTGTATGTTCATGCTTCAGAGTAGAAGTGGTTTTCTTTAAATCTTTTATTTTAAGCTTATAATCATTTTCTGCTCTTCTAAAATCAACTTTTAAAATGTTCAAGGATTCAAGATCTGATCTTACTTCCAAGTTATAGGACCTGTACATGTGAACTTTAGAAATGCATTCAGAAGAGAAAAGATGTTCCAATACCTTTGATTTATAATGGTCTGCCATCAGGGCTTGGTTTGGGGAGAAATCTTCCACCTGAAAGCTCTAATCAAAGCCTCCTTCTTCAACAACAACTGCAGCTTGTAGCTTTGGTTGGTTAGGCTTCTTAATTCTTAGAGCTGCCTTAGTGTAGTTAGGCCTGGATTGTGTATGGCCCCTATTTGTTCTTGGTGCCTTAGATTCCTTAGCAAAGTGGCCCATATGGTTACAGTTGTAAAACTTTACTTTGCTTTTGTCGAGCCCAAACTTTCCACTAGAAACATTACTTGGAAACTTTCTCCTTGTCCTCTTATAGAACTTCTTGGCTCTATGAGTAAGAAGAGCCATCTGCTAGACTATCTCCATGTACTTTAGATCATCTGGATGGATGCAGTCCAGGTCTTCAAGGGTGAAGAGAAAGTTTCCAGAACTTTCATCTGAAAACATAATGGTCTGAGAAGAGTTGGGTTCTTGGAATGAACTTCCTTGAGTGTAGCTCTCTCTTGGTGTCTCCGGGAAGGTGATGAAAGGACCCTTTGGTGAGTTGTCAAGGTAGCAAATAAGATGATGTTGTGGTTCTCTCTGTCCCTTTCAATCACGTGAAGTGCTGACCTCTTTTGAGTGTTGCATGAGCTGGTAGAAGGATCTTGCATGTTCATCTCCATTTGGTAACCGCTCAGGATACCATACAACTCAGTGAGAGTGAGGGTACAGAGGTTCTTAGTTCTCTTGATGGCCATACAGTAGTGTGTCCATTGTCTAGGAAGAGAGAACTTGAACTTCCTCATTATGTCCATGTTCTCAAGTTTGACTTCAACATCCATTAAAGTATCTACAATCTCAATATACCTGAAGTATTGTTAAGTCATAGTTTCATCTGTCTTGTAGGTAAAATTTTCAAACTGCTGCTTCATGATGTATTTCTTGTTTTCCTTAGCTTCCTCAGATCCTTCATACATCAGCTTCAGTGCATCCCAGAGTTTTTTTGCACTCTTGCACTTCATGAAGCCTCTATAGATGGAGTTAAGAAGAGCAGTTTGAAGAGCGGTCATGGCTTTCTGATCAATGTCTATTTTCTTCCAGTCTTCTTAAGAATAATTATCCACTTCCTTGGGTATCATCCTATCTCCAGCAGTTGCTGAAGTAGTATTTGGGATGTGAGGTCCAGAGACTACAGATCTCGACATCCAATTGTCTTGAGACTTGATGAAGCCTTCCATTCTTATGCACTAAGTGTCAAAGTCATCAGGAGTGATTAGTGGAGACTTAATCATTGTGCCGGTTTCCATATCAGCTTAAGAAAAAGCTGTCATTTGAGCAAGTAAGTGAGTGTGAAACTGAAGAGTGATTCAATATGGTGAGATCTTGCAATCAAGAGCCTAAGAATCTCTAATACCAATTACAGGATCGTGTAAATGGTTCAACAATAGTTTCACAGTTGAAGATGACACACTTAGTAGATCAAATAGGAAACCAGGTAAAGAAACAATGAACAAACAAGTAAGAACGCTCAAGAAAGATTGGTTTTCAAGGATGATGTATATTGCTCTCAAGAGTTTTACAAGTGTTATCAAGCTTAGTCCTAAAGACTAATAGATGAGATACTTTATACTACATACTACAATCGGCCATACTTTGAAGGCCAGCTGGACACTAATCTAGACAACAAGATCAATGTAAAGTCAAAAGACAGATTGTCTTTTGACATGTGACTATGACATGCCATAGCTCATATCCTATTATATTACAATAAGGATAAAAGTACTAAAGTAGTAAGATACAGATAAAAGATCATATTGTATAACTGACAAAAGCAAAAAGGTAATCATCATGTTATATAAGTTGATGAGTTTTTAGAGCTGACAACAGAAAGATCTTCTGTTTTTGTCAAAAGTGTGTCAGTAGACACATGTCTTCTTAGTCTTCAAAAGAGTTTAGTTTTTAAGCTTCGGAAGACTTTGTCTTCAAGCTTCAGAAGACTTCACTTTTGGCTTCGGAAGATTTCTGCCTTTGGCTTCGGAAGATTTCTGCCTTTGGCTTCGGAAGATTTGACACTTAGTTATTTTTTTTGTACATTGTCAAATCTTCCGGAGTACTTTCTTGTACTTCAGTGCATGCTGAGAGATATTTCGTTAACATCGACTTTTAAGATAAAACTTTTGATCTTACACATTGTTTAATTATTCAAGCTCAAGTTCGGCTCGCTTAATATAAAATTAAGTGTTTCTTGTTATATAGAAAATGTTAAATATGCAGACATAATATCCTCGATCTTCAATTTGAATATGCGTTATTGTTATTGTTATTTTAGTAAGTTTACATATTTTTACATATTGTCCTATCAAGATTTGACTCACACAAAAGGTTTTTGTTTTAAAAAGATGAACTAGACACTCTCCGGATCTACTTCTAATTCAATATCATTTGTTACGTAAGCTCATTCAATCAATACCTAAAACCTTTGTTACTTAAGGTCTTGGTACGACTACTTACGATACAAAAAAGCTGGACTTTTAGTTCCTGACAAATGTGACAAAGTTATTGACGGATGCCGTTACCAAAAAAACTTATATTATTTCTCATCGAAAAAATAACATCGGTAATCCGTAACAAGTTTACTAATGGGTAAATATCATTCTGTAATTAGTCGACGACTAGAGGCGAATTAATAATTTTCTCTGATGAGCTTTTCAAATGGAAATTCCTCAATGACTAAAGGTCAATCATTCTTCTTACTACTAGCGTTTTTATTGATCATCATTATATACGTGTTGCAATTTAATTTTCTTTGATATTCTTGTATTTATGATACATATTGCAATTTAATTTTCTGTAGTGATTTATGGTTTAGTTTTGTAACAGGTGTGTAACAATACGAAGTACTGATTTCGTGCATAATTTTAAATATATAAAATGGTGATAACCGAGTGACCGTAAGTTTTCGTATATATATGACCCAATTGAATTTTATGTGAGTTATTATAACTTTAGAAAGTGGGCATGGGTCGTTTACAACTATTTTATTAGTATTTTTGTTATTAGAACATTATAAAAAACGGTACTGGCATTGAAATTGTATTTTAGTATAAAATTATTAAAACCTTATAAAGCATTGTATCGCTTGTAACAGGCGTGTAACCGTACGAATTGATTCAGTGCGTAACTTTGAATATCTAATACGTCGACTGACATAGCGTCAATAAGTTTTCCTATATATACGTGACACAGTTAAATTTTATTTTGATTATTATGATCTTATAAAGTGAGTACGGTTAATTTGAACCCATCTAAATTGTATTTTAGTCATTATAACCTGAGAAACTGGTCACATGCCGTTTTGACCCGTTGAAATTATCGTTTAGTTATTCTAACCTTGTAAAGTGTGATTACTAGATTATTAGGATGTAAATGTATCTTATGCATAATGTACGTAATATTGATGGTTTGACATTGTATATATAATCATATTTATATAAACAAGTAATGAATATGTTCAATTTATAGTCGAGATGCTGTTGTATTTTTATAAACGAGCTGATATGTTTTTTGTTAAACCATATAATTGAATCTCAAATCGAGGACAAACGAAATCATATGCTCGAATGAGTCCATCCCATCGCAAGTTCGTCATGAGAAATTATTTTATTTTATTTTCTTTTATTGTTTTGTAATTGAAATTTATGATTTGAAATTCGAGAATTTGTAATTATTCTAAAAAACAAATGTAACTTGAAGATTTGTGTGTTTGTATTGCTTAATATAAAAATATAGATTTTTAAGAGAAATTATAATCAGTGATTGATTAACGACGAAAGTTCGTCGGAAATTTAAATGTAAAAGTTTATTTTCTTAAAATATTACAAAATTAGCCAGATTAGCAATGTCCTACATTGGAGACTTAAAAAAGTCCATCCTTAATCCGTCACAATGTGAAAATCAGCCAAAGAAAGAATGAATTCGGCCATAGAAATATGTGTCAGTATTCCATTAATAACACTTCCGTCGAAAATTGGTCACAAGAGTACCAACGAGATTTTGTCAAAAAAACAAATTAACCAGGAACATTTTCCCGACGGAGGATTGGTAACAGAAAAACCATCCTTAATGACTATCACTAACGAATTTCTGACACAATGATCTCTTAACCAAAATCCATTTTTCTTGCAGTGTTAACGTAAGATTTTCATGTCAAGAAATCAAGATGAAGATCGTAGGTAGAGGTAGTGGTAGAGTAGATGATGGTTTGGGTGGTGTTTGTGGTGGTTATATGAACATCAACATCACGAACATGTTCGTTAACTACCAAGTAAATATTAGATATGTTAAAAGACATTTAATTGCCAATAATTCTCAACTCAAATGGTTAAAGTAAAATACTTAAATTTTATTAATATAATAATATCTTAGGTTCAAATCCTATCTATGACAAGTAAAAAGGGTGTTGTAGGTTACGGCATGTGGTTTTGCTCACCTAAAATGAATTTTCTTCTAAAGGTGATATTAGGTTCGGGACTGATAGATACAGACTGATGTATGAGCTTATATTCGTAGACGTGCTAGATTAGAGCACCAAGATTCCATACTCGAGTAATGAATATAATCGGATGAGCTAAGGCTCGTAAGTGATCCGAATATCTGTTAAAAAAGACATCTAATTAAAATATGAACCCTTAACTAATTGTTAATCATAGGTTATCAAGAAATTCAAATAAACTATTATTTCCTCTTTTACCTTTCGTTTATTCTTTTACGTATATGGTGTTTTTACATACATACATGCATATATATTATATATAAAAAGTTAATTATAAAATAACACAAAAACATAAATAAAATCAAGTGCATTTTATATTAATTAAGACATAACAATTTCCTATCATAAGGTCACAAAATTAGCAAAAACCTTCTCGTAAACTATATTTGTAGTAAAATTAGTAGGTTAAGAGTTTCAATTTATCTCTGCTATTGACTTGTGACAAGACGATACAAAGCTGATCATGCTTAAAAATATGCTCTTTTAAGTACAAACAAACTCTTAATAGAGATTGAACTTGACTTTTATTTATTGTCATACCGAAACATACAACCAAAGGAAACTCTTTTGTCAAAAGATATTAAACTCAAATTTGGAATGAATGTACAGGTGCCAATGTACAGGTGCCAACATTGGTACTTGATATAATCTCAGCTTCTATAACATAATTACAGAGTGATATAACCTTAAGTATAGTTCCATTACACAAACCACTTTTTTGATCAGTTTTTCTAAGAAGCATGACGGGAACACCAACCTATAATACTAAAGAGTAATTTGGTAATACAGAAACCTTTATTTCGTTTTGAAAGTCCGGAGAGCATAAATTCTCATCGAATGTATCATTAATATACTATCTCGGTTTATAGAATCAAAATTGAGGTATTCTTTTTCATCACCTGAGAAAAACAAAAGTAAACGATTATTGATTTCTTGAGCAACTTTGTTTGTTGGAGAAATAATTGCCATCTCTTAAAAGAAAGTTGGGTTTTAAAAATTACTAATGATAGAAGAATACACAAACTTGATTAAATCCGAGATAAGATCGACCAAATTAGTAATAAGAAGATCATGTGGTATATCTATTATAGCGGTTCCATCATTCGATCCGCCGAGATCACCTTCACCTAATTTTAATAGCCAATTTGCAAAGTTGTTTGTTTTTTGATATTGCATCGGTCGACACCAACAGTTAATCTCATATTTTTTTGTGAGAGTATGTAGTATGTACTTTTGCCAAATATACGAAGAACTTAATGATGAGTTTATAATATCTTGTCTATTACCATTCATAATTATCAATGAACTTAATTTTTAAATTTTTATCACTAAAAAGACTTATCAGAGAAAGAATCACATCTCAAATTTCTGAGAATTTAACAAAAATACTCAAATTTCTTCTACTTGTCAAGAATCACAAACACCGAACTAAAAGCAATGAAATTTAATTGGGAATGAAAACCCTATACATTGAAGGTCGAAGGAAGATCACAACATATACAGATCATAAAAGTGGTACAAAATTATAAGAAGATTGAAAACCGATACGTTTGTAAAAATGATCGAGTATGAGATAATTTTGAATAAGTTATTGACAGGTCAATTCGTGAGCTAGATATTGGGTGGGTGTGAAGATATTAATATGAAGAAATTGGGATTTTAAATAATATACACTGAAAAGTTATACACAATAATAGGATCAATTTCGAATTGTTTTGAACTTGTATTAAATATGTATTATTTAATACTAACTTTAATAAACATATATATTACATGGGCTAAAAAAATAAAATATTAAACATAATAAAATTTATGAAGTATAAAATAATATTATAAAATAAGATATGATTAAAATTACATACAAGTATTAACTATAAGTAATAAAATAATGATATCAATTTTAAACTTTTTTTCCAAAAAAAATCAAACATATATTTTCAAAACAAACCGTATTAAGAAATGTCAATTTTTAAAAGGTTCTTATTATAACTCCTAATTTTAATTATTTTTAGTTTATAAAAAATTTTACTTTTTAAAAATATCAATTTTAAAATATTTTATATTTTTAAAAAGGTTTGATGTTTTAAAAAAATCTTATTTTATAAAAGTTTTTTTCTAGAAACAACATTAATAAAAATGTATTTTATTAATTTATTAAAAAAATTATTTCTAATTTAAAAAAAATCAAAATTATTTAATATTTCTTAATTTAGATAACTATCTAAGATGAGAGAGATGTGTGAAAATCAAACTTAGGGGGTTTAGAAATATATCAAGTGTCCTTCTAAGTTATTCTTTTATATATATATATATATATATATATATATATATATATATATATATATATATATATATATATAATATATATATATATATATATATTGTTGCTAGAGAAGAAATAAAGGATACAAGACAAAATACAAGATATTGCTGCAATACTCCAGTTACAACATTGACCTTATAGAACTCATATCAAAACTAACTCACGAATTCCAGTCAATAAATTTTAAATCACCCCTGTTGTTGATCATCCTAAAATATTTCTGAATATGTTGTTAAAAATCCTTTCGTTTTTTTTTTACAAAAATCCATATCGTACCTAAAACAATACAATAACCTGTATTATAAACTTATAGATTTGTAAAGACATATTTTACTACAATCTCCAAAAATACGTTCGTACCCAACATCCAGCCGTTTGATTCCAACGGGCAAATAAATAAAAAAATCATATCTTAATTTCGTTATCATTAAAATAACCTTACAGAATCCGAGTCTGAGATTACACAAAAACAAAAAAATAATATGATTCCACTAATATAACAAGTACAACGTATCATTAAAAAATAAATCAAAAAATAATCTATATAGTAATAATAATAATATTTAATATTTAATTACACAAAAACAAAAAAAAGATCCAAAACGACAAAAGATGATCGAACTTTACGACTTTTGGTCGAGTTTCCCACGATAAGCTTTTCTGCAAATCGACAATGGTTTCTGCGATTTCAAGCAAAGTTCCGACCACTTGGGACAAATCTTCAGACAATTATCCCCTAAGCTGCCGGAAATTGATGTTTTCCGGTAGAAAAACACCTTCGGTGGCAACCCAATTAACCAATTTCCATCAAGAAACAGTCTGCTAAACCTACTGTACTCCCATGGGATTCTTCCTCTTAGCTTGTTGTAACTCAATGTCAAAGATGACAACATGGGGTACGCCGGAAAGTTCGCCGGGAGTTCGCCGGAGAGCTTGTTGAACCCAAGGTCGACGGCGATGAGGTTGCTGTTGATCGGCTTTAAGACCTGAACTCCGGTGAAGCTGTTGTTGGATAAATTCACTTGTTGGAGTGAGCGTATGAGGAAGAACCAGGCCGGAATCGTTCCGGTGAGTGAGTTCTGACTCAGTTCGACGACCTCCAACTGAGTCGACTCGGTGAAAGATCGTTTTCGGAGGTACCCAGATAGCGAATTGGCTTTTAGAGCGAGCTGGATGAGGTTTCTTGGAAGCTCCGGGATCGGTCCGGTGAGTTTGTTGAAACTCAAGTCGAGGCGAGTCAACTCAGTGAGTTTGGTTAACGTTTTGGGCAACGACCCGGTTAAGGAATTGTGGGAAAAGTCTAAAGTTTGAATCTTTTTGAGGTTTGAGATCGCCGGTGGGATTTCGCCGGAGAACGAGTTGGACCCGAGTTGGAGTGTGTGGAGATTGGGGAGAAAGAAGAGTGAACTCGGGATGGGGCCGTGGAATCGGTTGTCGGAGAGGTCGATGGTGGTGAGTTGGGTGAGTTGGGAGACGAGTTGGGGGAGGGTGCCGGAGTAACCGGCAGGGTCGAGGGTGAGTTGGGTGACTCGGTCGCCGGAGCAAGTGAGTCCGCAGAGGAAGTGAGTGACGTGGGGTGGTGAGCATGGGTCGGAGGTGAAGTCCCATGAGTGTAGGCATGTGTAGGAGAGGATTGTGGTGGGGTTGATGGCAGATTTGAGGGCTTTTAGGGCGGCGATGTCGGAGGAGACGGTGGTGGTGGTGGTGGCGGTGGTGGTGGAGAGGAGGAGGAGGAGGGAGATGATGGTGGTGGATGAATTTGACATTTTTGATGTGTGTGTGTGGGGTGGGGGTGTTATTTGAGAGGGTTATGGTGACAGCAAGAAGGCATTATAGAAATGTGGATACGGAGGATTATTATTATTATGGAAAGCATGCTTGGTTTGTTTTGTAGGTAGGTAAAATGGTAACGTATGATGTACCCGGCTTCTAGTTTTCGACTGGAAGTTTTGGTATTCTAGTACATATGTGATTAGAAAATATTTTCAGGATATTTGATGAAAATTTGAAAATGTATACACATTTATACGCAAAACAAACCAAAAGACATGTTGTGTTGTAAAAATGTCTCTGGTAATTGGTAAATAGTTGAGGGTTTAAGGATTTAAGTTTTATGATCGAAGGTTTTAATGAGAAATTCAAATATAAGAAGATTATATGTATAATATCTAGGTTTTTATCAAAAAATTGGTAAATTCAATAATTATATATAAATTTTAGTACCTGAATTCCACATGTATATGGAACATACTATTAATCTGTTTACATAATAGTGTGAATAAGAAAACATTATATATGTCATGTTTATATATACATGAAAAATCTAATGTATAAACAACTATACTAACATATGGGTTCTCGGATAGAAGTAGAGGAGAAACCTTACACACTTTTATACATGCAAAAACCATATTCGTGACCAAGTGGGTTTCTTTGAATATGCAAGTAAAACATAAGGGATTGCATGCTTATATAGAATATAGTTAGTTTTACAATTAGAGTACATTAAACCACTTTCTATTTCAATAAAACTAGGTGAATTCTCACGCGAAGCAAGACGGTAAACGCTTTGTATTAAAGGCAAGAAGAACCGTTGATGTGATGTGAGTTCCTATACTAATTAAACATAATCTTTTGTAATTCACAGACAACTGATACTGCTCCGTAATTGGTCTATGCAAGCGGAGGAATAAATATTTGAAACATTATACAACATACACTAATACATTTAGAGTACAATCACATTGTTATGATGAATAATTCAGATTTGCTTACATATTGCGGTTATAAAAAGAAATATACCTTTGCCACGGCGAAACAACATACATTTCAAATATTATTTCAGCACCTGCATCTAAAAAACACATCATCAACACCTGTCGATAGCAGATAAACCACATCGCTCAAAATGATAATCCAAGGAAGAAGACAACTAACCAATGCAAACCACGTCTTAGACGAGCACAAGGTCATCATCATCAATACATGTAGGTTACCTCTCAAATGAGTGTATGCTCATCATCATTAGGCAATTATCGAAGACAAAAAACCAAGTCAACCAGGTCTCATATTAGCAATGGTCATTATCATCGGCACACGTAATCTCAAAAGCCTAACTTAAATCGGGCTGATTACATTAGCATGAAACAACAGTTCAGTATGCACTCACCAACATCCATCCAATCAAAGCCTAGAAGATTTCAAATAAGCAAACCTATACACTTAAAAACAACTAATATGAACATATCCGTACTATCATTGATCCAAACGATACATATTAGGTTTAAATAAGTAGAATGTAGCACCTGATACTTTAAAAAGCATGTCTGACGAAAAATGTCTAAGATGAACTGATGAACATACTATCACCATCGACCCACCCAAAAGCCCAAAATAAATTAAATGCTAAAGTAAGCAGGATAAATAAACTAGAGTCAAAATAAATCAGCATCAAGTAAGCCCAATCAACATAACAACGGTTTCAAGAACATCTAAAGTGCCACCGTGGAGCCATCAGAAAACCGCTAACAAATAACAAACAAATCAGAAACCTTGCTTGTGGATTGGTCGGACCGAATTCATGAATCGGGTGACGTCCTAATTATATATATATATATATATATATATATATATATATATATATATATATATATATATATATATATATATATATATATATACAATATAAGTATTTTCTAGTTATATTTAATACTCCACAATAATCTTAGGTCCAACACTGTAATTCATCATTCAATCCACCCGTTAAACCTATTAAAATCTAAAAAGTTAATATAAAAAAATTCCCAAAATCCAGTCCGACCCCGTTCGCGGTCCGACCACCAAACCTATCCAATGACTACAAAACGATTTGATGCTGCACGGCTCGTTTCCCCTCCGATTTACGGTCGGACCGGCCGGTCCGGTCTGACCTTCAAAATATTGTTGCTGACCCATTGAACAATTTTAAGTTAGCAAGTTATAAGACTATAAGAATGGTTTATTTTGACATGTTTAATTTGAGTCGACACAAATTGACCCATTGTATAAGTTGAGTAGACGCCAATAAATCTATATACATCTTTTTTAGGAAAAATTAACAAAATAAACGATGACTTTTAGCCTTCCAATCACTACCAACTAATCATTTGATTAGTTGTTTACTTGTTTTTATGAACCCGTAGTAATTTTTATCGTTTTTTATGTCACCTAAATTTTAGCCTCGGCTGGTGGAGCTTACCCAAATCAACTCGCGTATTGATAATCCGATTTGGCCACATTATGTAAGATCATAAGTGGCACATTTAGCAGTAACATTATCTTGTTTATTTTCTTGTCCTAAAAGAAAATTCATTAGTGCTTCTTGAAAGATTCTTAAGAAAGTGATGTTGGAACTTTGCATGAATTAAACAATATGGGATTTGTCTAATATTGGTAACAAGAGAAAACTTGCTCTTTCTTATAAGTTCTAATTCTAGGATTTATTCAAAATAGATGGGGTTGGCATATGGTGTTGGGTTAAACTAAATATACTTGAATCAATATAATTTAATGGGTCAAGATAGAGCCTTGGGCCTTGGGTACATGGAGATAGTCCAGCAGATGGCTCTTTTTACTCATAGAGCCAAGAAATTCTACAAGAGAACAGGAAGGAAGTTCCCAAGCAATGTGGCCAGTGGAAAGTTTGGCTTGGATAAAAACAAGGTGAAGTGTTACAACTGTAACCAAATAAGACACTTTGCTAGGGAATGCAAGGTACCAAGGATAAATGGTGGCCAAGCATAATCCAGGCCAAATTACACTGATGCAGCTCCCAGAACTGAGAAGCCAAGCCAACCAAAACAACATGCTACTGTAGCTGTTGAAGAAGGAGGCTTTGACTGGAGCTTTCAGGTAGAAGATGCTTCTCCAAACCAAGCACTGATGGATGATCATGAAAAAGCCAAGGTATTAGAACATATTTGTACTCCTAAATGCATTGCTAAAGTTAATATGTATAGGTCCTACAACTTGAAAGTGAGATCTGATCTTGAGTCCTTAAACATTTTAAAAGCTGACTTTAAAAGAGCAGAAAATAATTATAAACTTAAAATTGAAGATTTAAAGAAAATAATTTCTACTCTTAAGCGTGAGCATATAAACTACAGGACTCAAATCAAAGATCACATAACCAAGTTGACTAAATGCCAGGGTGAGCTTATGATCAGCAAAGCAAAGACAAAAAATGTGTTCATGAAAAGGAAACCTTCAAGAACATAATATCCTCATCCTTGCATGCAATGATTTGTTATCAGAACAGGCAGGGACTATGGTCAAGTAAGATAGTTCCTTCACATACACTATTATCTGTAAGATCTCCAAGGTGTGAAACTTGTCAAGATGATCTACCTCCTATTCATCTATCCAAGAGAAGGATAAAGATGTAGAGTAGATAGTGAAGGATGAACCTGAATATGTAGAGTAGATAGAAGGAAAATCTCTTCCTTTTGGAAGCTCCAAAGTGAAAAAGAAGATAAGTGAAAATTTACCCTCGGAAGAAAATTTGGTCTCTAGAGAAAGAAATGCTTCCGAAGTACTGAAGTCTGCTGCAGTGGATGCAAAAGCTTTAGAAGGTCCAGTCTCCAAAACTTTCAAAGTCATCAAAACTTCTGAAGTATTAAAGGCCAAGTCTAGTCTTTCAAAGATGGTGTGGAAGATAAAGGAAGACCTTGTGACTGAAAGTTCTACATCAACAATAGCAAATGATCCTCAGAGCTTGCATATAGGATCAATTACTATTGCATTATCTTCAGTTCACTTTGACAAGCTCAAGACCAATAAGGCTTGGGTTTTCAAATGTAACAAACCATTACTTTATGTGTAGGAACAGCTAAAGACCAAAGAAAATATATGGATCATTGATAGTGGTTGTTCAAGGCATATGACATTCAATGGCTCTTTGCTTTAGAATTTTGAAAAGATTGATGGAGGGCCAGTTGCTTTTGGGGGAGAATCAGCTGGTTACATTACTGGAAGGGGTAGGGTCATAAATGTTAAGCTCAGCATTGAGAAGGTAAATTATGTCATGGAGCTTGGGTAAAATATATTAAGTATATCCCAATTTTGTGATCAGAGACATAACATGCGCTTTACTGAGCATGAGTGCATTGTTCTCAAGCCCGGGGTGGTCATTCCTCAAGAGCATATCCTGCTCAGAGCCTCTAGGAAAGGGAACACGTACAAGATGGATTTGCAAGAAACATCCCCATCAAGAGAAGTTTCTTGCTTTTTATTTAAAGCAAATAATGATGAGTCTTTCCTCTGGCATAAAAGAATGTGACATGTAAACTTTAAAAACATAAATAAGTTAATTAAGAATGATCTGGTAACTGTAACGCCAAAGAAAGAGTTAACAAGTGATGACCCTTGTGTTGCATGTCTGAAAGGGAAGCAACACAAAGTGTCTCACAAGCCAAAGAAAATGAACTCCATCACTACTCCCGTACACTTATTACATATGGATCTCTTTGGCCCCATCAATGTAATGAGTCTAGGAAGGACCTCACACTGTTTGGTGATCACAGATGACTTCACAAGATACACTTGGGTCTTCTTCCTTAGAACTAAGGATGAGACTCCTGAGATCTTGAAGCGCTTCATTCTGAAAATTGAGAATCAATGTGATCACAAGGTCAAAATCATAATATGTGATCAAGTAACTGAATTCATGAACCAAATCCTTGATACATTTTATGATGAGAAGGGTATTACAAGACAATACAATGCTCCCAGGACTCCTAAACAAAATGGTGTTGTTGAGTGGAGAAACAGGACACTTATTGAAGTTGCAAGAACCATGTTATCTGACTCTAAACTACCTATCACCTTCTTGACAAAGGCAGTCAACACTACCTGGTATGTGCAGAATAGAGTTTTTGTAGTCAATACTCATGGTAAGACTTCTTATGACTTGTGGCACCAAAGAAGACCTTTCATTGGTTTCCTCAGATCATTTGGATGTCCTTGCACCATCTTGAATACCAAAGATTAGATAGCAAAATTTGCTGAGAAATCAAATGATGGACATTTATTGGATACTCTTTCCAAGCTAAGGCTTATAGAGTATACAATCTCAAAACTAGAGGTTGAGGTGTAGGTGTGACATGAGGAGTCAGCCAATATGACCTTCAATGAGCACACATCTAGTGTAAAAGGTTCTGGTCCTGATTGGTTGTTTGATCTTGATTTAGTTTCTAACTGTTTTAACAAATCTTGTGAAGATGTTTCAGGATATACAGGTAGCTTATTAATAGGAGATTCTGATCCAAGATTTGAGCTGGGAAGACTAAGCGATCAAACTACTTCAGCTCTAGTGGTAACTAACCCTGTAGTTTGAAATCCTGTTAGCACAACCATGACAAACTCTTCAGCTGATACATCTAAGGTACCTATAAATTCCAGCACAGAGGCATAGAACTCAAATGAAGGAGATTCTAATGTAAGATGAGATGAAGGTGGTGATAGTGATCAAGAATTTCTTGATACTGATAACCACTCCATAGAAGACAACATCAATGATGTGACACATTTATTGGATCAAGCTTCTCTTGATAAGTTTGTTGATGTGGTGGATGACACTCAATCACCAGATCTGAATTTCACCAATTTAGATCTGTCCAACCAACTTGCTGTGATTCCTTAATTAAGAATCCACAAGTCACATCCCACCACAAACATCATTAGAAATATTAAGACATGGGTGAGAACAAGAGGACAAACCTATGACAAAAATGTTTGTCTTCACTCTTGTTTCTTGTCCCAGATTAAGCCTAAGACGATTGATGAGGCTCTAAAGGATGGAAGTTGGGTAGAAGCAATGCAGGAGGAGCTGTTTCAATTTAAAAGACAAAAGGTTGGAACCTATGCCCTCTTCCTTAAGGGAATACTACTATAGGTACCAAGTGGGTATTCAGGAATAAGAAAGATGATAAAGAAATTGTCATCAAGAATAAGACAAGACTAGTTGTGTAAGGGTACACATAAGAAGAAAGGATTGACTATACAGATGTTTTTGCTCCTGTAGCAAGACTTGAAGCTGTTAGGATATTCCTTGCTTTTATTGTATCCAAGAATTTTAAGGTCTACTAACTTGATGTCAAGTGTGCCTTCTTATATGGGATGATTGATAAGGAAGTGTATGTCAAACAACCACCTGGCTTTGTAGACCCAGATTGTAACACCCGGATATTATAAAAAAAAGAAAAAGAAAAAGAAAAGAAAAGAAAAGAGAAGTATAAAGAAAGAAAGGTGAAATAACCCAAGTTAAGGGGTTAAAGTCATGCAAGAGGCAAACTTTAATATAATTATGTTTAAAAAGTGGGCATGGCCAACCACACCTCTACTCACCAACTGCTTTGACCGAAGAAAGATACAGAACAGAGTTTCCATCGGGTTTTCTAGAGAGAAGAAGAAGAAGATCATCTAGAAGGTAAGATTTTGTGTGTTTTGTTCGGTTTCAGCTGGGTTTTTAGCTTGTAGACCGAGTCTTATGTGTTTCTATGTGTTCGGTTGTGTGTTTTTGGTGTGTTTAGGTGTTTGAACTCCAAGTGCTCTCGAGTTTGGAGGAGTTTTACTTGAAGGCTGCTGTAGGTGAGTTCTAGATCCCCGTTTTTTCTGCTTTAAACTTGTTTTAGGGCTAAAATGCATGTAAATTATTGTTTTTACAAATTCCAGTATGTTGAACCGTGTATTACCCTTGTTTTATGTGGGTGTGTGTGTGTGTGAATGTTTTGACCGAATTATGTGGTTGTATGCTTGTTTTAAGTGCTTAGTATGCTAGATTTAGGCAAAGGATATGTTAGGATGGTGATTGGGAATTGAAATTAGTGTAAGTTAGGACTGGCATAGTGCCCATGCGCCCAAACTGCCCATGCGCCTAAGTTTCCCATGCGGCCAAGTATCCATGCGCCTGCATAGTACTCATGCACCTGCATAGTTCCCATGTGCCTAAGTTTTTCCCATGCACCTAAGTTTTTTCCCATGCGCCCAACTGTCCGTGCGCCTGCATAGTGCCCAGGTGCCCACATAGTGCTCATGCGCCTAAGTTGCCTTAAAACTTTTCTAAAATTTTGGGAAAAATGGAAATTAATGATTAAGATTTGGAATGTTTTGGTGGGTTATGTTTGTTCATGTTATGCATGTTTGTGGCATGTTATTGATGTTCCTTATTATGTATTATTACGTGACTTTACGTGGTGTGTTAATGCTCTTATACGTAAAGTATTATCATAAACGAAGCGGAAGATTAAAGATAATGAAAAGTGGAACATAACGAATGAATGAAAGTCTTGCAAGAAAAATTTAAAGAGGTTCACAACTCAATGAAGAGTTGTTAGCTCAACTGTGTGCAATGTAGCGTGCGATCTTGGCTAACCAATAAAGGTGTACACACAGGGGGGGTCAGTCTTGGTGACTGATCCATACTTGTGAAACGGGATCCTTGTCGCTTAACCCCAAGACTGAGGTGGCTTCGTGCCTAATGATGGGGTATAGCTTACGACAAGATCTAGATAGAAGTGAAAGATAATGAAAAAGTGCGAAATGAACTATTATGAACGATTATAAAAGATAATAATGATATTATCAAGATGTGTGTATGTTGTGTGATCACGAACGAAAGTAAAGGAAATGTTTTTACTAAAGGTAACTTATTTTATTATTTAAAACTAGAACTCACTCAGCAACGTTGACTTTTTATGCTTTTTTAGTTGGTAGGTAACTTGTTGCTAAGGATGGCACGAGGGTGAAGCTACTTGGCGGGCAAGACTGGCATCCATCTCATGCAATAATAATGATGTTGTTTTGTAATACAACTAAGTGACATTTTGTAATCTTTTAAACGATGATGTATTACTTGGCAAATGTATTTATTAAAGCATGAAATGGTTTTTGATGAATTATTCCGCTACAATATTTTATTTACTTAATAAATCTTAATATGTTTTGATAAAAAGGGTTGTGATCTACTAACTGTGGGATTCCCGGGGAACGGGGCCTTACAAGTTGGTATCAGAGCCAAAGTTTAAGAGAAATGGATAAACATTTTCAAAACCTAAACTTAAACTGAGAATGGGACCGAGTGGAGAGATGCCAGCCCAAGTAGCTAAGTGCCATCTGGTAATTTATTTTCTTAAGGTTAACCGGTATTATGTGCGTGTGCTATCTGATTTATGTGCTCTTAGTAGATTTGGATACTGATGTAGTCAGGATAGACAATGCTTGGGAGATGAAGAGTGAAGTAAGTGGCTAATCACAACTGACCACTATAATTAGGGACTTACTATACTTGACATAATTTGAGCTATTACCTTGAATGACCGTGTTGGTGTTTGAATCTTATAGTGTTTAGAGGATGGCGGGTGGTAGATCTTCAAAGGCTTCTCGAGGAGGTGTGCAGGGTGGTCGTGGTGCTAGGCCACATGTCACCGGGAACAAGGCTAAGGCTGCTGAGATGGCTCCTGCAGAGCCCGAGCTTCATCACCAGGAAGGCGGTGATGAGAGTTCTAATTTGAGCCTCTGTGAAGGAGGCAGTTGTGGAGGAAGTTCATCAGGTCATGCAGACGATTCTGCAGTCTATGGTGACCAAGGTTATTCGTGCTATGTGGGAAGATGAAAAGAAAGAGAAGGAGGAGAGGAGGACCATTAGGAGAGGTTCAAGTGAAGGGGAGCAACCAGAAACTAAGATGGTTGTCTCCTGTGACGAAGAGGAAGAGGAAGTGGTGCAGGAAACCGCCAAGGGGTGTAGTTATGGGGCATTACAGAGATGCAAGCCCCCAACTTTTGATGGGAATGGTAATGCTGCTACTGCTCACCGATGGGTGAGGGAGATGGAGGCGGTGCTTGATATCAGTGAGTGCCAAGAGGAACAGAAGGTGAAGTTTGCTACCCACTCATTTGTGGACTCAGCTTTATGCTGGTGGGACAAATTGTCCAGGCCGAGGGTAGCAGGGCGATTGGGAGGATGAGGTGGAGTGAACTGAAGAAGATGGTGATCGAGCATTTTTGTCCTCACAAGGAGCTTGACAAGATAGAGAGGGAGTTCTTACAGCTGGAGTTTTGTCCTCACAGAGATCAGGCGACGCCGGTGTTAAGGAAGATCAAGGGGTATATTCAGGGTTTGCCGGCAGATATCCGCAAGCACATGATCGCCACCCGGCCGAGTACGTTTAGGTCGGTGGTTGATCTGGTCGGGAGGTTATATGATGAGAGAGAAGAAGTGGTAGTGGTGGAGGTGAACAAAAAGGGTGGTGGTGACAGGAACTGGAATGCGAAGCATTTTGGTCGTGGTGGTTTTACCCCGAGCAACAAAAAGGCAAGGATGGATGACCGAAGGGTAGGGTCGGTTGGTACGGGGACTAAGCGGTGTGGTAAGTGTGGGAAGAAACATTCAGGGGAGTGTAAGTGGGGACTGAATCTTTGCTTCAAGTGTGGGAAGCAGGTCATATGGCAAGAGAGTGTGGGGTTGTAAGGTGTTATAACTATGGTGAAGAGGGCCATCTGAGCAGGGATTGCAAGAGGCCAAGGGCCAAAAGCTCCGGGGTGAAGAAAGGGGTCAAGAAGGAGGGACCGAAGACAAAATCTAGAGCATTCACGATGACCCGGGAGGAGGCTAGGGTGGACCCCGATGTCGTGTCAGGTACGTTCCTAGTAAACCAAACTTATGCCTCTGTATTATTTGATTCTGGTGCTAGTAAGAGTTTTATTTCTAATGCCTTCTATGCTAAGTTGCCTGTTAGGAGTATAAAGATTGATGAGCCCTTTGATGTAAAAGCTACCATTGGTAAGTCTACCAGGATTTCTGATCTGATAGAGAATTATGACATTGAGTTGGAAGGCCATAGGTTCTCTGCTAAATTATTCGTGATGCCCCTAGGCGGATTCGATGTGGTTCTAGGGATGGATTGGTTAGCAGCCTATGAGGCAAATATTATGTGTCATAAGAAAATGATCCAATTGACTGAGCCTGATGGGAGTACGGTGACGATCTACGATGATCGAGTTACTAAGGTTCAGAAGGTGATTTCGATGGTGGTGGCAAAAAAGTGCATGAAACGTGGATCTAGTGCCTACTGGCTTATGTGAAGGGTATGGATGCTTCAGTACCATAATTTTCCGATGTACCAGTTATGTGTGACTTCCCAGACGTGTTCCCAGAAGATTTACCAGGTGTGCCACCGGACCGTGAGATCGAGTTCAAGATCGACTTGATACCTGGTGCTCAACCTGTTACCAAGGCACCGTATCGATTGGCTCTGTCTGAGATGAAGGAACTGATGGTTCAGTTGCAAGAGTTGTTGGACAAAGGGTTCATTCGACTGAGTATCTCTCCCTAGGGTGCTCCGGTCTTGTTTGTAAAGAAGAAGGACGGTAGTATGAGGATGTGCATCAACTACCGTGAGTTAAACAAGTTGACGGTGAAGAACCGATATCCACTACCCAGAATTGATGACTTGTTTGATCAGCTCCAAGGTGCCAGTTGGTTCTTGAGGATAGATCTCCAATCTGATTACCATTAGTTGAAGGTGAAGGAGCAAGATATCCCTAAAACAGCTTTTCTCACGTGTTATGGACATTACGAGTTTCTCGTTATGTCTTTTGGTCTAACAAACGCGCCAGCTACCTTTATGGATTTGATGAACCGGGTGTGTCGGCCAATGTTGTATAAATCAGTGATTGTGTTTATCGATGATAGCCTGATTTATTCGAAGAGCGAAGAAGAGCATGCCGGTCATATTCGTGAGGTACTGGAGACACTTAGACGAGAGAAGCTGTATGCTAAGTTCTCTAAGTGTGCTTTCTGGTTGCGTGAGGTTCAGTTTTTGGGTCATGTGGTAAATTCCGAATGGATCATGGTAGACCCAACAAAGGTGGAGGTGGTGACGCAATGGAAGACTCCAAAGACACCATCCGAGATCCGCAGTTTCTTGGGTTTGGCGGGCTATTACAGGAGATTCATTCAAGACTTTTCCAAGATAGCCTTACCATTGACCAAGCTAACCCGCAAGGATGTGAAGTTTGTATGGGGTTTGGAATAGGAGAACGCTTTTGAGGAGTTAGAGACAAGATTGACTCAAGCACCTATCTTGACGTTACCCGAAGGGAATGAAGACTTGGTGGTCTATTCAGATGCTTCTTATTCAGGATTGGGTTTCGTGCTGATGCAATGGGGAAGGGTTGTAGCCTATGCATCCTGACAATTGAAAATCCATGAGGCTAATTACCCTACTCATGACTTGGAGCTAGCGGCTGTGGTCTTTGCATTGAAGATTTGGAGGCACTACTTGTACGAGACGAAGTACACTATCTTCACTGACCATAAGAGCTTGAAGTACTTCTTTGAGCAGAAGGACCTCAATATAAGGCAAAGAAGGTGGTTAGAGTTGATCAAGGATTATGATTATGAGATCCACTACCATCCGGGCAAGGCTAACATAGTGGCAGATGCCTTTAGCTGAAAGGAGAGACCCGGGCCAATCCGGGTGAAAGCTTACCAGTTGGTAATGACCTCCGATGTGATGGCACAGGTCAAGGTATTTCAAGATGAGGCGCTGAAGGAAGACCGAATCAACTCCGAAAGAATGAAAGGTCTAGTCTCAGAGTTGGGTGAGAACACTCTTGGAGTTAAAAGCAGCTTCGGGCGGATGTGGATCCCTTGTTATGGAGACCTACGGGGGAAAATCATGGATGAAGCTCATAAGACTTGATACTCCATTCATCCAGGTGCTACGAAGATGCATCATGATATGAAGAAAGATTACTTGTGGCCGGGTATGAAGTGCGATGTAGCGGAGTATGTGAGCAAGTGCCTTACTTGCTTGCAAGTGAAGGCTGAGCATCAGAAACCATACGGAAAGATCCAACCTTTGGATATTCCCGAGTGGAAACGGGAGCACATAACCATGGACTTCATTACAAAGTTACCACGTACGGTAAGGGGGTACGATGCTATATGGGTGATAGTTGACCGTTTGACGAAGAGTGCTCACTTTCTACCGATTCGTGAGACATATTCATCTGAGAGGTTGAATCTATTCATCAAAGAGATTCTGAGGCGTCATGGTGTACCAGTGTCCATCGTGTCTGACCGTGACACTCAGTTTACATCTAAGTTTTGGATGAGATTTCATGACGCGATGGGGACGAGGTTGCACATCAGTACGGCTTATCATCCTTAGACGGATGGTCAGTCAGAGAGAACTATACATACACTTGAGGATATGCTCCGAGCATGCGTCATTGATTTTGGAGGAAGTTGGGACGAACACTTACCGTTAGCTGAATTATCATACAACAACAGTTATCATGCCAGCATTGGTATGCCACCATATGAGACGCTATACGGTAGGAAGTGTAGAACGCCCGTATGTTGGGGTGACATCGGACAGAAGGAGTTGGGGAGCGTTGAAGTGATCGAGGCTATGACTGAAAAGTTGGAGAAGATCAAGGCCTTTATGAAGGGGGAAAAAGATAGGGAAAAGTCGTATGCTGACAAGAGGCGTAGACCGATTGAATTCAAGGTGGGTGATAAAGTTATGCTAAAGGTTTCACCTTGGAAGGGGATCATTCGGTTCAGAAAGTAGGGTAAGCTAAGCCCGAGGTATATAGGACCTTTCTGAATCATTGGTCGAGTAGGAGAGGTGGCCTATAGGTTGGAGCTACCCGATGAGTTAAGTGGGATTCATCCAACATTCCATGTATCTCATCTGAGAAAGTGCTTAGCCGACGAGGATATGATTGTGCCACGGGAGGATATTGAGGTGGATGAACGACTCAATTATGTGGAGCAACCAGTGGTAATCATTGGCTAAAAAGAGAAGAGATTACAGAATAAAGTGGTTCCACTTGTGCGAGTGCAGTGGAGACACAGGAAGGGATCCCAGTTTACGTGGGAGACCGAGGAAGAGATGAGACAACATTATCCATAACCATTCGAGGAGTGACAGGTTTTGGGGACGAAACCTATATAAGGGAGGTGGACTTGTAACACCTGGATATTATAAAAAAAAAGAAAAAGAAAAGAAAAAAGAAGTATAAAGAAAGAAAGGTGAAATAACCCAAGTTAAGGGGTTAAAGTCGTACAAGAGGCAAACTTTAATATAATTATGTTTAAAAAGTGGCCATTGCCGCCCACACCTCTGCTCACCAACTGCTTCGACCGCAGAAAGATAAAGAACAGAGTTTCCATCGGTTTTCTAGAGAGAAGAAGAAGAAGATCGTCTAGAAGGTAAGATTTTGTGTGTTTTGTTCGGTTTCAGCTGGGTTTTCAGCTTGTAGACCGAGTCTTATGTGTTTCTCTGTGTTTGATTGTGTGTTTTTGGTGTGTTTAGGTGTTTGAACTCCAAGTGCTCTCGAGTTTGGAGGAGTTTTACTCGAAGGCTGCTGTAGGTGAGTTCTAGATCCCAGATTTTTCTGTGTTAAACTTGTTTTGGGGCTAAAATACATGTAAATTATTGTTTTTGCAAATTCCAGTATGTTGAACCGTGTATTACCCCTGTTTTATGTGGGTGTGTGTGTGTGTGTGAATGTTTTGACCGAATTATGTGGTTGTATGCTTGTTTTATGTGCTTAGTATGCTAGATTTGGGCTAAGGATATGTTAGGATGATGATCGGGAACTGAAATTAGTGTAAGTTAGAACTGGCATAGTGCCATGCGCGCAAACTGCCCATGCGCCTAAGTTTCCCATGCGCCTGCATAGTATTCATGCGCCCACATAGTTCCCATGCGCCTAAGTTTTTCCATATGCGCCCAATTGTCCGTGCGCCTGCATAGTGCCCAGGCGCCCACATAGTGCTCATGCGCCTAAGTTTCCTTAAAATTTTTCTGAAATTTTGGGAAAAATGGAAATTAATGATTAAGCTCTTGAATGTTTTGGTGGGTTATGTTTGTTCATGTTATGCATATTTGTGGCCTGTTATTGATGTTCCTTATTATGTATTATTACATGACTTTACATGGTGTGTTAATGCTCTTATACGTAAAGTATTAACATAAACGAAGCGGAAGATTAAAGATAATGAAAAGTGGAACATAACGAATGAATGAAGTCTTGCAAGCAAAATTTAAAGAGGTTCGCAACTCAATGAAGAGTTTTTAGCTCAATTGTGTGCAATGTAGCGTGTGATCTTGGCTAACCCATGAGGGTGTACACACAGGGGGGTCAGTCTTGGTGACTGATCCATACGTGCGAAACGGGATCCTTGTTGCTTAACCCTAAGACTGAGGTGGCTTCGTGCCTAATGATGGGGTATAGCTTATGACAGGATCTAGATAGAAGTGAATGATAATGAAAAAGTGCAAAATGAACGATTATGAACGATGATAAAAGATAATAATAATATTATCAAGATGTATGTATGTTGTGTGATCATGAACAAAAGTAAAGGAAAGGTTTTTACTAAAGGTAAAGTATTTTATTATTTAAAACTAGAACTCACTCAGCAACGCTGACTTTTTATGCATTTTCAGTTGGCAGGTAACTTGTTGCTGAGGATGGCACGAGGGTGAAGCTACTTGGCGGCAAGACTGGCATCTATCTCATGCAATAATAATGATGTTGTTTTGTAATACAACTAAGCGACATTTTGTAAACTTTTAAATGATGACGTATTACTTGCCAAATGTATTTCTTAAAGCGTGAAATGGTTTTTGATGATTTATTCCGCTGTAATATTTTATTTACTTAATAAATCTTAATATATTTTGATAAAAAGGGTTGTGATCGACTAACTGTGGGGTTCCCAGGAACGGGGCCTTACACAGATCATCCTTATTATGATTGCAAGCTTGAGAAATCTCTTTACGGGCTGCATCAGGCTCCAAGGAAGTAGTATGAGACACTATCACAGTACCTCTGTCAGCATGGATACAAGAGGGGTACTATTAATGGAACACTCTTCATTAAAGGAACAGGAAATGACTTGATGCTGGTTCAAGTTTATGTAGATGACATCATCTTTGGGTCAACTAATCTGAAGCTCTGCAAAGACTTTGAAAAGCTAATGAAGAATAGATTTGAAATGAGCGTCATGGGGAAACTCAATTTCTTTCTAGGAATTTAAGTGAAGCAGGTTGACAATGGCATCTTCATAAATCAGTCAAAGTATGTGCAAGACATACTTACCAGATTTCATCTGACTAAGTGCAAAGTTGCTAAGACACCCATAGCTAGAAACCACTCTCTAGGACCTGATCATAAGGGGGAGTGTGTTGATGAACATCTCTACAGGCTATGGTTGGGTCTCTTATGTAGCTCACAGCCAACAGGCCTGATATCATGTTTGCTACATGTAATTGTGCAAAATATCAAGCCAAACCTAAGATGTCACACCTGGTTGCTGTCAAAAGGAATCTTAGATATCTCAAAGGTGCTCCCAAACTAGGCCTTTGGTATTCAAAGAACTCTAACTTCAATCTCTATGCCTATACAGATAGTGACTATGGTGGCTTGATCGCGCGGTAATAAGTGTCAGTGTTTAATTAACTTAAATGTGTAATTTACATCATGATTAGTGTGTAACAAGTGTTTGTGTTTTGATTTATAGGGATTGGAGTTAAAGAAGGCTTGTTTTGGAGAAAAAGAAGCAAAATACGGAACTACAACGACTGAAGTTGTAAATAACGAAAGTTACAAAAAAGGCCTAGTGAACCCTACTCTAGCATACGATACGCCGGGTATGGGCGTATCATACGCTGATCAGCATATGGACGGCGTATTCGTGGATGTATTTGAAGAAAATTATAGAAAGTTGGGCGTATGGAGGCTGAGGGGGGCGCCCTGGGTCGGCGTATCATATGCCGGTGACTAACTATATGCCGGATTTTAAGGAACTTCAAGTTATTTAAACACAATCCAACCCTAATTCAAAAAATAACTTCCTATGCACAACAATTGAAGATTCTAAGCTAATTTTTGGTGATTTCAAGCCTTCCCATTCATCCCAAATCATCTAAAAACATTATCAAAAGAAGATTGAAGATCCGATGAATACCATAAGTGGCTAAGTTCTTTCTTGATTACTTTCGGGTGTACAATTCTTGTCAAGTGAAAAGCTTTGTATGCTATTAGGTTTTTGTATTGAACATTGAATTATTGAATGAAACATTATGTTTTGGTTGAAATAAAAGATTTGCTTGTAAATAAGGTTGTTTGCTTGATTATCAGTTTTCAATTTCTTTGCATCGTGAACTCATTAAGACTAGTAAGCAATTTGATATAGGTAAATTGGTAACATTGTGAACGAATGAATATTAAAAGTTTGTTCCTTTGTTGTTACTTTAATAAAAAGTTAAAATCTTGAAATCACGTTCTTACAAACCCTAATTTAAAAGTATCAATTATAGATCTTACGGAATTGGAAACCTGGAAGTAATTGTTTTTCGCTATTTATGTATATTCATTTCAAAATTTCTTGCTTTATGCACATGTGTTCATTACTTCATACAAAGTTTTAATCTTTAGTTCAAAGTTTTTGTCTTTATGTTAATTGAGTTGCAATCATTAAACGCTTTTCACAAATTCCCTGTGGAGATGAGCTTACACCTTTACACAATACAGGTAGCTAAGACCGATATATTAACTTATTTTTGATCGACTCTCGACACCTAGATCAAATTGGCGCCATTACTGGGGAATTAGTGCGCTTAGTGTTTAATAGTTTTTATATGCTTTTCTTAAAAATTTATAAAAAACCCATAAAAAATTTATTTTTCTTTTTTCTTTTTAATTTGTTTTCTTGTTCAGTATTACGCGATGTATTTTGTGTTTTCTTGTTTGTCGGTAACCATTACGTTAATGCATATAAGATTTTCAGGAAGGACCTCGCCATTGCAATTTGATCCAGAAATCAAAAAGACTGTAAGCGAGAATCATGTGTTTCATAAAGCATCAACTTCAAGGACTTCTCTCGTGGTCAAACAAGATCAGAGGAAGGTACATCATCAGCAATAGCTTATTGGATTCTAAGTATACTTTCAAGAACGCCCGAAAGTAACCAATCAAGAAGGATGAATAATCTAGAAAACCAAGGAGGGCCATAACCCAGCCATAACCCAACCAACCTTTGGGAGATATCCCATTACCCGTGTTCCCTCAACCTGATGATTCCCAATCTCAACCATAACCTGCGCAACCTCAACCTCAGGGGCCGATTCCTGTAAATCAAGGTGTGCAACACCTACCTCTTCCCGTAAACTTCTAACCAATTCCAAATTTTTGGGTGCGTAATCCATGTTTTCAGCATAACAGGGAAGGTAGTCATCATAATCATGAGGAATGGTTCTTAGTGGAAGGAATTCATCATACTAATTATGTGGAGGATTGGATTGAAGATCAAGAGGATATGGAAGGTCAGGTTCTACATAATTTTGAAAACTATGGAAATCAACCAGGTTATAGAAACTATCAGCCAAACCAAGATCGAGATGGTTATGCCTAACCACCCGATTTTCACAATCTGGGAGGTCAACCATTTAATGGCATACTATCTAATACGGGAGCTCAACATTAGGTACCTGCACATGGTGTGGACAGTCACTTCCATCCCGCCATTGCTATCAACTCATCCCCCATAGTGCTACCAAACACAATGAGGGAGAGATTTTGAAGATAGACCATAATGCTTAGGCATTCTTCCTCACTTTCATGGAATGGCAACTGAAGAATCATATTTGCACATATCTAAATTTGAAGCATCATGTAGTAATATAGGTGGCCAAGGTTTTTCACCGAAGGAAGTTCAATTGGTACTTTTCCAATTTACACTCAAAGTTAAGGCCAAGCAATGTTTTTTATCTTTGCCTTCCACGAGTATCCACACATGGGTTCAAATGCAACAACTATTTTTAGATGAATACTATACTTCTCAAAGAACAAGTGATGCAAGGCGAGTCATTCAAGGTTTTACACAACAATCAGGGGAACAATTCTGTGTAGCTTTTCATTGATTCAAGGAGATGTTGAGAACTTGTCCACATCATGTGATAGCTAAGAGAAAATTAATATCAGAATTCTATGATAGCCTTTCACCGGAAGATGCAAGAGATGTGAACTCTACAAGTGCGGGTACATTCACTTTGAATCATGAGGATGACGATTGGAACATATTGGAACAGATGAGTGTAATATCTAAAAAGCGTGCACAATCAAGTCAAAGGTCAAGAGGTGCAAATGTAAAGATGGTGAATGATCATGTGGCCATGGATAGAATTACGGATTTGGAACGAGAAATTGCAAGCCTCAAAGTTGGAAAGAGTGGTGTGGCGCATATATCGAGTGAATATGAAGTGTGTGACATGTGTAATGACATTGGTCACACATAAGTTACGTGTTACTTGAATTTGGGAAAGAGTGAAGAAATACATCAAGTACAAGGCCAAGGAGAAAGGAGGACATATGATATGAATTCTAACACATATCATCCCGATCTTAGAAATCACCCAAATCTTAGATATAGCAGCAATACTAACCAATTGAATCCTCCTTTTCAGGTACAAAATCAAAGAAATAACCAATACCAAGGCCGACAACAAAACTACAATCTAGGCGGCTATCAAAGGAACAACTATAATCAAGGGAATTACCAACAAGGAGGTGAATATCAACAAAGGAATCAACAAGGGCCTTCAACTCATAATGGTAATGACAATGAAATTTTAACAGTAATTCAAGACCTAGCTAAAGATATGAAGGAATTCAAGCAATTCAAAGAAGTGCAAGAGAAGACTAATGAAGCTATTGCCAAGTAACTAGGACAACTAGCTGAGAAAATGTCCGGAAGAGAAACTAGAAAGCTTCCAAGTGACACAACAAAAAATCCTCAACATCATGCTTCAACCTCAAATAATTCTCACGTGGGCCAGGTACATATTTTATGAAGTGGTAAGACTTATGACAACAAGGTTGTACCACCACCACCATTAAAAGAGGGAGTGGTGGTCGACCTTGGTGAAAATGGGGAAAGCGATAGTGATTCGGAACCTGAAACACCTAAAACAATAAAAAAGTAACTTTTTTATGAACCAATTAAGGAAAAAGAAAAACCATACATATCTGCTTCTCAAGGAGTAAGGATGGAGAAAAATATAATCCCTTACCCCTCAACTTTAAAAGAACTTATCAAACCAATTTATAAAAATCGAGGGCCTCAACAAGATAAGATTTGGGAAGTTTTTAACAAGTAAAATTCAATCTCCCATTAATAGATGAAATTAAGCATGTTCCAGCTTATTCCAAATACTTGAAGGACTTAAGTACCCAGAAACGGCAACATAAATTATCAAAGCAACTTGATTTTACTGATAATGTTAATGTCGTTTTATCGGGCGTACTTCCACCAAAACTTCAAGATCCGGGAGCACCTTTAATTTCAATCAAAGTTGATGACTTTAAAATTAACAAGGCCGTCCTTGATCTTGGAGCAAGTGTTAGTATTTTACCCAAAAATTTATATGATCAATATGAGTTGGGACCATTGTAAAAAGAAGACACTATTGTGGTATAAGCTGATTTATCCCTTAAACTTCCACATGAAATAGTAACTGATGTGATAGTAAAGGTGGAAGATTTCTATTACCCAATAGAATTTCTTGTGTTAGACTATGCAAGCCCTACAAATGACTAGCAACCCAATGTCATTTTGGGAAGACCATTATTAAAAACCGCCTAATGCTTGATCAATTGTATGACTGGCATAGTAGAGATGGCATTTGGTAATAGAAGGTTGAGATTAATTGTATTTTCATCTGTTCTTAAAACTATATTCAATGATGAATGCTTCATGATGGACATAATTAACGAGTGACATACTCATGAAAATGAGCATGGCACCACAGAGTTGTGTGTTTTATGTGATAGGAAAGAAGCAAAGTTGAGCATTGAATTAGAAACACAAGAACAGGAATGGGAAGTGAAGGCAATAAGAGAATGCAAACCAACATGGACACATCAATTTGAAAGCTTACCAGAGCACATTGATACTCATTTAAAACCATCACTAATTTCACCACCACAAGTGGAGTTAAAATAATTACCTAAATATTTGAAATATGCTTTTGTAGGTGATAACAAGACCTTACCGGTAATCATTGCATCTAACCTCATAATGCAGCAATTGGATGGAGTATTGCTGATTTGAAAGGAATAAGTCTATCAATTGTTATACACAAGATCATCACGGAAGAAGGAGCAAAACCATCACGTGACACACAACTGAGGTTGAACCCTAATGTGAGAGAAGTTGTTAAAAAAGAAGTGTTGAAGTGGCTTGATGTAGGAATTATTTACCTAATCTCGAATAGCACGTGGGTAAGTCCAACACAAACAGTTCCAAAGAAGGCTAGCATTCAAATTATGAAAGATGATCAAGGTAGGGGACCAAGACCAAGCTTTACCCATGCCACAAAGCTTTCTGCACATGACCCATGATGGCAACAAGAACTTTATATGGGCAAATTTGAAAAGGGGGTGAAGAACATGGATAATGCCTTTGTTTGTGAAAGGGCAGTATTGTTGTAAGACTTTGAGACATTGGGAATTATGGAGAAATTTTGAATACTAGGATGGGAAGCAGCGCTAAGGTTTAATGATGAAGGACAGGTCATAAATTTTACTATTTTCTAGATGGGTATTCTGGATATAAGCAAATTGCAATTCATCCTAACGATCAACAAAAGACTACCCTTACTTGCCCGTATGGGACATTCGCATTTAGGCGGATGCCATTTGGACTATGTAATGCCCCAGCCACCTTTCAAAGTTGTATGATGAGTATCTTTTTAGATATGGTTAGGGAGTCATTGGAAATCTTCATGGATGATTTTCCTATTTTTGGCACGTCTTTTGAGTCATGCTTAGCTCAATTAACAAAAGTATTAAAACGATGCATAGAAACAAACTTGGTGTTATGTTGGGAAAAAAGTCACTTTATGGTTCAAGAAGGAATTAGGTTAGGTCATGTGATTTCTAGAAGGGGAGTTGAGGCAGATCATGCTAAACTTCAAGTGATCTCTACCTTCCCCCCACATACTAGCATTAAAGGGGTACGCTCTTTCCTAGGGCATTCCGAGTGTTATCAAAGTTTCATAAAAAATTTCAGCGTCATTACAAAACCTTTGCGTAACCTTCTTCAAAAAGACATCCCTTTTGTGTTCGATGATGATTCTGTCCAAGCTTTTAACGTGTTAACACAAAAGTTAATTAAGGCCCCAATCTTACAATCACCAAATTGGTCTTTACCTTTTGAAAGTATGTGTGTTGGAAGTGATTATGTGGTCGGGGCTATTTTGGTCACACATGGGTTACGTGTTACTTGAATTTAGGAAAGAGTGAAGAAATACATCAAGTACAAGGCCAAGGAGAAAGGAAGACATATGATATGAATTCTAACACATATCATCCCGGTCTTAGAAATCACCCAAATCTTAGATATGGTAGCAATACTAACCAATTGAATCATCCTTTTCAAGTACAAAATCAAGGAAACAACCAATAGCAAGGCTGATAACCAAACTACAATCTAGGCGACTATCAAAGGAACAACTACAATCAAGGGAATTACTAAAAAGGAGGTCAATCAACAAAGGAATCAACAAGGGCCTTCAACTCATAATGGTAATGACAATGCAATTTCAACGGCAATTCAAGACCTAGCTAAAGATATTAAAGAGTTCAAGCAATTCAAAGAAGTGCAATGGAAGACTAATGAAGCTATTGCCAAGTAACTAGGACAACTAGCTGAATAATTATTAGGAAGAGAAACTAGAAAGCTTCCAAGTGACACAACAAAAAATCCTCAACATCATGCTTCAACATCAAAGAATTCTCACGTGGGCTAAGTAAGTATTTTACGACGTGCTAAGACTTATGACAACAAGGTTGTACCACCACCACCATTAAAAGAGGGAGTGGTGGTCAACCTTGGTGAAATGGGAAAGCGATAGTGATTCGGAACCTGAAACACCTAAAACAATAAAAAAGTAACTTTTCATGAACCAATTAAGGAAAAAGAAAAACCAAACACATTGACTTCTCAAGGAGTAAGGATGGAGAATAATACCATCCTTTACCCCTCAGCTTTAAAAGAACTTATCAAACCAATTTCTAAAAAATGAGGGCAACAACAAGATGAGATTTGGGAAGTTTTTAAACAAGTAAAAATCAATCTCCCACTAATAGATGCAATTAAGCATGTTTCGGCTTATGCAAATACTAGAAGGGCTTATGTACCCAGAAACGACAACATAAATTACCAAAGCAACTTGATTTTACTAACAATGTTAATGTCATTTTATATAGCGTACTTCCACCAAAACTTCAAGATCTGGGAGCACCTTTAATTTCAATCTAAGTTAGTGACTTTAAAATTAACAAGGCCTTCCATAATCTTGGAGCAAGGGTTAGTGTTTTACCCGAAAATTTATATGATCAATATGAGTTTGGACCATTGTAAAAAAACAGACACTACTGTGGTATTAGCTGATTTATCCCTTAAACTTCCGTGTGGAATAGTAATTGATGTGATAGTAAAGGTGGAAGATTTCTATTACCTAGTGGAATTTCTTGTGTTAGACTATGCAAACCCTTCAAATGACTGACAACCCAATGTCATTTTGGGAAGGCCATTCTTAGAAACTGCCTAATGCTTGATCAATTATATGACAGGCATAGTAGACATGGCATTTTGTAATATAAGGTTGAGATTAAATGTATTTTCATCCGTTCCAAAAACTATTTTCAATGATGAATGCTTCATGATGGACAAAATTGACTAGTGCCATACTCATGAAAATGAGCATAGCACCACAGAGTTGTGTGTTTTATGTGATAGGGAAGAATCAAAGTTAAGCATTAAGTTAGAAGCACAAGAACAGGAATGGGAAGTGAAGGCAATGAAAGAATGCAAACCAACATGGACACATCAATTTGAAAGCTTACCAGAGCATATTGATACTCATTTAAAACCGTTACTAATTTCACCACCACAAGTGAAGTTAAAGGAATTACCTAAACATTTGAAATATGCTTTTATAGATAACAAGACCTTACCGGTAATCATTGCATCTAACCTAACAAAGGATCAAGAGGTGGCCTTGATGGAAGTGCTGATTGCTCATAATGTAGCCTTTGGATGGAGTATTACTGATTTGAAAGGAATAAGTCCATCAATTGTAATGCACAAGATCATCACGGAAGGAGCAAAACAATCACGTGACGCACAACGGAGGTTGAACCCTAATATGAGAGAAGTTGTTAAAAAAGAAGTGTTGAAGTGGCTTGATGCAAGAATTATTTACCCAATCTTGGATAGCACGTGGATAAGTCCAACACAAATAGTTCCAAAGAAGGTTGGCATTCAAATTGTGAAAGATGATCAAGGTATGAGACCAAGACCAAGCTTTACCCGTGCCAAAAAGCTTTCTGCACACGACCCACGATGGAACAAGAAATTTATATGGGCAAATTCGAAAAGAGGGTGAAGAACATGGATAACGTCTTTGTTTGTGAAAGGGCAGTATTGTTGGGAGACTTTGAGACATTAGGAATTATGGAGAAATTTCAAAGATTAGGATGGGAGTAGCATTAAGGTTTCATGATAAAGGGCAACTCACTAATTTTACTATTTTCTAGATAAGTATTCTGGATATAACCAAATTGCAATTCATCCTGAAGATCAACAAAAGACTACCTTTACTTGCCCGTATGGGACATTCGCATTTATGCGGATGCCATTTGGACTATGTAATGCTCCAGCCACCTTTCAAAGGTGTATGATGAGTATCTTTTTAGATATGGTTGAGAAGTCATTAGAAATATTCATGGTTGATTTTTCTATTTTCGGCACGTCTTTTGAGTCATGCTTAGCTCAATTAACAAAAGTATTAAAACGGTGCGTCGAAACAAACTTTGTGTTAAGTTGGGAAAAAAGTCACTTTATAGTTCAAGAAGGAATTGTGTTAGGTCATGTTATTTCTAGTATTGAGGTAGATCATGCTAAAATTCAAGTGATCTCTACCTTCCCCCCACCTACTAGCATTAAAGGGGTTCTCTCTTTCCTAGGGCATGCCTGGTTTTATCGAAGGTTCATAAAAAATTTCAGCGTCATTACAAAACCTTTGTGTAACCTCCTTCTAAAAGACATCCCTTTTGTGTTCGATGATGATTGTGCCCAAGCTTTTAACGTGTTAACACAAAAGTTAATTGAGGCCCCAATCTTACAATCACCAAATTGGTCTTTACCTTTTGAATTTGTATATGATGCAAATGATTATGCGGTGGGGGCAGTTTTGGTCACACATCGGTTATGTGTTACTTGAATTTAGGAGAGAGTGAAGAAATACATCAAGTACAAGGCCAAGGAGAAAGGAATACATATGATATGAATTCTAACACATATCATCCCAGTCTTAGAAATCTCCCAAATCTTAGATATGATAGCAATACTAACCAATTGAATCCTCCTTTTAGGGTACAAAATCAAGGAAACAGCCAATACCAAGGCCGACAACAAAACTACAATCTAGGCGGCTGTCAAAGTAACAACTATAATCAAGGGAATTACCAACAAGGAGGTCAATATCAACTTAGGAATCAACAAGGGCCTTCAACTCATAATGGTAATGACAATACAATTTTAACAGCTATCTAAGACCTAGCTAAATTTATGAAGGAATTCAAGCAATTCAAATAAGTTTAAGAGAAGACTAATGAAGCTACTGCCAAGTAACTAGGACAACTAGCTAAACAATTGTCCAGAAGAGAAACTAGAAAGCTTCCAAGTGACTCAAAAAAAATCCTCAACATCATGCTTCAACCTCAAAGAATTTTCACATGGGCTAGGTATGTATTTTATGAAGTGGTAAGCCTTATGACAACAAGGTTGTACCACCACCACCATTAAAAGAGGGAGTGGTGGTCGAGCTTGGTGAAAATGAGGAAAGCGATAGTGATTCGAAACCTGAAACACCTAAAACAATAAAAAAGTAACTTTTCATGAACTAATTAAGGAAAAAGAAAAACCAAACACATCTGCTTCTCAAGGAGTAAGGATGGAGAATAATACCACCCCTTATCCCTCAGCTTTAAAAGAACTTATCAAACCAATTTCTAATAAACGAGGGCATCAACAAGATGAGATTTGGGAAGTTTTTAAACAAGAAAAAATCAATCTCCCATTAATAAATGCAATTAAGCATGTTCCGGCTTATGTAAATACTTGAAGGACTTATGTACCCAGAAACGGCAACATAAATTATCAAAGAAACTTAATTTTACTGAGAATGTTAATGTCGTTTTATCGGGTGTACTTCCATCAAAACTTCAAGATCCGGGAGCACCTTTAATTTCAATCTAAGTTGTTGACTTTAAAATTAACAAGGCCCTCCTTGATCTTGGAGCAAGTGTTAGTGTTTTACCCGGAATTTATACGATAAATATGAGTTTGGACCATTGCAAAAAGCAGACACTACTATGGTATTACCTGATTTATCCCTTAAACTTCCGCATGGAATATTAACTGATGTGATAGTAAAGGTCTAAGATTTCTATTACCCAGTAGAATTTCTTATGTTTGACTATGCAAGCCCTACCAATGACAAGCAACCCAATGCCATTTTGGGAAGACCATTCTTAAAAACCGCCCAATGCTTGATCAATTGTATGACTGGCACAGTAGACATGGCATTTGGTAATAGAAGGTTGAGTTTAAATGTATTTTCATCTGTTCCAAACACTATATTGAATGATGAATGCTTCATGATGGACATAACTGACAAGTGCCATACTCATGAAAATAAGGATAGCACCACAGAGTTGTGTGTTTTATGTGACAGGGAAGAAGCAAAGTTGAGAATTGAATTAGAAGCACAAGAACAGGAATGGGAAGTGAAGGCAATGAAATAATGCAAACCAACATGGACATATAAATTTGAAAGCTTACCAGAGCACATTGATACTCATTTAAAACTGTCACTAATTGCACCACCACAAGGGGAGTTAAAGGAATTACCTAAATATTTGAAATATGCTTTTGTAGGTGATAACAAGACCTTACCGGTAATCATTGCATCTGACCTAACAAAGGATCAAGAGGTGGCCTTCATGGAAGTGCTATTTGCTCACAATTCAGCCATTGGAAGGAGCATTACTGATTTGAAAGGAACAAGTCCATCAATTGTTATGCACAAGGTCATCATAGAAGAAGGAGCAAAACCATCATATGACTCATAATGGAAGTTAAACCCTAATATGAGAGAAGTTGTTAAAAATGAAGTCTTAAAGTGGCTTGATGCATGAATTATTTACCCAATCTCGGATAGCACATGGGTAAGTCCAACACAAACAGTTCCAAAGAAGTCTGGCATTCAAATTGTGAAAGATGATCAAGGTAAGGGACCAAGACCAAGCTTTACCCTTGCCAAAAAGCTTTCTGCACATGACCCACTATGGCAATAAGAACTTTATATGGGCAAATTCGAAAAGTGGTGAAGAACATGGATAGCATCTTTGTTTGTGAAAGGGCATTATTGTTGGAAGACTTTGAGACATTAGGAATTATGGAGAAATTTCGTATACTAGGATGGGAAGCAGCGCTAAGGTTTCATGATGAAGGATAGGTTAGAAATATTACTATTTTTTAGATGGGTATTCTGGATATAGCCAAATTGGAATTCATCTGACGATCAACAAAGGACTACCTTTACTTGCCCGTATGGGACATTCGCATTTAGGCGGATGCCATTTGGACTATGTAATGCCTAACCACCTTTCAAAGGTGTATGATGAGTATCTTTTCAGATATGGTTGGGGAGTCATTGGAAATCTTCATGGATGATTTTTCTATTTTTGGCACGTCTTTTGAGTCATTCTAGCTCAATTTACAAAAGTATTTAAATGGTGTGTAGAAACAAACTTGGTGTTAAGTTGGGAAAAAAGTCACTTTATGGTTCAAGAAGGAATTGTGTTAGGTCATATGATTTCTAGTAGGGGAATTAAGGCAGATCATGCTAAAATTCAAGTGATCTCTACCTTCCCCCCACCTACTAGCATTAAAGAGGTACGTTCTTTCCTAGTGCATGCCGGGTTTTATCGAAGGTTCGTAAAAAATTTCAGCTTCATTACAAAACCTTTGTGTAACCTCCTTCTAAAAGACATCCCTTTTGTGTTCGATGATGATTATGGCCAAGCTTTTAACGTGTTAATACAAAAGTTAATTGAGGCCCCAATCTTAAAATCACCAAATTGGTCTTTTCCTTTTGAAATTATGTTTGATGCAAGTGATTATGCGGCCGGGGCAGTTTTAGGACAATGGGTAGATAAGAAATCCGTAGCTATATACTATACAAGTAAAACTCTTTCTGGTGCACAGTTAAACTCTATACTTGCAGTGGTATATGCGTTAGATAAATTTCGATCGTATATTTGAGGTAGTAAAGTTATTATTTATTCTTATCATAGTGCAGTGCGATATTTGATGAAAAAGAAAGATGCTAAACCAAGAATTTCGTGACAAGAAAGGAAGTGGCAATATGGTAGCTTCCATCTGTCACGTGTCATGTACCAAAACAATGTTCAGAATGAAGAAATTAAAAAAACATTTCTAGATGAACACTTATTATCTGTTTCAAAAAACATTCCATAGTATGCTAATTTTGCTAATTACTTGGCTGCAGGCACACTTCCCGACCATTGGACTAAGAAGAAAAAACAATAATTCATGGCACAAGCAAATCATTACATATGGGATGAACCAGATTTGTTTAAAGTGGGGGGAGGATCAAATTATCAGACGATGTGTACCCGATGATGAGATACAATCGGTGTCGGGACATTTGCATGCATCTGCATGTGGTGGTCACTTTAGTGGCCAGAAAACAGGGCATAAAGTATTATCATGTGGACTTTATTGGCCCACTTTGTTTAAAGATTCCTTTGAATTTTTAAAAAATTGCATAAATTGTCAAAAGATGGGCGGTGTTTCAAAACGAAATGAGATGCCCATGCAACCGATTCTCGTAGTTGACATTTTCGATGTTTGGGGAATTGACTTCATGGGACCCTTCCCTAATTTATATGGAAATTTATACAGTTTGGTGGCGGTTGATTATGTGTCCAAATGGGTAGAGGCCATCGCCACCAAAACAAATGATCATGTCGTTGTTTGCAAATTCGTTCAATCAGATATATTTTCATGATTTGGAATCCCTCGTGTGATCATCAATAATGGGGGATCACATTTCAAAAACTTTAAATTTGGAAAATTGCTTAAATTGTATGGAGTTGATCATCGGATAGCCATACCTTATTACCCTCAAACAAGTGGCCAAGTAGAGGTGTCTAATAGGCAAATTAAAGAAATTTTATAGAAAATTGTCCGAGCTGACCATAAGGATTGGTCCATGAAGTTGGATGATGCCTTATGAGCGTATAACACGGCTTACAAAACCCCTATTGGCACAATGCCTTATCGATTGGTCTAATTTAAAGCAAGAAAGCTTCACATATGTGAATTGGAAGAACTACGTGACGAAGCTTACGAATGTGCTTCTGCCTATAAAGAGAAAATAAAAGCATTGCATGACGTGATGTTAAGGAAAAAGACTTTCGAGGAAGAATAGAAAGTGTGGCTATACAACTCTCGGTTAAAACTCTTTCCTGGGAAACTCAAAAGCAAATGGATGGGTCCATACCTTTTTACGCATGTAAGAAGCTATGAAGACATTGAGATTGAGGATTTTGAAGATTATCTCCACCAAGTAGTGAATGGTCATCTCCTAAAACCATATCTGGAAGCCAATTATATCAATGGACCCTCTCACACATCCGAAAGCTTCTTATTAAGCTCTTTGGAGAATCTTCACCCTACGTAAGCTTACAAGGTAACAAGTCCAGCTAAAGACTGTAAACTTAGCGCTAATGGTAGGCAACCCGCGAACTTTGTAGGGGTGTTCACTACAAACCCTCACGAGACTATAAATCGTCCACTCGGGATTACCGAGGGGTTTAAAGGCTTGTTGCATATGCTAAATGCAACCGTGATTCCTACGACAGTGAGTTAGGTTTTAATGCTTTGAATTTTTTTTTGTTTTTTATATGTTATTTATTTTATTTTTTCATTAATTGCATTATTAGTTACTCTCCTAAAGTTCTCATAATTCACGTCCATTCACTGGTTGACCACAAGTGTGGGGATTGATATCAAAAACTAGGTATGTTCTATGTCCTTTATACGCTTCGAGACAAAGCACGGTTATGTGGGGGTGGTGGATAAGTAAGTTTCAAATATTTAGTATATAAGGCAAAACTGGTGCATACCGGCATATGATACGCTGGGGGTGGGCGTATCATATGCCGCCCCTTGAAACATTTCTGGAATTTTCCCTCATACGCCCCCATATGGCCACCAGCGTATGATACGCTGGGGGCGGCGTATCATACGCCGAGTATGCAGCAGCCCTAATTTTGACTTTTGTTGACCAATTTTCAACCACACATCCCCATTTAACACCCCACCCACAAATTAAACACCACATTTTTTCCCATGTTTTCACCACTTTTTCATCACCCACACCCAAAATTTCTTCCGTTCATCAAGAACCTTAACTTCCCACAAATATAATTCCCTCAAATTTCAACCAAACGAAGCGGTATTTGGGTCGATTTCGGGTAATTTTTCAAAAGAAACACGAATCTCGGGTTAGACTTTCAAATCTTACAAGGGGTTGTAAGATTTGAGAAGGTTAACATTCGGATAATTTGGAGTCTTTGCATTTCAAGACAAGTTTGATACTTTCAAAGTGTTAATATCTTCTAGGTATGTTTTCTATCACCAAACTCAAAATACATGATTTATAACTTATTGTATGATGATTTGCATGTGATTCCCTTATATATGGATATGAATGTAAGCATAGAACATATTGTTACATCTATAGGAGTGATAGATGCTTATACACATCAAGGAGGGTAGGCTTTGGGAGGAAAAGTAGGATCTTGATGATGTTGGGACAACCTATGGAATACATGAATTGAGAATTTCACATGAGCATAATTTTTAAACAACCTTGAATCAATTGGGGAATCTCATGTAAAGAAAGTCAAAAGTATGTTTTCAGGATAACAAATGCCATAACCATAAAATGTCACGGGAACCATGACACCATGGGAACACACTAACAAACTAATGCATAAATGTTGGCCTAACACATAGAAATCTTAAAGTAATTATGTTGTTGTGTGTTTTGCAGGAGCTATGCATCTTTTAAAGAGCAAGTCAAAAGGTAAACAACCCGAGTCGTCGTGGTCTTCCAAGAAACAAAAGAAGCAAAGTCAGGGTGAGTTACAAGATGAAGACATGACATTGGTTGATCAAGGTAGGGGACCAAGACCAAGCTTTACCCGTGCCATAATGCTTTCTACACACGACCCACGATGGCAACAAGAACTTTATATGGGCAAATTCGAAATAGGGGTGAAGAACATGGATAACATCTTCATTTGTGAAAGGGTAGTATCATTGGAAGACTTTAAGACATTGAGAATTATGGATAAATTTTGAAGACTAGGATGGGAAGCAGCGTTAAGGTTTCATGATGAAAGGCATGACGACAAAATCCCAAGTAAGGCAATTTTGGAATGGATGACTACATTGGAGAGAGATGATGGTGATAACCCTCCCTACATGACCACATTAACAGGGAGGATAGGAAGGAAAGAAATGGTGATGTCTTTCGACACAATAAGGAAATTGGTTAACTTTGACTCACGACCAGCCAATCAGTATGAATATCCCACCGAGGCGATTATATGGAATAGTGAGTTCGACACCAATGATGACATTGCAATGTTACAAGACATTTTTTGGAAGGAACCAGAATATAATTCATTGGCACCCAAATGCACATTATTCCCAAGATCCTGAATATGATTGGCATGTTCAATATCATACCAAAACTTAGGGATAAAAACACTATCAGGCAGACCGATGTATGCATAATCCATGCTCTGCTGATAGGAAACAGGATGCTATCATTCAGACACTTGATTTTTATGAATATATGGGATAGCAGAGAGAGTGTAGGAAAGAAAATGATCCGACATTATAGATTGATCACAGCTTTGATAAGGAGACAAGAGTGTTGGGGAAGAACACACATTACATCATCAAACCACATAAGTTCTTCATCATGGAAAAATTCAGCAAGTTATCATGTTCCTACAAAAAATTAGCATCCAGGTGATGTTAAAAGACAAAACAACTAAGAAAGTACTCATGGGAAGAAGGCCAAATGCCCCACCCCTACAGCCAGGTGAACAACTGGAGCCCATGTCTTTAGGGGAAGACGAAGATGAAGAGGAAGAAGAAGAGAATGAGTAGGATGAAGGATTTACTAAAAAAGGGGATGGCTCAGAACACACACCCATTCCCATTCAAAGGCGGTCTGAAGCACCATTAGTAGAAGAAAGAATGAGGAGGATGAGACCCAATGAGTATGGGCAATGGTCTGCCATTGCTCGCTACCAATCTGACATGACAAATTGGGAATCGATCTTCGTAAAAGCCAGACATTAGGAGGCTATGGCATTACAGTGGGAGGCAATGGAAAGACAAAATTTATATGCAAGGAATTAGGAGTACCAGCATCAATTATTTCTCAACCAAAGGTACAATGATTTAACTCAACAAAGACATTATCATGATTTCTATACAGGCGTAGAATTGTGCCATACCTAAGAGAAACAGATTGGAGCCAAACGGGGATCTATGACGGGCAGACAATATAACCGTATCCAGCATCGCAACCATCTCAGTGGGTCCCTCTACAACCACAAGAGCCACCAGCAGAAGGAGCGATCGATCCATATAGCTTTTAGCAGATGTAGAATTTCATGACTGAATGGTTGGGTTGCCACTACCACCACCGCAGGTTGATGATCCATATGATGATCTGAGCAGGACCCATCATGGTACTCACTGATCGAGTGTTGCAAACTAATTAGGTCCATGTGCTCCATACTTTCCAGTTATGAATAATATTGTTTGCGTGACTGAAACAACTTAATAGATAATTGTAATAAGTGAATGGATTATGAATGGGGGTAGGGGCATGAATTGGCAACTTTGAATGTTAAGTAAGTTATGATTTTAATTATTGTCTTTTAGGTCATGAGATTAACCATCATACATTGGGGACAATGTATCTTAGGTGTGGGGATAAGGGAAGATTGGAAAAACTGAACCTTTTTGAAAAATAAATCCTCAAACAAGCTTAATTGTGCATGAGACCCAAAAGTTTTTCATACGTGGTTAATTATCACCTTTTTGTACATGTATAGATCTCTTGGCCTGGTTTTTTTTGAAATTATAGTAAAGCATTCCCATCATGAGCTTTTATAAAATTAGATAGAATTCTTAGGAGGCATAATGAACTAGTTGTATATGACATACATGCTTCACATTAACCCTTTCCCACCGTTTTCGTGAGAGTTTGAGCCTAATTGAGCAATTTATAGCATATGTTGATTTGCTTTATATTTTTGCATAATGAGGGAAACCATAATATGCATTTAAGTTAGAACTCGTGTAATTGATATGTGTCAAGATCATGAACCAATATGTGCATAAATATGATAGAGGCATTAGGAATGAACCATTTTCCTAAACCTTTTTTCTTTGAATTCCATACCTTTATAATCATCCTTTAGACGTCATGTTGAGCCCCAACTTGTCGTTTGAATAAGCCAAAACAATAAGCCTACAAAGCCTTAGCCTTTTGATGAAGCCTCAGGTGACTAAGTCCAATCCATGACATGTCTAGAAGTGTCGTTTCAGTATTAGTTCAATAATAGTATGATTGGTTTGAATTTGGTTATATAGATATATATAAAAAATTAAAGAAAAAATTAATAAAAAAGAAAAAAAAAAGAAAAGCTAAATATGATGTCAAAATGACCAAAGTATAAAGCAACAAAAATAATGTGAAAAGTCGCGGGGTGATTGCATGTAGATGACTGTTATTGATAATAATAATAACTAGCATGCTAAAATTGGGTTTAATTCATCATTAGCCACTTTAACCCTATTCTACCCCACCTTAAACCTTAGCCTAACATTACAACCCGTGAAATACCTCTTGATTTATGTATTATATTGTGTTAATTGATGGCAATATGATTAATATATGAGCTTATGATGAAGATGTACAGTCTTGGTTTGAGTGTCCAGATATACTAGTATATAATCACTAGTCTACAAAACAAACCGAGAGGAGTGTTCATTGTAAGTAATGTGAATGGATGAATATTTGAAGCAAAAGGTGAAGTTATACCAACTAAGGTGATTCTAAGTTTAAAACATGAATGATATTACATGTTGGGTTGTGAATCTTACATGATGAAAGTTTAATAAATAAGTATGCTTCGGGGCCTTAATTTATACAAAGTTATGATAATTTAGCATGTTTGATTAATTAAGGTAAAATGTTGCAAGAAAGTTGTTTGAGGACAAACAAAAGGTTAAGTGTGGGGATGTGATCGCATGGCAATAATTCAGTGTTTAATTAACTTAAATGTGTGATTTTACATCATGATTAGTGTGGAACAAGTTCACTTTGTTTGTGTTTAGATTTGTAGGGATTGGAGTTAAAGAAGGCTTGTTTTGGAGAAAAAGGAGCAAAATACGAAACTACAAGGACTGAAGTTAAAAATAACAAAAGTTACAAAAAAGGCCCAGTGAACCCTACCCCGACGTATGATACACGGGGGTATGGGCGTATCATACGCCGGTTAGCGTATGGACGGCGTATTCGTGGATGTATTTGAAGAAAATTATAGAAAGTTAGGAGTATGGAGGCTGAGGGGGGCGTATGATACACCAAGGGTCGGCTTATCATACGCCGGTGATTAACTACATGCCGGATTTTAAGGAACTTCAAGTTATTTAAACACAATCCAACCCTAATTCAAAAAACAATTTCCCATGTACAACAATTGAAGATTCTACGCTGATTTTTGGTGATTTCAAGCCTTCCCATTCATCCCAAATCATCTAAAACATTATCAAAAGAAGATTGAAGATCCAATGAAGACCACGAATGACTAAGTTCTTTTTTGATTACTTTCGGGAGTACAATTCTTGTCAAGTGAAACAATTGGTATGCTTCATTAGGTTTTTGTATTGAATAATGAATTATTGAATGAAACATTATGTTTTGGTTGAATTAAAAGATTTGCTTGTAAATAAAGTTGTTTGCTTGATTATTAGTTTTCGGTTTCCTAGCATCGTGAACTCATTAAGACTAGTAAGCAATTTGATATAGGTAAATTGGTAACATTGTGAACGAAAAGCTTGTTCGTTTGTTGTTACTTTAATCAAAAGTTAAAATATTGAAATCATGTTCTTACAAACCCTAATTCAAAAGTATCAGTTGTGGATCTTGCGGAATTGAAAACCTGGAAGTAATTGTTTTTTGTTATTTAAGTAGATTCGTTTCAAAGTTTCTTGCTTTATGCATGTGTGTTCATTACTTCATTCATAGTTTTAATCTTTAGTTCAAAGTTTTTGTCTTTACGTTAATTGAGTTGCAATCATTAAACACTTTCAACAAATTCCCTGTGTAGACGACCTTATTTACCCTTACCCAATACATGTAGCTAAGACTGATATATTAACTTGTTTTTGGTCAAGTCTCGACACCTAGATCGTGGCTGTAACATGACTGCAAAGTCTACATCTTGGGGTGTCAATTCCTTGGTGGAAGGATACTCTCATGGCGATGCAAGAAACAATCTTGTTTGTGTGCATCAATTGCTGAAGCTGAATACATTACTACTGCAAGCTGTTGTGCCCAAGTGTTCTGGATTCAGAATCAGATGCTGGAATATGGGTTCAACTTTAATTAGACTCCTATTCACATAGACAAAAATAGTGTTATCTCCATTATAGAGAATCATGTGCTCAAAGACAAAGCACATCAACATTAGGAATCATTTGATTACAGATAATTTTGAAAAGGGATTGATAAAACTAGTCAAAGTTAACATAAATGAAAAATATGCTGATATGTTCACAAAAGCCTTTGATGAACAGCGATTTAAATATCTTGTATCAGCTATTGGGTTGATTAATTTTGAGTAGATTTTTTTAAACTAAATTCAAGATTATTTTTTAAATATGTGTGTCTTAATTTGTCTATATCATCACCTATATTAGCCTAGTTTACTTTGGAAGAAACTTTTCAAAATAATATTCCTTAGAATTTTGAGAATTCTAGATGTGTTTTCTTTAGAAGATATCAAGTTGTCTTTAGAAGAAAACTATGTCTTCAAAACAAATAACTACTTCTAAGAAATTTACCTTCGGAAGAATTTCTGATATGTCTTCCGAAGCTTAAACTCTGTCACTAAGTACTTATATGTCTTGAAGGACTATTTTTTTCAAAAGCAATAAAGTCTTGGAAGCTTTATTCTCCCTTTGAATAAAATTTCTGATATCTGATATCTTGTGAAGAAAAATTTGTCTAAGACGTAAAAATACTCCAAGTATTTTTTTCTTCTGAAGCAAATTCTTGTAAAACTAAGGAATATCTTCCGAAGTTAAATTGGCTTAAGAAGTTTTTCTCAAACCTTTCGAAGACAAATTACCTTCGAAAGATTTTAGACTTCCAAGAAACTACCTTTTTGGTCACTTTTTCATAGGTGGGATCGACATTCGGATTTTAAAGCTTATCCTTTTGCATTAACTTGGCTCAAATCCTTACCAATTTATATATATATATATATATATATATATATATATATATATATATATATAATATATATATATATATATATTCGTACGACGGTTCCCCCTCTTTCACCTTCCTCTTCATCTACAAAAGTTCAAACTCTAAATTCACCCATAAACCGACTTTGTTCTTAGCTTCCTTCACTTCTAAGCTACTCAAAATGGCCAACCCTGATCCCCGAAACCAACCAGATTTTTCCGTCCATCTACACAGACAACACAATCAAGTTGCTCTGTTATCATCTGTGAAATATCTAGGTTCCTCAGATGTTTACAGCTTCTTATCTCTCTCAAACTACCTCACCGCCCTCACAATTGACCCTCCATTATATGAAGATCAACTCTTAGAGTTCTGGAGGACCTGCCAAGAGGTCATCTTAGATGGTGAGAAGGCACTGTCTACCACAACACAGGGGAGGAAAATTTTCATTCCTCTAGCCACCATCAACTCTTATCTGAGGCTGGATGATGCAGAAGGCGAGTTGTCCTTCGCAAAATCTATTGTAAACAACTCATTCCGGCGGATAGACTATGAAGGGGACTACTCTGTCAGAACCTTGAAAAAGGGTAAAAATAATGAAGCCCGACATCTTTAAAACAATAAGAAAGTCCACTGTTGCTTCTCAGGGGTTGAAACACTCTGGTCCTAAAAATGTTAGAGCTCATTGCTCAAGGTGACAACTTGGCAGCACCAGCCAATGTTGAACCTACACCTTCTACATCTGCACCACCCACACAGCCCCAAATCACCATCACCTACACTAGAAAATCCAAACAAACCCCTGCTCAGTCTACTCAGGTTGAGCAGGCCCCCATATCACCACCCATGCAGGAGGAAGTGGACACAAGAGATCCCACTTCTCCTGGGAGCATACCACTCCTATCAATTCTTTGATCAGTGTTGTGGTTCCTCATACTCAGCCTGATGAGCTCACTACCCTAGTCTTTAGCCATCACTCTAAGTCTCAAAACTCAAGTGATCAACCTTTAAGGGAAAGATAACCATCCCCAACCGTTAGATGTAAACCAACCCATCCCAGATCTCTAATTCTATGATGATGAGGATATGGGTTTTAGTGAGTACCATGAATCTATCTTATCCACCCCTACTCAAAGACAGATGACTGCTCCTAAATCCCCTATATCTAGCCTACATCATCCTCTCACAACTAAGGTGAACCTCCCTGAACATGTTCAGGAGGCCCATATGGAAGAGGCTCTTACTTTTGAAAATGATTACATCATTAAGACCTCAATCATGGCAACCTAGCCCATTGACACTTCTCTTGAAGCTATCAGTGTACAGGGGAAATCCAGCAGCCAAGAAACCCAAGCTGGTGGGAGGAAGAAGACTTTGATCCTATTCTCTCATCTCCCTATGATTCTTCTGATGAAGATGAGGGAGTTTGCAACTAAAGGTGCAACAACTATCAAAAACATGCACCTATTTAGTTTCTAAGGTAAGTCACTTGGAATTTCAAGTGGCTATCTTACAAAGACAGGTCAGTGACTAGCAACTTGAGATCACCGATCTCAAGGGAAAGTTAGCTGAGAGACCTGTCAGGCAAACTTAACCAGGTCCACAAGAACCTATGGATATGGTGGACCTAACCCTTAGCTCTGCTGTGCAAGAGGGTGATGCTACATAAAAGGTGGAGAAAGTCCTCCCTACAATCACAGAACTTAGGAGTTCTGCCCAGAGTATGGACATAGAGGATTCACCACCCTCACTTGTAGTTGTCCATACTCAATAACCTCCTGAGGCCCACATTGATATGGATTCACTAATTCCAAGCCTGTTTGAGGAGGGTATACCAAGGGCAATGTCTACCCTATCCTACCCTGCTAAAAATCCAATAGTGGGATAGATGTATGATGCTGATAGGAGAGCCCTGGAACTCTCTACGTCTTAGGGACAAAAAGAAGTCTTTAACTTTCAAAACATGAGATACTATGCGAGCTTCTCTCTAGTTGACTTGCCCCTTGCCAATCCAAGTCAATCCAAACAAGCTGCAAGGTAGCTGAGAGAATTCAAGAAAAGGTATCTACACAGCTCAAGGCAAGACTGTTGGTCAACTGGATGTTGACGTGGACCCTAAGATTAGCTTTGAAGGGAAACATTGGATGAAGGCCCTGTAGTTGAGCCTATGAACCTTGAAACGGGAACTGCTTCAACAACCATTACCCTTGGTGAGACACTAGCTGGTGAAGGTGTCTCACAGCCTCTCTCTAGCCAAGGCTTAAGTGCAACACCAAACAATGAAGGCCAAAGCTCTCTCCACCTTGAGTCACACAGGCTAGTGACCGACAAATGGAAGGGGAAAATGACCTTTGAGGAGGAGAAAAGAGAAAAGAAGATGAAGACAAGGGGAAAGAGTTCAAATGGGACCCTTGGCTTTATGGAAGCTGTTATCGGGGCTGCCCCCAGGCCAAACACTCAAGAAGATGAGTTGAGGGCAGCTAGGCTAAACTATCTAGGGTCTAGGAGCTATAATGTTGATGAACTCATCTTTATCCCCTTAGATGAACTAAATGAACTGACTGACATGGAAGTGTCAAAGGAGAGGAGGGAAGCTGAGGATGTGAAATTGCTCCTCAAAATCAAAAAAAGAAATGAGAAGAAAAAGACTTTACAAAGCTCCTACCCTCTCCCCAGTTTAGGAAAGCCCTGAGGTAGAGGCTGTGGCCACTGAGCAACAAACTTAGGTAGGTATGGAACACAATAGGCAAAACATGATTACCTACCTAAGTGTCACAGGCCTCTATCAGGCAGTAGACCTGCTTCCTTTGTCCTATGAATACATTGAATTTGAATACCACAAGCAACTTGAGCAAGAATTGCTAAAAGAGAAAAAAAGCAGCTAAGAAAAAGATAAGGGAAGAGGCTGCAAAGTCAAGAGCCACCATTAGAGCCAATCAGAAGAAGTTTGCTGACAGACAAAAAATAGTGAGCTTCTTGAAGCTGTATGGATTCTCTGGAAGGAGACTGGTCTAATGTCTCTATCCACCATGGATGAGCACATTAGAGTGATCAAGTAGAAGATCAAAAGGGGTGAGCTAGTTGACTTGCATTCTCCACCAAGTCAGGCTGCACCTTAAGCTGAGGTCAAGGTTGAACCCCAAGAGACAACACAACCTGGGCCTAGTGCTACATCACAGCCAGCCTCATCTTTTAATCCATAGTAGGGTTCTGATCCATCTCATTCTGAATCTATGAAGGAAAAGGACCTAACTGAGAAGGACAAACAAGAACCATCTGGTTCTTAAGGCCAACTTCTCAGTTAAAGTATAGAAAGAGAAAGATGATGGCCATTAGAAGTGCAGGACCATTGAAGGGTGGTCAATGCAATAGTTTCATAAGGTGGAGAGAGTTAGAACACTTAGCAAATCAAATAAGAAACCTGCTTAGATGATGAAACAATGAAGATAAGTAAAGAACAATAACAAGAACAAGATAGTATATGATTTTCAAGAATGTTATATATTGCTCTCAAGTTATTACAAGTGTTATAAAGCTTAATTCTAAATACAAATACTTGAGATACTTTATACTACATCCTACAGTTGGCCATACTTTGAAGGCAAGCGGGAAACACTAATCTAGACAATAAGATCAATGTAGAGTCGAAAAGGCAGATTGCCTTTTTGACTAGTGACTATGATATGCCATAGCTCACATCCTTATCTAATACAAAAATGATAAAAGTACATAGTTGAAAAGTTATAGACTCAACACCTTAATCTACAATTGACAAAAGCATGGACTTTTCACTAAACCATGTTGGTTGGTGAGTCTTTTGAAATGGCAGCAGAAAGGTGGTTTAGCTTTTGTTAAAAGTAAGTCAAAGAAAGCATGTCTTCTCTGTCTTTGGAAGAAATCAGTCTTTGGCTTTGGAAGACTTCATCTTTGGCTTTGGAAAAATTGGTCTTTTGGCTTCGAAAGATTTAATACTTAGCATAATTCCCTAAGTTATATCAAATATTCTAAAGTACTTTCCTAGTACTTCATATGTGCATGCTGAGAGCTCTTTGACTATTCTTTGGTTGCATCAGCCTTTAAGTGTATGCTTTACAAACTTCCCCTAGGCTGATGCTACCAAAACTGAAGAGACCTTTGAGTCTTGATCTTCATTTTGTTGACAGTCCTCATCAGAATCAAGACCATTCCCTTCATCATTAGTTGGTTAGGATTCCTCACTCTCAAAGTATCTCCTCATGTCATAGATATCATGCAGAGGGAGATCAAGAATGTTTTCCCAGAAATACATGTCTTGACCTCCTTGATCTCTAGTGACATACCATCAGTCTGGGTTAGTAGCAAACACCCAAGACAAGATGGGTCTCTCAGCGGTAAGAGGCTCTATTATGAGTGGACTTTGTTGAGCAGCCTCTTCTTAAGCACCCCTAGGATATTCTGACCCATCCTAAGGTACAAAGGTGGATTCCTTGGACTTCTTCTTCTTCTTCTTCTTCTTCTTCTTCTTCTTCTTATCCCTTCTTATGTCCATCCTTTTTCTGTTTCTGTACTTTAACTGAGAAGACAGGTCTGCAGTACTAAATTATTCTTGTTTGTCTTTCTCAGTTCATTATCCTTCACAGGTTCAAAAGGAGAAGGATCAGGACCCTGCTGTGGATCAGAAGATGAAGTTGGCTATGATGCAGTACTAGATCCAGGTTGTGTTGTCTCTTGGGGTTCAACGTTGACCTCAGCTTCAGGTGCAGCCTGACTTGGTGGAGAATGCAAGTCAACCAGCTCACCCCTTTTGGTCTTCTACTTGATCATTCTAATGTGCTCATCCATAGTGGATAGAAACATTGGACCAAGTCTCTTTCCAGAGAATCCATACAACTTCAAGAAGCTCACCATCTTTTGTCTATCAGCAGACTTCTTCAAATTTGCTCTGATGGTGGCTCTTGACCTTGCAGCCTCTTCCCTCATCTTCCTCTTAGTAGCTTTTTTCTCTTTTAACACTTATTGCTCAAGCTGCTTGAGGTATTCAAACTCAATGTATTCATGTAGTAAAAGATGAAGGTTTACTGCCTGATAGAGACCTATGGCACTCAGGTAGGTTATCATGTTTTGCATGTCTTGTTCCCTACCTACCTGAGTTTATTGCTCAGTAGCCACAACCTCTGCCTTAGGACTTTCCTGAACTGGGGAGAGGGTAAGAGATTTGTAGAGTCTTTTTCTCTCCCTTTCTTCCTTGATCTTGAGGAGCAATTCTGCAACCTCAGCTACCGTCCTCTCCTTTGACACATCCATGTCAGCTAGTTCATTTAGTTCATCCAAGGGGAGAGATATGAGTTTATCAATATTTGTAGTTCCTGGACCTCAGATAGTTCAATCCGACTGCCCTTAACTTACCATCTTAAGTGCTTGGCCTGAGGGCAGCCTTGATAGCAGCTTCCATGAAGCCAAGGGTCCCACTTGAACTCCATCTCCTTGCCTTCCTCTTCCTCTCTCTCTCTTCTCCTCCTTAATCTACTCAGAGGTTATTTTCCTCTTTCCTTTGTCACTCACAAGCTTGTGTGACTTAGGGTGGAGAGAGCCTTAGCCGTTATTGCTTGGCGTTGCATTTGAGCTATGGCTAGAGAAAGGCTATGAGACATATTCACCAGTTGGTGCCTCACTAAGGGTAATGGGTATTGAAGCAGTTCTTGTCTCAAGGTTCACAGGCTCAACTACTAGGCCTTCAGCTATGATTTCCCTTTTGAAGCTAATCTTAGGGTCCACCTCAGCATTCAGTTGACCAAAAGTCTTACCTGCTAGCCTCTGTCTATATAATTAGGATCTCAGCTTGAACTCTTCAAGCACCCTATCTTGCATCCTATAAGCTAACCTTGAAGCTTGCCTATTTTGACTTGGGTTGGTAAGTAGGAGGTCAACTAAATAGGTGCTCTCATAGTATCTCAGGTTGTAGAAGTTAAAGATTTCTTATTTTCCTTAAGACCTAGAGAATACTAGGGCTCTCCTTTCAGCATCATACCTCCATCCCACTATTGGATTCTTAGCAGGGTGAGATGGAGTAGGCATTGCCCTTGGTATACCCTCCTCAAACAAGCTTTGAATGAGTGAGTCCACACCAATGTGGACCTGAGGAGGTTATTGAGTATAGACAACTGCAAGTGAGGGTGGTGAGTCCTCCATGTCCATACTCTGAGAGGAACTCCCAGGTTCTATGATTGTAGGTAGGACTTTCTCCTTCTTTTTGATAGCATCATCCTCTTGCACAGGGGAGCTAAGGGTTAGGTCCACCACATCCAAAGGTTTTTATGGGCCTGGTTGAGTCCTCTAGATGGGTCTTTCAGCTAACTTGCCGTTGAGATCGGTGATCTCAAGTTGTTGGTCATTGACCCTTCTTTGTAAGGTAGCCACCTGAGATTCCAGGTGACTCACCCTTGAAACTATATAAATGCATGTTTTTAACAGTCTTTGTACCTTTAGTTGCAGACTCCCCTCATCTTCATCAGAAGAATCATGCGGGGATGAGAGAATATGACCAAAGTCTTCTTCTTCATCACCAGCTAGAGTTTCTTGGCTGTTGGAAGTTGCTCACGTAAGTAAGTACGGAAGAGGGGGTAGGTTGGTAGGATGATGGTGATGATGACTTGTCTGATGATTTCTATTCTTTTTTTACAATATATATATATATATATATATATATATATATATATATATATATATATATATGTGCCCCAGTAAATCATACAAGAGTTTCATGAGTTGGTGATTCACCATAAATTAAGTATATGTTTTGTGATATGGGTATACGCAAGTGATGCATTAAATTCCATTGTAACGGTAGACACGCAATCATATCGTTAAGGTTATATATTGTTTCATATTCACACGCACACATAATTCTACATATGATAATAGACACACCTTAGCATCTTAGATATTTTATACAAAATATTTTTTTAAATTAATTATCACCAAAGTTCATGTGTGCTGCAGTGCTGGGTTACCACGTGACTTGAGACTTTCTAAAGTTACTAATGCAATGAGATGCAATGTATGGACTTGCTATGCATGAGATGAACCTAATTAACCAAAATCAAGTCTAATATGTACATATTTCAAGTAAGTATGATTATTATACGAATGAAAGTTGATCTGAAATTTCTAGTTGTCACATAAAAGCTCTTTTAAAGATGACAAGAACCATGGTCCCAACAAGAAGAATTTCAAAAACTTTTCTGGTCCTTGCTATGTTTGTGTCAAACCTAGACATAAAGACAAGGACTGTCGCCACAAGAAGGTTAAAGGAGGCTATGGAGGAGGAAACAATGAAGGGAACAATAGAAGGAATTCGAGTGGAGGAACTTCTGATCAAACCAATATGATTGAATCACCAAATCAATTTGCTGCAATGATTCAAACCGACATGGTATTCAACTGTGTGGATTGGTGGATTGATACCAGAGCCACGAGACATGTTTGCAACTCTTGCACCATGTTCTCTACATACCAGAAAGTCAATGATGTAGAACCAATGTATATGGGGAATGCTACTTCTGCTAAAGTTAAAAGAAAGGGAAAACTGAAGCTAAAACTGACTTCTGACAAAGAACTCATACTTAGTGATGTTATACATGTACCCAAAATTACTAAGAATCTGATTTCTAGTCCAGTTCTTAGTAACAAGGGATTTAAACTTGTATTTGAATCTTGGAAATTTGTACTCATTAAGGGTGAGGTTTATTTTGGAAAGGGTTACCTTAGTGAAGGGCTCTTTAAAGTTAGTGTCGTACCTTTGTATTATGGTGTTGAAACACCAACCAATACTAATGTAACTAATGCTAATGCAATAATGGGCAATACTAGCCCTGCTTTTATGTACATGCTAGATGCTTCCTTCTTACGGCACTCCCGATTGGAACACGATAATTTTTGGTTCATTCAAAGAATGATAAAACTTGGCATCTTACCAAAATGTTCCTTTGATTGAACTAAGAAATGTGAGATTTGTGTAGAATCAAAATTCACTCAACACCCTCATAAATCTATCCAAAAATCAAATGAAATCCTAGGTTTAATCCACTCTGATTTATGTTATTTTAGAGCAATACCTACAAGAGGAGGAAAAAACTATTACATATCCTTTATAGATGATTGTAGTAAGTATTGTTATATTTATTTATTAAATACCAAGTATGAAGCCCTGAATTCTTTTAATAATTACAAGGCAGAAGTTGAAAACCATCTAAATAAAAAGATCAAAATTCTAAGATCAGACCGAGGAGGAGAATATGAGTCTAAATATTTTGCTGAATTTTGTTCTACACATGGTATTATACATCAAAAAACTACTCCATACACTCCTCAACAAAATGGAGTGGCTGAAAGGAAAAATAGAACATTAAAAAACATGATCAATTCAATGTTAAGCACTTTTAAAGCACCATATAATCTGTGGGGGGAAGCATGCCTCGTAGCAAATGCAATGCTTAATAATATTCCCTATAAAAAGAGTGATAAGTCACCCTATCATATGTTGAAAGGAAAGTTACCCTCTTACAAAAGGAGGAAAGTGTGGGGTTGCCTTGCTAAAGTGCAAATACCTCTACCCAAAAGAACTAAACTTGAAAAAAAACTATCCTGCCATGAACAGTGCAACCTATAGATTTCTAGTATATAAATCACATATTGAAGATATCTATAATAATACAATTATGGAATCTATGAAAGGCGAGTTCTTTAAAAATAGTTTTCCTTACAAAGATAAAGGAAAAAAAGCCTCATGTTCAAAGAAAAGGCTTTTAAATAATGGAATGAACAAATCCATTATTGACAGAAGCTTACAATCAAATAAAGAGAGTTCTTCTAAAATTCAAGAAGAACACTTTGAACCTAGAAGTAAACGAGGAAAAATAAACAAAGACTATAGACCTGATATTATGACCTTTGTGATAAATAATGAACCTCAAACATACAAAGAAGCTATGGAGTCTATTTAAGCTCCTTACTGGAAAGAGGCGATTAAAAGTGAGATAAGTCCATTGTGCATAATAATACTTGGAAACTGGTAGATTTGCCACCTGGACAAAAACCAATTGCACACAAATGGATATTTAAAAAGAAGTTCAGATCTGATGGTAATATTAAAAAGTACAAAGCTCGTTTAGTGGCTAAGGGGTACCATCAAAAGGAAGGTCAAGACTTCTTTGACACCTATTACCTGTTACGAGAATAATCTCAATACAAACATTGATAGCAATAGCTTCCATTCACAATTTGGAAATACACCAAATGGATGTGAAAACTGCATTCTTAAACAGCGAATTGGATGAAGAAATATATATGAATCAACATGAAGGGTTTGTGGTAAAAGGTCAAGAAAATAAAGTCTGTAAGCTAGTCAAATCACTCTATGGACTAAAACAGGCTCCAAAACAATGGCATAAGAAGTTCGACAATACACTGATTTCTAACGGATTTAGTATAAATGAGTGTGATAAATGTGTTTATGTCAAACAATACAAAAATGCCTATGTCATCATATGCTTGTATGTGGATGATATGCTCATACTAGGTATAAGTCTAGATGTAATAAATCAAACAAAGAAAATGTTACGCTCTTCCTTCGCCATGAAAGACATGGGGTTAGCAGATGTAATCCTTGGAATAAGAGTTCAAAGAAACTTAGAAGGGTATACTTTGACACAATCCCACTATATTAAAAGTGTACTTAAGAAGTTTGGACACTATGATGACAAGCCGGTTGTTACTCCATTTGATCCTTCTAGTCACCTCAAGAAGAATCAAGGTGATAGTGTAGCTCATTTAGAATACACCAAAGCACTTGGAAGCTTGATGTATATTATGAATTGTACTAGATCGGATTTGGCTTATAGCGTAAGTAGATTGAGTCAATACTCTCATAAACCTGGGAAAGATCATTGGTATGCATTAGTGAGAGTGCGTAGATATTTAAAGCATACAATGAATTATGGTTTGCACTACACAAGATATCCTGTTGTTCTTGAAGGATATTGTGATGCAAATTGGATTTCCAATACTTTTGAGGCAAAATGCACAATTGGTTATGTATTTACTCTTGGGGGAGTTGTAATATCATGGAAATCATCTACGCAAACTGTAAAATACCCGTTCGACTATGGAAGCCGAGTTTGTTACTTTAGATAAAGCTACCGAACAAGCTGAATGGCTTAAAAGCTTCCTAGAAGGTATTCCTCTATGGCCTAAACTTGTCCCTATCATTTGTATACATTATGATAGCATGGCTGCTCTTACTAGAGCACAAAACCAATATACAATGGCAATCGAGACACATTAGGAATGAATACTTATTCTTAATAATGCTGATAGCTTTCTAGTGGAATAGTACGACATGTTCCAGATTAGCATTACCTGTGTGAGATGGATGTGAGGTCGTATCTTTGAGAGCTGACATGGCTAAGTTCTCTAAAAGTCTCATGAAGAAAGGATTGTTCACGTCCAAAATGAACATAACAGTAAGAAATGATCTGTCTTGATATGATGTGTATGCTACCTCTTGTCTCGTTCTACTACACAAAGTGGCTAGTTCAATACGGTAGTTCACTATCCACAAAGTAGATCCAAGAAGTATTCACTATGAAAGGTTCAAGTATCACAACACCTTTTCAGATGCATGTCATATCATACTTCCCTGATTTGAATATCAAAGTTCTCTTGTTTTCTATTCAAATGTAGGGTATTGTTAACGTTTGAATAGAAAATGTGGGGTATTATTGGAACTTTGCATGAATTAAACAATGTGGGACTTGTCCCACATTGGTAGCAAGAGAAAACTTGCTCTTCCTTATAAGTCCTAATTCTAGTATTTATTCAAAATTGATAGGCTTGGCATATGATGTTGGGTTAGACTAAATATACATGAATCAATATAATTTAATGGGTCAAGATAGGGCCTTGGGGTCTTTGGGTCTTCTGACCAATTAAAATATTTTTGTTTTAATTCTTAATTATGAAATTAATTGTTTTAACTGTAAAACAGTTTAACAGTTAATTAACCGTTTCTTTGGTCTCCTCCTACTAATTATGTTTTGATCAAATATTGAACACAAGAGAAAACACTTGCATATTTGTCAAATAAGGGAACATAGAGAGTTTCGACGGAATCAAGAACATCATCATAGTTGATTGTTGTATCCTCAAGACCGATCCGTACAGCGGAAATTTCTGTCTTAGGACACCGCTCGTAGGCCTCAATCGTCTAATTTTCATGCTCAAGTACGCTACTTCTGTAATCTATATGATTTATGTAATCTATAGTTTGATATAATATATGTAGTTTGTATATTTTGTTTGATTGTAACTTTTGGTATAACAACTGATTGTTTATAAAAGCAATCTCTTGCCAACTTGAAACATGAATAAACAGTTTCAGTTGAAGTGCATAGATAATATGACTAAATGCTAATTGCAAAAAAGTTAGCCGGAGATAATCAGTTTGTTTGTGGCACTCAAATGTGTAGAATTCAGGAAAGTAAGCTAATTAGAATTCTAAAATAATACAATTACACCTATTACAACTTATGCAGTTAGTCAACTTACTTGACTGTTAGTTTGTACAGCCCTTTGTACGTTTCAGTTAGTACATTGATGACTTGTACATTGATTTCAACTTGTATTGACTTTCAGATTACATATATACACATTATACATACCAGCTTTGCTTACTTATAATATAGTATCAGAGCTAATTTCTTTGAATTATCAGCGAATAATGTGATTTCTCCGGCCATATTTTTTCAAATAAGTAAAAAAATAAGTGAAGAATAATAAGAAAATTAATTGAGATTGAGGAACATAGATTATCTATTCCACAATTCAATTTAAAGAATGATGCTTTTAGCAAAACAAATCAATTTTGTTGCAACTCAAATGCAATCAAGGTACAAGTTACAAAAGTTTTTGTTATGGACTATACTTGCTCTCATCATGATTAAACACATTATTTCTCTAACTATTCGTCAATTCTTGAATTTTTCTTGTTTTTGTTTAAACTAGTAAGTTTTACTAGAGTTTTGCAGCGTCTCAATTTTAAATAAAATTAAAATTAAAACATACGTAAAAGTAAGCATATCACAATGGTATATCCAGTGTTTAGAAAAAAGAACATTAAGTTGTTGTCGATAAAATATATTATATGTTACATATAGGTTTTGGTTGCACGTTTTGAGGACTCGGTTTTAAATTAAAATTTAGAGTAAATTTTCATTTTCCTCCCTATGATTTGATCATAATTGTCATTTTCATCCAAAAATATTTTCTTTTGCATTTGCCTTCCCAAGTTTTTAAAAAGTTATCATTTTCATCCATAAATGTTAGCTACATTGTTTCTAAAATGTTAAATATTCATAGTTTAAAATGTACATATATGAATTTTCATATAAAACTATATCTTAATTTATGTTTACGTGTTGTTATTAAAATTTTTTTCACGGAATTCATGTTTTTGGATAAAAATAACAACTTTTTCAAACCTTAGGGAGCCAAATGCAAGAAAAAACCTTTTTGTATGAAAATGACAAATACGACCAAACCACATGGAGGAAAAACTACAATTCACTCTAAAATTTATACCACAATATACGTAGAAATAATCATGACGAAACAGTTTATTCGAAATTTAGAATATAATTACGTAATGAAAAAAATAATAAAAGTATATTATATTTGACCCCGGTCGGTTTTCAACGAAACTTATACAACTTATACATTTACGTACTTATGAAAAAAGCACAATACATTCGGAAAAAATAATAGTCTATTTTAAAATCTAAAAAACAAAATTGATTGTAAAGATAAGAACGCCACAACTTTTGCGGAAGTTTTAAATAATTAAATAAAACCACGAAGTGTGATTAAATTACTATGTTTGCCACTAATTGATCTACGCACCGGACTTTCAAATTAAGGGTATATAAATATGTTCTAACAACCGTAATACGAGCAACTTCAGTGGAAAAAGAAACAAAAAATCTCGTGAAAGCTACCGACATACATTCGATTTAGGTCACGGAAGAAGAAACGACTTCGGGGCAGTTTGTTTTTTCTGTTAAGCGCTTCCTGATTTTTTTTGTTAGTACCGTGCAAACCACACGCAAGCTTTGAGATCCGTAGACTGTTTGTTTTTTGAAAAAAATTTATTAAAAAAATGTATTTACGAGGTTTGAGTGAAGAAACACTACTCATTCACTTCTATTATCTTCTCATTCACTTCTACCCTACACATTCACTTCTATCCTCTTCTACCCCCTCCTCATTCCCTCTCATCTTCGCAGCTTCCTCCGCCCTCCGCCGGCCACCGCGGCCACAGCAGCCACCGCCGCCACCGCCGGCCCCGCAGCCACCGCCGGCCACCGCTGCCCTAGCAGCCCTCCCGTCGCCGCGCAGCCAGTGCCCTAACAGCCCTCTCGTCCTGTCGCGCGCCCTAGCAGCCCGTCGCCCTCCACCTTCACGGTCGTCGCCCTCGCCCGCCTCCACCTTCACAGCACCTTAGTGTTTGAGATCAATGATGATGCAAATGGCGAAAAGCAAAGGGGAATGGGGCGAATTCGATCGATTTCATCGAGTGGTGGGGTTGTGGGATCTGGTGGTATGATACAAGGGTTTGATTTTGCTGAGTGGTTGACGCAAACTGTTGGTTATGATGATTTTGTGGTGATGAAGATGGATGTTGAAGGGGCTGAGTTTGCGTCGTTGAGGCGACGAGAGGTTCTTGTTCATCAATGGTGGTCAGAGATGATCGATTGTCGATGATCGGGTGGCCGTTGTGTTGGTTGAAGAATATTGTAGTTGTGATGTGTTTTCGTTTTGATACAAAATGAAGTTGTATGAAAATAAAAGTTCCATTAGTTTCATATTTATGTTACATGTGTTCTTTGATTTAATGGTGATAGTCTTGATTGGTTAATGGGTCATTTATGCCCGTTTAGGGGATCCTTTTAGTGTATTTTGTTCGTAGTTTAAATAAGTTTTGGTTTAGGATTTTGTTTGATTGTGGTTTATGTAGTTTGCAGATGTTAAAAAACAAACAGTATTTTTTTTGTAGACTGCAGAAGTTTGATTCATTTTTTTTTCTATAAATGTCTGCAGATGTGATGGATATACTGTAGACATTTTGTTGCAGAAAAAACAAACATGACCTTCATCTTCTTCATTGTCTATAACCGGAAGTTGAAATCCGCTGGTAGAAGCCTGTAGTTGAAACATTTTATAAAATCTCATGAAAGCTACGGACATATATTCGACAATTGATATGTAATTTTATTTAAGTTATAAATTGTTGAATCTGTAGTTAAGTTTCTTTAATTTATAGTTGTTTAATCTTATGTTAATTTTAATTTATTGTAGAAATTATTCAATATAAAATAACAATCATACTATTATAGTAAAATAGTATCTTCAAAAGACACTTGATACAGTTTTAAATTATTAAAAAATTTATTTTCCCGTTCAAGCTACTTTTATTTCTTATGATCTATCTATACTAATAAAAAAAGATTTTATATGTCACTTGTCATAATTCTAAAGCCCCTAAATTTTATTTTCCCGCTTCTCTCTCCTAATAAATATCACATTAACTATAAATGATATTATTTAATTCTTTTCATATTAAAAATATTTTTTTATTAAATTAAAAAAAAGACCTTTCTACAAATACAATTTGTAAAAAAAATAATTTTTTTATAAAATAAGAAACTTTTTCAAAAAAAATATCAAACTTTTAAAACACACAATATATCTTAAAACCTGTGACTTTTAAAAAAAATTCTTATGAAACAAAATTAATTAAATTTTAAAGTTATAATAAAGAAATTATTAAAACTGATACTTTTTAAATAACGGTTTGTTTTGAAACAATTTGTTTAAAAACTAATTTTTTTTTGAGAAAAACCAAAAAAATTAAACAAAAGTTTAAAAAATAATATCTTTGTTTTAACACTCATACGTAACAAAAGTTTAAAAAATAATATCGTTGTTTTAACACTCATACGTAATGTTAATCATATCATATATCAAAAAATCGTTTTATAATTCATTAATTTTTATTAATAACTATTTAATATTGTATTTATTCAACCCGTGTAATACACGGGGTACTAACCTAGTAATTAATAATCAATACAATAATTAATTCACATTTTTATAACTGTTATTTCAAATTTATTTATTCAAATAAGCAATTCAATGTTTCTTAAATTATTTCTCATTAGCAAATGGAAAGATACCATGTATGTCATACTTTCAAAATTTTGTTTTGTATAAAATAAATCATTTTAATAAATAAAATTATAGACAGTTTTATATTTATATTTTTTATTACCAACCCGTGTATTACACATGTTTTTTAAAGCTAGTATAATAATTATAATAATCAAATATAATAAAACAAAATAACTTTGGTACGCGTTATCGTTTCATAACTACTTACACATGTCATTACCATAAAAAGTTAACTTTTTAATAATGATATTAAATGATAATAATATAATATACATTTCCAAATCATAAAATAATCTTTCAATAAATAAAAAACATGTTTTTTAATTAAAAATATAATTTTTTAAAAATAAAATTTTATGAAATATTAAAATTTTTAATACAAAACACTTTTTTTAAATGTCATTTAAAAAAGTTATTTAAATATGAAAATTTTTAAAAAAGATTGTTATCATTCATATCATAATCTTCATACTCTAATAAAAGAGTACCTAGGGAAGACACATGGTATCATCACATTCATCATCATCAAAATTTTTTTCACTCTCTCTCTTATTAAATAATTATATTAATTACTAATTCTTTTTTAGCTTAAAAAATGTTTTAATAAATTAAGAAAAATATATTTTTATCATTGTTATTTTTAAACAAACAAATTTTTATAAAATAATAAATTTTTCTAAAACATCAAATTTTTTTAAAGATATGAAATATTTTGAAATTAATATTTTTAAAAAGTAATTATTTTTATAAACCAAAAAAAATTAAAATTGGGAGTTATAATACTGACGTTTTTAAAAATGATAATTCTTTTATAATGGTTTGTGTTTGAAACAAAACGAATATTTTTTTAGAAAAAAAATGAAAAGATACCATATATGCCATACTTTTTGAAATTGTTTTATATAAAATAAATCATTTCAATAACTAAATGTATATACATATTTATATTTATATTTTTTTTTTATTATCAACCAGTGTATTACATATTTTTAAGCCTAGTATTAAATAAACCTAAAACTCTTATTTAATTATTTTAATTAGTTCACAAAGAAAATAAAATACTTTCAGTAATTCATTATTTGAAAATAATACAATTTTTATTTTAGTCATCGTCTTCTAGTAGGTTTTTCTTACGAGACTCTTCATCGAATGTTCGTTTTTCGGATATGTCCAAAGATACTCATTCTTCCACCTCTTCATCGTGTACTTTTGGTTGTAGTGTTATTTTGTCTTTGGGGCTTGTTGGTTCTTCTATACTATTTATATCGCATCCACGTGATACTTTAAACAAATGCATATCTCTATCGACTACAGCACGCACACGGAGTGAGTCTTATTCTTCAAAACGATATTACCCTAGCACTGAAGGAAAAAATATATTCTAATGCTATCCTTGAAGCTTGAACGGTTAGTAGATTATGGAAATAGGAGAAAGAACCAGAAATTAGGATTTCCATGCCTTTTTGCGAAACCAAAATATCATATTCACAATAATCTTTGACAGTCATAGTGGATATAAAATATGTTTTACTATACCTGCCGAGCTTTTTAGTTGGTGTGTTACCCCTTTATTGTTTAGTCATCACATCCCAAACAACATTCCCTTGACATGCTTATGTTTACGTAAGACCCATATTTATTTAAATAAAAATCATAAATTGATTGCAAAGTCAGATTAAGTTTATTTTTTTGCTTTGCTTGAAAAATGTGGGTCGTTGTTGTGCAAATCCAAGTTGTCATTTCTTTCGCCTATCAAACATTCAACAACCGCAACATTTATGAACGAATTTAAAATGGCGACACAAATAAAAATGGGTGGTAGTTCTTTGAAATGCTTTTAAAAAATTTCTTGCATTGGTGCTACCATTTGTGTAAATATTTGATTTTTATATTCAAAATCTCTAAAATTTAAAGCCCGTAAATATAATTACTAAAGCAACAAACAACAAGTAGTATAATAAACCCATGATAATTTTGTAATTGACTTTTTAAAAACACCAAGATAGTCGGTGAGATGTTGAAATATTGTTCCAACCCACATTCAAAAACTAGTCGGCTTCACTATTTCTCGAAAGACTATTATAAAAATCTTTTAAAGTCTCTTTTTGTTTTAAGGCACAATCAAACCTTTGACAAATCGAATTCCACTAAATAGATACATTCCAATCGAGACCTAAAAATCTAGAATTCATATTCTTATAAAGTTATTTATAAGAGTAAATTACACGGACAGTCCCTGGAGTATTCACCTATTGCTACTTTAGTCTCCACTTTCAATAAATTACAGATGTGTGCCTGAACTATGCCAAGAGTGCACGATTACAGTCCCTAACACTAACAAGACTTAACTTGATCAGTTAAGTTTACGTAAAAAAACCAAAATACCCTTATTTTTAAAATAAAATTACTCAAAATAACCTATACCATCATCTTCTACATCTTTTAACCTACCACCCACACCCTTTCATCATCTTCTTCATCTTCATCACTCACCCTACACCACCACCAACCACCACCATCCTCCAACTCCACCAACCTCTACCATCCTCCACCATCCTCCACCATCTTCCACCACCTCCTCCACTATAAAACTGTCGATCCTCCACATCTTATTCATCACCATGGTTGTCTCCACCTTACCATTAACACACCACCATAGCAACCTGCACCCTTAACCCACCACTACCCACCCACTCTACACCATTATAGCAGCGGCCACCACGTGTCACTATCTTCCCAAATCCTAAAATAAAACATTCTCCATTTCCATTGATGTATAATCAGAGAACCACCCATGTTACCAATATGCACAATGGTGACCTATTCGAATCAGATCTACGAATCAATGGTGTTTGGTTTCACGTTTACCTTATTGTGTAACCAAGAGGGTGGGATGGGTTATCGATTAAGGTGGTGGTGGCGGGCTGGTGGTTGGATGTGGTGGTGGGTTAGGATCATTGATAAAGATGAAGAAGATGATGGAGGGGAGTGGTGGGTTGTGAATGCAGGCGACGACGGCGGTGGTGGGTTGAGGGTAGAGGTGGCGACTACGGTGGTGGGTTGAGGGTAAAGGCGACGGTGGTGGTCGGTTGAGGGTAGAGGTGGCGGTGGTGGTGGGTTGAGGGTAGAGTCAGTGGTGGGTTTCGAATATGGAGAAGAAGATAAAAAGGGGTATTTTGGTCTTTTATAAAAACTAACAGAGAAACTTAACCTTTGTTAGTGTTAGGGATGGTCAGCGCGTACTTCTTACATAGTTTAGGCCGTCATCTATAATTTATTGAAAGTAGGGACTAAAGTTGCAATACGTGCATACCCGGGGACTATCCGTGTAATTTACTCTATTTATAATCTTGATATCTTATTCTACCTTTATTTGAAAACATCATGTAATATAAATCTAAAAGCTTTAATAAAGTTTTCAACAACATTCGCGGTGAGACCGTCTTGCACTATTATTAATATGTGCAATATATCGTGTACCGTAAAATCCACCGTTGCAAATCAGATGATATTTTATTTGAATTTTTTCAACCTTAGTTTATTGTTTGAGGTTGACGAATGAAATTGAAAAACAAATTATTTTCTAAAGTAAATGTTATTACATTATCCAAAAATTAAAACATAAATTATCTAGTATATGGATACAGAAATGTAATCAAACGTAATCATACGTTCATCATTTAGCATGAATTGAGTTCTACCCGATGAGTGGTGACAGAAAGGTACGATGCGCGTAAACTGTGTGTAGTCAACTAAAAATCACTAGTTAAGTTTACACCAGTATTTAAGTTTATAAAAATACAATAAAATCATTTTTTTCCTTTGTTCACAATATTAAACAAGAACATCTAAGTGTAGTACGATTTGCGTGGGTTTAATGAGGTTGAAGCGTCCCTCGAATCATGTTGGTCAACCAGGGTTGTTGAAGTGGCCAAAAGACAAACCTTCTTGAATCACGAACTTTGCCATCCTTAACGTCGTAATAAAAGCTTCCAACGTCTTCACCTAATTGTGTTTGTTCGGAATCCAGATTACTTTTTAATGTCTTACATAACTTCTTTGTGATGTGTTTGTTTAAAGCCCTGTTTTAATCTTTGGCTAGCACAACTCCTTTATTTTCTTTTGTTTTTGAGTTGGGTACTCAACCATATTAATCCTCTCCTGTTTATACTAACTTAGAGAGGGTGAAATACCAAAAATGAATTGGTTAATAAAAGTCTTAAATGGCTATATAGCCGTTAAAAACGGTAATAACTAGCTCTAACCAGGGGTCAATCGGGGCTGGTTGGGGTACGCGTCGGGTACCATCTTAGATTACATTAAAGGACCGCGTACTACCTAGCCTGTTTAAATGGGTAGGGACCACGTACATCTTTGATCGGGTACAACTTAGAACCCGGTACAGGTTAGGTACACTAGTCAGGTCCATATCCATTTTTTACCCTCATATCTAGCCTGAGCACCCTAAAAGTTTTGCTTATGGCTGTGCATCAAGATCAGAAAGTTACGTGGGTTATATAGTCATATAGATTAGAGTAAATTACACTTTTCGTCCTTTAAATTTATAGCAATTTTCAGGTTTCGTACTAAATCTAAGGAAATTATACTAAGAAAATTTCAGTAAAAGTCCTTTACGTTTGAAAAGTTTGCAAGTTTCGTCCTTTTCTCTAAAGGACGTTAATTTTGTCCGCTAAAAGATGTCAACTGCCCCTTATATAAGGGTAAAATAGTCTTTTTAACCTCCCATATAATTTCTCTCTTAATTAATATTGTATTTTTGATTTACTTGTTATTAAATCAACTAAAAACCCTAACCACATCCCAACCCAACCCCCATGTCATCACCAAATCTCAGGCCACCATCACCATCATCGTCCGGTGATGATATCTCAAGCCACCGTCAACCACACGACACCTATCATAGTTATCACCGCACAACAACATCACCACCCTGCACTCGCTATCCTGCAATTGCACAAAAAGGGGGTCGTGTTTAGAGTTCCAACCACCCACCACCACTATAGCACTTAGATCATTGTCTTTTTTTTTCTCCAGATTTGTGAGTTCCTCCCCCACCATAGTTGCTTAGATCGATTTGCATATCTATAAAGAGGGGTTGGTCTTTCTTTTAGATCCACGAATTCCTCCCCCACCATAGTTGCTTAAATCGATTTCCATATCTACGATGTGAAAAACCCTAAAAGATGTTGGCTGTTGTTGTTTTGGTGGTAATAAACGGCGACAAGGTGGTGTTAAATGGTGTTAGCGGTTGGTGGTGATAGATTTGGGTGTTTAGATATATAAGAGAGAGAGAGAGAGAGAGAGAGAGAGATGGGGTGAGGAGAAGGTAAGTCCACCAATGTATTTGTCAACTCCGACGGTGGCATCAACTCCAGCCAGCTTGTGATGCCTCACTGTGATGGTGAACTAATTTAATTAATATACATTTTTTTTTTCAAAATAGAGTTAAAAAGACAAATTTTTCCTCACATGTAATGCACATGACCTGACTTAACGAACAAAATTAACGTCAGTTAGAGAAAAGTACGAAACTTGCAAACTTTTTTAAACGTAAATGACGTTTATTATAATTATTTTAGTTCAAGGACGAAACTTAAAATTTGATATAAATTAAAACCCGAGAAATGTAATTTACTCTATAGATTATTAGATGCTATTTCATTTGCGCCTAATGTTTCTAAGGCCCAATAGATTGATTTTTGTGCTTTCATAATTTGGGCCCGCTTCCAATTTTGCAGCTACACAAAGTCGCAAAGCAATCTTCCCGACATCAACGAGATAAAATAAGATGATTCACTGATTCATGCTATTATTATGGTTTCTTGTTGGGTTATATGGAACGTTAGAAGTGATAGGGTGCACGACAACAAGCAGGTTATTATCGATTCCTTATTTGGCTTGATAAGTTCTTTTTATACTTTGTGATCAAGAACCGATCCCTCAAAGTCAATCTAATTGTTTGCGATGGAGTGATCTCAATCTCAATTCTTCGACTTTAATAAAAGAGTAACTATGGAAGACACGTGTCAACATCATATTCATTATCAAAAAAAATTTCCGCTTCTCTATCCTATTAAATAATTACCTTAATTACAAATAATATTATTTAACTCTTTTTTTGATTAAAAATATGGTTTTCTAATAAATTAAGAAAGATATCTTATTATTAATGTTATTTCTAAAGAACAGAAATTTATATAAAATAATATTTTAAACATCAAACTTTTTTAAAAATATGAAATATTTTAATTTTGTCTTTTTAAAAAGTAAATTTTTTATAAACCAAAACTAATTAAAAATGAGAGTTATAATAAGGATATTTATAAAAATGATAATTTTTCAAAAAAAAAATGTTTGATTTTATATTGAAAAAAATTAAAAAGTTTATCGTTCTTTATTACTTATAGTTTTTACTTTTACGTAATTTAAATCATATCTTATCTTATAATATTATTTAATAACTAAGTAAAAGTTTATTATATTTAATATTTTATTTATTAAACCGTGTAATACACAAGTTCACTAAATCTAGTATATAATAAATGAAAGGAGATTTGGCGACATGATAAGATTTTAGCCAATGTATTGCCACATGACATCTTCACATAATACAATTGACATATGTTATTTTATTAGAAATACGGTTTTAAAAATAAATGCTTAAATAATATTTAATGTCTAATTAAATAACATTCTAAAATTAGATTTTAATATTTAATAATTGAAACAAAATTTTAAAAACTTAAATTTCAAATTCAATATGAGATTTAATATAAAATAATTAACTAATTAGTTAAAATTTAAAATTTCAAACTAACAATTTGAATATTCAAATAGAGAATATGTAGTTTACAAATTTTAAATTATAATGGTAATAATCAATCCGAGTATTTTGGGTTAATAATTTAAAATTTTGAAAATCTTCTATATTTAAAAATATCGTATAATATGTGTTTACATTATATAACATAATAGCATTATTTTATTATATACACACAACAATTTTTTTTTACTGTTCTTCCACTATCGAAGATATTTAAGAAATATATGAAATAGCTTCTCCTATGAACAAATAACACAAGTATTATGCATAAAAAACTTCTCTTACTTCTCTATTATTCATATAATCATTATATTCGACCCATTTCGTATCACATTCAATTACAATATTATATACACTTGGATTTAAAAAAACAAGTTTTTAATGATAAGCCTTAATACTGATAAACCATAACTTTCACTTTGTTCGTTTTTTTTATGTGTATTAGTTTATACATTATTGATAAACCATTGAGTTTGTTTGCTCAACAGGAGACCATCAGTATACGAAATAACTTTCTTAAAACATCTTGATATATCACGCCATGATTCGTTTATGGAGGCAAACAATGTATAATAATTCGATAGAAACTTACTCTATTGAATTTATTGTAGTTGAGGGGGAGGTATTGTTCAAGTAATAGAATTATTATCTTATTCTTCTAATAATTATGTTATAAAATATATTATCTATATATCCTTAATTTTTTATATTTTTAATTACACGAGACTACAATACATGAGAATATTCTAAAAATATTATTTCTTAAGTTTGATAAGTTATTGACTGAATCGGGTTAAAGATTTATAAAAAATTTTGTTTTAGATATGCATAAACATGAATATTGTTTGTAAGGAATACACTTAGAGGCTGATGCAACTAAGATTAACCAAAGAGCTCTCAGCATGCGGAAATAAAGTACAAGGAAGTTATTTCGGAACTCAATGAATTATGCTAAGTATCAAATCTTCCGAAGCCAAAAGACCATATCTTCCGAAGCCAAAGATGAAGTCTTTCGAATCTTCAAAGACAAAGTCTTCCGAAGCCAAAGACTGATTTCTTCCGAAGACTGAGAAGACTTGCTTTCTTTAAATCACCTTTTGACAAAAGTTGAACCACTTTCTGCTGTCACTTCTGAAGATTCACGAACTTATATGGTTTGGTGAAAAGTCCATACTTTTGTCAACTGTAGATTAAGATCTTTTTTCTGTAACTTTCCAACTATGTACTCGTATTCTTTTTATAATATATTAGGATGTGAGCTATGACATGTCATAGTCACTAGTCAAAAGGCAATCCGCCTTTTGACTCTACATTGATCTTCTTGTCTAGATTAGTGTTTTCAGATGGCCTTCAAAGTATGGACGGTTGTAGGATGTAGTATAAAGTGTCTCAAGTATTTGTATCTTCATGTATGCTTTGTAACACTTGTAAGAACTTGAGAGCAATATATATCATTCTTGATAACCATTAATTGAGTGTTCTTGTTCTTGTTCCTTAACTTGTGTTTATTGTATTATCAATAATAGGTTTCCTATTTGATCTGCTAAGTGTTCATACTCTCTCCACCTTGTGAAACTGTTGCATTTACCACCCTTCCCGGTCCTGCAATTGGTATCAGAGCATTTCAGGCTCTTGATTGTAAGACCCCACCATCTTAGATCACTTCAGTTTCACAAAACAGTTATTAACTCAAATGGCAGCTCTTTCTAAGGCTGATATGGAAACCGGTACTATGACAAAGTCTCCACTGATCACTCCTGATGACTTTGATACTTTATGCCAATGTATGGAAGGGTTTATCAAGTCTCAAGACAGCAGGATATGGAGATCTATTCTTGAAGGACCTCATACCCCAAGCACCTCTTCAGCCTGTGCTGGAGGTCGGATGATACCAAAGGAAATGGCTGACTACTCTGAAGAAGACTGGAAGAAGGTAGATGTAGATCAGAAGGCCATGACCGCTCTTGAAACTGCTCTTCCTAACTCTATTTACAGAGGCTTCAAGAAGTGCAAAACTGCTAAGCAGCTCTAGGATGCACTGAAGCTCATGTATGAGGGGACTGAGGAAGCAAGAAGAACAAGAAATACATAATGAAGCAACAGCTTGAAAACTTCACCTACAAGACAGGTGAAACCATGACTCAACAATACTTCAGGTATGTTAAGATTATGGATACTCTAACGGATGTTGGAGTAAAACTTAAGAATAGAGACAAGATGAGGAAGTTCATGTTCTCTCTTCCCAGACAATGGACTCACTATTGTATGGCCATCAAAAGAATTGAGAACCTCTCTACTCTTACTCTCACAGAGCTGTATGGTATCCTTAGTGGTTATCAGATGAAGATGAACTTGCAAAATCCATCAAGCAGCTCTTCCAACAATCAGCAGAGTTCAGCCCTTCATGTGATTGAAAGAGATAGCATAGAACTACAACATTATCTCATATGCTTCCTTGAAAACTCATAAAAGGGTCCTTTCATCACCTTTCCTGAGACACCAAGGGAGAGCTACATCCAAGGAAGCCCATTCCAAGAGACAAGCTCTGCTCAAGCCTTTGTGTCTACTGATGAAAGTTGTGGAAACTTTCTTTTTACTCTTGAAGACTTAGACTATATCCATCCAGATGATCTGGAGTATATGGAGATAGTTCAACAGATGGCTCTTCTCACTCACAAAGCCAAGAAGTTCTACAAGAAGACAGGAAGAAAGTTTCCCAGCAAGGTGGTCAATGGAAAGTTTGAACTGGACAAAAGGAAAGCGAAATGTTACAACTATAACCAAATGGGCCACTTTACTAAAGAGTGCAAGGCACCAAGGACAAATGGTGGCCAAGCACAATCCAAACCAAACTACACTGATGCAGCTCCAAGAACTAAGAAGCCAAGCCAACCAAAATAACATGCTGCTGTCGCTGTTGAAGAAGGAGGCTTTGACTGGAGTTTTTAGGTAGAGGATGCTTCTCCAAACCAAGCACTAATGGCTGATCAGAAGAAGCTATGGTATTGAAACATCTTTGTACTCCTAAATGCATTACTAAAGTTAACATGTATAAGTCCTATAACTTGGAAGTGAGATCTGATCTTGAGTCCTTGAATATTTTAAAAATTGATTTTAAAAGAGCTAAAAATGATTATAAACTTAAAATAAAAGATTTAGGAAAAACCATTTCAACTCTTAACGATAAGCACACAAATTACAGGACTCAAATTAATGATCTTATTACCAAGTTAACCGAGTGCCAAGCTGAGCTTATGATCAGCAAAGATTTTTTATCAGAACAGGCAAGGATTGGGTTCAAGTGAGATATCTCCTCCACACACATTGTTATCTATAAGACATCCAAGGTGTGGAACTTGTCAAGATGAGCTGCCCTCCATAGATCCTATTCAAGAATAGGATAAAGATAAAAAGGAGATAGTGAAGGATGAACCTGAGGTGAGTGACAAGGGTTACCCTAAAAAGGGACACTATTCTCCTAAAAAGAAGAAAGAATCAAGGATGACCAAGTCTGCAAGGAAGAACTTGATCAGGGTAGCCAAAAGAAAGTCCAAGAAAGCCTAAGAGATCAAGTCCATTTTCAACTCCAAGCAAAAGCAGGTTTTCATCTCTACTGGATTTGAAGTGGTAAAGACTAAAGACTCAACTATGGACTCTAGTACTAGGAGTCCTAGTTCATGTCCAAATCATTCTAATCCAGAGAAGAAGGCTGATAAAATATGCACCACTACTGCACAGCTTGAACCATCCAATTCCAAGAGTAAGCCTCATCCCAAGAAGCCAGTTGCATCATCTGAGAAGATGAAGAAGGAAGTGGAAAGTGAACAAGCTCAGCCTCCCACTCAAAAGAAGATTCTCAAAAGCATACAAACTGAATGCATCATGTGTGGTAGTACTTATCACTTTGCCAAGGATTGCCATTTACGATCCCAAAAGTACTATCCATATAAACAACAAGAAAACTTTTGAGAAGAAGAAGAAGAAGAAAATAGCTTTGGAAAGAAAATATCTTCCTTTCAGAAGCTCCAATGAGAAGAAAAAGATAAGTGAAAACTTACCTTCGGAAGAAATTTTGGTCTTAGAAGAAAGGAATGTTTCCGAAGTACTGAAGTCTTTTGCAGTGGATGCAAAAGCTTCTGAATGTCCAGTCTCCAAAATTTTTGAAGTCTTCAAAACTTCTGAAGTGTTGAAGGCCAAGTCTAGTCTTCCAAAGATGGTGTGGAAGACGAAGGAAGGCCATATGACTGAAAGTTCTTTATCAACAACAACATATGATCCCCAGAAATTACATATAGGATCAAACACTATTGTATTATCTTCTGTTCATTTTGACAAGCCCAAGACCAAAGAGGCTTGGGTTTCCAAATGTAACTAACCATCTCTTTATATGTAGGAATAGCCAAAGGCTAATGGAAATATATGGATCATAGACAGTGGCTGTTTCAGGCACATGACAGGCAATGGCTCTTCGCTACAAAACTTTAAGAAAACTAATAGAGGGCTAGTTGCTTTTGGAGGAGAATTTGGTGGTTACATTACTGGAAGGGGTAAGGTCACAAATGGTAAGCTCAACATTAAAAAGGAAAATTTTGTCAAGGAGCTTGGGTACAATCTTCTGACTGTATCCTAATTTTGTGATTAGAGACATAACATGCTCTTTACTGAGTATGAGTGCATTATTCAAGCCTGGGGTGGTCATTCCTTAAGAGTATATCCTGCTTAGAGCCCCCAAGAAAGGGAACATGTACAAGATGGATTTGCAAGAAACATCACCTTCAGGAGAAGTTTCTTATTTTCTATCTAAAGCCAATAGTGATGAGTCTTTCCTCTAGCATAAAAGAATGTACCATGTAAACTTTAAGAACATGAATAAACTAACTAAAAAATATTTGGTAACTCGAATGCCAAAAAAAGTTTACAAGTGATGATCATTATGTTGCATGCCTGAAAGGGAAGCAACACAAGGTATCTCACAAGCCAAAGGAAATAACTCCATCACTACATCCCTACACTTATTACATATGGATCTCTTTGGCCCCACTAGTGTAATGAGTCTAGGAAGGACCTCCTATTTCTTGGTGATCACAGATGAATTTACAAGATATACTTGGGTCTTCTTTCTTAGAACTAAGAATGAGACCCCTGAGATCTTGAAAAGCTTCATTTTGAATTTTGAGAATCAATGTGATCACAAGGTCAAGATCATAAGATGTGATCAAGGAACCGAATTTAAAAACCAAATTCTTGATGCATTTTGTGATGAAAAGGGTATTTCAAGACAATATACTTCTCCCAGGACTCCTCAACAAAACGGTGCTGCTAAGAGGAGAAATAAAACACTTATTAAAGCTGCAAGAATCATGCTGTCTGACTCTAAACTTCCTATCACCTTCTGGGCAGGGGCAGTCAACACTACCTGTTATGTGCAAAACAGGGTTTTAGTGGTAAAGTCTTATGGTAAGACTCCTCATGAACTGTGGAAAAAAAAGAGACCTTTTATTGGTTTCCTCAGATCATTTGGATGTCCTTACACCATCTTGAATACCAAAGAAAAAATAGTTAGATTTGCTTAGAAATCAGATGATGGACATTTCATTGGATACTCTTCCTAAGCTAAGGCTTATAGAGTATACAACCTTAGAACTAGAGTAGTTGAGGACTAAGCCAATGTGACCTTCAATGAACACACACCTAGTGTGAAAGGTTCTGGTCCTAATTGGCTGTTTGATCTTGATTTAGTTAGCAACTATTTTAACAAATCTTGTGAAGATGTTTCAAGATCTACAGGTACCTCATCAATAGGAGATTCTGGTCCAAGATTTGAGCTAAGAAGACTAAGTGTTCAAACTACTTGAGCTCCAATGGTAACTAGCCTTGCAGTTGGAAATCCTGTTAGCATAACCATAACAAATTCTTCAGTTGATACATCTAAAGTGCCTATAAATTCCAGCACAGAGGCATAAAACTCAGATGAAGGAATTTCCAATGTAGGAGGAGATAGAGGTGGTGACAGTGATGAAGCATTCCTTGATGTTGATAACCACTCCATAGAAGACAACATCAATGATGTAACACATTCATTAGATCAAGTTAATCTTGATAAGTTTGTTGATGTGGTGGATGACTCTCAAGCACCATATCTGAATTTCACCATTTTAGATCTGTCCAGACAACTTGTTGTGATTCCTCATCTAAGAATCCATAAGTCCCATCCCACCACAAACATTATTGGAGATGTTGAGACTGGGGTGAGAACAAGAGGATAAACCCATGATAAAAATGTTTGTCTTCACTCTTGTTTCTTGTCCAAAATAGAGCCTAAGAAGATTAAAGAGGCTTTTAAGGATGGAAATTGGGTTAAAGCAATACAGGAGGAGTTGCTTCATATCAAAAGATAGAAGGTTTGGAATCTATGTCCTCTTTCTCAAGGAAAGACTACCATAGGTACCAAATGGGTATTTAGGAACAAGAAGGATGATAGAGGACTAGTAGTTCAAGGGTATACACAAGAAGAAAGGATTGATTACATAGATGTTTTTGCTCCTGTAGCAAGACTTGAAGCTATTAGAATATTCCTAGCTTTTGCTGCATCCAAGGATTTCAAGGTCTATTAACTTGATGTCAAGTGTGGCTCCTTATATGGGGTGATTGATGAGGAGGTGTATGTCAAACAACCACCTAGCTTTGTTGACCCAGATCATCCTGATTATGTCTGTAAGCTTGACAAAGCTCTCTATGGGCTGCATCAAGCTCCAAGAAAATGGTATAAGATACTATCACAACATCTCTGTCAGCATGGCTATAAGAGAGGTACTATTGATGGAACACTCTTCATGAAAGGAACAAGAAATGACTTGATGCTGGTTCAAGTTTATGTTAATGACATTATCTTTGGGTCAACTAATCCGAAGCTTTGCAAAGACTTTAAGAAGCTGATGAAGAATAGATTTGAAATGAGTGCCATGGGGAAACTCAATTTCTTTTTGGGAATTCAAGTGAAGCCGGTTTACAATGGCATCTTCGTAAACTAGTCAAAGTATGTGTAGAACATACTTACCAGATTTCACATGACTAAGTGCAAGGGTGCTAAGACTCCCATAGCCAAAAACCACTCTTTAAGACAAGATCTTGAGGGGGAGTGTGTTGATGAACATTTATACAGGGCTATAATTGGGTCTCTATGTACCTCACAGCTAGCAGGCCTGATATGATGTTTGCTACGTGTATTTGTGCAAGATATCAAGCCAACCCTAAGATGTCACACATGGTTGCTGTCAAGAGAATTCTCAGATATCTCAAAGTTGCTCCCAAACTGGGCCTTTGGTATCCAAAGAATTCTGACTTCAATCTGTATGCCTATACAGATAGTGACTATGATGGCTGCAATATGACTGCAAAGTCTACATCTAGGGATGTCAATTTCTTGGTGGAACGATAGTCTCATGGCAATGCAAGAAAGAATCCTGTGTATCTGCATCAACTGCTAAAGCTGAATACATCGCTGCTACAAGCTGTTGTGCTCAAGTAATTTGGATTTAGAATCAGATGCTGGACTATGGATTCAACTTCAAGGAGACTCCCATCCACATATCTATTACAGAGAATCCTATACAGCACTCAAAGACAAAGCACATCAACATCAGGTATCATTTGATTAGTGATAATTTTGAAAAAGGATTGATAAAAATAGTCAAAGTTAACACAAATGAACAATATGCTGATCTTTTCGCAAAAACTTTTGATGAACAGAGATTTAAGTATCTTATATTAGCTATTGGGATGATTAACTTGGAGTAAAATTTTCTTAAAACTAAACTTAAGATTATTTTTAATAATATGTGTGTCTTAAGTTATCTATATCATCACCATATAAGCCCTATTTTCTTTGGAAGAAACTTTTCAAAATGATATCCCTTAGGATTTTGAGAGTTTTTGATATATTTTCCATCGGAAGACATCAAGTTGTCTTTGAAAGAAAATTATATCTTCAAATCAAATAACTACTTCTGAGAAATTAACCTTAGGAAGAAATTTGAATATATCTTTTGAAACTTATATTTGTTACTAAGTACTTGTATGTATTAAAGGACTATTTTCTTCTGAAAGCAATTAAGTTTCAGAAGCTTTATTCTTTCATTGAATAAGATTTTTGATATTTGATATCTTCCGAAGCAAAACCTATCTAGGAAGTAAAAATACTCTAAGAAATTTTCTTCCGAAGCAAAATTCTTGAAAAGCTAAGAAATATCCTATGAAGCCAAATTGGCTTCGGAAGTTTTCTCAAAACTTCCGAAGACAAATTACCTTCGAAAAATTTTCGACTTTCAAGATAATTACCTTTTTGGGCACTTTTTCAGAGGTGGAACCGACTCTCGGATTTCAAAAATTATTCTTTTTCATTAACTTTGTCTAAAATTCATATCATATATATATATATATATATATATATATATATATATATATATATATATATATATATATTTGTACAACGGTTCCCCCTCTTTCACTTTCTCCTTCATCTACAAGATTCAAACCCTAAATTCACCCACAAACCGACCTTTTTCTTATCTTTCTTCATCCAAAGCTACTTAAAATGGCCAACACTGATCCCCGAAACCAACCGGATTTCTCCATGCACTTACACATGCAACATAATCAAGTTGCTTTGTTATCATCTGAGAAAGATCCAAGTTTCTCAAATGTTTGCCGCTTCTTATCTCTAACCAACTACCTCACCGCCCTCACAATCGACCCTCCATTATATGAAAATCAACATTTGGAGTTCTGGAGGATCTTCCAAGAGGTCATCTTGGATGATGGGAAGGCACTGTTTGTCAAAGTGCAGGGGAGAACACTATTCATAACTCCCACCACCATCAACTCTCATCTAAGGCTGGATGATGAAGAAGGTGACATGTCCTTCCCTAAGTCTGCTGTTAACAACTCATTCTGACAGATGGGCTATGAAGGGGACTATTCCGTAAGAACCTTCAGGAATGGTAAGGTCTCATCCAAGTAGAAGTACCTCCTCCATATGGTTATCCACTCCCTATCAAACAAACATGGACGTTAGGACCAAATTCTTAAGGACCTTTCCTATATAGTCCATAGAATGGTTCAAGGGGTCAAGTTCAGGTATTCTCAATTTGTACATACAAATCTGCTTGCAAACTTGGACTCCTTAGAATATTATATGTTCCCTAGATATGTTCAATACATTTTTAACTGTGAACTAGGCTTACAGTTAAGGGTAAGAGGTAATGTTCTTAAATTGGAACTAACGAAGCATGGCATCTTCAATACAATGAGAAAGCCAACTATTGTCTTCTCTGGGGTAAAAACATTCTAAAATGTTAGAGCTTATTGCTCCAGGTGACAACTTGGCAGTACCAGCTAATGTTGAACCCACACCTTCTACATCTGCTACCCCCACATAACCACAAATCACCCTCACCTACCAAAGAAAATCCAAATGAAACCTTGCTCAATCTACTTAGGTTGAGCAGGCCCCCAAATCACCAACCATGTAGGAAGAAGTAGACACTGGAGCTCCTACTTCTCCTGAGGAGCAAACCACTCCCATCATTTCTATGATCATTGCTGAGGTTCCTAATGCTCAGCCTGATGAGCTCACAACCCAACCTTAAGCCTTTACTCAGAGTCTCAAAACTCTAGTGATCAAACTTTAGGGGAAAGTTACCATCCCCAGCCGCATGACCTCAATCAACCAATACCCAACCTTGAATTCTATGTTGATAAAAATATAGGATTCAGTGAGTACCATGAGTCTCGCTTCTCACCCCTGCTCAAGGAGAGATGAGTGCTCCTGCGTCACCTATATCTAGCCCACGTCATCCACCCACAACTGAGGTGGACCTCCCTGAACCTGTTTAGGAGGCCTATATGGAAGAGGCTCTTACTTTTGTAAGTGATTACATCATTTAGACCTTAAACATGGCAACCCAGCCCATTGACACTTCTTTTGAAGTTGTCAGTGTGCAGGGGAAAACTAGCAGCCAAGAAACTAAAGCTGGTGATGAGGAAGAAGACCTTGGTCCTATTCTCTCATCCCCCTATAATTTTTCTGATGAAGATGAGGGGAGTCTGCAACTAAAGGTGCACAAACTGTACAAACTTTGCACCTATTTAGTTTCAAAGGTTAGTCACCTAGAATCTTAGGTGACAACCCTACAAAGAAGGGTAGTGTCCAGCAACTTGAGATCGCCAATCTCAAGGGCAAGTTAGCTAAAAGACCCATCCAAAGGATTCAACCAGGCCAACAAGAACCTATGGATGTGGTGGACCTAACTTCTAGCTCTCCTATGCAAGACGGTGATGCTACCAAAAAGGGGACAAAAGTCTTACTTATAATCATTAAACCTGGGAGTTCCTCTCAGCGTATGGACTTGGAGGACTCACCACCCTTACTTGAAGTTGTTCACACTCAACAACCTACTCAAGTTCATATTGATATGGACTCACTCATTCAAAGCTTGTTTGAGGAGGGTATGCCAAGGGCTATTCCTATAGGTCTCAGGGTCAACAAGAGATCTTCAACTTTTTTTAACTTGAGATACTATGGGAGCACCTATCTAGTTGACCTTCCACTTGCCAACCTAAGTCAAAACAGGCAAGTTGCAAAGTTAGCTAATAGGATTCAATAAAGGTTACTTGAAGAGTTCAAGCTGAGAACAAGATTATCTAGACAGAGGCTAGCAGGCAAGACTATTGGTCAACTGGATGCTAAGGTGGACCCTAAGATTAGCTTCGAAGGGGAAAACTTGGCTGAAGGCCCAGTAGTTGAACATGTGAACCTTGAGATAGGAGCTACTTCAGCACCCTCAGCACCCATTACCCTCAGTGAGGCACTAGCTAATGAAGGTGTCTCACAGCCTCTCTCTGGCCAGAGATTAAGTGTAGCATTAAGCAATGAAGGCCAAAGCTCTCTCCACCCTAAGTCACACATGCCTGTGAGTGACAAAAGAAAAAGGAGGATGACTCTTGAGAAGATTGAGAAGGAGAAAAGAGAGAGGAAGAGGAAGGTAAGGGGAGAGAGTTCAAGTAGGACCCTTAGCTTTATGGAAGCTGCAATTAGGGCTACCCCAAGGCCAAGTACTTAAGATGATGAGCTAAGAGTAGCCAGATTGAATTATTTGGGTTCCAGGAACTACAAAATTGATGAACTCATCTCTTTTCTCTTGGGGGAATTAAATGAATTGGCTGACATGGAAGTGTCTAAGGAGAGAAGGAAGCTGAGATAGCAGAACTGCTTCTCAAGATCAAAGAAGAAAGAGAATCTACAAAGCTTCTACCCTCTCCCAAGTTCAGGAAAGTCCTGAGACAGAGACTATAGCCACTGAGCAATAAACTCAGGTACATAAGGAACAAAATAGACAAAACATGATCATCTACCTGAGTGCCACAGGTCTCTATCAGGTAGCAGACCTTCTTCCCTTTCCATATGACTATATTAAGTTCGAATACCTCAAGCAGCTTGAGCAACAAGTGCAAAAGAGCAAAAAGCTGCAAAGAGGAAGATGAGGGAAGAGGATGCATGGTCAAGAGCCACCATTAAAGCAAACTTGAAGAAATCTACTGATAGACAAAAGATGGTGAGCTTCTTGAAGCTGTATGGATTCTCTGAAAGGAGACTTGGTCCAATGTCTCTATCCACTATAGATGAGTACATTAGAGTGATCAAGCAGAAGATAAAAAGGGGTGAGCTGATTGACTTGCATTCTCCACCAAGTCAGGCTGCACCTGAAGCTGAGGTCAAGGTTGAACCCCAGGAGACAACAAAACCTAGACCTAGTGCTGCATCATAACCAGCTTCATCTTCTGATCCACATCAGGGTCCTGATCCTTCTCCTTCTGAACCTGTGAATGACAGGGACCCAACTAAGGAAGACAAACAAGAACAACCTGGTACTGTAGGCCAATCTCCTTAGTTAAAGTTCAGAAAGAGGAAAAGAATGGCCATAAGAAGGAACAAGAAGAAGAAGAAGTCCAAGGAATCCACCTTTGCACCTTAAGATGGGTCAGAACATCCTGAGGGTGCATAACAAGAGGCTGTTCATCCAACTCCTATTCAAGTAGAGCCTCTTGCTGCTAAGAGACCCATCGTGTCTTGGATGTTTGCCACCAATCCTGACAGATGGTATGTCAATAGAGATCAAGGGGGTCAAGACTTGTACTTCTGGCAAAACATACTTGACCTCCCTCTACATGATCTTTATAACATGAGGAGATACATTGAGAGTCTAAGGAATCTTGACCAACTGATGATAAAAGGAATGTTCTTGATTCTGATGAGGACTGTCAATAGATGAAGATCAAGAATCAAAGGTCTCTTCAGTTTTGGTAGCATCAGCTAGGGGGAGTTTGTAAGAAATACACTTAGAGGCTGATGCAACCAAGATCAACCAAAGAGCTCCCAACATGCGAAAATAAAGTACAAGGAAGTTACTTCAGAAGATTTGATATAACTCAGTGAATTATGCTAAGTATCAAGCCTTCCAAAGCCAAAAGACCAATCTTCTGAAGCTAAAGATGAAGTCTTCTGAAGCTTCAAAGACAAAGTCTTCCAAAGCCAAAGACTAATTTCTTCCGAAGACAGAGAAGACAAGCTTTCTCTGAATCACCTTTTGACAAAAGCCAAACCACTTTCTGCTGCCACTTCTGAAGACTCAACAACTTATATGGTTTGGTGAAAAGTCCATACTTTTGTCAACTGTAGATTAGGTCTTTTGTCTATTACTTTCCAACTATATACTTTTATCCTTTTTGTAATATATTAGGATGTAAGCTATGGCATGTCATAGCCACTAGTCAAAAGACAATCTGCCTTTTGACTCTACATTGATCTTGTTGTCTAGATTAGTGTTTCCAGCTGGCCTTCAAAGTATGGCCGGCTGTAGGATGTAGTATAAAGTGTCTCAAGTAGTTGTATTGTGACATCCGGTAATTTTCCGTTACCAAACTCCGTTAGTTCCGTTAGGTCTTGCATACACGTGTCGTGAGCATACACTAGTTGTCGTTGAACGTTGGTGACTTAATAATAATTAACAATGATTAATAATTTAACTAATAATGTTGATTACTAGTTTGGTTTATGAATTTTAAATATTATTTGTGAATTTTACTTGATAATGTGATTACGTGTAAATATTGTTCATGTGTTTTGTTATTAGTTGAAATATATAATTATTATTGATGATTAATAATATTTGTGTTTAGTAGTTAAAATCTTTTAAAAAGTGTTAAAAAGATTAGTTTTTATAAAATATAATCAAGGAGGGTTATTTTATAATTACCATTTGATTTAATATTACCAAATATAATTAAAAATCAAACCCTAATCCCTTCCCCAAACCCCCTTTGCGGCCGCAACACCACACACACACACACTTTGACCTTTTGATCCAAACAACAATCAAGCATCGATTTTGATCTAGTTTCAAGCATTCCAACGTGTAGCAAGCATCAATTCTTGGCCATTACACGATTAAAGGTTAGACTTTTATTGGTTTTTCATGTGTTCTTGAGTTTGGCCGAACCCTAATTTGAAAATGGTGTTGAATGTCGAATTTTGTGTTGTTTGATGATTGTATGATGTTAGTTAGATCGTATTGATGTTAGTTTACGTGGATTATACAAGAAATTTGTGGTTTTGATGCGTCGTTCATACCTTACTAATAATAGTAACTTTTATGCATGGAATCGATAAGTTGATGATGGATTGATGATGTTATGATGTTAATGACGTTGTATGAATGTTAATCTATGTAGATGATGCAAGAAATCCATGATTTGTGTAGTCTAGTTCATACATTGTCAAAAGTGAAAACTTTTATTTATGAAGATTTGTGTTTGGATGAATTGTAAGTGTTTGATGGATGCTTATGATTGCTATGAACTAGATAGGGTATGTTATTGATGAATTTGTGTTGAAATTGATGGAAGGGTAGATTTTGGGATATTACTTTCCCAAAAGGGAAACTTTAATTTTGAAGATCATTGAATATTGTGAGTTAGACATGGTTATGATATTAGGATCATGTTAGAATGTTTCTGGATGATGTCTAAAGTGTTGGATTGTGATGATTGGGTCATATGGTTAGTTGGTGCAACTATGGGAACATATGGGCTTTCTTGAAAAAAATGTGCAAGTGTACATGTTATATGCTATAATGAATTGTTGTTATTGATTATTATAAGGCTAATGTTTTGCTTGTATGAGTTACATGTAGAATATTGACATATCATACACACGTGCGAATCTAAGGCCCCTACTTTGTAGGATTGGCAGGGTTTAGGGTGTGTAGCCGTGAGTGGCTTCACATGGCACGTTGTGAGTGACTAAACCCCATGTGTATTGTAATGGAATCTAACTTAGAATCTGTGTTGTATGATGAATCGGATTAGGTGCGTTGTATGATAACCTGGATTAGCATGAAAAGCATGATAAGCCTTACATGTTACAATATGGCTCATGTGAATAACTTCTATAATAATCTGGAATGGTATGTTGGATTATTGGTTGTTATGTTTGATCAAACAAGAACTTAATTTGACATGTCACCAACGGGTCAAACGGGTCAACTGGGTCTAATGTGTCTTGTTTTCTAAAACCTTGTGTCAATGTGATTATTCAGCACTTAGGGTTGCTAAAGATTCTGTGTACACGTACTTATGTAATTGTGTGTTCTAGGTAACCTCTGAAAGTTGTCTTTTCGCTCACTGGTAGCTTTTATAATCGTTCGTTTGCGCACCAGGTGAGTTCAATGCCCCACTTTTACTACTTCTCTTTTTGGGGGAGAAAGCATACTTTTTTCAAAACGCTTTACTGATATAACGTGTGTTTAGTAAGACATAGTGGGTTATACCATAGAAAGTCCTCACACTTTCGGATCGTTAATTAAGGAATCTAGTAAGAAATCTTGGGTAGTACTACTGGGTCTGACAAGCCCCACCCGGGTGACCGGAAGTCAACGGGTGCAATATTTTCCTAAACGACTAACAGCGTCACGACCTGGTATGTCGTGGCGGGAGGCAAACAGACAAACATAGTCAGCTTCGATCGCAAAATCACTATTGTTCTTAACTAATGAAATTAGACTAGCTATCTATTTCAATGCACTTGTTTATATATTTTTACTAACGCTACTGCTTGTGAATGATTACAAACTCTTGAACTCACCAACCATCGTATTGACACTTTTAGTATGCTTTTCTCAGGTTGTTTCTAGCAGCTTCCCTTAGGAGCACGCATATGTCAAGCATGCTTTGTTCAAACATTGTTTATTTTTAATTTAGCATTTACTTACGTATTTTGGTTTAGGCGCATGGTTTGCGCAGTTTACTTTTAGTACCTTGTGTTTGGGTTATTTACAAAACACTTCCGAAAATATTTTAAAGATTTAAACTCTGATTTGTTGAAATGTTGCATATAGAGTCATTCTGAGTAACTAATGACTGAGATCCTAGTTTGTTCACACGCCTTGCGGTAAAATCCCGCATGTGGAAATTGAGGGTGTGATAGATTGGTATCAGAGCCAGGTTATAGGGAACTAGGTTTCATACACACTAGACTATAACCGCACAGTTTGTTAGTTACTCGTTACTTATCCCTTACTGTATACTCATTGGCATAACGTCACGTACCTCGCAGCATGGCATCGTCTTCACGGGCTCTGGGTAAGAGGCCTACACGTTCTGAGTCACCTCCTCCTCCTCCTATACCTGATAGAGGACCTAACTGGCCCCGACATCCTTATCCTTTTGAAGAGATAGACTGGATCAGCCTTTTGCATTACCTGAGCGCGATGCTCCAAGGGACTGGAGTTACTACCCTACTTACATACGCCGCATGGTCTACAGGAAGCGTGTACCATCTGTAGCTCCTACCTGACCTAGGACTAGGTCATCGACAACCTCTACATCACCTACTCTTCCTTCCCTAGACATCCTTATTGAGCAGGCGATTGCAGCTTTAGTGGCTACGTTAGACACTGAGCGACAGCGCATTAGAGGACTCACTGATGACAACTCCACTCTACGATATGAGATGCATCAGTTGCGTTTCCTGGTAGAGACACTTCAGGAGTGACTCTTGATGTCTATTGGTGGGCATCATACCTTGGCTGGTAGTTGCATCTCCTGGTAGAGACACTTCAGGATCTGAGATCGAGGCTTACACTATGAGGTCTCACGAGTTGGCGACACTGTGCCCTGGCATGATCGATCCGCCGATCAAACGAATTGAGCTTTATCTGCATGGATTGGTTCCAGAGATACAAAGTATGGTGACTGCTGCGAACCTCCCGACTATTCAGCAGGTTATTCGATTATCTCACAAGCTCACTGACCAAGCGATGGAGCAGGGAAAGCTACCCAAACTGGGCGTTGTGGCAAGCGTGCCTGACAATAAATGCAAGTGGGATAACTCTAGCAACAAGGGATCTTCATCAAACAACCAATCTCAGCAACATCAGCAGCAACAACAGCACACTCAGCAGCATCAGCATCAACAGCAGCAAAGAAGGTTTGACAACAACCGTAGTTTCAATCAGTTATCTTTTTCATCTCAGGGACAAGGTGGATATGTGGGGAAGTATCCCAAATGTAATCGATGCAACTATCACCACACCGGTAGGTGTGATAATTTTCAATGCCAGCATTGTGGTAAGGCTGGACGCGCGACAAAGGATTGCCATGGTGAATTGATGAAGAAGCCTCAGCAACCCTAAGAAACACCAAAAGGTTGCTTTGAATATATAAAGAAGGACACTACAAGAGGAATTGTCCTCAGTTGAAGAAAAATAGGAATGGTGCTGGAAATGGTGGTAACAACAACAGCAACAATAGCAATGGTGACAATAACGGTGGCAACAACGGTGGAGCTAAAGGGAGAGCCTTCGTCATGGGTTCAGGTGAGGCTCTAAACAACCCTACTACTGTTACTGGTAAATTTTCTGTTAACAGTAATTTTGCTACTGTATTGTTTGACACTGGAGCCGATAGAAGTTTTATCTCTACTCAGTTTAGTAGCCTCTTAAGTGATATGCCTTCTGTGTTGGAATCTAGTTACATCGTAGAATTAGCTGATGGAAAACATATTCACGTGACACACATCCTTAGGGGTTGTAAGATAGAACTTGCTGGTCATACCTTTGACATAGACCTCATGCCTGTTACACTTGGGAGTTTTGATGTAGTAGTAGGCATGGATTGGCTTTCCGACAAGCAGGCGGCAGTCATATGTCATGAGAAGATTATAAGAATTCCTATTGGTGAAGAAATTCTCTCGGTCAGAGGTGATAGGTGTGGTGCAGTGATGGGCATCATATCATACATGAAAGCACAGAAGTTGCTACGTAAAGGTTTCTTAGCTATATTAGCCCTCGTCACTAACAAGCAACCGGAAGAAGAGAAGATAGAGGACATTCCGGTCGTTCGTGACTTTCCTGTTTCCAGAGGATCTGCCCGGACTACCCCCTCATCATCAAGTTGTGTTCCAGATTGATTTAACTCCCGAAGCCGCTCCGATAGCAAGAGCACCTTACCAGTTAGCTCAGAACGAACTGCAGGAACTATCTGCTCAACTACAGGAGCTGTTGGATAAAGGGTTTATCCGACCGAGCTCATCCCCTCGAGGAGCACCTGTTCTTTTCATTAAGAAAAAGGATGGCATATTTCAAATGTGTATCTACTATAGAGAACTGAACAAGGTTACAGTCAAGAACATATACCCTTTACCTCGTATAGATGATTTGTTTGATCAACTTCAAGGATCAAGCTATTATTCTAAGATTGATTTGAGGTCTAGTTATCATCAACTGAGAGTTCTAGAGGAAGAAATCTCAAAGACAGCATTCCGTACATGTTATGGTCATTATGAGTTCTTGGTCATGCCATTTGGGTTGACAAATGCACCAGCAGTATTCATGGATCTCATGAATCATGTGTGCAAACCCTATCTCGATCAGTTTGTTATCATGTTTATCGATGACATATTGATCTATTCGAAGACCAAGGAGGAACATGAAGAGCACTTACGTCTTATCTTGGAATTACTTAGAAAGGAACAACTGTACGCCAAGTTTTCCAAGTGTGATTTCTGGATACGCGAAGTACAATTTTTGGGTCACATCGTTAACGAGAAGGGAATACATGTTAATCCTGTGAAGATTGAGGCAATAAAGAATTGGTTGGTTCCCAAGACGCCTAGTGAGATACGACAGTTTCTTGGGCTGGTAGGATATTATCGGCGATTCATTGAGGGATTCTCTAAGATCGCTCAACCTCTCACAGCCTTGACTCACAAAGGAACAATGTATAAATAGGGTGATAGTCAAGAGTCTGCTTTTCAGTTGTTGAAATAGAAACTGTGTAGCGCACCGATATTGGCATTACCTGAGGGAAGTGATGATTTTGTGGTTTATTTTGATGCTTCTATCCAGGGACTTGGTTGTGTCTTGATGCAACGTGATAAGGTGATAGCCTACGCCTCAAGACAACTAAAAGTACACGAGAAGAACTACACCACTCATGACTTTGAACTGGGTGCGGTAGTTTTTGCCTTGAAGATTTAGAGACATTACTTGTACGGTACCAAGTGCACTATCTACACCGATCACAAGAGTCTATAGCATATCTTTGAGCAGAAGGAGTTGAATATGAGGCAGCAATGCTAGGTGGAATTGTTGAATGATTATGATTGCGCTATCAAATATCACCCAGGAAAGGCAAATGTAGTTGCTAACGCGTTGAGTAGAAAGGAAACTGCTAAACCTCGATGAGTCCGAGCTTTTCAGCTTACGATTAGCACACAGTTGCCTGAACGAATTCGTGAGGCTCAGACAGAAGCCTTGAAAGTGGAGAACATTGGGTCTGAAACCTTAAGGGGAATGGACAAACAGTTCGAAGTGAAAGCGGACGGGATTTGTTATTTCATGGACAGACTTAGGGTACCTTTGTATGGAAACCTAAGAGACTTGGTTATGAGTGAGGCACACAAGTCTAAGTACTCCATACATCCTGGTTCTAACAAAATGTATCATGACCTGAAGGCGCACTATTGGTGGCCTAATATGAAAGCAGACGTAGCTACGTATGTCGACAAGTGCCTGACCTGTTCGAAAGTTAAAGTGGAATATCAGAAGCCATATGGGTTACTACAACAACCTGAGATTTCTATGTGGAAGTGGGAATAGATTTCTATGGACTTCATTACTAAATTACCCCGAACTCCAACTGGTTGTGACACAATATGGGTGATCGTGGATCGATTAACTAAATTCGCTCATTTCTTGCCAATCAAGGAAACGGATAAAATGGATAAATTAACCCGAATTTATTTGAAGGAGATAGTATCGAGACATGGTGTACCGGTCTCCATTATTTCTGATCGCGATGCTCGTTTTACATCGTACTTCTGGCAGTCGTTACAGAAATCTCTGGGTACGCGTCTAGATATAAGTACCGCTTATCATCCGCAAACAGATGGGCAAAGCGAATATACTATTCAGACATTAGAGGACATGCTACGTGCTTGTGTGATTGATTTCGGGAATAACTGGGAAGTTCACCTACCATTGGTGGAATTTTCTTACAATAATAGTTATCACACCAGCATTAAGGCAGCACCATTTGAGGCCTTGTATGGATGGAAGTGTAGATCACCAGTTTGCTGGGCAAAAATTGGTGATAGCCAGTTAACAGGTCCCGAGTTGGTGCACGAGACTACTGAGAAGATCGTACAAATAAGGAACCGTATGGCTGCACCACGTGACCGATAGAAAAGTTATGCAGACAAACGATAGAAACCTTTGGAGTTTCAGGTCGGCGATAAAGTTTTACTGAAAGTCTCACCATGGAAAGGTGTGATTCGATTTGGTAAAAGAGGAAAGCTAAATCCAAGATACGTTGAATCATTTGAGATTCTTGAAAGAATAGGTCCGGTGGCGTATCGATTGAACTTACCTGACTCGTTGAGTGGAATTCATAATGTATTCCATGTTTCAATCTGAAAAAGTGTTTATCGGGTGAGACAATGGTAGTACCTCTTGAGGAAATACAAGTAGATGAACAACTGCGATTTATCAAAGAACCAGTTGAGGTGATGGACCGTGAAGTCAAAACTCTTAAGCAAAGCAAGATACCCATAGTCAAAGTTCGTTGGAACTCGAAACGTGGACTGGAATTCACGTGGAAACGTGAGGATCAGGTGAAGCTTAAGTATCCTCATCTGTTCAAATCTACGATGTCAACCAGCGGAGGTAATGATTAAATTTCAGGACGAAATTTCTTTCAACATGAGGATAATATGACAACCTACCCGAAACTCACCCGATTTCTTTGTGCCAATGCAATAGACCAGTGATGTAACACAACCATGTATCGCAATTTTCGGGACGAAAATTCTTTCAAAATGTGAATAATGTGACATCCGGTAATTTTCCATTACCAAACTCCGTTAGTTTGTTAGGTCTTGTATACACCTATCGTGAGCACACACTAGTTGTCATTAAACGTTGGTGACTTAATAGTAATTAACAATGATTATCAGATAATAATTTAACTAATAATGTTGATTATTAGTTTGTGGTTATGCGATTTATGATTTTTAAATATTATTTGTGAATTTTACTTGATAATGTGATTACGTGTAAATATTGTTCATGTGTTTTGTTATTAGTTGAAATATATAATTATTATTGATGATTAATAATATTTGTGTTTAGTAGTTAAAACCTTTTAAAAAGTGTTAAAACTATTAGTTTTTATAAAATATAATCAAGGAGAGTTATTTTGTAATTACCATTTAACTTAATATTACCAAATATAATTAAAAATCAAACCCTAATCCCTTCTCCAAACCCCCTTTGCAGCCGCGACACCACACACACACACACACACTTTGACTTTTTGATCCAAACAACAATCAAGCATCGATTTTGATCTAGTTTCAAGCATTCCAACATGTAGCAAGCTTCAATTCTTGGCCATTACACGATTAAAGGTTAGATTTTTATTGGTTTTTCATATGTTCTTGAGTTTGGGCGAACCCTAATTCGAAAATGGTGTTGAAAGTCGAATTTTGTGTTGTTTGATGATTGTATGATGTTAGTTAGATTGTATTGATGTTAGTTTACGTGGATTATACAATAAATTCGTGGTTTTGATACGTCGTTCATACCTTACTAATAATAGTAACTTTTATACATGGAATCGATGACTTGATGATGGATTGATGATGTTATGATGTTAATGACGTTGTATGAATGTTAATCTATGTAGATGATGCAAGAAATCCATGATTTGTGTAGTCTAGTTCATACATTGACAAAGTGGAAACTTTTATTTACGAAGATTTGTGTTTGGATGAATTGTAAGTGTTTGATGGATGCTTATGATTGCTATGTACTAGATAGGGTATGTTATTGATGAATTTGTGTTGAAATTGATGGAATGATAGATTTTGGGATATTACTTTCCCAAAAGGGAAACTTTAATTTTGAAGATCATTGAATATTATGAGTTAGACATGGTTATGATATTAGGATCATGTTAGAATGTTTCTGGATGATGTCTAAAGTGTTGGATTGTGATGATTGGGTCATATGGTTAGTTGGTTCAACTATGGGAACATATGGGCTTTCTTGAATAAAATGTACAAGTGTACATGTTATGTGCTATGATGAATTGTTGTTATTGATTATTATAAGGCTAATGTTTTGCTTGTATGAGTTACATGTAGAATATTGACATATCATACACACGTACGAATCTAAGGCCCCTACTTTGTAGGATTGGCAGGGTTTAGGGTGTGTAGCCGTGAGTGGCTTCATGTGGCACGTTGTGAGTGACTAAACCCCATGTGTATTGTAATGGAATCTAATTTAGAATCTGTGTTGTATGATGAATCGGATTAGGTACGTTGTATGATAACCTGGATTAGCATGAAAAGCATGATAAGCCTTACATGTTACAATATGGCTCATGTGAATAACTTCTATAGTAATCTGGAATGGTATGTTGGATTATTGGTTGTTATGTTTGATCAAACAAGAACTTAATTTGACATGTCACCAACGGGTCAAACGGGTCAACTGGGTCTAATGTGTCTTGTTTTCTAAAACCTTGTGTCAATGTGATTATTCAGCACTTAGGGTTGCTAAAGATTCTGTGTACACGTACTTATGTAATTGTGTGTTCTAGGTAACCTCTGAAGGTTGTCTGTTCGCTCACTGGTAGCTTTTATTATCGTTCGTTTGCGCACCAGGTGAGTTCAATGCCCCACTTTTACTACTTCTCTTTTTGGGGGAGAAAGCATACTTTTTTCAAAACGCTTTACTGATATAACGTGTGTTTAGTAAGACATAGTGGGTTATACCATAGAAAGTCCTCACACTTTCGGATCGTTAATTAAGGAATCTAGCAAGAAATCTTGGGTAGTACTACTGGGTCTGACAAGCCCCACCCGGGTGACCGGAAGTCAACGGGTGCAATATTGTCCTAAACGACTAACAGCGTCACGACCTGGTATGTCGTGGCGGGAGGCAAACAGACAAACATAGTCAGCTTCGATCGCGAAATCACTATTGTTCTTAACTAATGAAATTAGACTAGCTATCTATTTCAATGCACTTGTTTATATATTTTTACTAACGCTACTGCTTGTGAATGATTACAAACTCTTGAACTCACCAACCATCGTATTGACACTTTTAGTATGCTTTTCTCAGGTTGTTTCTAGCAGCCGCCCTTAGGAGCACGCACATGTCAAGCATGCTTTGTTCAAACATTGTTTACTTTTAGTTTAGCATTTACTTATGTATTTTGGTTTGGCCTCATGTTTTGCGCAGTTTACTTTTAGTACCTTGTGTTTGGGTTATTTACAAAACACTTCCGAAAATATTTTAAAGATTTAAACTCTGAGTAACTAATGACTGAGATCCTGGTTTGTTCACATGCCTTGCGGTAAAACCCCACATGTGGAAATTGAGGGTATGACATGTATATTCATGTATGTTTTGTAACACTTGTAAGAACTTGAGAGCAATATACATCATTTTTGAAAGCCATAATTGAGTGTTCTTGTCCTTATTTCTTTACTTGTGTTCATTGTATCATCACTAACCGGTTCTCTATTTGATCCATTAAGTGTTCTTACTCTGTCCAACTTATGAAACTGTTGCATTTACCACCCTTCCTGGTCCTGCATTGTTTTTCTATACATTTAATTCTTTTAGTTAATTTACATTTATACACATTTTTTAATCAAACTTCACATACGAATATATTATAGACTTATTAATAGTAACTAACAATATATGTTTCTATTTATTTTAAAGAGAAAATTACATGGACGGTTCTTGTAGTTTGGTCAAAATTTTGGATTTGTTACTTAAACTGTTAAAAATTTCAAATATAGTCTCTAATATTATATTTATCTTTTATCAATGGTCCTTATTCTGTTAGTTCAGTTACTAATGTTAAATTTTTCAAAATGACTATTTTACCGACAAAGATCTTGTAATTTACTTTTTGATTAAATAAAAATATCATTAAGAATGTCATTTTTAGAATGTTCTGGTTTTTAAATGTTTCTCTAAAACTTTTAATTTTTTAAATGTCTCTCTTAAAACATTTTGATTTTTAAAGGCACTTTTAAAAGCATTATCGCCTTTCTTTAAACCATTTGGTTTTTAAAGGTTATTTTTGTAATCATTCATTTTCTAAATATTATCTTTAAAACTTGTTTATTAAACATTTTAAAAACTATTAAAAATATCATTTGAAAATGGATTGTTTATGAAAAAGATGTTTAAATAAGTGATTGTTTTGTAAAGATGCTTTAAAAAATAATGGTCTAAGAAAAAGCTTTAGAAAACCAAATCGTTTTATAAAAACGTTTAAAATATCAAGCGGTTTTAAGAACAACATTTAGAAAACGGACAGTTTAAACACGTTAAAGAGCAAACATTTTATACCATATGTTATTAAAAAAAAATTTATTCGTGTATTTAAAACGTAATTTATTATATAATAAACATATTAATAATGAAATAATAAAAATATTAAAAATTAAAAACTTTGGGAAAACAAGAATATAAAGCTTTCCTTAATAAAAATAATACTATAGTTTAAAAGTTAAATTAAGTGGATGGTTGATGCGGGTAAAGTGTCATTTTTATAATTTTTAACTTATTAATTGTTGATTAACAAAACTTGGAACTATAGATGAAAAAAAAATATTAAGGATCAGTATTAACTTTAACTACCAAATTCAAAATTTTAACATAACAAAAGGACCATACTTGTAATTTACTGTATTTTAAAATTAACTTTTTCAACTCATTTAACATACGGATGGTTAGGCTAGTTTTATTTATGTAGGTAATTGATGTTTTTTCCCTTTGGTGTATGTATACTATCTAGTTTTTCTAGTATTGATCCCATATTTTCAATTAAAAAAACTAAACTTATTATCTTTTTAGCTCAAAAGTGAAAATACAGCTCTCTAGAAATACAAGTCATCTCTTTAACTAAAACAAATTTATTCGAGAAAAAAATAACTATAAAATATTATTTTGTATATTTTTTTTCAATCTTATGCATATCTCTGTATCTCTTTAGCAAAAAGAAATTATACAAAGGCATGCGTTTGCATGAATATGATCTTCTTGAGTACGTATTTGATACGTGTCACCAACCATAGCCACCGATATCTCAATCTAATAGTAAAAGCAAGTTGGCTACTGGAACAAGTTCTATGTTTTACCCACGTTCACATGCATTCTCTGTTTACCCTTGTTTAGTTTATCATTTATAAAGTGGTTGTTTATTTGGAACCCACATTTATCTTCAAAGTGTAGTAGAAAGTAGGAACATTTAGTATTTAGGCATTGTAGTTTCATTTAAAGAAAGAAGAAGATAATTGGTTCAGAGTTTTGTTTCTCTCTATTATTTTTTTTGAAATCTAACCCGCTCTAGTCTTATTATTTAAAAGATTGAGCATCTCGAATTAATTTATAACGGTATTTGTAATATATTAACATAATAATTATTGAGATAATAGACAATGTGGGACTAGCAAATTTTGAAGATGTGCATCTTAGATATAAATAGCATTAAACCCCCCGCGTTGCAGCAGGGAGTATAAAACCGTGTCAAGTGCCACCAGTGGCACACAATCGTAAGCGACCACCAACACAGAAAAAACTAATATTAAAAAGAAAATAAAAAACAAAGAGAATAGAATTAAACGAAAAGTAAGCGTAAAAACGTTAAATCACGTAAGAGAAACACAAAACATATAAAACAATAAGTCAATCTAGAACAAGCGCGTTGTGACATGATCGTTAAACTGGAAAAAAGTAAGGGTAAAAATGTTGAATCACACACATATATTATAGTGTGTTACTCGTAAAATTTAGACGAAAACGCAAAAAAAAAATTGTATAATATGAAAAGTACGGGGGATCAAAGACGAAAATAAAAAAATATTAGGGTTAAATTGTAAAAGATGTAAAAATAGTATGTTAAAATAATAAAAAAAAGTTAGAGTTTAAGAAAAAGATAAAAATGAGTACAATTCACTAAACACAATACTACCCGCTAACATACCAAAATTGATAATTAGTATTATATAAATGCTATCAAAATTGATAATTAGTATTATATAAATGTTTTGAGTTTAAACCTATATATGATGTAAAAATTGTTTGGAGTAATTTGATAATAAAATTAGTGACTATTTACTGTTAAAAAATCGAGCATAACGTCATACGTACCTCGACCGAGGAAAAAACAAAGCCTTGGACTCGCATGAGAAGTCATTTGAGATCGATTTCTTGTTTATATTTTCGATTTAAATCGAAAGGGATATTATTGGCTACACGTGTTATTTCTTATAAATTAAGTAAAAAAACTTATACTAATTAGACAAGTAATGAAGCTTCTATATGAAGCATTAGGTGTCCAAGAGTTACCATTTTGAAAAACAAATATTTACCTTTTACCTATATGTTTAAAAGAAAAGAAAGGAATAGTGTTTTGCAAATGTGTGATGCAAATTGTACTACCGAGTATTGCATGGGTCTGCCACCACCTTTTCTCCACCTCTTCGTTTTTATACACTCTTGTCAGTTCTAGAGAGAGTTTGGCTGTAAGGGTGGTGATGTCGACAGTGCCCGAGGCTGCTCCGGTCCCTGTTTCTAGCTATTTTACAGCATGGTATCGTCTCCTCTTTCTGCACCTCTTGCTTTTCTAGGGTTGAGAGAATCGGGCCTATGATGGTGCTGGTGGCGAAGGTGCGGTAGCCGCTCCGGGCCCCGTTTCTGGCAGCCTTGGCGCCCGTCTTCTCGTTGTTGAGAGGTAAAGAGGGAGGACAGCGCATGCCTGAGGCAGCTTTTGATGCTCTTCCCTTTCTCTGGTCGAGTTCCGTTCGCATCTGTTGTATTTTTATTTATTTATATGTTTGTTCAATGACGATGACCACGTCTCTCGGTACACCTGGTGTCTTTTCATATGATGTTTATTTTATGACAATATAATAACCATGACGATGAGATTTGACTAGATATGGCTTCGAGGTTGCTATTGAGTAGCCGCCATTTTTAATCCGGGTTATTTTTGGTGTTGCATGAGACTACATTAGGGGTCGAGGACGTTGACCTAGGGTTCATCTGAGGGTAGTCGTTTGGGGTATTAGTTGCTGAAGATGGTCGTTTGAATGATTTGCAGTTTTAAGTATTGATGATTTTGATTGTTTAATTTTATTATGCTTGGCTAATAATTAACATTGTAATGCAGCTCTATGCCGGCGAACAAGGATTCGTCTGATGTTGCATTTGAATGCTTGCCTTAATTGATTCTGATATCCTTTGTTGATGCTGACCTTGGTCTAAGGTCAATGCTAGCCTTAGTGACTTATTGATTTAGGGTATTTTTTGGCTGACATAACACTGTACTATTGAAAGTTGCATTTCAGTGCCCATGGTTTTGATTCTGGGTTACGTGGCACTGTACCAAGCCTGGATGATGGTGAACTAAGGTTTGTATGAGGATTGTTGGTTAATTGTCGCATTCCTTGCTCTGTCATGCTGATGTTTTTGCTGACTATTTGGTTAGCTGGTCTAATGGCATGACATTCAAGGGGGTAGTGTGAGATATGTTTTCACATAGCAACCGATGCACATGCCTGCTGTGATAAGGCTGTGATAATACTTCAACAAAATTATGAGCCTGAAAGATAGGTTTATCTTGTATGGATTCCAACCGGACCCCTCTTTGAAGTGTGACCCGGACCCTTTACTATCACGAAAGTGGTACTTGGTACTTGGTACATTCGTATGTCCACATAGAATCGTGGCTATGTTATAAGTAGGCAGAGATGATAAATGAAAAAAATCTAATCCTAGCATGTTATTATGTAACACCCGAAAACTCCAAGAGAGAAAAGTAAAGGAGTAAATGGGTTATTATTTTAAGGAGCAAGGGGTAAAAGTGTACTAGGGCCAAACCGGCCCATAATAGGTTTTAAAAAGGAGATGGCCGCCCATACTCTCTCTCCATGCACTCAAATCATACGGATTAAGAGAGAGAAAAGAAGCTCCCACCGGTTCTAGAGTGAGAAAATGAAAGAATTCTTCAAATGTACGATTTTAAGGTGATCCTTCTCAGATCTAAGTCGGGTTTAAGCTTATAGGCAAATTTTCATGTGTTTCTATGTGTTTAGTTTGTTTCTTTATGTGTGTTTAGCTGATAAAACTCCAGGTTGCTCGGGTTTTTGTGGTCTGCTTGAAGGCTGGTTAAGGTGAGTTCTAGATCTAATCTTTTACATGTTTTCTACTTGTTTGGGGCTGATATGTGTATCAAAAATGATGTTTCTTGACAAAACTATGTTTTCCATAGTTAAAGATGACTTTTTACGAAATGAATGTTTTTAAAGATTTTTATGATGATAATTATTGTTTGTTATGTGCTATGTGTGCATCTAGCAGAGTTATGCTAAGTACACGTTTAAAGGTGTTGTATGGAACTAGAATTTGCATAAGTGGGAAATAAGTATTTTAAATGGCTATCCGCTGTGTACATTGGTTGTCCGCTACGGACACTTGGAATGATTTAGAGTTGTCCGCTGTGGACATTAATTTTCCACTGTGGACACCTAAGTGTTTAAATCATCCGTTGTGAACCTTAAGTCATCCATTGTATGCCTTAGTGTCTCTTAGTCATCTGCAATGAACATTGACTATCCGCTGTGGATACTTGGTGATTAGTTCATCCATTGTGGACTTTGGTCGTCCGCTGTGAACCTTTAGTCGTATGTTGTGGACTTTGGTCGTCCGCTATGAACCTTAGTGTTTAAGTCATCCGTTGTGTACCTTATTCATGCGCTGTGAACACTTAAGTTTTAACCTGAATTTTTTGGAAGGAGTTTAAGTGATTAGTACTTATGTTTTAATGGGAGAATATGTTTGTTTGATGTTTTAATGTTATTATCTTTTCATGGGCTACTGTTATGAATGATTAATATTTCGTGTTATGTGATTATAATACAATGATATCTCATAAGTATTATTCATAATCAAGTGGACATAAAGGAATAAAAGAAAGACAGTGGAACCTAATGAATGTTACCCCCAGGCCCTTTATGATGAATGAAAAGCCTTGCACGTAAAATGAATGGAGGTGCACGACCATGTTGTCGTTAGCTCAACTGATGTGCGGCTGTTTCAGCCCATGAGGATGCACATCTGGGGTCTAATCCTTGTGATTGACCAATGAATGAATGAATGAGACCTGTATTCATGAGCAGGCTTCATGCTTAGCAGTGTGGGTCAACTGTTAGGGGTTAGCTACCACTTATAAATGTGTACTGGCAGGGGTTCGACATTTGTTGCCAACCATATGATGTAGGCTCTTGCTTTGTGCAATCCTAGCTAATGAAAGAGAAAGATAATGAAAGAAAGAAAGATAAAGAACACCTTAATGAATATATATATTATCAGTCAATTCGACTGTTGTGTTTTATGGATGGGTGATCACTAAAGGAAGCTTTCAAAAATGTATATTTTTATATATTAACAAATTAAAACTCACTCAACAACGCTGACTTTATATGCATATCAGTTGGCAGGTAATGAGGTTGTTGGGGATGACACGAGGATGGAACTACTTGGCGAATAAAGACTGGCATCCATGTTTTTGCTGAAACAATGTTTTTGTCTTGTAATACAACAAAGATGTCTTTTTGAACATTAATGACAATGATGTATTCCTTGGAAAAAATTATTATTAATGCATGAAATGGATATGTTAAATTATTCCGCTGTAATGTTTTCATATTTCTATGTATTTTAATATGTTTTTTTGCTATGAATAACCAACTGTGGGGTTTCCCGCGATCGGGGCCTTACAAGTTGGTATCAGAGCCAAAGTTTAAGAGAATTAGGTAAATTATTTTCCAAACCTAAACTTAAACTCAAAATAGGACCAAATGAAGGGATGCCGCCCAACTAGCTAAGTGCCTTCAGGTAAAATTTTCTCAAAGTTAACGAGTACTATATGCGTGTGCTGTTTGAATTTATGTACTTAGTAGATCGGAATACTGATGGGTGTTAGGATTTTGAGTGTTTGGGACATGGGGGTAAGGTAAGTAGTTAATCACACTTGGCCACCGTAATTAAGGACTTACCATACATATCATGATCTGACCAGTTACCTTGAATGACATTGTTGGTGTTTGAATCTTATAGGAGGTAGAATTTATGGCGGGTAGAAAATTTAGGAAGGCAACTGGAGGAGGTGCTCGTGGCGGGCGTACTACTAGGCCACGTGTCACTAGGAGCAAAGCTAAGGCTCCCGAGACGGTGCATGAGCAGACGGATCTCCATAGCCACCATGAGGGTAAAGGGTCAGCTACTCTCAAGTCTATTATGAAGGAGGTTATTGCTGATGAGGTCTACAATGTTATGCAAAATATCTTACCTTTGGTGGTGACTGAAGTGCTTAGAGCTATTAAGATTGGGAAAAAGCTAAGGATAAGGAGAAGAAGAAATCAGGAAAGTCCACTGAAGGGATTGAGGAATCTAAAGAGGAGCCATCTAGCCCAAAGGTAGTAGTTCATAATGACAGCGAGGATGAGTCAGAGAAGGAGACTGCTAAGGGGTGTAACTATGGGGCGTTTCAGAGATGCAAGCCCACGACCTTCGACGGTAACGGTAATGCTACTGCCACTCACTGTTGGGTTCGTGAGATGGAAGCAGTCCTGGACATCAGTGAGTGTCTGGAAGATCAGAAGGTGAAGTTTACCACCCATTCCTTCGTTGACTCGACACTATGCTGGTGGGACAACATTATTCAAGCCGAGGGAAAACGATCAATGGCGAAAATGAAGTGGTCAGAGTTGAAGAAGTTGGTGCTGGAGGAGTACTGTCCATATCAAGAGTTGGACAAAATTGTTAGGAGTTCTTGTATTTGGAGGGCGGGAACATGACTCATCAAGAGTACACCTTCAAGTTCAACAAACTTGCAAGACTCGTGCTAGACATGGTAACGCCTGAGTCCAAGAAAATCAAGAGACATATGCAAGGCTTGCCAGTGGATATTAGGAGGAATTTGATCGTCGCTAGACCGGGTATGTTTAAGTCGATGGTAGATTTGGCGGGGAGATTATATGATGAGAGAGAACCGACGCCAGCTCAGAAAAAAACTTAGAAGTGGAGTTGGAATAGGAACGGGAATGGAAAGAGGTTCAGGAATGACAGCTACAGGATTGGAGAAAAGAAGATGAGGGTTGACGACCGTCGCACAGAATACAGGAATGGGAATGACCGAAAGGAGTGTATGAACTATGGGAAGATTCATAAGGGTGAATGCAGAGTGGGAAGGAACAGGTGTTTCAAATATGGGGATGAGGGCCATTATTCTAAGGACTGCAGGGTACCAAGGTGCTACCAATACAGTGAGGTAGGCCACTCGGGCCAGGATTGCAAGAACGGTGGAGCAAGAAGCTCATGAGTCAAGGTGATGAAGGAGAAAGGGAAGAGTGATAACACCAAAACGAAGGCAGAGTGGACCAAGGAGAAAGCCAGAGTGGACCCTAAGGTAGTTTCAGGTATGTTTTTGGTAAACCAATTGTATGCTTTTGTTCTCTTCGATTTAGGTGCTAGTAGGAGCTTTGTATCTACTGCTTCTTGTCATTTGATGCATGGTAAGAGTAGGAAGATAGATATGCCCTTCCATGTTGAGACTGCGATAGGAAAATCCACCAAAGTGACTGATATGATTGACGATTGCCTCATAGAATTGGAGGGTCATAGGTTTCCTGCTAGATTGTATGTGATGGCCCTAGGAGGCTTTGATGTGGTGTTAGGAATGAATTGGTTGGCGACTATATCGTATGCCAAAAGAAGATGATTCTATTAATTACACCCGATGGCAGTTTAATTACGATCCACGGAGACAAGGATGCGTCATTCCGCGAATGATATCTATGATAACGGCAGAAAAGTTTATGAGGCGAGGGTGCGGTGCCTACCTGGCTTATGTGAAGGATGTGGATGCGATGGTGCTTCATCTATCAGAAGTGCAGGTGGTATGTGATTTTCCCAATGTGTTTTCGGAGGATCTGCCAGGGGTCCCACCCGATAGAGAAATCGAGTTTCAGATCGACTTGATACCAGGAGCGTAACCTGTCTCCAAAGCACCATATCGGTTGGCTCCATCCGAGCTTAAGGAGCTGATATTGCAATTGCAAGATCTTTTGGATAAGGGCTTTATTAGACCAAGTATCTCTTCATGGGGTGCTCTGGTTTTATTCGTGAAGAAGAAGGACGGTAGTATGAGGATGTGCATCGACTACCGTGAACTGAACAAGTTTAATATGAGGAACCGGTATCCGTTACCGAGGATTGACGACTTGTTCGATCAGCTCCAGGGTGCCAGTTGGTTCTCAAGGATAGACCTTCGATTGGGTTATTATCAACTGATTATGAAGGAGCAGGATATCCCTAAGACAGCCTTTCGCATGCGTTATGGACACTATGAGTTTCTTGTGATGTCTTTTGGTTTAACCAACGCGTAGGCTACCTTTATGGACCTTATGAATCAGGTATGCCGACCGATGTTAGAAAGATCGGTGATCGTATTCATTGATGATATTCTAATCTACTCCAAGAGTGAAGAGGAGCATCCCTGTCATCTCAAGGAAGTACTAGAGACACTTAGGAACGAGAAGTTGTATCCGAAGTTCTCTAAGTGTGCATTTTGGCTACAAGAGGTCCAATTTCTTGGCCATGTGATTAATCCCGAAGGAATAATAGTGGATCCTACGAAAGTCGAAGCTGTAATACAATGGGAATCCCTAAGAATGCCATCCAAGATTCGTAGTTTCCGGGGTTTGGCAGGTTACTACAGAAGGTTTATTAAAGACTTTTCTAAGGTGGCATCCCCGTTGACTAAGCTGACTTGCAAGGATGTGAGGATCGAATGGGGTTTAGATCATGAAGGTGCCTTTCAAGAGTTGAAGATGAGGTTAACCTAAGCCCCAGTCTTGACGTTGCTAGAAGGGAATGATGACTTGGTGGTATATTCAAATGCTTCGCAATCGGGCTTAGGTTACGTGTTGATGCAACAAGGGAAGGTTATAGCCTACGCGTCTCAGCAGTTAAAGATCCATGAGGTTAACTACCCTACTCATGATTTGGAGTTGGCGGCTGTGGTCTTTGCGTTGAGGATTTGGAGGCACTATTTGTACGTGACAAAGTGTACCATCTTCACAGATCACATGAGCCTAAAATATTTCTTCGAGCAAAAGGATCTTAACATGAGGCAAAGAAGGTGGTTAGAGCCGATCAAGGACTACGATTGCGTGATTCACTATCATCCGGGCAAGGAAAACGTGGTTGCTGATGCCCTTAGTCAAAAGGAACGACCCGAACCGATTCGGGTGAAGGCTTGTCAGCTGGTTGTGACGCCCGATGACATGGGTCAAATTAGAACGTTTCAAGATGAGGCACTAAAGGATGATAGGACCAACTTTGAGCGGATGAAAGGACAAATATCAGGTTTAGGGGAGAACACTCTTGGTGTTAGAACCCTATTCGGGTGGATGTGGATTCCTCGCTACGGGGATCTGAGGGGAAGGATTGTGGATTATGCTCACAAAACTCGGAATTCCATTCATCTTGGTGCTACAAAGATGTACCATGACCTGATGAAGGATTATTGATGGCTGGGGATGAAGCGTGACGTGGTGGGGTATGTGAGTAAGTGCTTGGCTTGTTTGCAAGTGAAGGCAGAACATCAGAAACCATACGAGAAGATCCAACCTTTGGATATACCCGAATGAAAGTGGGAGCACATCACAATGGACTTCAACACGAAAATGCCTCGTACGGCGAGAGGATGTGATACCATGTAGGTGATCATAGATCGCTTTGTTGGGTTTTCACAAGTTTATCAAAGTCATTTTATCCTTATAAAATGAAAACGCAGCGGAAATTGAATGAAAAACTTGTTACAGTTAATTATAAACCAATTTATAATGTTTGTTAAAAGAAAACCCGTAATGGATCGTTATATGAAAAACCATGCTTACAAACAACCATAGGGTGTTTAGAAATCTACCTCTAAAATAGGACAGAGGAGAAAGATCTTTGGTTGGCAGCTTCCAAAGCAGGAAACCTCAAGCTTGTCTACCCCAAGAAGAAACTTCATCCGCATTTCCCAAATGTACATCCGCATTTGTAAATGCGAATACATAACTCCATCAGTATTTCCAAAATGCACATCCGCATTTGTAAATGCGGGTGATTAGTTTCATCAGCATTTCCTTAAATGCTCATCCGCATTGGTAAATGCGGATGAAGTATTTCCTTCAGCATTTCCCCAAATGCACATCCGCATTTGTAAATGCGGATGAAGAACATTCATCCGCATTTCCTCAGTAACACATCGGCATTAGTAAATGCGGATGAACAAAAGAAATGCAGACAAAACACTTGTATCATTTGTTCAGCCATTTGAATAACAATACAAAGTACTCTCTCTCTTTTTAGAATAAATCATCCATATAATTTATTCATAACACCAGTGCAAATATTTAGAAACCTAATTTCTAAATACTTCAAGTGTCAATATTTATTTATATGATCATATCATAAAACAAACATTGTAGGTGTTTGTCTAGCCTGTTATTGGGTATGACCCGACTTGGATCATAACGTACTAGCCACATCAATTCAATATGTGTCTTGGGCAGACCGTTCCCAACAATCTCCCACTTGCACAAGATACATAGAGAATTGATACAAGCAGTCAATACCGCCTAACAACGGTTTACTACCCCTAATACACATGACGAAGTGCCATTCAATAACATCATCTTCCTCAAGTCCCTTACTTGAAATGATTTAGGTGAATCTATCATTTATCCTTTTGTTACAGATGTCATGTTAAATCCAGAGACACAAAATGACCTTACTCTGTTTATTTAACTTAATTAGGCCTTAGACATCATACTCTTAACGAATAAGAGGAACAAATCTCATCTTGACTACATATGTTTCTCACAATCACCTTGTATCACACCTGAAACTAGCCTTATGTACTGTCCATTATTTCAGAACAGCGAAGAACTAGATCAAAGTATAATATTTGGTGAATATCAAAACCCAATATGTATCTCAGATCGGAGGATACAACGATATTCTCCTTTACTCAAATTTACTTATGATCAATTACATAATTCCATGCAGTAAAATTTAAGAGCGGGTTTGTCCAATATTTGTATCCCATAAATATTTATGAACCTTGGTAGCAACCTCTTGCTCTATATTCATATCTCATGAATATCCACCAATCCAAGTTCATAATATTCTTAATTCATATTTTTTCCCACAAATATGACCGACTACGGACATTTAAAATAATAAACATATTCATGGATATAAAGATGCTAAAATGGAACATAACTTATAGTATCATAATCATATATATATATATGAGTCAAAATAACAATTGTTCCGATATTTAAATACAAAATAGATCAAATCCAATCACTAGAATATCGAAGTCCTAAGACACAAGTATGACCCTCATGCTTTGGCCTTTCAAGGAGCTTCGTGAGTGGATCCGCAACATTTTGATCGGTGTGAACTTTGCGAATACATATATTTCCTTTTTCAACTTCATCCCTTATGTAGTTGAATCCCCGCTCAATGTGCCTTGTCTTTTGATGTGAACGGAGTTCCTTGATTGAGCAATCGCACCCTTGTTGTCACGAAAGATCTCTAGGGGATCTTGAATGGTAGAGACAACCCCTAGATCGGCAATGAATTTCTTCAACCATGTTGCTTCCTGTGCTGCCAATAAAGCAACGATGTATTCTGATTCTGTAGTGGACAATGCTACCACATCCTGCTTTGAACTCTTCCAGGATACTGCCCCTCTATTCATAATGAAGACATACCCCGATTGTGATCGAGAATCATCTCGATCGGTTTGGAACTCGCATCCGTGTAACCCTTTACAACGAGTTCCTCTTCACCAGATCCGTATATTAGAAACATATCCTTAGTCCTCCTAAGGTACTTCAATATACTCTTAACAGCCATCCAATGACTATTTCTCAGATTCTGTTGATATCTGCTTGTCATGCTTAAGGCGCATGATACGTCCTGTCTAGTGCATATCATCGCATACATGATGGATCCTATAGCAGATGCATATGGGATTTCCTTCATCCTTTCTTGCTCATCCTTTGAGCTTGGACATTGAGATGCACTTAATATTGTCCCTCTTTGAATAGGTACCAAACCTTTCTTAGAGTTCTCCAAGATTTTATCAAGATTTTATCAATGTATGCACTTTCGTTTAAACCTATCAACCGCCTTGATCTATCCCTATAGATCTTTATTCCCAAAATATAGGCGGCTTCACCAAGATTTTTAATGGAAATACAACTTCCAAGCCAGGTTTTAACACCTTCCATGGTTGGAATGTCATTACCAAACAGTAATATATCATCAACATATAATACTAAGAATATGATGATGCTCCTACTAGCTTTCTTATACACAAAAGCTTCATCAGTGTTCTTGATGAATCCAAACCTTTTGATGTCTTCATCAAAACGTTGATTCCAACTTCTTGACGCTTGTTTCAATCCATAGATTGATTTCTTTAACTTGCATACTTTATTAGGATACTGTGGATCGACAAAACCTTCACGCTGAACCATATAGACATTCTCTTCGAGATGTCCATTAAGGAAAGCAGTTTTGACATCCATTTGCCAAATCTTATAGTTATAATATGCAGCTATGGCAAATAATATCCTAATTGACTTTAGCATTGTCACAGGCAAGAAGGTTTCATCATAATCAACCCCTTGAGTTTGAGTGAAACCTTTTGCTACAAGTCTTGCTTTATAAGTATCCAGGTTTCCATGCATATCAGTTTTCTTCTTGACAACCCACTTACATCCAATCGGTTTGGAGTTAAGCAGTGGCACAACCAATTCCCACACTTGGTTGTCATATATGGATTGCATCTCTACGTTCATGGCTTCAAGTCACTTGTCATAATCCAAATTGGACATTGCATCATGGTACATAGTTGGTTCATCCGAATCAACTACATAGCATCCATTCATGAAAAATCCATATCTTTCGGGTGGATAGCTAGTTCTACCAGATCTGCGAACGTTTTATGTGTATTGATCAACTACTTGATCATTATCAATAACCTCTTGTTGATTGCTGGTATCAACCAAACATGTATCGGCTTGTGGTTCTCGATCCTTATCAAGTTCCACTGTTCTATCGGTAGTTCCTTCCATAAGGAATTTAGTTTGCAAGAACTCAGCCTATCGAGCAATAAATACCTTTTGCTCTGTTGGATTGTAGAAGTAATATCCCATCGAGTCTTTGGGATATCCTAAAAAGATACACTTAGTTGATCGGTTTGCTAACTTGTTTGGGGTGTTTTGCTTAACATAAGCCTCACAACCCCATACCTTTAAATATGATAACGATGGAACCCTTCCATGCCATATTTCAAAGGGTGTCTTATCCACTTTCTTGGTTGGGGCCATATTTAGAATACGGGCCGCGGAGAGCAATACGAAACCCCAAAATGACAAAGGTAGTGTGCTTCTAGCCATCATAGATCGAACCATATCCAATAGGGTTCGGTTTCTCCTCTCAGACACACCATTATGCTGTGGTGTTCTGGGTGGAGCAAGCTGTGAGACAATCCCACAACTCCTAAGATGATCTTGAAATGCATCACTAAGGTATTCACCTCCTCTATCCAAACGAAGAACTTTGATGGTTTGGTTGAGTTGATTTTCTACTTCATTCTTGAAGATTTTGAACGTTTCCAAAACTTCATCTTTGTGTCTCAACAAGTAGACATAACCATAACGACTATAATCGTCGATGCAGGTAATGAAGTATCTTTCACCATTCCTTGTCATTGCTTTAAAAGGACCACATACATCCAAATGTATGATTCCTAATAAGTCTTTTGCCCTTTGGTTAGTACCACTAAAGGGTTCCTTGGTCATCTTTCCTTGTAGACAAGATTCACACTTATCAAATGAACCCTCTTCATTTGCTTCAAAAAGACCATTCTTTTGAAGTGTTTGAATACGATTCTTGTTTATGTGACCAAGACGACAATACCAAAGATATAATTCACTTAAACCCATTTTAAATTTCTTGGTGCTCGACTGGTATAACGAGTTATTAAAGGATGAGTCATCATGAAAATACCATTAAAAGGCACAGCCTTAAAATAAAATATATCATCCATAAATACACAAATACCATCGTTTACAAACTTTAATACATAACCATATTGTTTTAGAAGGGAAACATAAATTATGTTCCTAGTCAAACTAGGAGCGTACAAAACATCCTTCAAAATGACTTCCAAACCACTTGGAATCTTCAAGATATAGTCTCCTTGGGCTTCGACATCAACCTTTGCTCTGTTGCCCATATAGAGACTAGTATCCCCTTTCTTAAAATGCTTATTTCTTTTAAACCCCTGCAACAAATTTCAAATATGAGTTCCACATCCGGTATCTAATACCCATGTGTTTGAAAAATAACATTAAGTTCAATTTGGATCATGAAAGTTGTACCTGAGGTCTGCCCAGCATCCTTCTTGTTTCTCAACTCCTTGAGATAGATGGGAAAATTCCTCTTCCAATGTCCTATCTCACCACACTCAAAGCATGGATCATTCTCCCTAACCTTTGGCTTCTTAAGCCTTGGTTTTGGTGGTCCCGCTTTAGTCTTTCCCTTACCCTTTCCTTTGATGTACCCCTTGCCTTTGGCAACATTTGCCTTGGGTTCGGGGTGATGCCTCTTCTTGTTGTCACCCTCATTGATCATGAGAACCGGTAAAACCCTTTTACCCATCCCTGCCTTGGCTGTTTTAAGCATTGCATGAAGTTCCCCAATGCTCTTGTCCCATCCATTCATGTTATAATTCATTATAAAAGTCTCAAACTTCTTGGTTAGACCATTGAGGATCAAATCCGTGGCCAACTCTTTTGAGAAGGGACAATTTAGCCTTTCGAGGCGATCAATGTGGCTTTTCATCTTCATCACATAAGATGATGCAGATCGGGTTTCTTCCATTCGACATGCATGAAGCGCTCGAACCGTTTCGAACCGCTCTACCCTCGCTTGTTGAAGGAACATTTCCTTCAGTTGGGTAATCATGTGGTATGCCCCGTGATATTTAAAATCCTTTTGAAGCTCGGGAATCATGGTTCCCAACATGAGACAAGAAACTTGCACAGAATCCTCAGTGTGCTTAACCTAATCCTCGTAGGCATCAACATCATCAATGTTGGGTTCATCGGGAATAGGATCGTCCAATCCATGAAATTATTGTGATTTAGACGATCCTTTTCCAAGATAGTTCTCAGTGATAGGTTATGGACGGTCGGGGAGGTAGCGTTGTTATTATTAGCGGCCACTACTACAATATAAACAAAGTTCAATTTTAGTATTTATTAAAAAGACATTTTAACTATTAATACCCTTTAATGTCTCATAGACAATTAATAACTAAAATCTAGAATCCAACATTATATTCAAATAATGGTTAGGTGACCTTTATCCCATTATTTAAATTAACAAGGTAGTCAACTTTTTACAATTGCAACCCTTTGCAACTTCTAGTTTATGCGATCGGTTAAACATCATTATGTTTAGTCGGCATGTTTAATCCCATCAACACCATTGTACGCCATGCTTCGGTGACCCTATTCACATGGTTTCCAATTCAAGTCGTCCTACTTACACACATGTGAGTTTACACATACAGGTGGTTAGGTGACCTTTATCCCACAAATATGTTAAACCCACCTCAAACACACAAGTTCCCTAAATGTGGTTAGGTGACCTTTATCCCACAAATAGTTCCCAAGTGATTCGAGTGTTGTATAAAAGGATGGTGTTAAACTTGTTTAAAAGGGATTTTGTTTTCATCAATTCTAGTTATGAAAACAATTTGTACCTTACATTTACATGCATTCAAATGTGTGGTACACGAGTGAAACCAATTTCAAAAGTTCTTTTAATAAAACCAATTTTATTGCGAAAACATTAACTTTTAATAAAACCATTTTATTACCCATGTTAATGTTTCCAAAAGAACCGTTTGCAGCTTATTGTTGATTTGAAATTGTTTAATAGCGCATATCCAAATATCATATGAACAATAAATTAAATCAACCATACAAGCAACACATACAACAACAAGTTCATAACCTTAGCCAACTAATTTAACATCACTTGTTGGCCAAAACAAGTGAGTTATAAGGTCCTTCCTAAGGGTAACACTTGTGTCAGTGAACTCCCACTTGATCCCGCGTCCAAATGCTTCAAGTTTCCACTTTGTGTTGTGATTCTCCTATTCGATTTGAGCTTCCAAATGGACTTAAATTCTGCACCAAACCCCTTGGGCCTTCAAAATATGTTTTGGTTATTGGGCTTAAATCCCATTAAGAGCTATGAAGCCCTTTGGGCACAAAATCGGCCCAAACCGAAAAACATTCTTGTTGCATCTTCTTTTACAAAATTATACATCCTATATACATTTTGTAGTAAAAGTGAAATGCAACTAATCTATTTATTTTACATACCAAATGAAAATAAATAAATTACATAGCCAATAGGAAGAACAAATAAATTTAATTATTACAATCCTTTGAATAATCAAATACAAATCACAACACAACCAAACACAAGGTCTCGGCTAGGTTATGAACATCAAGATACATATCCAAATATGTAAGCAAAAATCCAAGAGTTTCCCCTTTGAATCACAGACTTTTGGTAAACAAACTGAATATCATGATTCTTGTCTAAACAACTTAAATCATCCAAATGATTAAGATTTCTCAAGATTAAAATATGCATGTAAAGTAGAATCTTGAAAAACAGGGGAAACATGGACCTAAATATTCGGCCTGCTAGTGAATAACAGCAAGAAACCGAGAATTCAGTCTAGATGAAGAATGTATCCATATAACCGGCTCTGATACCACTGTTGGGTTTTCACAAGTTTATCAGAGTCATTTTATCCTTATAAAATGAAAATGCAGTGGAAATTGAACGAAAAACTTGTTACAGTTAATTATAAACCAATTTATAATGTCTGTTTAAGAAAAACTCGTAATGGATCGTTATATGAAAAACCATGCTTACAAACAACCATAGGGTGTTTAGAAATCTACCTCTCGAATGGGACAGAGGAGAAAGATCTTTGATTGGCAGCTTCCAAAGCATGAAACCTCAAGCTTGTCAACCCCAAGACTCCGACAATACACCAGGTTGCTAGGATTTTCTTGAATCGGGTTCTGTTCTTGGTTTTCCTCGACCAATCGAGAGAAAAGCTACAGTAGCATACCGATTGCACCTTTGTGTGTGTTGTAAGTTATCAGAGAGAGTGGTTGAATGAAATCATATATTGCACGTCCTATGAATCTGAATTTCAGAGTGAGAGAAAAGTGGGTGGGACCCATCCCTTTAAGCCATCCGCATTTCTCTAATATTCATCCGCATTAGTAAATGCGGATGAACAAACTCTATCAGCATTTGTAAATGCGGAAGAAGAAACTTCATCCTCATTTCCCAAATGTACATCCGCATTTGTAAATGCGGATAAGTAACTCCACCAGCATTTCCAAAATGCACATTCGTATTTGTAAAGGCGGATGATCAGTTTCATCAGCATTTCCTTAAATGCTCATCCGCATTGGTAAATGAGGATGAAGAATTTCCTTCATCATTTCCCCAAATGCACATCCGTATTTGTAAATGCGGATGAAGAACATTCATCCGCATTTTCTCAGTAACACATCCACATTAGAAAATGCGGATGAACAAAAGAAATACAGACAAAACACTTGTATTGTTTGTTCAACCATTTGAATAACAATACAAAATACTCTCTCTATTTAGAATAAATCATCCATATAATTTATTCATAACACCGGTGCAAATATTTAGAAACCCAATTTCTAAATACTTCAAGTGTCAATATTTATTTATATGATCATATCATAAAACAAACATTGTAGGTGTTTGTCTAGCTTGTTATTAGGTATGACCCGACTTGGATCATAACGTACTAGCCACATCAATTCAATATGTGTCTTGGGCAGACCGTTCCCAACACGCTTAACGAAAAGTGCCCATTTTTTGCCAATCCGAGAGATTTACTCGTCGGAAAGGTTGGCGGATCTATTCATCAAACAGATTGTAACTCGTCATGATGTGCCGGTGTCCATTGTTTCCGATAGGGACACTCGGTTCACATCCAAGTTTTGGAAGAAATTCCATGATTCGATGGGTATGAGGTTACACATTAGCACAACTTACCACCCTCAGACAGATGGTCAATCAGAAAGAACGATTTAGACCTTGGAGTACATGCTCCAGGCATGTATTATTGATTTTGGTAGAAGTTGGGATGAACACCTACCATTGGCAGAGTTCTCCTACAACAACAGTTATCATGCAAGTATAGGCATGCCACCATTCAAAATATTGTATGGGAGACGAGGCAGAACCCCGGTGTGTTGGGGTGATATCGAGCAGAAAGAGTTGGGTAGTATCGAGATCATCGAGGCCATGACTGAAAAGTTGGAAAAGATCAAGGCCTTTATGAAAGCAACAAAGGATCGGCAGAAGTGCTACGCTGATAAGAGAAGAAGGACGATTGAGTTCCAAGTAGGACATAAGGTGATGCTTAAGGTGTCTCCATGGAAAGGAATCATCCGTTTTCGAAAAAATAGAAATTGGGCCTAAGGTACATCGGGCCATTCAAAATCATTGCCAGAGTTGGTGAGGTGGCATATAGGCTAGAACTTCCTGATAAGCTGCAGGGGATTCATCCTACATTCCATATATCTCATTTACGAAAGTGTTTGGCTGAAGTTGATGTTGTTATCACTCTCACGGACATTGAGGTTGATAAAAGGTTGAATTATGTGGAGCAACAAGTAGCTATTTTGGATCAGAAGGAGAAACAGTTAAGGAACAAAGTGATTAGTCAAGTAAAAGTACAGTGGAAGCATTGCAAAGGATTTGAGGCCCCTTGGGAATCAAAGGAAGAAATTAGACGAAACTACCCCCATCTCTTTAAGGAGTGATAGGTTTCGGGGACGAAACCTATATAAGGGGGGTGTACTTGTAACACCCAAAAACTCTAAGAGATAAAAGTAAAGGAGCAAATGGGTTATTATTTTAAGGGGACAGTCCCACTGCCTAAGTGTCTACAGCGGACACCTTCAGTTGGTGGTAACCAGATCGGAGGTCTATCCTCGAGAACCAACCGGCACCTTGGAACTGATGGAACAAATCATCAATCCTCGGTAACGGATACCGATTCTTCACCGTCAACTTGTTCAGCTCACGGTAATCTATGTACAACCTCATACTACCGTCCTTCTTTTTTACAAATAAGACTGGAGCACCCCATGGAGAGATACTTGGTCGGATGAACCACTTATCCAGCAATTCTTACAGTTGAGTCATCAATTACTTCATTTCAGAGGGAGCTAGATGATACGACACCTTAGCAACAAGTTGGGCACCAGGTATCAGATCAATTTGGAACTCAATCTCGCGGTCAGGTGGCAAACCTGATAAATCTTTCGGGAATACGTCTGGGAAGTCACTCACGACCGGTACATCCAACATTCGTGGTACTGTTGCATCCACATCCTTTACATAGGCCAGATAGGCACCATATCCACGCCTCATACACCTCTCTGCCACTACCATCGAAATTACTTTCGGGACCGTACTGACTCTATCACCGTAAATTTTCACCGAACTCCCATCGGGCGTGGTCAATTGAATCATCTTCTTTTGACACACGATGTTTGCAACATAGGCTGCTAGCCAGTCCAACCCTAGGACTACATCGAATCCGCCTAAGGGCATCACGAACAACCTAGCAGAGAACCTATGGCCATCCAATTCTATGTCACAATCCTCTACCACATCAAAAATCCTGGTAGACTTACCACCGGCAGTTTCAACAACGAATGAGTCATCAATCTTCCTACTCCAAACGGGTAACTTACCACAGAAGGCAGCAAAAATAAAACTCCTACTAGCACCGGAATAAAAAAGCATAGAGGCACAAGTTTGGTTTACTAGGAATGTACTTGACACAACATCGGGGTCCAGTTTATCCTCCTCCTGGGTCATAGTGAATGCCCTGGCCTTTGCCCTCTGCCCCTCCTTCTCCTTCTCAATCCTCTTCTTTGCCCCGGAGCTCTCAGCCCTTGACTTCATGCAGTCTCTGCTCATGTGCCCAGTCTCGCCATAGTTGTAACATCTCATCACATGACAATCCCTTGCTATGTGGCCCTCCTTCCCACACCGAAGGCAGAGATTCGATCCCCACTTACATTCTCCCACATGCTCCTTCCCACACTTATTACACATCTTCGTACCCGTACCTGCCGTCACCACCTTCCGGTCATCAACCCTTGCCTTTTTGTTCTTTGGAATGAAACCACCACGGCCAAACTGCTTCCTGTTCTAGTTTCCGTAACCACCACCTTTCTTACTCACCTCCATTGCTACCACCTCCTCTCTCTCATCATACAGTCTCCCCACCAGATCAACCACCGACCTGAACGTACCTGGCCGGGCGGCAATCAGATGTCTACGAATATCCACCGGCAGACCCTGGATGTATCACTTGATCTTTCGTGGCACGGGTGTCGCCTGTTCTGGCACCAGCCTCGCCATCTCATTGAACTTGGTCGTATACTGCTGGTGTGTCATGGTTCCCACCTCCAACTGTAGGAACTCTCTCTCAATCTTGTCGAGTTCCCTGTGAGGACAAAACTCTTCGATCACCAACTTCTTCAGTTCACTCTATCTCATCCTTCCAGTCGCCCTGCTACCCTTGGCCTGGACAATATTTTCCCACCAACATAGGGCCGAATCCACAAATGAGTGGGTAGAAAACTTCACTTCCTGGTCCTCCCTGCACTCGCTGATGTCCAACACAACTTCTATTTCCCTCACCCATCGGTGAGCAGCAGCAGCATTCCCATTCCCATCAAAAGTCGGGGGCTTGCATCTCTGGAATGCCCCATAGTTGCACCCTTTTGCAAATTCTTGCACTGCCTCCTCTTACTCATTGTCACTAGAGACAACCATCTCAGTCCCTGGTTGCTCCCCTTCCCCTGAACCTCTCTTCTCGCCCTCTCTCCCAACGGTTTTCCTCCTCTCCTTTTTCTCTTTCTTTTCATCCTTTCTCATGGCTCTAATAACCTTAGTCACCACAGACAGCAGAATCGTCTGCATGACTTAATGAACTTCCTCCACCACTGCCTCCTTCATTGAGGCCTTCAGGTTAGCACTCTCATCACCGCCTTCATGGTGATGAAGCTCGGGCTCTTCCAGAGCCGTTTCAGCGGTCCTAGCCCTGTTCCTCGTGACACGCGGCCCAGCACCACGTCACCACGACCTCCACCTCGAGAAGCCTTTGAAGATCTACCACCAGCCATCTCTAAGCACTATAAGATCAAACACCAACATGGTCATTCAAGGTGATAGCTCAGATTATGTCAAGTATGGTAAGTCCCTAATTACAGTGGCCAGTTGTGATTAGCCACTTACTTTACTCTTTGTTCCCCAAGCATTTCCTATCCTGACTACATCAGTATCCAAATCTACTAAGATCACATAATTCACATAGCACAAGCACAAAATTCCTTTTTCTAATAACGTACATAAAACGTTTACATAAAACGTTTACATAAAACGTTTACCTACAATGTAGCTACTACGACTGGCATCCCTTTCCCTTCCTTTTCCCATTCTCAGTGTAAGTTTAGGTTTTGAAAATAATTTACCCAATTCTCTTAAACTTTGGCTATGACACCAACTTGTAAGGCCCCGTTCCCGGGACGCTTACAATTGGTTAATCATCGCATAAAATACTTAAAACACGTCATTTTTCAACGGAAATACATCTTTTCATTAATAAATTAAATTGTATCAAATCATTCACATCACTTTGTTTACATCTCAAAAAATGTATTAATACAATATCATTCTCAAAAATATGGATGCCAGACTCGAATCATCCCCAGTAGCTTATGCATTCATGCCTCCACTTCCTCAGCATCAACAATTACCTGGCAACTGATATGCATATAAAAAGTCAACGACATTGAGTGACTTCTAGTTTATATAATAAAATACTTTATTTTTGATAAAACATTTCTTTTACTTTCGTACGTGATCATACATCATACATTTATCTAGATAATATCATTATTATCTTTCATGATCGTTCATCATCCTTCGTTTCTTTCATTAATTTATATATAGATCCTGCCACATGCAATACCCCCATGTCATGTCGAACCTGAACTGTGCCGGGGTTTATAAATAAACCCCCACGTCATGCCGAAGCTGATATAGTACCAGGGTACGTGATAAGGATCCCATCACATCTTGGTCAATCTCAAGGATTGGAACCTTGAAGCGCATCCTCATGGGTTAGCTAAGCCGCACCTCAGTTGAGCTAACGACAACATGGTCATGTACCTCCGTTCATTTTGCTTGCAAGACTTTCATTCTTTTATTACGTTCCACTTTTCATCATCATTATCTTTCATTTTTATTACATAATACTTTACGTACATAAGCACATATCACACCACGTAACGTCACATCATAATACATAATATGGAACATAATCAACATAACAGCAGCCCATAAGCATACAACATCAACAAGCATAGACCCCCATAAACATCAGCACATATCACACCACGTAAAGTCACATCTAAATGTCTACAGTGGACATGCAAAGTCCACAGTGGATAGTCCTACCGCTTAAGTGTCTACAGCGGACACCTTATCCATGCTCAAGTGTCCATAGCAGACAACTAGTGTCCACAGCGGACACCAAGTCTAACACCTGCGATTCAACTTATGCAGTTTCTAGCCCCAAACATCGTTTCTGAACATATACTTAGCATAGATCTACCAGATTCACACTTAATACATAACAAACATCTACACAACATCATAGAAATCTGTTAAAAAGATACATCCTTCATAAACAGTTGTACTTTCATGGAAAATCATAGTATGTTTTATAAAACAACAGTTTGATATACATATCAGCCCCAAAACATAGAAAAACATGTAAAAGAGAGGATCTAGAACTCACCTCTAACAGCTTTCGAGAAAAACACCACCAACCCAAGAGCAACCTGGAGTTCTAGCACCTAAACACACGAAAGCAGGCAACCAGACACACAGAAACACATTAAGATCGGTCCATAAGCTTAAACCCAACTGAAACCGAGAATAAACACCTTAAAATCTTACATTTCTGAAGATTTCTTCCACTTTCTCTTACTAAAATCGGACGAGAGCTTCTTTTTCCTCACTCTAGCCGAAAGTTATGCATGAGAAAAGGGGTATGGGCAGCCATATCACCTTTTTGAACCTATTATGGGCAGGTTTGACCTTTGCACACCTTTAACCCCTTGCTTTGAAATAATTCCCTTTTCTCCCTTATCTTTTCTTTTCTTTTTATAAAATTCCGGTGTTATAGAAACAATGGAGCTTCAACAAATTGTCAGCCTACTGAGCCTCATAACTCAACAGCTGACAACTCAAGTACTTAATACCAAGCTGATAAAGACAGTGATCTGGAGGAACAGGCAACTGTTGATGCTGCTTCTCAGCAAAATACCATTGATGTTGTTACACATTCATTGAATCAGTCCTCATTGAATGAGTATAAGACATCTGCTAGTCATGGTGTTCAAAATTCTTAGCAAAACTTCTCAAACCTGGATCTATCTATGCAACTAGATGTGATTCCTAGGCTCAGGATACACAACACTCATCCAGCTGAAAACATCATTGGGGATGTCTTAGAAGGTGTGAAAACAAGAAGTCAGACCCACAATGGGAATGTCTGTTGGTACTCATGCTTTCTCTCTCATATGGAACTAAAGAAGGTGGAAGAAGCCATCAAGGACAACAACTGGATAGAAGTAATGCAAGAGGAGTTGCTTCAATTCAAGAGGCAAAATGTATGGAACTTGTGTCCATTGCCACCTGGCCAAGTCCCCATTGGCACTAAGTGGGTGTTCAGAAACAAAAAAAGATTATAGAGGTTTGATTATCAAGAACAAAGCAAGACTTGTTGTTCAAGGATACACAGGAGGAAGGCATAGATTACACAGATGTCTTTGCACCTGTTGCAAGACTTGAGGCTGTGCAAATCTTTCTTGCTTTTGTTGCATCCAAGAACTTTAGAGTCTATCAACTTGATGTCAAATGTGCATTTCTGTATAGGGGTATCGACAGAGAATTCTATGTGTGCCAGCCACCTGGATTTGAAGACCCACAGCACCCCAACTGTGTGTGCAAACTTGATAAAGCTCTTTATAGGTTACATCAGGCACCTAGGCTGTGGTATGAGACACAGTCTCATCAAGAGTGGCTATACCAGAGGCATAATAGACAAAACATTATTCATAAGAAAGTCTGGGAAAGACATGCTACTTGTACAAGTCTATGTTGATGACATCATATTTGGTTCCTCAAATGACCAAATGTGCAAGGACTTTGAAAGCATCATGAGGAAGAAGTTTGAGATGAGTTCTATGGGAAAGATGGACTTCTTCCTTGGAATTCAAGTGAAGCAGATGGAAGAAGGGCTCTTCATCAATCAATCTAAGTATGTCAAGGATATCTTAGAAAGATTTAAGATAAAAGATTATAAGCCAGCCAAGACACCTATACCTAGAAATCACAATCTTTAATCCTGATTTCGAGGGGGAGGATACTGATAAGCATCAGTACAGGGCAATTATTGGATCTTTGATGTATCTTACTGCAAGTAGACCTGATATCAAGTTGGCAACTTGCATCTGTGCAAGATATCAGGCTACTCCAAAGGTGTCTCACCTAATTGCTGCCAAAAGGATCCTTAGATACCTCAAAGGAGCACCCAAACTGGGTCTTTGGTATCCTAAGAATAAGGATTTTAACCTCTATGGTTACACTGACAGTGATTATGGTGGCTGCAATATCAATAAGAAATCAACATCAGGAGGATGTCAATTTCTTGGTGGAAGGATCATCTCCTGGCAATATAAGAAGCAATCATATGTATCCACATCAACTGCTGAAGCTGGGTATATTGCTGCGACAAGCTGCCATGCTCAACTACTTTGGATTCAGAATCAGATGTTGGATTATGGTTTCAACTTCATGGAGACTCCTATCCACATAGACAACAAGAGTGCCATTTCTATCATGGAAAATCCAGTCAAGCACTCCAAGACAAAACACATTGACATCAGGTATCATTTAATTCGAGATATTCATGAGAAAAATCTAATCAAGCTAGTCAAAGTCAATTCAAATGAACAATATGCTGACTTGTTTACAAAAGCCTTTGATGAACAAAGATTTAAATATTTAATCACAGCTATTGGGATGATTAACATTGACTAGTCCTTTTCTTTTGAAAACCTTTTAAAAATGTGTCTTGTGTATATTGTCTAAAGACAATCTAAATATTGTTACAAAAAGGTTATCTTCAAAAATTCTTCCAAAGAAAAATTTATCCTCGGAAGAGATCTTTATTCATCTTCCGAAGGCAAATTCCTCTACATAAGTATTCTCTTCCGAAGAATTTTTAGCCTTGAAGGACATTTGATTATAGATCAAATCCACTTCCGAAGCTTACTAACTTCTTTTCCCGGTAGAAGATTTTACGCTAGGAAGCAAACTTGTTATCAAGACATGGTTTTCCTTCGGAAGTAAAATTGGCTTCGGAAGACAATATTGAGAAAAACAAGCGTTTTCTCTCAGAAGCAACCTTACCCTCGGAAGAAAAATTTTACTGTGTAACAGAAATCTTTGGGCCCCACTCTGTAAAAAATAAGATTTTATTGATGATTTTCGTAATATTTTAAATGGTTTGCCTTACCGCCTAAGTCCAATCGAAACCTGAACCGTCCTTTCACCTATCTTTTCACCCTATCCATTTGGACTTTTAACACCATTTAAAACTTTCGACTCTCTTTCTCTACTCTCTTTACCACTGCTAAAACTCAAAGTTTCCATCATCTTCTTTACTCACTCTCAATTCCTTCAATCAAACACTACCTTCTGAAAAATGGCTTTGAATCCCCAACACAACCAAGTCGCCATCCTTGATTCTTCAAAGGATGCCGATTTTGCCCCTAATGTTCAATTTCTGTCACAGTCGACATACTTCATTGCCCTTACTGTTAACCCCACCATTTACTCAAACCACATGGCCGAATTTTGGGCCAATGGTTGAAGCGAGACGATAAATGATGAAAGGGTCATCAGATCGAGGATCTGTGGACAGGAGATCACCATAAGTGAGACCACCATCAGGGAGCATCTGGAACTCCATGATGAAGGTGCCCCCACTGATTTCCCCAAGTCTGTCTGATTTAGAGGATACCTACACTCAGATAGGATACGGCGAAGATGTGAGCAAGTCCACTGTCTACAAGTTTAATTTCTTTTACAATTGGAAGTTCTTGCTGCACATCGTCCTGTACAGCCTATCCAACAAGTCAGGCGGATGGGATCAAATCCCATATGATTTGGGCTGCCTAGTCCATGGGTTGGTACATGGCCTACGCTTCAACTACTCAAGATTTGTGCTAAACAACCTAAGAGGTAATTTCACCTGGGATCAATTCTATATGTATCCCCGGTTCATTTAGCACATAATAAACTGTGACCTGGACCAGGGCAATCTACAATATGCAAATGTTCTACTAGTCCCTCAAATGAGGCCTGGCATCTTCAAGACTCTGAAGAAGGTTTCCACCAACTTCACTAGAAGGATCACTGATCTTCTTCCAGATATGCTTGAGCCAATGGCTCCTGGTGAGATCCCTGCAAGCCCAGCAGGTGATGAACTCACACCAGACAACACCACTATACTGCCATCTACTTCCTCCCACCCAATCAAAATTACCTACAAAAGACGCCCCAAACAAACCCTTGATCAATCTACTCTGATTGAACAAGTCCCCTTTATTCAAACCAAAAAGGCTAGAGTGGAATTTAGGGCTCCCACTCAGCCAAAAATTCAACCATCCTCCACTATTGACCTCAATGTCAGTGTTGAGTCTCCTTAGTCTCAACCTAACGAGCCCACTACCAAAGCCTTAAGCCCTCAAGGTAAGTCTCAACACTCCCCTGAGCAGCCAAAAAGGTTTAGCCACATCATTGGCTCAACTGCTATTGTAGAAGAGTCATTAGGTGCTGACCAACATCCTGGGTCATTAGATATAACCTCCCTATCCTTTCTTGACCTTTTAACCCGGCCTAATGAGGATATCATGTTCCATCAGGGCCATGATGTTGATATCCCTCACCACTCTCAAGATCAACTGAGCCCCGGGGAACCTCTTATATCTAGCCCACATCAGCTAGACCAAACTGAGGTGAGTCCACCCGATGTGGAGGTGACTCATGTAGATTCAGCTGCCACTACTGAGAGAGTTTCACTAGCCTCTCAAGACAGTGGTAACATCAGTGAGACTGAATCTATGGCAACCTTGCCAATTGATGCCTCTGAAAGAGACATCAGTATGCAAGGGTATCCAGGGTGCCAAGAAACCACTACTGGTGATGAGGATGAACATACTAGGTATGTTATCCCATCTCCTGATGATTCTTCAAAAGAAGATGAGGGTAGTCTGAACTCACTATCAAAGTCCTACTTTCTAAATTCTCAAACCTTGAATTAAAGGTTAAGACTTTAGAAGATAGGTCTGCCACTCAACAACTTGAGATTGAAAATCTCAAGGCTTAACTAGCTGAGAAACAGATTGAGAAGTCTCTTAGGCATGTACCAATTCAGGTTTCTTTAAGTTCTTCCTCCAGCTCATCTACTTCTCAAGATGATTCTACCAAAAAAGGGGAGAATGTACAGAAACAAAGGCATGATGAGGAGATATCTGCTCACTCTTTGGAGCAGATATCAACTCAAGTGGAACCTAACCTTGCCATTACTTCCCTTGATGCCATTTCTTCTTTCTATCCCATACAGCAACACCCTACAACCATCTTTCCTCAACCCCCTCCTATTATTATTCAAGTGGACCCAAGGATGCTTATTGACCTTAACATATTTTTAACCAAGTTTCTAATAAGCTCCTCACTTGAACAACCCTCCCCTAATGTTGCCATTACCTATTTTGGAGCTGAAGAGCTTCAAAGGCTGAGTGCACCACCTACCTCTAAGGCGGAAGTTGGTCAACCTAATGTCTCTATTGAACCTGTGATTAACTTCAAAGGGGAGATACAGACTGATGGCCTAGCAACCAACTTAAAAGGGACAGGTAGTGCAGTTCCAATTATTCTGAAGCAGAAATACTAGCTGTGGAAGGAATAATTGAACTATCTTCCTTGTCTGATGACCTACTTATCATAGAGGCCATTCTTGACCTGGCTTCTGAGGTCAACAGTGAGGACTTTCTTACAACTCCAATCTCTCATGCACCACAAGTTCAAACTCCCTCTCCCTAACCTGAATCCTCTAAGCCTGAGTCTCCAAAGGCTGAATCTTCCTTTGATCCTAAAGGGAAGAGGAAGCTCACTGCTAAAGAGCTTCTAGAAGAGGAAAGGTTGAAAAAGCTGAAGAAGAAGGGAAAACTTGATACTGAGAAGCTGCTGGCTGCGAGCAGTAAAGCAGCAGTAGTCGCTCAAGAAACTATCAATAATCAGAGGAGAGTGGAGGTCATAGACAGGCTTATCAGCCTGGGAGTAGACAATGAAGAAATGCTTCTACTCCCACTTGATGAGCTTGTGAAGCTGGAGAAGGCAACCTTGCTGCAAAAGGAAAAAGAAGAGGCAGCAAGGTTGGCCAAAGAAAAAGAGAAGAGGAGAAAGAAGGCAGAGGAGAGGAAGGAGAGGATAGCCCTTCTCTATACAAGAGGCTATTCTTAAAAGGAGCTAGCTCCTCATGACTATGAGACGATCTTGTTCCTTTTCCACAAAGAACAAGATCAGATCAACAAGGAGAGGAAGAAGGCTACTAGGAAAAGTTAAAGGAGAAGAAGAAGATGGAGGAAGAGGTAAAACTTGCTGCAGCCAAGACTGAGGGTGATAAGGAATGGATAAAAGCCTACCTTAAAGCCCACGGATTCACTGGCAGGCAGGTGGGTCCCATGTCTCTGAAGACCCTACAGCGACATGTCAGCAACATCAAGGCTCGCATTCGCTTAGGAAGAAGAGGAGGTACCTCTAAGGCAAAATGTTCAGAGGAAGACACCTAAACCAACTCCCAAACCCAAACCAGCACCCATATCACAACCTATGCCCACACCTTTTCCCTTCCCTATCAAAACTGATCCAACAACTAAACCTTACACCCCTGAACCAATACCATCAGCCACACCTTCACACCCTGCTTCTCAACAACCACCACCACCACCTATCCTAAAACCCAAAACACAACTCAAAACCCAATCTCTACCCAAACCAATCTCCGAACCTTCCAAGCCCCTGACCTTAAAAGAGTTCAAGGAATTGAAAAGAAAGCTCACAAACTGCACTACCTTGAGTGACATCTCTTATGAGGAAGAGTCAATTAAACTAAAATATATTGATGGCTCTTCCTGTTCCCTCAAAAGAGATGTATTCCTTGATCTGCCAAGGGGAACACTAGACCAAGTTCTCCAACTTCTTGCCATCAATTCTGATACACTTAGAGAAGTAGAGAAGAAGTTAAAAAGGAGACTGGTGACTCTGCTGGACATAAGAAAAGGGGACAAGTTGCCAACTAATCCCCTCAATCCTAGAACCTCAATTTTCCAGTGGAGGTTTGATGAAGCTACACATACCTTTGTTGTGCAAAGGGAGAACGGTCAATTAACCAGAATGGACACATCAGCTCTGTTACACTCTAGCAGATTTGATATAGCTGAGTTAGCAGAGAGACCATTCTCCAACCCTTCAACTCTTAGATTGCTGCTCATATAAGGAATCATCTGAGTAGTCTTCATGTTAAAAAGCTTACAACAAAAGCCAAAACTGAAGAAGAGTTAAAAAGGAGAGCAAAGGAAAAAGAAGAAGGAGCAACCAGAAAAGGAAGAACATTCCTGCAGATGGTTAAGGGACTGACTTTCGAACCCATAGTTAGATGGGAATATGACTATAATTCCCATCAACTAACTCTCTTTAGAGGGACACAACAAAGGATACACGTCATCCAGAGCAACAGATTAGATCTACTATCAACGGATGACTTGTACAAACTCCTCACCACTATATCAGGGAAGAACAAAGAGACAGAAAAATATCTGCTTTCCCTGGTATTGAAGACCTTAAGGAGAAGGAAGAAGTGAAGTTTTGGTAGCATCAGCATAGGGGGAGTTTATTGGATCAGATGAGGCTAGTGCAACCAAAACAACACTTAGAGGAATTTTGAAGTACTAAAATGAAGTGGTCTTACAAAGACAAAGCTGCTCTTCTGAAGCCAAGTCAAAGATCTTTAGAAGCTCAAAGTATGAAGAACTTTCGAAGGAAGAACTCAGTCATCCGAGACCAAGTTATTCTCTTTCCGAAACATACAACTTAGAAGATCCAAAGACAAAGTCTTCCGAAGAATAAAGTCCTAAAGACTTGCAGAAGTTTGAGATTAAGTTGTTTCTTCTAAAGCCAAAATGAACTCGGAAGAATTTTTCTTCCGAAGCCATTTACCTTCGGAAGAACCAACTATGAACCAGTGGACATAAATATGGTCTGTCTGACAGCCCGCTGCAACTCTGATATACTGCATGGCACTTTTCTACATCCATATAGTTGACCATTCTTTAATCCACTATTCACCATCCTAAATTTAGTACAGTTGTCATTCTTAGTTGGTGACAAAAGGTAAGTTATGGACCTGTCATGACTACCTAATCTAGGATATTATTACTTTATCTTAGATGCTTTATTTCTAGCAGAGTAGTATTTGTCTAGTTGTAAATTCTAGCTGGTTTTTCAAGTATAATCGGCTGTAGATAGTAGTATATATAGTTTCTCCATGTAACTTAGTAACCATGCTTGTAAGAGTCTTGTAATATTAAGTTGAGAAGTAATATATACAAGTATCTTGAAAACCATTCTTGTGTTATTGTGCCTTCATTAATTTGTTTTATTGCTTGTGAACTTAGTAGAGATTCTGCTTCATCAACCCGAGTGATATTAAGTGAGTGTGTGAGAATATCTTGTGTTGTAAGACAAACACCGATCATGCATTAGCTTTTTCTGAGCAAGCTCCAAGCCGTGAGCTATTTGGACGGCCCTAATCGTGTCTTCACTGTACTTATTGTCTTACTTGGCAGGACGTTGGCCTTTAGGGCTACGGATAAACTTAACGTTGAACGAATAGTTCATGAACCGTCCTGCTGGGTGTTTGTTTACGATAGTTCGTTTAAAAAATGAAAAAACATGAGTAAGAAAATCTGTTCGTTTAGTTAAACGAATGAACATGAATAGAATCTGCGTTCGTTGATGTATGCTTGTGAATGTGTGGTAATGTGTTCACGTACGCTCATTTATGCCCATTTACGTGCGTTTGTGTTTCTTTGTATTTGTTCATTAAAAGGTTTTATATTTTGTATTTATTTTATCGGTTTTAATTTATAAAATATGAAATTCTAGTTATACTATGTGTCTCCTTTAATATTGCCCATTTATTTATATTTAATTTTGATGAATTCTATGTAATATTTGTGATAAAAAATGTAAGTTTTATTCTAAAATGAATATAAAATAATTTGTGTTCGTTTATGTTAATGAACACAACTTCTTTGTTTATGTTCATAAATATTTGTTTATGTTCGTTTGCGTTTAATAATGTTCGTGAAAAGTTCATTTACATTTTCATCTCCTTAATGAACGGATACGAACAAGAAATCTCATTTGGTAAGTTGTTATTAACATATCATGAACAAGTTTATATCCGCAATGAATGAACATGAACAATGACTTGTCCGTGTTCGTTCAGTTCGCTTGCAACCTGATTGGCGTTTGATCAATAATTAGTCAGTGACATTAACCGTGGCTCTTTGCATCTCTGCAATTACTTGATTATTTGTGTAGTTTGTTCAAACAATAGGAAAGAATTCATTTGAACATATTATCAATGAGCATTCACAATAAATAACCCATTTTAATACGAGTGTGTGCATTATATTATGGAAATGGTTGTGAATGAAATTTTTTGGGGATTGTACCGTGATTCCTCATATTTGAGGAAACACGATACAATCATCATAAAATTTTTAATATTTCTGAAAGTGGTTGTGAGTGGAGGTAAGAAAAAATATAATAAAAAATATATAAAAAATATTATTTAATCGAAAGAGAGAGTAAAAAATAGTGTTTTTAATGTAAATGGGGATGACGATGGAGAAAATAGTGTGAATGCTCTAAGAGTAATATAAATTTAACCTATATGTAAGTTGTATTTTTAACTTAACTAGTGTGTTCCATCTGCACGCACTGCGCGCATGATGGACGAACTAAAATGACTTATTGTTATGGTCGGGTTCGGATGTTTGGTTGTGGCTGTTAACGGCAAACGGTAACAACGCCAAAGCAACCAAGACCACCCCACTCATGTCATCATGGCCCTAAAATGGAAACAACGGCATGACAATCAGAATCATGTGGCCACCGGCATAGCTAATGATGTGATTCATGATAGTCTCGGATGAGCAATAGCCCGTGTTCATCGACATCAGTAGCAACGACAAAACAACACACCAGTTGTGACCGGAAAGAGCACCATTGAACACAAAATCAATAGCAAGTCTCATAATCATCATCGACGAGACGACATAATTTTGATATCTCAATGGTCTTTCCCAGGCGCGGAAGCGGTCGCTGGAGCATAACCGTAACCCACCTCCTCTCCATCTCAATGCCGATGGTGGGCAAGTCGGTGGTCGGGTGAATAAACTCCAAACGAAGTCGGCAACACACAACCACCAGCGGAAGTGGGCTTCGAGGTGCCTGACAGAAGACCGGGTGACAGATGGGACAACCGGATCTCGACCATTGCAACCAACAACACCCGCCACCAGCGAACCTCCACCGTCACTACCAATGGCACCCCCCCAACGCCGGGAACTCGAAGCCCATGAGAAGGTGAAGGCAACCAGGCAGGTGAGAGAGAGCAAATGGAGAAGATGAAATCCAAATCTCAAAAGCATGAAACCCAGATCACAAAAGGGAAGAGATAAAGCAATAGAGTTGTACTCTATGCATCATAAACAACAAATTTAATAAAATAATAATATTTTAACAGTTCCTTTCATTCTTGATTAATATATAGGTAAATGAAAACAAATACATATATTACCAAGAACCTGTGAAAAGAAGGAACATGAAGTAATATGAACTTCCATTTTGTATGTATACGAACCAAGAAAGTTGAATGAGAATGCAAGAATCTACGAAATCTAATTTCATATTTTCTGTTTTGTACACATATGAATGTTCCATAAAAGCATGATAGTGCGTTGTAACACATGATAAAACATTTTAAACAAATAAGTTTTATCCCTCGTTTAAAATAACAACATCAGGTACTAAAAAAATAATAATAATTAAGTTTAGGTGTTAATTTCAATTTAATAAAGAGTTTAAAGTTTAAAATTTTAACTTTAATGATTATTAGGGTGAAATGTTAACACTAAAACATGCTACTTTCATTAAGTTTATGTTAACTTAGGATGAAAATTTAACGTTAGTACTTAAAGTCGTTGTAAAATAAAATATTGATATCCAACTGATGTTTTTTTAAAAGAGAATATATAAAAACAACCGGTGACTAGCAAGGAGCTAGATAGGGAGAAAAAAAAATTACAATATCAATGGAGAGTTTTATAATCAGCACACCCAACTGATACAAGCTTTACGATTCATTTTCAAAAACCATAAAAACGAGGATGTGACAACGGAATTGAATAACTATTCCCCTTCTTAGTAGAAGTTGAAAATATGGGTTCCTTCCTATGCTTCATAATCACTTCAAGAATCAACTTGTTAACTTTGACCATCATGCTTGAATCCATCCATGTCAATAAGTATAAAGGGTTTTTGAATCCGACGTATTCACATCTACCTAGTTTTTAATAGTTTTTCATAAACTTAAAGCTAACCTTACAACCAACAAACAAATGATTCCTAGATTCCACATCTTTGTCACAACAAACACATCAGATAAGAAACATTAATTTCTCTTTTGTCAAGGTTGACTCGCGATGGAAGATGGTCCAAAGTTAGACGCCAACATAACGTGAATTTTTTTAGACAAGAATTTGTTCCATCTTGTATGGCCACTACGTTCCAAATGCTCTTATTATTATTTTTTCGTTTAGAGCCTAAATTATTACTCTTTTCGTATCATAAAGTCTATATGTGTAATTAACTTTATTTTAAATCATATCCAGTTTGAAACACTTTGGTTATCTTTTACCAAACATTTTTATACGTATACATGTATGAGCATAGAAACATAATCATATATTATAAGTCAAGTTAGCATATGAGACATGTCATGTGTCCATTGAACAAACATAACCAAGCTCTTGCAAAGGAAAAAAAATACATACGCATTCTCTAAGGTAACCTAAACTCTTTTCATAATTTATTATTAAGATGAAAATATTCAAGTTGGAGAAAGAGAAAACTTGTCTTCTTTGCTACTAAATTTATTTCAAACGCTTATATATGTCGTATAAAATGTTCATTAGAATGATGTGATTCTCATATTTTCTATTCGTCTTCAAGCTTGCTGCCAGCCACATCCACTACAAATCGATATTGGACGTCGTTCTTGGCTAGCCTCTCCATTGCGGTGTTGATATACTCCATCTTCACAACCTCAATCTTCGACTTCACATTCTTCTCCTTGCAAAACTCCAACACCTCTTCGGTTTCTTTCATGCTACCAATAGTAGTCCCAGTGATCATTCTCCTTCCTGAAAACAAACCATATATTAACAACAGTTGTAATTATAACTTTTTAACGACCAAACAAGTTCATTAAAAATACAACACAAACGCTGAGAAACCAACCGGTCATAAGCAAAGGAGAACGAAATTCCAACGGGGAGTTAGCAATACCCAACAAGATCAATTTCCCATCAAACTTGAGCATGGAAAGATAAACATCAAGATGATGAGACACTGGTATCGTGTCAATGATATAGTCAAGCGAATCAGCCAATGCTTGAATTCTATCTGCATCAGAGCTGATGAAATATTCATCAGCTCCAAGGACCATCATGGCCTCATCCCTCTTCTTGTGTGAAGAGCTAATAACTATCACATGATGGCCTAATGCTTTCCCAATCAAAACACCCATGTGCCCAACCCCACCTAACTCGACTATGCCACCTCTTAGCCCGCTCTTCTTTAGCCCTAAGCGGCTCAACGGGCTATAGACAGTTACGCCCGCTTGCTCCGGTGAGATCCCTTCCGGTATCTTAACCACAAACCTGCGCTATTACACAAATGTAATGATTTTAAACCGAACCAGAGGTTTTTCATAATCATTTATTTCCTCAGTTCTAATGCAATTACTTTTGGTGGACGATCATGGAGCCGGAGAATCCACCATGGGTGGGTTGACCATCGGTGTAAACATCGTTGTAAGACCGTTTCTTCTTTTTGCGGTATTGCTCTGATCCCGACTCACAAGGGTGGCAGCTGTTGCAGCAGCCAACGAGAAACCCAACCCCAAAAGTGTCTCCGACTTTGAATTTACTAACATCTGATCCCACCTCCACCACTTGACCAACTACTTCATGCCTACAACCAACAATAAACTAGTAAAAAACATATCAGTTTCTTCATTGATCATTAAATCTAAATCAATTAGTGATACGGATCACCCTTTGACCCATTAACCCATGTATCCCATGAAGACATCACCCACGTTTATTTAATGCTTGCATTTAGGAGAAGTATCATTTCATGCTTTCAGTTTTCATGCCCACGTAATATTTGATTCCCACGTACGTAGTATAGGATTGCATGCATTGGTTTTCTATTTAAGCATTGTAATTTGGCATTTGGATATATAAGAAAATTTTGCAGCAAGACTACTTTTAATTCAAGTTTATTGTTCTTTTAATTTCAATTGGAGACCGCCGATCTCGAATCCGGCTCTATCATTTGGTGCTTTCATTCTCGACCTCATCCTTTAACCATGCCGCCCCGTCGCGAACCACCAAGCGACCCGCCTACAACCGATGACCTCCTTGCCACCTTAACCGAGAACATGAAGCAGCTTGTTGCTTCTACCACCGCCACTACCGACCGCATAATTTCTAGCCAACAACAACTTGCTCTCGATCACAAATCACACCTTGATGTGATCGTGAAACAGCTTTCCGCTCAATATGAGCAAACCAATCAGCTAATTGCGCTCCTCAATCGAACCGAACCCAAAACTCCCGATCCTAATCATACCGGAAATCCACCGCCTCCGCCCCCACCACCGCCCCCACCACATACCCCTAGACCACCAAAGATTTCTCTTCCACTTTTTGACAGGTCAAACCCTCTCGATTGGATATTCCAAGCAGAAAATTACTTTACTTACTACCAAATTCCCGTTGCACAACGACTCGCTTTAGCCGTCTTCTACTTCACTGGTGACGCTCTTTCATGGTACAAGCATCTGTCCAACAACAACTTGTTAGGTACTTGGCCGGATTTCAAACGAGCTTTAGAACTCCGTTTTGGGCCATCGACGTACGAGAACCACGAAGCCACTTTTTTTAAGCTCGTCCAAACGTCCACTGTCAAAGCCTACAAAACTGAGTTTGAGAGGATTAGCAATCGTGTTAACGGGCTATCCCAAGAGGCCTTAAAAAAATTGCTTCCTTTCGGGTCTTAAACACGATATTCAAACCGAGATGGCCATCCTTAAGCCTACCACCCTTCCCCAAGCATACGGTCTCGCTTCTTTAATTGAAGACAAGCTTAATGCCGGGCTCCTACCTCCTACTGCAGAATCGACTGCCCTTACTCCATCCCAATCACAGCCTATTTCTCCTCCTTTGAAGCGTCTCACTCAAGCTGAAATGCAAGCCAAGAAAGCCGCGGGTATTTGCTTTAACTGTGATGACAAGTTCCAGCCCGGGCACCGTTGTAAAACACCACAGTTCTTTCTTTTTGAGTCGCCAACAGATCCGCCTTGGCCCGATATACATTCACCAGCTATGGGTCGTGAGGACACGACCCGTTTTAAAGGGGTGGATATTGATACGGATCACCCTTTGACCCATTAACCCATGTATCCCATGAAGACACCACCCACGTTTATTTAATGCTTGCATTTAGGAGAAGTATCATTTCATGCTTTCAGTTTTCATGCCCACGTAATATTTGATTCCCACGTACGTAGTATAGGATTGCATGCATTGTTTTCTATTTAAGCATTGTAATTTGGCATTTGGATATATAAGAACATTTTGCAGCAAGACTACTTTTAATTCAAGTTTATTGTTCTTTTAATTTCAATTGGAGACCGCCGATCTCGAATCCGGCTCTATCAATTAGCATCAAGAACTTCGATCTGTATCACTGACCCTGGAACCTTGGGGTAATTTGAACTCCCCAAGTCATTTTTAATCTGATGGTAAGCCGTATGGCAAACGCCGCAGCAAATGACCTTGATCAAAACATCTTCTGCTCCTGTTTTCCTGCCAATTCTTCTACAAATTACTTACATATTTACTCACACAAACACACATAAGTTATTATCATTTTAAGTGAACTTTATGTGATTATGATTAGCAATTCATTATCTGTCACAGGCAAGTATATCCGTATAGAGAGAAAGAAAGAGATGCCTGAGAGTGAAGGTGTAGGGAGAGAGAAGAGCTGAAGGATCTCTTGCAGCCCATCCTGTAGTCTTTCTATCATCTTTCAAGTTCCCCATTTGTCTAAACACTATGACAGCAATTGTATAAGTATATATAGGAAGATGAAAGGTAACGTAGGGAAAGATTACAAAATATTTTTGGTGAGATTTGGTTTGTGAAATTATATTATTACATGCGTGTAAACCTGATGAAAACTTATAGCTACTGGATTTATTTTTCAAATCTGTGTGTTAGTTTTATAATCATATATATATAAAGAAATTATAAATTTAATTTATATAGGCCAGGTGTAAATGGTAGTAAAATATAAACACTAACTTATACTTCATTCAAACATGTGTCATGTTTAATCCAAGTTAGAAGAAACATGTTGATGACGAAAACTATGTTACAATTTAAAAAATCGATGTTTAACGTGCTGGCTTCTTATCAATAAGTTAGAAGTATTATGTATTTTTAAACTGTACGTGTAAGATCATTTTGTTCATCCACGTGTTAAAGTTTTATAAAATATGTACTTCCGTTTTTAAGTTTTCCAAGAAATATACTTGACAACAAACTAGTCGTCTTACCGGACCACTGATGTCGTATATGTCGAGTTTTATATAAATATTTTTGACAACATAAACATAATTACAAGGTAAAAAGCTTATACCAATACCAAAATCATTTTAAACTAAAAGCTTATGTATATTAATGCAAAGTAATGGTACTTTTTATATATATTATCGATGACAACATAAACAAAATTATGCGGTAAAAAGTAATAACTAATTCTCAATGTGTATAAAAGATTTAGCAGGATTACAAGAATTGAGTTGTTTATACAATTCTAGATGTTGCGCTTACATGTTTTGCCATCCATCTACAAACACAGCTCTGTGATGGACCCAATATGTCGAAATGCAAGGCATATTAACTTTACCATAACATAATTATTACCATACACAAGTGCAATTGTAATGATTTGATGGTGATTTTTGGACATTTCCATATAGGAAAGCAAGTTATACAGCATTGACTACTCAAGCAATGAAGAATCACATTAAACTTGTTTGTAATTAGGACACTAAGTATTAGGCATACCAATGATGCTATCATATCCATTCTTATCAAACATGAAGAAAATAATTGAAAAAACAATATCATTTAATTTATACAGTTAGATTCCGAAGGATATGTACAGCTTTCTTCTTCCTTATCTTTGATTGCTTCACTATAAGATAAGCAGCATCAACGGATGGCCACACTCCATCGTTCTTCTTCCTTATCTTTGATTGCTTCACTATAAGATAAGCAACATCGAAGGATGCCCACACTCCACCGTTAAACCTAACCAATGAACCCTGCTAGTATTAGATTGCTTGACTTGCGTCTTAGAAGAATTTAATTATACTATCTGATTTAAGAATGAGAATAAATCAGTTATATTACCTTATTTGTGACATAGAGCGAACATATGGGCATTATAGGGGCTTCAAACATGATGACGTGAACACAATCCTAAGCATCTTATGTGCATGCTCCTCATGTTTAGCTTAAAGCATAGGCTTAGTAAAGGGATATGCTGGATTTTGATTCGTGAGAATCTTGTTTATCATGATGTCTCCTCATTCCAAAACTTCCTTTATATAGTGGAAATGTCTGAGTTTATGCTTTGTTCTATGATGCAACATTGGTTCCTTTGTCTGGGCTATGGCACCAGTGTTGTCACATGATATCTCAAGAGGTTTCTGTATGTTAGGCACCATGTCAAGATTAGCAATGAACGTTTTCATCCAAGTAGCCTTTTTTGCAACATCTATGCTATTATGTATTCCAACTCTGTAGTGGATTGAGCTACTATACTCTTCTTTGAACTTTTCAAAGTTATAGCTCAGCCATTCAGAGCGAATACATATTGCGTTTGTGATTGAGAATCATCTCGATTTGTTTGGAAACTAGCTTTGGTGTAACACTTAACTGTCAGCTCGTCTTCCATTCCTCCATATATAAAAAACATATCCTTAGTCCTTCTTAGGTATTTAAGGATATTCTTTACAATAATCATGTGAATCTTACCTAAATTATATTGATATCTACTCGTCATACTCATGCAAATGATACATCGGGTTTATTACATAACATAGCATATATAATTTAACTTAATCAATAAAGCATATTGAACAATGAGGTCTGCAAGTTTCACATCTAAGTAATACTCGATCTGATAGTTTTTCTCTTTTTCATTTTCTTCTTTTGTTCCTCTATTTGAGGACACTAATTACCATTCAATATGGTTCTGTGTGCCATCGACAAGTTTCCTGTCTTAGAGTTTTGCATTAAGAAGCATCCAAAGACCATAGAAATATATGTATTTTACGCTAAACCTAAGCCACTTCGATCTTTCATTGCCATATATTTTCTCACCAGGATTTTACATCATTGAGCATTCATACATCGTTTCAAGTGATTAGTATGTTATCACATACAAAATTAGGAAAGTAATGTGGCTCCCACTTCCCTTCTTGTAAACACAAGGCTCATCGTCGTTTTTGATAAAACCAAACTCTGTGATTTTCTTATCAAAATAGAGATTTCAACTTCAAGATGCTTGTTCAATCCATAAATGTATTTATTCAACTTGCAAACCTTATTAGGATTCTTTGGCACCTCAAAACCTTCTAGTTGTACCATATTAACATATTAAACAAGTTGTCCATTCAGGAATGTAGTTTTGACATCCATTTTCTATATCTCATGGTCATAATATGTAGCATTGGCAAGTAGTAGACATAAGCATGACTGCCTATGAGAAAAGTTCCTCACAATCAACACCTTGATAAAGAGTGAACCCTTTCACAACCAGCCTTGCTTTATAGGTTTGCACATTTCCATTCATTTCGGTCTTCTTCTTGAAGATCTATCGACATCCTACGGTTCGACATTTGGAAGGAAGATTAACCAAGTCCCATACATTATTATCATACATAGATTGTATCTCTACGCCCATGGTTTTTAGCCATTTCTTAGATTCAGAATCTAAAATTACATATTTGTATATAGCATGTTCATCTTGATCAACTATTAGGATGTCGGCATTCTCATATGTTGATCTCTAGTATTTTTGCGTATGCTGGGAATAACAACCGACTTCTAAATCCTCTCATGTTAAGGTTGATCAGTAGTTTGAGTTTGTGATTAGTTATGGGTATTTTCTGGATTTCCTTTAAATCCACATGATTTTCTCCAATCACTCGTGCAAGGAGTTCCTTTAAGAAGATATCTTTGCTTTCTATGAAAACATGATTTTCAATAGGATTTTAGAATAGTAACCGGTTGTTATTGATTATCCAAAGAAAACCACTTTATTGCCTTAGGATTCCAGTTTATCTAAAGATTCACATGTAACATAGACGTTACATCACATACTCAAATTTTGGGTTTGATCCAATGCCAAATCTCATAAACCAGTCTCTATACATTTAAAAAAAAAGAAGTAAAAAGATAATGTTAAATATAATACTTTTAACTAAAATAAAATGTAAAAAATAGTAAACTAATAACACATCCTCACTAAATGAAGGCATCTAATTACCAAGAATATTATAACCACATTATTTGTTTTTAAAATCCATTTAAAAAAATATTTCATAAAAAACAAATATCTCATTTGAGATGACTTGTCCTCAAACTAGTCAAACAACCAATGATAACGTATGAAATTGTCATCTAAACAAAAATCATAAAATTCTAAGAAATTCGTAATTGAAAACCTAATATTTGCACTACCTTGACTTTCATCTCACACTATTCTTTTCCTTTCATCAAAATTTGATAAGCCTCTAAGCGCGTGCAGATGTAGGTGACAGAACCGACTTCATATTTAATCAACCATTCATGAACAAGTTAGTTATATTGTTTTTCTAATCTTAATCTAAATTGAAAAAGGACCTTGGCAATGGTATTATACATTTGTGATAGTTTTTAAATAATCTACTTTAATGTCATTCATATTAACATGTGTGATATATAATTTATTAGATTAAAAAAATGTAACCATTCAAGAAAGAAATCAAAAAAAAAAAAAATAGAAAGAACTTTATCGCATGGATGTTTTATATATACATGGATATTTCTAGTCAAAGTAAAATACAAATCATAATCACAACGAAACATAAGAAAAATATATAGTAATGAAGTATGTCATTTATAACACTCCCCTCAACGAAACATCATGAACAGTAGGTGGTAATGGAGTCTGTCATTAATAACATTTCCTCTAAAAAATATTACTCTTTATTATGCACAATTAATAGCATGACTCCGGATGATGTCGAATTGTTGTTTCAGTACCTAGAAAAAAAATAAATTGATACTTCTAAATTAGTTGAGCTACCTCGTCAAGTAAAAAAAAATCATATTAAAAATCACTGGGACATAACTTAGTTAAGGTAAAAAGCGGGTAGCACTAATAATCAAACTAAAATATATCTTTCTTTAAAGGAAATCGGTCCATGATAGATGTTTGTCTTGAGCTTTGATGTAGGTTTTTTTTATCTGAACTATACATGCTGTATAGTTTTCATAAAAATGTAGTTCAGCTTCTTTACATCGCCATAGATTGTTGTACCCTATATGTAAAACGTTTGCATATGGAGATTGAGCTCTATACGAGTATAATAAGTATCATGCATCAACGTATCCAACTAGTTTGAGATTGCGTAACTTTTATATTGAAACATCAGTTTCTCTTTTACATTCTATTAATTCTTCAAATCCCTCAAACATATCTCTAAAAGCATCCCAAATATTTTTAGAAATTTTCTCATCTTTGACACTATGATAGATATCTGGTTGTAGAGCGGTATTAAGCAATGCATAAGCTCTCACATCTATTTTCCTTGAAATGCTTTCCCTTCTCATCATCATAAGAAACTGATTTTGGTGTGCTTTGAACATCTTGTAATTTTTATCATTGGCTTGTTAGGAACATCAATAATTGAATTATGTAATTGGTTCAAATCACAATTTCCACATTGAGTGGCCTGTAGTAAACAACAGTCTTGGTGGTGGCTTGTTTGTAGCTTGAATATCATTATCATTTACCGTGTTGAAACGATTCATGATTACTTTGACTTCTTGAGTTAATGATAGCCAGGCTTCAAAGAAATAGTAAATTGACTTACAAAACAATGCTTCTTCATTTTAATTTTAAATTTAAATTCAAAGAATCACATTCAGTTTGTCATTTCATGTTGGAAAATGATACCTGAATATCAATCTATTCTTAGAATCACAATAATATATATTGAGATTAATTGAAGAATTAATCTGATAGAATGTCCTAAACTCATTGTCAACTAATCTAAAATAAAAATTTTTAGAGTAAATTACACTTTTCGTCTTTTAAATTTATACAAAATTTCAAGTATTATCCTTAAACTAAGGAAATTACAAAAATTATCCTTTATATTCAAGTTTTACAACAAGTTTCATCTTTTAACGTTAAATCTACACACGTGCCTCTCATAAGAGGGTAGAATGGCCCCTCCCCTCCCCTCCCCTCCCCCCCTCCTCCCCCCCTCTAATCTGTAATCATCTCCCACCGTTTGAAGATGGTGGTGTGGTGTGGGTCATGTGAGATAGTCTCCAATCAAAGATCTAAAATCTTGAAGCTGGTCCCCATTTGAAATCGTGAAGGTAGACGGGAAGAGTGGATGCTTATGGTGATTGCTGTGAGGATGGGGGTATGGAACCGATGGCATCTCCACCTTTTTGCGACTGAAGATGGTGGTGTGGTGTATGGATTTAGGAATCGATGGTGTGGATCTGGTGGGTGAAGAGGGTGTGCGATGGTGATGGATATGTTGTTTGAAGGGGTAGTGACGGTGATGGATCTGGCGATGATGAATATGGAAGATGTTGATGCGGTGGTAGTGGTGTAGGAGGAGGGCGCGCGGTGTCGGTGGCAGTGGAGGAATAGGGACTTTGTGTTGAGAGAGAGAGAGAGAGAGAGAGAGAGAGAGGAGTAGATGCTGCGGTGGTGGAGGGAGGAGATGATGACAGGGGAGGAGGGCCGGTGGTAGAGGAGCGCCGGTGGTGGAGTAGCGCCGGCAGTGGAGGAGCGTCGGTGGTGGAGGTGGGGGAGACGGTGGTACGCTTTTTATGTAGAGATGAATGGGGTAGGATGGGTGGGTGAGTTTTAATAACTTTTATATTTATTAATAAGAGTAAAAAGACTGATTTATTCTCATGTGTAAGACATGTGACATGACTTAATGATTAAAACAAACAAATGCTAAGGGAAATGATTGAATGTGTAACAAAACTTGAATGTAAAGAATAATTTTTGTAATTTGCTTAGTTTAAAGACAATACATGAAATTTGATACAAATATAAAGGGCGAAATTTATAATTTACTCTAATTCTTTTAAGTTTTACTAAGAGTTCTTAGTGAAAATTGAAAATTAAAGTTCACTAGCCAGTACCTCAGTTCGAACACCTGGAACTTCAAATTTCTTATTTCTGAACCAAAATATCTAGTAATTGATGTTTTAGAAACATAAGAAAAGAAATAATAATAAAAAATAATAATAATCAAGGATATTGAATGGAGAGAATAGGATCAGTGCACATCATTTCCTTTTCTATTCTTTGAAAGCCTTGCACTAAAGGACTGTTGCCAGCATATCAACGAGAAATTCCAGCCAAGAATAGTAATTGTATTTCCTTTGTTAAGGCCTAGTGTTCTTGTATAAATTGTATGCTCTTGTTCTTTGTAATATACAGCAGAATATAATATGTCATTGAGTATTCAACTTGAAAACATGGTATCAGAGCAGTGTATATGATCCAAGGATCAACCTGCTCGATTCTACTCATCATCTACCTCTCTCAAACCCTTACCAAACCCATACAAAGCCACCATGTTTGAGGAAGGCAATAAAAAAACAACAATGATGATCTTGCATTACAGATCACCAATCTCCTCAAAACCAACCTCAATAGCTAAAACCAAACCCAAAAACAAAGTCTCTCTGATAGCCTGAAGATCAGTATCAAATTAAATAGTCAGAATTACGCCTTGTGGGCTCGAATGATTCGAGTAGCCATTGGGGGTAAATCAAAAAACCTTTTGAGTCATTTTTCGGGAAACCTCACACCACCAGAACCAACCGAATTTCCCATGGTTGATTCAGAATATCCAACCGACACTTTCAAGTAACCTAACCGAATTTCCCACAGCCAAAACCATATAGGATGCGTTGGTGGTTATGCAGCCATTCGGAAAGAGATAGCACACCAAGGTATACTCAGAACAACTAAAGACATCTCTTTTCCACAAAATGGAGTGGCGACAGGCTTGGTTGCCAACGGGTCACGCGAACAGGAGGGGTTAGGGTTCCTGTCAAAGGGATGAGTCGGTCAGAAGAGTTCAAGTAGCGGTTCATCATCCCAGGTCGATAAAACAAAGTTACGATGCAACCATTGTGGTATGTCAAGACATACCAAGGATTAGTGCTTCAAGATTGTCAGATTTCCTGCATGGTGTAATGATGACCACAAAAAAGGTAATAAAGAAAGGGGAAAGGCAGTTGCCGCTGTGGCAACCCGGAGGCCACCAGCAGCCGTGGCAATCAAGGTAATACCGGTGAAAACTCTGGTGGGTTTGGTGGCGTAGCTGCGGCTGGCGACGGTGAAGCCTTTCTTGGGCCAGAAAGCGTCAGAGGTAAAGGGTTTGAGAATAAGTTCTCAGGCCCTTCTTTTTTGAACCTTATGTCATCTCATCCATTATTTCTAGAAAAAACCAAGGCCCCCCCCCCCCCCCCCCAATAAAAAAATCCACTAACCACTTGTTTTGTAAAAAAAGGTTTTAAAAATTCTTTTTTATCAAATACAACCCCTCAAGATTCTTTTTTTATGAAACTAACCAAAGCAAAATGTCAAGGGAATCTAGAACTAAAAACAAAACCTTCAAACCTATTGGGCAAGTGAATATGGCTAGAACTTGTGAAAACATGGAAAAAATATGGATTTTTTATTGTGATGCTACCGACACCATGACCTTTGAGTTATTCGACATAGTTTCAAAATCAAACCCAAAATTGATCATATCAAAACCGCTTACGGGTGAATCATTCCCGCAAAAGGAAGGGGGCCATTGAAATCTCCCCAACTTTAAAACTCTCAAATTGTCTTTATGTTTCATCTTTGTCACATAAACGTTTATCTATAAGCCACATCATAAAGGAATTAAATTGCTCGGTATTAATGCATCCCACGTTTTGAGTCCTACAGGATATCCGGACGGGAGTGATTATTGGGCGTGGCACTGAACGTCAAGGATTGTATTATGTGGAAGAAGTGACTCAACATGGGACTGTGATGCTAGCTCACGGGACTAATGATAGAGAAGCTTGGTTATGGCATAGAAGATTAGTACACCCATCCACTGATTATTTAAATCTCCTATTTCCAAAAATATTTCCTTCTAATAAAACATTAAATTGTGAAACTTGTGTTTTAGCTAAAAGTCATAGACATACATATAAACCGAATAACATAAGAGTTAATTCACCTTTTTCTCTCGTTCATTCGGACGTTTGGGGATAAAAGAGGTTGTCAGAGGTAAAAACTTTTGGCTTTTGTTCTATTTGTGAAGTTTTGATAAATTTATTATGTTTTATGAAATGATACAAACATAATTTAAAACCAACATTCAAACCCTTCGGTCTGATAAGGGGGGGGGGGGTTGAATACTCAAATGAAACAATTTTGTCAAACAAAAGGAATAATACACCAAACATTCTGCCCATATACACCTGAACAAAACGGCGTAGTCGTGCGAAAAATCGACTTCTCTTAGAAATGACACGAGCTGTTATAATTGAATCTTGCAGGATCGGTGAAGGGTGATCAATTCAACAGTTTTACAATGTGGAGAGGTTTAAAACACTTAACAGAACAAATAGGGAATCGGTAAGTGATGAAACAATGAACACAAGTAAAAGAACCATAACAAGAACACTCAATAATGGTTTTCAAGAATGATGTATATTGCCCTCAAGTTCTTACAAGTGTTACAAAGCTTAATCAGAAGATACAAGTACTAGAGATACTTTATAATACATCCTACAACCGGTTATACTTTAAAGGCCAGCTGAAAACACTAATCTAGATAACAATATCAATGTAGAGTCAAAAGGAAGATTTCCTTTTGACTAGTGACTTTGATATGTCATAGCTCACATCCTAATGTATTACAAAAAGAAAAAAAGTACATAGTTGGAAAGTTACAGACAAAGGACCTTAATCTACAGTTGACAAAAGCATGGAGTTTTCACTAACTTATATAAGTTGGTGAGTCTTTAGAACTGGCAGCAGAAAGTGGTTCAGCTTTTGTCAAAAGGTGATTCAGAGAAAGTATGTCTTCTTTGTCTTCGGAAGAAATCAATCTTTGGCTTCGGAAGACTTTGTCCTTGAAGCTTCGGATGATTTCACCTTTGGCTTCGAAAGATATTGTCTTTTGGCTTCGGAAGATTTGATACTTAGCATAATTCACTGAGTTATATCAAATCTTCCAAAATAACTTTATTGTACTTCACATGTATATGCTGAGCTCTTTGGTTGCATCAGCCTTTAAGTGTATTCCTTACAAACTCCCTGTAGGCTGATGCTACCAAAACTAAAGATACCTTTGAGTCTTCATCTTCATCTGTTGACAGTCCTCATCAAAATCAAGACCATTTCCTTTATCATTAGTTGGTCAGGATTCCTCAGACTCTCAAAGTATCTTCTTATGTCATAGAGATCATGCAAAAGGAGGTCAAGTATGTTTTGCTAGAAGTACATGTCTTGATCCCCTTGATCTCTAGTTACATACCATCTGTTTGGATTGGTGGCAAACACCCAGGACACAATGGGTCTCTTAGTAGTAAGAGGCTCTACTTGAATAGGAGTTGGATGAGCAGCCTCTTCTTGATCACCCTCAGGATGTTCTGACACATTCTGAGATGCAGAGGTGGATGCCTTGGACTTCTTCTTCTGCTTCTTCTTGTCCATTCTTATGGCCATCCTTTTTCTCTTTCTGTAGTTTAACTGAGGAGACTGGCATGCAGCACCAGATTGTTCTTGTTTGTCTTCCTCGGTTGGGTCCTTGTCCTTCACAGGTTTAAAAGGAGAAGGATTAGGACCCTGCTATGGGTCAAAAGATAAACCTGGCTGTGATGCAGCAGTAGATCTAGGTTGTGTTGTCTCCTAGGGTTCAACCTTGACCTCAGCTTCAAGTGCAGCCTGACTTGGTGAAGAATGCAAGTCAATCAACTCACCCTTTTCGATCTTCTGCTTGATCATTCTAATGTGCTCATCCATGGTGGATAGAGACATTGGACAAAGTCTCCTTTCGGAGAATCCATACAGCTTCAAGAAGCTCACCATCTTTTGTCTATCAGCAGACTTCTTCAATTGGCTCTGATGGTGGCTCTTGACCTTGCAGCCACTTCCCTTATCTTCTTCTTTGTAGCTTTTTGCTCTTTTTGCACTTGTTGCTCTAGTTGCTTTAGGTATTCAAATTCAATGTAGTCATATGGTAAGGGAAAAAGGTCTTCTGCCCGATAGAGACCTGTGGCACTCAGGTAGGTGATTATGTTTTGTCTATCTTGTTCCCTACCTACCTGAGTTTTTTGCTTAGTAGCCATAGTCTCTGTCTTAAGACCTTCTTGAACTGGGGAGAGGGTAGGAGCTTTATAGATTCTCTTTCTCTATCTTTCTTCTTTGACATTGGACCAAGTCTCCTTCCGAAGAATCCATACAGCTTCAAGAAGCTTACCATCTTTTATCTATAAGCAGACTTCTTCAATTGGCTCTGATAGTGGCTCTTGACCTTGCAGCCACTTCCCCTATCTTTTTCTTTGTAGCTTTTTGATCTTTTTGCACTTGTTGCTCTAACTGCTTGAGGCATTCAAATTCAATGTAGTCATATGGTAAGGGAAAAAGGTCTTTTGCCTGATATAGACCTGTGGCACTCAGGTAGGTGATCATGTTTTGTCTATCTTATTCCCTACCTACCTGAGTTTGTTGCTCAGTAGCCATAGTCTCTGTCTTAGGACCTTCCTAAACTAGGGAGAGGGTAGGAGCTTTATAGATTCTCTTTCTCTTTCTTTCTTCTTTGATCTTGAGAAGCAGTTCTACAGTCTTAGCTTCCTTTCTCTCCTTTGACACTTCCATGTCAGCCAGTTCATTTACTTCCTCCAAGGGGAGATAGATGAGTTCATTAATGTTATAGTTCATAAACCCCAAATAGTTTAATCTTGCTGCCCTTAACTCATCATCTTAAGTGCTTGGCCTAGGGGCAGCCCTGATTGTAGCTTCCATAAAGCCAGGGGTCCTACTTGAACTCTCTCCCCTTGCCTTCCTCATTCTTTCTCTCTTTTCCTCCTTAATCTCCTCAGGAGCCATCTTCCTTTTCCCTTTATCACTCACAGGCTTGTGTGACTCAGGGTGGAGAGAGCTTTGGCCTTCATTGCTTGGTGCTGCACTTGAGCTTTGCCTAGAGAGAGGCTGTGAGACACCTTCACCAGCTTGTGCCTTACTGAGGGTAATGGGTGCTGAAGCAGCTCCTATCTTAAGGTTCATAGGCTCAACTACTAGGCCTTCAGCCAAGGTTTCTCCTTTGAAGCTAATCTTAGGGTCCACCTCAGCATGAAGTTGACCAATAGTTTTGCCTCCTAGCCTCTGTCTATATAATCTGGTTCTCAGCTTGAACTCTTCAAGCACCCTTTGTTGAATCCTATCAGCTAACCTTGCAGCTTGTCTGTTTTGACTTGGTTTGGCAAGTGGGAGGTCAACTAGATAGGTGCTCTTATAATATCTCAGGTTGTAAAAGTTGAAGATCTCTTGTTGACCCTGAGACCTAGAGATTACCTTGGCTCTCCTTTCATCATCATACCTCCATCCCACTATTGGATTCTCAACATTGTGAGATGGAGTAGGCATAGCCCTTGGTATACCCTTATCAAACAAGCTTTGAATTAGTGAGTCCATATCAATGTGGACCTGAGGAGGTTGTTAAGTATGGACAACTGCAAGTGACGGTGGTGAGTCCTTCATGTCCATACTCTGAGAGGAACTCCCAGGTTCTATGATTGTAGTTAGGTCCACCATATTCATAGGTTCTTGTGGGCCTGGTTGAGTCCTCTGATTGGTCTCTCAACTAACTTGCCCTTAAGATCGGTGATCTCAAGTTGCTCGTCATTGACCCTTCTTTGAAAGGTAGTCACTTGAGATTCTAGGTGACTAACCTTTGAAACTAAATAGGTGCAAAGTTTGGATAGTTTTTGCATCTTTAGTTGCAGACTCCCCTTATCTTCATCAGAAGAATCATGGGGATGAGATAATAGGACCAAGGTCTTCTTCCTCATCACCAGCTTCTGTTTCTTGGCTGCTAGATTTCCCCTGCACACTGACAGCTTCAAAGGAAGTGTTAATGGGTTGGGTTGCCATGGTTGAGGTCTTAATAACGTAATCACTTTCAAAAGTTAGAGCCTTTTCCATATGGGCTCCTGAATAGGTTCAGGGAGGTCCACCTCAGTTGTTTGTGGTTGATGGAGGCTGGATATAGGTGATTTAGGAGCACTCATCTTCCTTGAGTGGGGATGGAGAAGAGAGACTCATGGTACCCACTGAATCCTATATCATCATCATCATAGAATTCAAGGTTTGGTATTGGTTGGTTAAGATCAAGTGGCTTGGGATGGTAACTTTCCCTTGAAGGTTGATCACTAGAGTTTTGAGACTGAGTGAAGGCTTAAGTCTGGGGTTGTGAGCTCATCAGGCTGAGCATAAAGAACCTTAGCATTGATCATAGAAATAATGGGAGTGGTTTGCTCCTCAGGAGAAGTAGGAGCTCTAGTGTCCACTTCTTCCTGCATGGTTGGTGATTTGGGGGCCTGCTCAACCTGAATAGATTGAGCAGGGGTTTGTTTGGATTTTCTTTGGTAGGTGATAGTGATTTGTGGTTGTGTGAGGGTTGCGGATGTAGAAGGTGTGGGTTCAACATTGGCTGGTGCTAACAACTTGTCATCTTGAGCAACGAGCTCTAACATTTTTAGGACTAGGGCTATTTCTACCCCTGAGAAGCCAACAGTTAGCTTTCTTATTGTCTTGAAGATGTTAGGCTTCATCTGTCCCAATTTAAGAATATTACCTGTTCCCCTTAACTATGAGCCTAGTTTAAAGTTAAGTATGTATTAAACATATCTAGGGAGCATATAATACTCTAAGGAGTCTAAGTTTGCAAGTAAAGTTGTATAAACAAATTGAAAGTACCTGAACTTGACCCCTTGTATCATTCCATGGACTATGTAGGAAAGGTCTTCAGGAATTTGGTCCCAACCTCCATGTTTGTTTGATAGGGAGTGGATGACCACATAGGGGAGGTACTTCTATTTGGATGAGACCTTACCCTTTCTAAAGGTTCTTACAGAGTAGTCCCTTTCATAGCCCATCTACCGGAATGAGTTGTTCACAGCAAACTTTGGGAAGGACAAGTCACATTCTTCATCTTCCAGCCTTAGATGAGAGTTGATGGTGGCTAGAGTGATGAATGCTATCCTCCCCTGCACTGTGGCAGATAGTGTCTTCCAACCGTCCAAGATGACCTCTTGATAGGTCCTCCAGAACTCCAAAAATTGATCTTCATATAATGGAGGGTCTATTGTGAGGGCGATGAGGTAGTTGGTTAGAGACAAGAAGCGGCAAACATCTGAGAAACCGGGATCTTTCTCAGAAGATAACAGAGCAACTTGATTGTGTTGCCTGTGTAACTACATGGAAAAATCTAGTTGGTTTCGAAGATCAGTGTTGGCCATTTTGAGTAGCTTTGAGGTGAAGAAATGTAGAACAAAGTCGGTTTGTGGGTGAATTTAGAGTTTGAATTTTGCAGATGAAGGAGAAAGTGAAAGAGGGGGAACCGTTGTATGAATATATATATATATGATATGGATTTGAGACAAAGTTGATACAAACGGATAAACTTTGAAATCTGGATGTCGGTCCTACATCTGAAAAAGTGCCCAAAAAGGTGGTTTTCTTTGAAATAAAAAATCTTCCGAAGGTAATTTGTCTTTGGAAGTTTTGAGAAAACTTCCGAAGCCAATTTGGCTTCGGATGATATTCCTTAGCTTTTCAAGAATTTTGCTTTGGAAGAAAATACCTAGAGTATTTTTACTTCCTAGATAAATTTTGCTTCGGAAGATATTAAGTATCATAAATTTTATTCAATGAGAGAATAAAGCTTCCGAGACTTAATTGCTTTCAGAAGAAAATAGTCCTTCAATACATATAAGTACTTTGTGACAATTATAAGCTTCGGAAGATATATCAAAATTTCTTCCGAAGGTTAATTTTTTAGAAGTAGTTATTTGTTTTGCAGATATAATTTTCTTCTGAAGACAACTTGATGTCTTCCGAAGGAAAACATATCTAAAATTCTCAAAATTCTAAGGGATATCATTTAAAAAAATTTCTTCCAAAGTAAACTGGGCTTATATGGTGATGATATAGACAACTTAAGACACACATATTATTAAAAATAATCTTGAGTTTAGTTTAAGAAAATCTATTCAAAGTTAATCATTCCAATAGCTGATACAAGAAATTTAAATTTATGCTCATCAAAAGCTTTTATGAACATATCAGCATATTATTCATTTACGTTAACTTTGACTAGTTTTAATCATTTTTTAAAATTATCTCTAATCAAATGATACCTGATGTTGATGTGCTTTGTCTTTGAGTGCTGGACAGGATTCTCTGTAATAGAGATAGCACTGTTGTTGTCTATGTGGATGGGAGTCTCCTTGAAGTTGAATCCATAGTCTAGCATCTGATTCTGAATCCAAAGCACTTAAGCATAGCAGCTTGCAGTAGTAATGTATTCAGCTTCAGCAATTGATACAGACACACAGGATTGTTTCTTATGTCTCCTGGCTGTGAGGTACATAAGAGACCCAATCATAGCCCTGTATAGATGTTCATCAACACACTTCCCCTCAAGATCTGGTCCTAGAGAGTGGTTTCTGGCTTTGGGTGTCTTAGCAACCTTTCACTCAGTCATATGAATTCTGTTAGGTATGACTTGTACATAACTTGACTGGTTTATGAAGATATCATTGTCAACCTGCTTCACTTGGATTCCTAGAAAGAAATTGAGTTCCCCCATGGCACTCATTTCAAATCTATTCTTCATCAGCTTCTCAAAGTCTTTGCAGAGCTTCGGATTAGTTGACCCAAAGATAATGTCATCTACATAAACTTGAACCAGCATCAAGTCATTTTCTGCTCCTTTGATGAAGAGTGTTCCATCAATAGTACCTCTCTTGTATCCATGCTGATAGAGATACTATGATAGTGTCTCATACCACTTCCTTAGAGCTAGATGCAACCGATAAAGAGCTTTATGAAGCTTACAGACATAATCAGGATGATCTGGGTCTTTAAAGCCAGGTCTTGTTTGACATACAGCTCCTCATCAATCACCCCATATAAGAAGGCACACTTACATCAAGTTGGCAGACCTTGAAATCCTTGGTGAAATTCAGATCTGGTGCTTGAGTATCATCCACCACATTAACACACTTATCATGAGAAACTTGATCCAATGAGTGTGTTACATCATTGATGTTGTCTTCTATGGAGTTGTTATCAGCATCAAGAAATTCTTGATCACAATCACCACCTCCATCTCCTCCTACATTGAAAATTCCTTCATCTGAGTTCTATGCCTCTGTGTTGGAATTTATAGGCACCTCAGATGTATCAATTGAAGAATTTGTCAGGGTTGTGCTGACAGGATTTCCAAATGCAGGGCTAGTTACCATCGGAACTTAAGTAGTTTGAATATTTGGTCTTCTCAACTTAAATCTTGGATCAGAATATTCTGTTGATAAGGTACCTGTAGATCCTGAAACATCCTCACAAGATTTGTTAAAATAGTTGGTAACTAAATCAAGATCAAATAGCCAATCAGGACCAGAACCTTTCACACTGGGTGTGTGTTCATTGAAGATCACATTGGCTAACTCCACAACTACTCTGGTTCCGAGATTGTATACTCTATAAGCCTTAGCTTGGGAAGAGTATCCAATGAAATGTCTATCATCTAGTTTCTCAGCAAATTTTGCTATTTGATCCTTGGTATTCAAGATGGTGCAAGGACATCCAAATGATCTGAGGAAACCAATGAAAGGTCTCCTTTTGTATCACAGTTCATAAGGAGTCTTACCATGAGTCTTGAATACTAAAACTCTGTTCTACACATAGCAGGCAGTGTTGAGTGCCTCTGCCAAGAAGGTGATATGCAGATTAGTGTCAGATAACATTGTTCTTGCAGCTTCAATAAGTGTCTTGTTTTTTCTCTCAGTAACATCGTTTTGCTGAGGAGTCCTGGGAGCACTATATTGTCTTGTAATACCCTTTTCATCACAAAATGCATCAAGGATTTGGTTTTTTTATTCAGTTCCTTGATTCCTATTTTTAGAATAAAGCTTTTCAAGATCTCAGGAGTCTCATCCTTAGTTCTAAGGAAGAAGACCCAAGTATATCTTGTGAAGTCAACTGTGATCCCCAAGCAATATGAGGTCCTTCCTAGACTCATTACACTAGTAGGGACAAAGAAGTCAATATGTAATAAGTGTAGGGGAGTAGTGATGGAGTTTATTTCTTTTGGCTTGTGAGACACCTTGTGTTGCTTCCCTTTCAGGCATGCAACAAAGTGGTCATCACTTGTAAAATCTTTCTTTGGCATTCTAGTTATCAAATCATTCTTAATTAATTTATTCATATTTTTAAAGTTTACATGCCACATTCTTTTATGCCAGAGGAAAGACTCATCACTATTGACTTTAGATAGAAAGCAAAAAACTTCTCCTGAGGGGGATGTTTCCTGCAAATCCATCTTGTTCATGTTCCTTTACCTGGAGACTCTGAGTAGGATATGCTCTTGAGGAATGACCACCCCAGGTTTGATAACAATGCACTCATGCTCAGTAAAGAGCATGTTGTGTTTCTGATCACAATATTAGGAAACACTCAGAAGATTGTATCCAAGCTCCTTGACAAATTTTACCTTTTCAATGCTGAGCTTACCATTGTGACCCTGCCCCTTCTGGTGATGTAACCACCTGATTCTTCTCCAAAAGTAGCTAGCCCTCCATTAATTTTCTCAAAGTTTTGAAGCAAAGAGTCATTGCCTGTCATGTGCCTGGAATAGCCACTATCAATGATCCATACATTCCCTTTGGTCTGTAGCTGTTCCTGTACAGAAAGAGATGGTTAGTTATATTTGGAAACCCAAGCCTCATTGGTCTTGGGCTTGTCAAAGTAAACTGAAGATAATGCAATAGTAATAGATCCTATATGCAAGTTTTAAGGATCAGTTTCTATTGTTAATAAAGAACTTTCAGTCATATGGCCTTTCTTCATCTTCCATACTCTCTTTGGATAGGCTTAGCCTTCAACACTTCGGAAGTTTTGATGACTTCGGAAGTTTTGGAGACTAGACCTTCAGAAGCTTTTGCATCCACTATAGCAAACTTTAGTACTTCGAAAGCATTCCTTTCTTTCGAGACCAAATTTTCTTTCGAAGGTAAGTTTTTACTTATCTTCTTCTTCACTTTAGAGCTTCCGAAAGGAAGGGATTTTCCTTTCGAAGCTATCTTCTTCTTCTTCTTCTTCTCAGAAGTTTTCTTTTTACTCATATGGATAATACTTTTGGGATTGTAGATGCAATCCTTGACAAAGTGAGAAGTACTACCACACATGATGCGTTCAATTGGCATGCTTCTGAGAATCTTCTTTTGAGTGGGAGGCTGAGCTTGATCACTTTCCACTTCCTTCTTCATCTTCTCAAATGATGCAACATGCTTCTTGGGATGAGGCTTGCTTTTGAAATCGGATGGTTCAAGCTGTGCAGTAGTGGGGCATATTTTATCAGCCTTCTTCTCTTGACCATGATGATTTGAACATGAACTAGGACTCCTGGTACTAGAGTCCATAGTTGAGTCTTCAGTCTTTAACACTTCAAATCCAACAGAAACGAAAACTTGCTTTTGTTTGGAGTTGAAGGTGACATTGATCTCTTGGGCTTTCTTTAACTTTCTTTTGGCTGCTCTTATCAAGTTTTTCCTTACAGACTTGGTCATCCTTGGTTCTTTCTTCTCTCTAGGAGAATAGTGTCCCTTCTTAGGATAACCTTTGTCACTCACCTCAAGTTCATCCTTCACTATCTCCTATACATCTTCATCCTTCTCTTGGATTGGATCAATAGGAGGCAACTCATCTTGACAAGTTCCACACCTTAGAGGTCAAACAGATAGGAGTGTGTGTGGAGGAGCTATCTCACTTGAACCCAGTCCATGCCCGTTTTGGTAACAAACTTTTGCATGCAAGGATGATGATATTATGTTCTTGAAGGTTTCCTCTTCAAAAACACATTTTTCTGCATTGGCTTTGCTGATCACAAGTTCAGCTTGGCATTCAATTAACTTGGTAATAAGGTCCTTTATTTGAGTCCTGTAACTTGTGTGCTCATGCTTAAGAGTTGAAATGGTTTTCTCTAAATCTTCTATTTAAAGTTTATAATCATTTTCAGCTTTTTTGAAATTAGCTTTTAAAATGTTTAAGGACTCAAGGTCAGATGTCACTTCCAAGTTATAGGACCTGTAGCAATGCATTCAGGAGTACAAAGATGTTCTAATACCTTGGCTTTTTCATGATCAGCCATCAGTGCTTGGTTTGGAGAAGCATCTTATACTGAAAGCTCTAGTCAAAGCCTCCTTCTTCAACAACAATAACATTGGGTTGGCTTGGCTTCTTAGTTCTTGGAGTTGCATCAGTGTAGTTTGGTCTGGATTGTGCTTAGCTACCATTTGTCCTTGGTGCCTTGCACTCTCTAGCAAAGTGTCCTATTTAGTTATAGTTGTAACACTTCACCTTGCTTTTATCTAGGCCAAACTTTTCACTGGCCACATTACTGGAAAACTTTCTTCCTGTCCTCTTGGCTCTGTGAGTGAGAAGAGCCATCTGTTGAACTATCTCCATGTACTCCAGATCATCTGGATGGATGCAGCCCAAGTCTTCAAGAGTGAAGAGAAAGTGGCCACAACTTTCATCAGCAGACACAAATGCTTAAGCAGAGCTTGTCTCTTGGAATGGGCTTCCTTGGATGTAACTCTCCCTTGGTGTCTCAGGGAAGGTGATGAAAGGGCCCTTTTGTGAGTTTTCAGGGAAGAATATGAGATGATGCTTGGTTCTATGCTATGCCTTTCAACCATATGTAGAGCTGAACTCTACTGATTATTGGAAGAGCTGCTTGATGGTTTTTGAAAGTTCATCTCCATCTGGTAGCCACTAAGGATACCATACAGCTCTGTGAGAGTAAGAGTAGACAGGTTCTCAGTTCTCTTGATGGCCATATAGTAGTGAGTCCATTGTCTGGGAAGAGAGAACATGAACTTCCTCACTATGTCCCTATTCTCAAGTTTTACTCCAACATCCATTAGAGTATCCACAATCTTAATATAACTGAAGTATTATTGAGTCATGGTTTCACCTGTTTTGTAGGTGAAGTTTTCAAACTGCTTCTTCATAATGTGTTTCTTGTTCTCCTTGGCTTCCTCAGACCCCTCATACATGAGCTTGAGTGCATCCTAGAGCTACTTAGCAGTCTTGTATTTCTTGAAGCCTCTGTAAATAGAGTTAGGAAGAGCAGTTTGAAGACGATCATGGCTTTCTGATCTACATCTATTTTCTTCCAATTTTCTTCAGAGTAGTCGGCCATTTTCTTTGGTATCATCCCACCTCCAACAGTGGCTGAAGAGGTGCTTGGGATGTGAGGTCCTTTAACAACAGATCTCCACATCCTGCTGTCTTGAGACTTGATGAACCCTTCCATACGTTGGCACCAAGTATCAAAGTCATCAAGAGTGATCAATGGAGACTTTGTTATAGTACCGGTTTCCATATCAGCCTTAGAAAGAGCTGCCATTTGAGTTGATAAGTGTTTTTTGAAACTGAAGGGATTTAAGATGGTGAGATCTTACAATCAAGAGTCTGAAATACTCTGATACCAATTGCAGGACAGATGAAGGGTTGTCAATGCAATAGTTTCACAAGGTGGAGAGGTTTAGAACACTTAGCAGATCAAATAGGGAACCGGTTAGTGATGAAACAATGAACACAAGTAAAAAAAATAATAACAAGAACACTCAAATATGGTTTTCAAGAATGATGTATATTGCTCTCAAGTTCTTATAAGTGTTACAAAGCTTAATCAGAAGATACAAGTACTTGAGATACTTTATACTACATCCTACAGCCGGTCATACTTTGAAGGCCAGCTGGAAACACTAATCTAGACAACAAGATCAATGTAGAGTCAAAAGGTAGATTGCCTTTTAACTAAAGACTATGACATGCCATAGCTCACATCCTAATGTATTAGAAAAAAGGATAAAAGTACATAGTTGGAAAGTTATAGACAAAAGACCTTAATCTATAGTTGACAAAAGCATGGACTTTTTACCAACACAAATAAGTTGGTGAGTCCTCAGAAGTGGCAGCGGAAAGTGGTTCTGCTTTTGTCAAAAGGTGATTCAGAGAAAGCATGTCTTCTCTGTCTTCGGAAGAAATACATCTTTGGCTTCAGAAGACTTTGTCCTTGAAGCTTCAAAAGACTTCATCTTTGGCTTCGGAAGATATGGTCTTTTGGCTTCGGAAGATTTGATACTTAGCATAATTCGCTGAGTTATATCAAATATTCCGAACTAACTTTCGTGTACTTTACATGTGCATGCTGAGAGCTCTTTGGTTGTTCTTTGGTTTCATCAGATTTTAAGTGTATTCCTTACAAATCTCAAGTCCCTAAGTCTTTTTGGCCTGAATCTTTATCGACTGCCACTTGTCTCATCAATCGTCTCCCAACTAAAGCCCTCGACATAACAACACCTAGGCAAGCTCTATCTGAATTTACCAAACTCCCACCTACTCTTACACTACAACCCCGAATATTTGGATGTTCTGTTTTTGTCACACCCTCAAATTCCACGCGCGGGGTTTTACTGCGAGGCGTGTGAACAAACCAGGATCTCAGTCATTAGTTACTCAGAACGACTCTATATGCAACATTTAAACAACTCAGAGTTTAAGACTTTAAAATATTTGCAGAAGCGTTTTGTAAATAACCCAAACACAAGGTACTAAAAGTAAATTGCGCAAAACAAGCACCCAAACCAAAATATGTAAGTAAATGATAAATGAAAAGTAAACACTGTTTGAACAAATCATGCTTGACACGTACGTGCTCCTAAGGGCAGTTGCTAGAAACGACCTGAGAAATGCATACTAAAAGTGTCAACACGATGGTTGGTGAGTTCAAGAGTTTGCGTTAATCATAAATCAGTACAGTTGTAAAACATAAGAAGTGCATTGAAATAGATAGCTAGTCTATATTCACAAGTAGTAACCATAGTGATTTCACGATCGAAGGTGACTGTGTTCGTTGTTTGCCTCCCGTCACGACATACCAGGTCGTCACGCTGTTAGTAGTTTAGGACAATATTGCACCCGTTTGACCTCGAGTGGCACAGGTGGGGCTTGTTAGACCCAGTAGTACTACCCAAGATTTCTCGCTATAAACCAATATTAACGACCCGAAAGTGTGAGGACTTCCATGGTATAACCCACTATGTTACACTATACACAACTTACTATAATAAAGCATTTATAAACCAGTATGCTGTCTCCCCCAAAAGAGAGTGTATAAGAAAATGGGGCATGAACTCACCTGGTGCGCAACGAACAATAGTAAAAGCTAACAGTGAGCGGAAAGACAACCTCCAGAGGTCACCTAGAACACGCAAGTACATAAGTATGTGTACACAGAATCTTTAACAACCCTAAGTGCTCAATAAACACATTGACTCAAGGTTTTGGAAAACAAGACACATTAGACCCGGTTGACCCATTTGACCCGTCGGTGACACGTCAAATTAAGTACTTGTTTGATCAAATATAATGACCAATAATTCAACAAACCACTCCAAATTACTATGCAAGTTATTCTCATAAACCACATTGTAACACGTAAGGCTTATCATGCTTTTCATGCTAATCCAGGTTATCATACAACGCACGTAATCCAATTCATCATACAACACAGATTCTAAATTAGATTCCTTTACAATACACATTGGGTTTAGTCACTCACAACGTGCCATGTGAAGCCACTCACTGCTACACACCCTAAACCCTGCCAATCCTACAAGGTAGGGGCCTCAGATTCGCACGCGTGTATGATACCCACCATCAATATTCCACATGTAACTCATACAAGCAAATCATTAACCTTACAATAATCGATAATGACAATTCATCATAGCACATAACATGTATACTTGCATATTTTCCAAGGAAGCCCATATGCTCCCATAGTTGCACCAACTAACCAAATGACCCAATCATCGCAATCCAACACATTAGACATCATCCAGAAACATTCTAACATGATCCTAATACCACAAACATGTATAACCCACAATATCCAATGATCTTCAAAATTAAAGTTTCCCTTTTAGGAAAGTAACACCCAAATCCACCTAACACCCAAATTATTCATGGATTCACCAACATCATGCCTAATCAAGTCCATAACTATCATCTAGACACGGCCAACATCTTCAAATCATCATAATTCACAAATCTCATATCCAAAAGTTTCTACTTATAGCAAGGTATGAACTACATGATCAATTCATGATTTCTTGCATAACAATCATAATCCAACGTTCATACAACATCATTAACATCACAACATCATCAATCTATCATCAATTCATCAAGTTCATGCACAAAAGTTACTATTATTAGTAAGGTATGAACTACGCATCAAAACCACGAATTTCTCGTATAATCCACGTAAACCATCATCAATACAATCTAACTAACATCATACAATCATCAAATAATCAAAATTCAACATTCTAGCATCAACTTCGACTAGGGTTTCGGCCAACATCAAAAACCATGAAAAACTTGTAAAAATCTAACCTTTAATCACGTAATGGCCAAGAATTGAAGTTGTTAACGTGTTGTAATCCTTGGAACCAATCAAAATTGATGCTCAATTGCTTGTTCTTGGTTGAAATCGCAAGGTGTGTGTGTGTTTGGTGATGATCGTGGCCGAGAGGGAGGGTGGAGGCTAGGGTTGGGTTTTGTCAAAACTTTACTTATTTAAAATCACCCTTTAATCAATCTTCTACTACTTTTTATAAAAATGGACATTTTTAAAACTTTTTAACCATTTTTAATAAAAAGTACAAATATTATAAACTAACAATAATAATCATGCATAATTTTCAATAGCTACAAAACACATGCAATAAATATAACACGTCGTCACGTTACAAGATAAAATTCACAAATAATATTTAAAATCTATAAACCACATAAGCACAACTTAATAATCAACATTATTAATCAAGTTATTATCAGATAATCATTGTTAATTATTATTAACTCACCAACGTTCAATGACAACTAGTGTGTGCTCATGACACGTGTATGCAAGACCTAACGGAACTAACGGAGTTTGGTAACGGAAAATTACCGGATGTCACAGTTTTTGTCCACATGCCAAAAATAGATCGGACCAAACTCGACCCATGTGTTGAAAAATGTGTATTTGTAGGCTATGGTGTCAACCAAAAAGGTTAACGATGCTATAGTCCAAAAACACGTCACATGTACACTACCATGAACTATGACTTTCTAGAAACCAATTTTTTTTATACCTCCTAACACAATGGTGAGGGGGAGAAAAAATATGATGGCACATTGAATTGGATGAAATGGGTTCCATCAGCGAAAGAAGTTAATCACAATACCCAAGATGAGCCATACACTTTCCAACAATCTGATAAACCAACAAACAATGTTACCATCCAAGATCCTCCTACTCCCATGTACGAGGTAAGAAATTTTCAAACACATGAGGACACTCAAGATACAAAGTCTCTTGGAAATAAAAATACTAATATGTTTGATTTAGATAATCAAAATGAAAATACTAAAATTCTAGATAATCATAAGATAGAAATAGAACAATCAGTGCAGGGAAGGCATGAGAAGCCACTACAAAAAGAAACGACGAGTGATCCAAGGCAAGGAGAAACAACCGAGAAGTATAACCTTCCTCTAAGAATCAAGAGAGGAGTTCTACCAAAACGGTCTCCCCAGAAAAGCAAAATGGATCCTCTAGGTATCCAATGGCAAACATAGCTAGAGGAAACTTATCTAGAGAAGCTAACGCCTTTGTTACTTCCTTATATACTGAAAAAATTCCAAACTCAGTAGAAGAAGCCTTAGAATAAAAAACTGGAAGGATGCTATGAATGTTGAAATGGAGGCATAATAAAAAATAACACATGGGAAAGGTGTACTCTTCCATCGGGAAAGAAATCAGTGGGATGTTGGTGGGTCTTCACAATTAAACATAAACCAAATGGGATCATTGAGAGGTATAAAGCACGATTAGTTACTAAAGGGTACACTCAGACGTATGGAATCGATTACTCAGAGACATCCTCTCCAATAGCAAAGATGGGCACAATTAGGGTACTTTTCTCAATTGCTACAAATAAAGGATGGCCACTTCACCAATTCGATGTTAAGAATGCTTTCCTAAATGGATAGTTAGATGAAGAGGTGTATATGAAAGCTCCACCTAGATTTGCAGAATACTTTAACACAAAAGAAGTATGTTAGCTGAAAAAATCCCTTTACAGGCTCAAACAATCTCCTCGAGCGTGGTTTGGAAGATGTACCCTAGCAATGAGAAGATATGGATTCTAACAAAGCAACTCTGATCATACCCTGTTCCTTAAAAGGAGAGGTAAATTTGTAACTTGTTTGATTATATATGTTGATGACATGATTGTTACAGGGAATGACGAGGAAGAGATGAAGAAATTAAAGGCGAATCTACTCAAAGAACGCGAATTGAAGGACTTGGGGAGGCTTAAGTACTTTCTTGGAATTGAGGCACTAAGGTCACACCAATGATCACAAACCATAAACTCTGTATGGTAGAAGGAGCAGAGTTAGCAGATAAAGAAAGATACCAACGGTTGGTAGGAAAGCTAATATTCCTCTCGCATACTCCACCAGATATTGCATACGCAGTTGAGGTGGTCATTCAATTTATGCATCAACCTCAAATAAGTCACATGGAAGCAATATGGAGGATTTTAAGATATCTCAAAGGAATAGCTGGGTGTGGAGTTCTTTTTAAACAAAATGAGCATCTAAATATTAGATGCAAATTGGGCAGGAGATAAAGGGAATTGAAGATCAACATCAGGATACTTTACTCTCATTGATGGAAACCTTGTTACTTGGAGAAGCAAAAAACAAAAGGTAGTATCATTATCCAGCGCCGAATAAGAATTCAGAGGAATTGCACGGGGCCTAGCAGAGCTTCTAGGGATACGTAAACTTTTGACGAAAATCGGGTTTCCTCAAACTAAAGTTAGTAAGATCGTATGTGATAACAAAACAACAATATGAATTTCTGAGAATCCTGTTTAACATGATCGAACAAAGCATGTAGAAGTTGATACACACTTTATCAAAGGAAAACTTGAAGCAGGCATTATAGAGCTACCGTTTGTTCGATCAGAAGATCAGCTAGCAGACATATTAACAAAAGCAGTCAACGAGAGAACTTTTAACTACTGCTTTGACAAGTTGAGCATTGGAGGCTCCACTACTCAACTTAACGGGGAGTGTTAGAAAAAAAAAGAAAAGAAATAATAATAAATAACAATAATAATAATAATAATCAAGGATATTGAATGGAGAGAATAGGATCAGTGCACATCATTTCCTTTTCTATTGTTTGACAGCCTTGCACTAAAGGACCGTTGCCAGCATATCAACGAGAAATACCAGTCAATTATAGTAATTGTAATTCCTTTGTAAAGGCCTATTGTTCTTGTATAAATTGTATGCTCTTGTTCTTTGTAATATACAGCAGAATATAATATTCCATTGAGTATTCAACTTGAAAAAATGATGTTGATATCAGTGTTAATTTCATCTTAAACATCATACGATTTTTAATTATCAACAATTTGTATGAATTTAAATAAAAATAACTTCCAATTTTCAGATTTCAGTCTTCGCACTTTGATTGTGATGAATGAATCTTTGTGCCAGGATAGATGATGATACAAGCCTTCAATTAGAGCTAGCAGAATAAGAACTAATTGGAACACACTGTTAAATAAGAGTACCGAATGCTTCGAGTGGAACTCATATCGGCTAAAGAAGTCATTACGATTCTGTTACAAAGGTGTCGACACAGATGCGCTTAAATAGATATTGCTAGACTGACTTTCAGGTATTCGATTAGCATTACAGCCATTATCTGATAGAAATACAAACTAGACTATGATTACAATACATTTGAATTACATATAAAAGATAAACAAAATAATCTTTTATAATCCTTAAGGTTGTATATCTGAAGCACTTTAACAGACAGACTTCGATAGTTAGTGTCTTAGTCTGATACTTCTGTATAGTAGAAAATCTTCGGTTTAGCGACTTTGGTAGAGAGTTCTTTTTGTGCGGAGTTTGGTAGAGAGTTCTAAAACTTCATCTTTTAGAAATATTTTTTCACAATTGCTTCCACCCATTTGATTTCACTGTTATTAGTTAGACCAATTCTAGCATCTTTTTCTGGTATGACTACATTTCTGCCACAGATTGTAACCGTCTTGTACCATAAGCTTTAGTTACTTCAATTCTCTTGAGCCTTAAATTATAAGCGCAAGAATTAACTTGTGCATATTCTTCAACAGGTTTGGCAATGTCTAAAATTAAATATTTTAACCAAAGCTTGTACTTCTAATAGCTTCCATCAGAATTTTAATTTTACCTCTAGAGTTTTGTAAAACATCAAGGAATTCAATCTCAGCTGCAGACAATTCTAAAATAGCTTAAATAGAAGAGAATGTAGAAAAAGTTCCATCAGTTATTTTACTCATAAAGGTTTGTGCATCTTGAATGAAGTAACACACAATAAATTGAGACATCAAAGATGATAATGGTACTTTCAGCATTCCTTTAATTTGCACATTATAAGTAGTTTGAGCTGCTCTTTCTCTTCTCTAGGCATTTCTGATTGTTTGTTATGGTCACCACTTGCACCAACAGGTTTATCAATTAGTGTAGGAATATCCTAACAGTATAGTCTAGTTCATCAGCAACATCAGCATAATCATCATCATATTTGCCATCAGATTCATCATTTGAAAAGAATACTTTTGAAAAGTTTCTTTTCAACTGTTCATTATATTATTTTATCCTCTGTCTTAGCGCTTTAATGATCTATAATGTCCTTCCTTTGAAGATCAATCTTCTAAGGGTAGAACGATAAGTTCCCTCGGAAGATTTATCTCCTCATCTTCTTCAATTTTACAGGTCCTTTAACAGTGATCTGATATACATAACCAGATCGTACCTATTGGTGGTATAATTATTTTTTATTTCTTTTGATATCATTCCCAATCACAACGACATATATAGAGTACAATAGGGCCTAAACTATATTTGGCTAATATTACAATTGACTACCAAATATTTCAAATATAATACAATATCACAATATAATATAAGATATATTGCTAATACACCCCGGAGTTGAAACTGGAGGAGGCCGAATGTTGAGTCTGGAACTAAAGTCTTCAAAAAGAACCCAAGGAAGACCCTTCATGAATAGTCTGCGATCTGAAAACCCACGAGCTACTTTTTCTCAGACAAAATGAATGTCTATCTCGATATGCTTCGTTCTTTGATGTTGCACCGGGTTAGTGGATAAGTAGACAACACTTACATTGTCGCAATATACAAGAGTTGCTTTGGTTGGTGGGTGATGTAGTTCACATAATAAACTACGTACCCAGCATGTCTCCGAAACAACATTAGCAAAACCATGGTACTCTGTTTTCGCACTTGAATGAGACAATGTAGGCTGGTGTTTGGAGGACCAAGAGAGAAGGTTGTCACCCATGTAAACACAATACCCGGAGGTGGACTGACGAGTATCCAGGCCCCCGGCCCAATCTACATCTGTAAGGGAAATAAGAAAGCTACTATTCGAACGTTAAATGGTTAGGCCATAGGAAATGGCAACAAAGTATTGTGAACTAACAGCAGAACAAACAAAAAAATATGAAAACAGTAGACACCAAGCACAAGAATTAATTCAAAATGCAAATGTATTCACTAAATATGTTGTTAAAGAGAGAGGATCACACATATACAAAATGGTAACAACTAATCTTACATACTATCACGGCTTAATAGGTGGTTACTTGAGTTCTTGATACTTAGCCAACCATTCATAGGTTCTCTAAGGCTCTTCCTTCTTTCTTTTCTCATTGTACTTCTTAATCTTCTCTTGGCTGAACCATGATACTCATTCCTCATCTGATAAGTCTAAAAACCCTTCATACAGAGTGCCATCTTCGGTGGTGAAGGTAATCTTCTCGATGTCCACAACACATGAATCTTAAAGATGGCCTTCAACTCTCCCAAAGTTATCATGACCCTCCAAAAGCTTTTTGAAATTAAGATCCTTTTCATCATCACTCTCAAAATCATCAAGGTTAATGATTTTAGTACTATCATCAATAATAGCTTTGTCTGTTCTTGTATTGAGCTAGAATCACCTTCAGAGTAAGGTTCTTGCTTAACCTTAATAAAAAGGAAAGGTTGAGTAATATAGGGGTGAGGATGGATATAATAGCTCTTTTACAGCGTTCAGAATCTATTTCTCATCTTCATTTTTATAATTATACTAAATATTATTATTTTTTTCTTTCTTTTTTTTAATTAAATAATATTTTTTATGTATTTATCATTATATTTTGTCTCTCATTCACTTACAACCACTTTCAAAAATATTAAAAAATTAATAAGGATTGTACACCATCCGCATAAATTATAGTCTCTTTCAATCAGAATCACTCACAATCATCCCTATAATATAGGACACCCACTCACATATATACGGGAACCGACTAAGAATGCTTTTAATGTTGAGAGTTTGCTCCTAAACAGTAGTTGAAGTACCGCCTTCTGACCGAGGCTCCCTATAAACTATCTTTCCTTGTTGGTGGGATCTCAAGCACTTTCAATCTAGCGGTTTAAATAGGTCAGAATGAGCCGAAAGTTTAGATTTAATTGATACAAATTTTCGATTTTAAACATCAATTGAACGTTTATGATTTGAATTTTCCAGTGGCCAGGACTTTCAATTATGCATTTCAATGGAAAGACTATAAGTTTTGATTAACCAAAAACTTTCGATTATAAAACTTCTGATAGAAAAAAACTTAGCTAAATCATGGAAGATTTAATTGGAGAAAATAAAATTAAGATAGAATATATAAATTAAAAATTTCAACTTAAATGAAAAACTACTATTTACACAAACTTCATATTTTTAAGAAAAAAGATCCAACATGAGATTACTGTCTAAACTAAGACTTATAACATTTTCTATTTCAAAAACTTTTAGGTGAAATACTAAAACAAGCTAATATTTGTAAGCGAAACATATGCTTTGTTTTAATGTTTGCAATGTGTCATTTGACGTAACGTACCACTAGTTTAAAACCCGTGTATCGCACGAGTTTTAAAAAGTTGTTTACTATAAAAAATTGTTTTGTCAGCCCTGCCTTCTTATATCAAACTTCCATATTTAAAATACGTTTACTTTAAAACATTATTTTTTAATACTCTAAAATTTTTAAAATATATTTTTTAATAATTTTATTTTTTAAAAGTTCTTTGTATTAAAGAAAACTTTATATTTAATAACCTTTTGGTTTTAGAAAAGTTATGTTTTCCAATAAAAAAGAAACATGTTTTTTATGTATCAAAAAATATGTTTTACAATTTGGAAAGTATTTAACAAATCATTACCATTAATCTATATATAATACTAAAAGAGTAACTTCAAAAGACACTTGGCACATTCTTAGGCTCTCTAATTTTATTTTTCCCGTCTTTCTCTCCTCTTAAATAGTTACCTAAATTTAAAAAAATTAAATAATTTTAATTTTCTTTAAGATTAAAAATATTTTTTCAATAAATTAAGAAAGTATGTCTTTTTATTAATGTTAGTTCTAGAAAACAAATTTTTAAAAATAAGAATATTTCTAAAACATCAAACATTTTTTAAAATATGAAATATTTCAAAATTAATGTTTTTAAAAAGTAAAAAATTTTTATAAACAAAAAATAATTAAAATTAGGAGTTATAATAAAAAAACTTAAAATTGACATTTTTAATATAGTTTGTTTTGAAAAAAATGGTTATTTTTTTTGGAAAAAAAGTTTAAAACTAAAGTTTAAAAATTGGTATCATTGTTTTATTACTTATAGTTATTACTTATACTTAATTTTAATCATATCTTATTTTAGAATATCATTTTATACTTCATAAACTTTCATTATAGTTAAAATTTTATTTTTTAACTCGTTTAATACACGGGTTACTAAAGTTAGTATTATATAAATAACAATGAACAACTAATCAATTTTATTTTTTCAACCCATGTAATACACTTAGTTTTATTTATGTTTTTGTGTTATTTAATAATTAACTCTTCACCTCCCGTGTAATACACGGGTAATTAAAACTAGTTATATCATATATGACAAACTTTTATTCTAGTAGTGACATGTGTACAAATCTTAGGTGCAGCCTAGGTGAATAGTGTAGAAACATGACATATGACTTATAGGCATTTTGATTTATTAATATAGTCTAGTTTAGATACTTATGTGTTACACGGGTACAAAAAAAATTATATAATAGTTATATATACATATATATAATCTAATATATTATAGATAACATATGAATGAAAGTGTTATATATTATTAGTATAGATAATAAGCATATTTAAGTTATAAGCAATAGTATAAAAAAAACTTTAATTATTCATAAACATTCATAAACATTCATAAACCTTTTTGCATATATATTTGAAATATTTTAGTTTGAACGATAATCAGCTATACACTAATTTATATTTTAACCAAATGTAGTATCATTAAAGTATTTATAATGAAACCTTATTTATTTTTAGAAAGATATTATTATAATTATAGTATTAAATAAGCATTTATTAAGGATAATTTTTTCAAGTCAAAATTTTTACAAAAAATAGCAAATTTATTATGGTATAGACACTTGTACAATACTAGGTGGAGCCTAGGTGAAGATGATGTGAATGTGTTAGAAAATAATCATATGACTGATAGTTATCTTGTTTTATTAGTATAGATTAACTCATACAAATATAGTATACCCTGCTTTAAAATAAAACGAGTTTTTAAACCTATTTAACTTCAAGATATACACAGTTCTTGTTTACCACGTCTTTTCAATTTATCATTCACTTTAATAGTAAGTGTGATCAGATTCAAACGCAAAATTAAAATCCAAGTAGATTAGAGTGACGAATCATTTAATTCAAAAATAAAAGTATTCAAGTGAATACAAAGCATATGAACACTCCAAATCTTCACGTAAGCAAACATAAAAGGTCATAGTTCTCCAAGCGGGTAAGAAAGATTGAACACTCGAGTTCTAGGCTTAATATAACACATGGCCAAATCATCCAAGTGGATAGGAAAAAAACTGAGTACTTTATTCCTTGCTTAACAAAACATTAGGAGTCATCTATGTTCGTAACACTTTTGAATAAGGGTTTCAGGGTGTGTGTATCAACATTCACCATGCAATCGATATATGATAAAATCAGTTTCATTAATAGAAAACAGTTTACATGTTTTAATATTGGATTCTAACACATGTTTTTAGATAGTTTTTTAATTTTCAAACTACTGATTTCGTTTCAAATGAAAAATAGGCCTATTGGCTTAAATAAACAGCATACACTACCAGTTTGATCTACACCATCCTAAAAGACACTTAGCTTCAACTCTATCATCTGTCACACAGAATCGGATTATATTTTCCATTTTTATAAATTTTGTTTGATTTTCAATTTTTTCAAGCACAAAACCTTTTTTAAACATGTACATCTTTTCTCCCCCAAAAGTTTGGGTTCGAAAAGTGATTAAGAAAACAAATTTTATATAAATTGAAAATCTTTTTGGTAAATCATCCAAGATAAAAAGAAGTAAAAATATTTTTAGGTTTGTCACTATAAGAAGTCATTTATTGAAGAATCCAATTAAGGTTATTCAAAAATAATCACATAGAGGATTCGACCTAATTTTGGTAAAAATTCCAGCAATATGTTTGTCAGAATGTTGAATGAAATTCTTGGTGATATGGGAACCATAATATTTTCAACACAATTATGTATCAAATTATATTTCATTTTTATATGTCTCGTTTTAGAGCATAAAATGAGATTCTTGGTAATACGAGGGACCGTAATATTATCACAATAAATGAGAGTTTCTAGAAAATTCAATCAATAGTCTCTCATCTGATGCTGTATTTAGATAACCTAAAAACAACAACATGAGATAGTAATGTATCCAGCTTCGACTGTAGGAATAGACAATAAAGTCTACTTCTTACATTGTTGGGAGACAAGTCTAATTATTTACAGGAATAGTCAATAAAGTCTACTTCTTACATTGTCGGGAGACAAGTCTATTTCCTAAATAATTGCGTCCATCGGATGTTGATTTCTGGTCTAGATAGTAATCGAATAAGAATAAGCAAACAAATTAAATTTAGAATATTTGGGATACAAAAAGCCAAGCTTAATTTCATGCATAAGGTAGTAGAAAATTCTTTTCATAACGGTAAAATGTGAAGATATAGGATTGGCTTGATATCATGCACACAACAAACATAATATATTGCCTGCTAGCTATGAGATACATGAGTGATCCGATCATTGATTAATATAGATGTGGATCCACACTCTCCCCTGAAAGATCACGAGTTAGTGTAGAACGAGGAGTCATAGGAGTTGTGGCACCGTTATACTCATTGAACCTAAATCGAGTTTGATATCACTAACATTTTAGATTGATGAATGAGAATTCCAGACTGTGACTACTTGAGCTGCAAGCCTATAAAGAATTCCATCTCTCGCATGGAACTCATCTCGAACTTGACTTTCATGTATGTTCAAATTCATTGCACAGCTGAACATTAGTAGACCTGAAAATGATGTTGTCCATATAAATTTTCACATAGTCATAACCCAAACGACTTTCCTTATGAAGAGAATTTGATCAATGGATCCATGCTTGAAATTGTTATCTAACAGATGTTTTGGTAGGGTTTCATACCATGCACATAGTGCCTGATGCAACAAATTAAAAACCTTATCCAGCTTGCACACACGCTCTAGATAATCAGGGTTAGAGAATCTAAGAGGTTGCCTAACATAGACTTCTTCTTGCACTTTAGTATAGAGAGATGCACATTTCATGTCCAAGTTTTGATAAGCCACATATGCTAGTAAATTTTGGATATCCTTACACCGAGTTGACTTTTTCTTGCACTTTACTATAGAAAGATGCACACTTCATATCCATCTGATAGATAGTGAAGTTATGATAAGCCACATATGCTAGGAAAATTTGGATAGCCTTAAGACGAGCTACTAGTGCAAATATTTCTTTATAGTCAACCCCCTTCTTTTGATTGAAACCTTTAACCACAAGATGAGCCTTGTTTTGAACTAAAATGCCTCGATCATCTTTATTGTTGTGGAAAACCCAATATGTACCAATTGGGCATTTTCGTCATGGTATGTCTACCAACTTTAATACATTTAAATTCCAAAACTGCTGAAGCATATCCTGCATTGCTTAGACTTAGTTGTTTTCCTTCAAGGCCATGATGATGTTTTCTTGGTTTATCCAGAGAAAGAAAAATGAGTACAATCATTCATTAATTTTTCTTAAGGTACTTCGAGTACATACTAAGCTATCTAAATGACCAATGATGTTTTTCATAGGATGTAACTTGTGAATTCTCAATTGAGGAACAATATCTACTTCTAGATTATTAGGTAATTTGAATATCTTATTATCAGGAATATCATAATCTTCTACCGGTTCCATGACATTAGCAGATAGCGATTTACCAACATTAGTTGTGGTCGAAAACGGCTCCTACAACTTCATTTCTTCCGGTAAAGAGATCTAGAGTTGATTGCGTAGATGGTCATTTAGAGGAACTTTAATCAAAGGATATTCAATTATTTAAGAAGGGTTAAGAGCTAAGTCTCATTAAGACTGAATGGTAAAAATCCTAGCGAACTGATTAACTAACACATATAAAAGATGAACCTCACTTAATTTATTTATATGGTCCGGAATGATGTTAAATGCCTTGAATATTAAATCCACATCAATGAACCAATCATGATTGTGTCTAGAATTATTCAGATTGTTCTCGTGCCACTGAACATTCATAGGCTCCATTACAACCCCTTTTCTTTTGTTAAACACAAGAAGCTTGTTGATTGTTAGAATAACCAACAAAATAACATTCATTTGCTGTGTGTTGAATTTGTTCCATTGATCAAAGTTATTCAGTACCATGCATACGCATCTAAAGTTTATGAAGAAATGATCACTACCTTACACTAGAGCATAATCTCAGAAGGAAGTTTTGCTACATCTGTTAGTGACAAAGAATCGGTTCTACACAAAGCATGTTTTATTTAAGGGCATGGCCTAACATGTGAATGAAATATTAGGCTCTACTAGCATGGTTCTAGCAGCTTTCTATTAATGTATGATTCTCCATGCACCAACACTATTTTGTTGTGGACTTTAAGATGCGCACAACACCGAAATATGCCTTTACTATCACAGAATGAGTCCAAAGTGATACTTTAAACTCTTATAATTTTTGATTGACTTGAATTGAAGATTATACAAGTTCTCTACCTTTAATATATGAGCTTTTAGGACTTATTCTTATCATCTTTTGTACCTAAGAAGAATACCTATTTGAAACGAGAAAATTCATCAACCAGGACTAAGGAATAATCTTTCCAGCAAACAAATCCATGTTAAGTCGTTGTCGTGCAGAATCAATAGAGTTAACAATCTTGGGGTTATAGGATGTCCTATGCTGCTTAGCCTTAAGACATGCAATGTAATGTTCCATTGCGTAAAAATCCTTAAAATATAAACTAGACAATAGGTCTTCTTTCACTAGCTTATTCATTTTCTAGAAGTTAACATTCCCCATTCTTGGATGCCATAGAAAGTACTCATCGTATGATGCCTTTGATAAGAAACACAATACATGACGGATAACTAGATAAGGAAGGTTTGCATCCAAGCTATATATGTCGGACCTCCTTGGCACACGTATTAGAATATTTTTTAGGAATAACTATACCTGTCTTTAGAATAATGCACTCTTTAGTACTGAAGTAGGAAACAAGGTCTTTATCACAATTTTGAGAGACATCCATCAGATTATATTCAAGTTGCGGAACATAATTAACCTTATCTAAACTGTTTGTCCCATTTGAGACCGTTCCCTAAAATCTTTCTACCTTTCTCATTGCCAGCAAATTCCAGAAACTCTCCATTGATTTCTTTTAAATCTTGCAAAATAGAGTACGAGCCTACTAGGAATGTCCACTATCAACATGCTAAATGTTTTTAGCAATCCTCCTTGAATACCCCTACCCATCTAATCCCACTAATTAGGGATTGGAACCTAAGCCTAGATGGTGTTAGACTTGTTATTAAAATAAAGAATAGTTAGTTCCCGAAAGTCAAAATGAGTTGCCTTGTTTGTAATAAAATTTGGTTTATCTTGGATTTAGGATGTTATGAGTTTTTAATAACCAACACATGAGTTGTTTTTCTTGGAAACTTTCTTTGGTTGTTTAGACTTCATCCTTCTTTACTTTGAGGTAACTAGTTTTATCATAATAGGATTATGCTTGCTTTATATGATCATATGTGAATCACTTTTAATTTAGAAAGAGTTTTAGATAATTTCAGGATCACATTAAATTTACCTATGACCTTTACAAACTTAGTTGTCTATTTTTGATTTTACATGTTGTGGATAAATTGCTACACTTCTTAGTGAAGTATCCGGGCTTTCCAAAAAAAACAAGAGTTAACCCAAGAGTTGTGTCTCTATTACTAATATTAGTAATGATTGGAGATGATTATGAGGTTCATATCTTGGATAAAGGATAGTTTGACAAGCACCTTCAGTGTCCTATGAGTGTTTTCAATTTTAAACTCATCTGACTACACTTTGTTTTCTTTCAACACTAAAAAACTCTATTACTTAAACATTCACAAGGAACATCCTTTTGAAATAAACCACCACCAGTAAAAGTGATGATTATACCCTTAAGTTTAGTATAATTTGAAACACATGGCAAATCATCAATTTTGACACAAACTTCATTTTCATTACATGAATTACTAATAGAAGTTTTAACATCATAATGCAAATCATAATTTAATAACCAAAAAGACACTCAATTCTTTAAACTCGATCTCAATCATCATCTATTTAAATGGTTAGATTCTACACAAGATGTACAAGAGTCGAAATCTGAACATTTAACAAATTGATCTATTAAGATTGTGGGTACAAACTCCTTAAGAACATGAGGTTTAGACATCTGTGAGTAACGTCCCTTCCTTGTGATTATAGGTGGAACAACATGATAACTAATACTCTCAACTATCCTTTTAACTAAATTCATTTTATCAACATAAAGATTTGATTTTTCAATAGTTTTACTAAAATTTTACTTGTATTTACTTTTGTCAAAACATCTATTATTAGGTTTTAGTTTTAAGAAAGATAATCACCAAGCTTTTTCTTGTATAGTTTTCCTAATCTCTAAGTGTTTATTATACATGATATTCATATGACTGAATTCATCAATCAATGGTTCACTATAAAATCTACATCTAGAGATTTCATCTATACATGTTTAAGAACACAGTTTAGATTTTACCTCAGTTGATATTTTAGTGATGTCAGCAGGCTTCTCTTCATAGATATCTACCATGAGTGGTTGGTTGGCAGAATCCTTTTTAATTTAATCCCCCCAATCATATCCACCACCTCCTTGGGTTACCGAAACAGTTGAGGTGGAAGTTGATGGCTCCATCTACTTCTTGTTATCTTTTCCCTTGAATAAGTCAGTCGTTGATTCGGGTGCTCCACAATCTCTTGTAAAGCCCAAGTATCTACATGCTTGCAGGTAAATGTTTATGAATAATGTTAAGAAATTGGAAAACGTATATGTGTATGCTATATGGATATTTGTTTATAGTAGATTTAGATGCTGATGTGATTGGGATAGGGAATGTTTGGGATATGAAAAGTAAGCTGAATAATGATTCATAACTAGCCACTTTAATCAGCAACTTACGATACTTGTCATAATCTAAGCTATTAACTTAAATGACCATGTTGGTGTCTTGAATAGGAATTTGGAAATGGTCAGTAGGTATTATACTAAAGAGTCTTATGGAGGTGGTCGTGGTGGTCACGGTACTAGACCACATGTTAACAGAAGTAAAGCTAAAGCTATAGAAATAACTCACACGAGTTTGAGCTTCACTGACATCACAATGAAGATGGAAGTGCTAGCCTGAAGGCAATAGTGAAGGAGGCTATAATAGATTAAGCTTATCAGGTTATGTAGAGAGTTTGAGCCTAAGATGGGTGCTAGCGGTAATGAGGAAGTTAAAATAGAGAGAGATACTACAAAAGGGTGTTAATTAAATGGTATTTCAGAGATGCAAGCCCACAGTTTTCAATGGTAATAAGAATGTAACCACCATTCACCTACGGGTCAGGGAAATGGAAGTTGTTGTTGATATCAGGGAATATTTAGATGACTAGAAGTTAAAGTTTGCCACATACTTTTTTTGTAGATTTAGCCTTATGTTGGGTGGACAATATCATCCAGGGTGAGGGTAGCATGGCAATAGCAAGGATGAAATGATTCATATTGAAAAGGTTGGTGATCGAGGAGTTCTGTTCTCATAAGAACTAGATAAGATTGAATGAGAGTTTTTACAACTTGAGGCGGGAAGTATGCCTCATCAGTAGTAAATAGGAATGTTTAATAAGATGGCAAGGTTAGTGTATAGTTGGTTATGCTAGTTTCAAGGAAGATTAAGAGCGTCCAAGGATTACTGGTGAATATCCATAGGCACATGATCACCACTTGATTTGGTACATTCAAATTGATAGTGGACCTAGCAAGAAAGCTTTATGATAAATGGGAGGAAATGTCGGTAATTGAGATGAAGAATAAATGGAATGGAAATGGGAAAGGGAAATGATTTTTAGATAATGGTTTTATATATGGAGTGAAAAATATGAGAGAGGATGATTGGAGGACGGTAAATGATGATACTAGAGATGCAAAGGAATGTAGATGGAGTGGAATGGCACAAAGTTGGGAATGCAGGATGGGAATGAACTTATTCTTCAAATGTGGGAAAGAAGGCTTATGGCAAGGGATTGGCCAAGGGCAACTTAGTGTATTAACTACAAGGGAATGGGTCATCTCAGCAAAGATTGTAGGAAGCCTAAAGTAGAAAGCTCTAAGCATGAAAGGAATTTATGAAGGGAAGAGAGAAGCCAAAAGCTAAGGAAAGGGCATTCACTCTAACTAGGGAGGAAGCAAGAGTGGATCATGAGGTTGTGTGAGGTACATTCTTGGTTAACCAATTATGTACATCTATGCTCTTTGACTTTGGTGCTAATAGGAGTTTTCTTTCTCTACATTTTGTGATAAACTGCCTAATAGAATTAGAATGATTAAGTTGAGCTATTTGTCTTAATAAGAAATCTTATGATAATATATGCTTGTCCAGTAAACCTTGCTTGATGTATGCATAAATATATGTAATGATAAGTATTATGTAAAGAGGTGAAGATAATGAAGAATGAAAACTGGAACCTAATACAATGTAATGGGCCTAATTACAAACAAAAATCCTTGAAAACAAGGTTGTAACCTAATTGGAGAGTGCGCCATACATGTTAAGCAGGGTCAACCAACGGATACACATTCCATTTAGATAGGCCTCCACCAATGACATTTCTTGTCTAATGCTATATGAATGGGGTCTTATAGTTGTACATATTTAATGGCCATTGGGTCAATCACTTACTATTTATTAAAGGTTTGTGCTAGGATGGTAATGGCGTAAATCCGAAAGAGAGGAAAGGAAAAAAATTAATGAAAGAAAACATAATGAGCTTAATGATGAATGAGATGAAAAGAAAGATACCTGTATGTATAAATCTATGATTACGCATGTCAAGGACGAACAAGATATTTTGATTTATATATATACATGTATATATATATATATGTATATATATTATACAAAAGTATAACTCACTTAACAACGATGAATTTATATGTATATTAGTTGACAGGTAAGCATGTGGCTGAGAGGGTGTTGGCATAATATGGAGGCTAGCGTCCATAAGTTTCTAAAAAGAAACTAACTTATGGGTGCCGTTTTAAGAGGATGTTGGCATAATATGGAGGCTAGCATCCACAATTTTCTAATAACAAACTAATTTATGGGTGCCGTTAAAAAAACTAATTTATGGGTGCCATTAAAAAACTAATTTATGGGTTTAATGATGCTTTTGAGATATAATTTAACATTTCTTCTTGGACAAAGTTTTATGAAATGGTTTAAATATGATTTTTACTGCTTTGTAATGTAAATTTGAACACTTTATGCTAAGATGGGCTAACTGTGAGGTTTCGGGGAACATGACCTTCCATAGATTTATTTTTTTGCATATTGTATTGCAATGTTTTCAAAAAACAGGTTTTTTTTTTTTTTTGCAGGAAGTGTTGCAACGAGTTTTTTCTATGAGGCTTTCTAGTAAAAGCTCGACTTTTTCTCTAGTAGTGACAACTCACATGCGAATCATGAACACGAACTTAATAGCTTTGAATAGCACACTTGTTGCTTATTGTGACAACCGTAATTTCAAGGGTCCAACCTCTAATTTGATTCTTTCATGTATTACTTAGAACTTTGTTCTTGATCTAAATTAAGACCATTTTAATTGAGATTAACATTTTAGGTCATTAGTATAATAACAATTGTACATCACCATGCATAGAAAATTATAGTATTTTAAAAACCATGCAAAAATTTAATGACATTAGTAATAGTTGATCTAATTATTAAGAACTTGTCAACTCCTCTTGTAACTATATATATCTTAGAACTATCAATGGTGTAATTTTGTAGCATAAGTAAAACCATAAGTTTACCCACTAAATTGTTTCACATATGAAAGCAACCACTTGGTTTGTATTTTACACACTGACTTATTGTTATCAACTTCTAAATAATGGTATAATACCATATATCATGTATAACACAAACTTTTACCACACTTTTTAATAAGGTAACAAATTAGAATTAAGTTTTATAAATGTAAGATCAATTGTCTAATCTTTCTACTAACCTATATAGGGCCGAGTACTCAGCGAGTACTCGATACTCAGCAAGCCACTAAGGTAATTTTCTTCAACTCGATCAACATTACTCGAAATCGGTGCCCAATGGACAGGAATGCGTGGAGCTAAATATTGAGAAAAGTAAAATTTCAAGGAATAAACAATGGATCATAGCAAACCACTATGGGTCCTACAGATAATGGTCTGCTTAGGAAACGGGGTACGATCCGCTAAGGTCGTCACAGACCGTAGGGTTGAGCTTAACAGTCAGCAAGAAATATTCTATTCCAATATGCAAATATTCCATTTCAAAGTTGCGAGTATTATTTTATTGGTCCATAGAAGACCACCAAGGGTGGATTACGGGTCCACCAAGATGCCTGCGTATTCGTATAAAAACCCTATAACCCGAATTTCACCGCCTTACTCTCTATCATCTCTACTCTCTCTCTTGTAAAAACTCATCCACACACTTTCTTTATAGTTTCAAGGTGTTTGAGGGCTCATGGGGACAATCGGAGCACATATTTGCACTCCTTGGTGTTTGTTTGGCCTAGGATTTGTGTTTTGAGAATTGGTTTTGTGTATTAAGCCTCATTCTCTTCTAAATACAAGCTATTGCTATGATTGAATAAAAATGTGACATGTGATACTCCATTTTAGTTTTGGATCTCTTGATGGTGAATTCATGGTCTTCAAGGATCAACTAAGAGCTCAGATCTATTGTGCTAAGGTCCTAAACCCACACATTATGCATCATCATGGATTATTTGGGCAAACCAAGGTTTTGAAAAGAACCAAACTGGTAGAAAATGCTTATGATGCCTTTGGTTTTTTATGGTAAAAAAATAATCACGTCTTGGTAGAGGAATTTGTCACTAAACAAAGTCTAGGTATAGTTTGAAATGGATAAAATGTGACAGTGTCTTAACCTTGTGATTGACGTGGAAAATAAGCACGTAACGGATTTTGAGATATGGCACGATAGATCCATGTAGTCACCGTGTTAGGCTTGTGCGTGAACCCTATCTTTTTGACATATGTTTGTCTTGGCTTTGATGGGAGATGATGACCATGGCTACCAAAAATGCTAGCCTATGGTCATTAACATGACTAGGGCTAGTCAAAATAAATTAATTTGGGTGGAGAATGCCGTGGGGTTAAACGTTCGGATCAATACACTTGCCAACAAGTGTTTCGATATTACAAGAGTTTGAAACGCTCACCTACCGGTGTTTGGACACTTATCAATTGCTGTCGTCTAACAGCCCCCCTTTTTCTTATATGTTTTGGGTGGCATCCGAATTGTGTAAATTATATGATGTAAATGCTTTTAAATATATATGGAGAAGTAAATTATTACAAATATCTAGGCAGCCATGTTCCTAGATACGTCCAGACCGATAGTGGGTGCGAGGCATGGGCAAATTATTAAGGTAAAGAGAGGATGAATAGTAGGTAGTTTGTGACATCCGGTAATTTTCCGTTACCAAACTCCGTTTGTTCCGTTAAGTCTTGCATACACGTGTCGTGCACACACACTAGTTGTCGTTGAACGTTGGTGACTTAACAGTAATCAGTAATGTTAAATTGATGATAATTAAGTTTAACAATGTGATTATTAAGTTATGCTTATGTAATTTAAATGTTAACTGTAATTTTATCGCGTAACGTGGAAACGTGTGTATTTACTTTGTAAATCTTGTAGCTTATAAAGATAATACCTATAATTGCTACTACTAGTTTATATGTTTATTATTCTAGTTAAAAACATCTTAAAAGGATGTTAAAAGTCTAATTTTATAAAAAATACAAAGTGCAAGGGTTAAAAGGTAATTATGCAAAGCTTAGTTGATTAAAACACAAAAACCAAACCCTAAGCACCCTCTTCGGCCGCGACTTCACCTTCAAACACACACACACTTCGATCATCGACCAAGAACAAGCAAATACCATGATTTGGGTTCGGATTCAAGCAATACATCAAGTTAGAAGCATCAAAGTTCCATTCTTTCTTGAATTTAAGGGTAATTTCGTGTTTCTTTGGATGTTTGTAGTTAGCCGAGGGTTTGGGGATCGAAATCTTCAATTGATGGTCGAATGATGCCTAATGGTTGATGTTAATGTGTTTGTTAGATAGATTACATGTTAATTAACGTCAAGTATGCAATAAAGGTTGGATTTTTACAAGTTTTATGGGATTTACATTAAGGCCGAAACCCTAGTTCGAATATTGCAATTGAAAGTCGATTTTTGGTTGTTTGTTGATGTTATTATGTTAGTTAGGTTAGATTGATGCTAGTTAACGTCGATTATGCAAGAAAGCTATGATTTTGGTACATTGTTCATAGGTTACTAATAATAGTAACTTTATTTTGCATGAATTGATGATTGGTTGATGTATGAATGTTATGGATGTGTTTGTGATGATGATTAGATGCTAGATGGTTGATATGAATGTTAGGGATTCAAGAATGCATGTTGTAGTTCATACCTTACTAAAGATAGTAACTTTTGGGTATGAAAGTTGATGAATCATGATGATTAGGTGTTGTTGATCATGTTTAGATGTTGTCATGGACTTGAATTGGTATATAATTGATGAATTCATGAATGTAGTGTGAGTTTGATGAATTTGGGATGAACTTTCCCAAAAGGGAAACTTTAATTGTGCAAATCCTTGAATTGGATGATTTGAGCATGTTTGGGATATTAGGATCATGCTAGTGTGTTCATGGATGGTTTCTAAGGTGATTAAATGTGTTGTTTAGGTTATATGAATGTTGATTTGGTTTGTTACCTGTTTTGGCCTGTTGTGATTCGCATGACTTGTATGACAATTGGTTGTATGATGATCTAGGTAGTACAGGTGCTTAATGATGTGCTATATGTAATCAAGTTGTATGTTGATCATGTATGACATACTGTTGTGTTAGTATTAACGAATTATCACCTATAATGTCACCAACGGGTCAAACGGGTCAACTGGGTCAAATGTGTTTTGTCTTTCTTAAACCTTGAGTCTCTTGGTTTGTAGAACACTTAGGGTTTCATGTTGATTCTGTGTACACGTACTTATGTACTCTTGTGTTCTAGGTGACCTTTGAAGGTTGTCTTTCCCTCTTTCTTTCAAGTTAAGCTCTAAGTTAATTCTTGCGCGTATCAGGTGAGTTCTTGCCCCACTCATTTTACATAATCTCTTTTGGGGGAGATAGCATACTGTTGATCACAAACGCTTTTATATATGAGTGTGTATAATATTGATATAGTGCTGTTTACCATGGAAAAGTCCTCACACTTTCGGATTGTTAATATTGAATAGCGGGGAAATTTTGGGTAGTACTACTGGGTCTGACGAGCCCCACCTGTGCGACTCGAGGTCAAACGGGTGCAATTTTGTCCTAACACATATTCGTCACGACCTGGTAAGTCGTGACGGGAGGCAACAAACGTAACACAGTCAGCTTCGATCGCGAAATCACTATGATTAATATTTTTATGTTAATAGACTAGCTATCTATTGCAATACACTACTTATGCTCTGGAAATTGTTGATTGGTTTATATTTTAACGCAAACTCTTGAACTCACCAACCATGTGTTGACTTGTTTAGTATGCTATTCTCAGGTTAAGGTTGCCAGTTGCCTAGGAGCACTCACACCAGCATCGTTGAGTTGTCTACATTGTTTGTTTACACATTTGGGTTTATTTTTCCTATTAAACATTTGTGTTTGGGGCGCGTATGTTTTGCGCATTCTCTTTACATATTACTTGTTTTGGGTTTTTCTGTTTTAAAAACGCTTCCGCAGTATTTTAAACGCTTCCGCAGTATTTTAAACGTTAACTCTGGTTTTGTTTATTATCATATAGAGTCGTTCTTGGTAACTAATGACTGAGATCCTGGTATGTCACGCGCCTCGCGGTAAAACCCCGCTCGCGGATTTTGAGGGTGTGACAGATTGGTATCAGAGCCATTGGTTATAGGGAACTAGGTTGCATACACACACTAGACTATAACCGCACAGTTGTTAGTTACTTATCGCTTACTCTCCTTACTGTATACTCATTGGCATACGCAACACGTACTTCGCAGCATGGCATCGTCGTCCAGAAATTTAGGCAAGAGACCTGCACGATCTGAGTCACCTCCTACTTCTCCCGTACCGGATAGGGGATTTAACTGGCCACGACATCCTTATCCTCCTAGCGAGATAGACTGGGATCAGCCTTTCATACCTCCTGAGCTCGATCCTCCACGTAACTAGGATTTCTACCCCACTTACATAAACCGTATGGCTTATAGAGAACACGTACCACCTGTAGCACCTACACGACCTAGGACAAGGTCATCAACCGTCTCTACCTTGCCTACACTTCCTACCCTGAGCATCCCTCTGGAGCAGGCATTTGCAGCCCTAGTAGCCACACTAGACAAAGAGCGACAGCGGATTAGAGGACTCACTGATGAGAACTCTGCATTACGATCTGAGATGCGTCAGCTGCGTTTCCAGGTAGATACGCTTCAGGAGCGACTTTCGATGGCCATTGGTGGACATCATACTCTGGCAGGCAACGTGGTAGCACTTAGTGAGCGCATGGACGCACAGGAGCACCATAATATGGAGATCGATAATAGGTTTGCTGAGTTAGAGGCACAGCTAGCAGCACTCCAGGTTGTTGAAGCCCCTGCACCTTTGGTGGAATGCCCAGGTACAAATGCTGGGTCAAGCCATGGCCAATGAACTACCTTGGGATGAATTCAAAGAAATCATGACTGAAGAATATTGCCCCCGGAATGAAGTGCAGAAACTGGAGATTGAGTTCTGGCAACTCAAAATGCAAGGCTCAGAAATTGAAGCCTACACAACTCGTACTCATGAGTTAGCCACTTTATGCCCAGGGATGGTGAATGAAATGCACAAGAGGGTGGAGCATTATATACGGGGATTGGTGCCTGAAATTCAAAGTATGGTAACTGCTTCTAACCCCACTACCATACAACAAGCTATCCGAACAGCTCATAGGCTGACTGACCAGGCAGTTGAGCAAGGTCGATTACCTAAACGGGGTGCGGTGGCAAGCGTGCCCGACCAGAAACGCAAGTGGGATGGTTCAAGCAACAAGGGATCGTCATCCAGTAGCCAATCTCAACCTCAACAACAGCAGCAAAATCAGCAACAGCAACGGAAGTTTGATAACAACCAAAGCTTCAACCAGGCGCACTCAAATCAAGGACCCGGCGGGTATGGTGGAAGACTGCCGAAGTGCAACCGGTGTAACTACCACCATGTGGGTCGGTGTGATAACTTCAAGTGTCAACGTTGTGGGAAGATTGGTCATGCAGCCAAAGACTGTCGGGGTGAACTGATGAGAAAGCCACAACAATCACAAGAAACTCCGAAAGGTTGTTTTGAATGCGGGAAAGAAGGCCATTACAAACGCAACTGTCCCCAGCTTAAGAGGAATGGTAATGGTAACAACAACAATGGGAACAACAACAATAATAACAATGGCAACAACAATAACAACAACAATGGTAATGGCAACAACAATGGTGGAAACAACAATGGAGCCAAAGGAAGAGCCTTCGTCATTGGCTCAGGTGAGGCTCTAAACGATCCTACAACAGTAACTGGTAAATTTTCGGTTAATGGTTGTTTTGCTACTGTATTATTCGATACCCGAGCCGATAGAAGTTTCGTGTCCACTAGGTTCTGTAGTCTTTTAAGTGATATGCCCTCAGCCTTAGAATCTAAATACACCGTGGAGTTAGCTAACGGCACACAGATTCACATAACGCATATTCTTAGAGACTGCAAGATAGAGCTTGCTGGTCATATATTCACCATAGATCTCATGCCTGTTACACTAGGAAGTTTTGATGTGGTAGTAGGCATGGATTGGCTTTCCGATAAACAAGCAGAAGTCATATGCCACGAGAAGATCATACGGATTCCCCTTGGTGAAGAAGTTCTTACGGTCAGAGGTGATAGGAGTGGTGCGGTGATAGGCATCATCTCGTTTATGAAAGCACAGAAGTTGTTACGAAAGGGTCGACTAGCCATATTAGCACTCGTCACAGATAAACAGACTGAGTAAAAGAAGATAGAGGATATCCCCGTAGTTCGTGAGTTTCCTGAGGTGTTTCCGGAAGACCTTCCTGGATTACCGCCTCATCGTCAAGTTGAATTTCAGATTGAGTTGACTCCAGGAGCCGCTCCAATTGCGAGAGCACCATACCGGTTAGCTCCGAACGAACTGCAGGAATTATCCGCCCAACTACAAGAGTTGTTGGATAAAGGGTTCATCCGACCGAGTTCGTCGCCCTGGGGAGCGCCAGTTCTATTTGTGAAGAAGAAGGATGGTACATTTCGAATGTGCATTGACTATAGGGAACTGAACAAGGTTACTATCAAGAATAGATATCCCTTACCTCGTATCGATGATTTGTTTGATCAACTGCAAGGATCAAGCTATTACTCTAAGATTGATCTGAGGTCTGGGTATCATCAGCTGAGAGTTCGAGAAGAGGACATCTCGAAGACTGCTTTCCGTACACGATATGGTCACTATGAATTTTTGGTCATGCCATTTGGGTTGACGAATGCACCAGCAGTATTCATGGACCTCATGAATCGCGTGTGCAAACCCTATCTTGATCAGTTTGTTATCGTCTTTATTGATGACATACTGATATACTCAAGGACCGAGGAAGAACATGAGAAGCACTTACGTTAATCTTGGAATTACTTAGAAAGGAAAAACTGTACGCAAAGTTTTCTAAGTGTGATTTCTGGATACGTGAGGTACAATTCTTGGGTCATATTGTCAACGAGAAGGGAATACATGTTGATCCTGCTAAGATTGAAGCGATAAAGAATTGGTCTGTTCCTAAGACACCGAGTGAGATACGACAATTCCTTGGATTAGCGGGATATTATCGACGATTCATTGAAGGATTCTCTAAGATTGCACAACCTCTCACAGCCTTGACTCACAAGGGAACGACGTACAAATGGGGTGAGAATCAGGAAACTGCTTTTCAGTTGCTGAAGCATAAATTGTGTAGCGCACCAATACTAGCGTTACCGGAAGGTAGTAACGACTTCGTAGTCTACTGCGATGTGTCTATTCAAGGACTTGGATGCGTCTTGATGCAGCGGGATAAAGTGATAGCTTACGCCTCTAGACAATTGAAGATTCATGAGAAGAACTATACCACCCATGACTTGGAACTGGGTGCGGTAGTTTTTGCCTTAAAGATCTGGAGACATTACTTGTACGGTACCAAATGCACCATATACACCGATCACAAGAGCCTTCAGCACATCTTTGAGCAAAAGGAGTTGAACATGAGGCAAAGACGCTGGGTGGAATTGTTAAACGACTATGATTGTGCTATTAAGTACCACCCGGGGAAAGCAAATGTAGTTGCTGATGCATTGAGTAGAAAAGAGACTGCTAAAACTCGACGTGTGCGAGCTCTGCAACTAACGATTAGTATGCAATTACCTGAACAAATCCGTGATGCTCAAATTGAAGCTCTGAAGGTAGAAAATATGAGTTTAGAAGGGTTGCGAGGAATGGAAAAGCAATTGGAAGTAAAAGCGGATGGAATTCGTTATTTCATGGACAGATTATGGGTACCTCTACATGGAAATCTGAGAGATTTGGTCATGAGTGAGGCTCATAAGTCCAAGTATTCTATACATCCTGGATCTGACAAGATGTACCACGATTTGAAGGCGCACTATTGGTGGCCTAACATGAAAGCAGATGTAGCTACTTATGTGAGTAAGTGTCTGACCTGCTCGAAGGTTAAAGTGGAGTATCAGAAACCATCTGGTCTACTACAACAACCCGAGATCCCTATGTGGAAGTGGGATCAAATATCAATGGATTTTATTACTAAGTTACCTCGCACTTCTACGGGTTGTGATACAATATGGGTTATCGTGGATCGATTAACAAAATCTGCTCATTTCCTAGCAATAAAGGAAACTGATAAGATGGAGAAATTAACTCGACTCTATTTGAAGGAGATCGTTTCGAGGCATGGAGTACCGATCTCAATTATTTCTGATCGCGATTCTCGTTTCACATCACACTTCTGGCAGTCGTTGCAGAAAGCTTTAGGTACGCGATTGGATATGAGTACTGCTTATCATCCACAGACTGATGGTCAAAGCGAGCGTACTATACAGACTTTGGAGGACATGTTACGTGCTTGTGTGATTGACTTCGGGAATAACTGGGAAGTTCACCTACCATTGGTGGAATTTTCTTACAACAACAGTTATCACACTAGCATAAAGGCAGCACCTTTTGAAGCTTTATATGGGAGAAAGTGTAGTTCGCCAGTTGCTGGGCTGAAATTGGTGATAGTCAATTAACGGGTCCCGAGTTAGTACACGAGACAACTGAGAAGATTGTTCAGATAAGAAACCGCATGGCCGCAGCGCGAGACAGACAGAAAAGCTATGCTGACAAACGACGAAAACCTTTGGAATTCAAGTTAGTGACAAAGTTTTATTAAAAGTCTCACCATGGAAAGGCGTAGTTCGGTTTGGTAAGCGAGGAAAGCTAAATCCGAGATACGTTGGACCATTTGAGATAGTGGAAAGAATTGGTCCAGTGGCTTATCGACTAGCCTTACCTGATTCATTGAGTCGAATCCATGATGTATTCCATGTTTCAAATCTAAAGAAATGTTTAACGGATGAAACAATGGTCGTACCACTGGAAGAAGTTCAAGTAGATGAACAATTACGTTTTATTGAGGAACCGGTCGAAGTGATGGATCGTGAGGTGAAACGCTTAAGCAAAGCAAGATAACCCATCGTCAAAGTTCGTTGGAACTCGAGACGTGGACCAGAATTCACGTGGGAATGTGAAGACCAAATGAAGCTTAAGTATCCTCAGCTATTTGAAAGGACGATGCCAGCCGGCGAAGGTATTGATTAAATTTCGGGACGAAATTCTTTCAACATGGGGATGATGTGACAACTCATCCAAAACTCACACGATTTCGATTTCCTTGTGCCAATGCAGTAGACCAGTGATGGAACACTCACCATGTAACGCAATTTTCGGGACGAAAATTCTTTCAACATGGGGATAATGTGACATCCGGTAATTTTCCGTTACCAAACTCCATTTGTTCCGTTAAGTCTTGCATACACGTGTCGTGCACACACACTAGTTGTCGTTGAACGTTGGTGACTTAACAGTAATCAGTAATGTTAAATTGATGATAATTAAGTTTAACAATGTGATTATTAAGTTATGCTTATGTAATTTAAATGTTAACTGTAATTTTATCGCGTAACGTGGAAACGTGTGTATTTACTTTGTAAATCTTGTAGCTTATAAAGATAATACCTATAATTTCTACTACTAGTTTATATGTTTATTATTCTAGTTAAAAACATCTTAAAAGGATGTTAAAAGTCTAATTTTATAAAAATACAAAGTGCAAGGGTTAAAAGGTAATTATGCAAAGCTTAGTTGATTAAAAACAAAAACCAAACCCTAAGCACCCTCTTCGGCCGCGACTTCACCTTCAAACACACACACACTTCGATCATCGACCAAGAACAAGCAAATACCACGATTTGGGTTCGGATTCAAGCAATACATCAAGTTAGAAGCATCAAAGTTCCATTCTTTCTTCGAATTTAAGGGTTAATTTCGTGTTTCTTTGGATGTTTGTAGTCAGCCGAGGGTTTGGGGATCGAAATCTTCAATTGATGGTCGAATGATGCCTAATGGTTGATGTTAATGTGTTTGTTAGATAGATTACATGTTAATTAACATCAAGTATGCAATAAAGGTTGGATTTTTACAAGTTTTATGGGATTTACATTAGGCCGAAACCCTAGTTCGAATATTGCAATTGAAAGTCGATTTTTGGTTGTTGTTGATGTTATTATGTTAGTTAGGTTAGATTGATGCTAGTTAACGTCGATTATGCAAGAAAGCTATGATTTGGTACATTGTTCATAGGTTACTAATAATAGTAACTTTATTTTGCATGAATTGATGATTGGTTGATGTATGAATGTTATGGATGTGTTTGTGATGATGATTAGATGCTAGATGGTTGATATGAATGTTAGGGATTCAAGAATGCATGTTGTAGTTCATACCTTACTAAAGATAGTAACTTTTGGGTATGAAGTTGATGAATCATGATGATTAGGTGTTGTTGATCATGTTTAGATGTTGTCATGGACTTGAATTGGTATATAATTGATGAATTCATGAATGTAGTGTGAGTTTGATGAATTTGGGATGAACTTTCCCAAAAGGGAAACTTTAATTGTGCAAATCCTTGAATTGGATGATTTGAGCATGTTTGGGATATTAGGATCATGCTAGTGTGTTCATGGATGGTTTCTAAGGTGATTAAATGTGTTGTTTAGGTTATATGAATGTTGATTTGGTTTGTTACCTGTTTTGGCCTGTTGTGATTCGCATGACTTGTATGACAATTGGTTGTATGATGATCTAGGTAGTACAGTGCTTAATGATGTGCTATATGTAATCAAGTTGTATGTTGATCATGTATGACATACTGTTGTGTTAGTATTAACGAATATCACCTATAATGTCACCAACGGGTCAAATGGGTCAACTGGGTCAATGTGTTTGTCTTTCTTAAACCTTGAGTCTCTTGGTTTGTAGAACACTTAGGGTTCATGTTGATTCTGTGTACACGTACTTATGTCTCTTGTGTTCTAGGTGACCTTTGAAGGTGTCTTCCCTCTTTCTTTCAAGTTAAGCTCTAAGTTAATTCTTGCGCGTATCAGGTGAGTTCTTGCCCCACTCATTTTACATAATCTCTTTTGGGGGAGATAGCATACTGTTGATCACAAACGCTTTTATATATGAGTGTGTATAATATTGATATAGTGCTGTTTACCATGGAAAAGTCCACACACTTTCGGATTGTTAATAATTGAATAGCGGGGAAATTTTGGGTAGTACTACTGGGTCTGACGAGCCCCACCTGTGCGACTCGAGGTCAAACGGGTGCAATTTTGTCCTAACACATATTCGTCACGACCTGGTAAGTCGTGACGGGGGCAACAAACGTAACACAGTCAGCTTCGATCGCGAAATCACTATGATTAATATTTTTATGTTAATAGACTAGCTATATTGCAATACACTACTTATGCTCTGGAAATTGTTGATTGGGTTATATTTTAACGCAACTCTTGAACTCACCAACATGTGTTGACTTGTTTAGTATGCTATTCTCAGGTTAAGTATGCCAGTTGCTCTGCCAGTTGCCTAGGTTGCAGTTGCGCAAACCAGCATCGTTGAGTTGTCTACATTGTTTGTTTACACATTTGGGTTTTTTTCCTATTAAACTTTGTGTTTGGGGCGCGTATGTTTTGCGCATTCTCTTTACTATTACTTGTTTTGGGTTTTTCTGTTTAAAAACGCTTCCGCAGTATTTTAAACGCTTCCGCAGTATTTTAAACGTTAACTCTGGTTTTGTTTATTTATCATATAGAGTCGTTCTTGGTAACTAATGACTGAGATCCTGGTATGTCACGCGCCTCGCGGTAAAACCCCCTCGCGGATTTTGAGGGTGTGACATAGTTCTGGCCCAAACCTCGGGCATATGGGCACTTAGATGGATCCATAGGTAGAAAGCACACTTTCTATTTAATACTCAATCTAAGGCCGTAGCGGAGACTACGGATATGATCAGACCGGTTCGAGGCCATATTAGAGACTATGGACTAGGGTAGAATGATAGTTTGAGGCTATAATGGTGATCTGTGGATAGGACTAGGGCTAGTCTGAGGCCATAGAGGAGACTATTGGTAGGATTGAGCTGGATTGATGGTGTGGGATTCGGTTGGTCGTTATGCCTTTAACTACCTTCCCATTTTTTATATAAGAAAATCTGGAGTGGCATATGTAGTCAAAACTTATGCTTGTTATGTCGACTTCTATACAAATTTGATTTTTTGATACTTGCTTGCACACTTTGTCATGATATCTAACTGCTTTAGAGTTATGATTCTACAACTGTGGATTGGACCTGTATAAAGCCATAGGTTAAAGCGAATTAAAGTTCAAGTAATGGGATGGGATGCTCCTAATCTCGGATTGAGATTCATAATATCTTGGATTGGGAGGATACTACAGGAAATTCATTCAAGACTTATCTAAGGTCATAACATCGCTCACTTCTCTCACTCAAAAGCATTTGAATTACTTAAATAGAACTTAGTAGCATACCTATTCTCACTCTACTTAAGGGGAATAATGACTTCATGATTTATTACGATGCTTTGATAAATGGGTTAGGTTGTGTATTGATGCAAAGGAAAAATGTGATTGGGTACACATCTTCGCAACGAAAGAATCATGAGGGAAATTATGCTACCCATGATCTAAAATTAGGTGCGGTGATGTTTGTACTAAAGATCTGGTGACATTACCTCTATGGAATGAAATTTTTTGTTTATTCAGATAACAAGAGCATGAAACACATCTTCGAGCCAAAAGAGCTCTATATGCGGCAAACAAGATGGATTGAGGTGTTAGCTGATGCTGATAACAACTTCAAACATTTGTATCAATCAGCAAGGTAAATGTGGTCATGGATGCCTTAAGCTCAAAAGAACATACAAAACGAGTTAGAGTAAGTGCTATGTGTATAGATGTATAGGTGAGCCGAACTGGTGAATTAAGTCAAGCCCAAACAAAATCCCTACCCGAAAGAATGTAGGAAATAAGAAAATGGTCAGAAGGTGAAGCAATTAGGTCCAGGGAATGATGGGTTGCTTCGAATGGGCAGTTAGGTTTCGGTACCAAACTTTGGAAATCTAAGGAGGACTAGTATTAGAAAAGGAACCCGAATTTTAGTACTTGATGCATCCCGGATCTGACATTGTATTATGCAGTGAAGGACTATTACTAGTGGTATGGCACGAAAAAGGACATCACAACCTATGTGGAAAAGTGCATGACTTGTTTGAAAGTAAAGGTCGAACACCAAAAACCTTCAAGAACACTACAACCTTTAGATATTCCCATGTGCAAATGGGAAAAGATTAGTTTGGACTTTTGGTCAAGCTACCAAGGACATAAAAGGGGCAAGTATGCGATATGGGTCATTGTGGATAGGTTGATGAAGTTTGCGCACTTTATACCTTTAAGGAAACATATGAAATGAAGAGACTAGACCAACTATATATATATGAGAAACTAACTTGGCACATGGTGCTAACGTTAATTGTGTCTGCCATGATTCTAGGTTCACATGTCGCTTCTAGAAAACATTTCAAAATGCAGTGGAGACTAAACTAGAAATGAGTACGAGTTATCATCCCCAAACAAACGATTAGAGCAAGCGAACCATCTAGACATTAGAGGACATGCTACGCGGAAGTGTGATCGAATTTGGAGGTATTAGAAATGATCACCTTCCATTCATAGAATTCTTTTATATTAACAACTACTATATGAGTCTGAAATCCATGCTTTTCGAGGCCTCATATAATCGAAAATGTCGACGCCACTTTATCAGTTTGAAGTGGGTCCAGGTCAACTAACAGGCATATGAGGGAAAGATTGAATACCGAGGTGTCACACATTCGATTTAATACACTCGCCAGCCAGGTATTGGATATTATAGGAGTTTAATACCTCTCTAACTAGTGTTTGGATATTTATCAAGAAAGCTCATCATTATGAGTCTAACTGCTCTCCTTTTTCTTCAATGTTTTAGGGTTGCATCTAAGTTATGTAAATTAGTTGATGTAACTTGTTTAAAATAAGTGCAAAGAAGTAAATTAATCTAGAGATATGCTGCTATAGTCTTTGGTATGTCAAGACCGGTGGTGTGCACTAAAGACGAGGTAATTATTAAGGTAAAGAGAGGATAAGCGGTAGGTAATGCCTGACCCAAACCTCAAGTTATATGTGTGCTTAGTTGGATCCATCTAAGTAGGGAAGCCACACTCTATGGTTAATAATTAATCTAAGGCCACAACGGAGACTATAGATACGATTGGACTAGGTCAAGGAGACATTGGGGAATGTGGATAGGACCAGGGGATAATGATAGTCTAAGGCTATAGCAGTGATTTACAAATAGGACTAGGGCTAGTCGAAGCCCATAGCAGGGACTATGGATAGGGCCGAGCTTGATTGATGGTGTAGGATTCGTCGGCTGTTGTGCCTTTAACCTACTCTCCCGTTGTTTTTATAATAAAACTTGGAGTGGCACATGTATTGTCAAAACATATGCTCATTGTGGCGACTACGATACATATTTGATTTGTTGATACTTACCTACCCACTTTTTCATGATTGTCTAACTTCTTTAGAATCATTGGTTATGACTCACTAACAATGTTAGTGTTAATGTGCTTTGCTCGTGATGTAGGTTCAGGAGGTACGAAGAGGCACTAGCTAGGTCAAGGCGACTTAGCGGTTCAACTATGAATAAAATCTTCGTGTCTTATGTCTTGTAGTATATACACCATAGGTGCATGATTGGTTGTAAGCACTGTTTAGTTTTAATTTAGTATAGTTTTGTGGTATCAAATGCTAAAACTTCCACTGTAATGTTTTATGTATGTGTTATAACTGGTTGCACCCGTGGGTTGGGGTGTTATAGTCAAACTCAGTACAACTCGGCCAACTCGATCCATCTCTACCAATTTGAATTTTCGCCACTTTTACTGATTTTTGTGAATTTTTGTTGGTTTTCATGGAGATACCGTGAAAGATGTGAATTAAATGACTACTACGTTTATAATATTAAAGATATGGATATTACTTTTTTGAAAATTAAATATTTTACTTTATGGTTAAGATGAGAATTTAATTAAAAAAATATGCAAATATCAATATAAATTAAAATGATACATGTCTATAATCATGAAAATAATTTTTAATAATTTACCTCACCGAGTACTTCTCGAGTACTCCTCGCCTAGGTTGAGTACTCGCAACTCCCCGGCGAGCCGCCTGGTAACACTTAACAACTTTTGCAACCATGAACCTTTAGCTTAACCACCCTAATTAACTAATCGTAATAAACTTCTAATCCTAACCAACATGACTCATCGACTTTTTCCCCCTAATGAGTTGTGACACCCTAGACAACACCTCACCTAGTGACTACGCATCCCAAACCCCCCATTCCCAAACCCCCACCCATCCCTTTGATTTTGATCATCCCACACATACTCCTCTCTCATATATATATAACACTCTAGAGATTCTTGATTTTTAATGATCTTCGATGGCTTGGATGCTAATCTAAGTAAAATTTAATAATTTGGTGCTTTTGTCACGATCCTATACCAAAATTCATACACAATCTGCTAGAATTTTACCCCTCACTTCTTTAATCATATGATGTGCTTTAAATTATAAATATATAATATGCTAATTACATATAAAATATTTTCAAATTTCTTACTAAAATGATGACTTAATACTTAAATTGTTTAAATTATGTTTTCAGGTTTAAAAAGAACCAAGATGGACAAAAGGAGTTTAAATAGGAAAACTCTAAAGAAAATTAAGCTCTAGAATCGAAGCATGGGTCGTGCCCCATGAGGCATGCTCCCATGCCTAGCCTGAAACACACTCCCATGCTAAATTTGACACACCCTCATGTCTGTCAGCAAAGAAAGGACAAAAGTATTGTCCTCCGAAGCAAGGCCTGGTCATGCCCATTAAGGCACAGGGAGTGCCCCCCCCACATGGGGGCATGCCTCATGAGCCACTAGGCCATGCTGAATGATCTGGTTGTCGAGACGCGATCTAAAACAAGTTAATTTTATCGGTCTTAGCTACCTTTATTGTGTAAGGGTAAGTAAGGTCGTCTCTATAGGGAATATATGGAAAGTGTTTAACGATTGCAAATCAATTAACCTAAAGACAAAAATTTGAACTAAAGATGTAAAACTTTGAATTAAATAATGAACACAATTACAAAAAGCAAGAATCTTTGAAACTGACTTAATTAAATAATAAGAAACAATCACTTCTGGGGTTTAAGTTCTACAAGATCAATGGGTTATTAAGTGTACTTTAGGGTTGCATAAAGTGAAACCGAAAACTGATGATAAAGCAAATAACTTTCTTTATAAACAAATTGTTTAACTCAATCAAAACCTTTAATTACATTCAATCACAAAGTGTTTAACATGAACCCTAAGTATGACTAACCACTTCACTTGTAAAGAACTATCCACTCGAAAGCAATCACGAAGGATCTAGCCATGCATCATCTTCACTATGCCTCTGATCTTGAATTGAAGAATGTTTGTGGATGATTTGAAGAGCTTTGGAACACCAAAAATCACCTTAGAATTGTCAAGAATTGAGCTTGGGAAGTTCTCCTTCGAATTAGGGTTGAATTATGTTTAAGTAGCTTGAAATTCCATAAAATCCGGAAGCAGTTAAAGGCCGGCGTATGATATGCCCAAGAGCGGCGTATCATACGCCCCCCTTCTGTAATTTCTGCCCAAATACGCCCACACATACGTTGACAAATACGCTGGCCGGCGTATGAATGCCCCTGCCCGGCGATCATATGCCAGTTTGGGTTTTCAGGGCCATTTTGTAACTTTCTTTATTTTCAGCTTTGAAGAGAGATTTTGCGGAGGTGAAATGCTAGTGGTTTCTCTAGGAAATCCAATCTTGAAGATCTTTGGAAGGCTTTAGAGTTCCATTCAAGACTTAGAAGAATATCGAAATCATTTAATTATCATCCATAATGTATTACCGGTTGATTTTTCCAACTTAACGATGATTTCATTAATATCTTTTATATTTGTTTTATATTCAAGCTCATATTATGATCTTAATTTAGTGAAATTTTGTAATCTGTGATAAACAAATGGTGTGGTTTATGTTATGTTAATGTTATGATAATTTTGAGTAAACTTTTGATAAGTAGCATTTATATTTGAATGAACAATTATAAAGTTATGATCTTGAATTGTGAATGTTATACAAGGCTAAGTAATCACTCTTTATAATAAACTCACGTCTAACAAAATAGAAATGATTATTTGAAATCATATCACCTTAAAATTTTGATTATTTTGTAATTTGTGATAAACAAATGATGTGGTTTATGTTATGTTAATGTTATAGTAATTTTGGGTAAACTTTTGATAGGTAGCATCTATATTTGAACGCATAGTTATAAACTTATGATTTATGATCGTGAATGTCATATAAGGTTGAATAACCAATGTTCAAATAAACTCATGTCCCGAACTTGTTTCACCACTTTGGAAACTAAACGAATTTTCTTCACAGGTACGTGAAAGGCCACGAAAAGCAGCAACATCAACCGAAGAAGACGTTTTTGAAGGTACACCATATGGCGGAGTCATGGCTAACAATGACGAGGAAATGAAGTGGACACACTACCCCACGCCGTCAATCTATGATTATGATTTTAGCATCGTCCAAAAAGCAATAGCGTCGTCCAACAATATCGAAATTAATGTCCAGCATTATTCAATTAGTAGAAAATTCTGTTCAATTACATGGAATGCAAGATAAAGATCCAAGCGCTCATATCTCTAGATTCCTACGTATCTTTGCTACTTTCAAAATGAGTAACTGTTCAGATGATGTAATTAGGCTAATACTTTTTATTCTCACTTCAAGACTGAGTTATTGACCATTTAACCACCCTCTAATAATCTTGCGTATAATGGAAAAAAATTACCTCATCCATATATTTATTCAGAATGTCTCGTTTTTGCATCTCAGCACTTGGTTTGCCCATGTGCTTCTACCGCGGATCAAACTAAAAAAGGCACATTTAAGGAAGCTTAGTAAAATATCGTTGCATTAAATTATTAAAACCATATTATTGGTAATAAAAATACTACTACCATCATCTTTTCACCGGGGGATCATGCTTTTGGGTTGAGGTCAGCTAGTTTTACTGTTCTCATATTCTACTTTCTGAGTGTCAATTTAGGTCCTTGATAAAAAATTTCCACCTTTCGTGTGATCTGTTTGGTTAAAAGTAGCGCAATAGCTTTTTGATCCTAAACAACTTGTTGGTGTATAAACATGAAAGAGCAACAATCAGATTATAGCAGTCCCACACACATAATTGTTATCCCCAAACATGAAGATATCAAAGAACAATTAGTGACCTGTCTCTATATTAATAAAATTTAGAATAACTTAGCATACTGGCAAGCGAAGAAAAGTCATTAAAATACAAGTAGGATGGCATAATTGAAGATCATGAATTTCCTTTCCATGCCTAATAGCGATAAGAATCCATTACATTATTTAAGTGAGACTCCAGATAAATGAATTCCAAAATAACTAATGATAACTCATCACAAGGCTGGTGAGTTTCTATTCAAAAGATCTTAGGCTACATTACAACATTTTTTAAAAGTAAATGCAATATCATTCAAAAGGTACAATAACAATTCATGATAAACGTTTTCATAAAGGAGACTAAAAAAATTGTTTTATCACAAGCCCATTACTAGTTCTACTTGCCAACATGAAACTAACTCTTCTAGTTGCTTTTAAAGTAACTGTGCATAAACTATGTAACCAAAAAAACTTACAAAGGAAAAATAAAAAATAAAGCTAAGCACTTATTCATCAGTTTTCCATCATATATGCTACCAATCAAATACTTATCTACAACACAAAGAACCAAATGTAATCCAATTGTGAAATGATATACTTTTTAAAAATCTTAAATACAAAATTAGATCGAGAAATTGGAACAAAAGGAGGTAATAAATAAACTAAACACTATCAAACAATTGATGTAATAAGAAACATATACACCTCCCAAGCCCTTCTTGTCATCTTTTCGACGCCTCCATCTTTTGATCCGTCAGCTCCTTCACGACACTTCTAGACTGCGATAGCCATGGCGATGAAGACTCCTCCTTAGCATGCTTTTTAATCCTAGAATTGTTCGATGTATGACACAAAATCCCCAATCAATCGCCCTTGAAACAACAAAATGCAAGCGATTACAATACAAATTACACAAAACTCTACAAATTTCAACTCAGAAATCAAGAAGCTAAGCAAAAGCCACAACATACCTTACTAACAGCAATGTAAAGATCCTGATTTCTTACCATAGATCTTCGATTTTGTCTAAAAGATCAAACAACATTGTGGGTATTCAAAGAAAAGGGGTTGTTTAGTGTGTATTTTTTAGGTTTTTATATGATAAAAGGAAGTTGAAAACCCAATGTAAGATCATGAGAATTCCAACAAGAATAATCTCGTGCATAAAACGCAAAATGAATCAAACACCAAATGTAGATTGAACAAGAAGAAAGAGATCAAGATTGAATACACATAATGTAATAACTCTCTGTATTTCACTATGAAAACTGTAAGTTCAAAAGTATGATTTCAAGTGTTTTTACAACTAAACATCAAAATCTGTATTTATACTAAAACCAAGAGGTTCTCGTGCGAGAACTACCTTCTCACACAGAAACAAAGTTCTCATGCGGATACTTCTTCAAAAGCGTGTTTTGATTTCCGAGCCTCCAGGTTCAATCCCTACAATCTCCCTCTAGACTTGGTGATCAAACCTTCAAAAATCCACATATGCAAATTTGTAACTCCCGCCATAAGCATACATCTTTTTGTCCAGTGCCTTTATAATCAACCACCCAAATTGAGTGCTATGAAATGTACAGATTCATCAACTTTGATTAGACAGGCCTGAAGACTTATCAAATCTTCTTTTCTAAACTTCAACAACTCAACAGGGTTGATGATACAATATTCTTTATCTACACAGTATATGACCGCATGACCGGTGTTCTTCTCACAAATCCATCTCATAAGCTTTGAAAAACTATTAAGTGGCATAGGAGCATGGATTGGAATCTTCCTAGCATACTTTGGATGCTTGAACATTCTAATCCTCATAGGCATGTTGGTATTTGGGTCAATTCTAGACTCGACTTCAGTTACTTTAGATTTGGTAGTCTAAAAATCTTTGAAGTTGGTCTACTACGTGCCAAATCAGATCTTATCCACTTTTCCTTGCTATAGTTGCTAGGGTTAAAGAATGGCATCGTCCCATAGCATAAAGATCTGAAGCTCTGAGGGTAGAAATCATGCTCATCAAGATAATACTTGATAACTCTGGCTTTCTCGTCAGCACATACATATTTTTTCTCATCATAGCAGAAGATATACCTCATAGAGCATGTATGAACTTCTGATGCTTGAACTTCTAATCCTCATAGGCATGTTGGTATTTGGGTCAATTCTAGACTCGACTTCAGTTACTTTAGATTTGGTAGTCTAAAAATCTTTGAAGTTGGTCTTACTACGTGTCCAAATCAGATTCTTATCCACTTTTCCTTGCTATAGTTGCTAGGGTTAAAGAATGGCACTCGTCCCATAGCATAAAGATCTGAAGCTCTGAGGGTATGAAATTCATGCTCATCAAGATAATACTTGATAACTCTGGCTTTCCTCGTCAGCACATACATATTTTTTTCTACATCATAAGCCTAGCTCAACATTTATTCTGAATTTCCAGTGAACGATTTAGAATGTCTCAGTGTATGAACCTGTGCTGGTGTAGGGGGAGCAGACATAATCAAATCACCAAGTTTCTAACAGTAGGTCCTGCTAGATCAGAGGGATCAACAATGTTGTCTTAGTGCTCAACTCATGTATCAGTTGGAATCTCTCCTTATTCAAGTATAGTGTCAGAAAATAATCTCTTTAAACTATTACCAAATATATTGGTATAGTCAATAGTCTTTTTCAAATCATTAAAAGGACCACCTCATTATCGGATTCCTCAACTAAGATCTACTATTAGAAAGTATAGAATTCCTTCTCGTACAGGTCTTCTATAGCTGGATCTAAAGGTTTGTAATCTTCTGGATCATCAGGTCCTTGTCCAGAGACATGTTTGGAACCTAAATCTCAAGGAGGATGAGCTGTTGAGACCAAATCTCCACCTTGGTCATCATCTCCATCATCCTTCTTCTTTCCATTATCTCCTTTACCATCATCATCGCCACCACCACCACCATCATCACCATTATCCTCATCATTAACATAGTCAACTTTATCTAACCCATTATCTTCATCATCATCATAATCAACTTTATCTAGCCCATCATCTTCTTCCTTAGGTTGTGAACTCTACGTAATGTGCTCTAAAGTGACAATCACATCAACAAAGGCTTGCATCAAAGGTTGATTAATAGTAATGTTTTTAGTAACAATCACATTAGGCTCAGGATCAACTATAGTAGTCTTTGTATGAATAGTCTCATCAACAGGATTAGGACCAAGTAAATACCGTCCACTTGATTCTCTAAACTTAGAAGATCTTCCCAGATTCGGTTGCAATGATGGAAATGAGGAAGTGAGCTCCTTAAACTGACTCCCCATGATCTGTACATAACTAAATAGAAATTGTTTTTGATGCTGTAAGCTATTGGTCTTAGTATCTTTCTCTTGATTCTCCAGTTGTAAATAATTGATCAATTTAGTCTTATCCAATATCTCCCACTCTAATAGTTGAACCTTTGTTCTAATGTAGTAGGTGTTGGTGAACCTAAGGATGTTATCATAGTACATCTATGCTCTGGAGGAGTGTTGATTAGATAAACCATATCAATTACTTCATCATCATCTGGACCTCAAGGAGGTTTACTTTGAACATCTTTTGTTGTGGGCACAGATGTATCAGTTACAGTTGTTGTTTCTTTAATAATCACTAGAATCTCTTGACGAGTAGCCTCACTAACAGTCACTAGTGGCTCAAACATAGAAATATCTCTACTAGGTGATACAATGGTTATTAGGGTTTGTGGTTTCCTGATAACAATGCCTTTTCTTCTACCCCTACCATATACACTAACATCAGGAATAGCTCTCTTCTTAGTATAGATTTTTTCCTCTTCTTTGTAGTTGGTGAGTCTTCAAGAACAAAGTCTACATCACTACCATCTGCAGTGCGTCTAGGCGGTGTAACCGGCACTCTCGGTCTTTCTTGCAAAATGTAAGGTACTCTGCCGATATCTTCACTTGTAGTCTCATCACCATAACTATCATCGAACCTTGACTATATCTCCTTATATCAGTCGTATCTCTCTTCAGAAAAGAACTACCATGAATATCATCAGTAGTTCTGGTAGGAGAAGTACCATGCTTAGTCTGATGAGGAATATCTTCTTGTTGTTGTTGTTGCTGCTCTGCTTGCTGATCGGGTTGGAAATCTTTAGAAAATCTGCCAAGTTTGGCAAAATGATCTCCAGTCCATGCATTTCCTCTAGCACCCATCAGATAAGTAAATATATCCTTCTTCATCACCATAATAGAATAAGTATCACACTCCAAATCAACTAACTTAGATGAGTAGCATTGACAATTAGTTGGATGAATCTCGGATACATAATAAACTTCTTCCCAGCTAAGGCTAAAACATTCTTCTTCATCTCCACAAATATAGCTCTCAAAATTCTGTATGGAAGATCATCAACAAGTGATACTAATAAGGATCCAAATACAGCAGTCCAAACTATCCAACCCTGCCTTCAAATTACTCAGACAGTGCAACACAATGTGAAATAAATACTTCCAAAACGATAGTAGATGCTTCTTCTCCAAAGATGGATATTTGTGTGCATATCCCATCCTCTATTAAAAATCTCAAGCAATACCATCACCTATCTTTGTTGGGGCATTAGGATGGTCACCCAACTGTAATACTCGATTAATGATCTAAGCAGTGATCACAACCCTTCTCATGTTCACTGTAGCAACAATACATTACTCTCAATCTTCATCTCTCTCGTTAGATGCCGAGGTCAAGAAATCATCAATGAATTTAGTGTATATAGAAGGATTAGCAATGATAGCATAATGAATGCATGACATCTTAAGTCCTTCAATAAGTGTTCAATCAGATTGTGGACTAACAAGACTTTTCTAGTGACTGGCAGATGACAAATACGGAATCTAAGTAAACTGTATTACTTACAAAAATAGATAGTTTAAGTAAAAATAAAGACATAAGATGTTCTTTCAAAGTATTCACTTGATTAATATTATATAATTAGGAAGAGTAAATATAAGTAGATAACAGGTAGGCAAGTAAGCTAACCTCAAAACTATGCATGTGAGAGGTATTTATACTAAGAAAGATAAACACAACAAAGGAATCAGTTTACATATATTCCTGGTTTAGGATAACATATTTACATTGTAGGTAGGTTATCAACACATTAAAGATCAGCAGCTTCAGTACAATGTTGTCTTCAAAAGATAAAACACTATAGCCGCCAATGTTCTTCTGTATAGACAATCTTGTCTAGTGTAATAGTCAATCACCAGCTCATGAAGTTGAATGCCAACAGTAGCAATCAATTAATAGCTCATCAAGTTGAGTGCTGACTGAAAGTGATTCAGCAGTTGATAGCCATTGCTGAATCTCTGAGTATTTGGAGCTTCATTCTCTTCATAGATCAACTTGAAAATTTTGAAACTTTACAAAATTGAACTTGTCGCACGAGAGCATAAACTATTCGCATTATATAGTTTTGAAATAAATTCAACTTGTCACGTGAGGTGTTACTTATCGCTATGAATACATTTGACCAAAAGTCAACTATTCTAGTCAAACATTCGCAAGCGATTTGTTTCGTGCGAATCAATAATTTCTCGTGTTTGTCTATATTCAGTTTTACTTTTTGTGAGCGGAAACCTTAAAAAGTTCATTTTTGAAATAAATTCAACATGTTTTTGACAAAAGTTGAATCATTTTCCGCTACCACTTCTTAATACTCACCAACTTATATGAATTGGTGAAAAGTCCATACTTTGTCAAACTGTAGATTAAGGTCTTGAGTCTGTAACTTTCTAATTTTGTACTTTTATCCTTTTTGTATTAGATAAGGATGTGTGCTATGGCATGTTATAGTCACTAGTCAAAAGGCAATCTGCCTTTTGCCTTTACGTTGATCTTGCTATCTAGATTAGTGTTCCAGCTGACCTTCATAGTATGGCCGGCTGTAGGATGTAGTATAAAGCGTCTCAATTACTTGTCATCTTCTTTAAGCTTTGTAACACTTTGTAAGAACTTGAGAGCAATATACATCATTCTTGAAAACCATATTATCTTGTTCTTGGTCTTTTCTGTTCTTTACTTGATTTCTTTGTTTCAACATAAGCCGGTTCCCTATTTTATCTGTTAAGTGTTTTAACACTCTCCTAACACTGTGAAACTATTACATTGAGCCCCTTCCCCGGTTTTGCACTTGGTGAACAAGTCAGCAATGTTTTCATCAGATGTGACTTGTTTTTAAATGTATAAGTTTTCTATCAAAACAATCACGAATGAATTGCATGCAGAAGTCTATGTGTTTCGTTTAAGAAAGCCAAATTAGTTTCTTCATAATATTTAGAAATGCAGAGTTATCACATAAAATGGTGGTGTCATAGATGTTTAGGTGTAACACCCCGAATTCTTTTTGATGAAGGAAGAAGTTCTCACGCGAGAGGTGGAGTTCTCGCACGAGTCCGCAAGTTCTCACGTGGAGTCAGTTCTTGCGTGAACAAAAGTTCTTGCGCGAGAATAGCTGCGAGGAGAGAGACATATTATAGATAGGCCCATGCACCCAATCTTCTCTACTTCATGCGAAAAGTCCTGCTGTTGTGCTTGTGAAAAGAGAAGTTGGTGCTAGGTGGTGTCTAAGGTATGTATTCGTCGATATTTGATGTAGTTAAGCATGTATGAACCATATGTAATGATATTGCACAATGGTTATGTAGCTTTTGGCTCGAAACACTCTTGGTTTTGTGGTGTTCATGTGCAAGGATATCATTAGGTGAGTTCTAGTCCCCTTTTTTACGTGTTTTATCATGTTTTGGGGCTAATATGCATACCAAAATGAATGTTTTGTAAAAGAATGATGTTTATATTTGTTATTACATGTTTTGGGTGTTAAAGTGGTTAAAGGAGCAATAACTTATGGATAAAGTTGTGTACATCAGAAAAGTTATCGCGCGAGAGGCGAGTTCTCGCGCGAAATATAGTTTTCACGGCTAAAGGTTATCTTTTGAAAGTTCTCGCACGAATCATGAAGTTCTCATGTGAATGATGATGTTCTAGCGCGAAGGAGGAGTTGTCGCTCGAAGTGAGAAGTTCTCGCGCGAATGTGGGTTCTCGCGTGAAAACTTTGGACTGTTACATGTTATGTTACCCCGTAAGCGTACGTTAATAATGACTTAATAAGGAACTTAATGCTAAAGAATTAAAGTACGTATGTAGATATATTATATATATATATATATATATATATATATATATATATATATATATATATATATATATATATATATATATCATGATAGTTAAAGGCTAAAGAACGATGTTAATTCACATGTGAAACACGAAAGAATAAGTTACCCTGTTACCTTGTATAGCACAGCTGTGAAAACATTAAAGCGCTAAAGAAGTCTTGCAAGCAACTAATAGGAGATATGCTTCGTGCATTCTCACCCGATAGGAGCTACACATAAGTGTGCTCAGACAGGGGTATACTTTGGGTATGCCGGTGCCGTTAAAGGAGAATTTTATTCGTGCATTCTCGCATAGGAGCCACACATCGGTGTGCTCAGATAGGGGTATACTTTGGGTATGCCCGCGCCGTTAAAGGAGAATTGTATTCATGCATTCTTGCATAGGAGCTACACATCGGTGTGCTCATATAGGGGTATACTTTAGGTATGCCCGTGTAGCTAAAGGAGAAATGACATTTGTTGTGTTCTCACCTGGTAAAGGAACTAGATAAAGTAAACGATTAAAGTTAAAGTAAAAAAGATAAAGTAAGGGTAACATGATTCTAAAGTAATTGTAAATGTGAGGGTAACGTAACGATAAAGAAAACGATAAAGGGAAAGTTAACATTAAAGTTTGGTTATCGTACGAGTTTGGTAACGATGTTGATGATGAACGAGGTTAAAGCTTTTATGATGTTAATGTATGATATAGTTTTGTTAAAGTAAACCTCAAGCTCATTCAGCGTCGTTGACTTTTGTATGCATATTAGATTGACAGGTATGTTATACTTTTGGGGGGTGAGCTTGGCATGGATGGGAGAGAGGTATCTGGTACATGTTCAAGACTGGCATCCCGGCATAGAGCTTTAGTTAGATAGCTAAAGTGATCTTTTGATGTAAATGTTTAACGATAGAAACATTTGTACGTTCCGTTGCATATATTAATGAAATTTGATGTTCGAAAACTTGTGTTTCTGATGTCCAAATCCAACGGTGGGGTTTCCCGAAACGGGGCCTTACAAGTTGGTATCAGAGCCATAGTTTGAGAGATTTAGACACTCCAATATCTAGACTCGAACTAAGAATAGGATCAATTAAGGGATGCCAGTGCTAGTAGCTCCATGCCAGGAAGGTTATGACTGATTAAGGTTCCTTGAGGTTATAGTGCTATTAGTGAGATTAAGAGCTGATGTGACTCAGGATATGAAACGTTTAGGACATGAAGAGTAAAGTAAGTAGTTAATTACAATTGGCCACTATCATTAGAAACTTATATTACTTAACATGATCTGAACTATTACCTAGAATGATAACGTTATCCTTTCATATCTTATAGCAAGCTATGGCTTGAAGAAAAGCTACTCGAGGAGGTGCTCGTGGTGGTAGGGGTAGACCACCAGTCACAAGGAACCAAAAGCAGACAACCGAGGAGGTGCATGCGGACTTTGTTCACACTGCTAGCAAGGAAAACTCTCATCATTCTGAAGAGAGGATTACCTTAGAGCCTGTTGTCAGGGAGGCTATCGCCAAAGAGGTCCACAAGATCCTTCAGGACATCATGCCTTCGATCATGACTGAGGCCATGAAGGAGGTAACCAAGGAGTGGACGTTAGAGACAAAGAACAAAGCTAGCAAGAAAGATAGTGAAGGTACCGGGGAAGGCTCAGAGAAGGATGGGAAGGACGAGGGGGATGAAACTGATGGGGATTTAGCCAAAGGGTGTTCGTATCGCATCTTCAAGGGGTGCAATCCTCCATCCCTGGATGGCAAGGGTGGTGCTATTGCCACTCTGAGATGGAAGCGATGATTGAGATCAGTGAATGTAGAGCTGACCAGGCTATGAAGTTCGCAGCTCACTCATTTGTTGATGAAGCTATTCATTGGTGGAACACCATCAAGCAGACTAAAGACCCTTGTGAGTTCAGGAACTTAAAGTGGAATGACCTGAAAGAGATGGTGATGAGAAAGTTCTACCCTCAGAATGAGACCGACAGAGTGGAAAGGGAATTTTTGGGTTTTAAAGCTGGAAGTATGACCCACAGGCAGTACACGTATCGCTTCAACGAGATGGACAGGTTCGTGCCTCACCTGGTGAGTACTGAGGAGAGGAGGATGAAGTGTTTTGTGCAGGGTTTGCCTTCAAAGGTTAGGACATATGTGAAGGCAAGCGGGCCGAAGACCTTCGAGTGTTTGGTGGAGTTGAGTGGGATAGTGTATGATGATGTGGTGACTGATGAGCCCGTTAAGGGGGCAAAGAAGAAGAGTTGGTCGGGAAATGTGAAGCGAGAGAGAAATGAGAGGTCTGCTGCTCAGGCCAAAAAGATAAATGTGGAATCGTCGATTGCCGGAAATGTGGGAGAAAGCATGCTGGCGAATGCAGGCTCGGTTCAAGTCTGTGTTTCAGATATGGAAAGACGGGGCATTTCTCCAAGGATTGCCCTAATCTAGTAAAGTGCTACAACTGTGGCAAGTTGGGACACTATAGCCGAGAGTGTAAAGAGGTGAAAGTGGTTACTCAGCTAATGGAAAAGAGGCTGAGAAGGAAAAGAGAGCTAGTGACAAGCCAAGGGCAAAAGCTAGGGCTTTCATAATGACCAGAGAGGAGGCCAGAGTGGAACCTGATGTAGTATCAGGTATGTTTCTGGTTAACAACATACTTGCTTCTATTCTTTTTTATTCTGGTGCAAGTAAGAGTTTTATAGCTGCCACCTTCTGTGATGTGATGAATGCTAAGGCCAAAGAAATAGATCATGTGTTTGAAGTAGAGACTGCCATTGGAAAGACTATTAAGATAACTGAGGCCTTTGAGGATTGTAGCATAGAATTGGAAGGTCATAGATTCCCTGCTAGGTTGTTTGTTATGACCCTAGGAGGATTTGACATCATGATGGGTATGGACTGGTTAGCCGCCTATGAGGCTAAGATAGTTTGTCAGAGGAAGATGATCAGATGAAAGTGCCTGACGGTAGCTTAGTCACGATTTACAGCGATAGGATCTGTGAAGTTCCGAAGATGATTTCTATGATAAAGGCAAAGAAGTTTATGAGACGAGGGTGCAGAGCATTCTTGGCATACATTAAAGATGCTAAAGATGAAACTGTAATTGATAGATATGCCTGGTGTGTGCCATCCCGGATGTGTTCCCTGATGACTTGACAGAGGTACCACCCAATTAGGAGATAGAGTTTCAGATTGACCTTGTGCCAGGAGCTCAGCCCGTCGCTAAAGCACCGTATCGTATGGCTCCGTCAAATTTGAATGAGTTGTTAGCCTAACTACGGGACCTTCTCGATAAAGGATTTATCAGACCGAGCATTTCTCCTTGGGGTGCTTCGGTGTTGTTCCTGAAGAAGAAGGATGGTAGCATGCGATTGTGTATAGACTACAGGGAGCTGAATAAGCTCATGGTGAAGAATAGATACCCGTTACCTTGGATAGATGATCTGTTTGACCAGTTGCAAGGTGCGAGTTGGTTCTCGAGGATCGATCTTCGGTCGGGTTATCACCAGCTAAAGGTTAAGGAACAGGATATCCCAAAGACTGCGTTTCAGACGCGATATGGGCATTATGAATTTCTAGTGATGTCATTTGGTCTAACCAATGCTCCTGCAGCATTCATGGACTTGATGAATAGGGTTTGTCGACCGATGCTCGACAAATCCATGATAGGGTTCATAGATGATATCCTGATCTACTCGAAGAAAGAGGGAGACCACGCCTGTCACCTCCGCGAGGTGCTGGAAACTCTAAGAAGGGAGAAGCTGTATGCAATTATCTCCAAGTGTGCATTTTGGTTATGCAAGGTGCAGTTTCTGGATTAACCCAGAGGGAATCATGGTTGATCCTGCTAAAGTGGAGGCGGTGATGAAGTGGAATTCACCTAAAACACCATCTGAAATCCGAAGCTTCCTCGGATTGGCGGGTTATTACCTGAGATTCATCCAAGATTTTTCCAAGATTGCCTCGTCATTGACCAAGTTGACGAGAAAGGATGTGAAGTTTGAATGGGGCGACAGACAAGAGAATGCATTCATGGAGTTTAAGAAAAGATTGACACAAGCTCCAGTGCTAACGTTACCGAAAGGGAATGAGGACTTGGTTGTCTATTCCAATGCTTCTGATTAGGGGTTAGGGTGCGTACGCATCTCGATAGTTAAAGGTTCACAAGGCGAACTACCCTACCTACGATCTGGAGCTGGCTGCTGTGCTATTCGCGTTAAAGATATGGAGACACTACTTATATGGCGTCAAATGTACAATTTTCACGGACCACAAAAGCTTAAAGTATTTCTTCGAGTAGAAGGATTTTAATGAGGCACAGACGATGGTTGGAGCTCATAAAGGATTACGACTATGAGATTCATTATCACCCGCGTAAGGCTAACGTGGTAGCTGATGCCCTAAGCCGGAAGGAGGACCGGGAACCAATTCGGGTGAGATCTTACCAGTTGATTGTGATTCCTGATGTGATAAGGCAAATTTGCGAAGCTTAGAAAGAAGCTCTAAAGCCCTAGCACGTTAATGAAGAAAGGATGAAGGGGCAGATCGTGAAACTGGAAGAAAACACCAATGGTGTCAAAACTAGGTTTGGGCGCATGTGGATTCCTAGACATGGCGTTTTGCGAGAGAAAGTGTTGGATGAAGCCCACAAGACTCGCTATTCCATTCACCTGGGAACCAACAAGATGTACCATGATGTAAAGAAGAATTACTGGTGGCCGGGAATGAAAGTTGACGTAGCAAGGTACGTAGAAAGGTTCTTGACCTGTCTCCAGGTTAAGGCCGAGCATCAAAAGCCATACGAAAAAATACAACCCTTGGAAATTCCCGAATGGAAGTGGGAGCATATTAATATGGATTTCATAATGAAGCTACCTCATACAGCTAATGGTTATAATGCCATATGGGTCATAGAGGACAGACTGACAAAGAGTTTCTACCCATCCGAGAGACGTATAACTCGAAGCGGCTTGCCGAAGTGTTCATCAATGAGATAGTTGCCCTTCATGGTGTGCCAGTGTCAATAGTCTCTGATAGGGATACGCGGTTTACATTCAAATTTTGGAATAAGTTCAATGATGCGATGGGAACTAGATTGCACATCAGTACAGCATACCGCCCACAGATGGATGGCCAATCCGAAAGGACTATCTAGACCTTGGAGGACATGCTTCGGGCATGCATCATAGACTTTGGCGGGAGCTGGGATAGTCATCTACCATTGGCAGAGTTCTCATACAATAACAACCACCATGATAGTATCGGTATGTGCCCGTATGAAATGTTGTATGGCCAGAGGTGTAGGACCCCGATATGCTGAGGAGAGATCGGTCAGAAGGAGTTAGAGAGTATTGAGGTCATCGAGATGACAAATGAGAAGTTGGGCAGGATTAAAGCCTATATGAAAGCAGCTAAAGATAGACAAAAATCCTATGCCGACAAACGTCGAAGACCGATTGAGTTTAACGTCGGTGATAGAGTGATGCTAAAGGTGTCACCATGAAGAGGGATCATTCGATTCTAAAAGAGAGGAAAGTTGAGCCCTCGATTTATTGGGCCTTTTAGGATCATAGCCAGTGTGGGGGAAGTGGCGTATTGCCTGGAATTACTAGATGCATTGAGTGGAATACATCCTACCTTCCACGTATCACATCTGCGTAAGTGTCTAGCAGACAAAGACGCTCATGTTCCACTGGAAGACGTGGAGATTGATGAAAGACTGAACTACGTGGAACAACCCATAGCAATAATAGACAGAAATGAGAAATGACTGAGGAATAAAGTAGTTCCACTCGTCCGAGTATAATAGAAGCATAGAAAGGGGTTGGAGTCCACTTGGGAATCCGAAGATGAGATGAGGTAGCATTATCCTTAGTTGTTTAAGGAATGACTGGTTTTAGGGATGAAACTCAAATAAGAGGGGTGGACTTGTAACACCCTGAATTCTTTTTGATGAAGGAAGAAGTTCTCGCACGAGAGGTGGAGTTCTCGCGCAAGTCAACAAGTTCTCGCGTGGAGGCAGTTCTCGCGCGAACAGAAGTTCTTGCGCGAGAACAACTGCGAGGAGAGAGAGACACTATAGATAGGCCCATGCACCCAATCTTCTCTACTTCATGCGAAAAGTCCTGCTGTTGTGCTTGTAAAAAGAGAAGTTGGTGCTAGGTGGTGTCTAAGGTATGTATTCATCGATATTTGATGTAGTTAAGCATGTATGAACCGTACGTAATGATATTGCACAAGGATTATGTAGCTTTTGGCTCGAAACACTCTCAGTTTTGTTGTGTTCATGTGCAAGGATATCATTAGGTGAGTTCTAGTCCCCTCTTTTAAGTGTTTTATCATGTTTTGGGGATAATATGCATACCTAAATGAATGTTTTGTAAAATAATGATGTTTATATCTGTTATTGCATCTTTTGGGTGTTAAAGTGGTTAAAGGAGTGATAACTTGTGGATAAAGTTGTGTAAAACAGAAAAGTTATCGCGCGAGAGGCTAGTTCTCGCGCGAAATATAGTTTTCGCCGTTAACGGTTAGGTTTGAAAGTTCTCACTCGAATGATGAATTTCTCGCGCGAATGATGATGTTCTCACGCGAAGGAGGAGTTGTCACTCAAAGTGATAAGTTCTCGTGCCAATGTGGGTTCTCGCATGAAAACTTTGGATTGTTACGTGTTATGTTACCCCGTAAGCGTGCGTTAATAATGACTTAATGATGAACTTAATGCTAAAGAGTTAAAGTACGTATGTAGATATGTTTTATATATATATATATATATATATATATATATATATATATATATATATATATATATATATATATATATCTTGATAGTTAAAGGCTAAAGAACGATGTTAATTCACATGTGAAACGGGAAGTAGTAAGTTACCTGTTACCCTGTATAGCACAGCTGTGAAAATGTTAAAGCACTAAAGAAATCTTGCAAGAAACTGATAGGAAATATGCTTCGTTCATTCTCACCCGATGGGAGCTACACATCGGTGTGCTCACATAGGGGTATACTTTGGGTATGCCAGTGCCGTTAAAGGAGAATTATTGCATAGGAGCTACATATCGGTGTGCTCACATAGGGGTATACTTTAGGTATGACCGTGCGTTAAAGGAGAATTGTATTTGTGCATTCTCATGTAGGAGCTACATATCGGTGTGCTCACATAGGGGTATACTTTGGGTATGCCCGTGCAGCTAAAGGAGAAATGACATTTGTTGTGTTCTCACCTGGTAAAGAAACTAAGCTTCGTGCTAAGTTCAAAAGATAAAGTAAACGATTAAAGCTAAAGTAAAAAAGATAAAGTATGGGTAACGCAATGCTAAAGTAATTGTTAATGTGAGGGTAACGTAACGATAAAGAAAATGATAAAGGAAAAGTTAACGTTAAAGTTTGGTTATCGAATGAGTTTGATGACGATGTTGATAACGATAAAGAAAACGATAAAGGAAAAGTTAACGTTAAAGTTTGGTTATCGAATGAGTTTGATGACAATGTTGATTATGAACGAGGTTAAAGCTTTTATGATGTTAATGTATGATACAGTTTTGTTAAAGTAAACCTAGAGCTCACCCAGCGTCGCTGACTTTTGTATGCATATTAGATTGATAGGTATGCTATACTTTTAGGGGGGGGGGGTGAGCTTGGCATGGATGGGAGAGAGCTATCTAGTACATGTTCAAGACTGGCGTCCCGACATAGAGCTTTAGTTAGATAGCTAAAGTGATCTTTTGATGTAAATGTTTAACGATAAAAACTTTTGTATGTTCCACTGCGTATATTCATGAAATTTGATGTTTGAGAACTTGTGTTTCTGATGTCCAAATCCAACTGTGGGGTTTCCCAAAACGGGGCCTTACATTAGGCCACAATAAATCAGTTGTTGTTGAATCCAAACAATTTGTGAACAACAACTTTATACAGCCACATATTCAGCTTTCGTAGTGGATGTGGAAATAGTATTCTGTTTCTTGCATTACCATGTGGAAATTGTATTCTAGTTCTCTTGATAGCTTTTATTTGTGATTCTTTTGGATTACTCTGATAACAAGCATACTAACAAATAGGAAACATAATGTCTGGTCTGGTTGAAGTAAGATACACCAAGGAGCCAATCATCGATCTATACGAATGTTGATCAACATCCTCTCCTGTTGTATCTAGAGCTAAAGTAGGATGAGAAGACATAGGAGTTGAAGTAATCTTGGAGTCTTGAAACTTATACTTTTCCAAAATAGTCTGAACATATTTCTCTTGATGAAGTAGGATACCCTAATCATCTTGTTTCACATGAGTTCCCAAGAAAAATGAAATCTCTCCAAGAGAACTCATCTCAACTTTCTGCTTCATTAATGCTTCAAAATCCTTGCACATATCTTCATTTATAGATCGAAAGATAATATCATCAACATAAAATTGAACAAAGATAAGATCACCACCAGTCTTTCTTATAAACAATGTTTGATCAATAACTCCCCTAGTATAACCATTGAACAATAACCACGTGCCTTGTTGCGAACAATAACACCCTTTTCATCAGTTTTGTTGTGAAATATCCACTTTGTTCTGATAAGCAACTTATCTTTTGGTAGCTCACATAAATGCCAAATATCAAGTTTCTTGAACTACATAAATTCATCCTGTATTGATTCTACCCAACTATTTTCTTTTAATGTCATTTCAACATTCTTAGGCATAATTTGAGAAATAAAGCATCTATAGAAGCATGTGTTGATTGCCCCCTGACCGACTTCGAGTGCAAGCACCTTCAGATAATTGACCAATAATTGCATCACTTGGATGATTTTTGTTAATTCTCAGTTATGGAATAACATCTTCAGCAATAACCTCATCTAGATTAGAACTATGACCAACAGGTTCATCTCTAATAATTCCGCCTTTCGGTTGATAAAGATTCATCTCTTCTTATGGATTATCACACAAAGGAGTTTTTAACAAAACTTCCTCTATAGAAGAGTCATTAAATGGAACTTGAATAGTTTCAACTGGAAAGTCTTATGTGGAATATGTAGAAATATCAGAAGAAACATAAACTTGCTCAATAATAGGTTCTTATTCAACCAAAATATTTTTAGAAATAGGTTCTTGCTAAGAATCAAAAGTAGATGGTTAATCATCATGAAGATTTGAGGAAGTAGTTTGTTCTGAAGTAATCCTAGATATATGTGATGAATCAATAATGGTTTCACCAAAGAAGATATTAGATAATGTTGTGCTGATTGAACTAGAATCTATAAAGATAGAAAAGGATCAATTAAAATTTCCAAACAATGATGCATAATCATATACCTAATCTGGAGCTCATCCTCTGTCAGTTTTATTAGATTCATGCCAATCAATGTTAAAAGACTCAGTTATTTGTTTAGTTCTTTTGTTATAAACACTATATGCTATCTTATAAGCTGAGTAGCCAACAAAGTAACTATCGTCAGCATTTGCATCAAATTTTACATTCAAATCATCAGTGTGTAACAAAGTACAACAAAAACCAAATGATTTAAAATATTTGACTTTAGATTTATGTTTAAAGAATATTTTATATGGAGTCTTTTGTTGTTGTTTGTTAATAAGAACGTGATTTTGAACATAACACGTAGTATTGACTGCTTCAACCCAAAAGAATAAAGGTAATTTTGTAGTAGAAATCATTTTTCGAGTAGTTTGTGGAGTTCCTACAACAGTGAGTTGTTTAGCTACGCCCTTTGAATCACAAAAATTATATAAGATATAATGGAAAATTCAGTTTCATTATCACTTCGAATACACTTGATTTTCTTGTCACTTTGATTTTCCACAAGTGTCATAAACTCTATTAGCAAATGTGGAGTTTCATCCTTTGTTGCTAAAAAGAAAACTCAAGAAAATCTCAAAAATCATCAATAACAACTAAACAATAAGATCATCTTGCTAGACTTAAAACACTATTAGGACTAAACATATCCATATGTAATAATTGAAGAATTAAATCAACAGAATTGTGAGCTTTTAGCTTGTGAGTAAGTTTAAGTTGTTTACCCTTGGAACATGATAGAAAATGTTTAGCATGTTGAAATTCTTTCATTGTTAGTCCAATAACATGATTTTCTCTAAGCAATCTATTCATATTCTTGATATTGACATGTCCTAATCGATGATGCCATAACATTGAATCATTCTTCGAGCCTTTTGATAACAAGCGGGATGCTTTTACCAAAGAATGTGAGTTTTTCATGCTAACAAGTAAGTATCCTTGTCTCTCGGAGTTCTCAGCAAAACCCATTCATAAGGCATTACAAAACCTGGTTGGATTATTAAACACTTTTTTGTAGTAAAGTGTGTTGAATAGTTTTTATTACATATTTAAGATACCCTTAGCAAATTGAGTTTTAACTCCTCAACATAGCTTACATCTTCAAAAATAAAAATTCTGTTGGTCACAGTACCTTCCTTGGTGATCTTACCTCCTTTGTCTCCTACAAAGATAACATATCCACCATTGTAATGTTTAACATTATGTAATAGTGAAATGTTATTAGTCATATGTCTAGAACAACCGCTGTCAACATGCCATAATCTATCAATAGTTCGCCTTGGTTGTTCCTGTACATACTAAGAAATCATTTAGTTTTAGGAACCTAAGCCAACATTGACTTTAGAACATTATATTCATCTTATTATGTTACATAATTTTGTACATATCCCGTTTGTCACTAAAGGCATTAGTATCAACAGGTTCAACTATTGTTTTTGTTTTGACTTTCAACACATTAATAGGCTTTAACAATTTTGTATCATTATTTCTCATTTTGTTACAAAAGGGTTTGATCTTGTTTCATCAACATCTTGAGATTTTTTGATCTTATTGGTTTTGCTTTTGTTTGTATTAGATTTAATCTTTGTTTTAGCAACAAAAAATTGTTTTCTATTATATGAAACAAAATTATGAAATCATTGTCTGTTTATTGATTTATGTTGATGAATGCAATTTCTTTCTTTATGATTCGGTTTCCTAAAAACAAAAAAAAACACGATTTAAGTTTCTTCTCTGAAGGATACAATTTAGTTACACTCGTGTTTGTTTCAAACTGTTTATGATAACAATTTAGTTACCCTTGGCATTTAGTGCATGACTAGACTCCATGTATGAATTATTAGTTGTGATGTAATTATAATTGTGTTGAGCATTTTGATTGTTTAGGATTCGTATGCATTGTATGATAATACATGTCTTGATAGAACTAAGATTGATGATGTGACATACTTGAATAACTTGTATGATAACCTTATATGATGAATTGCTACTTGATCAAACAAGATTTCAATTAACATGTCACCAATGGGTCAAATGGGTCAACTAGGTCAAATGAGTCTTGTTTTCCAAAACCTTGGGTCAACATGTTTATTGAGCACTTAGGGTTGTTAAGCTTTTTGTGTACACGTACTTATGTACCTGCATGTTCTAGGTAACCTTTGAAGGGTTGTCTTTCCACTCATCGTTAGCTTTTGTTATCGTTCGTTTGCACACTAGGTGAGTTTAATGCCCCACTTCTATTTACTCTCTTTTTGGGGGACAAAGCATACTCTACTTTACTATTATAACATGTGTTTAGTAAGACATAGTGTGATATACCATTGAAAGCCCTCACACTTGTGGATCGTTAATTAAGGAATCTAGCGGTAAATCTTGGGTAGTACTACTGGGTCTGACAAGCTCCACCCATACGACTGGAGGTCAAGCGGGTACAATATTGTCCTAAAGGACTAACAGCGTCACGACTTGGTATGTCATGGCGGGAGGCAAACAGACAAACATAGTCAGCTTCGATCATGAAATCACTTTTGTTTATTACTAATGAAATTAGACTAGCTATCTATTTCAATGCACTTGTTTATATTTTTACTGACGCTACTGTTTATGATGATTACAAACTCGTGAACTCACCGACTGTCATGTTGACACTTTAGTGTGCTTTTCTCAGGTCGTTACTAGCAGCTGCCATAGGAGCACACACGAGTCATGCATACTTTGAACAAACATTCATCTGTTTTGTCTTATTGCATACTTTCGTACTTTGGTTTGGGCGCGTGTTTTGTGCAGTTTACATTTGGTACCGTATGTTCGAAATATTTACAAAATGCTTCCGCAAATGTTTTAAAGTTTCAAACTCTGTTTTGTTTTAAAAGTTTCATATAGTGTCGTTACGAGTAACTAATGACTAGGATCCTGGTTTTTTCACTCGCCTCGCGGTAAAGCCCCGCACGTGGATTTTGAGGGTGTGACAGATTGGTATCAGAGCCATTGGTTATAAGGAACTAGGTTGCATACACACTAGTCTATAACCGCACAGTTTGTTAGTTACTCGTTACTTATCACTTACTGTTATAGCGAGCCATTGGTTATAGTGAGCTGGTGATTACAGCTTTAGTTGCTGCTCTAGACACAGAGTAATGACGCACTAATGAGCTAAACGAGGTGGTCAGTGCTCTATGACATGAGCTATGTGAGACTAAGATGATGGTGGCAGAAGTGAAGGAATTACAATTGAAGTGCTATGACTATCAGTGCTCCTTAGCTAATAGAATGGCTTAGGCGATCCATCGATCAGATGCTAGGGATAACACTATCCATGACTATGGGGTAAGATTTGGTGATCTGGAAGCCCAGTTCATCGCGATGCATATTGCCACAGAATCCAAGGGAGAACCTAAAGAGGAACCCGAGGGAGAACCTGAAGAGGAACCCGAGGGAGAACCTGAAGAGGAAAATGAGGAAGAACCCCGAAGCCCAGAAGAACAAGAACATATAGAGATGGAGGAAGATAGTGATGGATCTGATATATTAGATTGATCTTCCCATTCATCTGACTTTGACTACGTAGCATTTTTTTTAAAAACCTATGTGGGAAGGGTTGTTTCCCACCCAACTGAGAAACTGAAAATTTTGACATCGATTGAATAATTTGTGAACTATTTACAATCTATTTATCTTTGGTTATACATGTTGTGGTTGATGAACTTTATTATTTTATTACTATTTACATTGCTTCAATGAGATAAATATGTTAGATGTTACTCATTATTGTGTTTGTGAATGTAAAGTGAAAATGGAAGATGAAGGCAGAGGACGTGGCAGAGGATGTGGCGTAGGACGCGGATGTGGCGCAGGGCGTGGGCGTGGCGCGGGTGCTTTGAATATGACCCCCGCTGAATTGGCTGCCTTGATTAATGAGCATATGCAGGCGGCAGTGGCTACTGTACAAGCCGCACAGCCAGCAGGTAAATAATACAAGTGGCTTGACAAATACACTAGTGCTTGTTTAAGCTATTCAACTAATGTTTTGGTTGGTTGGCACAGGACCCCCACCCTGTATTTACAAATCCTTTATGGATTGCAAGCCCCATACCTAATGTTTTGCTGAAGGGGCTGTGGGATTGGTCCGGTGGTTTGAGAAGACTGAATCAGTCTTCGCTAAATGCAATTGGCCGCCAGCTGATCAACTGAAGTATGCAACTGAAACCCTTAAAGGCACAGCACTCTCCTGGTGGAATGCCTAGGTGCAAATTCTGGGTCAGGCGATGGCTAATGACCTACCTTGGGAAGAATTCAAGACAATGATGACTGAGGAGTATTGCCCTCGTGATGAGGTACAAAAACTGGAAGTTGAGTTCTGGCAACTGAAGATGCAAGGTTCTGAGATTGAGGCCTATACCATCAGGTCTCATGAGTTGGCACCTTTGTGCCCAGGAATGGTGAATGAGATGCACAAGAGGATTGAGCTTTATTTACATGGCTTAGTTCCTGAGATTCAGAGTATGGTAATAGCCTCCAACCCTGCCACCATACAACTGGCTATTTGGTTAGCCCACAGGCTGACCGACCAGGCAGTGGAACAAGGGAAGCTACCCAACCGGGCGCGATGGCTAGTGTACCCGATAACAAACGCAAGTAGGAAAGCACTAGCAATAAAGGTCCCTCATCAAACAGTCAGCCTCGGCAGCTACAACAGAGAAAATTTGATAACAATCACAGTTTCAATCAGGGATCTTCGTCAGCACCAGGACAAGAAGGATACGTTAGGAAGTATCCTAAATGTAACCGATGCAAATACCACCACATTGGCAGGTGTGATAATTTTCGATGTCAGCGTTGTGAGAAGGCTGGACACGCGGCAAAGGATTGCCATGGTGAGTTGATGAAGAAGCCTCAGCAATCCCAAGAAACACCAAAAGGTTGCTTTGAATGTGAAAGAAAGGACACTACAAGAGGAATTGTCCTCATTTGAAGAATAACGGGAATGGTGCTGGCAATGGTGGAAACAACAACAACCACGACAATGGTGACAACAATGGTGGCAACAATGGAGGAGCTAAAGGGAGAGCATTTGTCAGGGGTTCAGGTGAGGCTCTAAACAACCCTACTATGGTTACTGGTAAATTTTCTGTTAATGGTCGTTTTGCTACTGTATTGTTTCATACTAGAGCCGATAGAAGTTTTATCTCTACTAAGTTTAGTAGTCTATTAAGTGATATACCTTCTATGTTGGAATCTAGATATACCATAGGACTAGCTGATGGTAAGAAAATCTACATTACACATATCCTTAGGGGTTGCAAGATAGAACTTGCTGGTCGTACCTTTGATATCAACCTCATGCCTGTTACACTTGGGGGTTTTGATATGGTCGTGGGCATGGATTGGCTATCTGAGAAGCAGGCGTAAGTCATTTGTCACGAGAAGGTTATCCGCATTCCTTTCCTGGATGGGGAAATTCTCTCGGTTAAAGGCGAGAAAAGTTGTGCTGTGATAGGCATCATATCCTTTATGAAAGCGCAGAAGTGGCTACGCAAGGGACGCTCAGCTGTATTAGCCCTTGTTATTAACAAACAACATAAGGAAAAGAAGATAGAGAATATTCCGGTAGTCTTTGATTTTCCATAGGTGTTTCCCGAGGACCTTCCTGGGTTAGCACCTTATCGACAAGTAAATTTCAGATTGAGTTGACTCCCGGAGCAGCTCCAATTGCAAGAGCACCTTATCGATTGGCACCGAACGAGCTGCAGGAGTTATCAGCACATCTTTAGGAGCTGTTGGATAAAGGATTTATCCGACCAAGCTCATCACCCTGGGGAGCCCTGGTTCTTTTTGTTAAGAAAAAGGATGGCACATTTCGAATGTGTATCGATTACAAAGAATTGAACAATGTTACAGTCAAGAATCGATACCCTTTGCCTCGTATAGATATTACTCTAAGATTGATTTGAGTTCTGGTTATCATCAACTGACAGTTTGAGAGGAAGACATCTCAAAGACCGCAATCTGTACATGTTATCGTCATTATGAGTTCTTGGTCATGCCATTTGGGTTGACAAATGCACCAGCAGTATTCATGAATCTCATAAATCATGCGTACAAACCCTATCTCGACCAATTTGTTATCGTGTTTATAGATGACATATTAATCTATTCTAGGACCAAGGAGGAACATGAGGAGCACCTACGTCTAATCTTGGAATTACTTAGAAAGGAACAACTGTACGCCAAGGTTTCCATGTGTGATTTCTGGATTCACGAAGTGCAATTTTTGGGTCACATTGTTAAGGAAAAAGGAATACATGTGGATCTTGCAAAAATTAAGGCAATAAAGAATTGGTCAGTTCCTAAAATGCCTAGTGACATATGGCAATTCCTTGGATTGGCCGGGTATTATCGACGTTTCATTGAGGGATTTTCAAAGATCGCTCAACCTCTCACTGCTTTGACACATAAGGGAACAACGTATAAATGGGGTGAGAGTCAAGAAACCGCTTTCCAGTTATTGAAACAGAAACTTTGTAGTGCACCGATATTGGCATTACTAGAGGGAAGTGATGACTTTGTAGTCTACTGTGATGCTTCTACCCAAGGGCTCGGCTGTGTCTTGATGAAACAAGACAAGGTGATAGCCTATGCTTCGAGACAACTGAAGGTGCATGAGAAGAACTACACTACCCATGACTTGGAACTGGGTGCAGTAGTTTTTGCCTTGAAGATATGGAGACATTACTTGTATGGTACCAAATGCACAATTTACACCGATCACAAGAGTCTTCAGCATATCTTTGAGCTGAAGGAGCTGAACATGAGGCAGCGATGCTAGGTGGAATTGTTGAATGATTATGATTATGCTATCAAATATCACCCGGGAAAGGCGAATGTAGTCGCTGACGCGTTGAGTAGAAAGGAAACTGCTAAGCCCCAACGAGTGCGAGCTTTGCAGCTTACATTTTGCACTCAATTGCCTTAACAAATTAGGGAAGCTCAGACGGAAGCTTTGAAAGCGGAAAACATTGGATCTAAATCTTTACGTGGGATGGACAAACAGTTTGAAGTGAAAGCTCATGGAATTCGTTACTTTATGGACAGACTTTGGGTGCCCTTGTGTGGAAACCTAAGGGACTTGGTTATGAGTGAGGCACACAAATCTAAGTACTCTATACATCCAGGTTCAGACAAGAAGTATCATGACCTGAAGGCGCACTATTGGTGGCCTAATATGAAGGCAGACGTAGCTATGTATGTGAGCAAGTTCTTAACCTGTTCTAAGGTTAAAGTTGAATATCAAAAGCCATTTAGGTTACTACAACAACCTGAGATTTGTTTGTGGAAGTGGGAACAGATTTCTATGGATTTCATTACTAAATTACTACGTATGTGACCCCTACTGGTTGTGACACGATATGGGTGATCGTAGACTGATTGACCAAGTGTGCTCACTTCTTGGCAATCAAGGAAACTGATAAGATGGATAAGTTAACTCGAATTTATCTGAAGGAAGTAGTTTCAAGACATGGTGTACCGATCTCGATTATTTCTGATCGTGATGCTCGTTTTACATCCTATTTCTGGCAATCATTGCAAAATTTTTTGGGTACGCGCTTGGACATGAGCACTGCCTATCATCCGTAGACCGATGGGCAAAGCAAACATACTATTCAAACTCTAGAGGACATGTTGCGGGCATGTGTAATAGATTTGGGAACAATTAGGAAATCCATCTGCCTTTGGTGGAATTTTCTTACAATAATAGCTATCATACTAGAATTAAGGCAACATCATTTGAGACGTATAGGCAAAAGTGTAGATCACCAGTTTGTTGGGGGGAAGTTGGAGATAGTCAGCTGACTATCCCTGAATTGGTGCATGAGACTACTGAAAAAATCATGCAGATACAGAACCGTATGGCTGCAGAACGAGACCGATAAAAGAGCTATGCAGACAAGCGACGGAAACCCTTGGAGTTTTAGGTCGGCGATAAAGTTTTACTGAAAGTCTCACCATGGAAAGATGTGATTCGATTCGGCAAAAGAGGCAAGCTTAATCAGAGATACGTTGGGCCATTTGAGATTCTAGAAAGAATAAGTCCAGTGGCTTATCGATTGGACCTGGCGGATTCGTTGAGTGGAGTTCACAATGTATTTCATGTCTATAATATGAAAAAGTGTTTATCTGACGAGACATTGGTTGTACCACTCGAGGAAGTGCAATTATATGAGCAATTACGCTTTGTTGAAGAACCGGTTGAGGTAATGGATCGTGAAATCCAAACTCTTAAGCAAAGAAAGATACCCATAGTTAAAGTTCGTTGGAACTCAAGACGTGGACCGGAGTTCACGTGGGAACGCGAGGATCAGATGAAGCTAAAGTATCCTCAACTGTTCGAAACGACGATGACAGCCGGCGAAGGTATTGATTAAATTTCGGGATGAAATTTCTTTCGACATGGGGATGATATGACAACTCCCTCGACTTCGTTGTGCCAATGCAGTAAACCAGTGATGTGACACAACCATGTAACGCAATTTTCAGGACGAAAATTCTTTCAACATGGGATAATGTGACATCCGGTAATTTTTCATTACCAAAATCCATTAGTTTCGTTAAGTCTTGCATAAACGTGTCGTGAGCACACACTAGTTGTCGTTGAACGTTGGCAACCTAACAATAATTAACAATGGTTAATTGATAATAATTTAATAATAATTGTTGATTATTAATTTGTAGTTATGTGATTTACGAATTTTAAATATTATTTGTGAATTTTACTCGATAACGTGACAACGTGTAATATTTAATTCATGTGTTTTGTTATTAGTTGAAAATATTTATGATTATTATTGTTGATTAATAATACTTGTATTTTTATAGTTAAAGATTGTTAAAAAGTGCTAGAAAGATTAACTTTTACAAAAGGTGATTAAGGAGTGTTTAAATGGTAAATTCTAATTAAGTTAAGTTTAAAACAAATCCCAACCCTAGTTTCCACCCCCTTGCGCGGCCGAGATCAAGAAACACACACACACTCACGAATTCGTGAAGAACACCAAGCAAGGCTTCGATTTTGATTAGTTTCTAGAGTTAGCAAGCATTAATCATCATCTTTACACGTTTTGAGGTGAGTTTCTAACAAGATTTTCATAGTTTTGATCCATTTAAACCCTAGTTCGAAAATCATGTGAAAAAATCGAATTCTATGGTTGTTTGATGATGTTATGTTGTTAGTTGTGTTATGTTGATGTTCGTTTGTGATGATTATGCAAAAATTCCATGGATTGATCATATAGTTCATACATTGCCAAAAGTGGAAACTTTTGATCATGAAAAATCCAAACTTTGATGAATTGTGGATGTTAAATGGGTTTAGATGATTGATATGAACTAGATTATATATAAAGTTGATGAATTTACAAAAGGATTGGATGATAGATTGTTTTTGGGTGTCCCTTCTGAAAGGGAAACTTTATTGACATAAATCATTGAATATTGTGAATTGGACATGTTTATGATGTTAGGATCATGCTAGAATGCTTGTTGATGATGTCTAATGTGATAGTATGTGTTCATTGGGCCATGTGAGTACTTGGTGGATTTCTCGAAAATCTAGGTTTTCTTGGAAAATGTGAAAGTGTACAAGTTAGGTGTCATGGTGGAGTGGAATAGTTGATTATTATAATGTTGATGTCTTAGTCATATGAATTGCAATTAGGAATATGATGGTGATTATCATACACACGTGCGAATCCGAGACCCCTACTTAGTAGGATTGGCAAGGTTTAGTATGTGAAGTCGTGAGTGGCTTCACCTGGAATGTAGTGCATGACTAGACTCCATGTATGAATTATTCGTTATGATGTAATTATGATTGTGTTGAGCATGTTGATTGTTTGGGATTCGTATGCGTTGTATGAAAATACATGTGGGTATGATGATCTTGATAGAACTTAAGATTGACGATGTGACATACGTGAATAACTTGTATGATAACCATGTATGATGAATTGTTACTTGATCAAACAAGATTTCAATTAACATGTCACCAACGGGTCAAATTGGTCAACTAGGTCAAATGAGTCTTGTTTTCCAAAACCTTAGGTCAACGTGTATATTGAGCACTTAGGGTTGTTAAGCTTTTTATGTACAGGTTCTTATGTACTTGCGTGTTCTAGGTAACCTTTGAAGGGTTGTCTTTCCACTCATCGTTAGCTTTTGTTATCGTTCGTTTGCACACTAGGTGAGTTCAATGCCCCACTTCTATTTACTCTCTTTTTAGGGGACAAAGCATACTCTATTTTAAAACGCTTTACTATTATAACATGTGTTTAGTAAGACATAGTGTGATATACCATTGAAAGCCCTCAAACTTTTGGATCGTTAATTAAGGAATCTAGCGGGAAATCTTGGGTAGTACTACTGGGTCTGACAAGCCCCACCCTTATGACTGGAGGTCAAGCGGGTGAAATATTGTCCTAAAGGACTAACAGCGTCACGACTTGGTATGTCATGACGGGAGGCAAACAGACAAACATAGTCAGCTTCGATCGTGAAATCACTTTTGTTTATTACTAATGAAATTAGACTAGCTATCTATTTCAATGCACTTGTTTATATTTTTACTGACGCTACTGTTTATGATGATTACAAACTCGTGAACTCACCAACCGTCGTGTTGACACTTTAGTATGCTTTTCTCAGGTCATTACTAGCAGTTGCCGTAGGAGTACGCACGAGTCATGCATACTTTGAACAAACATTCATCTGTTTTGTCTTATTGCATACTTTCATACTTTGGTTTGGGCGCGTGTTTTGTGCAGTTTACATTTGGTACCATATGTTTGAAATATTTACAAAATGCTTCCGCAAATGTTTTAAAGTTTCAAACTTTGTTTTGTTTTAAAAGTTTCATATAGTGTCGTTCTGAGTAACTAATGACTGGATCCTGGTTTGTTCACTCACCTTACGATAATACCCCATACGTGGATTTTGAGGGTGTGACAGTACATAATGAACTTCATAGATTCAGAGTAGACAAGAAATAGTTTGATTGCTTCCAGTCTAGCAAAAGGTGCAAACACATCATCATAATCTATTCATTCTTCTTTGGTGTAACCATGGACTATCAATCTTGTTTTATTCTTGATGACAACGCCTCTATCATTAGTCTTGTTTCTATATAGCCACATAATTCCAATAGGATATTGTCCTTCAGGAAGGTCAGCTAGCTGCCATACTTATTGTTTTTTTAATTGAAGTAACTCTTTCTACATTGCCTTAATCCAGCTTCTACATGTTAAGCATCTAAATCAAAAGAACTCTGATATGTTTCTTCTATTGAGTTCCGCACACCATCAACATTTGTTGGGACAGATCCATGTTGTTAAACTTCAGGTGATGCATCAAGTGAAGTTGTAGGCATTGAACTATGAGAGGCCTCTGTTGATGCACTGTTAATCTATGGTTGTCTAACTAGATCAGGTTGTAAAGAATCTTCTTGAGCTTTCACATGAGTAGATGATGGAGGAATCATAGGGACATTATCTTATACAACTTTAGTTCTTTCAGATGTAGTTCCTTGCTGATTATCCGTAGTAGACATATTGAATTTAATAAATGATTTTGTAAAAGATTCAATATCAAACAACCAATCAGGAGAATCATAGGACTTAGGATAGAATGCTCATTGAATTCAACATTTGTTGATTCATTAATTATGTTTAATATAGGATTAAATACTCTAAATGCTTTAGAAGTTGATGAATATCCAACAAAGAATCCTACATCAAATTTTAGAGCAAACATTCCTAGAGGATCTCTGGTGTTCAATATTAAGACAAGAATACCAAATGATTTAAAGAAACCAATAAATGGTTTTTTATGAAAAAAAAGTTCATAAGGTGTTATGTTGCTATCTTTGACTATCAAAGTTCTATATTGTACATAACAAGTTGTGTTGACAAAACGTGATTTGTAGTATAGCATCAGCTAGCATGGTTCTTGAGCCTTAATTAGTGTTCTATTTTTTTTTTTGTCTCAACAACCCTATTTTGTTATTGAGTTCTAGCTACACTAAATTGATGAGTAATACCTTTGTTAGTACAAAATGAACATAAATCTTCATTTTTGAATTCTATGCGATTTTCACTTCGGAATTTTTTATTTTTAAGTATAATTGATTTTCAATCTTAACGATAAAGTCTTTGATTATTTGTGATGATTCATTCTTATGAAGTAATTAGAACACCCATGCGAACCAAGAAAAGTCATCCATGATCACCAAACAGTACTGCTTTCTACCTATACTCATGATGTGTGTTAGTCCAAAAAGATCCAGATGAAGTAATGTGACATCCGGTAAATTTCCATTATCAAACTCTGTTAGTTCCATTAGGTTTTTTATACACGTGTCGTGAGCACACACTAGTTGTCGTTGAACATTGGTGACCTAATAATAATTAACAATGGTTACTAGATAATAATTTAATTAATAAAGTTGATTATATACTTCATGAATTGTAAGTGTTATTTGAGAATTTCGCTTTACAACGTGATGGCATGTGGTATGTGATTTATGTGAAGTGTTTTCTAGTTGGAATATATGATCGAATTAGATGGTAATGATTCATTATTTGTTTTGTTAAAACTAGTTAAAAATGTGAAAGAAAAGAAAGAAAAAAAATTAGTTTTACAAAGTATTAACATGAGGGTTTAGTTAGTAAAATTGTAATTAATCAAAATAAAAAAAAAGGAAGCAAACCCTAGCCCCCACCCCCCTTTGCGCGACCGAGAGCAAGCACACACACACAATTGCGATTTTTGTCTTGCAACAACAAACAACCATCGATTTTGATTAGTTTCAAAAGTTACCAAGCATTAATCATCATCTTTACACGTTTTGAGGTGAGTTCCTGACAAGATTTTCATAATTTTGATCCATGTTAAACCCTAGTTCGAAAATCATGTGAAAAAGTTGAACTCTATGGTTTTTTGATGATGTTGGGTTGTTAGTTGTGTTATGTTGATGTTGGTTTGTGATGATTATGCAAAAATTCCATGGATTGATCATATAGTTCATACGTTGCCAAAAGTGGAAACTTTTGATCATGAAAAATCCAAAGTTTGATGAATTGTGGATGTTAAATGGGTTTAGATGATTGACATGAACTAGATTAGATATAAAGTTGATGAATTTACAAATGGATTGGATGATAGATTGTTTTTGGGTGTTGCTTTCCCGAAAGGGAAACTTTATTCATGTAGATAATTAGATATTGTGAATTGGGCATGTTCATGATGTTAGGATCATGTTAGAATGCTTGTTGATGATGTCTAATATGGTAGATTATGTTGATTGATTTGTATGGATACTTGATGCACTACTTGGGAATTTAGGTTCTTATGGAATACATGATGATGGAATATGTTAGGAGATTATGGAACCATGATTGGGATTATAATAGATCCTTTTTGTGTATGTTAGTTCATATGAATCTTGTTGAGAACTATGATAATGATCATCATACACACGTGCGAATCTGAGGCCCCTACTTAGTAAGATTGGAAGGGTTTAGGATGTGAAGTCATGAGTGGCTTCACATGGCATGTAGTGCATGATTAGACTCCATGTATGAATTATTACTGGTGATGTAATTATAATTATGGCATGATTGATTGGTTGAGATTCGTATGTGTTGTATGATAAACTATGCTAGAATGATGATCATGATAGAACTTATGATTATGGTGTACGTGAATAACTTGTATGATAATCATGTGTATGAGTTGCTATACATGATCAAACAAGATTTCAATTAACATGTCACCAATGGGTCAAACAGGTCAACTAGGTCAAATGAGTCTCATTTTCCAAAACCTTGGGTCAACGTGCTTATTGAGCACCTAGGGTTGTAAGCTTTCTGTACACGTACTTATCTACTTGCGTGTTCTAGGTAAACTTTGAAGGGTTGTCTTTCCACTCATCATTAGCTTTTGTTAAAGTTCGTTTGCGCACCAGGTGAGCTCAATGCCCCATATTTATTTACTCTTTTTTTAGGGGAGAAAGCATACCCTATTTTAAAACGGTTTACTATTATAACATGTGCTTAGTAAGACATAGTGTGATATACTATTGAAAGTCCTTACACTTTCAGATCGTTAATTAAGGAATCTAGCGGGAAATCTTAGGTAGTACTACTGGGTCTGAGAAGCCCCACCCGTATGATTGGAGGTCAAGCAAGTGCAATATTGTCCTAAACAACTAGCAACGTCATGACTTGGTATGTCGTGGCAGGAGACAAATAGACAAACATAGTCATCTTCGATCGTGAAATCACTATTGTTTATTACTAATGAAATTAGACTAGCTATCTATTTCAATGCACTTGTTTATATTTTACTAACGCAACAGTTTATGTTGTTTACAAACTCTTGAACTCACCAACCATCGTGTTGACACTTTACTATGTTTTTCTTAGGTCGTTACTAGCAGTTGCCGTAGGAGCACGCACGAGTCATGCATACTTTGAACAAACATTCATCTGTTTTTTTTGTCTTATTGGATACTTTCATACTTTGGTTTGGGTGCATGTTTTGCGCAGTTTACTTTTGGTACTCTATGTTTGAAATATTTAAAAAATGCTTCCGCAAATGTTTTAAAGTTTCAAACTCTGTTTTGTTTTAAAAGTTTCATATAGTGTCGTTCTGAGTAACTAATGACTGGGATCCTGGTTTGTTCACTTGCCTTGCGGTAAAACCCCGCACGTGGATTTTAAGGGTGTGACAGATTAGTATCAGAGCCAGGGACCGGAACGATATGCCAGCGAGGACGTTGGGCTTCGTGAGGTGGGTCAAGATGTAAGTCCCATATCGGTTGAGGAGGAGAATGAAACCCTCCTTATAATGGGGTGGAAACCTCCTCTACCCAGACATGCTTTGCCTGGATGAGCAACTGGTCGGGTGAAAACAAAACTGTGAGTTTCTGGATGTGTAACCCATCGGGGGTGAAGCAGACAATATCTTGGTATGGTTTACGTGGGTTGTTACAGATGGTATCAGAGCCAGGACCGAACCGATGTGCCAGCGAGGATGCTGGGCTCCGTAGGGGGGTAGAGATGTAAGTCATACATCGGTTGAGGAGGAGAACAAAACCCTTCTTATAAGGGGCTGGAAACCTCCTCTACCAAGATGTGTTTTGCCTAGGCGAGCAACTCGTTGGGTGAAAACAAAACCATGAGTTTCTGGATGGGCAACCCAACAGGGGCGAAGCGGACAATATCTTGGTATGGTTTACGTGAGTTGTTACATGCAACTTCAATGGAGTAATGTTTGTGATCACAAGGTTAGGCTTATGGGAAGTTTGATATTGCTTTCCTTTGAGACATGTTGAACAATAGTCAAGAGAGTGAAATTATTTCAAAGGTAAACTAATGACATGGTTTCCTTTGACCAATCTGTTCATTTTTTTGAAATTTTCATGTCCCAAACATCTATGCTATAGTTGTGACTCATCAAAAGATTCTTTTGAAAGTAGACACGTTACTTCTGTAGGTTGGATCAGAACGGAGGCCAAGCACATAAATTTTATTCTTCCTCCTTTTATTCAAGACAACCTATTTTTCAGGGTTTGTGAACCCTTGTTTCAGAATGTAACAATGAGTGTCTATGAAATGAGTGGAATATTTCTTATAACAGATTTATGTCACGCTTAGCAGATTAAACTTTAGTTGTTCACAGTAGTTGACTTTGTCAAAGCTGAGCTAGCTGTTTTTCATTATCCCTTCACCACTGATTCTTCCACCTTGAGAATCTCCACTAAATGCCATTGTTGTTCCTTAAATGTGCAAGAAATCATATAGAAGAGAACTATCTCCTATCATGTGCCGGGAGCATCCACTGTCCACATACCCTATGTTATTAGACCTTTTGGGACAACCCTTCATATACAAACAAATTAGTTAGAATGTGGAACCCAAGCCATGATGGTCTTGGGTTTCCTATTTCTATCAACAACTATGACTTTCTGATATAATCCTCTAATCCTTGATTTATTAGATTCATCAAAGTTAGGCTTTGAAAACTAGTTTAGAGTTCATTAGCAAAGGACTTCGTCTTGTGTTGTTTGATGAATTTAGATGATGTTGGTTAGTGTTTGACCATCTCTTCATCTAAAAAAACGATGAATTTAGATGAGGTTGGTTTGTGTGTCACCATCTCTTCATCTAAAGAACAATCAAATGCATAATTAAAACGTTGATATCTATTGTTATAAAGAAATCTAGCAAGTTATGGAATATATGATTTATGTTTTGGTTGAGTCATGATGTTAGGATTCAAATTCCTATTCAAACCTTCTGTTTTCTTTTGATGAACTATGACATACATTGAATGCCAAGTATCATAAAGTTCATTGTCATTTTTAAAAACCTTTCCTGGGTTTTTGAATGATGGACTTACATAATCTACAAACTTGGGTGAATTGATGACACTGGCATTTTCTATGGTGATCTCAATCCTTTCATTCAATAAAAAACAAATTGAATATATTATGATTGTTCATTTCATATAATGCACCATATATGTTGTAATGACTGTTTTTGCTTCCGGATTGATCTTTTACATTCCTTTTCAAGTTGGTTTACATTAGATTTGGAGAAAATGTTAAACATCACTTGTTGTTTTCTTTTTGAAATGTGTGGTTTGGAATATGGCTTTGATTTTGGTTATGTTACAACCTATGCTTTTCCTTTAGATGATGAGGATGTTAGGGCTTTGCCTTTTGATGAACCATGATTTGATTTTTTTGAATTTTTATGTGTTTTGACCTCATTATCAGATTTGTTTTCAGTATATGGTTTTATTTTGGGCTTAGCATCCTTATCAGTCATAATGCTTGATGGAGTGAATTTAACAAAGGGTATGATTGCTTTGATTGGACTCATAGGCTTTGCAACATAAACATTTATCTGAGTACTTTTTGATTTTAATAGGGTGACCATTTTTAATCTTTTCAACATCAGTTTCCAAATAAACATGAGGTTTATTTTATGAATTTGTTGTTTGACAAAAAGTTGTAGATTTATTTTTAATATTTTTAATGTCTGTTAAATCTGATTTTGTTAGGGACTCAGGCACGATAGTGTAGTTGTCATTGTTTGGTGGAGGACACAAATTATAGCCTATTCCAATAATATCTTTTGGGTCTTTCTGAGCATCAAGTAACTTTTAAACCTTGGTTGAGGAAATTGAAATTTCTCAAGTTTGACTTCTGTAGCTAAGTGAGCAGTTTTTGACTTAGTTACAACTCCGTTAAGTGTTCAACCTCAACTTCAAGTGTATACTTCTCTCCATGAAGATTTTCTCTATCTGCAAACAAAGATTAGTTTCAGAACCTCTCATTTTATGTTTTAACATTACAGACTTAACCTTTTCATCTTTCACCAATGAGGCTAATTTAGGATTATGTTCCCCGTAGCCTTTCATCTCATTGATGCATTTTTGGCTACAAAGATTGGCCTTTATCTTTTCTCGTATTGGAATTGAAGGATCGTTGATGTGAGCCATCAGTGCATGGTTTTTGGTGGTTTGGCTTTACTTCCTCAGCATACATACTCTAGTTACACACTCCAACTTGTTTGATGACAAGTGCATTAGAGGAAGGTTGAGATGGTGAATGAGCTTGTTGAGCAATCTGAGGGTTAGGTTGATTATGAGAATGTTATCCTTGATTGCCTTGATATGAGTGAGAGCTTTAATTGGAAGATTGATAAGAAGCTCTTAAGAATCTGTTGTTACTACTCATTGGTTTATTACATTCTCTTGAAAAATACACATTGACACCAAAGTTGTAGTATTTCACTTTTTTCTATTAAATCCCAGGTTTGTATTCTCATTCATGCTGAGCATCTTTCCTTTTCTAAAGAACTTCTTTGCTCAGTGCGATTATCACCATTTGCCATTGTAGATCCATTTCTTCTAAATCATCAATATCTTTTTCTCCAAGGTCTTCATGAATCACATGATCAGCGGTAAGTCTTCCACCAAGATAAGCTTCAAAGCTCAAAACAAAAGCATTATAAGTAGTTTTTTATTCATTATTGGTGTGATCACATGAAGTGGATGTTTGGCTTGTAGATTGAGGGATAGAAGATGATGACTTGTTTATCTTGACTTACTGAGCAGACACAAATATTTTCGTTCTTATGCTTTCTTGAACTGACTTGAAGTCATCCTCTTTAGTAGTAAAGGCATTTTCCACAATATGAGTTTCACTAGGAAATTTGTATATCTCTATTACTTGTTGACCACCCAGGTTTCTTAACCTCTCATCAAGCTCTAAAGCTTCAATTTTAGCAACCTGGTAGGTAGGCTGGTGCTTTCAAGATCAGCTGTATTCTTCAGCATGGTCGCACTTTGCTTCCAACTTTTAGGAAGAGAATGAAGCAAATTCTTGTTTAGTTCCTTCTCTTTGTAGGTGACACCCACGATCTCTAGATCATTCACCAACTAAATGAATCTGTGTAGTTACTTGGAGATACATTCACCTTTGATGTGATAGAATGTCTCATATTGATTAACCAACTTGTCCTTGTTAATCTCAGTGACTTTACTACTACTCTCATACATGATGTTGAGTGCATCCCACACCCTTTTAGCTGTGCTATATTTCTCAATCATTTTCAGCACATCCATCTTCAAGGCTTGTATGAGTAGTGGGTAGGCTTTTATATCAATCTTGATCATTTTGTAATCTTGAGGATTAAAATTTAGATTGGGATCTTCAACTTGGATTCTAACATTTCTTTACTAGTCAGCATTCAGTGTACTTGTAATTTGCGGAACTCTCCAAATTGATATCCATAATCTGCATCAACACCAATTAGATAATTCCTAAATCTAATTTTCCACTGTTTAAATTTAGAATTGTGCTTCAACATTAGTGGATTGAAATTACAGTATCCATGATGTTTCTTGATTTTAATTTGGTTAGATATGATTAAATTAATTTTAGACTTTAGTGAATTTATTTTAAGATGAATTTTATGTCCGAATTGTCCAATCTACCCAAAGTCCAAAATTCTATCAAGGTTATAAAACTAATATGGTGAACAGAGTCTTCAAAGAACAAATGTTGTCAACGGTGAATGAGACTAATGCGTTCAACCGTTCTCCAAACAAATGGAATGAACAATAGCAATCCTTAGCACTTAAACGAATCATAAATGCGATGAAAAGTATGTTCAAACAAATGTGTTGCACAGTTAATCAACAAATGTGATGAATTGTATGAATCGGGGCAAATGTGATGAATAGTCCTTCACTATAGCAAATGTGATGAACAGTGTACAAGCGAAATGCAATGAACAATGTTTCGTTCTATTCTTAGTATTTTAATGATTTTGCTTGATGTTTTTACTTGAATTTGATGTGGAAACCTTTGATTAGGAACTCTTACTAATCTCCGCCCATTTTGCTCACATACACTCAATAATTGGATGGTTTATGTTTTAGTTTGATGAAGGTTCAATCAATATACCAGCATCTTCAATTCATGATGACATCAAAGTGTAATTTCCAGTAGTGAGTATTTCTGATTTTATTATAAATCGATTTTGTAGAGCACAATGAAATACAAATCAATCAATAGTTCGATCGAGAATCAAAGAGAAATAGTGTTTTTCTAATTGAATCCGAGAGACAAGGCTCTGATACCAATTGACTGGTTAAATTCAATGAGAATCAAATATATTGAGAGATTTTTATAATTGATTGCAGTGAAAATACAACAATCAATTATCAAATGGAATAGATATACTCATAATGTTCATTGTATATTGATAATATGATTCAAAATTACAATCAGGGATTTTTCTTGTGTTTTTAGGATTTTCTAGAATCTAGTATTGTAAAGTTACAAAAAGTGTGAAAACTTTATCCATTTACAGGTCTTATATAATGACCCATACGTTTACTTAACTACCCTAACACAAAATCTATGATTTACTAAGTATAGAATACAAAATTACTATATAATCATTAGTTATTGTTCAGCCGCATTTGTCTATGCGGATGTGTAAAGACTTGGCCGCATTTCTGTTGTTAAGCCAGGCATTTGTTTTTTGCTTCACCCACATTACTCTATACAGGTATACAAATACGCATCCGCATTTTTCTAAGTCACCCACATAAGACTAATGCGACTTTGCCATTTGGCACATTAGCCGACCACCACCGACTTGCCGCCTCCTACTGCGACTTTGCCACAGTCCACCGTCCACTGCCCACCGCCCACCTGTGATCTTTCACGAGCCATTTAATGGTAACGATTTTTAGTTTTTTTTACTCTATTACACTATGAAATTGGGGATTTAAGGTTTATGTTGTTCAATTTTATATATTTAAGTATTATTTGTTATAATAAATATTGATTTGAAAATTTTGAAGAGGAGGACATTCGTTAATGGTTATTTGCTTCAATTTCTATTATTTAGGTTTATGAAATTAGGAATATGAAGTAAGGATTTGAAAGATGAATTAGGGATTTGATATTTGAAATTAGGTATTTAAAATGTGTCAATTCTAAGTGCAATTTGTAATCTTTTTGTGTTATTTGTTATAAAATTAGGGATTTGAAAGATGAAAAAATAAGTTCCTATTGACAAATTTTTTAAAAGAAAATTTCAAGAGGAGGATATTGGTCTTAATAATGATAATGATATGCAACTAATTTACGATGATTTTGGATCAACTACTCCTTCGGATTCAATCCTTCGATTCCAAATGATTTGATTTGAATGATATTTTCTTTTATTAATATAAAAAATATTTTTTTACATTACCCCTAAACTTTTCTTTTTAAAGGGAACGCAAAAAAATAAGAACTAGGGAACCTTCTAGCCACATATTTTAATTCTAAATTTTTTTTAAAGAAATTCAAAAAAAAGAAAAAAAACAAAAACTCTTATTTAATCGCAACTGAGAAAAAGCAAAAAAAAAAATCAAGTTGAATTCACTTGTCAAATGAACTTTTTTTTTTGAAATACATCGATTTCACTTGTGAAATGTAACTTTTTTATTTTTATTTTTTTAGTTTTCTTTCCCTTTTTTCGTCGAAATCGTATGCAATCGTTTTTATTTTTTTTATCTTTTTGCCTTTTTCTTTAAATCTCTTTTGGAATTAGAATGTGTATCTAGGATTAGTCCTCTAGTTCCCTCTTTTTTTGGTGTTCCCCATTGTACCCTCCCATATATATATATATATATATATATATATATATATATATATATATATATATATATATATATATATATATATATATATATATATATATATATATAAAGAGAATGAAGCTACCGAAAACTCAAAGATTCAGCACTGGCCGTCAACTGCCAAAATCTACCAAGTGCTGAATCATTGATAATAAGCATAAAACTTGATGAGCTGCGGATTGACTGCTGTTAATCGGCACTCAACTTGATTAGCTGCTGATCGACAGTTACACTAGACAAGACTGTTTATACCGAAGTACATTGGGGCCTACAAATATTCTGTCTTATGGAGACAACATTATACTGAAGCTGCTGATCTCTAATGTGTCGAGTGCCTGTGTATGATATACATATGTTATCCTGAACCAGCAATATATGTAAAGTGATTTATTATTACTGTTTAGCTTTCTTAGTACAAATACCTCTTACTTGTATAGTTTTGAGTTTAGCTTGTTTGCCCCCTTGTTTTCTGTTAATATTTACTATTTGTAATTAGAAAAAATTAATCAAGTGAATATTTTGAAAAAGCATCTTGTGTCTTTACTTTTACTAGAAGTATCTATGTTTGTTAGAACTACAGTTAACTTAGATTTCGTATTGTCATCTTCCAATCACTAGAAAAGTCTTGTTAGTCCAATACTCGATCCAAAAGTGGTATCAGAGATCCGGATCTTGATTTGCTTGAAGTCACCGTTCAACAAATCACTTGTTTTCTTTTGATCACACTTTCAAACACCTTATTCCATCATAACCCCCTTTTCCCTACACAATAACTGTTGTAGCCATCTCATGTAAGCAAGCTTGGAGAATGGCACTCAGACCAAACCTCCCATGTTTACACCACATGATTATGATACTTGAAAAATTCGAAAAGAACATTTTCTAAGGAATGAAGATATGAGAATCTAACTCTTAATCCTAAATGGCCCATATGCCCCTATGGTCCAAGCTGTTGGTGAAAATAAATCTATGATTCCTAAAGATCCTATGAAGTACTCAGATGAAGATCTGAAAAAGATGGATGTAGACTTAAAAGCTCTATGGCTGATAAGGATGAGCATACCCAACAACATCATTCATGGTTTTAAGAAATCCATAACTGCTCAGAAGTTGTGGGAAGCATTAAAGGTCATATATTGAAGGGACTGAAGATATGTATGAAAACAACATAGATATATTAAATCAAAAGTTTGAAAACTTTGGTTTCACAAGGGGAGAAACCATGACTGCTACATATCTCAAATGTGTTGAACTACTAGACTCTTTAAATAAGGCCGGGGTGAAGATGGAGAATAGTGATATTCTTAGCAAATTCATAAGGTCACTACCAAAGACATAAACAGTTTACATTGTGTCTATAAGAAGAACAGAAAATCTAAAGACAATGACTCTTAAGAAGTTATATGGCATTCTAAGTGCCTATCAGATGGAGATGGATGTTGATGAAGAATCACTCGGCAGATCATCAAACTCCTTAAAGTCATCAACACTCATCAAGTACTTGTGATCACCTATCAAGAATCTCCAACTACTGAATCACAGTCTTCACCATCTTTGATGGAATCAACAACTCTCATCATCTTTCTCACCAAACTAATCTTCAAGCTCACCCTTTTTAATTGAGAAGAAGATCTTGAATGCATTCATCCATATGATCTTGAAGAAATGGACATGAATTACCAAATATCCATGTTCTCTTTTAGGGCTAAACAATTCTAGAAGAGAACTAGGAGAAAGTTTTTAAGGCAAAGAAGATCAGGATTTAGGATTCATAAGAGCAAAGGAAAGTGTTTCAACTGCAATCAGTTGGGACACTTTGCGAAGGAATGCAAATCACCTAAATCAAACTCATTTCCACGAAGGCTGATCAAACTTTAAACCATCAACAACCTTCTAAAACCCCTCTACCTCTAGCAATCAAAGACACACAACAGCTGTAGCTTCAGGAGAAGAGGTGAATGACTGGAGCTTTCAAGAGGAAGATATCATTCCCCTCAATAATGCACTGATGGAAGGAAACTTAACCTCTTTATCTCAGATAACTTATGAACCTTGTTGTACACCTGAGTGTATCAAAAAAGTAAACATGTATCGAAATCACAATCTGGATCATATGAATGATGTGGAATCAATCATCATGCTCAAAAAGAATTTTAAGAAAACTGATTAAGCTCAAAAAGAAAAAATAAAAGGGCTTGAGAAGATTGTTTAACAATTAGAAAATGAACAAACTAAGTTAGAGACCCAGATTGATGATCTCTTGAGTAGATTCAACTCAGCATAAAGTAAATTTGGTAATAACTAAGACATATGCTGCTAAATACAATGTTCAAACCGAGATGTTTGAAAAGTAACTAGTTTTTACTCAAAACTCCCAAAAGCTGTATCAAACCAAGACAGGATTAGGGTACAATGCTATGAAACCACCAATGATCTACCCTCCTAATACACCCCTAAGTGTATCCTTAATGTAAATGAGCAAATATCTATCAAAATAATTAGTACAAAGCCAGACATTAAAAAGTCTAAACAAGTGGAAGAAGAAGAAGGAAAGAGGAAGGAAAAGTAAGCTAAGAAAGAATCAATGTAAGAGAAACGGGAAGAAATTCAAAGCAAAATCAAAGAAGAAAGAAAAGAGAGAGGAAATGAAGAGGGAACTACAGAAACTCAAGATGGAGATCAAGTCATCTAGCAGTAGTTAGAATCATATACCTATTGTGTGGGGAAGATGGTCACTTTTCAAAAGATTGTCAATACAATCCCCTAGCTCACTCCATCAACCATTTCAACCAATCAAGATCCTCAAAAAGGTCTGTAGCTGCTGATCAACCAATAAAAAGACAAATTGATACTCACAAAGTTGTTTAGAAGCCAAACAAGTCAAATGCTTATTTCAAGAAAATTTCGTCATTTCTCCAAACCTAAAGAAGAAGACTCTTGAGAAAACTTCACCATCTCTAAAAGCTTCAAAAAGTCATCAGGGAAGAGATGATGTTAAAGAGTTCAGCAAATCCAAAGCCAATAGGAAGGCCTAGAGACCATAGACATCTGCCGAACATGATAAAAACTTAGATGACCCGAAACCAAAATCAAGCTTTCATCATTTAAAATTGATGAAAATTTTCAAGAATTTGGAAGACCCAAGACTAAACAGGCTTGGGTCCCTATTCATCACTAATCAATTTATTCATGCATAAGAACATACATAAACCAAGATAACTTGTGCATTGTGGATAGTGGATACTCTCAGCACATGACAAATAACTTATTAGGCATGTTGAATCTTGAACCATATAATGGTGGATCTGTTGCCTTTGGAAGTGATACAAGAGCAGGATACATTACTGGAAGAGGGACAATCAGCAATGGAAAGGTAAACTTTGATAAGGTAAGTTATGTGAAAAGGTTAAGCTGTAATCTGCTTAGTGTATCTCAATTGTGTGTTAAAAAACATAACACTCTATTCACAGAGCATGAATGTATTGTTTTGTCTCCTGGTATTGTAATACCAAATGATAAAGTACTTTTAAAAGCCCACGGGAGAGATAATATGTACATGCTCAACATGTAGAATGCATCACCTTCAGGAAATATAACATGTTTCATTTCAAAAGCTTTAATGAATGAGTACACCATTTGGCACTACAAACTAGCACATGTAAATCTCAAAAACATGAATAAACTAATTCGAAATGGGTTAGTCAATGACCTTTCGAATAAAGAGTTTGCATGTGCTTATCACTTTAGTGCTTGTCAAAAGGGAAAGCAACATAGAGCTTTTCATAAGTCCAAAGAGTTGAATTCTATTATAACTTCTTGACATTTGTTGCACATGGAATTGTTTGGTCCATCAGGTGTAAAGAGTTTGAGAAGAAAATCATATTGTTTGGTAATAATAGATGACTTTACAAGATTCACTTCGGTTTTTTTTTAGAAACTATGGATTAAACTACGGAAATTATGAAATCATTTGTTATTAAAATTGAGAACCAAATTAATCAAAAGGTTAAAATTATTAGGTATGATCAGGGAACATAATTAAAAAACCACACTCTTTATTGTTGTTTGTGAATCCAAAGGTATTGCTAGACAATATGGTGCTCATAGAACTCCTCAACAAAACAGAGTTGTTGAAAGAAGAAATAAGACGCTATTGACGCTACAAGGACTATGTTGTCTGACTCCAAACTTCCTATAACATTTTGGGTTGAAGTAGTCAGCACTACGTGCTATGTTCAGAATAGGGTGTTGATAGTCAAGACACATGGGAAAACTGCTTATGAATTGTGGCATAAGACAGGACCATTCATAGGGTTCTTAAGACCTTTTCGATGTCCATGCACTCTTCTAAATACCAAAGATTACTTATCCAAATTTGTTTAGAAATCAATAGATGGGTTCTTTATAGGATACTCTCACAAGCTAAGCCTTACAGGGTATACAACAAAGTTGACCACACCATTAAGGAATCTAAAACTGTCATATTTAATGAAAATTCCTCAAATAGTATTGGAAGTATCCCATGTTGGATGTTTAATTTAAATGAATTCATAAATGCTTTTAATAATTTTCTTAAGAATATTTCAGGAGACTCACTTGAAAGATTAGTAGACGCATAAATTCCAAGTGCTGAAGACTACAGAGTCGATAAATTACTGACCCTAAACAGCCAAAATCAGCAAAAGTAGATGCCAGTACCATAAATGTAGGAGATCAACCATCATATGATTATGATGACTCATCAGATGAGGAGTCCTATGATCATTGTCGTACTAGACAATCTCTTGATAAGGAGACAAGAGTGGGAAATGCTGAAGAAGGAGTTGTTAGACCCTAAAAGGATCATACATGGTAATGCAAGTAGTGGTGGAATTTGTTCCGGTTGGAAATATACAAGTGTAGATTTTTGCGAATGAAGCTTGAAGAAATGTAGACAAAAGAAAAGGCTAAGTATTGTTCAACGGCATTAGTCTTTGCTGGTTAACAAAGAGAAATGCGGATGAGCATTTGTCTACCCACAAAGAAATAATGCACATGAACTTAAACAAATAGTTATGCCTAAGTACAACAAACACGGACAAGACTTGTACACCCATAAAAACAAATGCAGATGTACAAAGAACAAATGCGGGTGAAAACAACTTATGCATATACTATCATTTTGTACTCTATACTTAGTATTTCTAGATTATATGTTAGGGTAGTTAAGTCATTGTACAGTTCATAGTATCTGGCCTATAAATAGATAAAGTTTTTACCCTTTTTGTAACTCTTACACAAGTTTTGTAGCCCTCACCCCTAAGAATACATAGAAACCCATATTGTAATATTGAATGTTTCTTATCAATATACAAAGAACAATATGAGTATTTTTTATTATTTTGATCATTTATTATTGTATTTCCGCTACAATCATCATAGAAAACATCCAATATATTCAATCCTTATTGATTATTACCCTTACCGCTTCATCTGTCATCTTTGCCTTATGCACTAACAAACCATTCAATATGTTTACTTATGTGTTTAATGGCATGCTATCTAACATTAGAGAAGGAAGAAGAACTACGTTCTTCATTTATCCAAGATTCTTCCAGTGCCTGATCAACCAAGCCTTTCCTGAAATGATAGGCATATGACATGTGATGAATCTAACTCATCATACTGCCAAGTCCTATGGATACATCAAGAAGAAAGATCCCACGAACTATTATAGTGGTTACTTTTATCCATTATTGTCTTAGATGCTTGAAAAAATTGGTCAAGGTAATGTTGTAGGGGGAGAGGAACTATAAGAACAACAAGAACAATAAGAGGAACAATAAGAAGAAGAGCAGGCTAAAGAATAGGCTGAAGAAGTTGTTCAAGCTCAAGAAGCCTTACATGACATGCCTGAAGAACAAACATTATAGTTGAAGGTCAAGAAGTAATGCCACCACATGTTGATAAAGGTGGTGATCTTCACAATACTTCTCCTGATCAAGCGCCATCTCCCATACCATCTCCATTCCATATGTCTTCTACTACTACTACTAAATCAGATGGTGCTAGTGAATCTACTTTTTCTATTGATAGTTTCGAATCATCTCTGGATGAGGAGGAACAACCTGTCATTCAAGAACAAGCAAGAAGACAACAGACTTCTGAATACTTACCTTTTGAAGCTACTCTAGAATCAGTTGGTCAAGTACAATCTTAATAGTCTAGTGTGTTTGATAGAGTTGAACTTATTTTTGAGCTTTAGCTTAAAATAAATAGAATGGATAATATTATGAGAAGGAAAGACAAAGTTATTGATGATAGGACTGATGAATTGATCTTGAAAGACCACAAGATCAAGGAATGAGAGTCCACAATTGAGAAGATGAGATATGAGATTGATAAGCATGTTGACAATGCTAACATCCAAACCATTATTATGGATGATTAAGATACGCTCATGAATGCATAATCTTAGAAGATAGTTGAGTTGGAGAAGATGGTAGATGATCTAACTCATGAAAGAAAAGGATAAGGAGAGAAAAGACAAAGACACTACAAAGATGAGTTTGATGATATCTTTAATTCAGATGATGATGATGATGATGGTGATAAAGGAGGTAATGAAAGATCTCCAAAGGGACAAAAGACAAAATAGCAAAAAGATATGCCTACTAAACAACCAAGTATATTCAGGAAGCCTATAGAGGAAAAATCACTTGCCATGGTTCCTTACATAACTCCTACCTCAAGTCAAACTGAAAAGGAGGCTACCATGAGCACTTTAATAGAAGAAATTGATGCTTATTTTTCTAGTGATTTCTTCATTGGTGAAGATATTTTAGAGATCAACAGAGAAGTAGGTGTCCTTACAAAACCGTTTATATTCATTCCTTAATAACCTATCATCTTTGAGAGAGAGCTCCAAATGCAAATGATTCTTGTTTTAAATCTAAATGAGGAGCAAAAGGAATTCATTAGGAGGTTGTTTGAGGAATTCGCATCAAATTACAAGAAGAAGAAAGTGTAGTGTCTGAGACTACTAAGCCAGTTGAAATGATTGAGTCTACTTTATCTTAACTGCAAACATACTCAAGAAAAAGAAAGTATCTAGATGAGAAGAAAAAGGAAAGAAGCCTATGATTGAAGAGAATGCTTCTAATCCTAAAATGATGAAAAGAGAAGACAAGCCTAGCATGGCCACTATTACACAGTTTATAGAAGAATACATACAAGCTACTGAGAAAAGAGCCATCGAAAAACAAATTATTAGCTTAGAAGAATATGAAATTAAGGGAGTCTACACTCTTGAGGAAGAGATATTTGATGAACTTGAGTTCAAAACATCCCCCCTAGACAAGAATCAACAGTTGAAGAGATGGTGGCAAAGGCCCAGACTTATTACCTGATGGTTAAAGCTATATTCCTCATTCAGCAGGCATATGATGTTGATCATGATTTAAGCGTGACTTCTGAGGCTATTTCTAAAGAGATTAAGAAGGCATATGGATTACTTGATCCAACTTTAGAGACAGAGTATGAGTTAAGGAAAACTAAAGATCTTAAGAAGAGCAAATCTAAAGCTATTTTCTCCTCCAGTGTTACCACCTCCTTTAAGACAACCATTAGTATACCATCCATTTCTTGATCCCTACAAGATGACAGATAGGGAAATAAAGGACTTTCTTGCTAGAAATGGTTTTATCAAAAGGAAGTAGGGTCAAATTCCAACTCTCTTAGAGCTTCTATGCTAGGAATCATTAATGATTTGAAAGAAAAAGAAGAGAAGTTGAAGAAGAGGTTGTTCAAAATCAACCCAGTCAAATAAGATATGCCCAGCAAGTACAAGTCACCGGAGCTTATCATGATTCTCTGGAACCTTTGTTGAGCAAACACTAGAGTGGTTCAAGCAGCCATCATAGATGTAATTACAAGAATGACTGACCACTTCTAAGATGCTCCAAGGTGTTTTAACTTTAAAAGGCAAAGTGGATGTAAAAATCATTACCTGGAAGTATGACTCTGACTGGAATATGTTCTTGGTCACGAGAATCTCAAACTAGTTTAATTCTTCACAAAATATATAGATCTAGTACACACCTTATAGATCCATGACCTGAAAGAACTTGCTGATTTGGAACTAATCAACCATGCTGCTATGTTAAGAGAATATTGTAAGATCAAGATGATTATCTTAAAGGTTGATGCTATCCAAATATCTCTCATCATGTAATGATGTACAAGAAAGGAAGTACTTCATAAGATTTGACTATGTATAAAGAAAAATAACTAAGTGTCAAATCTTCAGAAGCCAAAGACAAAAATCTTTTAAAGCCAAAAGTGAAGTCTTTCGAAGCTTAAAGACAAAGTCTTCTGAAGATTGAAGACTAAACTCTTCCAAAGACTAAGAAGACTAACATACTTTTGACAAAAGCAGAAGACCTTTCCGCTGTCAGCTTTGAAGACTCACCAACTTATACAAGTTCGTCATTGGCTTTTTACTTTTATCAACTATACAATATGGTCTCTTTTCTATAATTTCCTACTTTATTACTTTTATCCTTATTGTATTACAATAGGATGTGAGCTATAGCCTGTCATAGTCACATGTCAAAAGAAAATCTACCTTTTGATTTTACATTGATCTTGTTATCAAGATTAGTGTCCAGCTGGCCTTCAAAGTATGGTTGGTTGTAGGTTGTAGTATAAAGTATCTTATGTATCAGTCTAAGGACTAAGCTTTCTAAAACTTGTAAATGCTTGAGATTAATATACATCAACCTTGAAAACCAATATTTCTATCCTTGAGTGTTCTTACTTGTTATTTACTGTTTCACTGCTTGGTTCCCTATTTGATCTAGTTAGTGTGTTTAGTTGATAATCTCCAACTATGAAATTGTTGTTAAACCATAACCAGTCCTGCGATTAGTATCTGAGCTTATCCGGCTCTTGATTGGAAGATCTCACCATCTTGAATCACTCTTTAGTTTCAAATTCACTTACTTCCTCAAATGGCAACTCTTTCTAAAGCTGATATGGAAACTAGCATAATGACTAAGTCTCCACTAATCACTCCTGATTATTTTGACACCTGGTGCATGAGAATGGAAGGCTTAATCAAGTCTCAAGACAGCATGATATGGAGATCTGTAGTCCATAGACCTCACATCCCAAATACTACTTTAGCAACTGTTAGAGGTGGGATAATACCCACGGAAGTAGATAGACATTGATCGACTGCTGATTATTCTAAAGAAGACTGGAAGAAAATAGACATTGATCAAAAAGCCATGACCGTTCTTTAAACAGCTCTTCCCAACACCATCTACAGAGGATTCAAGAAGTGCAAGAGTGCAAAAGAACTCTAGGATGCACTAAAGCTGGTATATGAAGGATCCGAGGAAGCTAAGGAGAACAAGAAAGACATAATGAAGCAGTAGTATGAAAACTTCACCTAAAAGACATGTGAAACTATGACTCAACAATACTTCAGGTATGTTAAGATTGTAGACACTCTAATGGATGTTGGAGTTAAACTTGAGAATAGGGATATAGTGAGTAAGTTCATGTTCTCGTTTCAAAGAGAATGGACACACTACTGTGTGGCCATCAAAAGAACTAAGAACCTCTCTATCCAAACTCTCATTGAGAAGTATGGTATCCTGAGCGGTTACCAAAAGAGTTCAGCCCTTCATGTGGATGAAAGAGATAGCAGAGAACCATAGCATCATCTTACTTATTATCCTAACAACTCACCAAAGGGTCCTTTCATCACCTTCCTAAAGACACCTAGGGAGAGCTATACTCAAGGAAGTCTATTCGTAAAGCCTAGTTCCTCTCAGGCCTTTGTGTCTTCAAATGAAATTTCTGGAAACTTTCTTTTCACCCTTGAAGACCTAGACCGCATCCATCCAGATGATCTAGAGTACATGTTAATAGTCCAGCAGATGGCTCTCCTTACTCATAGAGCCAAAAAGTTCTATAAGAGGACAGGGAGGAAGTTTCCAAGCAATGTGTCTAGTGGAAAGCTTAGGTTGTACAAGAGCAAAGTAAAGTGTTACAACTGTAACCAAATAGGCCACTTTTCTAGGGAGTGTAAGGCACTAAGAATAAATGGTGGTCATACACAGTCTAGGCCAGACTACATTAAGGCAACTCCAAGAGCTCAGAAGCCCAACCAACCAAAGCAGCAAGCTGCAGTTGCTGTTGAAGAAGGAGGCTTTGATTGGAGCTTTCAGGTGGAATATGTCTCCCCAAACCAAGCCCTGATGGCAGGTCATGATGAATAAAAGGTAATGGAACATCTTTACTCTCCTGAATGCTTTGTTAAAGTTAATGTGTACAGGTTCTACAACTTGGAAGTAAGATCTAATCTTGAGTACTTACACATTTTTAAAAGCTAATTTTAAAAGAGCAGAAAATGATTATAATCTTAAAATAGAAGACTTAGAGAAAACCATTTTTACTTTAAAACATGAGCATAAAAACTACAGGACTCAGATTAAAGATCTTGTCTCTAAGTTGGCAGAATGCCAGGCAGAGCTTGTGATCAGCAAAGCCAATACAAAAAAATGTGTTGTTGAAGAGGAAACCTTCAACAATATTATATCTTCATCCTTGCATCTAAAAGTTTGATACCAAAACAGGTAGGGACTTAGATCAACTGAAGTAGCTCCTTCACACACACTACTATCAGTTAGAGAGCTAATGTGTAGAACTTGTAAAGATGAGTTGCCTCCTATTAATCCTATCCTAGAGGAAGATGAAGATGAAACTGAGGAAGTGGATATAATGAAGGGTGAACCAGAAATAAGTGAAGAGGTTCACTCTAAGAAGGGTCACTATATCCCTGAAGAGAAGAAGAGACCATGGATGGCCAAGTCTGCAAGAAAGAACTTGATCAGTGCTGCAAAAATAAGATCAAAGAAAGTGCAGGAGATCAAGCCCACCTTCAACCCCAAACAAAAACAAGTTCTCATCTCTACTGGCCTAGAGGTGAGGAAGACTGAAGACTTAACCAAGGACTCTAGTACCATGAGTCCTAGTTCAAGTCTAATCCATCCTGGTAAGGAGAAGAAGGTTGAACCAATGTGCACCACTACTGGACAAGATGGACCATCAAACTCCAAAAGCAAGCTTCACCCTAAGAAGCATGCTGCATCATCTAAGAGGATAAAGAAGGAGATAGAAAAGACTCAGGACAAACCTTCTTCTCAGGACAAAATTCTTAGAAGAAAGCATATAGAATGTATCATGAGTGGTGGTACAACTCATTACGCTAAGGATTGCATTTAAAATACTAAGAGTGCCATCCACATGAAGAAGAAGAGATCTCTGAGAAGAAAAATAAAATAGCTTCAGAAGGAAAATCATTTTCCTTCAGAAGTATCAAGGTGAAACAGAAGAAGATATGTGAAAAAGTATCTTCAAAAGCAAGTTTGGTCTCGAAAGAAAGGAATGCTTCTGAAGCACTGATGTCTACTGCGGTGGATGCAAAAGCTTCCGAAAGTTCAGTCTCCAAAACTTCCAAAGTTATAAAAACTTCCAAAGCTTTGAAAGCCAAGTCTAATCTTCAAAGATGGTGTGGAAGATGAAGGAAGGCCATGTGACTGAAGTTTCTTCATCAACAACAGCCAAGTATCCCCTAAGCTTGCATATAGGATCAATGACCATTAAACTATTTTTAGTTCATCTTGATAAGCCCAAGATAAGCAAGGATTGGGTTTTCAAATGTAACTAATTATCTCTTTTTATGTGTAGGAATAGCTAAAGACCAAAAGTAATGTATTGTTCATTGATAGTGGTTGTTTCAGGCACATGACTATCAATGGATCTTTGCTTCAAAACTTTAAAAAACTTGATGGAAGGCCAATTACTTTTCAAGGTGAATTAGGAGATTACATGTAAGATCATCTGAAGATTATGAGGCTGATGCAACCAACAAGCCAGAATAACCAAGTCTTCCATACATGCATTAAGGAACAAAGATGAACTAGCTTTGGAAGTCTTACACACTCAAATGTGTCTAAGTGTAAGATCTTCCGAAGCTAACAGCTCAGAAGGAGTTACTTCGGAAGTTTCACACTCAAACAGAAAAATATTCTAAGTGTGAAATCTTTCGAAGCCAAAGACCAGCATCTTCCGAAGCCAAAGATGAAATCTTCCAAAGCTTCAGAGACAAAGTCTTCCGAAGCTGTGAAGACTGATTTCTTCAGAGACAGAGAAAATATGCTTTCTCTGAATCAACTTTTGATAAAGCTGACACACTTTCCGCTGCCTGCTCTGGTGGTTCACCAACTTTACATAAGTTAGTGAAACTCCCATGCTTTATCAAAAAGTAGGAATGGTCTTTGTCTGTAACTTACCTTACTTGTTCCTATAGACTTTTTGTAATAGGAAAAGTCAGTGAGCTATGGCATGTCATAGTCAGTAGTCAAAAGGCAATCTGCCTTTTGACTTTAGATTGATCTTGTTGTCCAGATTAGTCAAATCCAACTGTCTTTACATATAAGTGGCGGTTGTAGGTTGTAGTATAAATGTGTCTCAGGTCCTTGTAATTTCTTTATGCTTTGTAAAACTTGTAAAAGAACTTGAGATCAATATACAACATCCTTGAAAACCAATCTTGTGTTCTTGTGTTGTTCTTAGTTCTGTCTCTTTAATTTACCTGTGTTCTTAGTATCATCTGTTTTAAGTTACCAGTTCCCTATTTGAATTGTTAAATGATCTAAGATCTCTCCTCAGTGTGAAACTAAGTGTTAAGTACCCTTACCCGGTCCTGCAATTGGTATCAGAGCATTCCAGGCTCTTGATTGTAAGATCTCACCATCTTTAATCCTCTTAGCTTCACACATCACTTAACTCTTCAAATGGTAGCTATCTCTAAGGCTGATATGAAAACTGGAACTATGACAAAGTCCCCACTGATCACTCCTAAGGATTTTGACACTTGGTGCCAAAGAATGGAAGGCTTCATTAAGTCTCAGGATTCCAGGATGTGGAAGTTTGTTATCGATGGACCTCATGTACCATGCACCTCTTCAGCTGCTGTTGGTGGTGGCATGATACCAAAGGAGAGGGCTGACTTTCTGATAAAGACTGGGAAAGGATTGATATTGATCAGAAAGCCATGATAGCCCTCCAAGCTGCTCTTCCAAATTCCATCTACAGAGGTTTCAAGAAGTGCAAAATAGCTAAACAGCTATGGGATGCACTGAAACTGATGTTTGAGGGTCCAATGAAGCCAAGGAGAACAAGAAGGACCTCCTAAAGCAGCAGTTTGAAAATTTCACCTTCAAGACAGGTGAAACCATGACTCAACAGTATTTCAGGTATGTTGAGATTATGGATACTCTGGCTGATGTTGGAGTAACTATTGAGAATAGGGATATTGTTAGGAAGTTCATGTCCTCTCTTCCCAGACAACGGACACACTACTGTGTGGTCATTAAAAGGACTGAAAACCTTAAGACCCTTACTCTCACTGAGTTGCATAGGATACTCAGTGGATACCAGATGGAGATGAACATGCAAAACTCATCTGGTAACTCCAATACTCACCAGAGTTCAGCCCTTCATATGGGTGAAAGGGATAGTAGAGAACCACAGCATCATCTTATCTGCTACCCTGAAACTTCACAAAAGGGTCCTTTTATAACCTTCCCAGAGACACCTAGAGAGAGCTACATCCAAGGAATTCCCTTCCAAGAGACAAACACCTCTCAAGCCTTTGTCTCTACCGATGAAAGTTCAGGCAACTTTCTCTTCAATCTTGAAGACCTGGATTGTGTCTATCCAGATGATCTGGAATACATGGAGATAGTCCAGCAGATGGCTCTTCTCACTTATAGAGCCCAGACTCTCTACAAGAGGACAAGGAGAAGGTTTCCCAGCAATGCTACCAGTGGCAAGTTTGGACTGGACAAGAGCAAAGTGAAGTGCTACAACTGTAACCAGATGGGTCACTTTACCAGAGAATGCAAGGCACCTAAGTCAAATGGTGGTCATGCATCATCCAAGCCAAACTACACTAAGGGAGGGCACCAGAATAAGAAGCCAAGATAGCAAGCTGCTGTTGCTGTTGGAGAAGAAGGCTTTCACTGGAGCTTTCAGGCTGAAAATGCTTCACCAAACCAGGCATTCATGGCTGACCATGATGAGGCTATGGTACTAGAACATCTTTGCTCTCCTGAATGTATTGCTAAAGTGAATAGATACAGGTCCTACAACTTGGAAATGAGATCTGATATTGAGTCTTTGAATATCCTAAAAGCTGATTTTAAAAGAGCTGAAAATGACTATAAACTTAAGATAGAAGATCTAGAGAAAACAGTTTCAACTCTTAAACATGAGCAAACAAATTACAGGACTCAAATTAAAGATCTCATTACCAAGTTGACTGAATACCAGGCTAAGCTTGTGATCAGCAAAGCCCGGGTTGAAAAATGTGTTCTTGAAGAAGAGACCTTCAAGAACATTATATCCTCATCTCTGCATGCAAAAGTCTGTTATCAGAATAAGCAGGGACTAGGATCTATTGAGATAGCTCCTCCACACACTCTATTATCTATAAGGTCTCCAAGGTGTGGAACTAGAGCTTCCCCTCATAGACCCTAGTGTTGAAGAGGATGAAGTGGAGATGGTGAGGGATGACTCTAAAATGAGTGAAGAGAGTCAATCCAAAAAGGGTCACCATGCTCCTAAGGAGAGTAGAAAGGCTGGTATGACAAAGACAAAGAGGAAGAACTTGATCCAAAGAGCAAAGAGAAGATCAAAGAAGGATTAAGAGATCAAGGCCACTTTTGACTCCAAGCAGAAACAAGTGTTTATCTCTGCAGGGTTTGAAGTGGTAAAGGCTGAGGAATCAACTACAAACTCTAGTACCAGGAGTTTTATCACAGTTCCAACTCATTCCAGCAAAGAGAAGGCTAAATTGTTGTGTACCATTGCTACACAGTCTGAACCATCCGCCTCCAAAAGCAAGTCTCTCCCTAAGAGAATTGCTGCATCATCTATGAAGAAGAAGCCAAAGAAAGAAAGTGTTCAAGTTCAGTCTTGCTCTCAGAAGAAGACTCCCAGAAGGAAGCAAATGGAATGCATCATGTGTGGTAGTACATCCCATCTGGCTAAAGATTGTATCTACAATCCCAAAAGCACTATCCACATGTTTAAAGAGAAAGCTTCTGGGAAGATGAAGGAAAAGGTAGCTTCAGAAGGAAAATCTATTTCCTTCGGAAGGTCCAAAATGAAGAAGAAGGCAAGTAAAGAATTGCCTTCGAAAGAAAATTTGGTCTCGAAAGAAAGGAATGCTTTTGAAGTACTGAAGCTTGCTGCAGTGAAAGCAAGAACTTCCGATGGTCCAGTCTCCAAATCTTCCGAAGTTGCAAAAGCTTCCAAAGCTTTGAAGGTCAAGCCAAATTTTCCAAAAATGGTGTGGAAGATGAAGGAGGACCGTGTGACTGAAGATTCTTCATCAGCAAGTGATCCTTAGATTCTAAACATAGGATCACTTACTGTTTCATTGCCTTCAACTCATTTTAACAAGCCCAAGACCAATGAGGATTGGGTTTCCAAATGTAACTAAATCATCTCTTTTGTGCAGGGACAGCCAAAGGCAAACAGAAATATGTGGATCATTGATAGTGGCTGCTCCAAGCACATGACAGCAATGAGTCCTTACTTCAAAACTTTGAGAAGTTTGATGGAGGGCATTGTTCTCAAGCCTTGGGTGGTTATTCCTCAGGAGTACATTCTACTCAGAGCCCCCAAGAAGGGAAACATGTACAAGATGGATCTACAAGAAACAACTCCCTCCGGAGAAGTGTCTTGCTTTCTATCTAAAGCAAATAGTGATGAGTCTTTCCTCTGGCATAAAAGAATATGCCATGTAAACTTCAAAAACATGAATAAATTAATTAAAAATGATTTGGTAACTGGAATGCCAAAGAAAGAGTTTACAAGTGATGACCATTGTGTTGCATGCCTGAAAGGGAAGCAACATAAAGTGTCTCACATGCCAAAGGAAACCAACTCCATCACTACTCCCCTACACTTGTTACATATGGATCTGTTTGTCCCCACCAGTGTAATTAGTCTAGGAAGAACCTCTTATTATTTAGTGATCATAGATGACTTAACAAGATTCACTTGGGTCTTCTTCCTTAAAACTAAGGATAAGACTCCTGAAATCTTAAAGAACTTCATTCTGAAAATTAAGAATCAATGTGATCACAAGGTCAAAATCATAAGATGTGATCAGGGAACAGAATATAAAAACCAAATCCTTGATACATTTTGTGATGAAAAGGGTATTTCAAGACAATATAGTGCTCCCAGGACTCCTCAGCAAAATGGTGTTGCTGAGAGGAGAAACAGGACACTTATTGAGGCTGCTAGAACCATGTTGTTTGACTCTAAACTGCCTATCACCTTCTGGGCAGAGGCTGTTAACATAGCCTGCTATGTGCAGAACAGAGTTTTAGTAGTTAAGACTCATGGTAAGACTCCTTATGAACTGTGGCACAAAAGGACACCATTCATTCGTTTTCTCAGAACATTTGGATGTCCTTGCACCATCTTGAATACCAAAGATCAAATAGCCAAGTTTGTTGAGAAATCAAATGATAGACACTTTGTTGGATACTTTTCTCAAGCTAAGGCTTATAGAGTATACAATCTCAGAACTAGAATCATTGAGGAGTCAGCCAATGTGACTTTTAATGAACACACACCCTGTGTGAAAGGTTCTGGTTCGGATTAGCTGTTTGATCTTGATTTAGTTACCAACTATTTTAACATGTCTTGTGAGAATGTTTCAGGATCTACAGATAACAAATCAGAAGAAGATTCTGATCCAAGATTTGAGCTGAGAAGACCAACCAAGAAGACTACTTCAGCTCCAATGGTAACTAACCCAGCAAGTGAAGCTCCAATCAGCACAAGCATGACAAATATTGCTGATTCATCTGAGGTGCCTTCAAATTCCAGCTCAAAGGCACCAAATCCAGGTGAAGGAACTTCAAATACAGGAGGAACTGGAGGTGGTGACAGTGAACAAGAATTTCTTGATGCTGATAACCACTCCATTGAAGACAACATGAATGATGTCACACACTTATTGGATCAAGTTTCTCTTGATAAGTGTGCTGATGTGGTGGGAGACACCTTATTGCCAGATCAGAATTTCTCAAATTTAGATCTGTCTAACAAACTTGTTGTGATCCCTCAACTTTGGATCCACAAGTCACATTCCACCACAAACATCATTGGAAATGTTGACTCAGGGGTAAGAACAAGAGGACAAACTCATGACAGCCATGTTTGTCTACATTCTTGTTTCTTATCCCAGATAGAGCCGAAGAAGGTTGATGAGGATTTGAAGGATGGAAGCTGGATTGAAGCTATGCAAGATGAGCTACTTCAAAATCAGAAGACAGAAGGTGTGGAACTTATGTTCTCTTCCTCAAGGGAAAAGTGTCATAGGAACCAAATGGGTATTCAGAAACAAGAAGGATGATAAAGGGATTATCATCAAGAACAAGGCTAGACTGGTTATCCAAGGATACACTCAAGAAGAAGGGATTGATTACACCGATGTCTTTGCTCCAGTTGCAAGACTTGAAGCTGTAAGAATATTTCTGGCTTATGCTGTATCCCAGGATTTCAAGGTCTATCAGCTTGATGTGAAATGCGCTTTCCTCTATGGGGTGATTGATGAAGAAGTTTATATTAAACAACCACCTGGCTTTGCAGACCCAGATCATCCTCATTATGTCTGCAAGCTTGATAAAGCTCTATATGGACTGCATCAAGCTCCAAGAAAGTGGTATGAGACACTATCAACATACCTCTGTCAACATGGATACAAAAGAGGTACTATTGATGGGACTCTCTTCATCAAAGAAATAAGAAATGACACACTGCTAGTTCAAATATATGTAGATGATATCATCTTTGGTTCAACTAATCCAAAGCTCTGTAAAGACTTTGAGATGCTGATGAAGAATAGATTTGAAATGATTGCCATGGGGGAACTCAGTTTCTTTCTAGGAATTCAAGTGAAGCAGGTTGAAGAAGGCATCTTCATTAGTCAGTCAAAGTATGTACAGGACATACTTACAAGATTCAAGATGACTGATTGTAAGGTTGCAAAGACACCCATAGCCAGAAACCACTCCCTTGGTCCTGATCTTGAGGAGGAGTGTGTTGATGAACATCCCTACAGGGATATGATTGGGTTACTTATGTACCCTACTGCTAGCAGGCCTGATATCATATTTGCCACATGTATATGTGTAAGATATCAAGCCAACCCCAAGATGTCACACCTAATCACTATCAAAAAGATTCTTAGATACCTCAAAGCTGCTCCAAATGTAGGCCTTTGGTATTCAAAGAATTTAGACTTTAATCTATATTCTTATACAGATAGTGACTATGGTGGCTGCAACATGACTGCAAAGTATACATCTGGGGGTGTCAATTCCTTGGTGGAAGGATAGTCTCTTGGCAGTGCAAGAAGCAATCCTGTGTGTCTGCATCAACTGCTGAAGCTGAATACATTATTGCTACAAGCTGCTGTGCTCAAGTGATTTGGATTCAGAATCAGATGCTAGACTATGGATTCAACTTCAAGGAGACTCCCATCCACATAGACAACAACGGTGCCATATCTATTACAGAGAATCCTATGCAGCACTTAAGGACCAAACACATCAATACCAGGTATCATCTGATTAGGGATAATTTTGAAAAGGGATTGATCAAACTAATCAAAGTTAACACAAATGAACAATATGCTGATCTGTTCACAAAGGCATTTGATGAACAGAGATTTAAATATCTTGTATCAGCTATTGGGGTGATTAACTTTGAATAGATTTTCTTTAATAACTTAATCAACTTTATTTCTTAAAATCTTGTGTCCTAAGTTGTCTATTAGATCACCTCATAAGCCATGTTCTCTTTGGAAGAAAAATAACTTTTAACTGATATTCCTTATATTTATGAAAATTTCTCTTTGAAAGAACTCAAATTGCCTTCGGAAGGAATTTATGTCTTTAAATCATTTAACAGCTTATCTAAGATTTACCTTCGGAAGAAATTTTTGGGTATCTTCCAAAGCTTAAATTTTTATATAAGCGCTTAAATGCATTCAAAGAACAAACATCTTCCGAAAGCAACTAACTCTCGGAAGACTTGTTCACTTTTTCCAAAGCCAAATTTTCAAAATTCTTTGAAATATCTTCCGAAGCTAAAACTACCTTCGGAAGCTTTATTACAAAGCTTCTGAAGCCAAAATTACCTTCGGAAGTTTTATAGCTTCCAAGAAAACTAACTTTTTGGGCACACTTTTTCAGAAGTAGGACCCACTCATGGATTTCAAAGTTTATCTTTTTGTCATAACTTTATCTCAAATCCACAGCATATATCTTCCAAACGGTTCTATTTTGTCTCTCTACTCTCACTGATCCTTACCCTAAATTTAACCCCAAATTTCATCTTCTTCTTTCTTTCTTCACTGTAAAGCTTCCTCAAATGGCCAACCTTGATCGTCACAACGACCCTGATTTTTCCATGCATCTACACAGGCAGCACAATCAAGTTGCCCTGTTACATTTTGAGAAGGATCCAAGCTTCTCAGATGTGTACAGGTACCTTTCATCGTCTCACTACTTCACATCCCTTACAATCGATCCTCCTCTCTATGAGGATCAGTTGCTTGAGTTCTAGAGGACCTGTTAAGAGGTCACCATGGACGGGGAGAAGGCACTATCTGCTACAGTGCAGGGAAGGACAGTTTTCATCACTCCAGCCATCATAAACACCCATTTGTAGTTGGATGTTGAAGCAGGTGAGCTGTCCTTTCCAAAATCTGCTGCCAACCATTCCTTTCAGCAGATAGGCTATGAAGGTGACTTCTCAATCAAAACCTTCAGGAAGGGGAAGGTCTCATCTCAATGGAAATACCTCCTCCATGTCGTCATTCACAACCTTTCTAACAAGCATGGAGGATGGGATCAAGTTCCAGAACACCTCTCCTTTATAGTCCATGGGATGGTACAAGGGGTCAAGTTCAGGTACTCTCAGTTTGTTTATACTAATTTACTTGCAAATTTGGACTCCTTAGAGTATTACATGTTCCCTAGGTATGTTCAATACATTCTCAACTGTGAGTTGGGACCACAGTTGAGGGGAACCGGTAATATTCTTAAAATAGGACTGATGAGGCTCGACATCTTCAAAATCTTCAAGAAGCCAACCATCAGCTTCTCTGGGGTAGAAACAGCCTTTGTCCGAAAAATGTTTGAGCTCATTGCTCAGGGTGAAAGCCTAGCAGCACCAGCTGGTGTTAAACCAACACCCTCTACCTCTCACCCACCTCAAACACAGCCTACTATCACTATCACCTACAAAAGAAAATCCCAACGAACCCCTACACTTACTACTAAGTATGTGCAGACCCCTATATCAGAACCCATACAGGAGGAAGTGGAATCTCGAGCTCCTACTTCCGCTGAGGAGCAGACCACTCCCATCTTTCCACAACTCAGCGCTGAGGTTCCTCATGCTCGGCCTGATGAACTCACAACCCCACAAGCAGCCTTAAGCCATCACTCTGAGTCTCAATACTCTAGTGATCAACCTTCTGAGGAAAGCTACCATCCCCAACCTCTTGATCTAAACCGCCCTATTCCCAGCCTTGACTTCTATTCTGATGAAGATTTGGGCTTCAGTGAGTACCATGAGTCTTTACTCTTTTCCCACACTCAAGGAGAGATGAGTACTCCTGCTTCTCCCATCTCTAGCCCACATTAGCAAAGCCCTACTGAGGTGGATCATCCTGAACTTATTCAGGAAATCCATATGGCAGAGGCTATTACTTTTGTAAGTGATAACATCACTTGGACCTCTACCATGGCAACCCAACATCTTGACACTTCTCTGGAAATTGTCATTGGGCAGGGGAAACCCAACAGCCAAGAAACCCATGCTGGTGGTGAGGAAGAAACTTAAGTCCAATTCTCTCATCCCCCAATGATTCTTCATCTGAAGATGAGGGGAGTTTGCAACAAAAGGTGCACAAACTATCACATCTTTGCACCTATTTTGTTTCAAAGATAGCTCACCTAGAATCTCAGGTGACTATCTTACTGAAGAAGGTCAGTGACCAGAACTTGAGATCACCAATCTCAAGTGCAAGTTAGCTGAGAGACCCATAAGGAAAACTCATCCAGGTCCACAAGAACCTGTGGATGTCATGATCAATCTCCTAGCTCACCTATGCAAGAGGGTGATGCTACGAAAAAGGGGTAGAAAATTCTGACAATCACAGAACCTGGGAGTTCTTCCGAGAGTATGGACATAGAGGAATCACCATCCTCTCTTGCAGATGTTCATACTCAGTAACCTCCTCTAGTCAGTGATCTACATTTGCTCATTCAACAACTGTTTGAGGAGGGAATACCAAGAGCAATGTCTGCCCCTTCTGAGAACCCAATTTAGGGTTGGGGGTATGACAGAAATATGAAAGCTCTTGTGATCTCTAGAGCTCAGGGTCAACTAGAAGTTCTCAATATTTCACACCTAAGTTACTATGAGAGCATCAACTTGGTAGATCTGCCACTTGTCAACCCAAGCAATAACAGACAAGCAGCAAGATTGGCAGAAAGAATCCAAGACAGGGTGCTAGAGGAGTTTAAATTAAGATCAAAATTATATAGACAGAGGCTAGTAGGTGAAATCTTTGGTCAACTGGATGTTGAGGTAGACCTGGAGATTAGCTTCAAAAGGAAAACCTTGACTGAAGGCCCAGAGGTTGAACCTGTGAACCTTGAGACAAGATCTCCCTCTGCACCCATTACCCTCAGTGAAACACCAGCTAGTGATGGTGTTTCACAACCTCTCTCTGGCCAGAGCTTGACAGCTGAACCAAGGAATAAAGGCCAAAGCTCTCTCCAGCCTGAGTCACCAAAGCTTGTGGTCGACAAAGGCAAAAGGAAAATGACCCCTGAGGAGATTGAGGAGGAGAAGAGAGAGAGGAAGAGGAAGTTGAGGGGAGAGAGTTCAAATGGTTCCTCAGGGTTTATGGAAGCTGCAATCAGGGCTGCCCCCAGGCTAAACACTCAGGAAGGTGAGTTAAGGGCAGCCAAGCTGAATTACCTGGGAACTAGAAACTACGACATTGATGAACTCATCTCTCTCCCCTTAGATGAGCTGAATGAACTGGCTGACACAGAGCTATCAAAGGAGAGGAGGGAAGCAGAGGATGCGGCACTGCTCCTCAAGCACAAAGAAGAAATGAGGCTGAAAAGACTCTACAAGAACATTCTTGTGCTCTCCCCAGTTCAAGAAAGTCCTGAGCCAGAGACTGTGGCCACTGAACAATCTCAGGTAGCAACTGACGAAGAAAGACTAAAGATGATTAGCTACCTGAGTGCCACAGGTCTCTATCAGGAAGATGCACTTCTTCCCTTACCATCTGAGTATATATTGTTTGAATACAATAAGCAGATGGAAGAAAAAGCTAAAAGAGAAAAACAAGCTAAAAGGAAAAGATTAAGGGAAGAAGCTACAAATTCAAGGGCCATCATCCTTAAAAGCCAAAAGAAGTCTGCTGACAGACAAAGGATGATGAGCTTCTTGAAGCTGTATGGGTTCTCTGGAAGGAGGCTTGGTCCTATGTCTCTATCCACAATGGATGAGCACATTAGGGTGATCAAGCAGAAGATAAAAAGGGGAGAGCTGGTGGACTTGCATTCTCCACCAAGTCCAGCTCAACCTGAAGTTGAGGTGAAGGTTGAAACCACTGAGACAACATAACCTGAACCTAGAGCTTATCTCAGCCAACTTCATCTTTTGATCCAAAACAGGGTCCTTCTCTCTCTTCTTCTGAACCTGTGAGATAGGAGATCCCAGCTGAGAGGGAATCAACTAAACAACCTGGTACTCAAGACCAATCCCCTCAGCTAAAATCACCAGGGAGAAGAAAAAGGATGGCCAAAAGATCATCCTCAAAGAAGAAAAGAAGAAAGGCATCCACCTCCTAATCTCTGGATGAGTCAAAGCATCCTGAGGGAGTGCATGAAGTGGTCTCTCAACAAACTCCAATCATAGTAGAGCCTCTTGCTGTTGGAAGACAAATCATGTCATGGTCTTATGATGAAGATCAAGACAGATGGTATGTCATAAGAGATCAGGAAGGCATGCATGTCTATTCCTCAGTAGACATACTCAATCTTCCTCTGCATGATCTCTTTGACATGAGAAGGTTCTATGTTAGTCTAAAGGATCCAGACCTAATGATGAAGAAAGGTATGCTGAGGATCCTGATGTGGACTATCAAAATCTGAAGAACTTCTCTGTTTTGGTAGCATCAGCCTAGGGGGAGTTTGTAAGATCATCTGAAGATTATAAGGCTGATGCAATCAACAAGTCAGAATAACCAAGTCTTCCATACATGCACTAAGGAATAAAGATGAACTAGCTTTGGAAGTCTTAAACTCTCAAATGTGTCTAAGTGTAAGATCTTTCGAAGCTAACAGTTTAGAAGGAGTTACTTCGGAAGTTTCACACTCAAACAGAAAAATATTCTAAGTGTGAAATCTTCCGAAGCCAAAGACTAGCATCTTTCGAAGCCAAAGATGAAATCTTCCGAAGCTTCAGAGACAAAGTCTTCCGAAGCTGTGAAGACTGATTTCTTCAAAGGACGGAGAAAATATGCTTTCTCTGAATCAACTTTTGATAAAGCTGACACACTTTTCGCTGCCTCCTCTGGTGGTTTACCCACTTTACACAAGTTGGTGAAACTCGCATGCTTTATCAAAAAGTAGGAATGGTCTTTGTCTGTAACTTACCTTACTTGTTCCTGTAGACTTTTGTAATAGGAAAAGTCAGTGAGCTATGGCATGTCATAGTCAGTAGTCAAAAGGCAATCTGCCTTTGACTTTAGATTGATCTTGTTGTCCAGATTAGTCAAATCCAACTGTCTTTACATATAAGTGACGGTTGTAGGTTGTAGTATAAAAGTGTCTCAGGTTCTTGTAATTTCTTTATGCTTTGTAACACTTGTAAAAGAACTTAAGATCAATATACCACATCCTTGAAAACCAATCTTGTGTTCTTGTGTTGTTCTTAGTTCTATCTCTTTAATTTACCTGTGTTCTTAGTATCATCTGTTTTAAGTTACCAGTTCCCTATTTGAATTGTTAAGTGATCTAAGATCTCTCCTTAGTGTGAAACTAAGTGTTAAGTACCTGGTCCTGCATTACATTACTGGAAGGGGCAGGGTCATAAATGGTAAGCTCAGCATTGAAAAGGTAAACTTTATCAAGGAGCTTGAGTACATGCTCTTTACTGAGCATGAGTGCATTATGCTCAAACTCGGGGTGATCATTCCTCAAAAGCATATTTTGCTCAAAGCCCCCAGGAAAGGGAACATGTACAAGATGAATTTGTAAGAAACCTCCCTTTCTAGAGAAGTTTCATGCTTTCTATCCAGAACAAATAATGATAAGTGTTTCCTTTGGCATAAAAGAATGTGCCATGTAAACTTTAAGAAGATGAATAAACTAACTAAGAATGATTTGCTAACTAGAATGCCAAAGAAAGAACTTACAAGTGATGATCATTGTGTTGCATGTCTGAAAGGAAAGCATCATAAAATGTCACACAAACTAAAGGAAATGAACTCCATCACTACTCCCCTTCACTTATTACACATGGATCTCTTTGACCCCACAAGTGTAATGAGTTTAAGAAGAACTTCATATTGTCTTGTGATCACAGATGATTTCACAAGATATACTTGGGTCTTCTTTCTTAAAAGTAAGGATGAGACCCTAAAATCTTGAAATCTTTCATTCTAAAAGTTAAGAATCAATGTGATCACAAGGTTAATACCATAAGATATGATCAAGGAGCCGAATTCAAGAACCAAATCCTTGATTAATTTTATGATGAAAAGGGTATTTCAAGACAATATAGTGCTTGTAGAACTACTCAACAAACTGGTGTTGCTGAAAGAAGAAATAGGACACTTATTGAGGCTGTAAGAACCATGCTCTCTGACTCTAAATTGCCTATCACCTTCTAGGAAGAGTCAGTCAACGCTATCTGCTATGTGCAGAACAGAGTTTTAGTAGTCAAAACTCATGGTAAGACACCTTATGAACTGTGGTATAAAAGGAGACCTTTCATTAGTTTCCTTAGGTCATTTGGATGTCCATGCACCATCTTGAATACCAAAGATCACATAGCCATGTTTCCTCCAAGTCAAGCTACACCTAAAGCAGAGGTCAAGGCTCAACCCAAGCAGACAACATAACCAAGACCTACTAATGATCCACATCCAGCTTCATCTTTTGACCTATAATAAGGTCTTGAACCTTTTTCTAAACTTATGAAGGGGAAGGACCATACTAAGAAGGAAAATAAAAGAAAAGGTGATCAAGACCAACCTTCTTAGTTAAAATATAAAAAGAGGAAAAGGATGGCCATCAGAAGATACTTTAAGTCAAAGAAGAAGAAGAAGTCTAAGGCATCCACCTGTAAACCTCATGAAGAGTTAGAACATCCTGAGGGTCAACCAAAAGAGACTGCTCAACAAACTCCCTTGTATGTAGAGCTTCTAGCTTCTAAGAGACCCATCATGTCTTTGGTGTATTCTCCAAACCCAGATAGATTGTCACGAGGTCAACAAATATTCTTCTGGCAAAACATACTTGACCTAATGGAGCATGATCTCTTGGACATGAAGAGATACTATGAAAGCCTGAAGAGTGATGACCAACAAATGAAGAGAGGAATGGCTTTGATTTTGATGGTTTTAAACAAGTAGAAGGAAAAACTTCATAGTAATCTTCATGTTTTGGTAACATTAGCCTACGGGGGAGTTTGTAAGATCAAGATAGTTATCTTAAAGGCTGATGCTAACCAAATATCTCTCAGCATGCAATGAAGTACAAGAAAGGAAGTATTTTGGATGATTTGACTATGTACAAAGTAAACTAACTAAGTATCAAATCTTCTGAAGCCAAAGACTAAAATCTTCCAAAGCCAAAAGTGAAGTCTTCCGAAGCTTAAAGACAAAGTCTTCTAAATCTTGAAGACTGAACTCTTTCAAAGACTAAGAAGACTGACATACTTTTGACAAAGGCAGAAGACCTTTCTACTGTTAGCTCTGAAGACTCACCAACTCATACAAGTTGGTGATTACCTTTTTACTTTTGTCAACTGTACAATATAGTCTATTTTCTGTAATTTTCTACTTTAGTACTTTTATCCTTATTGTATTATAATAGGATGTGAGCTATGGTCTGTCATAGTCACATGTTAAAAGACAATCTATCTTTTGACTTTACATTGATCTTGTTGTCTAGATTAGTGTCTAACAGGACTTCAAAGTATGGCTGGTTGTAGGTTGTAGTATAAAGTATCCCATGTCTTAGTCTAAGGACTAAGCTTTGCAACACTTGGAAACACTTTAGATTAATATACATCAACCTTGAAAACCAATCTTTCTGTTCTTGAGTGTTCTTACTTGTTATTCATTATTTCACTGCCTGGTTCCTTATTTGATCTAGTAAGTGTGTTTAGTTTATAATCCCAACTATGAAACTCTTGTAGAACGACAACCGGTCCTGCAGATATCAACTTAAGGATGTTTTAAAGACTTAAAAGAACCAGCAATTTCAAGGCCCTTAAGGAAATATGTATGAGAAAAGATAGATTTTTCAGGAATTCCTTTGAGCATCAAAAGGAGAAATATACAATCGAAGAGTTGGTAGTTCGAAACAGCAGAATAAAGCCAACTGAGGAGCTAAAAAGAAAAAAGAGTGGCTAATACTCATCATTCCATGCCAATCTCAAATGTCAAGTAGATGAAGAGACATATTAGCCGGTGATTGAAAGAGGATGGGAAGGGAAAGTTGGCCCAAAAATCAAATTATTTAGTGCTTATGAAGTGTGATTGCTAAATGAATCATATATTCACTATATGTTCACTATGCACTTTAAAATCCTTACCAATAAGCTAGAAGGGGATGATCTACTGTTCTTTCCAAAGTGCATAAGGATTTTGAATATTGCTTATGATCGGATTAACTGGAAGAGAGAGGAAAAAAAGAGAAAGAAAATGCCTTTGAACTTTGGTAACATAGTAAAGTTAGAGGTAAGTTTTGTTGGTGAACTGATAATCCATAGAGATTATCTACTATTGCTATGTTTGAACCTCACTCTCTCAAGCAAATTCCTATTGAAGATGTGGAAAGGATGAAGCACTTAAAGATACATGTGTTAATAGGAACACGATGAAAGAGTTAAGAGAGTTTGCAATCATGATCAATTTCATCTAGGATGCCACCAACCCCAAATATCATAATTATCCTTCTAAGTGAGAACCTCTAGCAACTATAACAACACCAACAGTTACAACAATAGTAGCTCCAACAACAACATCAACAGAATCTCCATCAGCAGTACAAGCAACAAGAACAACTACTACATTAGCTTTAACCTCCACTACAGTCCAAGCATCCACATCACAACAACAACAACAACAAGCAACTGAAGATCCACCATAATCTTCACATCTTTCGTCACTCCAACACACTTGAAGTACTTAGGTTGCATAATCCTTAGGGGGAGTATGTTTAGACCCTGAAAGGATCAAGTGTGTCAATTCAAGTAGTGGTGGAATTTGTTCTAGTTGAAAATATACAAGTGTGGATTTTTGTGGATAAGGCTTGAAGAAATGCAGACAGAAGAAATTGCTAAGTATTGTTCAGCTGCATTAGTCTTTACGGGTAAACAAAGACAAATACGGATGAGCATTTGTCTATCCGTAAAAAAAACTAATGCGGTGATCTCAAACAAATAATTTTGCTTAAGTACCACAAAAGCGGACAAAACTTGTATACCCATAAAAACAAATACAGATGTACAAAGAAAAAATGTGGGTGAAGAACAACTTATGTGGATACTTTTATTGTTTATAAACTATAGTTTTATTTTGTGTAACATAAAGTTATATCCATGTACATATCTCTGGAAATATTAATGTAAATTCATAGTTTATAATTTTTTTTTATGTTACGTTAACTTTTACTTTCAAGGAAGAGTTAAAGTAGGTTGTCATGTTAAACTAGTTAAGGTAGTTTACATTCCGATGCAAAGTTGAGTACATGGGTACCTTTTTGTTAGTATTTTTACTATACCTGGCAAAAAGGGCGGGTTGGGTTGGGCAGGATACCGGGTCAGGACAGGTTCGGGTCATGATGGTTTCGGGCCAGGATGGGCAGATTTAGAAAATGGGTCAGGATGGGTTAGGGTTAAGATGGGTTTGGGTCCAGATGGATATGGGTCAGAATGGGTTGAATCATTTAGCTACTTATTACTTATACATTGATCTGTTGTTTCTTATACTTGGCAAAACATATGGGTAGGGTCGGGCATAATAGTGGGTCAGAATGAGTTCATATCAAGACGGGTTCGGGTTAGAACGGACCGAGTTAAAAAAACGAACATTATGGTTCGGGTCAGAATGGGTTGGCTCAAAATGGGTTGATTTAAGAAATATTTATGTTGTAATATCACTAGCATGAGACTATATATATACGTGAACATGCAACTGATTTAAAAGACAGCAAATTTGATAATTTATAAAAATAATAATTAATGATATAACAATAATAAACTAAGTTTAGAATATAGGAGGGCACTTACTCAGAAAGTAACATGGGTTTTTTTTTTAAGAATAAAATAAGAAACGTCCTTATGGTTCCTCTCCCGATGACAATTTTTCATCTTCAATTCATTTTCTTCAAAATTCTGATAAATAAAATGAAATCATAACAAAAAGCTACCACCCATTCAAACCATCTCTTAGATTCTCACTATCCATCCTAACCAGTTATTAAATTTAGTTTGTTTGAGTTCAACCCAAAACAACCCGTTTGAACATTTTAGGATTGCCCAAAATGACCCACAAGGTTATTTTAAAGACCCATAAGGACCCAAAACTAGATGGATGGGTTGGTTTTGCCAGGCATAATTTTTACTTATGTAGACTGATTTTTTCATGTTTTTAATTTTTCGATTATGGTTCATAACGGGTGTTAATGGATATAAGAATTATGGTTGTTTTTTTCCTAATTATTTTTTTGTCTATGTTATGCAACTTTTTGACCGGTATGTTAAAAACCGTGTTATGTCAATGTAGTACCCCTAGTTATAGTAGTGTAATACCTTATTACATCAATCTAATACGTATGTTACTTCATTTCAACACTTTAAAATTTTAATGTAGTACCTTAAACCACACATTTTCAATGTAAAGATAGAATGGTGTAATTTGAACGAAAGGATGAATGTTGATGGAATTTTTTTTTTTTGGAGTGTGATTTCAATGGTGGAATTTTCTGTAAAACTACAATAATTGTATGACAGATGAATTATTTTAGAAGTTTAATTTTAGTGGGGTACTTTTTTAGTGGTTAGATTGTTTTAGAACTGGTGTTACTACGGTAGTAATCGATGTAAGAGGAATTGGCAGTGGTGAACATGAATTACAATAACATATGATAGCATACTTTTTTGACTGAATTGGCATTCACATTTAATGTAAAATTATAGTGGTGTAAATTGTATGATGAATAAAGTTTTGATGAGAGTTTAAAAAAATGTATTGTATTTGAGTACATATAAAAGAAGTTGCAGAACAATAACTAAAAGACAAAGCATGGTATAGGTGGTTAAAGTAAAATTATATATATATATATATATATATATATATATATATATATATATATATATATATATATATATACATACATACATACATATATAAGTGTATATGTATATATATTCGTTTGTATATGTATATGTATACATGTATACATATTTATATATACATAGGGGAGCCATCCCTTGAAAACCATATTATAAATGAAAACAATGAAAACCAAGGGTTACATGTATGTAAGTACGTTGTAAGGCCCGTTTCGGGAAACCCCACAGTTGGATTCGGACATCAGAAACATAAGTTCTCAACATCAAATTTCATTAGTATACACAGCGGAACGTACCAAAAATTTCTATCGTTAAACATTTACATCAAAAGATCTCTTTAGCTATCTAACAAAAGCTCTATGCAGGGATGCCAGTCTTGATCATGTGCCAGGTAGCTCTCTTCCATCCATGCCAAGCTCAACACCCCCCCCCCCCAAATGTATAGCATACCTGTCAATCTAATATGCATACAAAAATCAGCGATGCTTAGTGAGTTCTAGGTTTACTATAACACAACTCTGACAAAAGCGAACACCTTATCATCTTCAACATTTCATAAAACATTAACTAAACACATCGACTTATCGAACTCGTTCGATAATACTAACTTTTACTTTACCATTCGTTTTACCGTTACGTTACCCATACCTTACTTTACCATACGCTTTACATTACGTTACCCCTATTTTACTTTACCACTCGCTTTACGTTACATTATCCATATTTTACTTTACCATTCGCTTTGCGTTACGTTACCCATTTTGTACTTTACCATTCACTTTACGTCATCATTTGAACTTAGCACGAAGCTTAGTTCCTATCGGGTGAGAATGCACGAAGCATGTCTCCTATTAATTTGAGCACACCAAAGTGTAGCTCCTATCCTGAGAATATGCGAGCCATATCTCCATTAGCCTTTAACCATTCTTTCGCGTTTCACATCTGAATTATCATCGTTCTTTAGCCTTTAACCATCATGATATATATATATATATATATATATATATATATATATATATATATATATATATATATATATATAATGTATCTACATACGTACTTTAATTCTTTAGCATTAAGTTCATCATTAAGTCATTATTAACGCATGTTTACAGGGTAACATAACATGTAACAGTCTGGAGTTTTCACACGAGAACCAGCATTCGTGCGAGAACTTAACGGTCTGGAGTTTTCGTACGAAAACCCGCATTCGCGCGAGAACTTCATCATTCGTATGAGAACTTTCAAAAGATAATCGTCAGCCGCCAAAATCACATTTCGCGTGAGAACTTACCTATCGCGCTATAACTTTTCTTCTTTACACAACTTGCTCCCCAAGTTATCGCTCCTTTAGCCCCTTTTACACCCAAAACATGCTATAATAGTTATAAACATCATTCTTTTACAAAACATTTGTTTAGGTATGCATATTAGCCCCAAAACATGATAAAACACGTAAAAGAGGGGTCTAGAACTCACCAAATGATATCCTTGCACATGAACACCACAAAATCGAGAGTGTTTAGAGCCAAAAGCTACATAATCATTGTGCAATATCATTACATACGGTTGATACATGCTTAAATACATAAAATATCTACGAATACATACCTTAGACACCACCTAGCACCAACTTCTTTTTTCACAAGCACAACAGCAGGACTTTTCACATGAAGTAGAGAAGATTGGGTGCATGGGCCTATTTATAGTGTCTCTCTCTCCTCGCAGCTGTTCTCGCATGAGAACTTGCTAACTTGTGCGAGAACCGCATCCACGAGAGAACTTGCTGACTCGCGCGAGAACTCCACCTCTCGAGCGAGAACTTCTCCCTTCATTCAAAAATTTAGGGGCGTTACAAGTCCACCCTCCTTATCTGGGTTTCGTCCCCAAAACCAGTCATTCCTCAAACAACTGAGGATAATACTGTCTCATCTCATCTTTGGACTCCCACATGGACTCCGACCCCTTTCTATGCTTCCAATGCACTCGGACAAGTGGAACTACTTTATTCCTTAGTCGTTTCTCCTTTATGTCTATTATTGCTACGGGTTGTTCCACATAGTTTAGTCTTTCATCAATCTGCACATCTTCCAGTGGAACATGAGCGTCTTCGTCTGCTAGATACCACAGATGTGATACGCGGAAGGTAGGATGAATTCCACTCAATTGTCTATGAACACTATCACTGATTTGTCGAGCATCGGTCGACAAACCCTATTCATCAAGTCCATGAATGCTGCAGGAGCATTGGTTAGACCAAACGACATCACGAGAAATTCATATTGCCTATATCGTGTCCGAAACGTAGTCTTTGAGATATCCTGTTCCTTAACCTTTAGGTGGTGATAAAGCGACCGAAGATCGATCCTTGAGAACCAACTCGCACCCTGCAACTGGTCAAACATATCATCTATCTAAGGTAACGGGTATCTATTCTTCACCGTGAGCTTATTCAGCTCCCTGTAGTCTATACACATTCGCATCCTACCATCCTTCTTCTTCACGAACAACACCGGAGCACCCCAAGGAGAAATGCTCGGTCTGATAAATCCTTTATCGAGAAGGTCCTGTAGTTGGGCTAACAACTCATTCAACTCTGATGGAGCCAGACGATACAGCGCTTTAGCGACAAGCTGAGCTCCTGGCACAAGGTCAATCTGAAACTCTATCTCCCGATTGGGTGGTACCTCTGTCAAGTCAGCAGGGAACACATTCGGGAAGGCACACACCACGGGCACATCTATCAACTTTATAGTTTCAGCTTTAGCATCTTTAACGTATGCAAAGAATGCTTCGTACCCTCGTCTCATAAACTTCTCTGCGTTTATCATAGAAATCATCTTCGGAACTTCGCAGAATCTGTAGCCGTAAATCGTGACTAAGCTACCATCGGGCGCTTTCATCTGAATCATCTTCCTCTGACAAACTATGTTAGCCTCGTAGGCAGCTAACCAGTCCATACGCAACACGACGTCAAATCCTCCTAGGGTCATAACAAACAACTTAGCGGGGAATCTATGACCTTCCAATTCTACGCTACAATCCTCTAAGGCCTCAGTTATCTTAGTAGTCTTTCCAATGGCAGTTTCTATCTCAAACACATGATCTATTTCTTTGGCCTTAGCATTCATCATATCATAGAAGGTGGCAGCTATAAAACTCTTACTTGCACTAGAATCAAATAGAACAGAAGCAAGTATGTTGTTAACTGAGAACATACCTAACACAACATCAGGTTCCGCTATGGCCTCTTCTCTGGTCATCATGAAAGCCCTAGCCTTGGCCCTTGGCTTGTCAGCAACTTTCTTTTCCTTCTCAGACTCCTTTCCCTTGGCCGAATCAACCACTCGCGCGTCTTTACAATCTCGGCTGTAGTGCCCCAACTTGCCACAGTTGTAGCACTTTCTCACAATAGGGCAATCCTTAGAGAAATGCCCCGTCTTCCCACATCTGTAACAAAGATTCGAACCGAGCCTGCATTCACCAACGTGCTTCCTCCCATATTTCCGGCAATCACCGGATGATTCCATCTATAACTTTTTGGCCTAAACAACAGACCTCTCAACTCTCTCCTGTTTCACACTCCCCGACCAACTTTTCTTCTTCGCCTCCTTGACGGGCTCATCAGCCACCACGTCGTCATACACTATCCCACTCAACTCCACCAAAGACTTGAAGGTCTTCGGCCCGCTTGCCTTCACATACGTCCTAACCTTTGAAGGCAAACCCTGTACATAACACTTCATCATCCTCTCCTCCGTACTCACCAGGTGAGGCACCAACCTGGCCATCTCGTTCAAGTGAGACATGTACTGTCTGTGGGTCATACTCCCGCCTTAAAACCTAAAAATTCCCTTTCCACCATGTCGATCTCATTCTTGGGGCAGAACTTTCTCATCACCAAATTCTTCAGGTCATCCCAATTCAAGTTCCTGAACTCGCGAGATTCTTTAGTTTGCTTGATGGTATTCCACCAATGAATAGCTTCGTCAACAAATAAGTGAGTTACAAACTACACAGCTTGGTCAGCTCTACACTCACTGATCTCAATCACTGCCTCCAAGTCCGACACCCACTGGAGAGTGGCAACAGCACCACCCTTGCCGTCCAGGGACGGAGGATTGCACCCCTTGACGATACGATACGAACACCCCTTGGCTAATTCCCTATCAGTTTCATCCCCTTCATCCTTCCCATCCTTCCCCAAGCCTTCCCCAGTACCTTCACTATCTTTCTTACTATTTTTTTTCTTTGCCTCCAATGCCCACTCCTTGGTTTCCTCCTTCATGGCCTCAGTCATGATCGAAGGCATGATGTCCTGGAGGATCTTGTGGACCTCTTCAGTGATAGCCTCCCTAACAATAGGCTCCAAGGTAATCCTTTCCTCAGAATGATGAGAGTTTTCCTTGCCAGCGGTGTGAACAGAGTCCACATGCACCTCCTCAGTCATTTGTCCTTGGTTCCTAGTGATTGGTGGCCTTCCCTTACCACCATGAGCACCTCCTCGAGTAGCTTTTCTTCCAGCCATTGCTTGCTATAAGATGCAAAAGGCTAACATTATCATTCCAGGTAATAGTTCAGATCATGTCAAGTAATGTAAGTTCCTAACGACAGTGGCCAGTTGTAATGAACTACTTACTTTACTCTTCATGTCCTAAATGTTTCCTATCCTGAGTCACATCAGCTCTCAATCTCACTACAAGCACTATAACCTCAAGGAACCTCTAACAGTCATAACCTTCCTAGCATGGAGCTACTGGCACTGGCCTCCCTTAATCGATCCCATTCTCAATTCGAGTCTAGACATCGGAGTGTCTAAATCTCTCAAACTATGGCTCTGATACCAACTTGTAAAGCCCCGTTCCGGGAAACCCCACAGGTGGATTTGGACATCAGAAACAAAAGTTCTCGAACATCAAATTTCATTAATATACGCAGCGGAACGTACCAAAAATTTCGATCGTTAAACATTTACATCAAAAAATCTCTTTAGCTATCTAACTAAAGCTCTATGCCGGGATGCCAGTCTCAATCATGTGCCAGGTAGCTCTCTTCCATCCATGCCAAGCTCACTCCCCCCCCCCCAAATGTATAGCATACATGTCAATTTAATATGCATACAAAAGTAAGCTATGCTGAGTGAGCTCTAGGATTACTATAACAAAACTGTAACATAAGCGAACACCTTATCATCTTCAACATTTCATAGAACATTAACTGAACACGTCGACTTGCCGAACTCGTTCGATAATCATACTTTAACTTTTACTTTACCATTCGCTTTATCGTTACGTTGCCCATACCTTACTTTACCATACGCTTTACATTACATTACCCATATTTTACTTTACCGTTCGCTTTACGTTACGTTACCCATATTTTACTTTACCATTCGCTTTACGTTACGTTACCCATATTTTACTTTGATAGGATCAGTGATCTAATTTTGATCAATTAGAGTTGAATTGCAGCGGAATTAGAACAAGAATTAGACAAATATAGCAAGAACACAATAGATATTCAATGGAACAGTACACGGTTATAGAGAAAGAGGGTTTTCTGCAAAAGGGATAATATCATTCATGCACAAATGCTTCGGTATATCAGCCGCTAAGCTTCGCAGGTTACAATTAGGTCAACATTCCTTATATAAAGGAATGTGACGTCTGCTGATGTCACTTGATAGTGACATTTAACAGAATTATTACAAACAACTGAAAGTAAGCAAACTACTGAGAATGTTCACAACAACTGAGAACATCTCAGAGTATGCTAAGTACAAGATGAAACTAAAACTACTGAAACTACAAGTACTGATTACAAGAAACATAAAACTACTGATTACAAAAGAATTAAAAGGAAAATATAACTACTGAAAGGAAACCATCACAACTACTGAAGAGGTCTTCTTCAGCTGTTGTGACAACATCTGAAACTTGGTCTTCAGTCTTTGTCTTCAGCTTTTGTCTTCAGACTTTGTCTTCAGTTCTTTAACTTCAGACTTTGTCTTCAGACCTTGTTATCAGTTGATGTCTTCAGCTGTTGCAGACTACTTCAGTTGTTGTAATGTCTGTGGGACTTAAGGTTTTTCTGATCAGGCTCATTGGTTCTTTTGGTCCAACATACTTTACCATTCACTTTACGTCATCATTTGAACTTAGCACGAAGCTTAGTTCCTATCGGATAAGAATGCACGAAGCATGTCTCCTATCAATTTGAGCACACCAAAGTGTAGCTCCAATCCTGATAATGCACAAGGCATATCTCCTATCAGTTGAGCACACTAAAGTATAGCTCCTATCGAGTGAGAATGCATGAAGCATAACTCCTATCAGTTGAGCACACCATAGTGTAGCTCCTATCAAGTGCTTGCAAGACTTCTTTAGCACTTTAACGTTTTCACAGATGTGCTATACAGGGTAACAGGGTAACTATTCTTTCGCATTTCACATGTGAATTATCATCGTTCTTTAGCCTTTAACCATCATGATTGTAAGGAACATCTGAAGATTAAAGGCTGATGCAACCAAAGTATACCAAAACAACCAAGTCTTCCTGCATGCACTAAGGAACAAAGATGAACTAGCTTCGAAAGTTTTACACTCACAAATAAGTCTAAGTGTAAAATCTTCCAAAGCCAACAATTCAAAAGAAGTTACTTCGGAAGTTTCACACTCATGAGAAAAATTATTACAAGTGTGAAATCTTCCGAAGATAAAGACTCATTTCTTCCGAAGCCAAAGTTGAAGTCTTCTGAAACTTCAAAAGACAAAGTCTTCGAAAGCCATTTTGCTGTGAAGACAGATTTCTTCCGAAGACAGAGAAAAGATGCTTTCTCTGAGTTACTTTTTGATAAAGCTGATGTACTTTCCGCTGCTGCTCTGAAGACTCACCTACTAACATTAGTTGGTGAAACTTCCATACTTTATCAAACAATAGAAAAAGTCTTTGACTATAACTTCCCAATTTTGTACCTGTAGACTTGTCTGTATTAGATTAAGTCAGTGAGCTATGACATGTCATAGTCACTAGTCAAAAGGCAATCTGTCTTTTGATTGTAGATTGATCATGTTGTCTAGATTAGTCAAAATTCCAACTATCTTTTTGTATATTGACGGTTGTAGGTTGTAGTATAAATAGTCACCGGTTCTTGTAATTAGATATACTTGCAAACACTTGTAATAGAACTAGAGATTCAATATACAACTTTCTTGAAAACTTAATCTTGTGTTCTTGTGACTTTGTTCTTGTTCTTTTAGTTCTGTCTCTTTAATATTACTTGTGTAGCTTTGTATCATCAGTGAAGTTACCAGTTACCTATTTGAGTGGTTAAGTGATTTAAGTTCTCCTCTTGTGAAGCTAATTGCAATCTTAAGTACCCTTACCGATCCTGCAATGATATATATATATATATATATATATATATATATATATATATATATATATATATATATAATATATCTACATACGTACTTTAATTCTTTAGCATTAAGCTGATCATTAAGTCATTATTAACGCACGTTTACGGGGTAACATAACACGTAACGGTCTGGAGTTTTCGCCCGAGAACCCGCATTCGCGCGAGAACTTCTCTTTCGCGCGAGAACTTCATTATTCGCGTGAGAATTTCAAAAGATAACCGTCAGCCGCCAAAATCACATTTCACGCGAGAACTTACCTCTCGCGCGATAACTTTTCTGTTGTACACAACTTGCTCCCCAAGTTATCGCTCTTTTAGCCCCTTTTACCCTCAAAACATGCTATAACAGTTATAAACATCATTCTTTTACAAAACATTCGTTAGGTATGCATATTAGCCCCAAAACATGATAAAACACGTAAAAGAGGGGTCTAGAACTCACCTAATGATATCCTTGCACACGAACACCATAAAACCGAGAGTGTTTCGAGCCAAAAGCTACATAATCATTGTGCAATATCATTACTTACAATTCATACATGCTTAAATACATCAAATATCGACGAATACATACCTTAGACACCACCTAGCACCAACTTCTCTTTTCACAAGCACAACAGCAGGACTTTTCGCATAAAGTAGAGAAGATTGGGTGCATGAGCCTATTTATAGTGTCTCTCTCTCCTCATAGTTGTTCTCGCGTAAGAACTTGCTGACTTGCGCGAGAACCGCCTCCACGCGAGAACTTGCTGACTCGTGCGAGAACTCCACCTCTGGCGCGAGAACTTCTCCTTTCATTCACAAATTTCGGGGCGTTACATATGTTTTACAAAGTATACAAATAAGAGTTACGTATATATAAGGGTTTTTTATATGTAACTGCATGTTATCAAGTGTACAACTAAGAGTTACATACCTATAACTAATACAAGCTACATATATGTAAGTTGTGTTGTCATCATTTCCATTCCTTGGAGTTTAAATTAATAAATATATAATAACCTCAAAGGTTGAGGTTTACTTAAATATACTTTATACAATTAAAAAGTTAAAACAATTATTAATTATGTGGCTGGGTAGTGGTGGTTTTTATGCTGTTCAATTATAAACATTTATCCCACTCCTATATATATATAAGGTTGGGAATGAATTAAAGTTAACCTGTCAAGATCAATCAAACGCCTTATTTTTTTCATTTGAATAACATTATTACACTTATAAAACATTATGCTCTTCTATTTATATGTGTAAATTCATAAATGTAAAAAGGTTAAGAAAAGTGTAATTTACGCTTACTCCTATAAAGATTTGTCGGTCTACGGTGTAACATATCTTTTTTTAACATTTTTACAACTACACATATACATTAAAAAATAATGTTTTTTCCAACAAAAATTTAATGATTTGATTGGTGTTCATGGGTCCAAACGGGTTATCACAAATAAAGAGGGTTAACATAGTTCTCTTTCCTATATATATATATATATATATGGTACTATATATATATATGGTAAGGTTCAAATAAGAACTCTATCTTTTTATGAGAACTCTTTAACTTATTTTGATCCATTGATTTAATTTTGAAAGGATAAGATGATGCCATGTGTTATCACTCTTTTTTAAATAGAAAATGGTATATTAGACATTTTGCATACTATCTAAAAAAGTCAAATACTCATATTTAATATGGTGGTAACAAGTGTCTCACCACCTACCCTCTTTTACTTCACCCTATTTTTATATTTTTTATAAAAAAAGTTTACCCCCTTTATTTTTAAAACTTATATAACTTTTTAATATATTGTTGTATTTTTATAATAATTACATCACTAATTTCATCTCATTTTTTTCTTTATTCGAATATAGTCTTGAAAATTTTTAAATATTTTGTTTCGAACGTTACGTATTACATTACTGTAACGTGTAGACAAATGTATGGATTGATGTAATTTCAATGTTATAGTGATGTAACACAGTTCAACATACTTAGTTATAAATATTATAGTTTTTTATTTGAATGTACAGTGAATTACATTATATTGTAATTCCTTATACTGAATTACATAAAATAAACATATATAAAAAACAAAAATAAAAACTTATAAAATGGGTTCAAATCCCTTTGTTTTTAAGACTTTTATATCTTTCTATACATTTTTATAAAGATTGCACCATTAAATTCATCATAATTTTCTCTTTAATTCCCACATAACCTTTCCACATTCGTATTTTTTACCCGATTTAATGAAATCACAATGGTGCAACAAAATACTTACACTATTGTTGCACCACTGTAAAAAAAACTTATACACCCAATATTACGCCACTCCAACTAACAGTAATGTCACACCCAGGGCCCAAGGAGGGTGGAACGTCACAGACTAACAATATACATGGCAGCAGAAACTAACCATCATAAGAGCACACAGGGAGAGAAATCACATGACATTACATTTAAATAATATCACCGGGCTATAGCAGTCTAGCCCAATACAAAAGTATGAATCCATCACAGAATATTCAAATGTTCAACAGGCATCAAATCAAACTGTCTAAAATGTTTAAAAGTCAAATAATGCCATAGGTAGTCACATTACTAGGTCATCCATTCAAGTTCTCCAACAAACCAGCTTCCATCAAAGATTACTTGAAACATTCTCAAAAGGGTTTTGGGTAAACTATAAAGTTGGTGAGTTAAGTGCTTAAAGTTTAAAAACAAAAGGACTCTTTAGAATCCATAAGTTAATTTTAAAAACATAAGTATCATTATTGTGGGGGTCACAATCAATCCTACACTCAGTCCCGGCTAGCCTCTTCTAAACTTGTGTTAATGCTGGTTAACCCATCGGGAAAACTTAGCCTCAAACAGTGCACCATACATGTTGGATGCTTCACCATGGTATCTTATAATACCTATCACATGACATACACGACCTCGTAGGATCTTAGTGTGGTACCCTTCCTATTAAGTCATTGGGTCATGATGGAAGGTACTATGTGTGGGGGATTCCCCAAGTAGATCTACCCATATAGAACAAGCGGTTCATACAAGAATTAATGATTGTGATACAAGTAAGTGCAGGTTCTAGCATTAACCACAATATATAAGTATCACATAATAGCACATAAATGATTTTAGTTCAAACATAGCATGCTTCATCCCAAAACAGTCGTAAAAAGGGAACACTAAAAGTCACCTTAAAGTCAAACAACAGTTTCCTCAAGCACAGAGAAGGTCCAAGTCCTAGCACCCTATTAACAGGATACATGTAGTAACTTATATGATCTTAGACTATTGAAAGTGTAAATAAGTGTACTTTATGGTTACAAGCTTATTTAGCTCATTTTCTTAAGAGTTTGCGTCAAAAAGTTTCCTTTTTAGGAAAGTTAGGGTTTTTTAATACATTGAGGACAAGTTACATGACTCTTATAAATTGGTTTATATGACAATAAGCTTAATAAGAGTTCCTGGTCATATGATGACTGTAAGTTATATTTACTAAATTTACACTTTGGTCCCTCAAGTTTCAAAATTTACAATTTTTACCCTAAAGTTTGCTTTCTTTCCATTTCTTGACCCAATATGACCCTTGTTAATTTCTTAAGGTTTTTATAACTCATTTGGGCCTGTTTAAACTCCAAATTTTCCACAATTTAGTTTGTGGAATTTAAAAAACAAAATTTGAGTTGTCGGTTACGGTATAACCAATAATTTAAGCATCTAGTTTTAAATCTTTTAATTTCAACCCATAACACTCAATTATTACTTTTTAAATACTTCTAATAAGCTCTATAATATTTTTAAAAGAAGTTTTTGAGTCATATGAGCAAAAAGCTTCGTTTTTACAATAAATCGTTAAAACTCGATTTTACCCGAAACCGAACAACCTAATCCATTTTCTTCCAATTTTCAACCAAAATCTCATCTTGGGGTTTCTAACTTATTGAAATAACCTGAATTTATTGTTTTCATGATTGTTACACTATTTTTAAAATTTTATCTAAAAATCTCCCGGTTTAGGCTTATTTTTGTTAAATAAATTCATAGAAATCACATATTAACCCAATAATTCACCAAATTCTATTTTTAAAACTAAAATACTTATTTTAGGGCCTGGAACTTTTTAAACTTGAATATTTTTAAGTTTTGACCATTTTTGAAAATTTTACCACCTTTCAGGTCTTTAATCTCACCCATTTAGTGCACAATACCACACCTTTTTACTTATTCAACAAATACCACGAACTTTATAAGATTAATATCACCAAAATACTGTAAAAAAACATTAGCTCACGGATTTTTGCATTCCTAGCATCATTGTTGCATTTAAGGGTGTTTTACACCATTTACACATGTGTAATCATCATTGTTTGTGCTCAAACATCATTAAACCTTTTTGTAATATTAAAACCAGATTACTATGATGTTAATAAAATGTTTTTGAGAATATTTTTAACATAGATTGAGGGGATTTTCAAAACAAGTGGGTTTTTGGTGCTAAAACACACGAAAAAGAGGGTTTTCGGGGTGAAATCGTGTGCACCAACCCTTGGTCATGAAAACTCTTTAGAATATACCTTTTTTGAAGTTGTTAGTTCCACAAACACAGTGGTGTTACCGTTATTATCTGTTTTGAACAAGAAAAGTAAGATTTTTGGTAGAAAAGAGAGGAAAAACTCAAGAAATAGCTTTGTTCGGGTACAACGATGCTTACACTCTAGATGTTTCATGATTTTTAGATGATTTGAAGAGTATGAGAGCTTTTGGTTTGTGATATTGAGTTGAAACTTCTTTTTCTTGAAAGAATCTTGCGTAAAAACTCACCAAAACTCACTTTCTAGCTCGTTTTGCACATGGTTGACGTTGTGGTGATGCTAATCTTCAAACACTTGGGCTGAAATGATGAAGAAATGCAGAAATTTTTCTGTTTTGGAGTTGAATTCATGAGAGAGAAGGAGAGAGGGAGGAGAGTTTGCATGTATGGGGAAATGAGGGAGGAGGTGGAGTGTGTAGGGGGTTTGTGGGGTTCAAGGGAGGAAGGTTATTGGGGGAAGAGGGGGCAGCCAAGATTGGTGGTGTGTGGGTGGTTTAATTAAATATTTTTTTCTTTTTGTAATTTATTATGTAGTGTAATTTGTTATGTAGTATAGTATTGAAGATGGAAATTTCTAGTTTAGGGGTTTTTAAGTGTAATGTTACATATACATGTATGTGTGCTATAAATGTGTAGGTATACACACATATTATTTGTTTTATTTAAAAATTTTAATTTCTAGCATAGATTTTATATATATTCCTAAAATCACTTAATAATTTCTAGATTAAAGCTAGACATAAAGGAATCTTCTAAGGCAATTAAGCATGTAAACAGTTAATCATGGAAGAAAGAAAATAATATTAATAATAAGAATAAAAATAATGCCAGATTAAATTAAAGTTAAAGTTGAACCTAGGAGTCGGTTGTTACAAGTAATACTATGATCATAGCAACCCAACAACCAAACGGCATTGCATCACATAACTACTCCACCGTAACAAAACTTAAACATTGTAATTAAACCAAAAATAAAAACATTACGCTATAACAAGAAGTACACCAATGTAATTACATTATTGTAATGTAACTGAACTAAAAATAAAAAACTACACCACTGTAATTACATTATTGTATTAAAATTACACCACTAATGTTCTTTAAATGTAAACAATGTAAACTAAGACTAGATGCACTAACATAACCTAAACTATTGTAACTAATATAAAGTAAGAACATCAAGCTACGGAACAGAATGACCAAAATTTATTATATACCACAACAACATTAATTACTCATCATATAAAACACCCTAAAACTTCACAGAATAAGAACACACGTGGTTCTTGAATCAAGAAACTCGATTCCACCAGCATTCTGCAAAATCGATAGTTTTCATATCCGGGTTAGTTGATAATGATTAAAAGTGAAAAGGGGTTGAGTTAGAAGTTGATGTAACAAAATAAAACCAATATAACTACACCACTATAACAACATTACACCATGTAACTCCTCACTACAATATAATTTCAACAACATAATAAAACCACTATGTATTTTGCAGGCAAATAAGTACGCCTAACATGAAAATACCCCATAAAATCATAATTTCAAAATCATTTGAATGCAAATTCTAATATTTATAGTAAGTTACATCATATTGAAATTAATTACAGTGAAATACATCATAAAAACATATATAAAAACCAACAAGGTTTAGGATTAGTGTCATGCAGGAGTTAACAACAAAGCATAGTGCATAAACAAACAATTAGTGTAACATGGTATTGCATAACATAACAAGATTTTACATTAATGTACCAGAGGAATTACAATGATGTAGCACGGTATTGCATAACGTAACAAGAATTTACAAGGTTATTAAAGAGTTTTATGTCAATATAATAAACAAACAATTCCCAACTTTAAAGCCAAATACAAAAATGACTGTAATCTTTGCATTGATTTCATTAAAATGAGTTGTTTAGGGTGGATTTTATCCTTTAAAAAATAGATTTACTAACCTGTAGCAAAAATTAGTGTAACTTTTGCATTGATTTTCCTAATAAAAATGAGTTATTTAGGGTAGGTTTTTTCCTTAAAAAAACTTAAAATGATAACAAGTAGCAAAAATTATTTTAATTTTTTGATTTTTTTCTGAAAAATAATAATATAGCACCGCCTACAAAAACACATCGATGTAATATATAACAGTTTCACAACTGTAAAAAAAGATAATAGATCATTCTATTGTAATCATTTTAAAACCATAACAACAGGCTAAATTAAACGCGGATACTTTTTGAAAAATCATACCACACATCATTTTAGTACATGCCTAAATTACGCATCAACATTTGTTAAAAATGACTAGAGTTACGAGGGTCACATAAACACCAAACCGTTGGAGTTAAAACGAGTACCTAAAACACCATTGCAGATAAATTGGAGAGAAATGACAGTGATTATAAGATGGTAGATTTGAAAGCCACTAGCGAGGAGAGTTGTGTGGAAATGGTTGATCTGGAAGCCGCTAGAGCGGGGTGGCGAGAACCACCAAATCGGAAAGTACCATCACCATCAATGTCCAAATCTCCTTAGAATAAAACTTGCTAATCAACGTTTAGTTCCTTACACAATGTCAATCCTCTAGCTTACCTAGCACCCATTTGCTTGGGACCAAGAACCATTACCATCATCGGGACCAGGAAACACCACCATCAACGTAAAACTAGAAGCGACAACAAGTTAAGGGCATTCAGCCGCCACCATCAGGACCAAGAACCACCAACATCATTCTCATTTTTGCTAGAAAAAAGAGAGATAAGATGCAATGGGTGTGGATGTGTTTGAGTGGTTGTGTTCTAGATCTAGAAGTGATGTTTGAATAGAATTAATAAAAGAAATCATGTGGGTGTCTAACATGACATTCACAGGAAAAGTAGAAAACAAAAATACTTATTTACCCTTGATCTCATATCCTCCATTGATTTGGTATCTTGTATATTTTATATTATATCAATGGATGTTATAGGGTTAAAGAGTTTTTATAATTTCTAAGGGTTCTCACATGAACCAATTCATATATATATATATATATATATATATATATATATATATATATATATATATATATATATATATATATATATATATATATATATATATATATATATATATATATGTGTGTGTGTGTGTGTGTGTGTGTGTGTGTGTGTGTGTGTGTATATATATATATATATATATATATATATATATATATATATATATGGGTTCATGTGTGTAAGGCCCTGATTCCAGGAAGCCTTACAGTTGGTCATTCACAGCATATCAAAGATTTAAAGCATTTATTTAAGTAAACATTGCAGCGGAAATTACTTTAATTCAAACTCGTCAAGACATAATTCAAAAAAACATTAACATTGTCTTAAATACAACAAACAAGTCTTAAAAGAGCGTTTAACAATCTTCTAAATTTAGGATGCCAGTCTTCAGTTGCCAAAAAGCTTTGGATCCATGCCCCCATCCTTCTAAGCCCAACAGCTCACCTGTCAGACTAATATGCATACAAAAGTCAGCTTCGCTGAACGAGTCCTAGGTTTTCTTTATCAGATAATACTTTAGTGAGATATGTTAAATTTATCATTCTAAAGTAGTCACCACAAGAACAAACATTTACTATACACAGACTGTCACTTTATCAATACTTTATCATTAAGACTTTCGCTTGTTCATTATCTATTACTCTTTTTTATCCGTCAATTCCCAGTTACTATATCTTGGGATCAGCCTAAGGGCCAGACCCCCGCTTGTGACAAACACAAAACTTTACTTTATCCATGCTTGTGACGAACACAAGACTTTACTTTATCCATGCTTGTGACGAACACAAGACTTTACTTTATCCATGCTTGTGACAAACACAAGACTTTACTTTATCCATGCTTGTGACAAACACAAGAATCTACTTTATCCGTGCTTGTAACAAACACAAGAATCTACATTGTTATGAGCTCAATAACATTTCTTTAGGTTTAACTTTCATCTTTAGTTATACACATACTTATACATGCTAAGAATCAACTAATAGTCCATATATTCACATTCTTCATAAAAGAATACAAACAATATAGCCGACCCTCTGGGGAGATGTACCCTGCTTGTTGTTGGAACTGGGCTCCCACTTTCGCTTGTTATTCCCATCAGATGGAGTTGAAGTAGAACCACGCGGGGGCAACTTACCCTACGTGACGACCTGGTCGGTTAGTCTATGGGCCAATCTGATTGCTTCCTATATGGTGTTGGGTCGAGAGGCAGTGACCATACTTTGAATCTCTGGAGCTAATCCATGAAGATATCTCTCGATCCTCAGAGAAGGAGGGTTGACCATATTGGGACATAGGATAGCGAAATCATGAGAACGAGTAGTATACGCCTCAATCTCCATCATCTTGAGATTCCAGAACTCCATCTCTAACTTTTGCACTTCGTCACGAGGGTAGTACTCTTCTTTCATCAAATTTTTAAAGTCCTCCCAGGTAGTTTGATTGGCCATCTCTACCCCTAACATTTGTACTTGAGTATTCTTCCAAGACAGGGCAACTCCATCCAAGTACAAGTGGCATACTTCACCCGATTTGCCACTAGGCAATTGTACATTTCGAACACTGATTAGAGCTTCTCGAACCATCTTAGAAGGCCTACAGCTCCTTCAACCCCGGTAAACGGGTTGGTATTGCAGTCCATGAAGGACTTGAAAGTACAAACCCCTTGACCTACAACAGATTTTAGATCAGGACTTCAGAATTTTCAATAAGTGTTAAGATTTAACAGGATTGACGGAACGTTACGTCAAGAATGAATTTGGTATTACTTACCGATCGGAGTAGGTTATGGGTTTGGGTGGTTGTTGGCTAACGCGTCAGCTACATGCTGATTTATAAGCGCGAGCAGTTGGTGTCATGTTTATGGTAGCACGACCACGTCCACGTCCAGACATTCTTAACAATCACAACATACGAAAATAAGTAAATATACAACATATCAACTCCATTTAAGTATAAGCAATTAAAAGAATTTAGCATAATCACAACTTAATGTTCAAATAATAATTTCTATTAAAATAAATTGTAAGTACGTCTACAATCAATTCAACCAAATATCAAAATCCAAAGACATCAGTCGGATGAGAAACAACCCTTCCCATCTAGGTGCAAAATAAACGAAAGTCTGATAAACAAACGAAAAGAATGAAATAGGAAATCAACGAGAATCGATAGATCTGGTGCTATTCTCGGCCTTATCCTCAGGCTGCTCCTTGGGTTCTTCCTCCGGATCTTCTTCAGGTGCCTCTTCAAGTTCTTCTTCTAGGTCTTCTTCATATCGAGTAGTTGACTATTTGCTGTGATATCCACCTCGTCACCAACTGACGTTCTGCTAGAGTCGTAACTGTTGGGATCCAATGGTATCTTGGTTAGGTTTATTTATCAAAACGATTTTGATAATTATTAATCAGATTAATAATAGTTAATGCAGCGGAGTAAAAATCAAAACACCAAAATTGAACCCGACAGGATCTAGGTTACAAACAATACAAATACAGAATGTTATTAACCTACTGATGAGATAATAATACCTTTGTGGTTGATAATTAACCGTTTGAGACACCGAGGGACAACGAATTAAGTGCTAGAATGAACGAACCGAATGGGAACGCAAAACAAGACGCGTGGTCCACGGGTCTTGATGTTGCGTAGCGATAGCCGTGAGTTTTTGTGCACAAATCAGAGAACAATTGAAAAACAATTGTTCAAAATCTTGAGTTGCATTCGATGGAATTTCACCATAAACAAAAGTCACTGCCGATTTTGGCCAAAAATCCAAAATGCCGTAGCTTCCTTTTGTTGTATTCGATGGACTTTGATAAAAGAAAAATGCAGCCGTCGTTTTCTTCTTTTTGATCTACAGCCGTAATCCCCATGTGGTGATCCATATCTATATATGTCTATCAAATTAGGTTTTTAAACCTAATTAAACATTTAATTAATATTAATCTACTCGCAGGCCCCAGGCCCGCTTAGATCAATATTAACCCACGTAATAACGGAGATCCAAAATAATAACGTTTAACGCTTAAACGTTTATGAATAATTTATAACTTTTATAAATCACTTAAACCCGATATAGTTCGTAAACGTCAGTTAAATAAAATAAGTGGACTTAATATTCGTTGCCCAATGTGTAACTCTTACGGGTCATAGCTCGGCTGGCAACGTGACGTAACCGAACCCGTACATAATCCAACAGTAACACGGTCCACATGCGTATTGTGACGATCGATAAGGGTGTTAGGTCGCTTCTTTAGTTCTTCGATCTCTTCCCTGGATTCCTTTAACCCTTTCCGTAACATCACATTGTCATCCATCAGTTCTGCGACGTGCTTATGCTCGACGTGCAGATTAGCTGCAAGAGCAGCTATGGTCTGCTCAGGCGGACAAGGGGCATAGGGGCTTCTGTGAGGAGCGGACCTAGTCCGGGGTCGACATTCATGAGGAAGAGGTACACACTTCTCCCGAATCAACCGTGTCAGGTACAGTGGATAATGTGTTAAATTGTGGGCGGACCTAGTGTGGGCGGCCATGCCCACTTTTGTACCAACTTTTTATACTTTTTGTCTTTTTGACACATTTAGCCCCTCAACTTGGGTTAAATTGTGTTTCTTCCTTTTTCTGCATGTTTATTCTTTCTTTCTCATCTTTAAAAAAATATCCGGGTGTTACATTGAGTTTGAGTGAAACCTTTTGCAACAAGCCGTGCTTTATAGGTATGTACATTTCCATGCATGTCAGTTTTTCTCTTGAAAAGCCACTTGCTCCCTACTGCCCGTGAACCGGGGGTAGCTCAACCAAGTCCCATACTTGATTGTCTCGCATGGATTGCATCTCGGCATTCATGGCATCTAGCCATTTCACAGATTTCGAATCTAAGATAGCAGATTTGTAGTTAGTAGGTTCATCACCAGAGTCAGCTACTACCAAAACCTCAGGACCCTCTAGATTCCAAAGATATCTGTCAGGTTCTTTGCGGGTTCTGCTACTTCTGCGAACACTTGCTTTTATGTCTGAATCAATAATAATTTCTTGTTGTTCAGACACACCGACTACATCAACATTTGTTTGTGGTTCTCGAATTTCTTCAAGATCTATAATATTACTTCCAGTTCCTCGATCAAGAAACTCTTTCTCGAGGAAATGTGCCTTCCTTTTGATGAAAATCATATTTGCATGAGGATGGTAAAAGTAATATCCGCTTCTGTTATAATACCCAACGAAAATAACTTTTTCGCCTCGAGGATCTAGCTTGTCATCAGACTCGCTGGTGATATAAGCATCACATCCCCATACTTTAAGGTAAGACAAATTAGGTTTAGACCCGTGCAATATCTCATATGGCGTTTTGTCTACCTTCTTAGTCGGTGCCAGATTGACAAGGCTGGCGGCGGTCATAAGAGCATAACTCCAAAAGGAGTGAGGTAAGTTAGTTCTACACATCATCGATCGAACCATATTAAGTAGGGTTCGATTTCTTCTCTCACTCACGCCATTACGTTGGGGTGTGCCGGGTGGAGTGAACTGTGAAACAATTCCACGTTCCTTTAGATGATTAGTGAACTCTTGGCTTAGGTATTCTCCACCTCGATCTGATCGAAGTACCTTGATAGTCTTACCAAGTTGGTTTTCTACTTTGTTCTGAAACTCTTTGAACTTTTCAAAGGTTTCATGTCTATGCTTCATAAGGTAGACATAGGCGTATCGACTATAATCGTCAATAAATGTAACGAAGTATCTTTCGTTATTTCTAGACATGGTTCTGAAAGGACCACATACATCAGAATGTATAAGTGCTAACAGATCCTTGGCCCGTTCACCAATATGGGTGAAAGGATCCTTTGTGAGTTTACCAGATAAGCAAGATTCGCATTCATCAAAAGATTCATGTCCTGTGGATTCAAGAATCCCTTTAGACTGAATCCTTTTCACACGAGTCTTGCTTATGTGGCCAAGTCTACAATGCCATAGAAATGTATCGTTAATTCCAGATTTGATACGTTTAGTAAGATTATATATGTTATTGTTTGTTTGAATATCAATCTCATAAATACCACTTCGAGGTTTACCCTCAAAATAAAAGACATCATTCAACAGAGATAAAAGCATCATTAAAAACGTACTTGAATCCTTGTTTAAATAATAAAGAAACTGAAATAATGTTTCTGGTTAAACCAGGAGCAAACAAACAATTATCTAAAGTAATTACAAGGCCAGATGGACAAGAAAGATAATATGTTCCAGTTGCAAGAACCAATACTCTTTTCCCATCACCAACGATGAGCTCCATGTCGCCTTGTTTCAGTTTCTTCCGCTTTTCAGGCTCCTGCAAGACATTAATGATATGGTAACAATATCCTGTATCAAATAACCACGTGTTGCAAGAAACAGTGAAAAGTTCAATAACATAAATTAGAATACCTGAAGAAGAGCCTTCACCATTGGCCTTCTGCGCCTTCAGCTTGGCCAGATAGTCAGGACAGTTACTTCTCCAGTGCCCCATCTTATTGAATTCAAAACAATGTCGCTCCTCAGGAGGGGTTACACTTTGTTTTTAGCCAGCTGTTTGTTGTTGGTGGCAGACTTGGCAGCAACAACTTTACCTTTTTCCTTATTGTTATAAGCTTTCTTCTTCGGGTTTGGCTTCCTAACACCAGTAGATCGAACCATCAACATTTGACTGGCTTTACCTGGTATGTTTTGCTCTGCAGTTTTGAGCATACCTTGTAGTTCAGCTACACTCTTAACCCATGCATTCATATTAAAGTTCATTACGAACTGGTCGTAAGAACTAGGAAGGGAGTTCAAGATGAAGTCTGCTGCCATTTCATCCTGCATATGATAATTAAGTTTGGCCATTTGGTCGATGTACCCTTTCATTTTAAGCACATGGGCACTAACAGGCGAGCCTTCTTGCATTTTGTAGGATATAAGCTGCTTTATGGTATCATAGCGCTCTTGTAGGGCCTGTTTCTGAAACACCCACTTAAGTTGCTTAATCATGTCAAATGCAGCCATGTCCTCCATGTTCTTTTGGAGATCAGGGGACATGGTGGCTAGCATAAGATAGGCTACCTCATCAGCATCCTCCTTAAATTTTTCCCAAGTTATCGGGCAACGGCCGTATTGTTTTCAGGCTCGTTGGGAACAGCGCTATCTAAAACATAGAGCTTTTTAACCATCTTGAGAACAATTCTCAGATTGCGGTGCCATGCGAGAAAGTTGGTGTTGTCAAGTTTCTCTTTCTCAAGAATAGACTTGAGCATGAAGGAGTTGTTGGTTTCTGAAGACATCTGATTAAATAAGCAAAAATAAATTAATTAGTATTTTCGATGTATTATTTCCCTATTTTAATTAATGACCCATTTATAGTAATTTTAAATAAGAAATGAGAATCTGGCTTGGTCAGTTACTAAAGGCAGCTGGGGCACGCAACATTAGTAAGTGACTAGGCAGACTGACAACGCTTATCAATTGTGAAAATTGCACAACTCTCGGGTATAATGCCGCAACGACAATATTTGTCAATGCATTGATACGTTTAGCCTCATCTATGCCCACTTTTCTCTCTAGAAAGCTGTGGCACGTAACAAGAGAGAAAAGTAATAGTCATCCTAAAATAGGTATGTGTGGAAGGGCCGGATGTGTCAACGAAACCCTTGCACCTTGGAAGAATAAACTACATATCAAGTGCGGTGTCGTGGCTCCAAACACTGATGTTTCGCTCAATGTTCCAAGTGTTCCTTATAATAGGGTGGCATATACTACTAATTTTATCTATGGGATCCAATTTTAGTGTTTACCAAATAGAGTCAAACACAACGTATAATTAAGTCATACGTGCATTGTAAAAGCCAGTTTTACAATATTCAATTCGTGATAATAAATGACGAACCCTTTCATCTCTCGGGACACCAGATTTTCATACCCTATTAAAACTAGGTTTATCGCGAGATGAACAACCGATTTTAAGTTGATAATTTTAAATTATCAAGTTTTAAGTTTTGAAATTTAAACTAATTTTAAATTTGAAAACTTATCTAGTTATCCTTTTAAATAGATAATTAATTTTAATTTAAAATTATCAAGTTTTAAATTTTGAAACTCAAATTAATTTTTGAATTTGAAAACTTATCCGGTTATCCCTTTTAAAACAAATATTTTGTTTTATATTTTAACAAGTTGTAAAAATAAGTTTAAAACTTGTTATTTATTTTTATTATAAAAAATATTTTTAATTAGTTTGATATTAGGTTGGATGTTATAACAATTATAAAATAAAGCAACCATAATAGCAAAGTAATATGTAAATCTAATGGCTATGATTGTTTGATCTCGCTAGAGCCAATTAGCAAGATCAAACCAGGTCACGGGGTCAAAACACAAAACAACCATATGGATGGACCTAAGTGCATCTAGTTGTCTTGATGGGCTCTCACTGACTCTTTGATTCGTCTTGTCTCCAGTTTGGCTTCAGGTCTTCAAGTATTATAATATTTATAAAATAAATACAAAATAAAAGAAAACTCTAATCTATTACAACTTTGAGCCATCAAATAAGCCAAAATCATAAAATCAAAAACTTTAACAGAAACACAATCAAAATAAAACAGGCAATCTTTTGGTTAATAAATATGTAACCAAAAATATATAATTGCCCTAAATAATATAAATCAGAAACTTTAAATAATTTTAAAGTTTGTGATCTATAACCGGTTAACAAACCGGATCCAATTTGCATGTTGTAAGCCTGGCTCTGATACCACTGTTGGGATCCAATGGTATCTTGGTAAGGTTTATTTTATCAAAACCATTTTGAAGTAATTATTAATCATATTAATAATATATATAACGTAGGGGAGTAAAAATCAAAACACTAAAATTGAACCCGACAGGATCTAGGTTACAAACAATGCAAATACAGAATGTTATTAACCTACTGATGAGATAATAATACCTTTGTGGTTAATAATTAACCGTTTGAGACACCGAGGGACAACGAATTAAGTGCTAGAATGAACGAACCGAACGGAAACGTAAAACAAGACGCGTGGTCCACGGGTCTTGATGTTGCGTAGCGATAGCCGTGAGTTTTTGTGCGCAAATCAGAGAACAATTGAAAAACAATTGTTCAAAATCTTGAGTTTCAGTCGATGGTATTTCACCATAAACAAAAGTCACTGCCGATTTTGACCAAAAATCCAAAATGCCGTAGCCTCCTTTTGTTGTATTCGATGGACTTTGACAAAAGAAAAATGCAGCCGTCGTTTTCTTCTTTTTGATCTACAGCCGTAATCCCAATGTGGTGATCCTTATCTATATATGTCTATCAAATTAGGTTTTTAAACCTAATTAAACATTTAATTAATATTAATCTACTCGCGAGCCCCAGGCCCGGTTAGATCAATATTAACCCACGTAATAACGGAGATCCAAAATAATAACGTTTAACGCTTAAACGTTTATAAATAATTTATAACTTTTATAAATCACTTAAACCCGATATAGTTCGTAAACGCCAGTTAAATAAAATAAGTGGACTTAATATTCGTTGTCCAAGGTGTAACTCTTACGGGTCATAGCTCGACTGGCAACGTGACGTAACCCAACCCATACATAATCCAACAGTAACACGGTCCACATGCGTATTGTGACGATCGATAAGGGTGTTAGGTCGCGTCTTTAGTTCTTCGATCTCTTCCCTGGATTCCTTTAACCCTTTCCGTAACATCACATTGTCATCCATCAGTTCTGTGACGTGCTTATGCTCGACGTGCAGATTAGCTGCAAGAGCAGCTATGGTCTGCTCAAGCGGACAAGGGGCATAGGGGCTTCTGTGAGGAGCGGACCTAGTCCGGGGTCGACATTCATGAGGAAGAGGTACACACTTCTCCCGAATCAACCGTGTCAGGTACAGTGGATAATGCTCCCACTTATGGATCAGAGGGTAATGAGGTAAGCGAAAGGCCGGTCGTAATCAAACTCATCAGCGTTATTAAGGCGCATAGGGCACTCATTCGGTTCCGAGGATGAAGGCGGGGAATCAGGGCGAACAGGCCTTTTTCCTAACAAAAAGAGGGTGCAAAAGAAGATGCCATCCCTGCAGTTAACCGCTCACAGGAATGATCAAAAGCAAGCAATTTAATAGAGCAAAGCACACAAGGCCAGCAAACAAAACTAAACGTATCTATATGCGTGTAGCTAAGGCATCAGGCTATAGTCTAAATGCAATGCAAATGAAATGCAAATTTACTTTGGTTCACTATAACCATTGACTCCGATACCAATCTGTCACACCCTCAATTTCAACAAAACGGGTTTTACCGTTAGGCGCGTGACATACCAGGATCTCAGCTGTTAGTTACACCAAATGACACAATATTTACAAAACATAATTGTGTAATATTATTAGAAAATCCCAAAAACATACTTATTAATGAACTCATGAAAACATTTATGGAAGCGTAATAGTTCATAATTCAAATGACGCAAAACACACGCAACTCAAATAAATGTAATTTGCAAAAACTTTGTTTAATCGATTAAACCAATCCATGGTCAATGCAATAATGAGATACTTCTAGCTGTGCACACCTTAAGAAATTAAAAGAAACATGCTAAAGTGTTAACACAGGGTTGATGAGTCCATAAGTTTTGATAAACAGTAATATAATAGAAAGCAGATCTAGTAAACAAAGTAATATCAGTAGATAGCTAGTCTACATAACAAGTTACATAGTGTATGAAATTCGCAACCGAAGCTGACAATGTAAATGTATGCCTCAACTGTGGCTACCAGACCACAGCAACATAAATTAGGTCAATTAAACACCTGTTTGACGTGCAGTCGTGATAGCGCGACTAGCCTGGGTGGGGTTTGTCAAACCCAGTAGATCTACTCAGAATTACCTCGCTAAAATACATAAATTAACGGTTTGAAAGTGAGGACTTAAATTGATACAACACTAGTAAGCATGTGATAATATAGTAATACTGATCAAATGAATAAACGTATAAAATAAACATGTTTCTTTCCCCAAAAAGAATATAAGTAAAGTGAGGCTGTAAACTCACCTTTAACGCACAGTAAATCAGTAAGTACAAGCACAAATGATTAAGTTTCTGAATGACCTGGACACATATATAATGTTTAATTAATATAAAGTACTAACAATTCGAACGTATGGTTTTGTGTTCCCACTCGGTTACAATGCAAGCCAATGACATCTCCCCCCATAATACATCATACATATAACACACATATACAATATCTATATATATAATATATACCACACATATACAATATATATATATATATATATATATATATATATATATATATATATATATACATACCCAATATCTATATATATAATATAATCAAACACACATATACATTATCTATTCTATATATATAATATATCAACACATATAATATATATAGTATACAACACACACCCACAGTCACATGATTTTAATCACCACTCCATCCCCACATCTACTAACATACATCCTGCCATGCATACCAAATACATACCGACATCAATGTTAATATTCATGTAATCCCATTCACTTCATCCATGCACAATGATACCTTCACATCACATGCGTGACCCACAACCACACACACCAAGAACACATCATATTGAATTGCATGTATATATAAGCACACCCACGAACCTACTGTTATAAAACACGCACACATACTCGAACCCAATTCCCACATCACCACAAGACATTCATGCACATCCATCATCGCCACATACAAAGCAACCACATACACGAAAATATATACACACATGCAATAACCGTAGATGTATACGATGCGCACACGAAACACACACCAAACACATAAATGCATACATTATCGCATAACACACAAGTACATCCAACCACCATCGAGATCAAGGTTATTACATGTAGAAGCACACACGGCTACACATATGTACATATATACAATCGAAGCACACGCACGAAAGGACTCAGGCACAAACGACCACCCAACCGAAGGACCACAAGACATCATAACCGGCCCACACCCACATACACCCTCCTGCAACCGAAACCCATAACTACGAACAAGAACCGAGAGCGAAACCGTACCGATACGAATGCGAAAACATAACGAAAGAAAAACGTACCATACCGAGATGCAACGATCAACACTTGCGGTCGCCGGGGGAGTACGTGCATGGAGAAGAGGTCACCAGGTGATGCAGACAATGATCGCGGTTGAAGGGCTGCCGATGGGGATTAGGGTTCCGAGAGTGAAAGTCGATGGGGATGGTGGGCGGTTAAGGGTTGGGTAATGCTTTAATAATAGAATTAATTTACATTATGAACCCCCCTATTTTACATGATATGATTATTTAAGTTTTTAATTAGTTAACAAAATTTTTATTTTTATTTTTATTTTTTTAAGGCTAATGGCAATAATCATAACAAAATCATTATTTTCTTTTATTTAAATTAAATAAATAAGTACCGGGTGACGGAAAGAAATTTTTATATAACAGAACATCATCACCCTAAAAATACGCGGTGTCACATATGCTCAAATACTCAGACCTTCAATCTTTTAATCAATAAAGCTTTAAATCTTTGATTTTCTTCATTTTCTCTCTCTACTCTCTCTCTCTCTATAGAAAGTTGGTGGCTTGGGCTGTAAAATGGGGAATAATGGGCTGATTAGGGTTGTTTAGTGGCTGATTATGAGCCCTTAAACACATCAATCCCTTAGCCCATAAGGTTAATTTGGCTCATAATCCATTTTTACCTCTTATTTACATTAAATAACCCTTAACTAAGCTCATTAATATTAAATTGTTTGCTTCGACTTTTCGGGGCGTTACAATGTGCGACCCTTAGAAATTGTAAAAACCGTTTAACCCTATAAAATCCATTGATATAATATAAAATATTCTAGATACTAAATCAATGGTGGATAAGAGATCAATGGTAAACAGGTCTTTTTGCTTTCTGCTTTTCCTTTGAATGTCATACAACCACATGGTTTCTTTTATCTCTTCCATTCAAACATCACCTTCTAGATCTAGAACATAACGACTCAAACACACACCCATTTCATTCTATCTTTCTCTTTTCTAGCAAAAATCATAATGATGATAGTGGTTCTTGGACCTGATGGTAGCATATAAAAGCCTTTAACTTCTTTTTGCTTCTATTTTACATTAATGATGGTGTTTCCTTGTCCTGATGATGATGGTGGTTACTGGTCCCTAGTAACAGGGTGGTACGTAAGCTAGTGGATTGACATTGTGCAAGAAACGGGATGTTGATCAGCAAGTTCATTCAAGGGAGATCTGGACATTAAAGTGATGGTACTTTCTAATCTGGTGGTTCTCGCCACCCCCTTCGATAGCTTTCAGATCTACCATTTCCACTCAACACTCCCCGCCGGTGGATTTCAAAGGACTACCATAACCACCAGATCAATACTACCACCGTTTACAACACAGATCCCACCGTGGCATCAACCACCAAACCACTATCATCGCCACCAGATCCCTATGCCCTTAAGAACACATGGTTCAAATATGGGTTCTCTTTCTCCACCGCAGACACCACCGCCACCACCACCGCACTACTGTCGCCACCACACCACCGTTTTTATTTGGGTTCAGATCTGGGTTCACACTATGGCCATATTTGGGATCATTAACCATCTAAGGTTGTATGTCAGGTTTAATCTCATAGGCCAAACCAACATCATGTATCTGTATGTATTTGTTTTATATTATGTTAATCTTAATATTCTTGTAATATATTGTATTTTTAGTGGTGTTTTTTTATAATGGTAAATATATATCTACTTTGGTTTAGTTTTGTTGTAATAGTGTAATTATAGTAATTTTTTTGTTACAGTGTTTTAGTTTTGTTAATGTGGCTTAATAGATAAAATTTTCTAAAAGTAGGTGGTGATACTTGTCACCATCATATTAAAACCTGACTTTTGGGATAGTATTGAAATATCAAAAATGCTCTTTTATACTAAAAAAGAAAGAAGACACTTAGCATCAACTCATGTTTTTAAAATTCAATCAATGGTGTAGATAAAGTTTAAGAGGTTTTGCAATAAGTGTGGGTTCTTATTTGAGCATAACCCTATCTATATATATACATATATATATATATATACATATATATATACATATATATGTATGCATATATATTATGTGTATATATATATATAGAGAGAGGGAGAAAGAGAGAGTGTGTGTGGATTCGATATAAATTATATGCTATATAAAAACTGTAAAAACTAACCTGGACCATTAATTAATTAGATAAAGAGATAGGATGAATAACAAGTCATTTATCCTCAAGTTGCATATTACTTATTGTGCAAAAGGGTGTGTTCGTAATTTGTACTAATTTGATCAATTCAACTTTACTTATAAATCACCAGTTACAAATCTAACTCCCATATAAGTTGAATTTTTTAATTTTTTAAATAAATGCTAATTCCACTCACTTTATAAAACTAAAATAGCATTTTTATACTTTATTAATTTTATAAAAAATTATACCGTAAAATCAAGTATTTTCTTATCTTTAATATGAGTATAATATTGTTATATTATAAGAAAATTACATTTTTTAAAAATTTCGCGCTAAACTACTAGTGCTACTTATAACTCTAGAATGCTACATACATATCTTACAAAGTGCTACTTACATACTTTTGCTACTTAGATATAATCCTACATACATATACTTCACACAGTGTTACTTAAATATAGTGTTATTTTACATATTGCTACTTTACATTATGCTACTCTATATTATGCTACTTTAACGAACTTACAAAGTGCTACTAATGATGTGCTACTTTATGAAGTGGAACCTACATTGTGCTACTTTACAAAGTGTTACCTACACGGTGCTACTTTGCACAAATCTATCACAACAGTAGAGTTATCTTTTGTTTCTTAGAAATAGTTGGTAGATATTAATAATGAAGATCAATGACTAAATTCATGTGTGTATGTTGCAAACATAAATGGAACACCTCTGTTAATGTAAAAAAATTACTGGTTTGCGATTATGTTATTGTTTTCATTGTACGATAGCGCTAATATTATTTAAACAACATTGCATATCATATAAACAACATTGTTATTATGAAAACCGCAATTTTCACATATATTTAATAATTTAATATAACAGTGTTTTATAAGATTAAATATAGCACTACATCAATTAAAAACTGGTAATTCGTAGTTCCAAAACATCACCAATAATATTTAAAACGGTAGCCATGCATCTAAAACATCAAAATCTATGTTAGCATGTGAATAATCATGATCTGTGTTAGCATGTGAATTAAAAATAATATTGACCTGTTGCAAATGAATACATATATGAGGAGCAAGAAATCATTTTCTTAATCGACGAAAAAAGAATTGTAATAGAAATATTGACTATTGGCATTTTACTAGGGATTAGCATAACCACTAATAAAAAGATTTACCTAAAATACCCTTGGTGAGTTGTAATTACTGAATACACATGGCATTTACTAATTTGATTTTTACCATGTGTGACTTCAGGTGCTATGAACGCTGCCATCCCTCTAACCGGCGCCGATTGGTTAGTCCATTTAGCACAACCAAAATCTCTAGTGGTCGCTCAAGTTTTTTTGACCTAACATTTTATCCAATGATATCACAATGCACCGTCCGATTAGAATGAACGTACTCTGCCTTTAAACTATTTCACTTGTGTATTTTACAATTTCCAAAATGTTTAATCTCTCACCGTAAAAGGCCTTTTGGCGTTTAATCAAGTCAATGATCGATCCACCCGACATGTAATCCATGAAGATATTGTAAAGTGTCTTATTGTTTTTTGCAATAATGTCACACCCATTTGCAGTAATCATCAAAACATGTTGCTTCTTTCGTAAGCACCCAGCTTGCCGAAATACCACTGATTTAACTATGAGAAGATCACCAAATGTGGCGGTGGCGGTGTGGTTGAGACGGTGGTGCTGGAAACACAGCCAAGAATAGGGCCTCTTGTCCACTTCATGTATGGTTTTTCTTAAAGACTGAAGATAAAAAATGTTAGTTTGAAAAAAACTATCAGTAAACGAGCAAGGCCTCTCTTTGTTTGTTATCTCTATTACTCAAAAGGCTAAGGAGTGAATAAGCTCCCTGACTCTCATTTTATTGCTTATAGATCTATGTTTGAAATTTGAATTTTTAACGTAGTTCCTGAAATATAAATTTAGCTTGCAAATCTAAGTTATACTTTGAAGTACTGTAGATTGTGCTTCAAATATGGTATTTAAGTAAGACTCTTAGAATGTGATGAAATTACCTTTTAATCTGTAAGACCCCGTTCCCGGGAACCCCAGAGTTGGTCAACCACAACCTTATTTATATCAAAACATATTAAGATTTATTAAGTAAACAAAATATTGCAGCGGAATAATTCATCAAAAACCATTTCATGCTTTAATAAATATATTTGCCAAGTTATACGTCATCGTTTAAAAGATTACAAAATATCACTTAATTGTATTACAAAACAACGTCATTATCGTGCATGAAATGGATGCCAGTCTTTGTCCGCCAAGTAGCTTCACCCTCGTGCCATCCTCAGCAACAAGCTACCTGCCAACTGAAAATGCATAAAAAGTCAGCGTTGCTGAGTGAGTTCTAGTTTTAAATAATAAAATATTTTACCTTTAGTAAAACTTTTTCTTTACTTTCGTTCGTGATCACACAACATACATACATCTTGATAATATCATTATTATCTTTTATCATCGTTCATAATCGTTCGTTTCATACTTTTTCATTACCTTTCACTTCTATCTAGATCCTGTCATAAGCTATACCCCATCATTAGGCACGAAGCCACCTCAGTCTTGGGGTTAAGCGATAAGGATCCCGTTTCGCACGTATGGATCAGTCACCAAGACTGGCCCCCCTATGTGTATACCCTCATAGGTTAGCCAAGATCGCACGCTACATCGCACACAGTTGAGCTAACAACTCTTCAATGAGTTGTGAACCTTTTTAAATTTACTTGCAAGACTTTGCATTCATTCTTTATGTTTCACTTTTCATTATCTTTAATCTTCCACTTCTTTTATGATAATACTCTACATATAAGAGCATTAACACACCATGTAAAGTCACGTAATAATACGTAACAAGCAACATCAATAACAGGCCACAAACATGCATAACATGAACAAACATAAACTACCAAAACATTCCAGAGCCTAACCATAAATTTCTATTTCCCAAAATTTCAAAAAAAATCCTAAGTCAGTTTAGGCGCATGAACACTATGTGAGCGCATGAGTACTATGCAAGCGCACGGACAGTTGGGCGCATGGGAACACTTGGGCGCATGGGGAAAACTTAGGCGCATGGGAAAAACTTAGGCGCATGGGTACTATGCAGGCGCATGAGTACTATGCAGGCGCATGGGTACTTGGGCGCATGGGAAAACACTTAGGCGCATGGGCAGAACTTGGGCGCATGGGCAAAAACATAGGCGCATAGGAACTATGTAGGCGCACGGGCAAGTGTTAGGCGCATGGGCAAAAATGTTAGGCGCATGGGCAGTTACCACTTCTAACTTACTAATTTTCAGTCCCCAATCATCATCCTAACATATTCTTAACCCAAATCTAGCATACTAAGCACATAGCACAAGCATACAACCACATAATTCAGTCAAAACTTTCACAATCACACACACACATAAAACAGGGGAACACACGGTTTCAAAGCACTATGAGTTGTAAAAAATGATAATTTATATGCATTTCAGCCCTAAAACAAGTTTAAAACAGAAAATCGGGGACCAAGAACTCACCTACAACAGCCTTTGAGTAAAACTCCTCCAAACTTGAGAGCACTTGGAGTTCAAACACCTAAACACACCAAAAAGACCCAATCGAACATAGAGGAACACATAAGACTCAGTCCACAAGCTGAAAATCCAGCTGAAACCGAACAAAACGCACGAAAAACTAACCTTCAAGTCGATCTTCTTCTTCTTCTCTCTCTAAAACCGATGGAAACTCAGTTCTTTTCTTTTCTACAGTCGAAGCAGTTGGTGAGCAGGGGGAGTGGGCGGCCATGCCCACCTTTTAAACATAATAATAATAAAGTTCGCCCCTTGCATAACTTTACCCCCTTATCTTGGGTTATTTCACCTTTCTTTCTTATACTTCTCTTTTCTTTTCTTTTCTTCTCTTTTTTTTAAAAAAATTTTCGGGTGTTACAAGTCCACCCCCTTAAAAAGGTTTCATCCCCGAAACCTGCCACTCCTCGAATACTTGTGGATAATTCTGTCTCATCTCTTCCTCAGTCTCCCACATAGACTCGGATCCCTTCCTGTGCCTCCACTATACTCGCACTAGTGGAACCACTTTATTCCGCAGCGTCTTCTCTTTTCGGTCAATGATTGCCACTGGTTGCTCCACATAATTGAGCCGTTTATCCACCTCAATGTCCTCCAGTGGCATAATCAAATCTTCATCAGCTAGGCACTTTCTCAGATGAGATACATGGAATGTTGGATGAATTCCACTTAACTCATTGGGTAGCTCCAACCTATAGGCCACCTCTCCTACTCGAGCAATGATTTGGAAAGGTCCTATATACCTCGGGCTCAGCTTACCCCGCTTTCTGAACCGAACGATCCCCTTCCATGGTGAAACCTTCAACATAACTTTATCACCCACCTTGAATTCAATCGGGTTACGCCTCTTGTCAGCATATGACTTTTGCCTATCTTTTGCCGCCTTCATAAAGGCCTTGATCTTCTCCAACTTTTCAGTCGTAGGCTCGATCACTTCAACGCTCCCCAACTCCTTCTGTCCGATGTCACCCCAACATACGGGCGTTCTACACTTCCTACCGTATAGCATCTCATATGGTGGCATACCGATGCGAGCATGATAACTGTTGTCATATGAGAATTCAGCTAACGGTAAGTGTTCGTCCCAACTTCCTCTGAAATCAATGACGCATGCTCGGAGCATATCCTCAAGCGTCTGTATGGTTCTCTTTGAATGACAATCTGTCGAAGGATGATAAGCTGTACTAATATGCAACCTCGTCCCCATCGCGTCATGAAATCTCTTCCAAAACTTGGATGTAAACCGAGTGTGACGGTCAGACACTATAGACACCGCTACACCATGACGAGTCACAATCTCCTTGATGAACAGGTCCGCCAACCTCTTAGTGGAATACATCTCGCTGATCGGTAGAAAGTAAGCACTCTTCGTCAAACGGTCAACTATCACCCATATGGCATCGTACCCCATTGTCGTACGTGGTAACTTCGTAATGAAGTCCATGGTGATGTGCTCCCATTTCCACTCAGGTATATCCAAAAGTTGGATCTTCCCGTATGGCTTTTTATGCTCCGCCTTCACTTGCAAGCAAGTAAGGCACTTGCTCACATACTCCGCTGCATCACGCTTCATACCCCGGCCACAAGTAATCTTTCTTCATATCATGATACATCTTCGTAGCACCGGCATGAATTGAGTATTGAGTCTTATGAACTTCATCCATGATTCGCCCCCGCAGGTCTCCATAACGAGGGATCCACATCCGCCCGAAGCTGGTTCTAACTCTGAGAGTGTTCTAACCCAACTCCAAGATTAGACCTTTCATTCTTTCGGAGTTGATTCGGTCTTCCTTCAGCGCCTCATCTTGAAATTCCTTGACCTGTGCCATCACATCGGAGGTCATCACCAACTGGTAAGCTTTCACCCGGATTGGCTCGGGTATCTCCTTTCGGCTAAGGGCATCCGCCACTACGTTGGCCTTGCCCGGATGGTAGTGGATCTCACAATCATAATCCTTGATCAACTCTAACCACCTCCTATGCCTCATATTAAGGTCCTTCTGCTCAAAGAAGTATTTTAAGCTCTTATGGTCGGTGAAGATAGTGCACTTCGTCCCGTACAAGTAGTGCCTCCACATCTTCAATGCAAAGACCACGGCCGCTAGCTCCAAGTCATGAGTAGAGTAATTAGCCTCATGGATTTTCAACTGTCGAGACGCATATGCTATAACCCTTCCTCGTTGCATCAGCATGCAACCCAATCCTGAATAAGAAGCATCTGAATAGACCACCAAGTCTTCATTCCCTTCGGGTAACATCAAGACAGGAGCTTGAGTCAATCTTGTCTTTAACTCCTCAAAAGCATTCTCCTGTTCCAGACCCCATACAAACTTCACATCCTTGCAGGTCAGCTTGGTCAATAGTGAGGCTATCTTAGAAAAGTCTTGAATGAATCTCCTGTAATAGCCCGCGAAACCCAAGAAACTGCGGATCTCGGATGGCGTCTTTGGAGTCTTCCATTGCATCACCGCCTCCACCTTTGCCGGGTCTACCATGATCCTTTCGGAATTTACCACATGACCCAAAAACTAAACCTCGTGCAACCAAAAAGCGCACTTGGAGAACTTAGCATATAGCTTCTCCCTTCTAAGTTTCTCCAATACCTCCCGAATGTGACCGGCATGCTCTTCTTGGCTCTTTGAATAAATCAGGATATCATCGATAAACACAATCACTAATTTATCCAACATCGGCTGACACACCCGGTTCATCAAATCCATAAAGGCAGCTGGCGCGTTAGTTAGACCAAAAGAATTAACAAAAAACTCGTAGTGTCCATAATGCGTGCGAAAAGCTGTTTTGGGGATATCTTGCTCCTTCACCTTCATCTGATGGTAACCAGATCGGAGATCTATTCTCGAAAACCAACTAGCACCTTCGAGCTGATCAAACAAGTCATCAATTCTGGGTAGTGGATATCGGTTCTTTACTGTCAACTTGTTTAACTATTGATGCACATCCTCATACTACCGTCATTCTTCTTTACAAACAAGATCGGAGTACCCCAGGGAGAGATACTGGGTCGAATGAACCCTTTGTCCAACAATTCTTGCAACTGAACCATCAGTTCCTTCATCTCAGACAGAGCCAATCGATACGATGCCTTGGCAACAGGTTGAGCACCTGGTATCAAGTCTATCTGGAAGTCGATCTCGCGGTCCAGTGGCACACCTAGTAAATCTTCTAGGAGCACGTCTGGAAAGTCACAAAGAACTGGTACGTCAGACAATTGTGGTACTGACGCATCCACATCCTTCACGTAAGCCAGGTAGGCACTACATCCATGTTTCATGCACTTCTCTGCCACCACCATCAAAAACACCTTCGGAACCAGAGTAATTCGATCACCGTATATCGTCACCAAACTCCCATTAGACGCAGTCAATCAGATCATCTTCTTACGACACACAATATTTGCCTCATAGGCTGCTAGCCAATCCATCCCTAGAACCACATAGAATCCGCCTAGGGGCATCACGAATAATTTAGCAGAGAACCTATGGCCTTCCAACTCTAGGTCACAATTCTCTATCAGATCAAAAATCCCGGTAGACTTACCAATGGCAGTTTCTACATCGAAGGGCTCATCAATCTTTCTACTCCTAACAGGCAACTTAGCACAGAAGGCAATAGAAATAAAACTCTTACTAGCACCAGAATCAAATAGGATAGAGGCACAAGTTTGGTTTACTAGGAACGTACCTGACACGATATTGGGGTCCACCCTAGCCTCCACCTGGGTCATCGTGAATGCTCTGGCTTTTGCCTTCGGTCCCTCCTTCTCAACCCCTTTCTTCACCCCGGAGCTCTCAGCCCTTGGCCTCTTGCAATCCCTGCTCAGATGGCCCTCTTCACCACAGTTATAACACCTCATCACCCCACACTCTCTTGTCATATGGTCGGGCTTCCCACACTTGAAGCAGAGATTCAGTCCCCACTTACACTCCCCTGCGTGGTCTCTCCCACACTTACCACACTTCCTCATCCCCGTACCTACCGACACTACCCTCCAGTTATCCATCCTTGCCCACTTGTTGCTCGGGATAAAACCACCACAACCAAAACGTTTCCCGTTCCAGTTCCTGTCACCACCACCCTTTTTGTTCACCTCCACCACTGCCACTTCTTCTCTCTCATCATATAACCTCCCTGCCACATCAACCACCGACCTAAACGTGCTCGGTCGGATGGCTATCATGTGCCTACAGATATCCAACGGCAGACCCTGTATGTACCTCTTGATCTTTCTCGACACCGACGTCACCTGGTCTGGCACCAGCCTTGCCATCTCGTTGAACTTACTCGTGTACTTCTGGTATGTCATAGTTCCCGCCTCCAGCTATAGGAACTCTCTCTTAATCTTGTCAAGCTCCCTGTGAGGACAACACTCCTTGATCACCATCTTCTTCAGTTCAATCCACCTCATCCTCCCAATAGCCCTGCTGCCCTCGACCTGGACAATATTATCCCACCAACATAAAGTTGAGTCCATGAATGAGTGGGTATCAAACTTCACCTTTTGATCCTCCCTACATTCGCTGATATCCAACACAGCCTCCATCTCCCTCACCTAACGGTAAGCAGCAGCAGCATTCCCATTACCATCAAAAGTTGGGAACTTGCATCTTTGAAATGCCCCATAACTACACCCCTTGGCAGTATCCTGCACCGCTTCCTCTTCCTCTTCGTCACTAGAGACAACCATCTCAGTTTCTGGTTGCTCCCCATCACCTGAACCTCTCTCCTCACCCCCTCTCCCAACGGTCCTCCTCCTCTCCTCCTTCTCATTCTTTTCGTCCTCCCTCACAGCACGAATAACCTCGGTCACCATAGATGGCAGGATCGTCTGCATGACCTGATGAACTTCCTCCATAATTGCCTCTTTCACAGAGGCTCTCAGATTAGCACTCTCATAACCGCCTTCCTGGTGATGAAGCTCGGGCTCTACAGGCACCGTCTCGGCAGCCTTAGCCTTGTTCCCGGTGACATGTGGCCTAGCACCACAACCACTCTGCACACCTCCTCCAGAAGCCTTCGAAGATCTACCACCCGCCATCCACTAAACACTATAAGATTCAAACACCAACACGGTTATTCAAGGTAATAGCTCAGTTTATGTCAAGTATAGTAAGTCCCTAATTACAGTGGCCAGTTGTGATTAGTCACTTACTTTACTCTTCATCCCCCAAGCATTGCCTATCCTGACTACGTATGTATCCAAATCTACTAAGAGCACATAAATCATATAGCACACGCACATAATACCGGTTAACCTTAAGAAAGTAAATTACCTAATGGCACGTAGCTACTTGGGTTGGCATCCCTCCATTCGGTCCCATTCTTAGTTTAAGTTTAGGTTTTGAAAATATTTACCCATTTCTCTTAAACTTTGGCTCTGATACCAACTTGTAAGGCTCTGTTCCCGGGAACCCCACAGTTGGTCAAGCACAACCTTATTTATATCAAAACATATTAAGATTTATTAAGTAAATAAAATATTACAGTGGAATAATTCATCAAAAACCATTTCATGCTTTAATAAATACATTTGCCAAGTAATACATCGTCATTTTAAAGATTACAAAATATCACTTAGTTGTGTTACAAAACAACATCATTATCATGCATGAAATGGATGCCAGTCTTTGCCCGCCAAGTAGCTTCACCCTCGTGCCTTCCTCAACAACAATCTATCTGCCAACTGAAAATACATAAAAAAATCAGCATTACTGAGTGAGTTCTAGTTTTAAATAATAAAATATTTTACCTTTAGTAAAAATCTTTCCTTTACTTTCGTTCGTGATCACACAACATACATACATCTTGATAATATCATTATTATCTTTTATCATCGTTTATAATCGTTCGTTTCACACTTTTTCATTATCTTTTACTTCTATCTAGATCCTATCATAAGCTATACCCCATTATTAGGCACGAAACCACCTCAGTCTTGGGGTTAAGCGTTAAGGATCTCGTTTCGCATGTATGGATCAGTTACCAAGACTGACCCCCCTGTGTGTATACCCTCATGGCTTAGCCATAAGATCGCACGCTAAATCGCGCACAGTTGAGCTAACAACTATTTAATGAGTTATGAACCTCTTTAAATTTACATGCAAGACTTTTCATTCATTTATTATGTTCCACTTTTCATTATCTTTAATCTTCCGCTTCTTTTATGATAATACTTTACATATAAGAGCATCAACACACCATGTAAAGTCATGTAATAATACGTAATAAGGAACATTTATAACAGGCCACAAACATGCATAACATGAACAAACTGTTTATAAACCACCAAAACATTCTAGAGCCTAACCATAAATTTCTATTTCCTAAAATTTCAGAAAAAATCCTAAGTCAGTTTAGGAGCATGAGCACTATGTGGGCGCATGAGTACTATGCAGGCGCACGTACAGTTGGGCGCATGGGAACACTTGGGCGCATGAGGAAAAACTTAGGCGCATGGGAAAAACTTAGGCGCACGGGTACTATGCAGGCGCATGGGTACTTAGGTGCATGGGAAATACACTTAGGCTCATGGGCAGAACTTGGGCGCATGGGCAAAAAGTTAGGGGCATGGAAACTATGTAGGCGCACGGGCAAGTGTTAGGCGCATGGGCAAAAATGTTAGGCGCGTGGGCAGTTACCACTTCTAACTTATACTAGTTTTAGTCCCCAATCATCATCCTCACGTATTCTTAGCCCAAATCTAGTATACTAAGCACATAGAACAAGCATACAACCACATAATTCAGTCAAAACTTTCATAATCACACACACACACATAAAACAGGGGAACACACGGTTTCAAAGCACTATGAGTTGTATAAAATGATAATTTATATACATTTCAGCCCCAAAAGAAGTTTAAAACAGAAAATCAAGGACCAAGAACTCACCTACAGCAGCCTTCGAGTAAAACTCCTCCAAAGTCGAGAGCACTTGGAGTTCAAACACCTAAACACATCAAAAACACCCAACCGAACATAGAGGAACACATAAGAGTTGGTCCACAAGCTGAAAATCCAGCTGAAACCGAACAAAACACACGAAAAACTAACCTTCAAGTCGATCTTCTTCTTCTTATCTCTCTAAAACCAATAGAAACTAAGTTCTTTTCTTTTCTGCAGTCGAAGCAGTTGGTGAGCAGGGGGAGTGGGCAGTCATGCCCACTTTTTAAACATAATAATCATAAAGTTTGCCCTTACACAACTTTACCCATTTAACTTGGATTATTTCACTTTTCTCTCTTATACTTCTCTTTTCTTTTCTTTTCTCTTTTCTTTTCTTTTCTCTTTTCTTCTCCTTTTTTTCTAAAATTTCCGGGTTTTACACTATCCCTCCTTTATGTGTGTGTATGTGCATATATATAGGAAAGCTTTTAAATGAAAATGATTATTTTATTTGTAATAATATTACTACATATAAAAAAGATTATAATATTTATGTATTTCTATAAATTCACAAGTGAAAGAACGTTAACAATAATATAATTTAAGTAAAAAAAACATATATTTGCAAACAATAGTTTTTATTTTGCATAATTTATATCATCATAAATATAACATTAAAGAGCCTCATCATCATCGTCATTGTCATCCTTGGCGCTGTCATCGTCACAACCACTGTCGTCGCTATCGCTGTCGCATGTCGCCATTTCATCAACCACCACCACCACCGCGTAACGCACTATAACAAATGTGCATCATCATCATCTTCTTCTTTATGGGAGACGGATAATAACATTGCATCATAATTACGCACGAAACAATATATAATTACTGAAGTCATATGATAGTCATGTAAGTTATGTTTATAATTATACAAATTATGTTTAGGATTTGACATATGTTTAATAATTTAATATAATAGTGTTTTATAAGATTAAATATAGCACTACATAAACTATAAACTAATAATTCGTAGTTCCGAAACATCACCAATAACATTTAAAATGGTGGCCATGCATCTAAAACATCAAAATCTATGTTAGCATGTGAATAATCATATAATTTGTGTTAGCATGTGATTTAAAAATAATAATGACCGGTGGCAAATGAATACATATATGCAGAGCAAGAAATCATTTTAAATCATTTCCTTAATCTATGAAAAAATAATTGTAACACACATATTAACTATTAACATTTTATTAGGGATTAACATAACCATTAATATAAAGATTTGCCTAAATTACCCTTGATGAGTTGTCATTACTAAATACACATGGAATTTACTAATTTGTTTTTCCCCATGTGTGACTTCAGGTGCCATGAACACTGCCATCCATCTGACCGGCGCCAATTGGTAAGTCCATTTAGCACAACTAAAATCTCTAGTGCTCGCTCAAGTTTTGTTGACCAAACATTTCATCCAATGATATCACAATGCACCGTCCGATTAGAATGAATGTACTCCAACCTTTAAAGTATTTTCCTTGTGTATTTTAAAATTTCAGAAATGTTCAATCCCTCACCGTAACATGCCTTTTGCCGTTTAGTCAAGTCAATGATCAATCCACCCGACATGTAATCCATGAAGATTTTGTAAAGTATCTTATTGTTTTTTGCAATAATGTCACACCCTTTTGCAGTAATCAACAACACATGTTGCTCCTTTCGTAAGCACCCCGCTTGTCGAAATTTCACTGATTTAACTGTGAGAAGATCACCAATGTGGCGGTAGCGGTGTGGTTGAGACGGTGGTGGTGGAACCACAGCCAAGAATAGGGCCTCTTGTCCACTTCATGCATGGTTTTTGTTAAAGAGTGAAGATAAAAAGTTTTAGTTTGAAAAAACAGTAAGGAATCTCTTTTTCTGTTACCTTTATTACTCAAAAGGCTAAGGAATGGAAAACATCCCTGACTCTCACTTTATTGCTTATAGATCTATGTTTGAAATGTGAATTTTTAACGCAGTTCCTGAAATATAAATTTAGCTTGTAAATCTAAGTTATACTTTGAAGTAATGTAGATTTTGCTTCAAAGATGGTATTTAAGTAAAACTCTTAGAACGTGGTGAAATTACTTTTCTATCCCTCCAATATGTGTGTATATGTGCATTTATACAGGAAAGCTTTCAAATGAAAATGATTATTTTTTGTTGTAATAATATTACTACACATAAAAAAGATTATGATATTTATGTATTTGTGTAAATTCACAAATGAAAGAAAGTTAACAATAATGTAACTTTAGTAGAAAAACATATATTTCCAAACAATAGTTTTTATTTTGCATAATTTATATCATCATAAATATAACATAAAAGAGCCTCATCATCTTCAACGTCATTGTTATCCTTGGCACTGTCATCGTCTCAACAACCATCATCGCTATCGCTATCACATGTCGCCATTTCATCAACCACCACCACCACCGTGTGGCGCACAATAACACATGTGCATCGTCATCATCTTCTTCTTTATGGGAGACGGATAATATCATCGCGTCATAATTACGCACGAAAAAATATATAATAACTGAAGTCATATGATAATTATGTAAGTTATGTTTATAATTATGCAAATTATGTTTAGGATTTGACGTATGTTTAATAATTTAATATAATAGTGTTTTATAAGATTAAATATAGCACTACATAAACTGAAAACTAGTGATTCGTAGTTCCAAACATCACCAATAAGAGTTAAAACGGTAGCGATGCATCTAAAACATCAAAATCTATGTTAGCATGTGAATAATCATGATCTGTGTTGGCATGTGAATTAAAAATTATAGTGACCAGTTGCAAATAAATACATATATGCGGAGCAAGAAATCATTTAAAATCATTTCTTTAATCGATGAAAAAACAATTGTAACAGACATATTAACTATTAGCATTTTATTAGAGATTAACCTAACCATTAATAAAAAGATTTGACTAAATTTCCCTTGATGAGTTGTCATTATTGAATAGACATGGAATTTACTAATTTGTTTTTCACCATGTGTGACTTCAGGTGCCATGAACATGGCCATCCCTCTAACCGGCGCCAATTAGTTAGTCCATTTAGCACAACCAAAATCTCTAGTGTTCGCTCAAGTTTTGTTGACCAAACATTTGAAATCACAATGCACCGTTCGATTCGAATGTATGTACTCTAACCTTTAAACTATTTCCCTTGTGTATTTTACAATTTCCGAAATGTTCAATCCCTCACCCGACAGGCCTTTTGGCGTTTAATCAAGTCAATGATCGATCCACCTGACATGTAATCCATGAAGATATTGTAAAGCATCTTGTTTTTTTCAATAGTGACACCCTTTTGCAGTAATCAATAAAACATGTTGCTCCTTTCGTAAGCACCCCGCTTACCGAAATTGCACTGATTTAACTGTGAGAAGATCACCAAATATGGCGGTGGCGGTGTGGTTGAGACGTGGTGGTGGAACCACAGCCAAGAATAGGGCCATTTGTCCACTTCATGTATGGTTTTTCTTAAAGACTAAAGATAAAAAGTGTTAGTTTGAAAAAACTGTCGGTAAACAAACAAGGCCTCTCTTTGTCTTTTATCTCTATTACTCAAAAGGCTAAGGAATGGAAAACCTCCATGACTCTCACTTTATTTCTTATATATCTATGTTTGAAATTTCAATTTTTAAAGCAGTTCCTGAAATATAAATTTAGCATGCAAATCTATATTATACTTCTAAGTACTGTAGATTGTGCTTCAAAGATGGTATTTAAGTAAAACTCTTAGAATGTGGTGAAATCACCTTTCTATCCCTCCAATATGTGTGTCTATGTGCATATATATAGGAAAGCTTTCAAATAAAAATGATTATTTTTTGTTGTAATAATATTACTACACATAATAAAGAATATAATATTTACGTATTTGTGTAAATTCACAAGTGAAAGAACGTTAACAATAATGTAACTTAAGTAAAAAAACATATATTTTCAAACAATAGTTTTTATTTTGCCCAATTTATATAATCATATATATAACATAAAAGAGCCTCATCATCATCATCGTCATCGCCATCCTTGGTGTGACAACCTCAATTTTTGAGCCTGAAAAATTTTTTTTTAGAACTTTCACGGCCCACGCATCATAATGGGCTTTGGTTCATCAAACTAATGTGGACTTGGCTCAATTAAATAAAAACAATACCTAAAAGCCCAACATCTATAAAACCCAAAATAAATCATCATAGCCCGATGATCAAGTAATCTTATGAACTTACAACCTTTCATTAAGTTAAAAATTCACAAATGTAATAACTTGAAATACCAAATTATGCAATAAATTATACAAGTTTAGATTTAATAAAAGTCATGAAATTATATACTTTAAAACATAAATATTATCAACTAAAACAAATCATATACTTATCCAACAATCAAAGATTACAAAAGATACTTACCTACCCTTTAAGTAAATATATAAAGCTTTATTTAAAACTCATTGAAGTTTATAGAATAAATCAAGTTTGTTAAATAAGACAATTAGTAAATGCGTAAAATCTCAAGACTTGAATATTTATAAACAAGTTATGATCACCATAAAAAAACTAATATTTTATAAAAACTAAGTATGATCAAATCATCTATCAATAAACCAATAAATATCTAGCCTTCTCATACAAATCTTGAAATCTTACAAAAATCCAACAAAATCTATCCTAAATCTTTACTAATCTAGAATAAGACAAAAACCATATTCCATGCACACACATACATATACATATATATATATACACACACACACAATACATACACCACATATATGTATATGTACTTAAGACATACATACATATATACACATGTATGATTATTACATATTTATATAAATATAACATGTGTAGGTTAGAAAATTTTTATAAAAATCCACCAAATCTTTTTATGATATCCCTAACATCCTATATAAGATCCTACAAAATCACTTAAACAATAAAATTCACCTACTAATATCTACAAAATCCCTTCATTTTTCCTACTCTAAGATATCAAATCTATATCTTGGAATAAACAAGATCTTGTTCCTTCATATCTTCTCAAACCTGCCAAAAATCTTTTATCTCTTTTCATAAGCAGATTACACCACCAAAGCCCCACCAATTCGTCCCATCTTTTACAGAAGTAATCTTTTATCTCTCCTAAGTTTTGACACTTATCTCAATCAAATATACCAAGATTTCGACCTTCAAACCAGCTTCAAAGCAAGACTGCGCAGAAACCGGGACTGCCGTGCTATCCTGACTTTATCACCCAGTTTAAGGTAGCAAACGAACTCCAAATCACATAATTCTTTTTCCTAACACCATACACTTTAATAATCTTTGTTTTGGTCCAAAACCCAGGTGAATTAGAGCTCTAGATTCAACTTAGTTTTATCTACAAAGAAGATGCACAATTTGGTATTCAACCCTCCATCTTTAATAGTTTCTTTTACTAATTTCTTTACATACATATTACACATACATCCATACATCATGACACACACACACCCATATATATGTATATATATACATACACACATGTCATGGCACATACACACACATTCATACACACTTAAAGTTTATAACAACAATCATATAAATTACAAAACTAGTCTAGTCTTGTCACCACCCAATGTCTTCATGCCTAGCTATCTAGTGACTTGCTAATATGACCAAAATCCCTACTAAATCCCAGCCATATCTTTAGATAACCTTTAGTCACATCACCACCCTAATCAACCTATGAAATCTCATCAAATCCATCCAAAATCATAATTACTTTATCTTCTATCCAAAATCCTCCTAAAATCTAGCCATATCTTCCAATATCCAAGACTTTTCGGACCACTTGAACCCCTCCCCCCTTTCATTTTTGGCCAAACACCCTAACTACACCCACACTTGAAATTTTTTCTTCAATCTATATGCAAACTCTCTCTAATCCCTCATCTTGAATCCCATACTTGCATTAGCCTTCTTGCACATATAAACACTCTTAATTCCAGCCATTTGGATGCCATAATTGTTCCACACGAGAAGCTACAACAACCATCTCGAACCAAGGTAATATCATAAGGCCACATCCTCACTATATCAAGTTTCTATCTTCCATTTCTCTTACACTAAGACCTTAACTAATCTACTACTTTGTACAGCCTTCTTACATCATTACAAGCCCATTCAACAGTCCACACACTCATTTCACCCTCTTCTCACGACAAAGTAACTCGTTACCACCCGAAAACGAGCGAAACATCACGTTTCATCACGTTAGTAACACAACCAACCCCATGACACCCCTAACTTATTAAGAAACCTTAAAACACTTTGTTTTCTTCAGTAACTAAAAGATATAAAAGCATTTCAAAACCCTCGTTGAACACAAATACGGTTTTAGTAAAACTAGTACACCCGAAAAACCAGTTTTTACAAAAATATAAAAGTAAATACTCTAAGTCCAAATGTTATAATTTAAATATTTCTGGAGGTTAAGGGAGACTATCTTATGTTAAAAATGATTTATGCATATGTATTTCACACTTTAAAAATAATATAAAAACTTGAAAAATATGTATTTTAAGAAAAATACAAGAAACAAGTTGGAGATTTAACTTACTAAAAATATAAGGTTATTTAGGAGTTATTTATGTTATAAAAATATTTGAGAAGGGAAAAATCAGGTTAAAATGCTTAGTAATTCAAAATCGAGACTTAATGGAGCTAACCGGTAAATATAACAAAATTACCAAATATACATTAAATATGAAAGTACAAAATTTCTTTAATCTTATAATGATAAAAAAAATTCAGAAATTTAATTTTATAATTTATAGAGTTTAGTTACTTGGCAAACAAAAATATTAATGTTAATCTTGCTAAAATAATAAAAATTCATAAAAACGAGTTTTTGAGCCAAACTGTAGGAACCTCTAAAGTTAAGAGGCTGATGCAGCCAAATGATACCAAAACAACCAAGTCTTCCAACATGCACTTTGAAACAAAGAAGAACCAGCTTCGAAAGTTTTACACACTCAAGAGAAATGTTAAGTGTAAAATCTTCCGAAGCCAAAGTTCAGAAGAAACTGCTGCGGAAGCTTTACACTAAACTTAGAAAATACTCTAAGTGTAAAGTCTTCCGAAGCCAAAGACTCAACTCTTCCAAAGGTAAAAGATGAAGTCTTCCGAAGCTCTCAAGACAAAGTCTTCCGCAGCTGTTTAAAGACAAGACTGATTTTCTTCTGAAGAGAGAAAAAATATACCTTTTCCATCAACTTTATCATAAAGCAACTTACTGTCCGCTGCATGCTCTGGTGGTTCACCAACTATCATCATTTGGTGCAACTTCCATGCTTTATGATAAAGTAGATAAGGTCTTTGCCTGCAAGTTTCTGTTTTTGTTCCTTTTTTGGCTTTTTGTATTAGGAAAGTCAGTGAGCTATGGCATGTCATAGTCACTAGTCAAAAGGCAATCTGCCTTTTGACTTTAGGCTGATCTTGTTGTCTAGATTAGTCACTTCCAACTGTCTTTTTGCATATTGACGGTTGTAGGATATAGTATAAGTAGTCTCCGGTTCTTGTATTTAAAAAAATATACTTGTACAACATTTGTAATAGAACTAGAGAAGCAATATACAACTTCCTTAAAAATTTTATCTTGTGTTCTTGTTTTTGTTTTTACTTGTGTTTGTCTTGTATCTTCTGTAAAAGTTCATAGTTTCCTATTTGAATTGTTAAGTGAACTTAAGATCCTCCTAAGTGTGTTAGTGCAAGCTTAAATACCCTTTAACGGTCCTGGATGTCACACCTAATCACTGTCAAAAGGATTCTTAGATATCTCAAAGGTGCTCCAAATCTAGGCCTTTGGTATCCAAAGAATTTAGACTTTAATCTGTATGCTTATACAAAAAGTGATTATGGTGGCTGCAACATGACTGCAAAGTCCACATCTAGGGGTGTCAGTTCCCGGGTGGAAGGATAGTCTCTTGGCAATGCAAGTAATCCTGTGTGTCTGCATCAACTGCTGAAGCTGAATACATTGCTGCTGCCAGCTGTTGTACTCAAGTACTTTGGATTCAGAATCAGATGCTAGACTATAGGTTCAATTTCAAAGAGACTCCCATCCACATAGACAACAACAGTGCCATCTTTATTACTGAGAATCCTGTGCAGCACTCAAGGACCAAACACATTAATATCAGGTATCATCTGATTAGAGATAATTTTGAAAAAGGTTTGATAAAACTAATCAAAGTTAACACAAATGAACAATATGCTGATCTGTTCATAAAAGCTTTTGATGAACAGAGGTTTAAATATCTTGTATCAGCTATTAGGATGATTAACTTTGAATAGATTTTTCTTAATAACTTAATCAACTTTATTTCTTAAAACTATGTGTCCTAGGTTGTCTATTAGATCACTTCATAAGCCCAGTTCTCTTTGGAAGAAAACAAAATTTTTAACTGATATTCCTTAGAATGATGGAAATTTACCTTCGGAAGAAGTAAAAATTGCCTTCGGAAGAAACTTATGTCTCTAAACCATTTAATAGTCTATCTGAGATTTACCTTCGGAAGAAATTTTTGGAGCATCTTCCGAAGCTTAAGTTTATTATAAACTATTTAATGTTATTTTAAGAACAAATCTCTTCCGAAAGCAATTTAGTCTCGGAAGACTTAATCATTTCTTTCGAAGCCAAATTTTCAAAATTCTTGGGGATATCTTCCGAAGCATAATTTACCTTCGGAAGCTTTGTTGCAAAGCTTTCGAAGCCAAAATTGCCTTCGGTAGTTTTACATCTTCCAAGAAAACTAACTTTTTGGGCGCCTTTTTCAGAAGTAGGACCCAGTAACGGATTTCAAACTTTATCTTTTTGTCATAACTTTGTCTCAAATCCAGAGTATATCTTTCCAAACGATTCTATTTCATCTCTCTACTCTCATTGTTCCTTACCCTAAAATTACCCTCAAATTTCATCTTCTTCTTCCTTTCTTCACTACAAAGCTTCTTCAAATGGCCAATCTTGATCATCGTAACGACCCGGATTTCACCATGCACCTACACAGGCAACATAATCAAGTTGCCCTCTTAAACTCTGAGAAGGATCCAAGCTTCTCAGACATTTGTAGGTATCTTTCTTTGTCTCACTACTTCACCTCCCTTACAATCGATCCTCCTCTCTATGAGGATCAGCTACTTGAGTTCTGGCGGACCTGTCAAGAGGTCACCATGGACGGGGAGAAGGCACTGTCTGCCACAGTGCAGGGGAGGACGGTTTTCATCACTCCAGCCATTATAAACACCCATTTGCAGCTGGATGATGAAGCAAGTGAGTTGTCCTTTCCAAAAGCTGCTGTCAACCAATCCTTTGAGCAGATGGGATATGAAGGTGACTTTTCAGTCAAGACCTTCAAGAAGGAGAAGGTCTCATTCCAATGGAAATACCTCCTCCATGTCGTCATCACAGCTTATCCAACAAACATGGAGGATGGGACCAGATTCTAAAAGACCTCTCCTTCATTGTCCATGGGATGGTGCAAGGTGTCAAATTCAGGTACTCTCAGTTTGTATTTACAAATTTACTGGCGAATTTGGATTCCTTATAATATTACATGTTCCCCCTGTATGTTCAACACATTCTCAACTATGAATTGGGACCACAGTTGAGGGGAATAGGTAATGTTCTTAAACTTGCACACATGAGGCCTGGCATTTTCAAGATATTGAAAAAGAAAACTGTTGGGTTCTCAGGGGGTAGAAACAGCCCTTGTCCCGAAAATGTTTGAGCTCATTGCTCAGGGTGACATCCTAGCAGCCCCATCTAGTGATGAACCAACACCCTCCACCTCTCAACCACCATCAAGGCCAACAATTACCCTCACCTACACTAGAAAATCCAAACGAACCCCTGCACTTGCTATTGAGCACGTGCAGGCCCCCATATCATAACCCATATAGGAGGAAGTGGACACTCGAGCTCCCACTTCTCCTAAGGAGCAAACCACTCCCATTCTTCAAAAGATCAGTGATGAGGTTCCTCATGCTCAACCTGATGAGCTCACAACTCCACAAGCAGCCTTAAGCCATAACTCTGAGTCTCAACACTCTAGTGATCAACCTTCAGGGGAAAGCTACCATCCCCAGCCTCTTGATCTTAACCAGCCCATTCCTAGCTTTGACTTCTACTCTGATGAAGATTTGGGATTCAGTGAGTACCATGAATCTCTCCTCTCTACCCACACTCATGGGGAGATGAGTACTCTTGCTTCACCCATGTCTAGCCCATATCAAACACCCCAAACTGAGGTGGATCTTCCTGTAATTGTCCAGGAGACCCATGTGGAAGAGGCTCTCAGTGTTGCTAGTGATTACATTTTTAAGACCTCAACCATGACAACCCAGCCTCTTAACATTGTGATGGGGCAGGGGAAATCCAGCAGCCAAGAACCCCATGCTGGTGATGAGGGAGCGAACCTCGGTTCACCTCCTTCATCCCCCAATGATTCTTCAACTGAAGATGAGGGGATTCTGAAACTCAGGGTGCACCAACTCGAAGACATCTACACCTAACTGGTTTCAAAGATAGCTCACCTTGAATCATAGGTGACTATCTTGCAACGGAGGGTCCATGACCAGCAACTTGAGATCACTGATCTCAAGGGCCAGTTAGCTGAGAGACCCATAGGACAAACTCATCCAGGTCCATAAGAACCTATGGATGTTATGGATCACTTCCCCAGCTCACATATGCATGAGGGTGATGCTACCAAAAAGGGGGAGGAAGTTCTGACAGCCACAGAACCTGGGAGTTCTTCCTCAAGTATGGACATACAGGACTCACCATCCTATCTTGCAGTTTTCCATGCTTAGCAACCTCCTCAAGACAGAGATCTCGACTTGCAAATTCAACATCTGTTTGAGGAAGGGATACCAAGAGCAATGTCTGCCCCTTTTGAGAACCCAATCATAGGTTGGGGTACGACAGTGATAGGAAAGCTCTTGTACTCTTTAGAGCTCAGGGTCAACTAGAAATCTTAAATATTTCAAACCTGAGTTTCTATAAGGGTATAAATCTGGTAGATCTGGCACTTGTCAACCCAAACAATAACAGATAAGCTGTCAGATTAGCCAATCAAATTCAAGATTGGGTGCTGGCAGAATTCAAAAGGAGAACAACATCATATAGACAGAGGCTAGCAGTTGAAGCCTTTGGTCAACTGGATGTTGAGGTAGACCCCAAGGTTAGCTTTGAAGGGAAAGCCTTGACTGAAGGCCCAGAGGCTGAGACTGTAAACCTTGAGACAAGATCTCCTCCAGCACCCCATACCCTCAGTGAGGCACCAGCTGGTGATGGTGCTTTACAACCTCTCTCTAGCCAGAGCTTGACTGCTGAATCAAGCAATGAAGGCCAAAGCTCTTCTCAGGCTGAGTCATCATGATCTGAAATTGACAAAGGCAAAAGGAAGATGACTCCTGAAGAGATTAAAGAAGAAAAGAGAGAGAAGAAGAGGAAGCTGAGGGGAGAGAGTTCAAGTGGCTCCCTAAGATTCATGCAAGCTGTAATTCTGGCTGCCCCTGTACCAAACACTCAAGAAGATGAATTAAGGGCAGCCAGGCTCAACTATCTGGGGACCAAGAACTACAACATAGATGAACTCATCTCTCTCCCCTTAGAGGAGTTAAATGAACTGGCCGATATTGAATTGTCAAAGGAGAGGAAGGAAGCAGAGGATACAGCCTTGACCCTCAAACACAAGGAAGAAATGAGGAGAAAAAGGCTTTACAAGAACATTCCTGTCCTCTCCTCAGTTCAAGAAAGTCCTGAGTCAGAGACTGTGGCTGCTGAACAACCTCAGGTAGTTGATGAAGAAGAAAGATTAAAAATGATCAACTACTTGAGTGCCACAGGTCTCTATCAGGCACCTGCACTCCTTCCCTTGCCTTATGATTATATATTATTTGAATACAATAAGCAGCTGGAAGAGCGAGCCAAAAAAGAAAGGCAAGCTGCAAGGAAGAGGCAAAGGGAAGAAGCTGCAAAATCAAGAGCCATCAACCAGAAAAGTCAGAAAAAGTCTGCAGATAGGCAGAGGATGATGAGCTTCTTGAAGCTGTATGGGTTCTCCGGAAGGAGGCTTTGTCCCATGTCTCCATCCACAATGGATGAGCACATAAGGGTGATCAAGCAGAAGATAAAAAGGGGAGAGCTTGTGGACCTTCATTCATCATCAAGTCAAGCTCAACCTGAAGTTGAGGTAAAGGTTGAACCTATAGAGACAACACCACCTGCACCTGAAGCTGCACAACAGCCAACTTCATCTTCTAACCCATAGCAGGGTTCTCCTCCCTCTCCTTCTGAAACTGGGAGAGAGGAGATCTTAACTGAGAGGGAATCCACTGAAGAACTTAGTACTGAAGACCAACCCTCTCAGTTAAAATCATCAGGGAGGAGAAAAAGGATGGCTAGAAGAAGATCATCAACTAAGAAGAAAAGAAGAAAGGCATCCACCTCCCAACCTCAGGATAAGTTAGAACATCCTGAGGAAGTGCATGAAGAGGACTCTCAACCAACTCCTATCATAGTAGAGCCTCTCTCTGTTGGAAGACAAATTCTATCCTGGACATTTGCTGAAGATCCAGACAGATGGTATGTCATTAGAGATCAGGGAGAACAACATGTCTACTTCACAAGTGACATGCTTGAACTCCCTCTACATGATCTCTATGACATGAGAAGGTACTTCATGAGTTTGAAGAATCCAGATCTGCTGATGAAGAAAGGAGTTTTGAAGATCCTCATATGGACTATCCTAGTCTAAAGAACCTCTCTGTTTTGGTAGCATCGGCCTAGGGGGAGTTTGTAGGAACCTCTGAAGTTAAGAGGCTGATGCAACCAAAGGATACCAAAACAACCAAGTCTTCCAACATGCACTTTGGAATAAAGAAGAACCAGCTTTGGAAGTTTTACACACTCAAGAGAAATGCTAAGTGTAAAATCTTCCGAAGCCAAAGTTTAGAAAAAACTGTTGCGGAAGCTTTACACTTAACTTAGAAAATACTCTAAGTGTAAAGTATTCCGAAGCCAAAGACTCAACTCTTCCGAAGGTAAAAGATGAAGTCTTCCGAAGCTCTCAAGACAAAGTCTTCCGAAGCTGTTTAAAGACAAGACTGATTTTCTTCTGAAGAGAGAGAAAATATACATTTTCCATCAACTTTATCATAAAGCAACTTACTGTCCGCTGCATGCTCTGGTGGTTCACCAACTATCATCATTTGGTGAAACTTCCATGCTTTATGATAAAGTAGATAATGTCTTTGCCTGCAAGTTTCTGTTTTTGTTCCTTTTTTGGCTTTTTGTAATAGGAAAGTCAGTGAGCTATGGCATGTCATAGTCACTAGTCAAAAGACAATCTGCCTTTTGACTTTAGGCTGATCTTGTTGTCTAGATTAGTCACTTCCAACTGTCTTTTTTGCATATTGACGGTTGTAGGATATAGTATAAGTAGTCTCCGGTTCTTGTATTCAAAAAAATATACTTGTACAACATTTGTAATAGAACTAGAGAAGCAATATACAACTTCCTTGAAAATTTTATCTTGTGTTCTTGTTCTTGTTTTTACTTGTGTTTGTCTTGTATCTTCTGTAAAAGTTTACAGTTCCCTATTTGAATTGTTAAGTGAACTTAAGATCCTCCTAAGTGTGTTAACTAAGTGCAAGCTTAAATACCCTTTAACGGTCCTGCACAAACCCATAAAAAATTTAGAACCTAAAAATTATTTTAAGTATATTAAAGTATTATATGACCAAAGTTTGACCTAAAGTCAACCCGAAATCAAAAACCCGTTAAAAACCGAAACCCGAACGTTAAAATACAAAAATAAACAAAAGCACCTCCAAATATGAAACTCCAGTAACTAGTGGCCTAATAATGATAAAAATAAGTTAAAAACCAAATATTACTATTTATGGAATTTTCTAGGAATTTATATAAATTTTACCGTTAATATAAGTTAGTTAAGGCCTCTCAAAAAGAAAACAATAATAAAATACATAAAACTTGTTAAACTAAGAAAATTAATATTTTCCTGTACATTATGACCCTCCAACTCAAAGAACAACTTAAAATTTAATAAAATCAATAACCTTAAAAATACGTTATATAACGACCCCGAAACACAACCCGATACGCTCTTAAAAACACAATAATCAACTCACCAACCTATAAACAAAAACATACCATTCCAGAGGCTAAATAAAACTCTTAATAAGTTATAACTAAAATATAAACATTTTTTGGACCCCTCGACAACTTTAATTGTGTAAACCTTAAATTCCTCCTCCACAAAACGCCTAACTTAAAAATAAGCTCTTGAATCGTTAAGAAAGACTAAAGAACATAAATATTAACTTATTTTAGTAGCTCAAATCACTTTAAATAATAAAAGTCACTATAATTAATTAAAGCCCTAAATTTCAAACTTTAGGGTTAAAAATGTCAAGTTAACAAAGTTGAGGGTCAAATTTGCCAACTAGTGAAACCTTACTATTTTGGACCCAAATAATGCTTATAAACATTGTTATAATCTAAATTCATGATATAATAACACAAGCATAATCAAAGACCGTGTTAAGACCTCCAAACTTCAAGATTTGAACCAAATTACTCATACGTAATGCAAATCAACAAGTCGCGTAAGATAAATCTAAACTTAAGGGTTGCGCTTATATAACTGATTGAAATGAAATATTTATGAAATGAACCTAGGAACCTTTTTGGTCGGTAGCACACTACATCCCGAACACTTACTGCAAGAACAAAGCTAAGGTGAGTCTTATGAACCCTTTTTACTTAAACATTTGGGTGGAATACATACTCTTTAAAACTTATTTTATGGTGCAATGTTACCTGCTCTTATCCTATAAGGCCCCATTCCCGGGATGCTTACAATTGGTCAATCATAGCATAAAACATTTAAAACACATCATTTTGCAGCGGAACTATAACTTTTCATTAATAAATTAAATCGTGTCAAATCATCACATCGTTTTTTTTTACATTTCAAAATAGTATTAATACAATAACATTTTCAAAAATATGGATGCCAGACTCAAATCATCCCCAGTAGCTTATGCATCCATGCCTGTACCTCCTCAGCATCAACGATTACCTGCCAACTATTATGCATACAAAAGTCCGCGACGCAGAGTGAGTTCTAGTTTTACTTTAACGAAACTTTATCATGAACATACACTTTATCATACTTTAACATCGCATAAACTTTAACTTTAATCATCATCATCATCAAACTCGTTCGATTACTATACTTTAGCTTTAGCTTTTACTTTATCGTTGACTTTATCGTCATGTTACCCATACATTAGCTTTACTTTATCATTTACTTTAGCTATACTCGTTTACTTTATCTTTTGAACTTAGCACAAAGTTTAGCTCCTTTCTCAGGTGAGAACGCAACAAATGCCATTCTCCTTTAGCTGCACGGGCATACCCAAAGTATAGCCCCTATGTGAGTACACCGATGTGTAGCTCCTATGCGAGAATACACCAAGCATATCTCCTTTATCGGCATGGGCATACCTAAAGTATAGCCCCTATGTGAGCACACCAATGTGTAGCTCCTATGTGAGAATGCACCAAGCATATCCCCTTTATCGGCACGGGCATACCCAAAGTATAGCCCCTATGTGAGCATACCGATGTGTAGCTCCTATGCGAGAATGCACCAAGCATATCTCCTTTATCGGCACAGGCATATCCAAAGTATAGCCCCTATATGAGCACACCGATGTGTAGCTCCTATGTGAGAATACACCAAGCATATCTCCTTTAGTAGTGCTTGCAAGACTTCTTTAGCGCGCTTTAACGTTTTCACAGTTGTGCTTAATCGGGTAACAGGGTAACTTTTCTTGAATAATGATTCAAGTTCTTTAACGTTCCGCTTTTTTATCATCGTTATCTTTCACTTTCATTACATAATACTTTACTTACGTATATGAACACATCAAGTAAAGTCACATCATAAACATAACGTTTTAAGGTTGTTTTAACGTGAAAAGATAACACATCACATATCACAGCATACCATGCGAAAACTTAGTCATACATCAGCATCATCTCGCGCGAAAACTAGCCTTTCGCGTGAGAACCTCACCACATTCAAATCCTACACATCACACATCACAGCATACCATGCGTAAACTTAGTCATACATACACAACACGCGAGAACCTCCTATCACACGAGAACTATCCCCTTTCGAGCGAGAACTTCGCAGATTCAAATTTCATAAAGTACAACTTAACTGCTCGAGCGAAAACTACGGGTTTTTCCCGCCCAGTCATAACTTATGGCGTCTAAGGCTATTCTAACATGCTTAACATCATAAGCAACATCATCACAAGCATAAACACGCATTTAGTATGCATAATAGCCCTAAAACATAAAACTTGCGTAAAAAGGGGACTAGAAACTCACCTCTTGAAGTTCTACCTCAAACACAACCTTCCCGAAGCTTTTGCCAAACAAAAATTGCATAACTATGTGTTATATTCATCACTAATACATTCTTAGTACATAACACGAGTTGTTACACGAGTTACATACCTCAAACACATGGATTCTTCACCTTCTCTCTCTACGCAGCCGCTTTCTCTCGATAACAGCAACACTTCTTGCGTGAAAATGGGGTCAGACTGGGTGTTCTCAGCTATTTATACCCAGCTCAAACTTTTCACATGAGGTTCTCGCGCCAGAAGTTCTCTTCGCACGAGAACTTCATTTTACCTTCATTTCTTTGAAATTTTCTGGCATTACAAGTCCACCCTCCTTATTTAAGTTTCGTCCTCGAAACCTGTCAGCCCTCATATAGTTGGGGGTAATGCCGCCTCATCTCTTCCTTGGTCTCCCAGGTAGACTAGGACCCCTTTTTGTTTCTCCACCGTACTCGTACAAGCGGAACCACTTTATTCTTTAACCTCTTCTCCTTTCAGTCAATGATGGCTACTGGTTGCTCCATATAATTGAGTCTTTCATCTACCTCGATGTCCTTAGGTGGCATAATATTATCTTCATCGGCTAAGCACTTTCTCATATGAGATACATGGAACGTATGATGAATTCCACTTAACTCCCCGGGTAGCTCTAACTTGTAAGCCACCTCTCCTACTTGAGCAATGATTCGGAAAGGCCCTATATACCTCGGTCTTAGTTTTCCTTGCTTCCTAAGTCGGATGATCCCTTTTTAAGGTGAGACCTTCAACATAACTCTATCACCCACCTTGAATTCGATCGGTCTATGTATCATGTCGGCATACGACTTCTGTCTATCCTTTGCTGCTTTTATAAAGGCCTTGATCTTCTCCAATTTTTCGGTCGTAGCCTCGATCATTTCAATGCTCCCCAAGTCCTTCTACCCAATCTTTCCCCAACACACGGGCGTCCTACACTTTCTACCATATAGCATCTCATAAGGGGGCATACCAATGCTGGCATGATAACTGTTGTTATATGAGAACTCAGCTAACGGTAAGTGTTTGTCCCAAGTTCCACCAAAATCAATGAAGCATGCTCGGAGCATATCCTAAAATGTTTGAATGGTTCTTTCTGACTGACCATCTGTTTGAGGATGGTAAGCCATACTGATGTGTAACCTCATCCCCATCGCTCATGAAATCTCTTCCAAAACTTCGATGTAAACCGAGTGTCACGGTCAAACACGATAGACACTGGCACACCATGACGAGTCACCATCTCCTTGATGAACAGATCCACCAACCTCTCAGATGAATACGTCTCACAGATTGGCAAGAAATGAGCACTCTTCGTCAGACGATCAATGATTACCCATATGGAATCATACTCCCTTGCCGTACGCGGTAACTTCGTAATGAAGTCCATGGTCATGTGCTCCTATTTCTACACGGGAATGTCCAAAGGTTGAATCTTCCCGTAAGGCTTCTGATGCTCCGCCTTCACTTGCAGACAAGTAAGGCACTTACTCACATACTCCGCTACGTCGTGCTTTATTTTTGGCCACCGGTAATCTTTCTTCATATCCTGATACATCTTCGTGGCACTAGGGTGAATCAAGTATCAAGTTTTATGAGACTCATCCATGATCTTTCCTCATAGATCTCCATAACAAGAAATCCATATCCGCCCGAATCGGGTTCTAACACCGAGAATGTTCTCACCCAACTCCGCGACTAGACCCCTCATCCACTCAGAGTTAATCCGATCCTCTTTCAGAGCTTCATCCTAAAATTCCTTGAAATGCTTCATCACATCAGAGGTCATAACTAACTGATAAGCCTTCACCCGAATCGGCTCGGGTCTCTCTTTTCGACTAAGGGCATCCGCCACCATGTTGGCCTTGCCCAGATGGTAGTGGATCTTACAATCATAGTCCTTGATAAGCTCCAACCATCTTCTTTTCCTCATATTGAGATCATTTTGCTTGAAGAAGTACTTCAAGCTCTTGTGGTTAGTGAAGATAGTGCACTTCGTCCTGGACAAATAGTGCCTCCAAATCTTCAATGTAAAAACCACAGCTACCAACTCCAACTCATGGGTAGGGTAGTTAGCCTCATGGATTTTCAACTGTCAGGACGTATAGGCTATAACCCTCCCCCATTGCATCAACACGCAACCCAATCCCGAATAAGAAGCATCCGAATAGACCACCAAGTCTTCGCTCCCTTCAGGCAACGTCAAAATAGGAGCTTGAGTCAATATCGTCTTTAGCTCCTCAAAAGCATTCTCCTGCTCTAGGCCCCATACAAACTTCACGTCCTTACGGGTCAACTTGGTCAATGGTGAAGCTATCTTGGAGAAGTCTTGGATGAATCTCCTGTAGTAGGCCGTCAAACCCAAGAACAGCGAATCTCAAATGGCATCTTTGGAGACTTCCATTGCATCACCGCCTCAACCTTTTTCGAGTCTACCATGATCCCTTCAGGGTTAACCACATGACCCAAAAACTAAACCTCGCGCAACCAGAACGCACACTTGGAGAACTTAGCGTACAGCTTCTCCCTTCTAAGTATCTCCAGCACCTCCCAAATATGACCGGCATGCTCTACTTCGCTATTTGAATAAATCAGAATATCATCGATAAACACAATCACTGATTTCTTTAGCATAGGCCAACACACCTAATTCATCAGATCCATAAAAGCAGCTGGCGCATTGGTTAAACCAAAAGACATCACGAGAAACTCGTAGTGTCCATAACGAGTATGAAAAGCTGTTTTAAGAACACCCTGCTCCTTCACCTTTAGTTGATGGTAACCAGATCGGAGGTCTATCCTTAAGAACCAACTGGTACCCTAGAGCTGATCAAACAAGTCATCAATCCTCGGTAACGGATACCGGTTCTTTACTGTCACTTGTTCGGCTCATGGTAGTCGATGCACATCCTCATACTACCGTCCTTCTTCTTTACAAATAAGACCAGAGCACCCCATGGAGAGATACTTGGTTGAATGAACCCCTTGTCCAGCAACTCTTGCAGCTGAGTCATCAATTCCTTCATCTCAGAGGGAGCTAAGCGATATGGAGCCTTAGCAATAGGTTGGGTACCAGATATCAGATCGATCTGGAACTCGATCTCACGGTCAGGTGGCACACCTGATAGATCCTCCGGGAATACATCTGGGAAATCACACACCACCGGTACGTCCGACAATCGTGGTACTATCACATTCACATTCGTCACCTAGGCCAGATAAGCACCTCATCCACGCCTCATACACTTCTCCGTCACAACCATCAAAATCACTTTCAGGACCGTACTAACTCTATCTCCATAAATCATCACCGAACTCCCATCGGGTGCGGTTAATCGAATCATCTTCTTGCGACACACCATGTTTGCCTCATAGGCTGCCAGCCAATCCATCCCTAGGACTACATCAAATCCTCCTAAGGACATCACGAATAGTCTAGCAGGAAACCTATGACCTTCCAATTCTATCACACCATCCTCTAAGCACCATAAGATTCAGACACCAACATGATCATTCAAGGTAATAACTCAGATTATGTCAAGTACAGTAAGTCCCTAATTATAGTGGCCAGTTGTGATTAACCACTTACTTTACTCTTCATCACCCAAGCATTCCGTATCCTGAATACATCAGTATCCAAATTTACTAAAGGCACATAAATCATGTAACATGCGCACATAATTCATTTTTCCATCAATGTACATAAAATGTTTACATAAAATCTTTACATGCAGGCATGTAGCTACTAGGACTGGCATCCCTTTCCTTTCGTCTCATTCTCAGTTTAAGTTTTAGGTTTTGAAAATATTTTACCCAATTCTCTTAAACTTTGGCTCTGATACCAACTTGTAAGACCCCGTTCCCGGGATGCTTACAATTGGTCAATCATCGCATAAAACATTTAAAATACATCATTTTGCAGCGGAACTATAACTTTTCATTAATAAATTAAATCGTGTCAAATCATCACATCGTTTCGTTTACATCTCAAACATAGTATTAATACAATAACATTCTCAAAAATATGGATGCCAGACTCAAATCATCCCCAGTAGCCTATGCATCCATGCCTGCACCTCCTCAGCATCAACGATTACCTGCCAACTATTATGCATACAAAAGTTAGTGACGTTGAGTGAGTTCTAGTTTTACTTTAATGAAACTTTATCATGAACATACACTTTATCATACTTTAACATCGTATAAACTTTAACATTAATCATCATCATCATCGAACTCGGTCGATAACTATACCTTAGCTTTAAGTTTTACTTTATCGTTGACTTTATCATCATGTTACCCATACATGAGCTTTACTTTATCATTTACTTTAGCTTTACTAGTTTACTTTATCTTTTGAAGTTAGCACAAAGCTTAGCTCCTTTATCAGGTGAGAACGCAACAAATGTCATTCTCCTTTAGCTGCATCGGCATACCCAAAGTATAGCCCCTATGTGAGTACACCGATGTGTAGCTACTATGCGAGAATGCACCAAGCATATCTCCTTTATCGTCACGGGCCCCTATGTGAGCACGCCGATGTGTAGCTCCTATAAGAGAATGCACCAAGCATATCTCCTTTATAAGCATGGGCATACCCAAAGTATAGCCCCTATGTGAGCACACCGATGTGTAGCTCCTATACGAGAATGCACCAAACATATCTCCTTTATCGGCACGAGCATACCCAAAGTATAGCCCCTATGTGACCACACCGATGTGTAGATCCTATGCGAGAATGCACCAGGCATTCCTCCTTTAGTAGTGCTTGCAAGACTTCTTTAGCTCGCTTTAACGTTTTCACAGCTGTGCTTCATCGGGTAACAGGGTAACTTTTCTTGAGTTATGATTCAAGTTCTTTAACGTTCCACTTTTTCATCATCTTTATCTTTCACTTTCATTACATAATACTTTACTTACGTATACGCACACATCAAGTAAAGTCACATCATAAACATAACATTTTAAGGTCGTTTTAACGTGAAAAGATAACACATCACACATCACAGCATACCATGCAAAAACATAGTCATACATCAGCATCATCTCGCGCGAGAACTAGCCTTTCACGCGAGAACCTCACCACTTTCAAATCCTACACATCCAATCATCACTGTCGCACGAAAACTACAAGTCACGCGAAAACTTCATGTCTCGGGAAAACATACACATCGCGCGAGAACCTCCTATCACACGAGAACTATCCCCTTTCGCGCGAGAACTTCGCAGATTCAAATTTCATAAAGTACAACTTAACTGCTCGCACGAAAACTATGGGTTTTTCCCGCCCAGTCATAACTTATGGCGTCTAAGGCTGTTCTAACATGTTTAACATCATAAACAACATCATTACAAGCATAAACACACATTTAGTATGCATAATAGCCCCAAAACGTAAAACTTGCGTAAAAAAGGGACTAGAAACTCACCTCTTGAAGTTCTAGCTCAAACACAACCTTCCCGAAGCTTTTCCCGAACAAAAACTATATAACTATGTGTTATATTCATCAATAATACATTCTTAGTACATAACACAAGTTGCTACACGAGTTACATACCTCAAACACGTGGATTTTTCACCTTCTCTCTCTACGCAGCCGCTTTCTCTCTCTAACAATAGCACTTCTCGCGTGAAAATAGGGTCAGACTGGGTGTTCTTAGCTATTTATACCTAGCTCAAACTTTTCGCATGAGGTTCTCGCGTGAGAAGTTCTCTTCACGCGAGAACTTCATTTTGCCTTTATTTCTTTGAAATTTTCGGGTGTTACATATCCCCGAACGTGAGCACAATCATTAACTCCATTGGGAGCCACGTGGTTTGTGAATAGTACTATTTGGTGAATCCCCTGCACGCAATGGGCCCTTAAAACAGGGAAACCCCCCATTGAGATTCAATAATCATTATGTCACAAATTAGTGCTTATTAACCATGCTTAGCAGGGCATGCTTAAGCCCATAACAATAAGGGGTATGGGTTAGGGGTAGGGCTGTTCATGAGCCGAGCCGATCCGAGCGATGGTATGCTCGAGCTCGCTCGGATTTAAAATCGAGCCGCTCGGATCGGATCGAATTTATAGAAGCGAGCGGAAAACTTATGCTCGTGCTCGGATCGATTTTAACCGAGCAGCTCGGTTTCGCTCGATTTCGCTCTGTTTTATAACAAATTTAGCATAACAAAATACATACTGGCTCCGTTTAGCTCGGTTTTTCATTCATTCAAGAGTTTCAAGTTCCAATAACAAGCCTAACAAGTTAACAAAAAACCACACGAAATAAAAGTAACATAAAATACAAATTCAAACACATTAAGTTCTAAATCAAACTTCAAATTCTTAGAAAGACAATATATCTAATCTCCAAAAAGTCCACCAATGATAATTTTCACGACCATTTCCATATCCACCTAAAAAAAAGCCAAAAGCAAAGTATAATTAAATATTTTAGACTAAGCATTATAATATATATTGTAGGCTTCAATAGTATTGACAATGTACATACAAAGGTTTTATAGAAATATATACCTTTTATATCTATTAGTTGTTACCACACTCATCTGGAATCAAGACATCAATCTCCAATTTTTCTTCTTCTTTTGCAGATTTCTAGACATTAAAAAGATATCAAAAATATTAGTCTAAAGTATAAAGTAGAAACGAAGAAAAATATGAATATAAACTTACTTCCAATGTTTGTATGGTTGTTTTTGAGATGGACTTTAACCAGTCGCTTCCACAAACAAGAAGTTCAACCATATCCTTTGTAAGAGAGCTTCTGTAGTCATCCAATATACGCCCCCTAGCACTAAAGGCCGATTCAGAAGCCACAGTTGTGATCGGGATGCCAAAAATATCTTTAGCCATTTTACTTAAAACGGGGAACTTGCTTGAATAATGACTCCACCATTTCAACCCATCAAACTTTGACTCCTCACATGTATAATTAGGCTCTTCCAGATACAACTCAAGTTCAGTTTTTTGTCCGGTCTCGATTGGTCTTGATTTGAGGTAAGTTAAAAAATCATCTGCGGGTAAATTTTGTTCACTAAAAGAAGATGAGGCCTTTGAGCAACTTGTGGCCACCTTAGATGCCTTAAATGCATTGAAATACTTTTGAAAAAGAGTTTTTAACTTGCTAGTGACATATTGAACCCGAATCTCACGCTCCTCTACCGGATACAACCTCTCAAAAGTCCAAACAACTGACACCAACTTAAAACGGGGATCTAAAATAGATGCAATAGACATAAGCACACCAATTTCCCCCCAATATTTTTCAAACTTCTCATACATCGGTACACTCATCTCCGCCAAAAAAGAATCATCCGATATAAATGCATTGCTTATCTTTTTTTTCACTTTAAAAATTTCAGTAAGAAACAAGTTTGAAGTCGGATATGATGTACCTGAAAACAAATTAGTAGCTTTCAAAAAAACTTCAAGAAGCTTGCAAACCTTTTCGGTTCTTGTCCACTCATCAACTGTAGGGGACCATATGAATTTGGAATCTCTCAATGCATAGCCTTGAAAAGCTTGTTTGTAGTGAATAGCTGACTCAAGCATTCGATGTGTTGAGTTCCACCTAGTTTTTACATCGGTACATAAAGACCGATGAGTGTGGATACCCAAAGTTATAGCTATTTCACCAAATTTCAATAGACGACCAGGAGACTTCCTTAAATACTTAACACCTTCTCTAATTTTGGAAAGACATGGTTCAATAGTTCCTAATCCATCTTGCACGACCAAATTCAGAATATGTGCACAACATCTAACATGAAAAAACAATCCCTCGAAATGTAGTTTTCCTTTCCCCTGAAAATTATTCCTCAAAATTGTGGCTGCCCTATCATTGTTAGATGCATTATCTAGAGTAATTGTACCAACTTTATCTTGAATGCTCCATTTGATAAGGCTTTCTAAGATAGCATCTGATATAACCTCACTATTATGAGGTGGTGCAACCTCACTAAAACCAATTATATATTTTTGCATTTTCCAATCAGAATCAACAAATTGAGCTGTCAAACACATGTAACCAATAGTTTGGTTTGATGTCCAACAGTCACTTGTAAGTGAGATCATATCAACCTTTTTCAAAAGCTTTTTTATCCTCTCTCTTTCTCCATCCACTACTTTTATACAATCTCTTGTGATAGTTGATCTACTTACTTTCTGATATAATGGATTATTATACTTCATTAATTGATTAAACCAGTGATACTCAACAAATGAGAAAGGCAACTCATGAGATATGATCATTTTTGCAATTATTTCCCTGCACTTCATTTGGTTATAACTCCCAATTGATGAAATCAATTTTATTATCACTACCACTTGAGTCAAAATTAATAGTACCTTTCTTATTACCAATCGATCTTTGGTAATATAAACAATCTGTGAGGTGTCGCTTAAGACTTGTTGTTGTACTCGAGCTTCCTGCTACATAGCTATGCTTACAATGAATGCACTGTTTTTTCTTCACCATTTTTCCTTTGTACATACCATCAATGTCTACAAAATGTGGATGCACATCAGAAGAATTCTTTCTCTTCTTTGTACATGCATCATTCTTATCTTTCAGTTCATCAACTAGCTTGACACTTTCTCCATCACTTAGCTCAACATTAGAAGTCTCAATTCCATTCGATTCTTTTTTAAAAGACATTCTATAAAAAATACATATATTAAGTTTAAACAAACAATACATACACATATGACATACTCTTAAATATGACTTTTGAACGGTGTAAGTGTGTAACCAAAATAACAATTATTAGGCATCAAATAATATTTTAAGAGTAACTGCAAAAAAACTTAATTCATAACCTATTTAATCATAAGAGTTTTAAAAAAAAATAACACATCCAAACACCAACTCCTGCAGCCCATTTTGTCACAAACAATAACATATCACATAAACTACTTTCAAAATGCAGTTTACAGACATGCACAAGAAAGGGTTAACAGTTCTTGTTTTCCTTGCATACCCATGGTGCTAAAATATTTCTCATCAACTCATGAAAAGCATGTGCATCTATTTGCAGATTATTATAACCGATGATGAGATAAATCCATGCCAATTTACAGATTATTCAAACCCACTGATTTGATTGACTACGGAAATTTAGAGTAAGAACACCTTCTTCTCACAGATTTAAGCATAGTAGCATACTAATATTAAACACAATAACAAACTTAGAAATCATTAAAACAAAATAATTAAAAAAAAGCTAGGGTTTGAATCTAATATAGACAAATAAACTAAAAAACAAACTTAGAAATCTAACCTTACAACCTTCAAATCTTGAATGACGGGGTTGTAAGGGACCGGAGTTGTCGTCAGTTGTTGGTCTCCGATGGGGTTGTGGATGACGGCGTTGTTGTCCTTGTGGATGTCGGCTGACGGGGATGCAGGGTAGAAGGGAATGCCGGTGTCCTTGTGGTGTCATCGGTGGGGTTGTGGATGGCGCGGCCGCGTAGAGTGGAAGGGTTGCCACCTTGCCGGTGGCTATGAAGGGTTGTAGGGTTGTTGATTGTGGAGACTGGAGGTGGAGCGTGGAATCGTGGATGGACTTGTGAGTTGTGGAGTTGTAGTGAATTAAGGGAATGGGTTTTTGAATTAGGTAATTAGTTTTGTAATTTTAACCAATTTAAATATTATACATTATATATATATATATATATATATATATATATATATATATATATATATATATATATATTCGAGCAAAACCGAGCGAGCGTCGAGCGAGCAGACCTTTGCTCGTGCTCTGCTCGTTTACAAACCGATCCGAGCCGCTCTGCTCGTTTACAACCGAGCAGAATTCAAACGAGCATTTTCCGAGCATTTTCCGAATGATCGTCGAGCGATCCTCGAGCGTCGAGCAGTTTGGACAGCCCTAGTTAGGGGATGTTTTAGCACTCGGGAGGGTCACCCAGGTCCAGGTTTGATTGATACATTCTCTCGTGCACTAATAACTTTATTTTACTTACTTACATCTATGTATGCTTATGAATACTATTACTATGAAAACTTGAGCTCACCAACTTTATGTTGATACGTTTTGAGTATGTATTTCAGGTATTTGTTTGATTATAAAGGGGAGTCTTGACCGGACTCCCTAAACATTGGATTCGCAACTTGAGAACATGATTACCTTTACTTAGAAGACTTATTCTAGAAGAACTATACAAGAACCTAGTCAGGCTATACAAGGTGACAACTTTGAGGAATAGACGAGAATAACCCTATGGCCTTTGCCTATACCCTAGCTATACACATGACAAGCTGTAATTGAGTGTATTTATTTTGTTACTATTCGTGTAAACAAATGGAGTGTATTTATTTTGTTACTATTCGTGTAAACAAATGGCTCACTTTATTGCATACATGGTTTCCGCTGTGTTTATTGATATTCAGTCTTCACGACCAGACCCTTTTCTTCGGGGTGTGACACTTGGCGCTGTCATCATCACAACCACCGTTGTCGTTGTCGTTGTCGCTGTTGCATGTTGCCATTTCATCAACCACCACCCGCGTAATGCACAACAACACATGTGCATCATCATCTTCTTCTTCTTTATGGGAGACGGATTATATCATCGCTTCATAATTACGCATGAAACAATATATAATTACTTAAGTCATATGATAATTATGTAAGTTATGTTTATAATCATGCAAATTATGTTTAGGATTTGACATATGTTTAATAATTTAATATAATAGTGTTTTATAAGATTCAATATAGCACTACATAAACTAAAAACTAGTAATTCATAGTTCCAAAACATCACCAATAAGATTTAAAATGGTAGTCATGCATCTAAAAGATCAAAATCTATGATATCATGTAAATAATCATGATCTGTGTTAGCATGTGATTTAAAAATAATAGTGACAGGTTGCATATGAATACATGTATGCGGAGCAAGAAATCATTTTAAAATCATTTCCCTAGTCGATGAAAAAAGAATTGTAAAAGACAGATTAACTATTAGCATTTTATTAGGGATTAACATAACCATTAATAAAAAAATTTGCCTAAATTGCCCTTGATGAGTTGTCATTACTGAATACACATGGAATTTACTAATTTGTTTTTCACCATGTGTGACTTCTGATGCCATGAACACGGTGATCCCTCTAACCGGCACCAATTGGTTAGTCCATTTAGCACAACCAAAATCTCTAGTGCTCGCACAAGTTTTGTTGACCAAACATTTCATCTAATGATATCACAATGCACCGTCCGATTAGAATGAATATACTCTAACCTTTAAACTATTTCCCTTGTGTATTTTACAATTTCTGAAATGTTCAAACCCTCACCGTAACAGGCCTTTTGGCGTTTAATCAAGTGAATGATCCATGTAATCCATGAAGATATTGTAAAGTATCTTGTTGTCTTTTGCAATAATGTCACACCCTTTTGCAGTAATCAACAAAACATGTTGCTCCTTTCGTAAGTTATGCTTATAATTTTGCTAAATAATAATCATGCAAGTTATAAGTAAATACATAGACTTTTTTTGTAATTTATATTTTTAAAAGGTATATAAAGACTATAGTCAAATTAAAGTAAATAAATTGATTGGTTGTATCATGTACTTTTTTTAAATAATGTAGCTTAAAAAGTTATATATGTTAAAAAAATAGAAGGATTTAAAAAAATCAACAATAGTAGGTTGTCATACGAGAATGATAATGATTTGCGCAATTAAAGTGAGGTGCGATTATCATGTAAAAAGGGTGGAATAATCACGCAGGTTCATGATGAATTCTCTTTATTTTGACGACGTAGGTATTACTTGATTAAGGAAATCACAATCTTTTTTGTGTGATAATTTCACTTTTAATTTTATACACTTTTTAGTAAACGCATTTGTTATTTTAAACATACAATTTATGTTTATGCGTGTTATATGACATTATAGTATATGACATGATATTAAATTATGTCATAAATTTGTTATGAACATATTTGTACTCCTATCATTAATTATATATAGTTATTTTTTTAATAGAATTTTTTAAGAAAGTTAGATTTTAATATTTTACACACTGACTTCTTGGTCAATAATAATCTTCATATACTATATCCAATGACACTCCTGAGGATGAATATGAGCAAAACAAAAAAAATTACACTTGATTTTCACTATAATTCTGTCATAAGGACAACTATAAGTGAGACTAGGAAATATATAACCGAGATTTAGTGTAAATGTCTCAAAAGAGGTGTCAAGACCGCATAAGAGTGAGTCAAGTTGTCCGTTTCGGTAACTGACCGTCCAATTTCCCCCCATTGGTTGCACTGACAATAAAGTTTGAATGTAAATTTATAATGATTATAAAAATATAATTCTTATTGACAATAAAGTTTAAGTGTCATCGGTCATATTAACAATATGAATTATTATAATCAAACACATCATAGTTTAACTCACTAAAATCCATTTTGTTAACTCCCTTGAAAGTATTTTATGTTATTTACTTTACTCACGGGTTGAATAAAAATATTAAATTAATAGTTATTTATTAATATTTATAAAATTATAAAATAATTCTTGAGGTAAAATATGACTGAAATTACTTTTAATTAACTATTTTAGGTAATAAAGCAATAACAATATTTTTTTCAAACTTTCATCTTTAAAAAATATTTACTTTAAGGAATTGTTTTTAATACTCCATTTTTAAAAAAAAAAATACCTATTTTAACAATTTTATTTTTAAAAGTTCTTTGTATTAAAAATATCATATTTTATAACCTTTTGGTTCTAAAAAAATATGTTTTTTAAATAAAAAAACGTATGATTTTAATGTTTCAAAATATATGTTTTTAATGTATCAAAAAGTACATTTAATAATATTAAAAGTATATAAAGAATCATTAGCATTTATTCCATCACTAAATGATTAACTTTATTTTAGTAGCGACATGTGTACAAATTCTAAGTGAATTGCGTCAAAAAATGTCATATGGCATTTAGGGATTTTGTTTTATTAGATTAGATTATGAACATATTTGTACTCCTATCATTAATTATATATAGTTATTTGTTTTAATAGATTTTTTAAGAAAGTTTGATTTTAATATTTTACCACTCGTCGGTCAATAATAATCTTTATAAACTATATCCAACGACACCCCTATGGACGACTATGAGCAAAACAAAAAAAATATACACTTGATTTTCACTATAATTTTGTCATAAGGACGACTATGATTGAGATTAGGAAATATATAATCCTAAACCGAGATTTAGTATAAATGTCTCAAAAGAGGTGTCAAGAACGCATAAGAACGAGTGAAAGTTGTCCGTTTCAGTAACTAAATGTCCAATCGCCGCCCAATGCTTGCCTGACAATAAAGTTTGAAAGCAAATTTATGATGATTATTAAAATGTAATTATTATTGATAACAAAGTTTAAGTGTCATTGGTCACATTAACAATATGAATTATTATAATCAAACACATCAAATTTTAACTCACTAAAATCCAATGTGTTAACTCCCTTAAAAGTATTTTATGTTATTTATTTTACTAGTTTATAAACTCGTATATTATACGGGTTGAATAAAAATACTAAATTAATATTTATTTATTAATATGTAGAAAATTATAAAATAATTTTTGAGAGAAAATATGACTGAAATTAGTTATAATTAACTATTTTAGGTAATAAAGCAATAGCAATATTTTTTTCACACTTCCATCTTTAAAATACATTTACTTTAAAGAATTGTTTTTAATACTCCAATTTTTTTTTAAAATACCTATTTTAACAATTTAATTTTTTAAGAGTTCTTTGTGTTAAAAAAACTTCATATTTTATAAACTTTTGGTTCTAAAAAATATGTTTTTTAATTAAAAAGAAAAATGATTTTAATGTATCAAAATATATGTTTTTAATGTATCAAAAAATATGTTTTAAAATTTGGAAAGTATATAAAGACTCATAAGCATTTATTGTGTCATTAAATTGTTAACTTTATTTTAACAGCGACATGTGTATAAATACTAGTTGTATAGTGTAGAAACATGCCATATGACATTTAGAGATTTTGTTTTATTAGATTAGACTAGTTTAGAAACCCATGTATTACACGGGTTGTTAGTATTTAAAAACTGAAAAAAAAATTAAAATAAAATAGGATTAAAATTACCTATAGTTAACTAATTTCTTTAAACTTTCATCATTAAAAAAAAAATTTAAAATTATTTTTAAAAAATAATGTTTTTTAAAGAATGAGTTTTTTAAAGTTAGCTATTTAAAAAAGTTCATATTTTATAAAAAGATTATTAAAAATATGTTTATTAATGAAAAAAACTTATTTTTAATTTATCATAAATATGTTTAATAATTTAGAAAGTATATAAATTATATCATTAGTATTTAATGTCATTAATGATTGATTTGATTAAATAGTGACACATGGCAAAAGGGGGGGGTGTTGTAAGAAGATTACATGTGACAAAACTTATTTTGTTTTATTAAATATGACTAGTTGAGAAACACGTATTTTACACGGTATGAATTAAAATATTATATTAATAGTTAGTAATTGATATTTAAAGCCGCCCGCTTTGGCCTAATTCCGTTTTAACTCATTACATAATTCGATCGATTCCACTTATTTTTTTATTATTATTTTTTCAAATCTTAAAATGAAAAGAGTGTAGTCGTAGATTTGATGTTGAGGGCCAATAAAGAATATCCGGGGAAGGCCGGATATGCTCGCCAGAGCCATCACTGGCGTAGGTGATAAATTAAAAAGCTTCGGTGGTGCCAGAGATGCAGTCGACCATAAATTATCAATAAACAAGAGCTTCTTGATGTGAATTTCACTTTGTTTCAATGTTGGAAATATCATGTTCACTATTTTCGATCAGAAAACGCCAGAATCGTTCATTGATTTCAACTCAGAAGTCAACAGTTTCATCGGAAAATTGAGTTAGGTTTACGGTGTAAGTTGAGTTTGTCTTCTCTAACAAGCTAGAAATGGGCTGAAAATGCGGCTGATGACACCGCTATTGTCACTGAAGTGACTGCAAGAAAAGGGGTGGGGTGGGTAGGGGAGAGAGACGAGGGGAGTTATGTGAGGATGGTGAGTTATATTTATTATATTAGTATTATAGGTTTTAAAATAAATAAATATATTTTGTCTTATTAAACAAATATTTGCAGTTTAAAAAAAAGAAAAAATAAAAAGATATTGAAATGACGAAATTACCCCTCATTAATGTGCAGGTAGTTGGTATTTTAGATAAATTTGGCAATTTTGGTAAACCTCAGTGGTCCAGTTGAAAGAAAAAAAAAATTGGATGGATTTAACATATTGGAACAAACCTTAGGGACGAATTTGGTAATTTACTCTAATTTTTTTGATAAGATATGAATCGAATTATGTTTAATTAACTACCTTATGTATTAAAGTAATAACAATATTGTTTAAGCTTTCGTCTTTAAAAGCTTTTATTTTAAAAATACTTTTTAAACATTTCAATATTTTTCAATATTTCTTTTTTAAATGTCATATTTTTCAAAAACAAATATTGAAAAAAAATCATATTTTCTTAAAAAAATCATATTTTCTTAATTACATTAAAAAAAATGTGTTTTATAAGTGCGAAAGAATATCTTTAGCATTTATTATGATATTTGTCATTTATTATAATCATTAAATGATTAACCTTTTATGCTAATGATATGTGGTAGTAAATGTGTGAAACAATGACATGTGTCAAGGAGAGTATAAGAAGATGACACGTGGTAAAATTTTATTTTGATTTATTAGTATTGATTATTTAAATATAAAGGTTATTTATTATTTATTTATCTACTATTACTATATCCATTCCATTCAGGAGTGTTCAAAAATATCCGAATCCAAAAATGAATCCGAAATACCCGAAAATCTGAAATTCTGATATCTGAAAATTCGGATCGAATTCGGATTCAGATAGTGATTTTGAGAATTTTTGAATATTTCGGATATCCGAAATATTTTTATAAAAAATTAAAAATATCAGATATTAAGTAAATATTTCGGATATTTTCGGATATTTCTAATACTTTAATAAAAAACTTCGGATATCCGAAAAAAATTTCAATAAAAATTATTATATTTTTATGAAATTTATTAAATAATACAATTTTTTTTAATTCAGATATCCAAATTTGAACACCCTTAATTCCAATATGACGAACTAGATGCTAATAGTTATTATTTCCAATATAATGTTTTTACTTCCATAATATACTTTCGTAGTTATAGTAACAAGGCTTGTGATTTGTTTATTTTTCTTTTTGAAAAGCGGGTTATGATTTCTTAATGACATGGTTTCGACCTATAGAAATATATAAGCAAAATACTATAATCAGGACACCATCTCATCCCTGTTTGAAGTAAAGATCATTAACGATATAAATGCACTAGAATTCACATAATCATATTCAGTTACATTCATAGTGTCTATATAATACATGTGTGCACCATCAAGTCAGTACAACACAACTTAAACCATGGCTCTCAAATTCTCTCTCCTCTATGCCCTCTTAACCTTCACATTATCGATCTCTCGAATTTCCGCTATGAAATACCTAGTGACAAACCTCGCGGCAGACACCCCGGGTGGCATCCGTTTCACCAACGAAATCGGAATCCCCTACACAAAGAAAATAATGCGTACCATCAATCACTTCATATGGTCCACCATCTTCCAACAAAACACTGCCTCTGATCGAAAACTTGTAGATTCGGTGAACCTTTACATTGTACAGTTCGATGGAGCCGAAGGGATCACATGGGGCAATAACAACATTAATGTTAGCTCCATATACTTGAAAGGATACGAAGGTGACTTGAAATGGGAATTCACATCCCTATTGTACCATGAAATTACCCATGTTTTCCAATGGAATGATGAGGGTCATACGTCGATAATGTTGGTCGAAGGGATTGCGGATTATACAATCTTAAGAGCCAATTACGCGCCAACAGGGTTCGCGAAACCAGGACAAGGGGATCGATGGGATCAAGGGTATGATTTCACCACCAGTTTTCTTGAGTATTGCGACGAGATCAACTCTGGGTTCGTAGCTAAGCTTAACGAGAAAATGTGGTACGATTATGATGTCAAGTATTTTGAAGAATTGACGGGAAAGCCCGTAGATCAACTATGGACGGAATACAAGGCTCAATATGGTCAATGATGTATGTTACATATATCATATGTTTTGATATATGTTTTTTAATGTAGGGATATAATGAGATTTTCTGTTCGAAATATAATTGATAAAAGATATAATTAAGGTATTGCAAATTATTTATTCGAAGTGAGGATCCACTAGAACTAGCGGTTTCATTAAAGTATCGAGTGTACGAGGGACTTTTGAATTTATTTTCGGGTATTAGTTGCTCCAACATTTTACAAAATCTTTAACACACTACTATAAAGAATTAAAATTTCCGACAAAAATTTATGTCAAATAATTATGGATAACGACATTTTTTCAGATGGATATCTAACAAAAAATGTATGTTGGGAAAAATCCCTGTTGGAAAACTTTTCCCACATTTTTGAAAAAATAGTTTTCTAAAATGTTAATTTTAACTTTTTAATCTTTATAGATATTCTTATAGTTTTCTGACAACATATTTAAATTTTATTTCTTTATTTTCTACAAAAATTCCATTTTATGCTTGAAAATTAAAATATAAGATTAAAATTTATTACCAAAGGCATCCACCCTAATGATACCATGGTATTGGAATGATTAACCTTTGAAGTGGTTGAGGATTCAAAAAAATGAACAAATAGTTAGTTACAAAATAGGTTTAACAAGTGTGTGAGTGCTTCAATTAAAACAAGATTGAATGCTCTTAGTCCGCTTTTTTTGAACAGTTTTATGGATGACGAGAAGACACCGGAATGATATTCTTTAAATAGTTAATATTATGTGCTAACTGATATTCAAACAGCGTTTTTCCCTGGATTTGATATATATAGACAAGAAAAAAGCCTTATGTTTCCCTTTAATTGAATTGAGTTTATAATCCATTATCTGCTTGCGTATCGCCCTTACGTCCTCTTGTTTCCTTACAGCTAGCCGCTTGTTATAGCATTCACAATTCATCGCTCATCCTCGTATTTATAATTACGTTAAAATAACTACTTTTTGTCTTTACTTTTTAATTAAATAATATTTTTTTCATACATTTTATCATTATATTTTCTTTCTTTTCTACTTACAACAACTTTTAAAAATATTAAAAAATTTATAAGGTTGTACCATGTTTTCTCAAATTATAGGGTTGTACCGTGTTTTCCCAAATATGAGAAATATAGGGAAACACAATACAATTCTCATAAATTTTTTAACTATTTTACCAACAAACACTCACAACCATCCCTTATAATATAGGATACCCACTCATATAAATTAGGGCACCCACTCATATAAATATGGGAACGGGTTGTGAATGCTCTTAGTCCGCTTTTTTATTTGAATGTTAAAAATGTATTAAATGTGTGTTAAGTATGGTAGATTTTTTTAAGAAAGCGTTTGTAGAATAAATATTTATCAATACAAATACAGGTGATTAAAAAAATATTATGAAAATGTTTGTTTTTATTTTATTTTTTTATTTTAACATAAAACTCTTTTTGTCTTAATTTTTCTCATTCAATCAATTAATTATCATATTCTTATTTCTATCCACAATTATAACACCCCTGCTGAAAACGAAATCTCGAGGATGCGACGGACGAAATCATTATATCACATTGGTGGTAAAAGAGAAATTCTAAGTGCGTTCTCTGATTTGGTTGTCGAGACTTTATCAAAAACAAAGTAAATAACCGGTCTTTCTACTTTTATTGTGTAAGCCACGTAAGATCATTTCCATAGAAAATTGATGGAAAGTGTTAAACAACTTAGACTCAAATGACTTAAGATTAAAACTTTGAAATTAAAGTTTTAACCTTTGAATGTTTTTAGGAACCACAATTGCAAAAAGCAATTAACTCTGAAAATGAATTTACTAATTAATAAAAAAACAACCATTTTTGAGTTTCGATTCCCCGAGATCTACAAGTGACGCATGTAAACTAGAGTTAACCTACACATAACTTTAAGCTCTTAGCTTTTGGTTAAAGTAACAACAAAGGAACGATCTTGTAAGATTAGTTCTTTCACAAAGTTACTAATTTATCAATATCAAATTACTGACCTATTTTAGTGAATTAACGATACAAGAAAACCAGAAACTAGTAATCAAGTAACTTTTTATAAACAAATCCTTTAAATAAATCAAAAATATAATTACATTCAATAACCCATTGCTTCAACATAACCCTAATTAAAACATATCAGTTGTCTTACTTGGCATGAATGGTTCATCGAAAATTAATCACTAAGAACCTAGCCACGTATTGTCTTCATTATTCCTTTAATCTTGGTTTGAATGGTGATCGAAGATGAACTAGAACGACGTGGGAGGCTTGAGAACACCAAAAATCTACTAGGAATCATCAATTTTTGTGTGTGGGAAGTTGCGATTCGAAAACCATTTTTCTATATTTGAATTGACACAGAATTCCTCAAAATTTGAAGCTAAAACAGCCACCGCGTATCATACGCCTAGCCACCATATGATACATCACCTAATAGGCCCATCTTCTGAAAACAATTACAAATACGCCCATACATACGGCGGTAAATATGACAGTAGCGTATGATACACCCGCCCCAGGCATATCATACAGTGGTAGACTAATTTTTTCTCCTTCATATATGTTCTTATCTACACTTCTGGTCCCTAAAATTTATCTCTCTGCTAACTTTGACTCTCAAATATGTTTTTGTTTACTCCAAACACCTATGGATCAAAACATAACCAAAATCAACTTGTTCCACTATAATCATAATGTAAAATCACGTATTTAGATCATATAAGCACTAGTATATTGATACGCTATCACATCTCCATATTTGTTCTTTACTTGTCCCTAAGAAAATCTGGTAAGAAACTTTTAAAACTTTTGTCACAAATACATTTTTAGTCCCTTATTAATCGGTTCAAGGTCATACCCAAATTCACATAATTTTAAACATACTTCACAATTTTGTTTTTAAACAAAATCATGTCACTTTAAGTCTAAATTTACCTAACCAAGCTTAATAGGCCTTCACATCTGCCCATGCACATAATCACATCTTCTCACAATACACCTAAATTACACACAAATCAAAAGGACTTATATATGTTTTTCTTTAGAGGTCCAATATTGATATCATTATGGGACAGATATTGGCTCATCTCTAATGATATTTCACTTTCGTGAGGCACACTAACATTGCCTCTCTTTTGAGTTCTTGACTTTTCAAACGATATGACCTTTTTCAGCCTATATTTTTATATAATTTGTATACATCCTTATCAAATTACCAAAGAACTATACATAGCACATTGGCTATATTTGAGCAACTAATCACCTATCCAATCCAGATTTCATAAAAAAAACAAAAGTAGAAAAAGAAAATGCTTTAAGTTTCACTTCTTTTCATCATATATATCATTGGGTATCAACTTGGCTTTTATTTTGGTTTCAAATGGATAATATTAGCTGAATCCTAATGTTTTTATCATTGGTGTGCATATTTTGATTTCTTGCTTAAAACATTCCATATAAATTATTCTTTTAAATTTGAAAACTTAATGTAACATATGCATAAAAAGTCCACCTTCTAGCTTATTACCCTCGGTCAAATAGATCTAAAATCTAAATTCTAATTCTATTAAAAACATCTAAGCGATCTAACCACGACCAATAACCAAAAACCATATTTAAGTTGGTAATTAGTTAATGACTTACATTAAAATACTAGTTTTTAATCACCTTCAAACTTGCTTGGGACTTTCATTAAAAATATTAAATGTCCAAAAATTTTGAAATTTTCCCAAAATTGTTCTATACTCCACCATCCTACATTATCCCCAATGTATGGTTTTTTAAAACAAAAATAAATGTTGTGAGGATGAATTTCTTAGTTAAGATTCAACCACAAACCAAAAGAATTAATTCATATGAACTAAGTGAAAACAATTATTATAACTACTAATAACAAAAATAAATCAAATCACAGTGGAAACACAAAACAAACAAAATAAAAAAGAAGTACATGAACCTAATCACAATCATTAGTGAAAGCCTTAATCAACTGATTAACACTTCCACACTCGAGAGCTCGCATCTACTTATTAAACTAACAAAACACACATGACAAGACAAAACAAAAACACACAAATTAATAAATAAAACTCACTTTCATAGGAATGACGCTTGCATTTAGTGTATGCAACAAGCCTTTAAACTCCTCGGTGGACCCGAGTGAACGAGTTGTAATCTCATGAGGGCTTCTAGCGAGCATAACCACAAAGTTCTCGGGTTGCCTCCCTCCTATTAGTGCTATGTTTAGAGTCTTAAGCCAGATTTAGTACATGGCCTATTTAATGTGATGTGACATTATCCAACGTGCTTAGTAGAAAGCTCTCATACTGTTATGAATGTCCATAATGTCATTAGCTTCTAGATACAATTTTAATATATTGACATTCATAACTTGGCATAAGTGATCTTCAAAATTCTAAATTTCAATATCACCAAAGTTCCCCGCTCGAGTGATATGGTATGACCCTATCCATTTGCCTTTAAGTTTATCAAGAAAAGATTTCGACCTTGACTTGTATAGCCACATCTTTTTCTCTTTTTGAAAGTGATTTTTCTTAGCTTCGCATCATATATCGCTTTGTCTTCTCTTTGTATATGGAGGCACGGTCGTAAGTTTTTTCACGCGTTTCCTCTAACTCACATAATTTGAGTTTTCGTTCCTTACTTTCAACATCATAATCAATATTAACATTCTAGACGACCTATAAAGCACGATGAGCAAAATCGATAGGTAAGTGACATCCTTTACCGTAGACCATACGCTAAGGTGTGGTGCTAATAGTGATTTTGTAAGTTTTCTGATATGCGCACAAGGCATCATCTAACTTCATGGACCAATCCTTGCAGCCAGCTCATATGATTTTGTGCAAGATTTCTTTAATTTGTCTATTAGACGCCTCAATTTGGCCACTTGTTTGCGGATGATAAGGTGTGTCTATACCATGGTCTATGCCATACCATTTAAGCAATTTGTCAATTCAATAGTTTTTGAATTGTGTTCCCCCATCACTTATGATCTCAGAATGATAGTCTCCTCTATAGTCTCTAACAGACCAAGTCCAGTCTCATTATTACCTGAAAAAGAATGCTCAAAATTGTTAACATACATTGGTGAGTTCGTAGGTTTAGTAAGTTATAATAAGAATCAAGAAAGTCAAGTATATTATTTATGTGTATGTAATAGGTATATAAGCATTTATAATTCTAACATAAGTTCATAACTAATCCCAATGAAGAACATGCCCCAAGAACAAGAATAAGCATACAACCAACCAAATTATATTCACCCAAGGGTTCATCATAACCAAGTCTATCTTAGCTATCGTACTGACAACAAGGGTGGGGGTGTTAACCCTTTAAAACTAACAAAACTGGAGTTAAATGGTTAAGAAAAGACATAGGAACTTGAAGTACAAGACACAACTCATACAAGAAATCACGACTCAAACTCATGTCTCACACAACACATATAAAACTGTAAGGACCTAGCCTTTATGGATTACAATATCAAGTGAAAAGTAAAAACTCAAATCACACGAGAAATACAAGGATGTGAGGATTCCAAGATGAATGATAAAGATCTCATCGCGCAAAAACTTGGAGCTGCCACGCGAGAACATCTATATAGTATATATAGATGCTTTTTCTTTGTATTTTATTATGTGTGTTCATTTTGTAAAAGTGCTCTGAGGGTGAGAGAGCAGCGAGTTGTGTGATAGGCCACCCGAGGGGAGCTCACCTCAGGTGGATCGAGCTTAGATGATGTATACTCCTTTAGTATTGTAATCATTTGATTAATAATATTCGATTGAGTTTGTTTAATGTTCGTTGATATCACACAAGCACACATCCGTCTTAATTTTATTATCAAGTGCAACAATATGTGGAATCGATCGTGATGAGAACTTTACACAAACAGAATAAAGAACATGCAGTCATGATAGAAGTCAGATTAGACTTATGGACTCGATTAGTCTCAACAAAAAACAATGTACAAAAGTGGGATTACTAACTATTTAAGTCAATCAATCACTTGTTTTAATCCATTTAGTCAAGTCCTTAATGATCAACCGTAACCCTTTATTACTTAGGTGTGTGGTCTTATTTTATCCATGTCCAATTTCATGTCTTTTCGTCTTTAGTGTTGATGGTCTTATGATTGTTTTGTAATTATAGTTTTTGTGATAATTTGTTGTTATGTTTATACGTGTATTATCTTGATGTACATGGCTTAATTACTTATGATTTTATGGTCACTAAACGTTGAACACTTCACCACCAATCACATTTCTTAATATCTTTTTATCATTTAGGTTTTGGTCTTCATGTTTGTATTTCAATTTAATAATACAGCTTGTTGAGTTGTGTGCATAATGATCTTGCGAGAGATACTTGAAGGTCGAAACGATAATGAAACAACTTGTATCCAATGTGGTTTGAATGGTAATGTATGTAGTGAAATTCCGGTGGAAGAATCAACCTATTTGGTTGAGTAATGAAAGATATACGACCATTTGATTAGGACTAACATTCTCCCAAAAATTTTCAAATTAGACCGTTGCATTTGTTTTAATTTTTTGGAGGTCCGAACGTTGTCGGAATTGCATTAGAACACTTAGGTTAGAAAGTAGATTCTTTGAACTTATTATTAAACATAATATTCTCCTTTTTTTAACTTTTTATGACCAAGTTATGACCTGTTCAAGTTGACCTAAACATTGTTCTGGTCACTGTTTCTTGATTATTGTTCACTAAAGTTCATTAATTTTGACTCCTTTTGGCCAGAAAACCATTCAAAAACATATTATTACATCCCTTTTTACTAATACACTGATCTAGACCATAACCGACCATCAAAACCTATATGTGCCTTTCAAAGTACCTTTAGTTTGGTGTTTCACTCTCTAACCGTTTTTGGGACTCGTTGTGGATCATTTTTCATGATTTTTAATATAGGAAAGCTTATTCCCACTTGGTTTCCCCTTGGAGTCCTTGGACGAAGAAAGGAAAGGAAGGAGAGTCCTAGTTTTTGCAAGTTCAAGTCCCACTCGCTCAAGTTTGTTCGTGGGTAACAACAATTGACTATACTTATTTTTCATTCACATAAGCTTATACTAAGAGTTCTTGAGCTCTCCCATTGCTCACCTTACAAAGAAACACTAAGATCTCAAAAACTCAAAACTAGAACAATCACTTCATTACACATGTGTAATTAAACAACAACACACGAGTTCGGGCCAAGAAAGAGGCTCAACAATAGAGCCAAAGACTGCTACTTGATAGCCCAAACCCAAGGCATGGTCAGTCCAAAATTGAGGCCCAATGAGCAATTGAATTGTTTTTATATCAGCAAACCTTATGTTACACTGATTTAAAGTATAATTATATTACAATAAAACAAAACATAATAAAATCACTTAAGAAACTAGACCAAAAAAACCCAGAATAGTCTCAAGGGACTATTATTTAAAGCCTAAAAACGAGGCCTAATCGAGGCCCAACAACCACCACTACAACCCATTATAAAACGCTAAATTTTCGTGTCTTTGTACCACAATCAACCCTTAAAAACCATGATGTATCAAGCCCAAAATAACAATTTTAAACCTTAAATGGGTATTTTGCTAAAAAAAAATGGGTAACAAAGTTAATGAAGATTGGATTAAAACTTTAATAATAAATATTAGCATGAAATAATTCAAAAATGAAAACACAGTGAATGAGCCCACTAGTTGGCCCGAAATAGGCCCGATGTCTCGGGCCAACCAACCCTTAAACACATTGGCCGTTTAACTCTTAATATATATTTAATAAAATTTTCAAATAATATGATGGTGTTATATGGTTTCTAAAGTTATATTTAACAACACAACTAGGAAATAGATTTTTAAGACACTAAACTATACCTAGTATAACTTAACTTTTGATATGACAAATAACACAGTTTTGCATTTATATAACTTACAAATAAATAGATAAGGAAATACATTATTATACAATAATAAACATAAGGCACTTGTTATATTAACTTGATAGGACATAATGTTTCGAAAATATATATTTATACATATATACACACGCATAAACACCACCACATGTAACTTAAAGTGTTTTCTGAAACATATTGAATGTAACATGAACTAAATAATACGTTCATATATAAATACAGGAACATTGAATTACATTTTTCTTCTTGTGACCTTACCATCACACCTAGGACACCATCCACCATGATTCAATTATTATAAACTTACCCAGGTTTACAACACAACAATCCGATAAGAACAAATGGATGAAACCAACTAAACGAAATAACAACTTTAAAGATGACAAGAATGCTTGGTCCAATTCGAATTGAATGGGAACTAAACCTTGATGGTATCACTCAATATTGTAGGTACTATTCGTAGATTTTCCCGCTAAACAGTTTACTGTACTGAACTATTGTTTGACAGTGAGTTTCTCGTAGCTCCTCCTTAACTGCTTTTACATATTTTTGAGGGAGAATCATGTTAACTAAACTTTCTGAATCATATTGCTTCCTATATATGAGTATTAATCCACCCAATGATGTATTACTTGACTTAACTTATTATCACACTACAAGCATAACTAAACTATACAGAGTCTTTTAACTATAGCATATGATTCATATAGATTGTACTATGAGGGTCTGACAACCTTCATTCTCCCGACTAATTGGAATGCGTAAATCCATAGTCAACAATGTTAAATGATTATTTCCTAACTTTTTTTTGTTGCTTGCAAGTACGTACTACAGGTATTTATATGGGTAGTTGAAAAACTATTAGTTAGTTTGTGGTTTTATGGGCTCAATGTAGTTACATATTAACTAAACTATGTGATGCTTACACATGATTTAGCAATGACTCATTAATTATTGAATTCTCTACAGTTGATGCAACTTGTAAGTAATCCTACGAGCTCACCAACATTATATTGACCTATTTTGTAACATGTTTTTAGGTTACTAGGCATGTATGAAGCGTGCACTTTTGGAATGGCAAGTCTAAGGCATATAGTATCACACCCCTTATCCACGGGTACAACCTATTGTACCAATCTTATAACGTAAAAAAATGGAAGTCTTAAAACCAATACCAAAAATCTGACAACCTTGTGTTTAATAATATAAATAAAGCTATGCATACTACCCCAGGCAGTCTTAACTCAATCGTCTTCTGCGCGCAGACTTTATTCGTAACCACTATCTACGGATACAACCTATATTATCAATATCAAAATATAATACAACGGACATGTTACAATCATGATCATAAATCTAGAATGAATTAAAAATTTATCAATGCTTACATAATCCAGGCAACCCTTATGTTTAATACTAGATATAAAACTATACACACTGGCCCAGATACCATCTTCCACATGAAGACTTAATTCATAACGGCTAAGTTTGCACAACCCTAGGTAATGCCTTTCGACACCTCCTGCTACTGCATCATGAGCTAAAACACGTAAACATCAATGTTGTTGGTGAGTCATAACCAATGACTCTAAAACAATTAGACAATATAACCATGTGTGCAAGTAAATTGTTTGTTAAATCAAATCTCACCTACACCCTCACAAAGAGAGCAGAGTCCGTCAAGATATATGTCGTTCCTGTTTTTATAAACATGATTGTGGGTAGGTTAAAGGCGCTCCAACAGACCAAAAAGCGTCACAACATTGATGTAATTGGAATCTCTAAGACCCTACACTCTAAACAATTCAAAGGATTACAACTTATACCCACACTAAACTTAAGAACGTAGTCCTCCTACCTAGATGGATCCAATTAAGAAAACATGTGTCCCGAGCTAAAAACAAGTGTCACTCTATATAACTATCTCCCATCATGCTAGGTGTCGCTCCATGTGGCCACCTTCCACTTACTTTAATGATTTGTCTGTGATTAACAGTGACCCATACCGGACACACATAGTGTCACACCCTCAACTTCCACGTGCGGGGTTTTACCGCGAGGCGTGTGAACATACCAGGATCTAAGTCATTAGTTACTCAGAACGACACTATATGAAACATTTAAAAACAAACCAGAGTTTAAAACTTTAAAATCGTGTGGAAGTGTCTTGTAAATAAGTCAAACCCAAGGCACTAAAAGTGTAAAATCGGCAAAACACGTGCCAACCCATTATTTGTAAACATATAAACTGAAAACAAAAATGTTAAGACGTAATATGAAGATTTAAAATGCATTCTGGACTTGTGATGTGCTCGTACTGGCAACTGGAGTTAACGACTTAAGAATAGCATACTAAAGTGTCAACACGATGGTTGGTGAGTTCAATAGATAAGTTTATCACAAACCATAGCAGTAGTAAAACATAAGTAAGTGCATTGAAATAGACGAATGTTGGTTGTTTAGAACAATATTTCACCCGCTTGACTTACAGTCTTACGGATGGGGCTTGTCAGACCTAGTAGTACTACCCAATATTTCCAGCTAGTTTCTTTAATTAACGATTGTAAAGTGTGAGGTCTTTCAGTGGTATATCACACTATGTTATACTATACACAACTTATATAGTAAGCGTTTGTAAAAGAGTATGCTATCTCCCTAAAAGAGAGGGTATAAAAAGGGGGGCATGAACTCACCTGGTGCTTCAATAATAGAATAATGTAAGCTATGAAAGAACGGAAAGACAACAAGTCAAAGGTTACCTAGAACATGTGAGTTTGTAAGTACACAAGACCAGAATTGCTTAACAGATCCTAAGTGCTTAATAAATAGGCTGACCCAAGTGAGAGGAAACACAATAACACAATTGACCTAGTTGACCCGATTGACCCGTTGGTGACATGTTAAGTTGAGTTATTGTTTAGCCAAATATAGTATCACATTAACCATCATGATTTCATGTATTATCACACCAACTATGTACATAAGTCATATTACAAATCTTAAATCCCATCATGATCACCAGACTAGCTTAGGTTATCATACAACACATGCAAATCCCAATAAGCCATCATGCTCAAGTTACATATAAATAATTCCCAACTAACAATTTACATTGAGTTTAGTCATGCACAACATGTCATGTGAAGCCACTCACAACTACACATCCTAAATCCTGCCTATCCTACTAAGTAGGGGCCTTAGATTCGTACGTGTGTATGATACTCACCATCACATTCCTAATAGCACTTCATATAACCAAGATATCAACATTATAATAATAATCAACTATTACAATTCATCATGACACCTAACTTGTACATAATTGTACACTTGCACATTTTCCAAGAAAAACCTAGATTTTCCCATAGGTTCACTAATCAACCAAATGACCCAATCACCCATTCTAACACACTAAACATCATCTATAAACACTCTAACATGATCCTAGCATCAAAACCATGCTCAATTCACAAGATCACATAAATCACATTAATAAAGTTTCCCTTTCGGGAAAGTAACACCCAAAATCAATCTATCATTCGATTCCTTCATGAATTCATCATCTTTGTACCTAATCAAGTTCATAAAAATCATCTAGACATGACAAACATCATTAATCCACCTTAATTCCCAAATCTCCTGCACAAAATTTACTACTTATAGCAAGGTATGAACAACACGTCTATTTCAAGAATTTCTTGCATAATCCACGTAAACTAATATCAATGCATTACAACTAACATCATATTATAATCTAACAACATCAAATTTGACATTAACCATGTTAATTGAACTACGGTTCTTCTTGAATAAAAAACAATGAAAATCAATAAAAATCTAACCTTTAATCGCGTAATGATCGGGTATGGCACTTGCTAACACTTTGTAGGAACCAAGTCCAAGCAAAATCGAATGGATTAAGTTGTTCTTGAATAAAAATCGCAAAGGGAATGGGGGTAGGGATGCTCGGCCGCGACAATGAGGTGTGGGGGGGCTAGGGTTTGATTTTCCTTAATATTAAGTTTTGGGATGGTTACCAAATAAACCCTCCTTGTTTAAATTTATAAAACTTAATCTTTTTAACACTTTTTAAATAATTTAAACAAGAAAAATAATGAATCATTATCATCTAATAACAATCATACATTCTAACTAGAAAAACACTTCACATAAATCACATATCACATGTCATCACGTTGTAAAGCGAAATTCTAAAATAATACTTACAATTCATGAATCATATAATCACTTGTTTATAATCAACTTATTAATTAAATTGTTACTTGTTATACAAGGTTAGTTATTATTAGGTCACCAACGTCTAACGAAAACTAGTGTGTGCTCACGACACGTGTATGCAAGACTTAACGAGACTAACGGCGTTTGGTAACGGGAAAATTACCGGATGTCACACATAGTCATGGTTTGTTAATCCAGACGAGACAATTTAACTAGCTACTCCACACACATCAGAACATTTCATCAAAAGGGGTAAACAGCTTAGGCACAACCCCAAAATCAATTAAGAAAAGAGGATAATTATAATCACAGCAATAAGCTAACAAATAGTGTATATACACCAGTCGACAAGTTCTATGAGCATATTATAACCCAAAAACACCTTAACATTCATGTCAAGACATTTCCTAATTGACCACGAAACCTCTCGGGTTTTCCTTCCTGAGATAATCCACCCAATCTGCCTTGTCATGTCTGTGACCCCAACCTAGAGTCTTCCCGACTCTGGTTGATATTCCCATTACAGCCCTTGATGAAGCACGTCAAAAAGCTAGGGTTCACGCACATACCCAACACAAGGACCGGGAGGATTTAACCATCATAGGAAATCCCTATCGTGTATATTCGTGTAACAACCTCATGATTATGACATGACATCTCCTTACCCATTTTATATTCTAACTATATCTTGTCCTATGACAAATCCGTTTATCTAAACATGGTTATTTCCCTTATCATATTGCTAATATGCATCCTAACCACTTAGACACTAGTTTCATTCATTACAAAACCCCGGTTTACCCTAATATTTATAATAATGCACAATCTTGTGGTTCGGGGTCTTACCACAACACACCTGAGATGATTAGACATCTTCAAACAATCACCACTCCTTTATCAAGTAGTACAACATTACAATATGTTTCACATGTTATATTCTAGTAGATTTACAGCCATAACTCGTATGTAGAGGAGAATGGGACTTTTGGAGAGAATCAACACTCCAAACGTTGATCCTAGACCAAGTTAACACAACAAACGTAAATACAACTTTAGATCATCCACACAAGCCTTCAAAAACATTAAAATCATAGAGAGGGAGGCATATCAGTTAGAGATAGAGAGCTCCAGGATAGAGATGCAAATGGGATAATTTTCAGGCTAGGCTGACCATTAAGCTTATCTGATCTCGAATCACTTGTTTTGGCAAACGTTATGTCCACGCTTTAGGTACCATAGCGGTCCGCTATGGTACACTAACCCAATTTCCTTTAAAAATAATCATTCCCAATCATCCCATATATTATTCCTTCCCTATTGTTCGCATGATAACCTGCTCATTTAGCCAAAGAATCACACATCGCGAGACTATGTAGCCTAGGCTTAGGATTACATAGGCCGATATGTTTTAACCCTTTTTATAATATGTACCTTAATATATTTTCTTTGTAATGAACATTATATAAGACTGAATTTAATGTTATTTTTTTATTTATACCATGTGTTTGTAATGTTCCACCCATCCAAGCTCTTGTGATTCTTGATCGATGCCGTGTAGTCGATTAAAATATTAATTAAAGAGTGTCTAATCACCCTTAATAGTAAAGGGTAAAAAGGATGTCGAATCCATAGGGAAACACATGAAAGTTCTAGCAACGATTAACATAATAACATTAAAAATTGAAAAGTAAATTGCTTTATGAATTTATTTGAGAAATAATTAAATTGACAAAATAAAATTTTAGGTTATTAACAATCTTAGGGAAAAGCAATCCACTTCGGGATTCAGGCTTGGCAAAGTTACATTTCTTAGTAAAATCTATTGAGAAGTCAATAATGGTGACTTCATAATAAGATCTAAGTGACAAGTGCGGATTAAAGCTTAAAAGACATCATTCACACAATCACCAATTTGAATCAAGTAACCTTAATTCTAATAATTAATCACACAATGCTTAAAGGAAACCAAAGTTATTGAAAACTAAAATTAGGTTTAAACATAATCAAATCATTTAAATAATCAAATCATGAATTGAATCTCAAAGAACTTAAAAGGTTCAAGATTCAATCTCAAATCCAAGTTACAAACTAAGAAAAATGAAAACTTGCACAAACTCGTCCCCCGAAGTGAATCACAATTGATTTAGCCTTGTATCATCACCAATTCTTCCACACGATTGTAATTGATAATGCGAATTCAGATTATTTTGATGATGGAAAGCTTTGGAATGGTGAAAGATGGTTGCTTTTTCATCCTTGGTTGCAGTGTAAAGAGGTAAATTTCGTATTAGGGTTAATTCTACTTTAAAACCCCTCAAATTTGGTTAAATTCTACCAAAGCACGGCGTCTGGTGTCGGTGGCGCCTATAGAGGCGTTGATGGAACCACCCCCTATAGAGCCTTCTTTTTCATGTGTAACTTTTCGAGAAATTTCCATTGACAGGTCGTGGGTCCCGTAACTCTTTTCCTAGCTCAAGTTATTCCCGTTTTAAGTTATCGTTGTCTTGCAACTTCTCTTTTACATTTCTTCACTTCTCGAGCTCCAATTTTCATCCTGTTTCTTCCAACTTCTTCGAATATTTCATGTTTATCCTACAAACATAAGAATATCCCAAAAGTAACTCTATTTCTTATAAATGACATGTAAAACACAAAAATAAAGCCTTTAAACATTGAAATTTCATCACCCGATCACAATCCCCACACTTACCTTTTCCTTGTCCTCAACCAAAGCTCAATTGTAGTTTATAAAACCATTATTGCAACTACACATCACTAATCACTTATTAAAAGTTCATTAAGGTCAAAAATCATGCCCTTATTCACAAGACTTACATCGTTAAATAGATTTACATTCTAGTAGGTTGATTATATTCAAGTAAAATAGGAATTCACCCAACTAGGCTTAACATGCTTTAGATTTTTATTTTCATGCACACACCCCTCACATTGAGTCACTCCTCTTGGTTTTTGTCTGGACTAGTAAAATATGTACTATTGTAATCACTTAATAACCCAATATACCATTTTGTCCACATAAGCTAGTATAGCAATCACACCTCCATCACTTACATAGATCTTGCACACATCTACAGGACTTATGGGTTTTTGGGCTTAGGTACGGGTAGGAAATTTTGGCTTTTAAAAGTGGCTAACACAAATAGAAATATGAACCAGACCATTAACTAATCCTTATCTAGAACACTTTGATCCATTCTAAACACCTACTTTTTTTTCCATTTTGCATCAAAATATTTTTTTCTTTCATAATATAAGCTTGACTTCGGATGCTTTTTTACTTTGAATGGCTTCATGGTTGGTTATCAAGTAATAACTTGGGCTTTATATATTGGGTTTAGTGAAAGAATGGTTAAAAGGTTGACATGGCTACTAAAGGTTAGGATGGATAACCATACACAAAAAATAACAAGTAAAAGGGGTTCCTAAATTGCCTTTATCATTTATGTGCAAAATCTTGCTTATGATCTTGGCATGCATCAAACAATACAAGTTCTGCAACAAATGTAGTATATGGACTACGCTCAGCTAATGAATAATTATATGATTGTGTTTTAAATAATAGGCTCATGATCTCACCAAGTAGGAATTTTGGCTACCGATGTGCATATAAGTTTATTATATCAAAAGCTTGTTAACAGTAACCAGGCATCCTTAATATTTTTAAAAATGACAAGTTAGAAATATTTTATCCTGCAACTTATAGAATATGATCATGACCTAAGATCTATACCAATATTTTAATAATCAACAAGTAAGTGATTTATATTTAAAACTCCGGTTCAATAACCACACTAAACTTTACTTGAAAACTTTTGCAAAGATTAAAAATTTTAAGCAATTTTGTAAATTTTTCTATAACTTCCATTCATTTACTCTTTGTTTCCCTTAATTGTTAATAAATCCCTTCATCCCCACACTTATGAGGTACATTCTCCCTAATGTACCATTCAATCCTTGATGGTGCAGATATAAGAGCATTTTAACATCATAACAATATTTTCAGAATCATCAACAAAAGATCGTCTTTCGGGTCCTATAATAAAAGACATACCTATAGACTCACACTTCCCCATAGACATTGTTATTGTTTTACACCCCCAATCATAGATTAAACACACCACAAAAACCTGTAAAAGGAAAATAAAATGCTTGAAAATGAAATCGATGGAGTGGAGAAACACATGGACCTGATTAAGTGATGAGATAGCGTTCTAATCTCATCCAAATAGAGGTCGGGGCAGTGGTGGACCAAAGAAAGATTCCATCAAGCTTTGGTGCATGGCGTGCAAGTTAAAGCTTCTGGATTGTTTCGTTGTGCGTGAGCTTTCATCTGGAGTTGTGTCCATTGGTAACCACTGTGATGGTTGAGCTTGTGGGTACCTCTCATGTTGTTGCCCGAGCATGTATTCTGGAAGAGTACTCCACTCCACCAGTTATGGATGAGCTTTATATGGTAGTCATGCATGGTAGTTGTTCCTAAAACATAAAATAGTTATTAATAGCGTGTTCTCATGCACACGTGGAGTCCCGCACATACATTCTCATTTCGTCATGTAGCTCTCTATCACATTGTTCTTGTGCAGCCCATTCATTTCTCATTTGTTTCTCATACTCCTGTGTCCTATTATAGCTCTCTCTCCATCTTCTTTGTCTCTCCCTTTCTCGTGACTGCTCATCATACATATGCTTGATCAGGGGTCCATTCTGAGAACCCAACTGGTTTGGCCCTGAGAATAGCTTCCTGAATTTCTTCTTTCATAGTGTGTTCCCTTGTATCAGGATTCACATCTCCAAGTGCACCAACATTGCCTTGTCCCATGACCACGTCATCCTCATCATCGTGGTAAGGTACATCATCTTGTCTCACCATCATGATTCGACCACTATCCTAGTCTCACAGTTGATAGTGGGTGGCGGTCTTCTTATACTCCCATGACTGAGTTCCTAGTCGATTAAGTTTAAACAGTAAAACAGTGATGGGTATGGCCAAGGCATCATTAGATACCGCCTTTTGCTTCTGTAACAACATTATAATTAACCGGTAATATGGAATCATAAACCGGGCCCTACTCTATTAACTTCCCCAAATGTTCATCATAACCAACTGCCGGTAGGAACGCATGTGTCTATCGATGAGTAGTGCATGAAGTACTCTTAGCTCATAGTGTCTCACTTTCCCTCTATCAGAAATCCTGGGAATTACATTCTTACTCAAGAACACTTTCAGTAGCTTTGGTAATATTTTCATGTTGCTTTTTTTTTCATATTATCATAGTATATGGTAATGATAAGGATTGCAAATATATCATTCAGTTTCCCAGTTGGAATTTCTAGAATTGAGCTTTAATGTAGATATTCATAAGGCCCGGGTGAAGTGTCAAACTTGGCCACTTGGGAGATTATTTGAAAGGACATAACCATTGTCTTTCCACCTTCCTTTCCAGTTAGTGTGGTGGTATATGGTGGGTTTGTTCCATCCTTTCTCACCAAGGTAGACATCCATTCCATTATTTTATTCACATAGATATGTGGGGGGTCCATCTTTACAAATGTTAGCACTTCCCTCTAACCCAACCTTTCAAAACATGCAACTACGCCAAACATGCGAAATTTGGGTAATATTATAGGTTTCTCAGATGACATAAGAGTGGTGAGGTCATTTTTTCCTTTAAACATGTCCATATAAAGTTGTGCTTGTATCTCGGGTGGAAATTTCGACAAGGGCTTTTTGTATTTTGTCCAAACGGTATTTCCATCTGAATCACATTCAATGTCATCATCGCCTAAATTGTGTCCCATCACTTCATCCATGTCCCTATCGGAGTCTTCGTCAATTATGTTACTCGTGCCCCAATTGGTACACTTCCAGGAAGGTTCCAAGGAAGAGGCAACAGCCTTCCCCTTCGCTTTAGAAGTTGACTTTCTGGTTCATGGCATTGTTTCTGCAAATAATAAGATCTCTATTTAGAAACTCTCATGGATAAGCAATTGATGTTGCTGAATTATAACTCTTGGCACACATAACTAATATGGACTTTTAAGTCTATCTTATGCAAATAGACACCAAATCGAACATGTGAGATAAACATAAATGTCATGAATTTATAATCCAACACATTAATTGCATTCTATTTACTTTGTATTGTTTGAGCATATCTAATATAAAGTTGACAATCGTGCTCGTAACTTGCTCATAACACAATTATAATTGTTGAGTTACTACTTTATTCCACACAAATGGAAAGGATTTTTAAGTTCATTTGAGCAACAAACACCAAATCACTTATATGGAACAACTTTATCATCAACTTATTATCAACAACTTACTTCTAGCATCATCACTTCTCAAATTATCTCCTTAACTCATGTAGGATTAACAATATAGCATAAGTCAAAAAAAGTCAATATCTGCATACATGTACATGAACACATGATAAGTTTGCTACTAAGTTTAAGCTTTTAAACATAAAATTAAACATACCATGGCAACGTAGTAGTAAAACATGTAATGATGTGAGGAAAGTCATACCTTGACACAATATGATGCTTTAAGAAAAAGAAGAAGAAGAATCCAGTGATTTTTAGCAAAACCCCCAAAAATTTTGAGTTTTGAACCCTCAGTAAGTCTCTAACGAGTAAGAAGGTTGAAAAACTAATTGGTGAGACGTGATCCCCTTGAAAAATTAAGCAAGATAGACCTAGCGTTTGCTTGATTTCGTTTAGAATTGAAAGATTAAGAAACTAGGGTTTGGGTGTTCTTATAGTGTTTGTAGAGAAAGATGGAGAGAACTTTTGAAATGGTAAGGTGTTGTTCTTGAAATCAGACTTTAACTTGCTACTTTTGGGTTTGTGGTTGTAATTTTTTGTATTTTTGTGGTCCCACGTAGTCAACCCGCGCCCGGCTGAGCCACAGCGTCGGTGGCGGTGGCCTAACGTCTGGCCTGGCGTTAGGCTTGGCATCTGTCAAAAACTTTTGGCCCAACTGACGCCACTTGCGTCAGTGGTGGTGGTCATGGCGTCAGTGGAGGTGATTTCAAAAAAAAGATTTATATCAACGTTATAACATCGGTATCAACCCCCGAATAAAAGTAAAAGAAATAAAAATAAAACTAAGAATAAAAATTTAGAACCCAATCACATGTTTTTGGTATCGTTTCTGAAATTGTTCCACATTCACGCGCCCCACCCCCATAAAATCATGCTACCCTCCAAAGCCAAAAAAAAAATAGAACCAACTTACCTTCGTAGTTATGAGTCTCCTAGGACTTGGGTGTTTGCAGTTTCTCGCATAAAAAGGAAATAAAAAAAGAAAACTGCGTAAATAAATAAATAAATAAATAAAAATTAATAATAATAAAAAGAAAATAACGGGTTGCAAACTGACTAGCGCTAAGTTTATAAAGTCTTCAGCCGGACTTTTAGTTGACCCTTACTGATCGGGCGTGTAAGTTGGTGAGCTTACCAACAAGCTCGCCAACTCGTCAATGTTGTCGTTCATGTCCTTACCTTCCAAGTAGTGTTTTAGTCGATGCCCATTCATCATTTGTTTCACGCCATCTTTAGGGTCTTCAATTTCAATGTCACCGAACTTCCAAACTCGAAGTACCGCATACGGTCCCATCCATTTGCTTTTCAATTTCCTGGGAAACATTTTCAATCATGAGTTATACAACCAAACCTTTTGACCTACCTCAAAGGTTTTCTTTCGTAGCTTGGCATCATGCACTTCTTTCATCTTTGCCTTAAATGCGGCTGTCGTCTCGTATGCTTCCTTCCTCAATTCGTCAAGTTTATTTATCAACTTCCTTGCATTACCTACAGCATTGTAACTAAGATTAACATTCTTAATTGCCCACAAAGCACGATGTGCTAGTTCTACAGAGTAATGACATTATTTCCTGTATACCAACCGATATGGAGTCATGCCAATATGCGTCTTATACGTTGTACGTAGGCCCATAAGGCACTGTTTAACTTAATGGACCAATCCCTATGATCTGAACGTATTGTTTTTTGTTAAATCTCTTTAATTTGCCTGTTGGAGACTTCCACTTGACCACTCATTTGAGGGTGGTGCGGTGTTGCTATTCGGTGGTCTACGCCATAACGTTTTAACAATTTACCAAAGTGAAAAATTTTAAAATGTTATCCCCCAACACTTATGATCACATCGAGAAGACCAATTCATGAGAAAGTATTAATTTGAACAAATTTACATACAATGTTGTGGTCATTGGTTTTAGTGCCAATTGCTTCCACCCATTTGGACACATAATCAACTGCCATTAAAATATATAAATTGCCACACGAATTTGGCAATGGACCCATTAAATCGATTCTCCACATATCAAAGATGTCCACTACGAGAATTGGTTGCATGGGCATTTCATTGTATTTTGATATGCTTCCCATTTGTTGGAATTTTATACAATTTTTTTGCAAAATTATAAGAATTACGTAAGATAGTTGGCCAAAAGAGTCCACAAGATAAGATCATGTGACCGGTTTTCTATCCACTGAAATGACCCTCGCATGCAGATGAGTGTGCATGCTCTAAAACATTTGGGATTTCGGATTCGGGAATGCATCGCCTTATAATTTGATCTGCTCCAACCTTGAACAAGTCCGGTTCATCCCAAATATTGTATGTCACATGTGACATGAATTGTTGTCACTTCCTCTTGGACCAATGGTTCATGTCGTACCTGTAGCCAAATAATTTACAAAATTAGCATACCGTGGTTCTGAAGATATAGATAGTAATTGTTCATCCGAAAATGTGTCATTAATCTCTTTTTGTGAATCAACAGTGTGATGCCCAACTCTTAATAGATGATCCACTACCGCATTCTTGCTTCCCTTCTTATCACATATTTCCAAGTCAAATTCTTGTAGTAAGAAGATCCATCTTTTAAGTCAAGGTTTGGCATCCTTATTCTCCATTAAGTATCTGACTGCACTATAAACAGAATAAACAATTACTTACTTCCCCAAATATATGATTGGAATTTATCTAATACATATACCACTTCAAGCAACTCCTTTTCGGTTTTTTTATAATTTAATTGTGCATCGGTTAACGTTTTTCTTGCATAGTATATGGCAACGAGTCTTATCCACCTATTGACCTAAAATAGCCCCAATTGCAAAGTCGCTTGCATCACACATAATTTCAAACAAAGGTGACCAATTAGGTGATTGCAAAATGGGGGCTTCCAGTAATTTCTCTTTTAAGGTGTTAAAAGCATGTAAACATTATTTATCAAACACAAAGGGTACATCTTTTAAAAGCAAGTTACATAAGGGTTTAGTTGTGACACTAAAACCTTTGATGAATCTTCTATAGAAACCTGCGTGTCCTAAGAATGAACGCGCACCTTTAACATTCATCGAAGGAGGTAAAGTTGAAATTACTATAATTTTGGCACGATCTACCTCAATTCCCTAACTAGATATGACATGACCCAAAACCTTTCCTTCTTGAACCATAAAATGACTTTTTTTCCCAACTTAAGACCAAATTTGTTTCAACATAACTTTTCAAAACTTTGGTTAATTAATTTAAACACTTATCAAAAGTTTAATGAAAATTGAAAGATCATCCAAAAAAATCTCTAAGGAATCCCCGACCATATCTGAATTGGTATCAATGGTGTTTCGGGATCCCAAAGCTTTAGTGGTAAGGAACCCATTAAAACGACAGTCACTTTTTCCATTAAGTCAAGCATTTTTGGAAATTTGTTATGTCGTTTTTAGTACACATGTCTTTAAGGTATTTTGCATAAGCCGGAACTTGTTTAATTGCATCAATTAAGGGAATGTTAATTTTAACTTGTTTGAAAATTTCCCAAATTTTTTCCTGTTGAGGACCTCTTTTGAATGAAATCTTTGATTTTTCAGTATTTTCTAAGGCTTTTAGATAAGGAATTGTGAATCCAAGGATCGAAACAGGAATTATCAATTTGATTTAGCAAATAAAGTTCGCGGAATTATCAATACTTGTTGTTTAATTAATTGTTTATGAAATTGAAATCGACGAAGAACAGATGAAAGAAATTGAAAACAGAACAAAGTAATGCAACAAAAAGATTGTTTCAATTGATTTTCATTCACAGTGATTCGATTACAATCGATATTGATGCTTTGATGATTTGATGATCTCCTATACTGTTCTTTGTGTTCTTGTGATTGCTATATTGCTATTTTGATCGATTGATCGATCAATATCGTTTATATGAATATATGAATCTCTATTTGTGTATCGATAACTCTCAATCTCTATCTAAATGAGTGCACCCAGGCCTTATATTTATAGGCAGAGGGATTCATTTTAAAAATTACAAAGATATTCTTGATGTGACGTGGAATATTAGCTTCTGACAGATTGACTTGTTGACTTTGTGTTAAGTACTTGATGATATGAGTTGAACTTCCATAGGAGTTGAACTTCCGTAGGAGTTGGTTCTTTGTTCATGAACATCATCCTCAGGAGCAAACTTCCTTCTTCCGCAGCAGCAACTTGATCTCTGAACTTGTTCTTCAGTAGGTATGCTTGTACTTCCGCAGGAGATCCACTGATGCACATTGACTTGTTCATTTATGCTCCATAGAACATCTACGAAAGAACAAACTTGTTCATCCGCAGATAGTTCTTGCACTTGGTTATTTTTCCAAATTGACCAAGTATGATGTTTTATGCAATTGGATAAAGTCAACACAAATAATGTTTGGGTTAACATATATATCTTGCATTACATAATGATAAAGAATTACAGATGTTCATTACAAGAGATTACAAATCATCTAAACCTATACAAAAGATCTAGATCTAACAATACACCACCTTAGGTTTAGATTCTTGTAATTATCTCTTCAGATCTTTCAACTCTTGAACTTTGGCCAAAATCTTTGTGTTGAAATATCCAACGGCATCCTTTTGGTCTTGGTATGGATACCTGATCTTCATTTTTCCCATTTTCTTCAATGTTTTAAAATTCAGCCCAAGAATGTCTTCTTCTATGGTCAGTGTTGCCACTACACTGTTTTGAGACACCACTTCCAACTCATCTTGCTCTGACTTTCTAAGCTCAGTAATTGATGGGATTTCAGATCCTATGAGCTGACCAGCCTCAAATTTTCTTCTTTTGTGTGCTTTTGCAGCTTGTCTATGACTTGAATGATGTGCACATATAAGCATATTTCACTTTGAGCATCTTTATCATTCAACTTTGGGAAATTCTTATCATGCAGATAAGATGTGTAGCTTGGATGTAGCAGTTTAATCTCCAATGGATCAAATAATTTTATGCTTGGTGCTTTCTTGTAAGGGTCATTCCTTTGTAGCACCAGTTCTTTTGTTCTTTCTACATATCCCCATTTAGTGATGGGATATGAGTACTAATTTCCTTCAATTGTTTTGATTGATGCATCATCCTTGTCTGCATATCCAATACTTCTCAAAAATTCATCATCAACCGGTTTTGAAGAACTAGAATGTGATCTTTCTGTCTTTGTTTTCTTCTTTTGTGTTCTGCATCCTCGCTTTTGGCTTCTTTCAGCATATCTCCCTTAAACTTGTTTCTCAGTTTTGCAATCAGAACAAAAAAATCTCTTCCCCTTGGACTTATTGAGTAGTTGGATATTGGAATGTCTTGTAGAGTAGAAAGGTCTGCATCTGGGAGTGTAAGAAGGGTCTCCATCCATGGAAAATATTGAACCATCCCAGATGCCCTTTTAATCGTAGCACAATCCCACTCTTGATCAAACTTCCAAGCTATAATCTTGTTGTCTACTGCTGATCTTGGTGTTGTCATCTGACCAAACAGTTGAATCAAAATTGTTTTCTGTTCTATTATTTCCCTCACGGCTGTTCCTAGGGGGCAGATTTTGTTGGGGATTACATCCTTTGGCTCCCTGATCAGTTTCTCTTTGCTTCTGTGCATATCTTTGCTTTAAACTATTATTGGCTCAGCAGGAGATTGTTTTGATTGTTTGTAAGCTGGATTGGGTGCTCCAGTTCTGAATCTTACTCTAGTTTCTAGTTCAACCTTCATCACATAATCCATCATTGCTCTTAGCTCACCTACTGTTCTTCCCTTCGGTTCATCAGACCCATAATTATGACTTTGCAGCCAGCAAATCATATTGTACTTGGTAAGCTGTTTGGTTTCACAGTGACCTAAATCATTCTTTATCTTCTCAATTGCTTTATACTTTGTGAAGGTTTCATAGTTGCATAGTGGAAGCATTAATCTAGTAGCATCAAACTCCTTCAGTACTTGTATCATCTTATCCATGTTCATCTTTTCTACCATGTCATATGGAAAGCCATTATTGATTAAGTCCATGAACATAGATGATTGTGCTCTTTCCTCAAAGATGTCATCAGTAGATAACAAGTCACCAGACCTTGCTACTTTAGCATCTTTAGGAGTATCATCTTTTGTTAAATCTACCCACTCAGCATCACTTTCTTCTTCAATGTCTTTAATGGATTTGAGAGTTGAAAGCTCAGCTGATGGAGTGTGCTCAGGAGACATGTCTTCTGATTTCTTTGGGATATTAAGTTCTTCCCAAATACTTTCTTTTCCTGTTGTATTTGATTGTTGGTTCTTTTGCTTTCAACAGGGGAATGTCCGTAGTTTCTTTGATTTGTTCTTTATGCACACTCACTTCCTTTTCAGTCACCTTCTTCTTTAAGACTTCTATCTCTTCATCTTTAGCTTTTAGCAGATCCAACTGCTCAGAGATAGTTTTTAGTGCATTGTTTAGCTCAACCATTACTTTCTCCTTCTCTTGTTTCTATTTCTCAGCAAATTCACGGGACTCAGTTGCAAACTGATCCATTTTATCAATCACTGCATTGCTGGTTTCAATCTCTTCTTTTAGCTTCTTGATTGTTACTTCTAGAGATACAATAGTTTCATCTTTCCCTTTCATCTCCCTTTTGAGTTTTCTCAATTTCTTCAGTTTTTTATTACTTTTGATGATGAGATTATTGTATTTAGCAACAAGAAAACTTTGGCTCACATTTATCTCCTCCTCTCTTAAATCATTTCATCTTAAGCAGTGATGTCAACAAAGTGACTATCACTCTCATCTTGTTGTTCAACCTCTTGTTCATTCTCCCCCTCAACTTCTAGACATGTTTCTTCTGTGGCACCAGCCATAACTTCATCAAGCTCAACATCATCAATATTCATTTTTTCAGTGAGAGTTGGGCTTTCAGTAGGTGAGGTTGGTTCAGCAGATGGGGGTGAGGAAGTTGGTTGTGTTGTTGGATGAGAAGGTGTTTGATTGAGAATGGGTGATATAGGTTCTATGGCAGCAGTGTTTAATGATGATTGAGATTGGGAAGCTGAGAAAGGTTGGGTATGCTCACTGGATGGTGAGTTCAGTTGAGCTGGTGGTGTTTCTGGTAAGTCTATTACAGGTGTTAGTGGTAGAGACTGTGGTTGTTGGTGTGGTGATGGGTGTGATGGTGATTGTTGAATGTCATCAAGTGTGAATACTTCTGTTTCAGCAGTATTCTGAGATGTTTGGGAATGGGAAGGAGATAAGGGTTGTTGTTATGGTGGTTCAGGGGATACAGCTGGAGGTGTTGTTGTTGTTGTTCAAGGTGTAGGAGTTCTTGAGGAATATCAGCATTTTTATCAACCACATGTGCGAAGATCTCCATTTCTTCACCTTGGTATTGCCAACTTAACTTGTTAAGAACAGATCTTCCAAGATGAGCTTGAACAAAGACTCCACCTTCTCTTTCAATGTTAGGCATTGACTCATTTATGATCAGCTTAATAAACCTAGGAAACATGTACATCTTGTTTTCCTTCTACACCCTTATATGGTCACACAGGCATCCAAGAATGTATTTAGAATAATTGTATTTCCTCCCTTCAAATACACCAATGATTCCAAAAGAAATGTGCCTTGAAAACCTATCCAAACCAGACTTTCTGTTGGACATACACTTTAAGTATGTGTGACACAGGAATCTGTAGGGCTTGCACAGCCTCCCCTTTCTGATTTCACCATTTTGGTAATCTCCATCATAACCCATTAAATGAAAAATTCTTTGGATGTACTCATGGTCGAACACATCTGGGTGACCCTCTTCTTTTCCTCCAAACTCTAGCACCCTCCTGATAGTTCGTTCATCTAACCTCAACTCTTCATTTCTTACTATTACAAAAATCACCCTTTCATCATTCTCCTCCTCAATCCTGGCTGTGTGCCAAAAATCTATCATATGCGATTGATAGATGATTGGGTCCGCAGATAACGCATAGAAAATCCTTGATCTTCTCAGATAGGTAATAATTTCCCGACATACCTCTGTTGCTGGATCGTCTGGATTCAGAAAGGCACAAACGTTATGATCTTTTACAAATCTGTTGGCCATATTGATGATGTTGTTTAAGTGGAAATTTAGGTATGGATTGTTGTGTGGAATGAAAATTTTGAATGTTTATGGATTAAGGGGTTTATGATATGAGCGTTTTCCTAGGTCTGAAAAAGGGTTTCTGAAAAAGTGAATACAAATGACAACGGTCAGGTTATCATTTATACTTGCTTAGAAAATTTAAATCCTTTTATTTAATGATGTGGGACCCTTAACCCTTATTACCCTTTCATGGTTATCCACAAGTTAAGTCTTTCGTTGAACATCTACGGAAGGCAAAACTTATTTTTATTGTTTATCCTTAAATTAATTCTTCCGCATAACATCTACTAAAGGCAAAATTTGTTATGCTTTTGCTGTATGATCTTAACATCATGTTGTTAGATCATTTGTTGTTTTTTGTTGGGCCTTGTTGACTTAGCTTCATGGTAAATGTGCAAAATTGATTTAGTTAAAAACTTCAGATATCCTACAGCCAAGTTAGTGCTCAAGTTCCAATTTTCTTCATGTAAAAATGTTAAACTCAGTTTTCATGCTGATGACTACTCCCCCTAAATTTGTGATTAATCATGAAATTATACATTTATCAGAAATTTATAAAGAGAATACCATGAAAAGCAATTATCTGTCAATCTTATTATCAAATAAAATAACAAAAACAAAATCCTTGTGTATTTTTGTTTATAGGCAGAAACTAAAATATATTTACAAGCTGGGATCATACTATGACACTAAGCAACTTCCTGAAACAGTTTTGTTTGATGATAGTAGACATAGATCTAGTGCTGATTCTAAGTATTATGATCCACATAAATTCAAGCAAGAGTAAAGTTTCAACTTGTCATGCTGTTTATCATGTTTTGGTACTGATTAAAGATAGACAAATATGGACTCCATAATCAATTCACATTAGAGTTTGTCCTCCATTTATGAGTCAATTTATCACTTTTTCACACTTAAAACTATGTTCTTTAATTTATAAGCTCTATCTTAAGATTTCTTTGAAATCTTATTAATGCTGATATGATTTTTGATGCTCTGAATTAATTTACAGCTGATAACATTGTATTCTTTTAGAGTTGTTCCTTTTTGGAACTTCTAGATGATCAGCATCAGGACACCAGGTCTTTACTTACATAAAACAGAGGTGCCTATGAACCCAGGTCTTTGTTTACACAAAACAAAGGGTTCATGATGCGCAAAGATAGAGGTTATAAATTTTCACAACATAGTGTGCTTAGGTGAGTAAGTTGATTACAGCAGGATAAGACTTACTTGCTTGTTCCTCAAAATGGAATTATCCATAATTAGTCACCTTAGCATTATGTTATGCATGAACTTGTATATTTTCCACTCAAGCTAAACCTACTCACACATCAAATCACATCTGATCAGTCTTTATTATGTGATAAAATTCAGGAAAGTAAGCAAAGGCATAGTGTACTATCATTTCCTATAATATGAAATGTTTTTTTAAGAAAAACATATTAATAAGACAATATTTTTGGATTTTTATATGTTTTATATATGTTTTTGGCATTTTCATATAATGAATTTGACAGACAGAACATGCTTTTCTTTGCGATGAAGACTAATCTAAGTTGATCATGCCTAAGGACTCAATCAAGAAATTAAATCTAACTGAATCAAAGGCTTTAGTGAATAAATCAGCAAGCTGATTTGTTGTATCCATTTTGATCAACTTGATTAAACCTTTTTCTGAGCAGTCTCTCAGAAAATGGTATTTGATTTCAATATGTTTTGTTTTACTATGTTGCACTGGATTAGTAGTGATGAACATAGCAGCTGAGTTATCTATGTGAATTTATGTTTGAAGAAAATTGTAACCATAATCAAGTAATTGGTTTTGCAACCATAAAACTTGAGAGCAACCAGCTAAAGCAGCTATATACTCAGCCTCAGCTATGGATGCTGAAACATTTGTTTGCTTTTTACACTGCCAAGAAACTAGTCTTGGTTCTATAAGTTGACAACCACCAGTTGTTGATTTTCTGTTGTTGTTGCAGCCTCCAAAGTCATTATCAGAATATGAGTAGAGGTTGAAATCTCCTTCTTTGGGATACCAAAGCCCAAGAGCTGGCTTCCCTTTGAGGTATCTGAAAATCCTCTTCACTGCATTCATATTGACTCCTTGGGGTCTGATTGGTACCTAGCACAAACACACACAGCAAACATTATGTCAAGTCTGCTGGCAGTTAAGTACATTAATGATTCTATCATAGATCTATATAATCTTTGATAAAATGACTTCCTTTTAGGATCAGGTACAATCTTATCTATTGTTGATGCTGGTGTTTTGCATTAAAAAGAATCAGCAAGGTTGTACTTCTTCAAGATTTGATTCACAAACATTTCCTGATTGATGAAAATACCATATGATTTCTGATGAACTTGCAAACCAAGGAAGAATGTTAATTCTCTTATGGAACTCATTTGGAACTCAGATTTCATCAAAGATTCAAAGTCATCACATAATCTCTTGTTTGTTGATCCACATATGATATCATCCACATAGATTTGGACAACCAAGAGGTCTTGATGTTCATGTTTAAGGAAGAGAGTCCGATAAATTGTTCCCCTTTTTAACCATGCTTGAGCAAGAAAGATGACAATATTTCATACCACTTTCTTGGTTCCTGATGAAGACCATATAAACCTTTGTCAAGCTTGTATACCATGTGTGGGTAATCAGGATCTTCAAAGCCTAGTGGTTGGGTAACATAGACTTCTTCATCAATTTTACCATATAAGAAGGCACATTTTACATCTATTTGGTAAACTGTGAACTTCTTATGTGAAGCATAGGCTAGAAAGACTCTAATGGCTTCAATCCTGGCAACTGGGACAAAGACTTCATTATAGTCTATCCCTTCTTCTTGAGTATAGCCTTGTGCTATTAGCCTTGCTTTGTTTTTGATGATGATACCTCTGTCATCTAGTTTGTTCTTGAAAAGCCACCTTGTACCAATAGGATATTGGCCTTCAAGAAGATCAACTAGATTCCAAACTTTCTGCTTACTAAATTGCTAAAGTTCTTCTTGCATTGCTTCAATCCAGCTGTTGTCTTTAAATGTTGTAGTTATGTTGGGTGGAACCACTTGTGAAAGAAAACAGGGGAACAGACAAATATTGGCAGCTTCCCCTTGACTTCTTGTGGTTCTTTCATTAAGATCACCAATAATGTTTTCTATTGGATGATACTTATGAATTCTTGTTGTTGGTATTGATTCAACTAGAGGAACGATTCCAAGTTGGTGATGTTGGTTGATGGAGATGGATCCAACTGAGATGGGGAATCAACCATGTGGTCAAAATTCTCATCATTTTGGTCTTCTGAGGCTGAATGAAATCCATCTTCATGATTTTGTGTTTTCGCAGATGTAGGTATAACTTCCGTAACAGTTACAGGAATAACTACGGATTTTGTAGTTTGTTGATCTGTAGATGTGAATGTTGTTGGAATGTTTTCTGATGAATTAGGAACTTCAGATGAAGAAAAAGAGTCATCTCTGGAAGTAGAAACATCTACGGATGTAGAAGGAACTTTTGCGGATGCATTGTTAGCTTCTACGGATGCATTGTTAACTTCTGCTGATGCATTAGTTACCTCTTCTGAAGTTGATTTTCCATTTCCACCAAGATTGCCATTGCTTGTTTGAGATGAAGGGACTGGATCAGCAACACTTGAAGTGTATGAATGAAATAATCTTTTAGGATCAGCAGTCAGTGGCACTTCACTCAAACTTGGAGGTACATAAGGATAACATGTATCCGTAGGACCTACAACATTCAAATAACCAGAGTTAAATGAATTTGTTAATGCATCTATATCAAACAACCAAGATGATCCTTTTACTGATTTTGGAAATAAGGATTCATCAAATGACATTAGGTGTTTCCTTCATAATATTATGATGTGGAATATAGACTCTATATGATTTAGATGTTGATGAGTAACCAACAAAGAATCCATCATAAGCTTTTTCATCAAACTTTCCTAATTGATCTTTGGTGTTTAAAATAGACACATGACACCTAAAAGCTCTAAGATAATCTATAAAAGGTTTTCTTTTAAACAAAAGTTCATAAGATGTTTTATTATGTTCTTTGACAATTAAAATTCTGTTTTGAACATTGCATGCTGTGATCACTGCTTCTGCCCAAAATGTGATAGGCAACTGTGAATCAGCTAGCATTGTTCTTGCTGCTTCAATTAGAGTCCTATTTCTTCTTTCAACAACTCCATTTTGTTGTAGAGTTCTTGGTGAACTGAATTGTCTGGCAATGCCTTTGTTCCTGCAAAAGGAATCTAAAACATGATTAACAAATTTAGATCCATTATCACTTCTTGAGATTTTGATCTTTAAATCAAGTTGATTTTCAATCTTAGTGATAAACTCCATTACTGTTTCTGATGTTTCACTTTTATGTTTTAAGAAAAAGACCCATGTGAATCTAGTGAAATCATCAACAATCACCAAACAATATTGCCTTTTACCAATGCTCAACGTATTGGTTAGACCAAAAAGATCCATATGCAGCAGTTTAAGTGGTGTTGTGTTTGTGTTGATTGTTTTGGACTTATATGACACCCTATGTTGTTTTTCTTTATAACATGATGAACAATGATTAGAACAGTAAAATTTTTTCTTGGGAAGGCCAATGACTAAGTCATTTTTGACTAACTTGTTCATGTTCTTCATGTTTGAATGAACCATTCTTCTATGTCATAGTTGAGCTTCATCTTCTGATGACTTAGAAATCAGGCAAGTTTCATTGCTTGTTAGAGAGGTGTTGTTCATGTCCAAAACATATGTGTTGCCTTTTCTTGATGCTTTAAGAAGGATCCAGTCTGCTAGAATTTGAAAACCTAGCTTAAGAATGTAACAATAAGTGTTATCAAATAAAGTGGTATAATTTTGATCACAAATTTGAGATACATTTAACAATTTGAATTGCGAATTTTCACAGAGGTTTACTTTCTCAAATTTGAGTACACCATTTGTTACCATTCCTTCACCAACAATTTTACTTCCCTTCTTATCTCCACCAAATGCCACATATGAGGCATTTTTGTGTTTGAAATCATAGAGGATAGAATAGTTTCCTGTCATATGCCTGGAACAACCACTGTCAACATACCACTTGTTGTCAGTCCTCCATGGATGTTCCTGCACAAATAATGAAATCAATTAGAAAATGGAGCCCAAGCCTTGATGGTCTTGGGCTTGTCATTGTTATCTAGGATTGTTACTCAATCATGAATGAGCCTAGATGTCTCAAGATTGTTTTTACACTCAATTGATTCATTATGTTCTGTTTGGGGTGAGGATGATTCTGTTAAAGATGAACTTGAAGCACTTTGATCTTGATTCTTTATCACTTCCTCTGTCACCTCTTCTTTTAGTGTCTTTTTCTTTAAACTTGATCCTGATACTTGACTTGAAAAAGTTTCTGCATCTTTTGTCTTTGATTGAGGTACATGATTACCCTTTTCAAAGTGATCAAAGAAGGCTTCATCTTCCTGCAACACTACCTTCTTGTGAGGAGTCTTGCTTTGAGATTGCTGCTTCTCCTTCTTCTTTGATTTATCATCAGCAGATGTTGGTTTCTTTGTCTCTGAGATCTTCTGCTTTAGTTGGTGCTACTTTTGCACTAAGACCTTTGATTCATCATTCTCAGAAGATTGTGAATCTGAGTCAACATTCTCAGCTTTTTGCTTCTTTGGAACCTTTAATTTGTTCTTTTTGTTGAAGAAGCATTCTTGAGTAGAATGATTGTTTTTGTTGTAGATGGCACAGTGTTTGTTGAAGTAACAGTCAGAAGTCATATGATTGTTCATATTGAATATGGAGCAATAGCTGCTGAAATAACAATCTTCTGTATTGTGGTTATGCATATCACACCACTTGCAGTACTTTTCTTCAGCTTCACTATTAGACTCCACTACTGTCTTTTTCTGCTTCTTCATAATTGCCGCCTTCTACTGCCTTAATTCATTTTCAAACTTTGCAGCTGATGAGTCTTTACCTTTTCCTGACCTGATGTCAAATGGTTCTTGATTATGAGGATTCACCATTCTCTGTTGTTTCTTAACTTTGTTGTCACTGGGTGATTCCACAGATGATTTCTTCTTCCGTAGATCTTCTACGAAAGTAGATGATTGTTGCTTTTGTAGTTTTTCTACGAAAGTTGAACGTTTTGGAAGAACAGTTTTCTTCCTTTGCTTTTCTACGGATGGTTCTAAATCAACCTTTTTCTTCCGTAGGTGTTCTGCGGAAGTGATTTTCTTTTCTTCCGTGGTTCTTTTTGATGACTGATGTTTTTGCCTTTGTTGAGCTCCTGAATCCCTTCATTCAGCTGACCAATTCTGGTATAGATGGTCTTCAACAAATTTCTTTGTTTTGGGGGATAAGGCAGCTTGATCTCATCAAGAACTTTAGGAATTAAAGGTTCAATTACCAAATTCTTTCCCTTACCGAACCCAGCATTAGGCTCATCAAATTCATTCAAGCCATCACACTCATCAAAGTCAAATTCTGAATCAGTTTGTTTTAAACATTCTGATTCAAATGACACAATCTCAGTTTCACTCATCTCAGTATCATCACCATTTACCAAATTATTAGTTTTAATTTCTGGTTTAATTTTGGTACTTGATACAAAATGGTTTGATAGACTGTTTGTCACTAACTTAGGTAAAGTGGCATAGTTATCATTTATAGGAAGTGCAACAGCATTAAAACCCAACCCATACCTGTTCTTTGATTCAATATGAGAGTTTAAGAGTTTTTCATATTCCTGAGATGATAATTGAAACTTCTGAAGTTTCATTTCAGTAGATGCATGATCAGACATTGACTTTGTTAAAGAGGTTGTCAGATGCTCAACTTGTGCTTTTAAATTATAATTTTCAGATACAAGTTTATCCAAATCCTTTGTAAGGAGGTGATTTTGACCTGATACAATTTATGTTCTCTCAAATGAGATTCATTTAAAATCATTGTTGCTTTGACTTTATCAGTCAATTGTTGAGCATGGACTCCGTATCTTTCAACCTCTTCAACACAAACAGGTGAACATAGTCTATCCCTTACCTCTATGGCCATGGGTGGAATTTTGTTCTCCATGTTTGCCATCAGTGCTTGATTTTCCTCCTGCACTTCCTTCTCATACATGCTCCAGTCACAAGTACCATCCTGCAAAATAATCAAATCAGTTTCTTTAGTGTTACTGGTACCTGTTGAAGAGCTTGTGGCTAGTGGGGATGAGATTGTTAGTTGAGGTTGCTTGAAGCTTCTCTGATTTTCTTGTCTTATGTCTGTTGTTAATCGCTGATTGCTGTTGCACTCCCTTGAAAAGTGATTATACAAATTGCATTTGTAACACCTCACTTTTGATTTGTCAACACCAATTTTAGTTGTTCTTCTTGCAACAGATAGTCCCTTGTTCCTTCTCATATACATCTTGGCTCTATATGCAATCATGGCCATTTGCCATTGCAGATCCATTTCCTTTACTTCATCCGGATGAAGTTCTTTAACGTCTTGTTGACAGATGTGGGCAGGAGTCAAGGTACTACCCAAGTAAGCTTGAAAGCTTGAACTGAAGGCTACAAAGGCTACCTTTGGTTCTTCTGATTCTAGAACCACGGTAGTTGGTTTAGATTGGGTATTGCTTTTGTTGGTTGATGATCCCTTTCCCTTTTCCTTTCCTGTTTGAAGTGTTTTGAGAGTTTAATTTAGAGGACTTTGCAGCATAGAAACCAGTTTCCTCTTCATTATCACTCTCAACACAAGAGCTTTCATTATCATCATTGGAGATGAATGCACTTCCAGCACCCTTTGTTTCAATTGATATGGTGCTATTGGTGCTTTTACACTCTTGCTTCTGGTTTTCCCATCTAACTCCAAAGGTTCCACCTTTGCAACCAAAGTGTCTAACCCAATTGCCTTTAGATCAAGAGTATTCTTGAACATAGACACAGTTTGAGTCTAACTCTCTAGCAAAGTATGAAGCATCTTTTTGTTTAGTTCCTCATTACTGTACTTCAACTTAAGAATGTTCATCTTAGTAACAAGTTGCATAAATCTATGGAGTTGTTGAGGAACAGATTCACCTATAATATGATGAAAAGTCTCATACTGTGAACGAAAAGTATCCTTCCTGATGCTTCTGATCTCATCACTTCACACAAAGTGTGAAGAATTTTCCATAATGAGTTTGTTGTTTTGTATGCTTCACACCTGATCAAGAGATAAAGCCATAGTAAGCATACTATAGGCCTTAATGTCGATTTTGACTTTCTTGGCATCATCAGGAGACAGATTTTTCAAACTTATGGGCTGATTGTTGTCATTATAATCAGGTCCTAAAGCAGGTGGAATGTAAGGACCTTCAGTAATGGACACCCATAAATCAGAATTTGTATAGTCTACGTGGTTCCTAAATCTGATTTTCCATGTTTTAAAATCAGATTTGTTCTCCAACTTTGGAGGTTGATAAGCTCCAACTGCTGAATTGCTCATATAAATTAACTTTGTTAATTATCAAAATTATCAATTGATCTAATATCCTATGAATATGAAAAGACAATGCAAACACACTAACACTGCAATAACAAATCACTGATAATATTGATATTCAAATCAACTAAGACAAAAATCCCTTTGAATTAATGACTTCTGTTGATAATGGACTAATTAATAACACACTCTTAATTAAATAAGAAGTGGTGGTCAAAATTAGTCAAATCACTCAATATATTCTCAGTTAATTTGAAATTAAGATGTTAGATGATGATGAGTTTTGTTCAAACTTGTTTGAACAGCCTTGGGATATCGCACAATAACATAAATCCATGAATCGAAAGCGATTCTGATGCAAATCAAAATTAATCGAGCAATGGAACAGTGGTTAATGATCGATATAACAAGGTTTTGATGATTTAATAAAACAAACAACCAATTAAAAAAAATCAAACTGATAGACCAATTGATCTAGATCAATAAGAACGAGGCTCTGATACCACCTGTGAATCCAAGGATCGAAACAGGAATTATCAGTTTGATTTAGCAAATAAAGATCGCGGAATTATCAATACTTGTTGTTTAATTAATTGTTTATGAAATTGAAACAGAAGAAGAACAGATGAAACAAATTAAAAACAGAACAAAGTAATGCAACAAAAAGATTATTTTAATTGATTTTCATTCACAATGAATCGATTACAATCGATATTGATGCTTTGATGATTTGATGATCTCCTATAATGTTCTTCGTGTTCTTGTGATTGCTATGTTGCTATTTTGATCATTTGATCGATCGATATCGTTTCTATGAATATATGAATCTCTATTTGTGTATCGATATCTCTCAATCTCTATCTAAATAAGTGCACCCATTCCTTATATTTATAGGCAGTGACAGATTGACTTATTGACTTTATGTTGAGTACTTGATGATATGAGATCATTCAAGTATTTTGTTCTTCCGTAGGAGTTGAACTTCCGTAGGAGATGGTTCTTTGTTCTTGAACATCATCCTCAGGAGCAAACTTCCTTCTTTTGCAGCAACAACAACTTGATCTTTGAACTTGTTCTTTAGTAGATATGTTTATGCTTCCGCAGGAGATCCACTGATGCACATTAACTTGTTCATTTATGCTCCGTAGAACATCTACAAAAGAACAAACTTCTTCATCTACAAATAGTTCTTGCACTTGGTCATTTTTCCAAATTGACCAAGTATGATGTTTCTTGCAATTAGATAAAGTCAACACAAATAATGTTTAGGTTAACATATATATCTTGCATTACATAATGATAAAGAATTACAGATGTTCATTACAAGAGATTACAAATCATCTAAATCTATACAAAAGATCTAGACCTAACAGGAATGGTATTAAACTCCATATCCTTGCCCTTAACCTTAGGTAACTCTTTGTTAAGTGCTGGTTTTTATGTATCTTGAAAAGTTACTCTTTTATGTTTCTTAATTAGATGTACTTCCGATTCACACTCATCATCACTTTTCCCATCCTCGCCAAGATCCTCAACCACTCCTTGAAACGATGGTGGAGAGACAACTTTGTTGTCATACACTTAACCAGAGGGAAGAATACTTACCTGGCTAATGTTTGCACTCTTCGTGTTCCTTGCACCGGACGTTTGATATTGAGGATTGATAGTGGTATCGCCAGGAAATGTTCCTGGATTTCTTCTCAATTGTGCCATCTCTTTTGCTATTTGCCCGACTTGCTTAGCTAATCCCTCCACTGTTTTGTCTCGTACCTCATTGTCCTTTTTAATCTCTTTAAGGAAGTCCATTACTTCTCATGAGTTGTTTGAGCCTACTTGGTTAACATTAGGTTGATGATTTCTTTGATATCCTTTATTGTATTGGTTGTAGATGGTGGTTATTCCATACTTAAAATTGGGATGTGTTACCATACTTAAAATTGGGATAATTATGCAAACCTGGATGATATGTATTAGAATTCATATCACATTGCTTTCCATCACCATATACTTAGTTGACCTCTTCTTCAGCTCAACCCAATTGCAATTGACATTCCATGATTGCATGTCCTAAATTGCCACATCCTTCACATATGGAAAAAACTTGAACGCCTTGTGGTGTCACATTTCCTCCATTGCAATTCAAACTTGCCAATTGATGTTCCAATATTTGATTGGCTTTTTCTAACTGTTCTAACCTCTTATTGCCATCAGTAGTGCCTGCAGGTCTAACAATTGCATGTTTCTTCTTCCAATTAGATTGAGCTTCTCTTTTTGAGTTTAATGTAAAAAATCTTTTCTAAGAATTCCCAATCCACTTCACATGATTGGAAAGAACTGTTCCACCCATGGTGGAATTTACAACATGGATGTCATTAGTGGATAGACCATCATAAAATGCACTGATTAACTCCCATTGTGGAATACCATGATGTGGGAAATTCCTTAAAATTTTCTTAAACCTTTTCCAAGATTCCTAGAAAAGCTCACTCGGTTGTTGTTGGAAATTCAGAATGTTGGCCTTCGCATAGTTTGTTCGTTGAGGTGTGTAATATTCTTCTAAGAATTGTTGTTGCATATCCTCCTATGTAAAGATGCTTGCGGATGGCAAAGATAAGAACCACTATTTTGCATCATCCTTCATTGTGAATTGGAACAATACTAACTTGACTTGATCACGTGTATACCCTTGTCCTCTGATTGTTCCACATACCACTTCAAATTCAGAAATATGAATGTAAGGTTGATCAGTTCCTAAACCATAGAAAGATGGCAACATGTTTAAGCCTTATGGTCTCAATTTAAAGGATCTACCAAATAAAAAAAGACTTACTATAGGAGATGAGTTAACTATAATTTGAGGTCTGAAACGGCTTTCAACTACTCGGATTGGTGCATGATGATGGATTTGTGGAAGACCATCATGATGTTGAGGAAAACCCAGTTGAGGATATTGATTTATTGGTTGCCTCATGTCTCTTAGTGGAACTTTATTAGCCCTTTGAAAAGTTGGGTTGAAGTGTTGATTATATCTCCCCGGATGTTGATAACCATAGTTAAAACCGAATTAATCTTCATCTCCCCCTCCATATTCAACATTCAAATTTCCATGCTCAATTCCATCATCCCAGTTCGATACCCGATCCCTTATGTCATCTTCATCATTAACACCATCATTCCTGCTAGATTTTGATTGATTGAAATGAACTGAAGGATTACTTAGAGCCTCATAGTTAACATTTCTAACTAGTTCTTGCTGAATGGGTTGATTAGGTTATGGATATTCATGAGGATTTTCAACCAATTGGAATTGTGGTGGTTGAGGCATAAGGTTTCTGTCACACCCCAACCTTAACGGCGGAAACATCGAGAAGTGAGGGTTAAGATTGTTCATGCCACACAACGTTAATTCAAAAATGACAATATTATTAAAATTCAAGGTGCATAACATACATTGAGGAAATAACATAGTTTCAAGCAAACCAAATACAAAAGTTTCCAAAAAGTCATGTGACAATAAATATAATTTTATTATTGTCTAGGTCCAATCCTAGATGTGAACAAGTCTTCAAAGCAAAAGCGGTATCATTTTCTGAAACATGTTAAAAATAAAGTCAACAATATGTTGGTGAGTTTCCATAGGTTTATCATACATAAGTATATATATCAAAAGATGGCAATTCATGTCATAGGTTATTGAATAAAGTAAATAAAGATGGATGAACAAATGTAACAATCAAATCTTGACAAATATGGCCATTACAAGATTAAACGATTAGCTAAGTGTACAATCAAATCTTGGGCCATTACAAGATTAAACGATTAGCTAAGTGTACTTGGTTCCATAGTGCTCAAGAATACGAAACTAGGAGCCAGCAATACCTCAGCTTTAGCACCAAATAGGCTTGTCAGGCCCAAAGATCTATGACGTCACTAGGCTAGCAATAGTTAATGATTGCATCTTACAAGAGTCATCACATGATAATTACAAGTGTTCAAATAACCATGACAACATAATATGAATTGCACAAGTGTTACAAGATTAAAAACGTGGTTACAAGTGTGTTTATAATACGATTAACATGTTTCACCCCAAATATGTGAAATAGTATAAAAAAGGGTATGAAAACTCACATGGCTAAGGGTGACAAATAATAAGTCTTGTATAAAATGCCGAGGATACGATAACGTTCAACCTAAATGAAATGTCGTATTAAGTTAATCATGGTAATTTTAGTAATATTATTTATAAACCGTTAGTCCATGATTTTTATGTTATTAAATAGATGTAGTTTATTATTATTTTGGTAATTAAATGATTTAAACAAGAATTTTAGTAATTAACACTATTAATAAAAGTTAAACTTTTCTTTGTCTGTAGATTATTATATATTATTAAAAATAGTAAATTTGTAGATTTAAATAATTCTTTTAACCCAAAAGATGCACATTTTAAATATGTACATATATATATTTATTTATTTTCTTTTAAATATATAATTCACTTGAAAATACATTGTACGGAAATGAGAGATTTATTAAATTGAATTTCTGAGGGTTTAAATGAATTAATTTTTATTACAAGTTTAAAACCCACAAGGAAATATATTTTATAAAATTTTTATAATTTTCAAGATAAAAATAAAAGGTTTTATTAAGTTAAATTCTAGAAAAATTTAGGAGAAATAGTTTTATTTAGTTCCTGATTAAAGAATATTGTTTTTTTTATATTAATTTAATAATATATTAAAATTTTCTGTAATTAAATTATTCTAAAAATCCTTTCCAAAATAAAAATGCAGAGGCCCGATTTTGAACCCGGGACCTCCTATGTATTCCCTTTGACCCTTAACCAGTGGACCAAGTTTCATTTCCTGTCATAATACCATTTCAGATTTATAAAACCAACTTGAATAAAGTTTCTCCAATTGACATAAACCCTAGAACTAAAATCGAATCAATTGATCGGCAATTCGAGATTGATAGTGAAATTAACCATGGGGCTTTTGTTTCCCATGTAAAACCGAGTTCATTGATGCTTTTACTCACCTAAAATGATTGTGAATTCTATGAATACGAACCCGAGCACACACGCGACTTTGATGACTTCGATTTAAGTGGTTAAAGTTGATTATAATCAAATTCGCTGCACCAGAAGTTTCCAATAACCAATTATAATAATTAAATGATTGTGAATTATTATTATTATTATTATTATTATTATTATTATTATTATTATTATTATTATTATTATTATTATAATTATTATTATTATTATTATTATTATTTACTTATTTAATAATAACCAATTATAATAATTCCAAGAAATAACAAATAAGTCCTCGTACTTGCATTAATAACAAAACAAGCCCTTACAAGAGATAACGACGTTTAACAAACGTTAAATAAAAATACGAGAGGTCACAGTTTCCTTTAATTGGGTTGAATGGAGGAGCATGTTGCTGTGGTGGTGGAACATTCTGTTGTGGGAACAATAGGGGAGGAATATCACCCAAAGGTTGTTCCCTTTGTGGAATAGGCTGATTTGATGGAACACCTTGATTACCAGAGTTATTCATAGTGCTGACCATATTGCTTTCCAGTGTTTTGGAAAGCATTCGTAGATCTGACTCGTCATAGCTGATGAGGTTCCTTCGATGAAGAAACCTTAAGAAGAACCATGTCGTCGACTTGGAATTCCAACGATTTGCGTCTTTTATCGGCATAACTCTTTTGACGACTTCTAGCCACCTCAAGGTTATTTCGGATTTTGGAGACTTTGTCGGTCGTTTCTTGGATAAGTTCGGGACCAGTAATGAAGTTATCTCCAACGTCAGTCCAACAGATCGGAGAACGACATTTACGACCATATAAAGCCTCGAATGGTGCCATCATGATACTCGAGTGATAACTATTGTTATACGAAAATTCCGCTAATGGCAGATGCGTATCCCAGTCACCACCAAAATCAAGGACACAAAGACGTAGCAAGTCCTCAAGGGTTTGAATTGTTCGCTCGGTTTGACCGTCTGTTTGAGGATGGTAAGCCGTGCTTAAATCCAGTTGGGTACCCAAGAGTTCTTGCATAGAAGTCCAGAAATACGAAGTGAAACGAGTATCACGATCAGAGATAATGTGCAACGGCACGCCATGACGACTCACAATTTCATCGATGTAGATACGAGCCAATCTTGAAACCTTGTAAGTGTCTCGTATGGGTATAAAATGTGCCGTTTTGGTCAAACGGTCAACAATCACCCATATACTATCATGGCCACTAGAGGTTCGTGGTAACTTAGTTATGAAATCCATGGATATATGCCTATTTCCACATAGGGATTTCAGGTTGCTCAAGCAAACCACTAGGCCGTTGATGTTCGGCTTTGACCCTTGCACACGTGAGACATTTGGAGAAATAAGATGCAATATCCTTCTTTATTCCTGGCCACCAATATTAGCCATGCAAATCCATGTACATCTTATCAGACCCAAGGTGAATAGAATATCGAGTTTGGTGAGCTTCTTTTATGATGAAGTGACAGAGATTATCGCGATTCGGAATCCAAAGTCGATTCAGGAAGTACCACATGCCATTCAGTTTTGTTTCCAGTTGTGATTGAACGTTAAACGCCAGATCTTCATATTTTCCTTCCTCGGTCAACGCCGCCTGTTGAGCCTCGCGGATGCAAAACTCGAGATCACTATCAATCCTTATGTTTTGAAGCATGATAGTGGCCTCGTTAACATCCACATGAATCTCTGTGTCAAACTCCCCTAACGTGTCTAACCAGTGTCTTCGATCTTGGATTTCTTGAAGCAAGACAGTCTTGTTGTGGATCTTACGACTCAGCGAGTCGGCAACAACATTCGCCTTTCCAGGATGATAGCGAATACCGCAGTCATAGTCGTTAATCAAATCAACCCAACGTCTTTGTCTTATGTTGAGATCCTTTTGATTGAACACGTGTTGAAGACTCTTGTGGTCAGTGTAAACTATGCATTGCGTCCCATAAAGGTAATGCCGCCAAATCTTCAAAGCAAATACCACGGCACCAAGTTCGAGATCATGAGTTGTGTAGTTCACTTTATGAACCTTCAATTGCCTTGACGCGTAAGCTATGACCTTGCCTCGTTGCATGAGAACACAACCAAGGCCTTGACTAGACGCGTCGCAGTACACAGTGAAGTCATCATTTCCATCGGGAAGAGTTAAGATAGGAGCATTACACAGTTTGTGTTTCAAAGTCTCGAAAGCCTCCTCTTGTTCGGGCCCCCACTCAAAAAGTCTATTCTTTTAAGTTAGCGCCGTAAGCGGTTTAGCAATCTTCAAAAAGTTTGCAATGAACCTACGATAATAACCCGCTAAACCCAGAAAAGAACGAACTTCGGTTGGGGTCGTGGGAACACACCAATTTTTCACGGCTTCTATTTTTGTAGGTCGACGTGAATTCCTTGGCTATTCACCATATGTCCTAGGAATTGAACTTCTTCGAGCCAAAATTCGCACTTTGAGAACTTGGCATATAGTTGTTCCTTCTTCAAAAGATCGAGGACATGACGTAAATATGATTCGTGATCGGTCTTTGTCTTGGAATAGATGAGAATATCATCAATAAACACGATAACAAATTTATCCAAATAGGTTTACATACTCGATTCATGAGATCCATGAAGACAGCAGGTGCCTTAGTCAAGCCAAAAGGCATAACCATGAACTCGTAATGTCCATATCGAGTACAGAACTCGATCTTTGGAATGTCGTTGTCATGAACACGTAGTTGATGATACCCAGAATGTAGGAAGTTGATCAAAGATATCATCGATTCTAGGAAGAGGGTATCGGTTCTTGATAGTGAGTTTGTTGAGTTCCCGATAGTCGATGCACATACGGAAAGAACCATCTTTCTTCTTCACAAATAGCACGGGTGCACTCCATGATGAAGAGCTAGGTCGAATAAAACCCTTATCGGTCAACTCTTGCAGTTGACTAGCTAGTTCTTGCATTCCAGACGGTGCAAGACGATAAGGTGACTTAGCCACGGGGTTCGCACCAGGAATCAAATCGATTTTGAACTCAACTTCTCGAACGGGAGGCAACCCACTAAGATCCTCAGGAAACACCTTGGAAAAATCTCGTACAACAGGAATATCCTTCAGTTCCTTCCCCTTGGCTTTCGTGTTAACTACGTAAGCCATGAAAGCTATGTAGTTTTTACTCAAGCACTTTCGGGCCTTGATACAAGACATGAGTCTGAGTCTTTGGGATGATCTCTCCCCAAAGACTTTTAAGGTATCACCCGATGGTAAAGGAATGCGAATGCACTTCTCGAAGCATATAATTTCCGCGTGTTGTTTGGCTAACCAATCCATGCCGATAAGAAGCTCCCCAGTTGCATAGGAATAAGGTCGATAAGAAACTCGTGCTCGTTAAGACTTATGACACAATCGCGTATCACGACGTCGACTTCAATAGATTTGCCATCGGCTGCTTCGACCGTAAAGGATAGGCTCGAACTCTAAAGATGTCACACCCCAACCTTAACGGCAGAAACGTCGAGATGTGAGGGTTAAGATTGTTCATGCCACACAACGCTAATTTTAAAATGACAATATTATTAAAGATCAATATTCATGATGTACAATAAAGAAATAGAGCAAGTTCAAACATCTAACAATACATAACAAATTCAAAGTCATAAAATGATCAATGTCTTTAATTTTAGTCTAGGTCCAATCCTAGATGTATGTATGTCTTCAAAGCTTGCTAAACAGTATCATTTCCTGAAACATGTTAAAATAAAAGGTCAACATAATGTTGGTGAGTTTTCCATAGTTTTCATACATATATATATATATATATATATATATTATATATATATATATATATATATATATATATATATATATATATATATATATATATATATATATATATATATATATATAAAAGATGGCAATCCATGTCATAGGCTATTGAATTAAGTAACTAGGGATGGATGAACAAATATAACAATCAAACCTTGACAGATTACAAGATTACAAGATTAAACGATTAGCTAAGTGTACTTGGTTTAACACCAAGTAGGCTTGTCAGGCCCATAGATCTATGACGTCGCCAGGCTAGCAATAGTTAATGATTGTACATATTATAGTCATCACATGGTAATTAACAAGAGTTCAACTAACCACGACAAATAAGAAGAATTGCCCAAGTGTTTACAAGATTCAAACGAGTTTACAAGTGCATTTATCATAAGGTTAACATGTTTCACCCCAAAATGTAAAAATATATAAAAGGGGTATGGAAAAACTCATATGGATTACAAGGATGACAAATAAGAAAGTCTCGTATAAAAGTGTTGAGGATTCATTAACGTTCAACCTAAATGAACGACGTGCGAAGTTAATCATGATAATTATGGTGTTATATTTATAAGCCATTTAACCCATGGTTTTTAATTTATTAAATAGATATAATTTGTTATTATTTTGATATTTAAATTATTAAATAATAACTTTAGTTATTAACACTATTAATAAAAGTTAAACTCTTATTATCAAATGGTTATTACTTACTATTTAACTAAAATGGTAATTTTTTGTAGATTTAAATGATTAATTCTATTAATAAGTATATATTTTAAATATGTACATATGTATTTATTTTCTTAAAATATATATAAATAAAGTTGTGACTATATTTTATAACAATAAAGAATTTATTAAATTGAAATCATTAAATGGGATTCATTAATATTTAAAATTATTAATGAATGGTATTTTGTAACAATTTCTTATAATTTTTAAAATAAAATAATGAAAATTTCTTAATTAAATTTCCAAGAAAATTAAAAAGAAAATGATTTTATTTAATTTCTGATTAAAAATAATTTTTATATAATTAATAATAATATTTAAATATTTTTGAATTTTAAACATTATTAAAACCCTTTTAAAAAAAATAGTGGCAGGGCCTCGGGTTCTAACCCGGGCCCTTTGCCAAGGCAATAGGCTCACAAACCACCGGGCTAAAGCCCCGATTTGTGTTAATTTCCAGTCTAAAATTATTAAAACCACATTTACCGAAAAACCCCAAATTCCCATATGAACCCTAATTTGAAATCGATCAAATTGAACCTCGATTCGATGTTGATACATCAATTAACCATGGGGCTTTTGTTCCCCATGTAAGAACTAGCAGAAACCCGTGTTTAATTACCTGATTTAGTTGCGGGATCGACGAGTTCGAGTTCGTGCTAATACCGCAGTTGTGCGAGTTTCAATTCCAATGTGTGAGTGTGTTTCAATGCAACTGGAGCTACAGAGGGTTAGGAAACTCGAAAGGGGATGATCTTTCCTCGGTTTTATAGTGTCATTTGGGTCGATTTAATGTCCAACGACTGAAAAGTTTATGTCGGATGTTACAACTCGATTTAAGTGTGAAATTAGCCGTTTCAGGTGAAATTAATCACACTATTAACTGTGAAATGATTAAAGGAACGTTTATACAGATTTAATTTCATTATTAACATGGTTTAAAGGTTAAAACGAATTATGCTTCGTGATGTTTTCGGTTTCGAGTTCATCACTTGGTTAAGTTAGGTTTAAGCTCAATTACATGTCATCACATGATAATTACAAGTGTTCAAATAACCATGACAACATATTATGAATTGCACAAGTGTTACAAGATTAAAAACATGGTTACAAGTGTGTTTATAATACGATTAACATGTTTCACCCCAAATGTGTGAAATAGTATAAAAAAGGGTATGAAAACTCACATGGCTAAGGGTGACAAATAATATGTCTTGTATAAAATACCGAAGATACGATAACATTCAACCTAAATGAAATGTCGTATTAAGTTAATCATGGTGATTTTAGTACTATTATTTATAAACCCTTAGTCCATGATTTTTATGTTATTAAATAGATGTAGTTTATTATTATTTTGATAATTAAATGATTTAAACAAGAATTTTAGTGATTAACACTATTAATAAAAGTTAAACTTTTCTTTGTCGGAAGATTATTATTTACTATTAAAAATAGTAAATTTGTAGATTTAAATAATTCTTTTAACCCAAAAGATGCACATTTTAAATATGTACATATATATATTTATTTTCTTTTAAATATAATTTACTTGAAAATACATTGTACGGAAATAAGAGATTTATTAAATTGAATTTCTTGAGGGTTTAAAGGAATTAATTTTTATTACAAGTTTAAAACCCACAAGGAAATATATTTTATAAAAATTTTATAATTTCCAAGATAAAAATAAAAGGTTTTATTAAGTTAAATTTCTAGAAAAATTTAGAAGAAATAGTTTTATTTAGTTCTTGATTAAAGCATGTTATTTTTTTGTATTAATTTAATAATATATTAAAATTTTCTGAAATTAAATTAGTCCAAAAATCCTTTCCAAAATAAAAATGCAGAGGCCCGGGTTCGAACCCGGGACCTCCTATGTATTCCCTTTGACCCTTAACCGGTGAACCAAGTTTCATTTCCTGTCATAATACCATTTCAGATTTATAAAAGCAACTTGAATAAAGTTTCTCCAATTGACATAAACCCTAGAACTGAAATCGAATCAATTGATCGGCAATTCGAGATTGATAATGAAATTAACCATGGGGCTTTTGTTCCCCATGTAAAACCGAGTTCATTGATGCTTTCACTCACCTGAAATGATTGTGAATTCTACGAATACGAACCCGAGCAGACACGCGACTTTCATGACTTCGATTTAAGTGGTTAAAGTTGATTATAATCAAATTCGCTGCACCAGAAGTTTCCAATGGTGTGTATGCTTAAAAGCCCTCTATCAATTCCGGTTTAAGATGCTTCGAAGTTGATGATCGGTCGAGTTGCAGGTTGGGGGTTCACGATTGGTTAGTTCGATGCGGATGTAGATTTCATGTGAAATTGAGTGTGTGTGTGTGTTTCACATAGGTTATTTAGATGATTAAACACCATTTAATTGCACATGATTGAATGCGTTTCAAGTCGATTGATGTCTAAGTTTTGAATGAGTTTCGGTTTTGATTAAAATAATTGAAACCGCCGATTAATGTCGAATAAACTTTGTTGTGGTGTTCGAAACCGTTTTACGTTGGTAAATGATGGTTTAATTTGGGTAGAAATGATAAATTTCAGGGATTATGAAGTGGCCGGAGCTCCGCCGGAGCTTGGGCGGAGCGTTCACCAGAAAATCGAGTAATATGGGTTTTTAGTTTCGAAGTTACTCTTTGACCCCTGTGCTTTATAAGTTGACATTTGTAAACCAAAGTTTAAGCTTTAGTTTAAAATGAAATTATAGTTTAGTCCCTGTGGTTTTAATGTTATTATTTCATGCACAAACTATTAATTTACAAGTTTTAATTAAAATTATTTATTTCCAAGATTTTATTATTATTATTATTATTATTATTATTATTATTATTATTATTATTATTATTTAATTATTTAATAATAACCAATTATAATAATTCCAAGAAATTACAAATAAGTCCTCGTACTTGCATTAATAACAAAACAAGCCCTTACAAGAGATAACGACGTTTAACAAACGTTAAATAAAAATACGAGAGGTCACAGTTTCCTTAATTGGGTTGAATGGAGGAGCATGTTGCTGTGGTGGTGGAACATTCTGTTGTGGGAACAATAGGGGAGGAATATCACCCAAAGGTTGTTCCCTTTGTGGAATAGGCTGATTTGATGGAACACCTTGATTACCAGAGTTATTCATAGTGCTGACCGTATTGCTTTCCGGTGTTTTGGAAAGCATTCGTAAGATCTGACTCGCCGTAGCTGATGAGGTTCCTTCTTCGGACCAAGTGCCTCCTCGTGGAATAGAAGTTGTTGCAGGGTTTGCTTTGTGAAAGACGTGGTTGTCTCGTGCTGTTTTCTTAATCTCGGATCAAAGACAATGGTGAAGTCCTTCCGGAATGTCTCGTATACATAAGGTTCTTGGACTACCTGCAAACAAGAAACAAATACTCACGTAATTTTGAATGACAAAAAGAACAAATAAACTAAAAACAAGAAAAAGAAAATATTTTTGGTATTTTTATGGATTTTTTAAGAAAACAAATAACTATTACTAACAGTAAGCACAATGATTCCTCGGAAAGGGCGCCATTTTGATCGATATCATGTGGTCGGTCAAAAATATTAATTAAAGAGTGCCTAATCACCCTTAATAGTAAAGGGTAAGAAGGGTGTCAAATCCACATGGAATCAAAGGGAAGTGCTAGTAACGATTAACCTAAGAACACTAAACATTGAAAAGTAAATTGCTTTATGAATTTATTAGAGAAATTAACGAAATAAAGGTTTAGGTTTTTAACAATCTTAGGGAAAAAGCAAGGCACTTCAGGATTCAGGTTTGGCAAAGTTACGTTCTTTAGTAAAATCTATTAAGAAGTCATTCATGTTTACTTATAGATGATAAAATCTAAGTGACAATTATGGATTAAAGCTTAAAAGACTTCATTCACACAATCATCAATTTGAATCATGTAACGTTAATTCTAATAATCAATCATATAATGCTTATAGGAAACCAAAGTTATAGAAAAGTAAATTTAGGTTTAACCATAATCAAATCATTTAAATAATCAAATCATGAATTGAATCCAAAAGAACTTAAAAGGTTCAAGATCCAATTTAAAATCCAAGTTACAAACTAAGAAAAATTAAAACTTGCACACGCCTGTCCCCGAAGTGAATCAGAATTGATTTAGCCTTGCATCATCATCGATTCTTCGACATGATTGTACTTGATCATGTGAATTTGGATTATCTTGATATTAGAAAGCTTTAGAATGATGAATGATGGTGTTTTTTCTTCCTTGGTGGCAGTGTAAAGAAGTATATTTCGTATTAGGGTTAATTCTCCTTTAAAACCCCTCAAACTAGGTTAAATTCCACCAAACCATGGTGCCCCAGCGTTGGTGGTCCTATAGAGACATCGGTGGTCCCACCCCCTGTACAGCCTTGATTTTCCTGTGTATATTTTCAAGATCTTTCCGTTGACAGTTTGTGGGTCCCGTAACTCTTTTCCTAGCTCAAGTTATGCCTGTTTAAGTTACCGTTGTATTACAACTTCTCTTTTACATTACCTCTCGAGCTTCAATTTTCATCTCGTTTTTTTCATGTTCTTCATATACTTCATGTTAATCCTATAAACACAAGAATATCCCAAAAGTAACTATATTTATCATAAATTGACACGTAAAACATGGAAATAAAGTCTTTAAACATTGAACTTTCACCACCCGATCAATTCCGCCATCATCAGGGGGTGATAATCATCATCATACACCATCGCGCTACATATGTCTTTATGATAGATGGGTAATTAGTCACATCATAATTACATCAAAACGATATAGAATTAATTACTGATGCTATATGATAATTATTTAAGTTAAGTTTATAATTATGCAAATTATATTTATGATTACATTTAATAATAATTAGTAAAATATAAAAAAATACTCAAGTTATGTGACAATTATACAAGTTATGTTTATAATTACATAAAATAATAATCATGTAAGTTTTAGGCAAACGCATAGATGCTTTTCTTAAGTAATTTATTTATAAAAGTATATAAAGACTATACTCAAATTAAAGTAAAAAAATTGATCGATTCTATGATTTAATTTTTTAATAATCTAGTACTAAAAGTTATATTCACTTAAAAAATAATGCATGTGATTTAAAAAAAATCAACAATAGTAAGTTATCACTCAAGATTGGTTATGATTTTCATGATTAAATTACGGTGCAATTATCACATAAAATGGGTGAAATAATTATTTTTGCATGATAATTTCACCTCTCACTTTATACATTGTAGTGAAATAAATTTTGTATTTTAAAATTCAATATATGTTTGTGTGTGTTATATTATATTATGTTATAGGACATGATATTATATCATCCTATTTTAATAAAAGGGTGTCAAATTTTGTAGTTGCTAGTCTATTTATCAATTCAATTCTAATGCATGTTTGTTTTTTTTTATTTTTTGTGTGAGTTATTTTTGTTTAGGGTCTGTTTTATTGGTCCTGAAGAGTTAGAGGGGCATGCGGTTATTTCTGAAGGTTCAAGGGTTGTTGTTGTTCAAGTTGGATTGTTGCTGGCTATATATTGATCGCATTCTCCAGAAGTTGCCCTAGTCGTCTTCTCCAATTTACTATCTAGGGTTTGTGGAGAATTTTTGTCAATCCACCTTAGTCTCTTGCTCTTTCATATTCGTTTATTTCCATTTGTAATCTGTGATGACTAGCAATTCATTGTTGTTAGTCTAATCAGCGAGTTGTTTGTGCTTGTTAAGAGTTGGTGAGATTGTAATCAGAGATTTACTGTTTGTCGTTCATCTATTTAATACTCTTGATCTTGTTTGCCTTACAAAAGTTTACATGGTATCAGAGCGTATGGCTCAATATCTCTGCTAGAGTTTCTGGATCTAGGGTTTCATTATTTTGGTGATCGGTTTATTGGTACGGCTCTTTGGGATCTGTGGTGATCTGCAGTATTGAAGATTCAACTTGAGTTGCTAAATCTGGTATCTGTTTTCTCTTAAAAACATTTTGCATTGCCTGAATCAATGTAAGTCCTTCTTAACCCTCTTCTTTGCTGCTGGAGTACTCTGTAAGAAACTGTCTATCCTCTTATATCTTTAGTTTCTTGTGGTTTATTGTTCCTAGTTTGTCATTGTTTGGTTGGGTTAGGGGCTCCGGCGCTGTTGTGTCTGGTGGTTGTCGTTATTCTGCCTGCTGCTCTATAGTTGTGCTATTGTTTCTTTTCGCTATGCTATTTGATTTGTGCTTGTCATCTAGGGGTGTGTTTCTTGACTGCTCCCTCTTTTCATACCTGGCTGGTCATTATATTGACTGGGTATCTGGTTCCTGAAGAGGTTTTGCAGTGTGTTTGCTTGAAGTGTGCTCTCTTTACTGTGTGATTTGTTTGATCTAAGATGTTTGGTAAAGAAGTTGTAGATACTAGTAACCTGATGAGTAATCTTGATTTTGGTAATCCATTATATTTACAAGTCTCAGATGCAAACAATCTTACCATCATCAACATTAAACTAAAAGGTACTGAGAACTACAATGTCTGGGCCAATGCTATGGAATTGTCTTTAATATTAAAAACAAATTTGGATTTGCGGACAAAAGTTGTACCAGACCTAAAAACAATGAAAATCTGGAAAGACTATGGGATAGGTGTAATTCTATGGTATTGTCATGGATTCTTAATTCTATATCTGGATGAACTGTTTGTTGGCCAAATTTTTTCAAAATACGCAGCTGATGTGTGGGATGAACTTAAAAAACATATTCTAAAATTTATGGATCTGTAATCTTTAGTTTGCATCAAGAAATTGCTTCAATAAAACAAAATGGTTCTCCTATCTCAGACTACTATCATAAATTAACATCTATGTGGAGACAATTTGACTCTCTTGCCATATTGCCTCTATATACTTGTAATGCTTTTAAATTTGTTAGTGAGTTCAACCAAAACATCAGGCTGATGTAATTCTTAATGGGATTATATTATACTTATCACTCTGTGAGATCCTCCATTCTGACAAAGGACCCCTTACTATTGGCTAAGGCTGCCTTTATGACTATTTTAAGTGAAGAGTCTCACAGAGGCATACCTATATCCAATAAAGTTCAACCTGTAGCTTTTTCTCTAAAACCAATAATGCTAAGAAATCTAGTAAAGGGGCTTTCCTAAAGTGCACCCACTGTAATAAAAATGGCCATATAGTTGACAGATGTTATGAAGTGTTGAGTTACCCTCCTAATTTCAAAGGGAAAACTAATAATGCCAAACCTATTAGTAATAATGTAGTTGTGATAACACTAAACTTGATGGAGTGCTTGTTAGTTGACTGCAGATTAGTATTCAAAACTTATGTCATTACTTAAAAAGCCTGTCTCAACTGATCAAGGTACTTCTAATATGGCAGGTACTTGACATCCTGTCTTTGATGACATGTTTTTCTCTTGTGTGTCTCAATCTGATTAGGAGTGTTGTCGTGGTTGGGTTATAGACACTAGTACTAACCAACATATAGTATCATCTAGAAAAACATGTTTGACTTAATTAATGTTTTTGAATATAAAATGATAGTTGGTCACCCAAATGGGACCAAAGCTTTTATAAAGTATATGGGAAAACTTAATCTGGCTAGTAACATTATCCTTTCTGATGTTTTTGTGGTTCCTTAGTATTGTGTTAATCTTGTATCTTTGTACAAGTTAGCAAAGGATAATAGTCTTGGATCTTGGTTTGATGAACATAAGTCTTTAATTCAGGACCTTTCTCGTACCAAGACACTTCTGATTGGTAAACAGGCGAATGGCCTATATTACTTTGGAGATTCCACTCCAGGTACTTTTGTGTGTGATAGTAGTTGTGGCCCTTCCAAAAATATTGTGATGTTGTGGCACTCTAGGCTTGATCATCCTTCTTTTCAAGTTTTAAAAACACTAAAATCTAATCTTGAGTTAAAAGGTGAAAACCTTGATTTTCCATGTGAGATCTGTCATAAATCTAAGAAAACTAGAAACTCCTTTCCTATGAGTGATCATAAAACTAATAGTGTGGGTGAGTTATCTCATTTAGATGTATGGGTTCCCTTTAGGATAAGGAGTAGAGAAGGGTATAGATACTTTTTAACTATTGTTGATGACTACTCTAGAGCTGTATGGGTGTATTTGCTAAAGACAAAAGATGAAGTGTTCCATAATGTTAAATGTTTTCTAAAGTTATTGCAGAATCAGTTTAACAAAAGAGTTAATTGTTTTAGAACTGACAATGGATCTGAGTTTGTGAACACATTATTTGAAAGTTTTATAAAAGATACTAGAATACGTCATCAAACTTCTTGCATTTATACCCCACAGCAGAACGATATTGTTAAAAGGAAGCACAGCCATATATTAAATGTTGCTAGATCTTTGCTTTTCCAAAGTGGAGTTCCTTTGAATATTTGGACTGAGTGTGTTCTAACTGCTACTTATCTTATTAACAGGACTCCCACTTCTGTATTAAATGGTAAATGCCCTTATGAGTTGCTATTGAATAAGAACCTTCCCTTTCACACCTTAGATCCTTTGGTTGTTTATGTTTTTCTACAAATCTAAATCCAAAAGATAAGTTTGATTGTAGGGCATTAAAATGTGTTTTAATTGGGTACTCTTAAGATAAGAAAGGCTATAAAATGTATTCTCTTGATGATAAATCTGTATTTTTTTCTCGAGATGTAAAATTTTATGAAAATTGTTTTCCTTTGAACCAACTTGTTAAAGAATCTTCAACTAAAAATGGTGTCAATCATTCAAACTTATTTGATGATATTTTTGAAACCAATGGGTCTATAAACAAAACTTTTTTGCCCAATGATGAAGGGAAGGAATCAAAGGAAGGTGATAATGTGTCTAAGAAATCTGACGCTTCTGATTATGGACCTGAGCTTGATTCTAGTAGTCCAAACTGTAACTTTGAACCCTTATCTAGTAGTGTCCCTAGTGCTACTAAGTCTGTTGGTTTTGAGGATGGAGTTCAAACTCCTCAGGCTGCAACCAGTGTTAAGGCTGGTAAGACACCTATAAGTGAGTCAAAACATGACTCTTAGTTGCTTGTGGAGGATAATCGAGGTACCAGTACGCTTAACACCAATATCATCTCTGATGAGGAAACAGCAGCTGCTGAATTCCCTTAGGGCACTTCTATATATCCTAATGCTAGCACTCAAAGTTCTAGTCGTGTTAGTACCTTACCTAGAAAATATTCTAATTTTGTAGTTAGAAGTAAGGTTAAGTATGGTATTGAAAAGTATGTTAATTACTCGAATCTTAACTCTGAAAACATGTGTTTCTTGTCCTTGCTTGATAAAAGTGTTGAACCAAAATCATATAAGGAAGCCTCTAAAGATGATAATTGGGTTAATGCCATGAATGAAGAAATGTTTGCTTTAAATAGAAATTAAACCTGGATTATTACAGATCTACAGTGAATTTACAAAATTAAGTATAAATCTACTAGTGAAATTGAAAGGTACAAGGCTAGGCTAGTTGCTAAATGGTATAGTCAAAGACAGGGTCTAGACTTTGATGAAACATTTTCTCCTGTGGTTAAAATTGTTATTAAACATGTTCTTCTTGCTTTGTCTATTCAAAATAGCTAGAATGTGTATCAAATGGATGTTAATAATACATTTCTTTATGGTGAACTTGAGGAGGATGTGTATATGACCATTCCTGAGGGTTATGGTAGTGAGTCTGATGTTAAAACTGGTAAGGTTTGTAAACTGGTTAAATCTCTTTATGGGCTTAAGCAGGCTCCTCGAAAATGGAACGAAAAATTGACTGGTACCTTGATTGATATTGGTTTTGTTCAAAGTAAAATGATTGTTCTTTGTTTATTAACTCTGATAATAATTCTTTTGTGTTTTTGTTGGTATATGTTGATGATAGAATCATTACTGGGAACAATGTGCTTGAAATCAACAAAGTTAAACAAAAATTGAGTTAAATTTTTAGTATAAAAGATCTGGGAGACCTTAAGTATCTTCTTGGAATAGAGGTTTTGAGATCTAAAAATGGTTTGTGTTTATCTCAACGCAAGTATTGTTTGGAACTGATAGATGAGTTTGGTCTGTTGGGGTCAAAACCGATTGGTAATCCTTTAGAATAGAATACTACTTTGTCTGATTCATCTAATGTTTCCAAAGGAGATTTTGAGTTAAAAAATATCACTCAATATCAAATTTTGATAGGAAAACTGATTTATTTAACTTTGACTAGACTTGATATTTCATATGTTGTTAAGTGTTTAAGTCAGTACATGCACAAGCCGTTAAATTCCCATATTAAAATTGCCTTGAGATTGTTAAGATATCTTAAGTCTGCTCCTGGAAAAGGGTTGTTGTTTAAAAAATCTGAAAAATTTGTTGTAAATACTTTTTCTGATCTGACGGGGGTAGATGTTTGTCTACTCGTAGATGTGTAACTGGATATTGTGTTTTTCTAGGTAATTGTTTGGTTTCTTGGAAGGGTAAAAAACAAAGTACTGTTTCAAGATCCTCGGTCGAAGCTGAGTATCCTGCGATGAATATGACTGGATGTGAGATAATTTGGATTCTTAAACTGTTAGAAGATTTAAAGGTAAGTCATTCTCTTCATGTTTCAATTCATTGTGACAACAGTGCTGCTATGCTTATTTAAGCTAATCCTAATTTTCATGAATGTACTAAGCACTTTGAAATTGATTTATTTTTCTTAAGTGAAAAGGTTATGGTTGGTATTTTTAAAATTAAAAAAATAAATACTATTGAACAACCAGCTGATTTGTTTACTAAAGGTTTTAGTGTTGGACTACATGATTATCTGTGGAATAAGCTGGCTCTATTTGATTTGTTTGGGAATTGAATTGGGAGGGGGTGTTAAATTTTGTAGTTGCTCGTCTATTTGTCAATTCAATTCTAATGCATGTTTGTTTTTCTTTATTTTTTGTGTGAGTTATTTTTGTTTAGGGTCTGTTTTGTTGGTCCCGAAGAGTTGGAGGGGCGTGCGATTATTTCTGTGGGTTGTTGCTATTCAAGTTGGATTGTTGCTTGCTATATATTGAACGCATTCTCTAGAAGTTGCCCTAGTCGTCTTCTCCAATTTACTATGTAGGGTTTGTGGAGAATTTCTGTCAATCCACTTTAGTCTCTTGCTCTCTCATATTCGTTTATTTCCATTTGTAATCTGTGACGACTAACAACTCATCATTGCTAGTCTAATCAGCGAGTAGTTTGTGCTTGTTAAGAGTTGGTGAGATTGTAATCAGAGATTTACTATTTGTCGTTAATCTATTTCATACTCTTGATCTTGTTCTCTTTACAAAAGTTTACAAAAGGTAACTAGGAATTTCACATGGCAACACCACATTCATTCTTAAGAAAACTTTTTCCGCTTCTCTGTCATATAAAATAACTACATTACTTACTAATTGTATTATTTAATTCTTTTTTTATTAAAAATTATTTTTAAAAAAATTAAAAAATATATCTTTATATTAATGTTTATTTCTAGAGAAATAATTTTTTATAAAAAATAAATTTTTCTAAAACATCATACTGAAAATTGTAAAATGTTTTGTTTTGAAATGATATGTTTAATTTAGTTTTTGGGAGAAATAAAAAAAGTTTAAAAAGTTGATATCATTATTTTATTAATTATAGTCTTTACTAATACATAATTTAAATCATTTATTATCTTATAATTATAAAATTTTATTATATTTAATATTTTATTAATTCAATCCGTTTAATACACGTATTCATAAAAACTAGTTATATCATATATAAGTTATGAACAAATTTGTACTCCTATCATTAATTATATATAGTTATTTGTTTTAATTGAATATTTTTTAGAAAAATCTATTTAAATATTTTAAACTATTACTCGTTGGTCGATAATAATTTTATATTAAAGTGTATTCAACGACATGCTTGAGGACGACTATGACCAAAACAAGAAAATGTACACTTAGATTTTCACTCCAATTCTATCTTTAAAGTGAAACTAGGTAATTATGTTCCTTGAAAGCAAAATTTACATTAAAAGTTTCAAAAGAGGAGCCGAGACGGCATAAGAACAAGTGATATTTGTTCGTTTCGGCAACCGGATGTCATCACCGCCCATTGGTCACACGGATAATAAAGTCTGAATCTAAATGTATGATAAAATACAAATGTAATTATTATTGACAGTAAAAGTGACAATAATAAGTGTCATTAGTCACATTACCAATATGAATTAATATCATCTTAACACATCATTGTTTAACTCATTAAAATCCAATTTGTTAACTTCTTTTGGAAGTATTTTACGTAATTTGTTATATTATTTAAATTTAAAGCTTCATTTATTATTTATATATTTATATATTATTACTATATGCATTCCATTATAACGAACGAGATGCTTGTATTTATTCTTTCGATTATAACGTTGTTGCTGCTTCCAACATATACATTCGTAGTTTAAGTAACAAGGCTTATGATTTGTTTATGTTTCTTTTGAACAGCGGGTTATGATTTCTTAATGAGATGGTTTCAACATATAGAAAAATATAAGCAAATACTATATTTACTAAACCATCACATGACGCATCCCCATTAGAAGTAAAGATCATTAATGAAATAAATGCACTAGAATTCACATAATCATATTTAGTTACATTCATAGTGTCTATATAATACATGCATGCACCATCAAGTCAGTACAACACAACTTAACCCATGGCTCCCAAATCCTTTATCATGTATACCCTCTTAACCTTCACATTATCGATCTCTCAAATCTCCGCTATGAAATACCAGGTGACAAACCTCGCGGCCAACACCCCGGGCGGCATCCGTTTCACCAACGAAGTTGGAATCCCGTATACAAAGAAAATAATGGGTACCATCAATCAGTTCATATGGTCCACCATCTTCCAACAAAACACTGCCTCCGATCGAAAACTTGTAGATTCAGTGAACGTTTACATTGTGGAGTTTGATGGAGCCGAAGCGATCGAATGGGGCAATAACAACATTAATGTTAGCTCCATATACTTGAAAGGATACGAAGGGAACTTGAAATGGCAATTCACATCCCTATTTTACCATGAAATGACCCATGTTTTTCAGTGGGATGGTGAGGGTCATGCACCATTGATGTTGGTCGAAGGGATCGCGGATTATACAAAGTTAAAAGCAAATTACGCACAACCAGGGTTTGCGAAGCCTGGACAAGGGGATCGGTGGGATCAAGGATATGATTTCACCGCCCGTTTTCTTGAATATTGCGACGGGATCAACCCTGGGTTCGTCGCAAAGCTTAACAAGAAAATGAGGTATGATTATGATGTCAAGTATTTTGAAGAACTGATGGGTAAGCCCGTAGATCAACTATGGAAGGAGTACAAGGATAAATATGGACAATAACGTGTGTTAGATGTATGGAATGTTTTTGAATGTAGGGAAATTATGAGATTTTCTTTTTGGAATATAAATTTATGAGAGAAGTGATTAAAGTTTTGCATATTTCTTGTCCAAATTGAGCATCCTAATTGTTGGATAAAAATGGAATAACCAGATTTTGTCATCAAAGGGTCCACTAGAGCTAGCGGTTCTTTATTTGACTATTAATAGCCAAATATATATGTTTAAGAATCTTATAAAAAAATTCCATATTATGCTTGAATAATCTTCGGTAACAAAATAAAGATTATTAACAAACGGCATATAGCCTAATGGTATTTTAAAGTTTTTAAATGGTGTCTTTGTTAAGTGTTTGAAGGTTCAAGTCTTATTTCGAATGAATGATATAAACTAAAAGTAGGTTTAGCGTGTGTCAGGTAAACTGTTTGTGAAAAAATGATTATTACATACAGTTATAAAATTGAAAAAGACGTGATAAAATATATAGAAACTAACCAAACGTAAATTGCCTAAATGTACAAATTCAATAACATGCAAATTATTTCTCATGGTGAAAAATATATATTCTATTTAACAAACTATAGATTATTATTGTCATTCGTCTTAATAGAATGTAGATTGTTAGTGTTATTATTTTGATTTGTGTTGAAGAGCCTCTTCTAATAAAAACTCTAAGGGGTCCATAAAATTCGGCCTTAATATGAATATAAGAGCACAAAACTCCATCTTTTTCAACACGACATCTTCATCATAATCTCCTTGCCTCAACATACTCAGCGGATCGGTATCACTCAGATCCTAAAACCCCAAAGTGAATGGTTATTTTTCAAATTGTCAAACATGATTGCACCTTTATTAACATCCATTAACAATTGGAATCCTTTAAAAAATTCTCCGATCAGGCCATCACCGCCAAATTGTTTGTAAAAAACAAATTATTGCATGTCGTTTAAAACGTCTATCGAGTTTCAACTTGCACAAATATGCCCATGGTTCTACTTTTCAAACCGTTTTTGTGTCATAATATTTATACACAATCGAATGCTTGTTGTGGATTAGTAGAATAACAGTATGGATTCGGTATAGGAAACGAATACAAAAAATAATGAAAAATAAAACCTTCATTTCTTGGATTGAATGAATTTATACTCCGTTAAATGTTTGTATGCCGCAGCTCTAGAATTCTTGTTTCTTTGCGGCTAGCCGCTTATTAGTCACTTAGTCCTTTTGTTTTTTAATGGAAAATATGCAATAAATGTGCATTAGTTAATATTATATTTTTTATATTAATTACTAGGTTAATACCACGTATATTACACGAGTTAAATAAATAAAATATTAAATAATTTTTTTGTTTCGAAAAGATTTGGTGTTTTAGAAAATTTATATTATACAATCTTTTTATTATTTCTATTATAATAAGAAAGATGTAATTTTTAAAAACAGTTTGTTTTGAAACAATTTGTTTAAAAACAAACTTGTTTTGAAAAGGACAAAAAAATTAAACAAAAGTTTAAAGAATAATATCGTCATTTTATCACTCGTACGTAATGTCTTATATCAAAATGATATTGTCCTTTTATCACCGATTTAAAATATTTTTTTTCGAAAAGGTTTAGTGTTTTAGAAAATTTCATATTATACAATTTTTTATTATTTCAATTATAATAAAAAAAGATGTGATTTTAATTTCTTTAATAAAATCTATCTTTCAAAAGATAGTTTGATTTTAAAAAATCTAGACGAGAGAGAGAAATGTAGCAATTAATAAAATTGACTTACTTAATTATTGATTTAAATGTTTTACGTTTCACCTTCGTGATTCAACGTTTTTACGTCTATTTTTCGTTCTGTTTTACTTTTTTTGTTTTTTATTTTTTTAATATGAGTTTTTTCGGTATTGATGGTCACTAATGGTGGTGTGTTATTGGTTCTACTTGCATGGTTTTACACCTATTGTTACAACGCATATGGCTTAATACTAACTATAACTAAATACTAGTTAAATTACATATTATCTTATTTAAATACTTAATTATATAATTACTAAATATTTACATCATAATAATAATATAATACCCAAATATAATTTCATTTAAGCCAAGTTGGAAAAGAGTCTCAGTGACACTAGTTGTATCACGCAGGCTAATCCATTATATATAACAAATAGAAAAAATGATGTATAGCAAAGTTATAGGTTTTTTTAATATTACCATCATGATATTTATTTTTCAAAGTAATCAAAAACCTTGTTTTTTCTATAATTTTATGCTTAAATCTTTTAAAATTTTTTGAAACTAATCACAACACGTTTAATTTTTTCCAATTTAAGTACCTACTCATTTTGTACTTTTTTAAACTTTACACTTCATTATGAACTTTAGTAAGTTTTCTTTTTTTTTTCTTTTAACCAATTTACACTGCAACCCATTAGCTTTAATAGAATTGTTATTTACGCATTCTTTATTTTTCTCGTTTGCTTCAAGATTTTTTTCCTATTACACTTTTTATTTTTCTCATTTGCTTTAAGAGTTTACACTTTTTCTCATTATATTATTTAATAATTTGTGATATTAAATAAAATTAGTGAATTTTTCACGGTTTTTCTTGACATGAATTTTTAACGTGCTTATTTTTATTAATATTTCGTACAGTTATCGAGCATTATGAATGTACTCGTCGTAACATGTGTGTTACGCAAAGGTTTAGGTTTCTTGAAATAAACTGTCAGGGTCAATAATATTTATCATGGTTTAGTACGCCACGACAAGCGTAGTTTACGTAAAGGTTTTGAATTTATAACATTTAGTTTTCTTTGCATAAAATTTCAAGCTTTTAACTTTTTCAGGTTTAGTGCACTACAACCTGCATGGATTTAGATAAAGATTTTTGTTCTTTTATGTAAAGCTTTGATTAAGTTAACTCATTTGAGTATTTGATAGTTTAGCGTGTAGCAAAGCACGCGGGCTTAATGCTAGTAATTCTATATATTAAAAATAACTATTATAAATAGTATTTTGTAGGAGTTGAAAGTAAAAGCTTTTAATACAACTTTTATTATAACTAGAGAATTACCGGTAAGTGCGTTGCACCTTTGACCCAACGAAAATCATTAACATCAAAATATCCAAACAAAGCGTAGTATATTATGTTACACGTAATAATTTCAATACCGTTGTATAGAGATGTTATAAAATATTAAGCAAGAATAGAAAATTTAATTTTGTATTTATAAAGCATGACCATTAGGAGTGTTAAGATTCGGATATCCAATTCGGGTTTGGAATTTCAGATAGATCATATTCGATTTTGTAAACAGATTATTTTCACACCCTAATGATCGTAGAGCTATTTCTCTAACTATTATTCTGCCAAATAACGATTTTCAAACATCTGCCCCATTTTGACATCTTTGTTATAAAAGTTTCCAGAATTTTAAGATGATTTTACCCTAAATATTTATTTATCCTTCTTCCGTAACTATTATTCTTTGGCTTTTAAGTTTGAATTGAGCTAAAGGTAAAGTTTATACTCATAAGCAAGTTGAGCAGAGATGCAAAGAGAGACTGTTGTTTGGTATGGTTCAAGAGTTTCATTTTATTTGGTATAACCAATAATCATTAATTAGAATTTGCAACAATAACTATTTAAAGGCCAATGTAATTGCAAAGACATATAAGGTTCTTATCAAGCAGTGATCCATAGTGCCGTTAACTTTTGGCATCACCTAATGCTACATGTAAGGGTTTCTTATCAGGAAGTAAGCAAGTTGCAGTTAAAACAATCAGTATAAGAACACTAGTCTTGCCGTTATCTATACCTGCTATTGATAACATCAATTTCATAAAGTGTAATGCAATACACCACCTACTTCCTCTTCTATAGCTCATAATCAGGACGTTGCACCAACTTCGTTTATGGTTCCCTTGCATCATAATCTCTATATTGGCGTAGGATCATTGGGGCCAAAAAGGGCCACCGCCCCCAATTTGAACCTTACCTTTCCTCAAAGCTTCAATTATCTTAGCCCCGATAACATACACCGTCTCCATCTTCATAGTCAATTTCCTTGTTTTAGAGCTGAGTTGAGACCGAGCCCGCTGATGTGGGAATGAGCAAGTATATGTATACGCTCAATTCTGGTTTGGTATGTTGGTTCAGGTCCCTTTAAATACACACTCCACACACAAATTGTGTTCTCTTTGTGTATTATGTGATGGATATCTTTACAAGAAACAACTAGTCTATTTATAATAATAATAAAAAACAAGCCTAGAATCCATGTAAACATGGAGTAAGTGGAGTAACAAACCTCCAATTAAAATTCCTAATAATAAGCAAAATAAAGCCTACTAAGTCTTCCCATAACCCACGTCCAAATTGAATAAGGAATGACTCATTCTTTTGTTGACCCAGTGACCCATTTAACCAGCTGCCCCGTGATCTATTTTGACCTGCGAACAAACTCGAATAACCCAACATGGTCTTTGCTCTCTAAGACTTTTAATCCACCATGGTTGGTCGTAGATGTATGGTTTTGTTGTCGGACCTTTAATCCACACCTCTGTTGCTCACCGATCCTTGAATAGCCACCATCTTTCTCTCTGTAAACCGCCTTCACAATCGAGTTCCATCATCACCTTCTTCGTTGTTGCATTTTGACTTTCGATTAACCCTAACATGCCCGCTATCGTCATCATCACTGATGAAGGACCACCATCCATTGTTTCGATTAAACGTAACAGAACTTGCCAGAGAAGGGAGCATTTAGAAGAACAGAAATACAGGGGGAAAGACACGTTCCACCCTTTGTAACACGTGTAAAGCTAAACCTAAACGATATAAACCGGGGCTAAAGAAAGAAAAATAAACCAATTAAAAAAAGACAAGTAGGAAACATATAAATATCATTGTTCATTTCCACTCTGATTAATATTAAGTTAAATTGTTTTTAAATAATTTATAATAATAATTATCAAGTGAAGCAATGGAAGAGAGAAAACAAGCATAAATAGAAACCATCTACAGCCTGCACACTTTTTTTTTGTCTTTCAATCTTGACCTACAATTGGATGGAATATTGGATTTATTGTAGTAAATGAATGAGAACATATAGGTAGCAACTATGTTGAAACAGATAAGTTAGCTCTCTTGTTTTTAAATGAGTATGGGTGAGAGGCCCCACCAACAACTTTCTCATCAAAGGAAGAGGTATTGATTCTAAGACAATAGAGAAGTTCAAGTCCACCAATGTGATAGGTGAAGAACTAACTTCTCTGGTATCCATCAAAGGATTTGGAGGTAGGGGACAACCTATAAGGAATGGCCTCGTCGAAATCATCGGCTTTCTGTCCAATGCCATGGTCATGGACCTATTATTTAAAAATCTTTTCGGATGTATAATGCCAACATAGACTAATTCTAATACACCATCCTGGGATATTTTTCTATCCATAAAATTAACTATCATGCTTGGATGGAAGGAGCATTCAATACTATTCAGGTTGGACGGAGGTGCCGAGAAATTTTTTCATTAATATATTGTGAAATTTGTTAAAAAATGTCATTTTAGAATAGAAACTATATACTTGGTGGTGAATGTTATTACAATAATGGTGGTGAATATCATAACTATTAAGATAGTGATAATGACAATGATAATTGCAGCGTATCTATTTACAATTAAATGAGTGTGTGGATCGTATAGGGAGACATGCTTGTATGAAACCAATTAGGTTATGACATATTTTAATTTGTGTGTTGTTAATTTCATAGAATCGTAATCATACAATTGTTTTTATGTTTTCCTGTCTTGTGATGAGTTGATGTATTACGTTTATGTTGTTACGAGAGGGTGTTAGAATGGTTTAAATGTCATGAATAATGTCATGAAGATATCGTTTAAATGTGATCCTGGTGAATAATATAATAGAGCACCCATACTTTGTTAGACCAGCACTAGAAAACAAAGATTATTAGTTTCAATTGACATGGGAATACATATAAAAGTATGGTGGCTGGATTTTAGTGGTGATAGATGATTCGCATAACCATGATCTTGCTCAACATTTAGAGGGCAATCTACTTGCAATGAGAATATTCGAGAAGTAGTTTGGTTTGGTGGTGGTGCTGACTAATAAAACATGATGGCACGTAACATATTATTAACACTTCACGGGCAGAACACTAACAACAAGTCCAGCCTAAGGACTCTATATAATGTGCGCCATAAAATACCGCATGTAAACAATATCAGTGAAACTCCAATGCTGGTTCTCTACCAACTTTTGCAATTAAAAGGGTATATATACAACTACCGTATGATGAAGATTGATTTTTTAAATGATTTAACAAAAAAACAACTAAAGACTAGATAAAATAAAGGAATTTCGTATTAAAACAACATAATTACCTAAGATAGTAGGGAAGGAATTATGTTGAAATAACTTTTAATAATAAAGTAAAAAAGAATTAATTATAAAGAAACAGCCCCTATGGTTTGCACATATTTCAAGTTTAGGTTTCATTTTTTTATAAAATTACAGAAGTGAGCCTAAATTATGTAAAGATTGCACGCTAACAGTCCCTACGAATAATAAATGTTAAGTTTCTCTTTTAAATCAATGTGAAACTACCAAAAAGCCCCTAAACTTCAAAAAAATAAATAATATTAAATCTTAAATAAAAGCTAACTTAACCTACCTCCACCTCACCCAGATCACCCATCCCCTTCATCATCATCTTCATCTTCATCTTCATCTTCATCTTCATCTTCATCACTCAACTCAACCACCTCTCCACCACCATCTAAGAAATCAAGCACCATCACTCATCACAACCACCACAATTAATCGCTATCACCACCACCATTGGTCTTAATTGTCGCCAAAACAAAACCTGCTTTTAGGGTCGAAAAAAGGAGACCAACGTAATGGAGACTTTTGGTTTCAGATTTTTCAGTTTCAAATCAGATCGAAGGGATCTGCAATGGTTGTGATGATGGTTTCAGGGGGTTCGCAGTTGGTTTCACGCAGAAAGAAAAAGGATGGGTTGGTACTAGTGGTGGTTGGAGGAAAAAGAGCTTAGGGTGTGATGGTGTGATGATGATGTGGAGAGATGAAGATGATGGTGGTGTGATGATGATGGTGATGACTACCGAACTGTCATCGGAGGCAGCGTTGGGGTTGCTGAAATAGTTGTCGGAGGTGGTGGTGGGGCTGCCGGACTAGTTATGGGTGGAGAAATGGATGGTTGTGGTAATTGTTTAGATTTGTTTTTTATAATTTTGAATAATATGGCTCCCACTATTTAATATGATTTTTAGGAATTGTATTTTAATAGTAAGGGTACTATAGTTATTTCATCACATAAACATAAATGATCAAGTTATTTTGTTAGTATTAGGGACTACGGGTGTGCAAAACAAGCATAGTTCATGTCCGCATATGTAATTTTTTAAAAGGGGGGACTAAACTCGAAAAACATACAAACCCAAGGGACTGTTCGTGTAATTTATTCTATTATAAATTTTGTGGTATATTATTTTTATATTTTTAGAAGATGATGGTTTTCTCATGATGATTCTTCTCATGCTAATATGTATGTGTGGAGGGGTGCGTTTAATATAAAATCATCTTAAGTAGAGAACCACATTTAAACACTTCTATGTAGTTACAATTAAAATATTATATTACAAAGCATAAAATACGGTTACACGGTAACTTATGTGTATTACACTTATAGTAATAGGTGCATTATTTTATATGTTCCATTTCAAACAAGTTTAATATTAATCTTTATCATTAGTCGTTACGACATTGGGTACGTGCCATGAAAGGTGGGCATGAGGGAGTGAGCTAGCTCACGCTCATGAGGAACACCACTCTAGCTTTCCGTGAGCGAGGAGTGAAGGTATGAGTGGGCTCAAAGTGCATGGCTTGTAACAGTTTGAAGAAATCTGACCATTGGGGTGGATGTGATGAAATAGTCAAAACACAAAATAAAAAAAGTTAACCAGTATACATATAACATAAACTCACACCTTTATACAAAACCAAAACACAATTCTACACACAATTCTAAACTATTTACAAAATCTACAAAATGTTTTTGTTGTTTTTGTCATCATCTGACTCCGCCGGTGAGAATTTCTTCAGCAGGATCTAGTCACAACCCAAAATTTCACACAACTATCTAAAAGTTGGCAACTAAGAACCCTAAAAGCTCATCTCAACTGGAATCGTGAAGGGACTCATAAGCTTCTAGTACAAAACTGGTTTTTTTAACCCCATAACACTAATGAAGTATTTCGAAGACGTTTTTGACTGCGCCAAGAAGTATTCATATGAATAGTTCAAGATTTGGAGAGAGAAGCAATAGTTCTCACAAGGTTCGATGTGACCGGGAGACTTGGTTTTACCATTTTTACAAAAGTGCATGGCCGTAATTTGTGTAACGGGATACGCACTGCCAGTGATACGTGGGAGAATACTATAAGATTTTGAAACAAATACAAGGATATGCATTTACAAGCTTTGTAAAGGTATAATTAGAATATATGGCAGGAGATGTTTACGAAAATTGACATTAAGTGACATTTAACAGTTGTATGAGGCTCGTGTAGATAGGCACAACTTTCCTAGGATGCTTGGTAGCATCGATTGCATACGTTAGAGTGAAGAAACTACCCTAATATGTAGTAAGCTCAGTACATGTAGCGTGATCATCTGCATCCATCGATAATGCTTGAAGTTGTTACGTCAAGTGATCAATGGATTTGACATGCATTCTTTAGCATTGCTTATTTCAACAATGATATTAATGTTTTGGATAAGTTGGCTATTTTTTGACATCATATAGGGAACCCACCAAACTCTTCATTCCAGCTCAAACGATCAAAGTACAAACGCGGGTATTAGATTGTTGATAGAATATATCCTGAATATTCTACGGTTGTCAAATTGTACAATGTCCACATGTTAACATGTGTATCAAATACACAACAATTCATTAACTCTACAAGAAAGCGTGTCCAACGAACATCCAGTGTTCTAAAGCAACTTTGGCATATCGTGCAACATCCGACACGAGCTTAGTCGTAAAGTGAAATCAAGAACTTAATATACACATGCATAATTTTGTATAATATGATTCTAGAATGCCATGGACAAATAATGTGTCAATACAATAAAATGATGTTCAGATGACATTTATAGAAATTGATGGGGAACAAAAGCGAAAAAAACCGTCTTTAAGATATGAAACTGAGAAATACATACCTAACTTTGGTGAGGATTAGGCTTTCAATAGAGTAGTTTGTTTATCTTATTTTAGTAATTTATTATGTTTTATATTTATTTTGTGTATATTTATTAATTGAATAATGATTTATTTAAATGTTATTATTATTTATTATTAATTAGAATATTTGTTTGAAACTAGTTAATAGATACTTTAAAAAATACACTCATATTCATTAGGTATACAACTCACTAGTGACTAGAGAGTAACTAACTGAGTGAATGTGATGAGGTGGTGGTTGAAAAGCACTCATAGTTACTAACAACATCGCATGCCCTTAATTAATAATAAGCTAATATTAACTTTTCAAAACTACCTCACTTATTTAGTAGAGCCCAGCCTTTTAACAGGGAGGTTATGGGTTCAAACCCAAACATAATACAATATATGGTAATTTAGGAATATAAGTAAGATAGTTTTTCCATTCAAAAAAAATTGATTGAGTGAGTAATGAGTAACTAACACATGTTGCTTGCTAATTTGCAAATAATCTATGGGCTATCAATCAGCTTTGGACAGAGGTGACAAAAAAAAGGGTTTGGAAACTGGTTTGTGTAAAAAAACCGAAGTCGGTTTGGGTTCCAAATCGGTTTGGCCCAAACCGGTCCCAAACTGGCCCAGTCTGACGGTTTATAAGCGGTTTCTGTAAGGGCCTGATTTCAGGAAGCCTTATAGTTGATCATTCACAGCATATCAAAGATTTAAAGCATTTATTTAAGTAAGCATTGCAGCGGAAATTACTTTGATTAAAACTTGTAATGACATAATTCAGAGATAACATTAACATTGTCTTAAATACATCAAACAAGTTTTAAAAGAGTGTTTAATAATCTTCTAAAATTGGGATGCCAGTCTTTGGTTGCCAAAAAGCTTTGGATCCATGCCCCCGTTCTTCTAAGCCCAACAGCTCACCTGTCAAACTAATATGCATACAAAAGTCAATTTCGTTGAGTGAGTTCTAGATTTACTTTATCAGGTAATCTTTTAGTGAGATATGTTAACTTTATCATTCTAAAGTAGTCATCACAAGAACAAACATTTACTATACACAGACTATCACCTTCATTAATACTTTATCATTAAGACTTTCGCTTATTTATTATCTATTACTCTTCTTTATCCGTCAATTCTCGGTTACTATGTCTCAGGATCTGCCCAAGGGCCAGACCCCCGCTTGTGATGAACACAAGACTTTACTTTAGTCGTGCTTGTGTTGAACATAAGACTTTACTTTATCCATGAGAGCACAACAAATGCAACTCTCCTTTATCCTTTTCTTGCAAGACTTTACTTTAGCAATGGTACATTGTTATGAGCTCAATAATATTTTTTTAGGTTTTACTTTCATCTTTAGTTATACCTATACTTATGCATGCTAAGAATCAACTCATAGTCCATATATTCACATTCTTTAACAAAAGAATACAAATAGTATAACCGACCCTTCGCCGGACAACAGGGATTCGGGGGCGGCAGCCCCTGATAGCGGGGTTCTAGGGGCAGCAGCCCCCAGTGGGGTCCAAGGGGCAACGCCCCTGGTTGGGGCCAGGCTGCAAGGTCAGCGCGAATAAATTTTATTTTGAAGACTTTATATAACATAATTTGTTATAGAAAATTCTATTTTCTTGTTAAAAACTCTTGAAATCTTTACCATAAATATCGTATATTTAACATGCATATCGCCCCAAAACATTGAAAACGTGTAAATAAGGGGGATCTAGAACTCATCTGGCCAATAAGTAACTTCACATCTAAGTTACCTAAGCTATGATCACGGTACACGGTCTGCATACAAGTTAACACACAAAAATGTCATTTTCTAAACAGTTTCGCATGCAGGTTCTCATGAAGTTTCGCCCAACTTTCGTTAGGTTCATTAAATCTACAGACCTACCTATGCACTTGCGAAACTACCTGCGAGGAAGGAGATTGTCTTAGTTTCGCAGGATGAATCCACAGTTTCGCATGAAGAACTGACAGTTTCACAGAACGCATAAAAATGACGTTCCAGCTCGTTTTTAACCCAAAATCTCAACTTTTTACGTCCAAATCCTTAGTTTTTCATCCATGAAACTATATCTATATTTTTTACATGATTTCATATGTAAAAATGTGACCTTTATATGATTCTTTTTAACTTTTCAAAACCCAAAACCCAAGAATCTGGATCTGATCAAAAGGGGTGTTTGGATGATGATTCTTACCTAGATTTCTTGCTCTTTCCTTGTTGTTTGATGCTCAAATACTTAGACCTTCAATCCTTTAATCAATAAAGCCTCAAATCTTTAATTTTCTCCACGTTCTCTCTTTACTCTCTCTCTAGAATGTTGGTGGCTAGGGTTGCAAATGGGGAAGAATGAGGGTGATTAGGGTTGTTTAATGGCTGATTATGGGCCATTAAACACATCAATTCCTTAGCCCATAAGGTTAATTTGACCCATAATCCATTTTTATCTCTTATTTACATTAAATAACCCTTAATTAAGCTTATTATTATTAAATTGCTCGCTTCGACTTTTCGGGTCGTTATAGTTTCTAGGAGTCCAAGGTTCAAACCAGACCGCTTTCAACCAGGTGCCCAAACCGGTACCCCAAACAGGTTCCCAAATCGATTTTCAAACCGGTTTCAAAAACTAGCCGTTATATAACGGCTATATAGCCGTTTTTTGGCCGTTGGAGGGGTTTTTTTGACCGTTTTTAGTGTTATTTTTACCATTATACCCCTATTAGGTTAGTATATATATATGTATTGGATGTTTTGGTTGAACTACAATAACTTAAAACGCTCTCTACTCTCAAAAATCTAAAAAACGCTCAATATTTTCGTGCTATTGAAAAAAACTCTCAAATGGCTTCATCAAGTGCTCAATCATCCGTTGTTTGTGATGATCTTCAAGCAATGTGGTGGTAGTAATCCTTTCTACGAACAGGAACCCCGAAATATGGTGCAATTACGATTTATGTCAAATGACTAGCGGTCCGAACAAAGCTCGTTGCAAGTTTTGCCATAAGTTTTTCAACAAAGATGCAAACACAACCTTGAAAAACCACATTGCGCATAAATATTGTAAGGCGTTGAAAGATGAACCGTCTCAAGGTAAAGCTTCAATGACAAACGAAGAAAATGTTTGGGCTTATAACGTTGATGCGGTTCGGGAGCAAATGGGGCATTTTGTAATTCAACAAAGCTTGTCATTCAAACATTTCGACAACGAACGTTTGACTCGACTCATTCAATGAACTCTCCAACTACGTTACACCAATGTAAGTTATACTACTCTTCGAAGAGATTGTTTAAAAATATGGAAAAAACCTAAAAATGAATTAATATCTTATTTTGAAAATATTCAAACCGGTGTTAATTTAACTAGTGATGTTTGGTCGACTCCTCACGGTTCACCGGACATAGTACATTTGTGTCACCGCCCATTGGGTTGAACCCGATTCGTGACAAATGAAGAAACATACGATTGCGTTTGAATTGTTTGTTTATCTTTACACCGGTGAAAACATTTTTTATCTTATTGACAAAGTTATTAAAACGTATAAATTAGAAAACAAAATTTTGTATATATCTTTTGATAATGCGTCAAATAACACGCTTGCAAAAGTGGCTGATTAGGGTTGTTTAATGACTGATTATGGGCCCTTAAACACATCAATCCCATAGCCCATAAGATTAATTTGGCACATAATCCATTTTTACCTCTTATTTACATTAAATAACCCTTAACTAAGCTCATTATCATTAAATTGCTCGCTTCGACTTTTCAGGACGTTACAGTTTCTAGGAGTCCAAGGTTCAAACAGGTCCTGTTTCAAACCGCTTACATACAGGTGCCCAAACAGGTTCCCAAACCGGTTTTCAAACCGGTTTCAAAAACTAGCCGTTATATAACGGCAATATAGCTGTTTTTTGGCCGTTGGAGGGGTTTTTTTGACCGTTTTAGTGTTATTTTTACCATTATACCCCTATTAGGTTAGTGTATATATATGTATTGGATGTTTTGGTTGAACTACAATAACTTAAAACGCTTTCTACTCTCAAAAATCTAAAAAAAACACTCAATATATTCGTGCTCTTGAAAAAAACTCTCAAATGGCTTCATCAAATGCTTAATCATCCGTTGATTGTGATGCGTCTTCAAGCAGCGTGGTGGTAGTAATCATTCCTACTAATAGGAACCCCGAAATATGGTGCAATTACGATTTATATCAAATGGCTAGCGGTCCGAACAAAGCTCGTTGCAAGTTTTGCCATAAGATTTTCAAAAAGATGCAAACACAACCTTGAAAAGCCATATTGTGCATAAATATTGTAAGGCATTGAAAGGTGTAAGGTTATATTAGAAGGCTGATGCAACCAAAGAAGCCAAAACAACCAAGGAGCTTTCTGCATGCATGCACTGATGTACAAGGTAGAAGTTACTTCAGAAGTTTTACTTCAGAAGTGTAAAATCTTCCGAAGCCAAAGACCAAATCTTCCGAAGCCAAAGATGAAGTCTTCCGATGCTTCAAAGACAAAGTCTTCTGAAGCCAATGTTGTGAAGACTGATTTCTTCCGAAAGACAGAGAGGACATGCTTTCTTTGATCTACTTTTACATAAAGCTGACTTACTTTCCGCTACAACTCTAAAGACTCACTAACTTATACAAGTTGGTGAAAAGGTCCATGCTTTAGCAAACTGTAGATTATGGTTGTAAGGCCCCGTTCCCGGAAACCCCACAGTTGGTTATTGACAGCATTATTTATATCAAAACATATTAAGATTTATTAAGTAATAAAAACATTATCGCGGAATAATTCATCAAAAACCATTTCATGCATTAATAAATACATTTGCCAAGTAATACATCGTTGTTTAAAAGATTACAAAAGATCACTTAGTTGTATTACAAAACAACATCATTATTATTGCACGAGATGGATGCCAGTCCTTGCCCACCAAGTAGCTTCACCCCCGTGCCATCCTCAGCAACAACATTAACCTGCCAACTGATTATGCATATAAAAAGTCAGCGTTGCTGAGTGAGTTCTAGTTTTATAAGTAAAATACTTTACATTGAATGAAAACCTTTCCTTTACTTTCGTTCGTGATCACACAACATACGTACATCTTGATAATATCATTATTATCTTTTATCATCATTCAAAATCATTTGTTTTCGTACTTTCTTTCATTATTATCTTCCACTTTAATATAGATCCTGTCATAAGCTATGTCCCATCATTTGTGCATGAAGCAACTACCGTCTTGGGGTCAAGCGACAAGGATCCCGTTTTCGCACATCTTGATTAGTCACAAAGACTGACCCCCCTGTGTGAATTCTCATGGGTTAGCTAAACCCCACACAGTTGAGCTAACAATCCTTCAATGAGTTGTGAACTCCCTTTTTAATTTGCTTGCAAGACTTTTATTAATTCATTATGTTCCACTTTATTTACGTTGTCTTTCACTTTCATTATATAATACTTTACATTCATAAGCATAACACACCACGTAAAGTCACATCATACATAACATGGAACAACATCATCATACAATGCATACATGTAAACAAGCATAAGTGACCAAAACATCACTTCTTAGCACTTAAATTCTACTTCCCAAAATCTCAAAAAATTCTAAGTCCTTAAAGAAATGCGGATGAGCAATCAAATGCGGATAAACAGACAAATGCGGATGAACACCTCAGAAAATATTCTAAGTGTCCCAAAGAAATGCGCATGAACATTGTAGCAAATACGCATGCACAAAGCATATGAAAGTTTTCAGAAAATATTCCAAGTGTCCAAGGAAGTGCGCATGAACCAAATGCGGATGACTGAAGCAAATGCGCCTGAACACTGTAGCAAATACGCATGAACAAAAGAAATGCGTATGATCACTGTAGCAAATGCGCATGAACAAAACACTTCAAATATTCAAATCTAAGTGTGGATGTTCTAAACCAACCCGCAATTGCAACTTATGCTATATTTAGTTCCAAAATCTCATTCTTATACATTCTTAGCCTAGATCTAGCATGCTAAACACTTAGAACAAGCATACAACCACACAAATCATTTCAAGCATTCAAAAACACACACTCACACGCAAAACAGGTGCAAAACATAGATCAATTCATATTTTTGGTTGTAAAGCGGTAGGTAGTCTGCATTTCATCCCCAAACAAGTTTAAAACAAGTAAAACCGGGGATCTAGAATTCACCTCTAGTAGCTTTCAAGTAAAGCTCCTCCAAACCCGAGAGCAACCTGGAGTTCAAACACCTAAACACACAAAAACACACAACCGAACACACAGAAACACACAAGAATCAGTCCAGGAGCTCGAACACAACTGAAACCGAATCAGGAAACACAAGAAAACCTTACCTACAAGCAGATCTTCCTCCTTCTCTCTCTAGAAATAGATTTGCAGCTCCTCTCTCTCTCTAGCAGCCGAGAAATATCTGTAAAGGGAGAAGTGTGGGCTGCCATACTTCTTTTAAATCTCATAAAGGGGCAAGTTTGCCACTTGTATAGCTTGAACCCCTTGACTTGGGACATTTCACCCTTTCTTCTTTTTATTCTTCTTTTCTTTTAAAGTTTCGGGTGTTACAAGTCCACCCCCTTATATAGGTTTCGTCCCCGAAACCTGTCATTCCTCGAACAGCTGTGGGTAATGCTGTCTTATCTCTTCCTCAGTCTCCTATGTAGACTCGGATCCCTTCTTGTGCCTCCACTGTACTCGCACCAGTGAAACGACTTTATTCCGTAGCCTCTTCTCTTTTCTGTCAATGATGGCCACTGGCTGCTCCATATAATTGAGTCATTCATCCACCTCAATGTCCTCTAGTGGCACAATCATATCTTTATCGGCTAAGCACTTTCTTAGATGGGATACATGGAATGTCGGATGAATTCCGCTTAACTCATCGGGTAGCTCCAACCTGTAGGCCACCTCTCCTACTCGAGTCATGATTCGAAAAGGCCCTATATACCTCGGGCTCAGCTTAACCCGCTTTCTAAACTGGATAATCCTCTTCCAAGGCGAGACATTCAACATGACTCTGTCACCTACCTTGAATTCAATCGGTCTACGCCTCTTGTCGGCATACGACTTCTATCAATCTTTTGCCGCCTTCATAAAGGCCTTGATCTTTTCCAACTTTTCAGTCGTAGCCTCGATCACCTTGATGCTTCCCAACTCCTTCTGCCCAATGTCTCTCCAACATACAGGCGTCCTACACTTCCTACCATATAGCATCTAATATGGCGGCATACCAATGCTGGCATGATAACTGTTGTTGTATGAAAATTCAGCTAACGGTAAGTGTTCGTCCCAACTTCCTCTAAAATCAATAACACATGCTCGGAGCATATCCTCAAGCGTCTGTATGGTTCTCTCTGACTGACCATCTGTCTGAGGATGATAAGTTGTACTGATGTGTAGCCTCGTACCCATCGCATCATGGAATCTCTTCCAAAACTTAGATGTAAACCGAGTGTCACGGTCAGACACTATAGACACCGGTACACCATGACGAGTCACAATCTCTTTGATGAACAGGTCTGCCAACCTTGCAGATGAATACGTCTCGCGGATCGGTAGAAAGTAAGCACTCTTCGTCAAACGGTCAACTATCACCCATATGGGATCGTACCCATTGCCGTACGTGGTAACTTCATAATGAAGTCTGTGACCTCTCGTATTTTTTTATTTAACGTTTGATTAACGTCGTTATCTCTTGTAAGGGCTTGCTTTGTTATTAATGCAAATACGAGGACTTATGTGTAACTTGTGGTATCCTTGTAATTTAGATGCAATTAAATAAATAAATAACTAATAATAATAATAATAATAATAATAATAATAATAATAATAATAATAATAATAATAATAATAATAATAATAATAAAAATAATAAATAGGAAAAAAATAAGTTTAATATTTTAAAACTTGTAATTAAATGTTTCGGCATAAAATAATAAAATTAAAACCATAGGGACTAAAACTGTAATTCTAGTAAAATACAAAACTTAAACTTTGAATTGATTTTGTAAATTCTTAAACCGCAGGGACCAAATGTGTAACTTATTTATAACCCAACCCCCCAAACCCGTCTTTCCGGCCAAAACTCCGGCCATCGCTGGCCAGTCTCCGGTGACCCCTTTAAACCCTATAAAACCCCCCTTGTTAACCCCTAAAAATGTACCTAACCGGTTCCAGTACAAGATTCGAACCCTGAGACTTGATTTAATTCGAAGTTATCACCGATTACATTGATATCTAAACCGAAACCGATTACTACCGAAACCCAAAACCGATTATATCCTTAAAGCATCATAATCATCAAATTAATCACTCATAAATCATCGGTTAACCATTTGAAGCTTAATGGAATGATTAAACCACCTGAAACAACATTAACACCATTCAATTTGTCCTGAAACGGCCGAATTAACCATGTTAGCCGTTGGATAGTGCCTGGATCGAATTGAAACAATAAATTAAAGGGCCTCTACTCGAATTGGGATTCCTAAACTCTCTGAACTCTCAATTTCACCAAACACACACACTCATCGAATTGAATCAAGAACAGACGCGGGTTTTGTCCGAACCTAAGATCATCAAGAACATCACCAAATCAGGTAATTAAACATGTCAATCGATTCGGTTTCACATGGGGAACAAAAGTCCCATGATTAATTTAAGTTTAAACATCGAATTGATGTTCAATTTGGTCGATTTCAGATTCTAGGGTTCTTAAATGGAAATTGGGGTTTTTGGTTGAAAAAAAAGAGATTTAAACTTTGGTTTATAAATTATATCACCGAACTGGGCTTAGCTCAGCCGGTTTAACTCATGGATGTTGGGCACGAGGTCCCAGGTTCGAACCCGAGCACCTGCCACAAATTTTTTAAAAGGTTTCTTTAATATTTAAAATTCTGAAAAATATTCAAATATTACCAATAATCAAATAAAATCTTTTTTTTATAATCAGAAAATAAATAAAATCATTTTCTTTTATATTTTCTTAAAATATTAAATTAAACCATTTCTAATTCTTTCATTTTAAAATTATAAAATGGTTACAAGATACCATTTATTATTAATCTTAAATATTAATAAATTCTATATAAATTTTCTTAAATAACTTCAATTTAATAGATTTCTATAAAACATATTTATAAACCTGTTTATATGTTTAAAAGAAATATATATGTACTTATTTGAAATTTACATTTATTATAATTAATAGAATTATGCTAATCAATTAAATCTATAAAATTACAATTTTAAATAAATAGTAAATAACAATCATTTGATAATAAATGTTTAACTTTTATTAATAATGTTAGGCACTAAATATCTTATCTAATCATTTAAATACCAAAACTGTAACAAATGGTATCTACTTAATAACATGAAAATCATGGACTAATGGTTTATAAATACAATACCAAAATCATTATGATTAACTTAGCACGACGTTTATTTAGGTTGAACGTTAACGTATCCTAGGCATTATATACAAGATTTTCTTATTTGTCATCCTTATTAGCCATGTGAGTTTTTCCATACCCCTTTTATATATTTTTACACTTTGGGGTGAAACATGTTAACTTTATGATAATTGCACTTGTAAACTCGTTTGAATCTTGTAAACACTTGGATAATTCATCTTATTTGTCGTGGATAGTTGAACTTTAGTAATTATCATGTGATGAATGTTCAATCATTAACTATTGCTAGCCTGGAGACGTCATAGATCTATGGGCCTGACAAGCCTACTTGGTTAATCCAAGTACACTTAGCTAATCGTTTAATATTGTAATCTTGTAATCTTGTAATCTGTCAAGGTTTGATTGTTACATTTGTTCATCCATCCCTAATTACTTTATTCAATAACTTATGACATGAATTGCCATCTTTTATATATATTTATGTATGAAAACTATGGAAAACTGACCAACATTATGTTGACCTTTTATTTTTAACATGTTTTAGGAAATGTTAATGCTTAGCTTGCTATGAAGACAATGTCACATCTAGGACTGGACCTAGAATAAAATAAAAATACATTTGTTTATCATTGGACGTTGAAATTCCTATGTTTTGGAATATATTCTATTTCTTAAATGTATGTCTTGAATATTGAGCTTTAATAATATTGTCAATTTTAATTAGCGTTGTGTGGCATGAACAATCTTAACCCTCACATCTCGACGTTTCCGCCGTTAAGGTTGGGGTGTGACAGATTGGTATCAGAGCCCATAACTATAGGGATTTAGGTTATTAGAAATGGTGGCCTAGACTATGGTTAAACTAGGAACCCTTTTCATGACAATTGCTATGATCTTGTAAGCATGCTTATATGTCTATCTTGATGCATGACAAATTCCCTTATGTGCTATTTGCTGACATTTAGAAAATAGTGCCTTAGGAATATGCCTTGAACCTTGTAACCCCAACTTTATAATCCTCTTCTTATGCCTCTATGTTTCTACCGTGTCTAATCTTTTCTAAATCTCATTCTTGACTACGTGAGGAAAACTACGCATTTTATTGAGTGGAAAAAAGTACCTTAGACGATATGTCTAAATCTTGAAATTCTCATCGAGGTTTTAATTCTGATAGCCTTAGGGAAGTGTGAGACACATAAACACCTGTATTCTGGATTTCCTGGCAAAAAGCCCTCGGGCTAAGGCAAGCACTTCGTATAAATCTCATTGCGAGACCTGTTATGCTTACCTGGGGATTTCTGGGATGAGTGCTAAATTATGGTCAACATACACATTTTCCCCGAGGAAATTAGGATTAAGTCACCTCGACGTGTTCATGTTCCTATTGGCTATGTGATACCAAATGGAACCATCCTGGCTGAATATAAATTATCTAAAACTCCTATTTTCTTTGAATTGGTTTATCTCCAAATACTAATATTTTTCTTTATTTCTATCTTATAGAATGTCTCGTCATCATGGAAAATGTGCTACCTCCGACCGCAAACTCGCTGCAATGATCGCCCGGCAAATGGCCGCTGTACTTCCAACGATGGTTGCTGAACTTAGCAGCACCCTAATGGCCAACAACAGCAACAACGCTAATGGAAACAATGGTGGTGGTGACAACAATGGTCAAGGGGAAAATAGCAACAACCAAGGTGGGAATAGTCGCACTTGCACATTCAATCACTTCCACTCGTGCAAACCCACTAGCTTTAGTGGAAAGGAAGGAGCCACTGGACTTCTCAAGTGGTTCGAAAGTATGGAAAATACGTTTATCATCAACGAATGTCCCGATGAACTCAAGGTCCGATATGCTGCAAGTGTCCTTCAACTACGGGCACTCACTTGGTGGAATAGTGAGAAAAGGAACTGAGGAACTGAAGTTGCCTTGACGTTGCCTTGGGAAGAATTTAAGGACATAATGATCCAAAAGTTCTGCCCGAGGAGCGAATTGCAAAAGCTGGAGGAAGAATTCTGGAACCTTAAGCAAGATAGTGGAAATCACTTGGCTTATTCCACCCGGCATCATTAGTTGAGCACGCTCCTACCTCACATGGTGGATACCGTGCCCCGCAACATCGAGAAGTTTATTAAGGGGGTACCACCTCAAATTCAAGATGCCGTGGTGGGTAGTAGGCCCACAACTTTAGAGGAGGCGATTAATATCACCGCCCAACTCACTGAAAACCATATTAGAGCTGGTACTTTGACGGTGAAAGGTGCCAAGACTGCTGTGAAGGTAATTCCCGAGGCTACAAAGGAGGTGAAGGCCAAGTCGTCTTTCAAAGGCAAGAAGCGCAAGTTCACACCGGCTCGTAATTATGTGGTGACAGCACCAAATGCCCCTCAAAGGCAAGCTGTCGTTGCAAATCAAGCCCCCGTGGCGAGGGCTTATACTGGGCCGCACCTGATGTGCAATACTTGCAAGTACCATCACGCGAGTAACACTCCTTGCCGAGTCTGCTCGTTGTGCGGGAAGTATGGACATCTGGTGGCTACTTGCCTTCGTGCTCCTAATAATACGGCGTTGGCTGCAAACCGAGTCTGCTACAACTGTGGCGAACCGGGTCATGTCCGTCCATAATGCCCCCGCAATGCGGGAAATGTGCCACAGGCTAGTGGAAGGGCATTCAACATCAATGCCAACCAAGCTCAAGCCAACAACAACGTGGTGAATGGTACGTCATTAATTTCTTTTAATTGTTCTTTTGTCTTGTAAAATCCCTACCTGCGTTCATTATGCCAATAATAGGTTATTATTTGAGCAGGTATGTATCTTGTAAATAGTGGTTATGCTTCTGTACTGTTTGATTTGGGTGCGGATAAGAGTTTTGTATCTTTAGAATTCGAGCCTATTCTTTCTAAGCCGTGTTCTAATTTAGAAAGATCTTTTACGGTCGAAGTAGCCGATGGCAAAACCATTGAAGTCAACGTCGTGATACGCGATTGCACCTTAAGTCTTAACGAGCACGACTTTCGCATCGACCTTATTCCTATGTAAATGGGGAGCTTCGACGTTATTATTGGCATGGATTGGTTAGCGAAGCAACACGCGGAAATTATATGCTTTGAGAAGTGCATTCGAATTCCTTTACCATCGGGTGATACCTTAAAAGTTTTTGGGGAGAGATCATCCCAAAGACTCAAACTCATGTCTTGTATCAAGGCCTGCAAGTGCTTAAGTAAAAACTACGTAGTTTTCATGGCTTACGTAGTCAATACGAAAGCCAAGGGTAAAGAACTGAAGGATATACCTGTCGTGCGGGATTTTCCCGAGGTGTTTCCCGAGGATCTTAGTGGGTTACCTCCCGTACGAGAAGTTGAGTTCAAAATCGACCTGATTCCTGGTGCAAATCCCGTGGCTAAGTCGCCTTATCGTCTTGCACCGTCTGAAATGCAAGAACTAGCTAGTCAACTGCAAGAGTTGACCAATAAGGGTTTCATTCGACCTAGTTCTTCACCATGGGGTGCACCCGTGCTATTTGTAAAGAAGAAAGATGGTTCTTTTCGTATATGCATCGACTACCGGGAACTCAACAAACTCACTATCAAGAATCGATATCCTCTTCCTCAAATTGATGATCTCTTAGATCAACTTCAAGGAGCTACACAATTCTCCAAGATCGATCTGCGTTCTGGATATCATCAACTACGTGTTCACGACAATGATATTCCAAAGACCGCGTTTCGTACTCGATATGGACATTATGAGTTCATGGTTATGCCTTTTGGCTTGACTAATGCCCCTGCTGTCTTCATGGATCTCATGAATCGGGTATGTAAACCGTATTTGGATAAGTTCGTGATCGTGTTTATTGATGACATTCTTATTTATTCCAAGACAAAGGCTGATCACGAATCGCATCTACGTCAAGTCCTCGATCTCTTGAAGAAGGAACAATTATATGCCAAGTTCTCCAAGTGTGAATTCTGGCTTGAAGAAGTCCAATTCTTAGGGCACGTGGTGAATAGCCAAGGAATTCACATTGATCCTGCAAAGATAGAAGCCGTGAAGAATTGGTGTGTTCCCATGACCCCAACCGAGGTTCGTTCTTTTCTGGGTGTAGCGGGTTATTACCGTAGGTTCATTGCAAACTTTTCAAAGATTGCGAAGCCGCTTACGGCGCTAACTCAAAAGAACAGACTTTTTGAGTGGGGGCCTGAACAAGAAGATGCGTTCGAGACGTTGAAACACAAACTGTGTAATGCTCCTATCATAACCCTTCCCGATGGAAATGATGACTTCACTATATATTGCGACGTGTCTAGTCAAGGTCTTGGTTGCGTTCTCATGCAATGAGGTAAGGTCATAGCTTACGCATCAAGACAATTGAAGGTTCATGAAGTGAACTACACAACTCATGATCTCGAACTTGGTGCCATAGTATTTGCTTTGAAGATTTGGCGACATTATCTCTATGGAACGCAATGTATAGTCTACACCGATCACAAGAGCCTTCAACACGTGTTTAATCAAAAGGATCTCAACATGAGACAAAGACGTTGGGTTGAACTAATTAGCGACTACGACTGCGACATTCGCTATCATCCTGGAAAGGCGAATGCTGTAGCCGACGCGCTGAGTTAAAAGATTCACAACAAGACTGTCTCGCTTCAAGAAATCCGAGATCGAAGAAAAAGGTTTGACACGTTAGGAGAATTTGACACCGAGATTCATATGGAGGTTAACAAGGCCACTATCATGCTTCAAAACATAAGGATGGATAGTGATCTCGAGTTTTGCATCCGCGAGGCTCAACAAGCGGCGTTAACCGAGGAAGGGAAAGATGACAACCTGGCGTACAACGTTCGGTCACAACTGGAGACAAAACCGAACGGAAGGTGGTATTTCTTGAACCGACTCTGGATTTTGAATCGCGATAATCTCCGTCACTTCATTATGAACGAAGCTCATCAAACTCGATACTCTATTCATCCAGGGTCTGATAAAATGTACATGGATCTGCGTGGCCAATATTGGTGGCCGGATATGAAGAAACATATCGCTTCTTATGTTTCCAAGTGCCTCACATGTGCAAGAGTCAAAGCTGAACATCAACGGCCTAGTGGTTTACTTGAACAACCTGAAATCCCTATGTGGAAATGGGAACACATATCCATGGATTTCATAACCAATTTACCATGTACCTCTCGTGGCCATGATAGTATATGGGTGATCGTTGACCGTTTGACCAAAACGGCACATTTCATACCAATACGAGACACCTACAAGGTTTCAAGATTGGCTCGTAACTACATCGATGAAATTATGAGTCGTCATGGCGTGTCGTTGCACATTATCTCCAATCGTGATGCTCGTTTTACTTTGCATTTCTGGTCTTCTATGCAAGAGCTTTTGGGTACTCAACTGGATTTGAGCACGGCTTACCATCCTCAAACGGACGGTCAAACCGAGCGAACAATCCAAACTCTTGAGGACTTACTGCGTCTTTGTGTCCTTGATTTTGGTGGTGACTGGGATACGCACCTGCCGTTAGCAGAATTTTCGTATAACAATAGTTATCACTCGAGTATCAAGATGGCACCATTCGAGGCTTTATATGGTCGTAAATGTCGTTCTCCTATCTGTTGGACTGACATTGGTGAGAATTTCATTACTAGTCCTAACTTATTCAAGAAACGACCGACAAAGTCTCCAAAATTCAAAATAACCTGGAGGTGGCTAGAAGTCGTCAAAAGAGTTATGCCGATAAAAGACGCAAACCGTTGGAATTTCAAGTCGGCGACATGGTTCTTCTTAAGGTCTCTTCATGGAAGGGTGTTGTTCGTTATGGGAGGAAAGGTAAGTTAGCCCCACGCTTTGTAGGACCTTTCAAAATTCTGAAAAAAATTGGGAAAGTGGCTTACAAACTAGAACTACCTTCCGAACTTAGCAGGGTTCATCCTGTCTTCCATGTCTCAAACTTGAGGAAATGCCTAGCCGATGAAAGTTTGCATGTTCCTTTAAAGGAAATCCAAATTGACGAATCGTTGCATTTCGTTAAGAAGCCTGTCGAGATTATGGATCGAACGTTGAAGAAGACCCGTACATCTATAACCGCGATCGTCAAAGTCCGTTGGGAAAACAAACGTGGAGCTGAGTTCACTTGGGAACACGAGGATTATATGAAGAAGAAATATCCCTTTCTTTTCGTTTAGTCTTGTCTTTAATTTCGGGACGAAATTCCTTAAAGTTGGGGAGACTGTGACCTCTCGTATTTTTTTATTTAACGTTTGATTAACGTCGTTATCTCTTGTAAGGGCTTGCTTTGTTATTAATGCAAATACGAGGACTTATGTGTAACATGTGGTATCCTTGTAATTTAAATGCAATTAAATAAATAAATAACTAATAATAATAATAATAATAATAATAATAATAATAATAATAATAATAATAATAATAATAATAATAATAATAATAATAATAATAATAATAAAATAATAATAAATAGGAAAAAAAATAAGTTTAATATTTTAAAACTTGTAATTAAATGTTTGGGCATAAAATAATAAAATTAAAACCACAGGGACTAAAACTGTAATTCTAGTAAAATACAAAACTTAAACTTTGAATTGATTTTGTAAATTCTTAAACCGTAGGGACCAAATATGTAACTTATTTATAACCCAACCCCCCAAACCCGTCTTTCCGGCCAAAACTCCGGCCACCGCCGGCCAGTCTCCGGCGACCCCTTTAAACCCCATAAAAACCCCTTGTTAACCCCTAAAAATGTACCTAACCGGTTCCAGTACAAGATTCGAACCCTAAGACTTGATTTAATTCGAAGTTATCACTGATTACATTGATATCTAAACTGAAACCGATTACTACCGAAACCCAAAACCGATTATATCCTTAAAGCATCATAATCATCAAATTAATCACTCATAAATCATCGGTTAACCATTTGAAGCTTAATGGAATGATTAAACCACCTGAAACAACATTAACACCATTCAATTTGTCCTGAAACGGCCGAATTAACCATGTTAGCCATTGGACAGTGCCCGGATCGAATTGAAACTATAAATTAAAGGGCTTCTACTCGAATTGGGATTCCTAAACTCTCTGAACTCTTAATTTCACCAAACACACACACACTCATCGAATTGAATAAAGACACGGGTTTTGTCCGAACCTAAGATCATCAAGAACATCACTAAATCAGGTAATTAAACATGTCAATCTATTCGGTTTCACATGGGGAACAAAAGCCCCATGATTAATTCAAGTTTAAACATCGAATTGATGTTCAATTTGGTCGATTTTCAGATTCTAGGGTTCTTAAATGGAAATTGGGGTTTTTGGCTGAAAAAAAAGAGATTTAAACTTTGGTTTCTAAATTATATCACCGAACTGGGCTTAGCCCAGCCGGTTTAACTCATGGATGTTGGGCAGGAGGTACCGGGTTCGAACCTGGGCACCTGCCACAAATTTTTTAAAAGGTTTCTTTAATATTTAAAATTCTGAAAAATATTCAAATATTACCAATAATCAAATAAAATCTTTTTTTTATAATCAGAAAATAAATAAAATCATTTTCTTTTTATATTTTCTTAAAATATTAAGTTAAACCATTTCCAATTCTTTCATTTTAAAATTATAAAATGGTTACAAGATACCATTTATTATTAATCTTAAATATTAATAAATTCTATATAAATTTTCTTAAATAACTTCAATTTAATAGATTTCTATAAAACATATTTATAAACCTGTTTATATGTTTAAAAGAAATATATATGTACTTATTTGAAATTTATATTTATTATAATTAATAGAATTATGCTAATCAATTAAATCTATAAAATTACTATTTTAAATAAATAGTAAATAACAACTATTTGATAATAAAAGTTTAACTTTTATTAATAATGTTAGGCACTACAAATCTTATCTAATCATTTAAATACCAAAACTGTAACAAATGGTATCTACTTAATAACATGAAAATCATGGACTAATGGTTTATAAATACAATACCAAAAACATTATGATTAACTTAGCACGACGTTTATTTAGGTTGAACGTTAACGTATCCTCGGCATTATATACAAGATTTTCTTATTTGTCATCCTTGTTAGCCATATGAGTTTTCCATACCCCTTTTATATATTTTCACACTTTAGGGTGAAACATGTTAACTTTATGATAATTGCACTTGTAAACTCGTTTGAATCTTGTAAGCACTTGGATAATTCATCTTATTTGTCGTGGATAGTTGAACTTTAGTATTACCATGTGATGACTATTATATGTACAATCATTAACTATTGCTAGCCTGACGACGTCATAGATCTATGGGCCTGACAAGCCTATTTGGTTAATCCAAGTACACTTAGCTAATCGTTTAATCTTGTAACCTTGTAATCTGTCAAGGTTTGATTGTTACATTTGTTCATCCATCTCTAATTACTTTATTCAATAACCTATAACATGAATTGCCATCTTTTATATATATTTATGTATGAAAACTATGGAAAACTCACCAACATTATGTTGACCTTTTATTTTTAATATGTTTCAGGAAATATTAATGCTTAGCTTGCTATGAAGACAATGTCATATCTAGGACTGGACCAAGAATAAAATAAAAATACATTTGTTTATCATTGGATGTTGAAATTCCTATGTTTTGGAACATATTCTATTTCTTAAATGTATGTCTTGAATATTGAGCTTTAATAATATTGTCAATTTTAATTAGCGTTGTGTGGCATGAACAATCTTAACCCTCACATCTCGACGTTTCCGCCGTTAAGGTTGGGGTGTGACAAAGTCTATGGTGACATGCTTCCATTTCCACTCGGGGATATCCAAAGGTTGGATTTTTCTGTATGGCTTCTGATGCTCTGCCTTCACTTGCTAGAAAGTAAGGCACTTACTCACATACTCCGCTACATCGCGCTTCATACCCGGCCACCTGTAATCTTTCTTCATATCATGATACATCTTTGTAGTACCAGATGAATTGAGTATCGAGTATTATGAGCTTCATCCATGATTTGCCCTCGTAGGTCTCCATAACGAGGGATCCACATCCACCCGAAGCGGGTTCTAACTCCGAGAATGTTCTCACCCAACTCTGAGACTAGACCTTTCATTCTTTCGGAGTTGATTCGATCTTCCTTTAGCGCCTCATCTTGAAATTCCTTGACTTCTGTCATCACATCAGAGGTGATAACCAACTGGTAAGCTTTCACCCGGATTGGCTCGGGTATCTCCTTTCGGCTGAGGGCATACGCCACCACGTTGGCCTTGCCCGGATGGTAGTGGATCTTATAATCATAATCTTTGATCAACTCTAACCATCTCCTTTGCCTCATATTAAGATCCTTTTGCTCGAAGAAGTACTTCAAGCTCTTTTGGTCAGTGAAGATAGTACACTTCGTCCCGTACAAGTAGTGCCTCCAAATCTTCAATGCAAAGGCCACAGCCGCTAGCTCCAGGTCATGAGTAGGGTAATTAGCCTCATGGATTTTTTAACTGTCGGGACGCATAGGCTATTACCTTCCCCCTCTGCATCAGCACGCAACCCAACCCCGAATAAGAAGCATCATAGTAGACCACTAAGTCATCGCTCCCTTCGGGCAATGTCAAGACAGGAGCTTGAGTCAGTCTCGTATTTAACTCCTCAAAATCATTCTCCTGTTCTAGACCCCATACAAACTTCACCTCTTTACGGGTCAACTTGGTCAATGGTGAAGCTATCTTGGAAAAGTCCTGAATGAATCTCCTGTAATAGCCCGCCAAACCCAAGAAACTGCAGATCTTGGATGGCGTCTTTGGAGTCTTCCATTGCATCACTGCCTCCACCTTTATCGGGTCCACCATAATCCCTTTGGAATTAACCACATAACCCAAAAATTGAACCTCGCGCAACCAGAACGCGCACTTGGAGAACTTAGCATACAGCTTCTCTCTTCTAAGCGTCTCCAGCACCTCGTGGATGTGCCCGGTATGCTCTTCTTCGCTTTTCGAATAAATCAGGATATCATCGATAAACATAATCACTGATTTATCCAACATTGGCCGACACACCCGATTCATCAAATCCATGAAAGCAGTTGGCCTGTTGGTTAAACCAAAAGACATGACGAGGAATTTATAATGTCCGTATCGCGTCCTAAACGCGGTCTTTGGAATATCCGGCTCCTTAATTTTTAGCTGATGATAACCAGATCGTAGATTTATTCTTGAGAACCAACTGGCACCTTGGAGCTGATCAAACAGGTCATCAATCCTCGGTAGCGGATACCGGTTCTTCACCGTCAACTTATTCAACTCACGGTAGTCAATGCACATCCTCATGCTACCGTCTTTCTTCTTTACAAACAAGACCGGAGTACCCCAGGGAGAGATACTCAGTCGGATAAACCCCTTATCCAGCAACTCTTGTAACTGGACCATCAGCTCCTTCATCTTTGAAGGAGCTAGTTGATACGGTGTCTTGGCAACAGTTTGGGCACCGGGTATCAAATCGATCTGGAACTCGATCTCGCGGTCCGGTGGCACACCTAGTAGATTCTCCAGGGACACGTCTGGGAAGTCACACACGACCGATACATCGGACAATCATGGTACCGACACATCCACATCCTTCACATAAGCCAGGTAGGCACTACATCCACGCCTCATACACTTCTCAGCCACAACCATCGAAATCACCTTCGGAACCACAGTAACTCGATCACCATAAATCGTCACCGAACTCCCATCTGACGCAGTCAACCGAATCATCTTCTTGCGACACACAATATTTGCCTCATAGGCTGCTAGCCAATCCATCCCTAGAACCACATCGAATCCGCCTAGGGGCATCATGAATAATTTAACAGAGAACCTATGGCCTTCCAACTCTATGTCATAATTCTCTATCAGATCAGAAATCATGGTAGACTTACCAATGGCAGTTTCTACGTCAAAGGGCTCATTAATCTTTCTACTCCTAACAGGTAACTTAGCACAGAAGGCAGCAGAAATAAAACTCTTACTAGCACCAGAATCAAATAGTACAGAGGCACAAGTTTGGTTTTCTAGAAAGGTACCTGACACAACATCGGGGTCCACCCTAGCCTCCTTCCGGGTCATAGTAAGTGCTATGGGTTTTGCCTTCGGCCCTTCCTTCTCAACCCCCTTCTTCACTCCGGAGCTCTTGGCCCTTGGCCTCTTGCAATCCCTGCTCAGATGGCCCTCTTCACCACAGTTATAACACCTCATCACCCCACACTCCCTTGCCATATGACCAGGCTTCCCACATTTGAAGCAGATGTTCTATCCCCACTTACACTCCCCCGCGTGGTTTCTTCCACACTTACCACACTTCCTCATCCCCATACCTGCCGACACCACCATCCGGTCATCCATCCTTGCCTTCTTGTTGCTCGGGGTAAAACCACCACGACCAAATCTTTTCCCATTCCAGTTCCTGTCACCACCACCCTTTTTGTTCACCTCCACCACTGCCACTTCTTCTCTCTCATCATATAACCTCCCTCCCAGATCAACCACCAACCTAAACGTGCTCGGTCGGGTGGTGATCATGTGCCTACAGATATCCAACGGCAGACCCTGTATGTACCTCTTGATCTTTCTCGACACTGGCGTCACCTGGTCTGGCACCAGCCTTGCCATCTAGTTTAACTTAGCTGTGTACTGCTGGTGTGTCATAATTCTCGCCTCCAGCTGTAGGAACTCTCTCTCAATCTTGTCAAGCTCCCTGTGAGGGCAAAACTCCTCGATCACCATCTTCTTTAACTCACTCCACCTCATTCTTCCAATCGCCCTGCTACCCTCTGCTTGGACAATATTGTCCCACCAGCACAAGGCCGAGTTCACGAATGAGTGGGTAGCAAACTTCACCTTTTGATCCTCCCTACATTCGCTGATGTCTAACACAGCCTCCATTTCTCTCACCCATTGGTGAGCAGCAGCAGCATTCCCCGTTACCATCAAAAGTCGGGGGTTTGCATCTTTGAAATGCCCTATAACTACATCCCTTGGCAGTTTCCTACATCGCTTCCTCTTCCTCTTTGTCACTGGAGACAACCATCTTAGTTTCTGGTTGCTCCCTTTCACCTGAACCTCTCTTTCTGCCCCCTCTCCCAATGGTTTTCTTCCTCTTCTCTTTCATCCTTCTTTTCATCCTCCCTCACAGCACGAATAACCTCGGTCACCACAGACGGCAGGATCGTCTACATAACCTGATGAACTTCCTCCACTACTGCCTCTTTTATAGAGGCTCTCATATTAGCACTCTCATCACTGCCTTCATGGTGATGAAGCTCGGGCTCTACAAGAGTCGTCTCAGCAGCCTTAGCCTTGTTTCTTATGACACGGGGTCCAGTACCACGACCACCCTGTACACCTCCTCGAGAAGCCTTCGAAGATCTACCACCCGCCTTCATCTAAACACTATAAGATTCAAACACCAACACGGTCATTCAAGGTGATAGCTCGGATTATGTCAAGTATAGTAAGTCCCTAATTACAGTGGCCAGTTGTGATTAACCACTTACTTTACTCTTCATCCCCCAAGCATTTCCTATCCTGACTACATCAGTATCCAAATCTTCTAAGAGCACATAAATCAGTTAGCACACACACACATAATACCGGTTAACTTTAAGAAAATAAATTACCTGATGGCAAGTAGCTACTTGGGCTAGCATCCTTCTATTTAGTCCCATTCTCAGTTTAAGTTTAGGTTTTGAAAATATTTACCCATTTCTCTTAAACTTTGGCTCTGATACCAACTTGTAAGGCCCCGTTCCCAGAAACCCCACAGTTGGTTATTCGCAGCATCATTTATATCAAAACACATTAAGATTTATTAAGTAATAAAAACATTGCAGCGGAATAATTCATCAAAAACCATTTCATGCATTAATAAATACATTTTCCAAGTAATACATCGTTGTTTAAAAGATTACAAAAGATCACTTAGTTGTATTACAAAACAACAACATTATTATTACACGAGATGGATGCCAGTCCTTGCCCGCCTCCGTGCCATCCTCAGCAACAACATTACCTGCTAACTGATAATGCATATAAAAAGTCAGCGTTGCTGAGTGAGTTCTAGTTTTATAAGTAAACTACTTTACTTTGAATGAAAACCATTCCTTTACTTTCGTTCGTGATCACACAACATACGTACATCTTGATAATATCATTATTATCTTTTAACATCATTCATAATCGTTCGTTTTCATACTTTCTTTCATTATTATCTTTCGCTTTACTCTAGATCCTGTCACAAGCTATGCCCCATCATTTGTGCACGAAGCAACTACCGTCTTGGGGTCAAGCGACAAGGATCCCGTTTTCGCACGTCTTGATCAGTCACAAAGACTGACCCCCTGTGTGAATTCTCATGGGTTAGCTAAACTCCACACAGTTGAGCTAACAACCCTTTAATGAGTTGTGAACTCTCTTTTTAATTTGCTTGCAAGACTTTCATTCATTCATTATATTCCACTTCGTTAACGTTGTCTTTCACTTTCATTATATAATACTTTACATTCATAAGCATAACACACCATGTAAAGTCACATCATACATAACATGGAACAACATCATCATACAATGCATACACGTAAACAAGCATAAGTCACCAAAACATCACTTCTTAGCACTTAGAAAATATTCCAAGTGTCCAAGGAAGTGAACCAAATGCGGATGACTGAAGCAAATACGCCTGAACACTATAGCAAATGCGCATAAACAAAAGAAATGCGCATGATCACTGTAGCAAATGCGCCTTGAATACCAAAGATCAGGTAGCCAAATTTGCTGAAAAATCAGATTGTGGACACTTTATTGGATACTCTTCCCAAGCTAAGGCTTATAGAGTATCCAATCTCAAAACCAAAGTAGTTGAGGAGTCAGCCAATGTGACCTTTAATGAGCACACTCCTAGTGTGAAAGGTTCTGGTCCTGTTGGCTATTTGATCTTCATTTAGTTACCAGCTGTTTTAACAAATCTTGTGAGAATGTTTCAGTATCTACAGATAATTTATCAACAGGAGATCCTAACCTAAGATTTGAGCTGAGAAGACCAAGCAAGAATACTATATCAGCTTTAGTGGTAACTAACCCTGCAAGTGAAGATCCTATCAGCACAAACATGACAAATTCAGCTGATACATCTGAGATGCCTACAAATTCCAACTCAGAGGTTCAAAACTCGGGTGAAGGAGCTTCGAATGTAGGAGGAAATGGAAGTGGTGACAGTGATCAAGAATTTCTTGATGCTAATAACCACTCCATAGAAGACAACATAAATAATGTCACACACTCATTTGATCAAGCCTCTCTTGATAAGTGTGCTGATGTGGTGGGTGATACTATATTGCCAGATCTAAATTTCTTGAATTTTGATCTTTCCAATCAACTTGTTGTGATCCCTTAACTCAGGATCCACAAGTCACACCCCACCACAAACATCATTAGAAATGTTAATATAGGGGTGAGAACAAGAGGACAAACCCATGACAAAAATGTTTGTCTATACTCTTGCTTCTTGTCCCAGATAGAGCCAAAGAAAGTTGATGAGGCTTTGAAGGATGGAAGTTGGGTTGAAACAATGCAAGAGAAACTGCTTTAATTCAAAAGACAAAAGGTTTGGAACCTATGTCCTCTTCCTCAAGGGAAGACTACCATAGGAACCAAGTGGGTTTTCAGAAATAAGAAGGATGATAGAGGACTTGTCATCAAGAACAAGGCCAGACTAGTTGTTCAAGGATACACACAAGAAGAGGGAATTGACTACACAAATGTTTTTGCTCCTGTGGCAAGACTTGGAGCTGTAAGAATATTCCTGGCTTTTACTGCATCCAAGGATTTCAAGGTCTACCAACTTGATGTCAAGTGTGATTTTCTATATAGGGTGATTGATGAAGAGGTGTATGTCAAACAACCATCTGGCTTTGCAGACCCAAATCATTCTGATTATGTCTGCAAGCTTGATAAAGCTCTTTATGGGCTGTACCAAGCTCCAAGAAAATGGTATGACACACTATCTCAGTATCTCTATCAACATGGCTACAAGAGGGGTACTATAGATGGAACTCTCTTCATCAAAGAAATAGGGAATGACTTAATGCTGGTTCAAGTATATGTAGATGACATTATGTTAGGGTTGTTTAATGGCTGATTATGGACCCTTAAACACATCAATCCCTTAGCCCATAAGGTTAGTTTGGCCCATAATCCATTTTTACCTCTTATTTACATAAAATAACCCTTAACTAAGCTCATTATTATTAAATTGCTCGCTTCGACTATTCGAGGCGTTATAGTTTCTAGGAGTCCAAGGTTCAAACCGGTTACAAACCAGTGCCCAAACCGATACCCCAAACAGGTTCCCAAACCGGCTTTCAAACTGGTTTAAAAAACTAGCCATTTTATAACGGCTATATAGCCGTTTTTTGGCTGTTGGAGGGGTTTTGACCGTTTTTAGTGTTATTTTTACCACTATACCCCTATTAGGTTAGTGTGTATATATATATGTATATGTATATATATATATATATGTATATGTATATATATATGTATTGGATGTTTTGGTTGAACTACAACAACTTAAAACGCTTTCTACTCTCAAAAATCTAAAAAATGCTCAATATTTTCGTGCTCTTGAAAAAAACTCTCAAATGGCTTCATCAAGTGCTTAATCATCCGTTAGTTGTGATACGTCTTCAAGCATCATGGTTGTAGTAATCCTTACTACGAATAGGAACCCCGAAATTTGGTGCAATTACGATTTATATCAAATGGCTAGCGGTCCGAACAAAGCTCTTTGCAAGTTTTGCCATAAGTTTTTCAAAAAAGATGCAAACACAACCTTGAAAAACCACATTGCACATAAATATTATAAGGCATTGAAAGGTGAACCATCTCAAGGTCAAGCTTCAATAACAAACAAAGAAAATGTTTGGGCTTATAACGTTAATACGGTTCGGGAGCAAATGGAGCATTTTGTAATTCAAGAAAGCTTGTCATTCAAATATTTCGACAACGAACGTTTGACTTGACTCATTCAACAAACTCTCCAACTACGTTACACTAATGTAAGTCGAGCTACTCTCCGAAGAGATTGTTTAAAAAAATGGAAAAAACCTAAAAATGAATTAATATCTTACTTTGAAAATATACAAACCGGTGTTATCTTAACTAGTGATGTTTGATCGACTCCTCACGATTGACCGGACTCGTACATTTGTGTCATCGCCCGTTGGGTTGAACCTGGTTCGTGGCAAATGATGAAACGTACGATTGCGTCTGAATTGTTTGTTTATCCTCACACCGGTGAAAACATTTTCTATCTTATTGTCAAAATTATTAAAAAGTATAAATCAGAAAACAAATTTTTTTCTATATCTTTTGATAATGCGTCAAATAACACGCTTGCGATAGAACATCTAAAATTAAAATATAAACCAAATTGTGACGGTGTGTTTTTTCATAGTTGATGTGTTGCTCACATCATAAACTAAGCCGTTCAAGACTGTTTAAGAACGATTGAACCAACAAAGATTGTTTTAAAAGAATGTTATGTGATATTTTTTAGCAATAACCAAAGATATAGTAAGGTATTGCAAGTTTTGTAAAGACACAAATTCCAAATATTTAGGTCCGAATTGGGACGCACCTACAAGATGGAATTCCACTTGTAAATGTTTAAAAAGGCTACTGAACAAAAAGAAAGTTTAATAGCATTTCATAATAGTTTGGGGAGTCGTGGAAATGCAAATACTTACCATCCATCGGTTTGGGCTATTATTGAAGAAATAAACAAAAATGCTTCAAGTTTTTAAAATCGCAACTACTTGTCTTTCTGGAGTTTATTATCCAACAAGTCCATTAGTACTTCACAAAATTTATTTAATGACTTTAAAATTAAATGAGTTGTAATTTAGGGGTAGACCTTATTCGGATATGATACCCTCAATAAAAGAAAAACTTAAAAAGTATTTTAATGAAATGCCTCCGATAATTACCTGTGTCGCTGCCTTAAACCCTTGCTTAAATACGTCGGGGGTTGAAACTTTACTTGATAAAATTACTTCTAATTTGATATAGAAGAAGAAAACTCATTTATGGTCAAAGTTTAAAAGCTACTTTAATGAACATTTATAAAAAAATGTTTGATGTTTATTTAGTAAAATATGGTGAAACATCAAACATCCATGACTTATTAATGCATGCGGCACATGCCCAAAGTTCAAATGATCCAAAGTTTGCTTACATTAAGGGATAAATGTAATAAACTTCAACGTGGTAACACTCCGAGTAATGCACTCGGGAGGTATAGTGGAACGAATTTTTTATCCATCATGACTCCATAATATTTAAAAAATTTTGACTTGTTGGCCTGGTGGAAAGGTAAGGAAATTAATTTCTCATCCTATCCACCATGGCCCGAGATTTACTAACAGTCCAAGCTTCCACGGTAGCTTCGGAATTTGCTTTTTCTGTTAGTTGCAGGATTATATCTATAAGACGAACTCAACTCACTCCCCAAGTGGTTGAAATGTCACTTTGCTTGAAGGATTATTTGGATGCCGCGAAATGAGTACCAGACAAATGCTCACTTTAAGAAAAATTGGAATATAAAGCAGAATTATACGAGGACGAGGTAGAGAGTGGATTGACACCCGGAATGACCAATGATGAAGCGGCATATGATGATTACCTTCGTAATAGCTCGGGTTCGAGTGACGAAGAATAAAGTATCCAAATATGCAACGAACGAATGGAGAACAACTAGGCTAAATGTTTAGTTTTTAAAAATAATTATTTAAAATTTTATGTTGAATTGTTTCTATGTTTTATATATTATATATTTCACTTTGATTTTAAATTGTGTACTTAATTTTAAATTGTGTACTTTGTTTTTAAAAACAATTATGTAATGTTTTTAATTTTATATGTTTTAATTTGTACAAATAAAAATATGTAAATGCATCTTATGATTATAAAAACAATTAATTATTTATTTAATTTATCATCTCTCATAATTTTTATGATTTCCATATTTAATATTTTTAATTGCTTTACCCAAACCGGTTTCCAAACCGACCCAAACCGATTTTATAGGTTTGAGTTTTTCCCCATCCAAACCGGTTTGGAACCCGAACCGGTTTGAGGCCAAACCGGTTTTGACCACGGTTAACCGAATCGGTTCCGGTTTGAACCCCAAACCCGTTTTCTAAAAAATCCGGTTTGTACACCTCTAGCTTTGGGGTACACATTCTACCCATCCATGAATTCTCTTTCAATCACTTAATACAAAATTAATGACTCATCATTAGGGCAAAATCAAAGAAAAATGCTAATTCAAACCATCATCTATAATACAACTTAGAGCCTTTGAAACACTAGAAACGATATTTATTTAAAGGAAAAAGACCGTCTATTGTTGCACCATAGGGGAAATCAAAGTCTTATCCTTTTCATGCGTAACAAATTGTTCTAGAAATTTGAAGATAATTGAAGCTAAGGTGTCTCTTATAACGTTGTAACTTAACATTTCAATGTTTATGATTATGGTCTCCTAGGTAGTTAAAAAATGCTCCTTAAAAGGGATATGAAAACACAACGTTAGAAGACATAAAGATTGATTTAGTTTAAAGAAAAACAACTCAAAAACACTAACAACATATTAAAAACGAAAAAAATTATAATTTGAGCTCCCAGGAGATTCCTTAGGAAACACAAATATTCTCTCAATGTTTTTTCTCATTTTTCTAGTAACTCTAGGTGAAACGTGTAGAAAGCAATCTCCATCGATACCACAAAGTCATGAAGATCAAGAAAACACATGACCCATTTCCCAACACCGACAGATAAACTGGCCCATCGCAACCACACATAATGAACTTACTCTCACACGACCCCCTTAATTAGCTTTCTTGTCTTCTTCTTTCAGCATTTACTCATAATGGGTCATCATCACCTCACACGGGTCGGATCATTAACACTCACAAATGTGTGCCTAGAGAGAGTAACACAGAGTAGTTGTACCATTGAAGAAAAAAGAACAACTTTGTTAACTTTGTTAGGGTTGGGTGAAGATGGTAGAAAGTGATGAAGAATGGGTGATGGTGAGACCAATTTTAGATAAAGATTTATGGAACCCATCATCATCATCACTATCATCAAATGAAGCAGAGAAGAAAGCTTTGAAGGTGAGGTTTAATGGTGAAGCTAAGCACTGGACTGATGCAATTCCCGTAGGCAATGGTCGCCTTGGTGGTATGATATGGGGTGGTGTCTCTACTGAAACCATCAATCTTAATGGTATAATGTTCATTTTTGAAGTACCCATTTAGAAAATTCAAGATTTTTAGGGTTTACTGTTTGAGTTTGTTTGTCACTGAATCTTGAAGTGCAATTGCTGTGTGTTTCTGCTCTGGTTACAGTGGTGCATTTATTTTGATCATATTGTTGCAGATGATACTCTGTGGACAGGGGTTCCGGGGAACTATACTAATCCGGATGCCCCGAGCGCTCTTTTGGTGGTTAGGAAGCTTGTGGATGATGGAAAGTATCCTGAAGCTACTAAAGAAGCTGTCAAATTGTCTGCAGATCCCTCTGATGTATGTTTCTTGACAGTGTTTCTTGATATAAAATGATCATATGCATTAGGGATTTAGGGGTGTTTTGAGTGATTATATGGTGTTGAATAGTTATAATCAGATAATCAGCTGTAATAAAACTTATTGTAGAATGTAGTGTTTAGACGTGCTTTTGTTGTTTGATTTTGCGATAATCAGATAATTGGATGTTTGAGAAATAAGTAGATGATCACAAGAAGAATCTGTATACACAATCATTAAAAACTGATTATGATCTCTCTTGTAAACTGAAGGTATACCAACTTTTGGGAGATCTAAACCTAGAGTTTGATGACAATCACGCTACATACGATGCTAATACATATCAAAGAGAATTGGACTTAGATACAGCCACAGTCAAAGTCAACTATTCGGTAGGTGAAATAGAATTCACAAGGGAACATTTTGCTTCATACCCGGATCAAGTTATTGTTACCAAGATCTCCACAAGCAAATCTGGTTCATTATCCTTTACAGTATCACTTGACAGCAAGTTGCATCATCACTCTTATGTAAGCGGTGAAAACCAGATTATCATGGAAGGGTCGTGTCCTGGGCGAAGGAAACCACCGACCCTTTTTAACGAGGATGATGGCATACCCACAGGAATAATGTTTACTGCAATTCTTGATTTAAAAATTAGTGATGGCACAGGGACGGTTAGTGTTTTGGATGAGAAGAAGCTTAAGGTTGAGGGGTGTGATTGGGCCGTGTTGCTTTTGGTGGGGGCATCTTCTTTTGATGGGCCGTTTACTAACCCGAAAGATTCAAAGCGAGACCCGACTTCTGAGTGTTCAAACACGTTGAAGTCATTGAAAGATTTTTCATATTCAGAACTTTATGGTCGTCATGTGGATGATTATCAGAAACTATTTAATCGTGTTTCTATTGAGCTTAAAAAAAGCTCTAGTGATGAACCACCTGCATCTTCAACTGTCACAACTGCAGAGAGGATTAAGTCGTTTAAAACAGATGAAGATCCCTCTTTGATCGAGCTTTTGTTCCAATATGGGCGTTATTTGTTAATATCATGTTCACGACCAGGAACTCAGCCTGCTAATTTGCAGGGTATATGGAATAATAAAGTCGAGCCGCCGTGGGAGTAAGTTCTTTTGTTTCTTTGTAGTGGTTGCAAAATTGGAGGGTCGGGTAGTATGGATAACAGAACATAACAGAAAACGGATCGGGCAAACAACACCTTTTTTTTTGTCATTTTATGAATTTTTGTGAATAACTAATGTATTAAATATGATTATGAAAGTTGTAGTTGAAATACAAAATACTATTATTTTTTTGATATAAAACCCCGTCTATGAACGTTGTAACGTAAGAATTCATGTTTAGAGGCTTTGGACGCGTTTTCTGTTTTGACTTGTCTTGTTTATAGCTAATATTTTTTTGTACTATACTTTTTGTGTAGTTAAATGACACTTTATATAATCTACTTTTTATGCAGTGGTGCTCCTCACTTGAACATAAATCTTCAAATGAATTATTGGCCTTCACTTTCATGCAACCTACACGAGTGCCAGGAGCCATTATTTGATTACATTTCATCTCTATCGGTCAATGGAAGTAAAACTGCTAAAGTAAGACCTTTTTCATCATGTTGCAGCATTTTTCCTTTTGGATAAACATAATTTTAATAATGAACCTGATCATGCCAGGTAAATTATGAAGCCAATGGATGGGTTGTACACCAAGTATCTGATATCTGGGCCAAAACATCACCGGACCGAGGTGAGGCTGTGTGGGCCCTATGGCCCATGGGTGGTGCTTGGCTTTGTACGCATTTATGGGAGCATTATACTTATACGATGAACAAAGTAAGATTATGATTGTGTTTTCTAGTCTGCTTTACAAGATATATTTGTTTATTATCTTGTTTACTCCAACCATTATTTGTGTGTCATGCAAATTAAGTTTTACAATATAGGTGCATAAACATAGAACTATTAATCTTTCAAATGCTAACATATGTACAAAAATTAGGACTTTCTAGCAAATAAAGCATATCCATTGCTAGAAGGATGTACTTTGTTCCTTTTGGACTGGTTGATTGAAGGCAAAGGAGGTTATCTTGAAACAAATCCATCAACATCTCCCGAACATATGTTTATTGCTCCTGATGGTAAGCCTGCAAGCGTGAGCTATTCAACAACAATGGACATGTCAATCATAAAAGAAGTATTTATTGCCATTGTGTCTGCTGCAGAGGTAAGAATTGATTGTATGTTATAATCTTTTTGTTTTTAAGACTAATATACTTTAGAGGTGAATTAACAGGTTTTGGGGAAAAGTAAAACCGATCTGATTCAAAGAGTTCTCAAAGCTCAACCACGTCTTTACCCCACCAAGATTGCTAGGGATGGTTCCATTCTCGAATGGGTATGTCTATTTGTGTTGCTTGATTATGTGTGTTGGCATGGGCTGATCGATTTTTTACCCTGATGTGCAATATGAGTGAGTCGGGTCGGCCTCCAAATCTTCCGCCTGCCCATCATTACGTAATTTATAAATTTACAAGTTATATCGCCGACACATTTATATTTATACTATATAATAAAAAAAGGTTTTTGAGTGACACGTGTCACCTTCTGGTGAAGCCTAAACTTTTGTTTCCGGTCTGTCTCTCCTATTAAATGAAAATGATTTTAAATAAGTAAACTAAATAATTAAATATCCAAAATAAAAATCTTCTTATTGTAATAAATTATTAAAATATATTAAATGATAAGATTTCAATTATATCTTGTCTTAAATATAACTTGGCTAGAAACTCGTGTATTACATGGATTGAATAAAAATAATTCAATCGTTAGTGATATTTTGATATAAAATATAATTAAAATTACGTATAGATAAATAGTTCAAGAAATAAAACAATTATATTATTATTTAACTTTCCTATTTAAAATAAAATCATTTTTAAACACTCGTTTTAAAAAACTATTATGGTAAAATTTTTATTTCTTATAAAAATCTTGTTGATTAAAAACTTTGGTTTTTAAATCTTTTTGTTCTAGAAAGATTGTTTTTAAGAAGTTTCACTTTTTATAAAAAAAATTTAAAAAGACCAATTTAAAATATTGTGTTTCAAAAAAGATTAGTGCTTTGTAAAATTTCATATTTTATAAAAATTTTGTGTTTTATTTATTTCTATATATAGTAAAGGAATTGGTTTTTAATTTCCTTATAAAATATGTTTTTAATAAAATAGCTTGATTTTAAAAAATCTAGATGTAGGAGAAAGAGAGATGTAGTATTAATTAAATTGATTTTTGAAATAGAGAAAGTAATGGAAAGTAATGTAGGTGTTTAAAGGACTAAAATGCCCTTTTGGCGGGAAAAGTTATGTGAGAAGATATAGAAATGTGACACGTGGCAACCCTAGACATTCTTTTATTATTTTTTTATAGATTTATAGATTATAGATTACTAGTTTTAGTTACCTGTGTATTACACGGAAGATGGAGAGTTAATTATTAAATAACATAAAAACATAAATAAAACCAAGTGCATTATATATTAAATAAGACATAACAACTTTCGATTATAAGATCACAAATGAGCAAAAACCTCATTGTAAACTACATTTGTAGTAATGTTAGTAAGTTTGCCCTCATTATCTAAAGCTAAGAGTTTCAATCTATTTTTTACTCTTGACTTGTGACAAGACGACATAAAACTTACCATGCGTAAAAACAGACTCTTTTAAGTATAAACCGACTTTTGACAAAGATTGATCTTAACTTTTGTTTATTGTCATAGCGAAATATATAGCCAAATGAAATTGTATTCTTTTAGACTTAAAAGAAATCTTTTGACAGGTCAAATCATGAGCTAGAATGTTGATTATTATTTATTTAATACTAACTTTAGTAAACTCATTTGTTATACGGGTTAAATGATATTCTAAAATAAGATATGATTAAAATTACATATGAGTAATAACAATAAATAATAAAATAATGATATTAATTTTTAAACTTTTTTTCCAAAAAAAATTATTTTTTTTCAAAAAAACCGTATTAAAAAATGTCATTTTTTAAAAACATTAATTTTAAAATATTTTATATTTTAAAAAAGTTAGATGTTTTAGAAAAGATTCTTGTTTTATAAAAAATTGTTTTCTAGAAATAACATTAATAAAAAGACATCTTTCTTAATTTATTAAAAAAAATTAGTTAAAATTTCTTATTATATCTTCTAATTTTAATTATTTTTAGTTTATACAAAATTTACCTTTTAAAAAAACCAATATTAAAATATTTTATATTTTAAAAAAGTTAGATGTCTTAGAAAAAAATTTTATTTTATAAAAATTTATTTTCTAGAAATAATATTAATAAAAAGACATCTTTCTTAATTTATTAAAAAATTAATCTAAAAAAAATCAAAATTATTTAATATTTCTTAATTTAGGTAGTTATTTAAGAGGAGAGAAAGCCGGGAAAAATAAAGTTAGGGGGCCTAAGAATGTGCCAAGTGTCCCCCTAAGTTACTCTTTTAGTATTATATATATATATATATATATATATATATATATATATATATATATACATATAGATTGTAGATTTTATACTTCTTGATTTTTATTATTTATTATTTATAATTTCTTAAGATTTCATTATGTATTATTACATTAATGGCTAATGACATGTAACATACAAAATAAATAATAAAGCCTATAGATTTTAATATGTTGATTTTTTCAACCCATGTAATACATGGGTTTAGAGCATAGTAGGTTCCTCATTTTAATATGAGTGTGTGTACTATATTATAGAGGATGGTTGTTAGTGGTTGTGAGTGAAGGAGAGAGAAAAAGTAATGATAAATATATAAAACAGTATTATTTAATTGAAAAAGAGTAAATAAGTATGTTTTTAATGTAAATATGCGAATGAGGATGCGAAAGCTAGTGTGAATGTTCTTATAACCTAGTTGCACATAAAACAACCCAGGTAGTTGGTCTTTTCATAAACGGTCCAAAATTGCCACTTATGTATTCTTATTTGACAAATATAATGATGGGCAGGCGGAAGATTTTGAAGATCCAGAGGTGCATCACCGGCATGTGTCACACCTATTTGGTCTTTTCCCAGGGCACACTATAACTGTTGAGAGAACTCCAGATCTTTGTAAAGCTGCAGATTTCACCCTATATAAGAGAGGTGTGTGCGTTTGTGTGTTCTTTTTGTTAAAGGAAGGGTTTTGAACTCGAACAAAGTACTTTTCGAGTCAAAATATCCCAAACAGATAATACTAACATGATGCTATTTGTATAGCTTGTTGTTAAGTACAATTCAGCTTTCATATATATTCTTGAGCATACAAAATGGTATATAAAGGTTCGAAGACTCATATTTTTTCCATCTTGTGTGACAGGAGAGGAGGGTCCTGGCTGGTCAACTACATGGAAAGCTGCTTTGTGGGCCCGGCTTCATAACAGCGAACATGCATACCAAATGGTCAAACATTTGTTTGACTTGGTTGACCCTGATCATGAAAGTGATTACGAAGGTGGACTTTACGCTAATCTGTTCACCGCACACCCCCCTTTCCAAATTGATGCAAACTTCGGGTAAGCACCATCTGTACATATGACATTATTTCAATAATATCCAATTTGTTCGAGTAATATGATTTAGAAGATTATACGCACAAGAAAACACTCTCTAGGCCAGCTTTTGACCTGTTTCCTTTTTACCTAATGTTTTTTATTCACTAGTTAGAGATAGATATAGATCATATACCGAGTTGACCAGCTCATAAGTAAATGGATTGAAGTTTTAGCCTCTAACTATTACTGTTCGTGTCAGGTTTTCTGCTGCAATAGCTGAGATGCTCGTCCAGAGCACGATGAAGGACCTATACTTGCTTCCTGCACTTCCTCGAGATAAATGGGCTAATGGTTCGATCAAAGGATTGAAGGCTCGTGGGAATGTAACGGTTAGTATTTCATGGAAAGAAGGCGATCTTCATGAATTTGGCCTCTGGTTCTCCAAGAACACCAACTTAGGGAACTCCAAGAGTCAAAATTCTACAAGAAGAGTGCACTACAGAGGAACTATCATCACAACCAAACTATCATACGGGAAAGTTTACACATTCGATAAGCGCCTAAGATGCATAAAGACAACATCTTTGTTCGATTCTTTTCATCTTTAGCTTCCAATTCATACAAGTTTTGGTGTTTTTTGAGGAATGTGATTGTGTTTTTGGCGGGAAAATGCTTTCCTTAATGTTGTTTTATGTTGATCAAGATTCTTGTTTGATGCAAATATGTTGAAACCCACAAAGAATTGAAGAATATAGTCACAAACATTCATGTGATTGCTGTTGGTTAATGCAGATTGTGTATAAGGGGTAAGACCAAAAAGGAGAAGAGTTTATGCTTTGATCTTTATAAATTTAGAATTATTTACCTTTTTTTCTTTAAACAGCAATGAAATTTTGTTATCATATCTCAAAACATTCTAGCAAGGTGCTAGATATGCAATTACAGGCACCAAAGAAAAACCATAGTTACATGTTAAAGAAACACGCCTTATCCCAATCTATATCCATGTTCTTTGAGCGATTATTAACCCATGTACACGACCAAGCCTTTACATCTTCGAATAGCTTAGCTACTTATACTCGTTTGGATCTCCATAAACACTAACTGATGCAGGAACAGAAGCAATCAAATGGCTCAAGAACAATAAATAATCAAAGACGATAGATTGAACCAAAGGTTTCAAGAATAACATTCTTATATTTTATAAATCAACAAAAACTAATCATAAATGAAAGCAAACCCTAATAATTATATTAGTTTCTAACAAACTAAAGATAATGATAAACTAATGAAATAAGTATTCAAAATTTAAATTGTAAAAGATCCCGCATCACTAACAAGTGATGATAATGATGGCTTGAGTCATCTTCATCCTTCTCTGATTTTCTAGAGAGAAGATTTTAAGATCCCCAAGATCAGAAGTGAAGGCATATATATTGGTGGTGGTTTGATCCAACAACTAAACTGCCATAGTTGGTTGGAGATTTGATAGGAGGTGAAGATATGTTCGGTTGTCTCCAGGGCATCACCACATAAATAACGAGCCGACCGACTGATGGCTATTCCTCTCGTGCTTAATGCCTCACCCCTCAAGTGTTGGGATTCTGTCCTGGAACATTCTCCACATGAAAACATGCACCTTTACCAGTATACAGGCATCCAGCTGTTCCACTTCATAGTAGAACTATTATTGTTTGTCCTTACCATGACTTTCGATCGTATGGATTGGACCGAGAAGAACTTCTTATCCCAAATGTTCCAAGACCATTGGTGTCTTGTGTCTGAAAGCGTAACATTGTGTGTATAAGTGTAGTGAACTTCCCAAAATCTATATATCCTGTGTTTCTAGTTCCTATCACTATATCCACACTAATGTTGACCCATCCATAAAATAACATTTATTGATTAGAATAGTTTGTTGGAAAATAAATGGATTATTACAATGACCAGAAAGCATGACCGGTGATCTTAAGTTGGCGATTGAGAACGAGCATATATCATATAAAAGTCCTTAAACACTTAGCTAGTCATTAAATGAAAACTAAGTACAATCTAATTACCATAATCATGACCATCCATTCTAAGTGCAAATTCCTTATCAACTTGGAAGATCAAGGCGAATATATATGTTTAGAATGATGGAGAATAAAAGAAACAAGGCGTAAAAATAACCCAACTATTTTCTTGAAAATGGTATTTCAATTAAGTTAAGGTGCTTTCCATAAACTTATTTTAATAAAACAAGATTAACTTAAACATAATCTCATGCTTATTGTGAAATTCAAATGAATTGATAAATTAATGGGATTTTGAATTTTGAAAACAGTTCCCATCTACCAAGTTGGGAAAGTCTGCAAAATGTATCTTGCATAGAAAAAACAAACAATCTATAAAAGACATGATCTTATAAAAAGGATAGAATCTTGGATTCTATAATAGTTTCAAAAAGATAGTTAGCATTTTAGTTTTTAAAGTGTTTACCCACTTGAAGTCAAATGATGATTTATTTAACATCAAAAATATGGTAAAATGGAGTGGAGAAGTGTAATGAAGACTTGATGTTTCTATACACAACGTTCACCAGAAGAAGAAAAAACTAATGTGACATGGGAATCCACGGGGCATCGACCATGGTTAGGTCAAAAACCCACTTTTGGTTTTCTTGTATTGTGGCTATAAATAGAAGCCTTCTACACCCTTTTCTCCTCACCCCTTTGCTATAAACGTTGTGTAATATTGAAAGCATATCTCTCTCGCTAATTTCATCATATTCAAACAACTTTAAAAGTGAAAAGATCAAGATCAAAGATCAAAGAGGTAAACGGAAAGGTTGTGCTTCAACTTATGTTTACATTCTTTTACTTGATTTGTTCTTATATGGTAGTGTGTTAACAATACAACTTAAGTTTTGTAAGACCCGTCATGTGCTAAAGACTTGTTGTGTGAGGTGATCATTTTCTCTTGAGAAAATAACAAGAACAAGATGGTCACTTCATTTCCAAAGTGAGAAATTATACATAGGTGATCTCTTCCGTTCAAGAGAAGATTTTGTGGAGCACACTCTTTATAGAAGATCGCGAAGAGGATGTAAAGTGGATTAGTTAGCATCCACTTGAACCTCTGTAAATTAGATTTATCATTCATTTCCCTTAAACTGTTTACGTTACATTTATATTGCATATTCCATTGAGTGTGTATCTAATAAGAGTTTTGTTCAAACATAAAGTTTTAAGTACCAAAATTTCCAAGGAAAGCCTCCCCCCTAGTTTTCGTAGTATTTTTTTCAACTCCAGTTATATACTATATTACCAGAGGTGAGTGTAACCGCTAGTAGAAATCATCTCATCCGTTGGATCAAGCTGAAATAAAATCATGACCATTTAAACTCGACAGTTACGTCCGTTTCAAGGTGGTTTTTGATGGTTATTTGTAGTTTTTGGGCGGTTAAAATTCAGTCTATTCAAACTCTAAAAACCACTAAAAACTATCAAATTCCCAACTTTCTCAGTTCTCCAACTTCCCACTCCCCTGCTCCTCCCACAACCCCTTAACTCACTAGTGTCCTATCCCTGTGGTCTTTATAAAACCCACCATATACTCCATCATCTATCTGGCCGTCATTTCTCTATCATCCTTTACACACCGTGCTACACACATAAACTACACAAGTATCTTCATCATCACCAGTCATTGATCAATGGATTCTCATCACTGACACATCACCAAAGAAAAGAAGCGGTGACAAGGCGAAGATGCTACTTGTTAGATATAAAAGTAAAAACAAGTTTATCTTCCGAAGCAAGTTTATCTTTCGAAGCTTAGCATGAATCTTCCGAAGCTTATCATGAATCTTCCAAGGTTATGTTTATGTTTTCTTTTGGAAGTATTATTTTGGTGTTGTGTTTGCATAGTTAGCAAACATTAGGGGTCCAAAGTGTATATTCTCAATTTCATCTTGAGTTTGTTAAAATGACCGTTGAGTTAGTTACTCTATTTGTAAATAGTATAAAAGGGGGTTTGTGTGTTTAGAATTGGGATCACTTGATAATAAAATTCTTTTTTGAATTCTTACTGAAGGTTTCATCTTCTTCATTTCTTGTTGAATTATATATTCTTGTACTCAATTTTATAACAATTGGTTTCAAAGCCTGGTTAGAGGCTCAATCGAAGAAACAAGAATCAATCCAAGATCGTTCGGAGGAAGCGATGGTGTCAACAAAATTTGAGATTGAGAGATTCGACGGGAAAAATGACTTTGGGTTATGGCGACTGAAGATGAAGGTGTTGCTCATTCATCAACAAGTGGTGGATGCCTTGGCTGGCGAATCAAAGTTGCCGAACACAATGTCGGACAGAGAGAAGAAGGAGATGCTCGAACAAGCACACAGTTCTATCATCTTGAACTTGGGTGATCGGGTACTCAGGGAAGTCTCGAAAGAGACGACGACTGTATGGGTCTGGTCAAAATTGGAAGGATTGTACATGACCAAGTCACTAGCGAATCAGTTATATCTCAAGAAGCATTTGTACACCTTCCAAATGGCACCTGGAAAGTCGATTGAGGATCACACTAACGAATTCAACAAGTTAGTATTAGATCTTGAAAACATAGAAGTTGAGTTGGATGATGAAGACCAAGCGATTATATTTCTAACCTCTCTTCCACCCTCTTATGAGCACTTTGTGGACACGTTAATGTATGGTAGGGACACCTTACTATGGAGGAAGTGCTGGCAGCCCTAAATTCAAAGGAGTTGAAAAAGAGAACTGATTATAAAGAAGATGGTGGAAGGGCTTGGTAGTTAGGGGAAGAACTTAACAGAGAAACTTCAAGACAAGAAGTATCTATAAGCCAAGGTCAGAGTTCAAGAGAAGATGCTATGTGTCTAGGTCAGAAAAGCACCTCAAGAAAGATTTTCATGACTAAAAAAAAAAGAAGGGTGAATCAAGTGGGTCAAAGACTCATTCAAGTCACATTGCATAAGATGATCTCCCTGAAGGATATGAGAGTACGGATGTGCTGGCTGTCATAAGCAGTGGTAATAAGGATGAATGGGTGATGGATTCAGGTTGATCTTACCATATGACTCCTGTTAAGGAGTTCTTTAAAGATCTGAAGTTTGAGAACCTCAGATCTGTAAATTAGGTGATGATAGACCTTGTAAGGTTGTGGGTCAAGGGACGGTTACTTTAAAGATGAAGAATAGAATGGAATGGAAGTGGATCTCCATGATGTAAGGTACATTCCTAGCCTTAAGAGAAGTTTGTTGTCATTAGGATTGTTAGAAAGATCTAGTTACCATGTCAGTCTAAAAGATGGTAAGGCAAGGGTGATAAAGGGATCAATGGTGGTATTATCTGGAAATAGAAAAGATAATAATATCTATTTACTAGATGGTGCTGGTGTAGAAGGTTCCTATGTGGCAACTGCCTATAGTGATAGTAGTTCTAAGGCCATGTTGTGGCATCAAAGGCTTGGTCACATAAGTCTACAAGGACTGGTGGAGTTGCAAAAACAACTAGCTATAAGTGAGCTAAAGAATTATGATTTTGGGTTTTGTGAAACTTGTATTTTTGGGAAACACAAAAGGGTTAAATTCACAAGGGCTAAGAATGTCATAAGTGGAATATTAGACTACATTCATTCTGATCTATGGGGGTCTGCCAAAGTTGATTCCTTAGGTGGTGCTAGATATTTCATGACCCTGATAGATGATTTTTTAAGGAGAGTTTAGGTGGTCATATTAAAGAATAAGAGTGATGCTTTTAGTAAATTCAAGGATTGGAAGGTCCTTGTGGAAACTTAAATTGGGAGGAAAATCAAAAAGCTAAGAATTGATAATGGGTTGCAATTTTATAACCATGAGTTTAACAGTACTATAGGGCATAAGGTGTTGCAAGGCATAGAACTGTATGTGGTCATCCACAGCAGAATGGTCTGGCTTAAAGGATGAATAGGACTTTACTTGAAAAAGTAAGATGTATGTTGTCTAGCTCTGGTTTGCCAAAGCTGTTCTGGGCAGAAGCTATGACCACTGTAGCTTATCTAGTCAATAGATCCACATCAACGGCATTAGGCATGAAGACACCTATAGAGGTTTGGTCAGGAAGAAAGCATGACTGTGGTGTTCTTAGAGTGTTTGGATCATTGGCTTATGCTCATATTAGCCAAGGAAAACTAGGACCCAGGGCTTGTAAATATGTATTTCTAGGGTACCCTGATGGAGTAAAAGGGTATAGATTATGGAGGCTAGATGGTGGCAGACCAAGGGTAATAGTAAGTAGAGATGTAGTTTTTTAAGAAGATGTTCTATATAAGGACATTGAAGGAGTTCAGAAGGTGCAGAACAAAATGGGGTTCATATTGAGTTGGAGCAATTAGGTGTGGGTGATAAAGATGTGGATCAACTCACTACTGATAGCCAAGGGGATGGTTTAAGTGATTATCAATTGGCTAGGGATAGACAGAGGAGACAAGTGGTTCCTTCACTCAGATACAGAGAGGGCATTGACTTGTCTGCATTGGCCTTTATAGCTGCTGAAGAAGAGAGTATATATGAACCTTTATCATATTCTGAGGCTATTTGGGTAAAAGAAAGCTCAAAATGGTGTAAGGCCATGGAGGAAGAGATGGAATCTCTTTATAAGAATGGCACATGGGAGTTGGTTGATAAACCTGAGGGTCACAAGCCAGTGTCATGCAAGTGGTTGTTCAAACTTAAAGATGGATTTCTAAAGGTGAGCCCCCAAGGTACAAGGCTAGATTAGTTGCTAAGGGGTTTACACAGAATCCAGGAGTAGACTATAATGAAATATTTTCACCTGTGGTGAAACATTCTTCTATAAGAGTTATGCTGTCTTTAACTGCTTCTATGGATCTGGAGTTGCATCAGCTGGATGTGAAAAAAACATTTTTACATGGAAGGTTAGCTTAAACAATTTATATGAAACAGCCAGAGGGATTTAATGTTAAAGGGCATGAAGATAAGATATGTCTCCTTAAGAAGTCTTTATATGGGCTGAAGCAATCCCCTAGACGGTGGTATAAAAGGTTTGATGAACATATGGTGACTCATGGTTTTAATCGAAGCAGCTATGATAGTTGTGTCTATTATAAGAAATACATCTTGAACAAATTTGTGTATTTGTTGCTGTATGTTGATGATATGTTAGTGGCATGTCAAGACTTGGAAAAAGTTGAAGCCACTAAGAAGATGTTGATATCCGAGTTTGAGATGAAAGATTTAGGTGAAGCAAAGAAGATTTTGGGCATGGAAATCAAGAGAGATAGAGAACATAGGGTGTTAAAACTGTCTTAAAGCTCTTATTTGGAAAAGTTACTAACTAACTATAGGATGGATGAGGTGAAATCAGTAGTTGTTCCTATTGCAGCACATTTTAAATTATCAAGCTCTGATTCTCCTAAGTCTGATGATGAAGTTGATTATATGATGAAAGTACCTTATACCAATGTGGTTGGGAGCTTAATGTACTTGATGGTGTGTACAAGGCCGGATATTGGCTATGCTGTAAGTTTAGTCAGTAGGTACTTGTCTAATCCTAGTAAAGCTTATTGGGTTGCTGTGAAATGGATCTTGAGGTATCTCAGGGGTACTAAACAGTATGGTTTGGTATTGGGCTATCATGGACATGAGGAAAGTAAGAGGATCGTTGGTTATGTTGATTCAGATTTTGCCAAGGATCTAGATAGAGGAAGATCTATTACAGGATATGCGTTTCAAGTGCTTGGTAACTTGGTTAGTTGGAAAGCACAGTTGTAGTATGTTGTGGCATTATCTACCACAAAGGTTGAGTATATAACTTTGACTGAAGTAGTCAAAGAAGCTTTGTGGTTGTATGGTTTTGTTTGTGAGTTAGGAATTGATATTGCAGACTCAGTGGTGTTTTGTCATAACTAAGGTGTAGTTCAATTGTCCAAGAATAGTATGTTCCATGAGAGAACAAAGCACATCAATATGAGGCTGCATTTTATACGGGATGTGGTGAATGCAAAATCGAAAGTGTTTCTACTTTGGAAAACCCTGCTGATATGTTTACTAAATCTCTGCCTGGTGTCAAGTTTCAGTTTTGCTTGGATGCTTTGGGTATTGGTTAGAATCTTGTTTTGATTTTAAGGTGGAGATTATGAGATATAAAAGTAAAAATAAGTTTATCTTCCGAAGCAAGTTTATCTTCCGAAGCTTAGCATGAATCTTCCTAAGCTTATCATGAATCTTCTGAAGGTTATGTTTATGTTTTCTTTCAAAAGTATTATTTTGGTATTGTGTTTGCATAGTTAGCAAACATTAGGGGTCCAAAGTGTATATTCTCAATTTCATGTTGAGTTTGTTAAAGTGACCGTTGAGTTAGTTACTCTGTTTCTAAATAGTATAAAAGGGGGTTTGTGTGTTTAGAATTGGGATCACTGGATAATAAAATTCTTTCTTGAATTCTTACCGAAGGTTTCATCTTCTTCATTTTTTGTTGAATTACATATTCTTGTATTCAATTTTATAACACTACTTTCATACGGAGAGAAATTGAAGCATATAAAGGGAGGCCAAAACCTAATCAGAGTAAGTTAGATGCTTTAGATTCAAAGAAAGATGTGGTACTAACTAGACTTTTCTATTTTCCATTTATAACTTTATTTGATGAATATATTATCAATTCCAATTTGATGATGATTTTTTCTTTCTTTTTAAATTTTGGATGCTGATTTAGTCTGAATTCATTATTGTGATGAAAGGAATTAAAATTTTTATTTCACTTTGATGTATCATTGTCGAAGGCTCATTGAAACTCACAAACTAAAGTGGACGAATGGTCAACGCAACCTCCCTTTTTATGAACATTAACCTAATTAATAATGAAAACTTGGTTTTGCGTATGAGACGAATCATGAATACAAATCAAGAGGATGCACTAATTCTACACACTAAAATGGTAACTTTATAATCTTTTGTTAATGATAACAAACATGTTAACCTTAATAATCTCATACTAAATATCAAATGTAGGTTGGTTTTGGTATGCGATTATGGTCATATGTAAGGGAAGAGGCTTCTCATGGAAGGGTAATTACTCAAACTCTTACAACTCTATTATTTGTAAATGACAGGGGTTTTAGTTTGGTCCGATAAGGTAAGTTGTCAGCAAACAAATGGTTTTAGTATTTGATATATAGTTTTACCGCGAGATGTGTTATATTATTTTGTTTTTTTGTAGGTAGCATCATAACCAGAGGAGTACTTAGGCAATTTCAAAAACCTACCCACCTAGGGAAACCGTTTATATGATTCATCAAAATTTACAAGGAACCAAAGTGTATACATGATCATTGTTACTTATAATGGTGTGTTCATCAGGACCATTACATAAATCTATCATTGTTATTGACTTTTAAATTGAATCCAATTTGGGTTAGAAGGATAGTTTGTGAAAACGATATGTTTTAACATGTGAATCAATTATAGGGAGGTAAATAAATGATATCATAATCAAGTTTCATTTTTTTTATGTCTGGCTGTTTTTTTTGTCCTTAATTTTTGTCTTTTTGGTTTATGACTCCTTTTAAACTATTTACATCGACAACCAAAACCACCCAACCTAACAATAAAAAATTAGTCTATCTCACTCTTCCTCTTTCTTCCTTCTCCACAGCACCACACACCATCGCCACCATACACAATCGGCACCATACCACATCGGCACCATACCACATACCACCGTCACCACACACCACCGCCACCACACAACACTGCCACCATATAACACCACCGGCATACACCATCGCACCTCACACTACCGCACCACACCCCACCGCCACCCGCCACCACACACCACCGCCACCACACACCACCTCACCTCACACCACCGCACCACACAACACTACCGACACACACCACCACCGCCACTACCACCTTCGTCTACAACTAAAACCATCACCAAAACCGAGATCTATATGGTTCGAGTAAGAAGAAGATGATGAAAATTTGAAAATCTCGGTTGAGTCTTCAACTAAAACCGTCGCAAAAACATAGATCCACGAGAACTGAAGATATGGGTTGAGTTTGATATGGGGATTCTTTGCTGCAATTAGTTGACATTAATGGATGCTATGAAGAAGATAATGAGGTTTAATGCACCTTAGATTTGAGAATCCATGGAGGCTAATCGATGTATCTGATAAAAAGTGATTTGTTGAAGAAGATGTTGATAATTTGTAAATGTGTGAAATCTTGAGTTTTTGTGAGTATAAATTAGTTTCTCTCTAGTGTTTGAGTGGGATGTAAAGGGGAGTTCAAACAGGGGGTAGAAGATGAGAATAGAGAGAAATGGCACATTTAGTCAAAAGGGTATTTTGGTCATTTAACACTCATTTACACTCACTTAACAAAAAATGTTAACACAGTTAGTCAAAAGAACGAAAATAGAAACGATTTGCAAAACTCAGGCTAATAACAGAGATAAAATAAACGTTGGTACTCAAGTGGAGACAATTTACAAAACTCAGGGACGAAACCGATATTAACTCAAATTTCTGTCTCTTTCACCTGTACAACCCAACCAAATATAATATTTTACTCTTATTCACAATCCTCCCAACCTAAACTTTTATTAATAAATATATTTTATGATTTTCGAATATACAAACATATATAAAAAATTAAAAAATATTATTTAAAGAACCCGTATAAATGGCAACATGTATTCATCGCATTCACTATCTTTAAATTTCTTAACGAGGTGACAACGCCTATTTTATGTTTAAAAATACATTGTTTTTTAAAGGACTTTGCTTTTAATAAATTGTATGTCGAGATGTTCACAAAAAATAAATACACAAGAAAGTGTGGTTAAACTTTTTTAAAGGTTATATGTTTAAAGATACTAAGGAAATATCAAATTACTTGCAAATTTAATGGTTAAGAAGTAAAAAAACAAAATTAAAAGGGCAGCCACAAATTTAGTTACATGTGTCACAACATTGGGTTGCAACCTAAGTTGCATGGGCAACCAGGTCGTAGCATGAGGTTGAGATAAATTCCTTTTTTAAATATTTTTGGGACACCTGGCGGCCAACCTACACAAAAAGTCGACGATTGGAGTGGTCTTAGGTACTCCAATATGATGTGTTGATGTAAGAATTGGATGTTAAAATTGTATGTGGGCTTGAAGATTTCCTAATCAATGAGTGCATGTATGTGGTGGGTACTTGTGATTATAACCACATGTCTGAGTTTATATTGCCTATTTTTCTACTTGCGTGAATAACTTCTGAGTGATTTTTATTACACTTATTATACCTTTGATGACTTTCCTTATTATATTGGTGTTATGTATGGTTTATCCATCTTGATAGGGTATTGTTAGGGTCAAGTCGTAAGGATATTTTCAGGTTTGGAATTGTATCTGCTTGCAAAATTCATTGTTGGTTACTTAATTGCGAATATGTTTTCACATTTTCATCATCATGATTATAGGTGCAATTTTTATCATCATTATTATTGGTTTCTTCAGTTTGTTTTAGCAGCCCAAATTAGTTTTTGGTCAGATCCACCTGATGCAGCAAATTCAACCCGACAAATACTGAACCACCCCCTTCTTATATGATTTGATAGTTTTATTAAAAATATTGTCTTGGAATACGAAGGTAGCAGACAAACACAAACAAATATTGTTTTTACAGTTTTTGTATAGCTACATTAAGTTACCGGATTGGAACAAATTCGGTCATATCTACATGTGATATTACCAGTGATGATCATGAACAAGATGCAAATTCAATCATATCTACACTTGACATTACTAGTGACGATGCCTTTTGAGTTTTGAACACATCATGCATCGAGCACCCCACATTGCAACCACATGGAAACATAAGGCCTAAATGGACTATTATATAGCCAATGCGATTTAATGCGTGGATAAAACATCAGTTTTTTAAGAATCATTAGAGACATATTGCTTTGTATCTATCATACATGACCATTACGAGTCCTTTTCGCGACGCCTATATAATTACGTTGGTATGTTTTATTTGTTTAACAATTACTTCTTACCATTGGGTTGTGCCCGTTGTGGTTGTTTCATTGTTAGTTGTTTGTTTACTCATGATAGACTTCTTTTTATCTAATAACAAGTCCGTACATGATGACATTATCACTTTACACTACCCCGCTACCAGACGGGTATAAAACTAGTTCATATATGGTCAGGAATGATGGCGAACAGAGGTATCATCTATCCAAGTATCAATTTTATATCTCACCTGATTATCTTTTCGCGCAACTACTTTTTGTGCTTTCTCCAATATTCACATTCTAATTTTTAGATCCATCTAGATTGCCTTTTAAGTTCTAGTGATTGATATTTGAGGGGGATGGAGTGACAAACTTTCACGTAAATATGAATCGAGTCTCCACATTGCACCATAAACTTTGTCCCTCCAATTTTAATCGCCACCATCATTTTGAGAGCAATCCTAAATACATCGATAGTAGTGATCCAACATCAAGATCACCATTTTGTTTTAAAAGAACTACCATTTTCCAAGCTCGAAGTTTTGTTCGTCATCATGGTTCCCCCTTACTTTATTCAAGTTCTCAATCACCTTTGAAGGAGCTCTAACCAAAGAAAAACAATACTATGTTTAGCTAGCGAGCAAAGACTTAATTAATGTTAATCGTCCCTAAGAGTCCTAGCTTTCAAAGTAGAAAGCCTTGACATGAATGCTTCCTTGTTTTCAGTTCTTTTCTAGATTTATGTTTGTGGAAGTCCAAGGTAATTAAAAGGGAAGACTCCGTTTTTGCATTCGAACCCAACAACCATGATCCTAGCCAAATTCATATTGTTACTATAACACCATTGACGGGTAATCAACACTTTATCTGTGAACAAAAGATGTAAGATCGAAGAGGCGGAGCTGGATAGATGTAAGTTGTGAGAAACCCTAATACTAGTAGCTTTCTTTATCATCAAACTTAGGGACTCCATAACAATAATAAATAATAACGGTGAGAGCGGATCACCCTGTCTAAAGCCTATAGAACACTATAATTCTTTTGTTGAGGACCCACTGACAAGTAGAGATGCCCGAGAGGTTTCTAGGCAACCTTTAACCACCCAATCTACTTGTTGAGGAAGTGCGTTTAAATCATTACCGATAAAAGAAATCCCTCGCTAAGGCTGTCAAATGATTTCTGAATATGAAGTTATACAATCATTATTGCACCTTTGTTTTCTTTAGCCAAGAAATTACTTAGTTTATTATTAAGGGGCATGCAAGAAACTTCTCTAATTAAAAAATGCTGATTGGGACGATGATACAACTGAGCCAATGACTTTCCTCAATCCATTTGCCAAAAGTTTTCTATAAGCTTCCTATATTTGCTAGTTTTAGCTAATTTTACTAGTGTTTAAGTACGTTATTTTCATATTATCCATAGTTCTGACCCCGGGACCTTACATCCTCATGATGGTGGACAGTTAGTAGGTAGTAGGTCTTGGTCAAGGTGATAATGAAGAGATTTCAATTTTTTATGATTCATTTGTCACTCAAACGCATTACGAGTCCATGTTCATTAAAAAAGTTCAATGCATTAAATTTAAATAATTTTTAAAAATTTTTAAATATTAAATTCAATTGCTTTAAATTCTAATTGCTTTAATAGTTTTAAATCTTTCACCTAACTAAACACACCTTAACTACTTTTAAACACCAGATTTTTAAACAATAATTTTAAAATAATGAGTTAATTACACCAGCAGCCCATGTGAGTTAGGAAAAATAACATATTTAGGTATTGTCCGTTGGAAGAGTTCGTCAACAAATACTAAAACAATATTTGTATAAATTTTAGTACAATACAATGATCAGAGAAAATAGTATATAATAATAAGGATTACAACTGAAATAATAAAAATTTACAAATACAAAATATGAAAACTAATTTCATGATCGAGGCTTCATGTTTAACACGGTTCCCTTTAAACAAATTCCAAGTCTTCCAACAGAACTCAAATGTTTTCTAGGGTACAACGGCCGAAGCTGAATGTATAATCGGGAGGACTCTAAACCCGAAAGAATGCCTTGTATTACAAAGAAAGATTGCTACAACTTTAGAGAAAGAAGAGAGGGCCCGAAGAGAGGGACCAAGTATAAAGATGATGGCATGTTTTAGGTTTATAGAAACTAAAGATCACTTTGTATTTATAGTGAACCCAAAGTTAATACACTTTTTTAGTCATTACGCGAAATTGAATTCAATGTTGAAACATAAAATAGTTAATTTAAAAAGTAACACTCAAAGTTGCAGCACCTAAATTGAATTTAAATTAAAATATTTTATTCGAAATAAGTGTTTTATTTATTTATTTTCACATATTATAAAAATTCTAACAATCCCCCACATGAGAAAACAAACAAAACCTCATTGTTCATGTGAAAAACTCATTTTCATTTATTTTATCTAAGAATTTCCCACATAGATTGATCTTGATCCAAAGTGTCTTAATATCAAAATACAATTTCAGTGGTTGAATATTGCAGAATAGGTAGGTAATAGCTTTGAACCGTTCGTTATGATGCTTACTTAGTCTTCTAGTGGTTTGGTAGACACAATATCTTTAAACTAACCACCATATATGTAGATAGTCATATACTTCACACAATAATCTCTGTGGTCTGGTCATCCATTCATAGTTGTGTCTATTTTGGTCGAGGATCACTAGCCAGATTTAGTGAGAGCTCTAGAAATTACGCCCTGACAATTCCATTCGAAGCGACCACACTTCTCTTTTCACAGAGGTAATTTTCAATAATCACTAAAAGCATTAGGTTTTTTATGGTTAGCATAAATCACTAACCACACATTATGCTTATCCTCTAACCATCCAACATATTGGTATAGTAATGGACTCGAAAGTAATTATCTTCCTTTTATGTGTTTTAGGGTACCCCCTCATGGTGATCGTAGTTCATGTAGTTAGGTTTTCCTATTAAACCTTGATCTTGGGATCTCCAATAACATAGATTAGGTTTTCTGTTACACTCCCTCTTTTGCAGGCTTTAGTCACATTCCAGTTGATGATTTATAAACTAACTCTTTGCTTAATCCTTTTGTTAGTAGGTCCGCAATGTTATCTTTCAATTTCACATAGCCAATCATGATAACCCCCATTAAGAGTAGTTGATGTACCATATTATATCTACGTCTAATGTGCTTTAATTTGCCATTATGCATTGAGTTTTGAGCTCTACTAATTGATGCTTGATTGTCACAATGTATGCAAATAGCCATCTTGGAACATCTTCCACAAATTGACATATCCATTCTGCCTCTTCATCGGTTTTATCTAAAGTGATGAACTGATATTCCATCATGGATCTAGCAAGAACCATTTGCTTAGATGACTTCCAATCTATAGCCACAATAACAAGGGTGAAGACATACCTGCTGGTTGACCTTGAGTCCTTTGTATCAATATCCAATTAGCATCAGTGTATCCTTTAAGCTAGATCATGATTATAATGTAGTCTATAATATCTTATGTATTTAAAGTACCTTAGCACCCTTGTTATACTTTTTCAATGTACAAAACTCGCATTATGAGTATTCTGCTTAGTCGACTCACGGAATAAGTTAGGTCGGGTCTAGTATATGTTATAAAATACGTTAGACTATCAATGATCCTCAAGTACTCCAATTGAGGAACCATTTCACGTGTATTCCTACTTAGATGTGTGGTGGTATCAACTGATGTCTTAGCTATCAAAATGTCCTCCGAATTAAACTTATCAAGAATCTTGTCCACATAATGAGATTGAGTTAACACGAGAGCATTTTGGGTTGAGTAATCTTTACACAAAGAATTACATCCGCAAGACCCATGTCTTAAATATCAAACCTCTCTTTCAACGTATCTTTTGTGGATTTGATCATCTTATCACCACTTTTCAATGACAAGTGTATCATCGACATAAAGGCATAACATCACATAAACTCCACTTGTGTCTTTCAAATATACACATTTATCATTCATTTATCTTGAAACCATTGTCGATCATGACATTGTCAAACTTTTTTTACCATTGTTTTGGAGCTTGCTTCAAGTCATACAAAGACTTGACTAATTTACATAATTTTCCCTCTTGATCGGAAGCGAAGAAACCCTTGGGTTGCTCCATGTAAATTTCTTATTCTAAGTCTCCATTTAGAAAAAGCAGTTTTCATATCTATTTTGTGAATTTCCAAATTTCTCAAACCTGCTATTGCAAGCACCAACCTTATAGAGGTTATTCGTGTCACAGGAGAGTAAGTATCGAAGTAATCTAGACCCTCTTTTTGTTTAAATCCTTTGATCACTAACCTCACCTTATATTTATCAATACTACCATCGAATTTCATTTTCCTTTTAAATATCCAACGATATCCAAGTGGTTTACAACCCGAAGGAAGATATACAAATTCCCATGTATGGTTTTGCAAAATAATTTCTTTTGCATTCTTTATTTCTTCTTTCTATTGGGGTCCTTCAAAAGATTTAACCGTTTGTGATAGGTATTGGCTCATACCTAACCATGTACGTCATGAGTCCGATCTAAAGGATTGTTTAACCCTTTGATATTTGCTTCTTCTTGTTTCAACAACTTCCACCTCAAGTCGTTCATGTCTCTTCTCATGAACCTCATCTTCAACTGATGTCGATGAGCTTACATGTTCTTATCGTTTACAAGGAAACACATGTTCAAACCATGAAGCATATTCTATTCCATGGTGGTGTTCTTATGTATGTTGGGATTCCTGGCCTCATGTACAAGAAACCAATATGCACTACTATTATGAGTAGGTGTGTTCATCGGATCGGATAACGGATTATTCGGATCAGATTATTTGGATTTGAAAATTTCAGGATATCCGATCCGATCCGAATAAGGATATTTCTATCCGATTCGAATCTATCCGAATTTAATTCGGATCGGATTCGGATATATCCGAATAATCTGAATTTAGCCTAATAATCCGAATAAACCAAATAACAAATTTTTTTCTATTTTTTGTTTCTGCTTTTTTCTTTTTGCTAATATTTTATTCTTAACATTTTATAAGTTTAAAAAATCACAATAAAAGATATTAAATCAAAAAATACAAATTTGTATGATAGTTGTCCTATCCTTGGTTCCTTAAGAGGTTAGTCACCTTGGCTAAGCATCCCCACACGCGCAAGTATTTATATGATAGTTGTCTTTATTTTCATAACTTATAAGGGTTTTCATTCATTTTGTAAGGGGTATGTTATTTAAAAGATAAGTAGCCAAGAGTATGGCCTCCACCACAAGTCCAGGCTCATCCCGGGGCTAATTAACATGGTGTTCATCATCTCTTTCAATGTACGATTCTTTCGTTCTACAATGCTATTTTGTTGTGAAGCATAAGGAGCAGTACACTAAAGGATAATTCTATTTTGTGAATAGATATCTACAAATGGTGAGACATATTCACCTTCTCGATCACTTCGCACAACTTTGATTTTCTTGTTAAATTGACGCTCAACTTCATTCTTATACAAGACAAACTTGTATATTGCTTCATCATTATTCTTAAGTAAATATACATAGTAATATCTTGTACTATCGTTAACAAAAATAATGAATTACTTATTCCACCTCTTGTGCGTACGAATTTTGAAATCCTACACATCAGTATGGATTATATCAAGTAGTTCAGTAGCTCTTATGACCGATTTATGGGTTTTTTTTTTTGTAAATTTGGCTTCTACACACTTGGTGCATTTTAGCTACAATTTTATTTGAAATTCCAAATGCTAATTAAATTTATTAAGGGTTTCAAAGTTCGAACATACAATGTTGTAAGGATTATACTTAGAGGCTGATGCAACCAAAGAGCTCTCAGCATGCACATGTGAAGTACAAGAAAGTTACTTCGGAAGATTTGATACAACTCAATGAAATTCACTAAGTATCAAATCTTCCGAAGACAAAAGACCATTTCTTCCGAAGCCAAAGATGAAGTCTTCCGTAACTTCAAGACAAAGTCTTCTGAAACCAAGAGACTGATTTCTTTCGAAGACCAAGAAGACATGTTTTCTCTGGCTTACTTTTGACAAAAGCTGAACCACTTTTCGCCGCCATCTCTGAAGACTCTAACTTGAAACAACCATACTTTTGTCAACTGTAGATTATGGTCTTAGAGTCTGTAACTTTCTACTCTTGTACTCTTATCCATTTTGTAATATATTAGGATGTGAGCTATGACTTGTCATAGTCACTAGTCAAAAGGCAATCTGCCTTTTGACTTTACATTGATCTTGTTGTCTAGATTAGTGTTTCCGGCTAGCCTTCAAAGTAAGGCCAGCTGTAGGATGTATTATAAAGTATCTCATGCTACAAGTCTATTGGACAAGCAATTGTAATAGTTGTAAAAACTTGAGAGCAATATACAGCATTTTTGAAAACCATCTGCTTGTGTTCTTCTATGTTCTTTACATTTTGTTAATTGCGGTTCCCTTTTTGATCTATTAAGTGTTCTAAGTCTCTCTAACCTTGTGAAACTGTTGCATTGGCCCCCTGCCTCGGTCTTGTAATTGTTATTAGAGCATTTCAGGCTCGTGAATGTAAGATCTCACCCTCTTAAATCCCTTCAGTTTCACAAAACACTTACCAGCTCAAATGGCAGCTCTTTCAAAGGCTGATATGAAAACCGGTATCATGACAAAATCTCCACCGATCACTCCTGATGACTTTGATACTTGGTGCCAAAGAATGGAAGGCTTCATCAAGTCTCTAGACAACAGAATATGGAGATCTATTATCACAGGACCTTACATCTCAAGCACCACTTCAGCTACTACTGGTGGTGGGATGAAACCAAAGAAAGTGGCTGACTATTCTAAAAAAGATTGGAAGAAGATAGACATAGATTAGAAGGTCATGACCACTCTACAAACTACTCTATATACTTGATTGAGTTAAATAGGTTGAAATTTGATGATTTGGCTCGTTGGAGCTTTGGCCGGAGCTTAGCCGGAGTTGGTTGGTGTCGACGAGGGTAATTTGTTTTAAAACAAAAGTTACACTTTGGTCCTTGCAGTTTTAAGGTTAATATTTCTTGTTTAAAACTTTAAAATTAAGTTTTAAAAATTAATATTTCAACCCTTAACCTTTAAAAAAACTTAATTTAATAATAAATCCAATTTATTTAATAATATATTTATATTTTTATAAATCTTATAAAACTTTACAACTTAACTATTTATTTTAATATAATAATTAAAAACTCATAATTAATAACAAAACTTTATAAATTTAAAAAATTTTATTTTACAAATTATAAAATTATATAAAACTATGTATATTGAATAAACACTACAAGAAAAGTGATTATTAAGGACTAAATTATTAGATACTGATCTATCAGTCGTAGACTCATAGTATCCAAGACTAATATATCAATTACAAATGATATTTGAGACTGGTTTTTTTGTGCCTAATGCAAGTAACTAATAATTAGTCACTAAAAATAAGACAACTTATTTAACACTAAATTTCAGTAACAAATACACAAACACTATAAAGAATTTTTGTAGGAAAGTTTGATTGTAACTAAATTTAATCCCGAATAAGATACCTAAATGTTTTCAATATATAAGTAACTGATAATCTAATTGCAGGACCGGTGTTGATGGGTCACAACAGTTTCACAGGTTCGAGATAACACACTTACTAGATCAAATAGGGAACCAGGCAAAGAAACAATGAATGACAAGTAAGAACACTCAAGAACAAAAAGATATGATTTTCAAGGATGATGTAAATTGCTTTTAAGTGTTTTACAAGTATTACAAAGCTTAGTCCTAATGACTGGTACATGAGATACTTTATACTACATCTTATAGCTGGCCATAGTTTGAAGGCTAGCTAGACACTAATCTGGACAACAAGTTCATTGTAAAGTCAAAAGGCATATTGCCTTTTAACATGTGACTATGACATGCCATAGCTCACATCTTTCTACTATATTACAATAAGGATAAAAGTACTAAAGTAAAGACCATATAATACAATTGACAAAAGTAAAAAGTTAATCACTAACTTGTATAAGTTGGTGAGTCTTCAGAGCTATCAGCGGAAAGGTCTTCTGCTTTTGTCAAAAGTGTGTCGGTAGACATATGTCTTCTTAGTCTTTGGAACAGTTCAGTCTTTAAGCTTTGGAAGACTTCACTTTTACCTTCGGAAAATTTTTGTCTTTGGCTTCTAAAGTACTTACTTGTACTTCAGTGCATGCTGAGAGATATTTGGTTAGCATCAGCCACTAAGATAAACTCTTGATCTTACAAACTGCCCCTAGGCTGATGCTACCAAAACTTGAAGATTACTATAAATGTTGATCTTTCACTTACTTATAGCCATCATCAGAATCACAGCCATACCTCTCTGTTAGGCACACTTAGGTTGTAGCCATTTATGTAACTTTGTTATACTTTCTATACCTTGATGTAAATTGTTTTATTATATATAGTGTGCCCTGCCTCCATTCAAGGTATGCATTTGCATTATCACATGGTATCAGCCAAAAGCCCTGCCCCCTAGCCTTCTTCTCTATCTCTTCCCCCCTTTTTCTTTCATCTTCCCCTCCATCTCCCTCATGGCTTCCTCCTCCAACACCTTTGATGGCTCAATTCCTCTTAATACCCTCCTCCACATGATCACAGTCAAGTTATCCTCCTCCAACTACCTTTTATGGAGCAATCAGATGCTTCCTATCCTTAGTTTTCAAAATCTTCTGCCCCATGTTGATGGGTCTTCTTCTCCTCCTGCTACTGAAATCGTTCAAGGAGAAAAATCCATCCCCAACCCCGCTTATACTGCCTAGGTATCGGCTGACCAATAGGCGATCATCATTCTTCAATCGTCTCTATCCGAAGAAGCTCTTGCCAAGGTTGTTGGTCTCTCTTCCTCTCGCCAAGTTTGGCTTGCACTGGAATCTACTTACAGTAATACTTCTATTGAGCGGGTTCAAAATTTACGTGATCTGCTCTGACACACTGTTAAAGGTTCATCTACTATCTCTGATTTCGGTTGCAAGTTCAAAGGCATATGTGATCAACTTGCTACAATCGGGCACCCTGTTGATGAAGCAGACAAACTCCACTGGTTTTTTTTGTGGGCTTGGGTCCTCCTTCGAAACCTTCTCTACAGCTACTCACACCATAAAGCCGCCCCTGTCGTTTCATGATCTCTTGATACAGGCTAAAAATCATGAGTTGTTCTTGCGATCCATACATGCCACTACTGCCCCGACAGTTGCGTTCAATGCTCAACTTCAGCGCTTATCTTCTTCCCGCAACCGAGGTGGACGGTTCAATAGAGGCAGTAACACCGGTCCTCATGGTCGTGGTCGTCATAACCCTCACTGTCAATTATGTCACCTAGATGGTCATTATGCATCCTCTTGCCTAACTCTCACTTCTTATGCATCTCAACATATATCTAGTGATGCAAACTTGGCCAAAGCCTTCCAAGCTCAATGTCATGTTAACACTTCGGGTCCCGACTGGTACGTGGATTCTGGTGCTAGTGATCACATAACTTCTTCTCTAACTCAAGTCACCAATGCCACTCCCCACAATGGAGATGCTAATGTTACCTTTGCTAATGGTAATAGCCTTCCTATCTTCCATACAGGTACCACCTTTCTATCACCTAAAATTGCTCTAAAAGATGTCTTGGTCGTTCCCCATGTTTCAACAATGGAGATGCTAATGTTACCTTTGCATCCCACCAATTGCATTTGATTCATTATGATTTGTAGGGACCATCACCTGTAACATCAACCAACAATTATTGTTATTACATTATATTTATCGACGATTACTCACGGTTTACATGGTTTTATCCTTTACACAACAAATCTGAATTTCATGTGATATTATTGGTATTCATTCCATTCATTCAAACTCAGTTTTCTAGAAAGATAAAAGTGTTTCAAAGTGACGGTGGTTCTGAGTTTTTAAACCACAGTGTTAAACGATTATTCGACGACAATGTTACTTTTCATCGCATCTCATGTCCTTATACACCACAAAAGAATGGTTGGGTCAAAAGGACACATTGTCATGTTTTTGAAATAGGTCTGGCGATGATGCTCAATAGCGAGTTCCCTCTATTCATTGGGTCAAAACCTTTAGCTCAGCCGTAAACATTATTAATCGTATTCCAACCAAACTTTTGGGTGACAAGTCTCCCTTTGAATTAATGTTCTCTTATAGACCTACATACAACAATTTTCGAACCTTTGAATGTCGTGTCTATCTGTATATCCGTGATTATGCAGCTCATAAACTCACCCCACGAAGTATTCCATGTATTTTTTTGGGATATTGCTCTCAATACAAGGGATACCGATGCCTTGATCCAATTACCTCAAAAATCTTTATTACCCAGCATGCAAGGTTTTATGAAACCATTTTCCCATTCTCTAACCACACGTCACCAAACGCTCTCCAAACTTTACCTCTACACACATTCTTGGATGACAAATCCTCAAACACCCCAAACACTAAGCCCACTTCAACTTCATCTACATCCAACTTGATACCTTGTGGGCTTTGCCATGAACATGGGCTTGGACCTTCCTAACCCATCAACACTCTCACCCTACCACCATCCTACAACAGCCCGCTCAAACTTCAACTCCCCCACGTGTCACTGAGCCCATTTCTAGCCCATAACTTAATGAAACCCAACTGCCTTCATCAGCCACTACACCCTCTACTGCCTCGGTTGTCACTCCATTTCCTTTGGCAATCTCTGCTCCCACTCCCGAGCCTATATATCTTGCTCTTTAGATGACTCACCCTGCAGACCCTACGCCAACCGTTACCGAAAACACTCATCCCATGCTCACTCGCTCGAAATCTGGAATTTTTAAGCCGATAGATAGGGCTGATCTAGCTCACACCAAACATCATGGCTTACACTCTGCACTCTTCACTACCTTGGTTCCCAAAGGCCCCATGTCTGCCATCAAAAATCCAAAATGGCTTGATGCTATGAACCAAGAATTGGCTGCCCTTCATAAAAACAACACCTGGTCCTTAGTTCCTCGACCTCCAAATCAGAATGTGGTGGGTTCTAAGTGGTTATTTCAAATCAAATACCATTCCGATGGTTCTATCAGCCATCACAAAGCCCGATTTACGGCACAAGGCTTCAATCAAACCCACGGCGTTGACTACTCTCACACGTTTTGTCTGGTGGTTAAGGCATCCATTATTTGTACCGTTCTTTCGTTGGCTATCACCAATAATTGGAAACTTCACCAACTCGACGTGAACAATGCCTTCTTGCATGGTCATCTGCATGAAGTTATCTATATGGAACAACCACCTGGGTTTGTTGATCCACATTTTCCCGATCATGTCTGTCACCTAAATAAGGCTCTTTATGGGTTGAAACAAGCTCCACGTGCTTGGTTTCATCATCTCAGCTCATTTCTCATTCAAAATGGTTTCTCGCGTAGTCATGTAGACCCATCATTATTCATCTTCAAACGCGACTCTTGCATCGTGTATCTTCTTGTGTACGTCGATGATCTTATCCTCACCGGTAATCAAGAATCAATCATGATAGCCTTCATTTCTCGCCTGAATAAAGAATTTTCTGTCAAAGATCTTGGTGATCTAAATTACTTTCTTTGAATTGAAGTGATTTATACAAAAGATGGTCTATTCCTTTGTCAATCAAAGTACGCTCATGACATTCTCGACGGTGCCGGTCTTCTTGATTCTAAACCTGTTCATACTCCTTTAGCTACTAATGAGTGCCTCACCACCAAGGGTGATCAACATATTCATCCCACTCAATACCGGTCTTTAGTCGATGCTCTTCAATACTTAACTATTACAAGGCCCGACCTATCCTATGCTGTAAATCAAGTAAGTCAATTCCTTCACTCCCCAACTGTTACTCATTTCCAACATGTCAAAAGGATTCTTTGCTATGTCAAGGGTACATTGGCTTTCGGTCTCTCATACTCTAGACCAACTCATCCTAACATCCTGGGCTACTCTCATGTGGATTGGGCTTGATGCCTTGAAACATGTCAATCCACCTATGGGTATTCTATCTTTCTTGGCGGGAATCTAGTCTCGTGGAGTGCAAAGAAACAACTAACTGTCTCCAGATCAAGCTGCGAATCGAAGTATCGTGCCATGGCAAACACAACGATAGAAATAATTTGGCTAACTCACTTACTTCTGGAACTTCATGCTCTTCCTCCTGGACCACCCATGCTTTTATGTGACAACCGGAGTGCACTTTTTCTCACACAGAATCCTATCTCTCATAAAAGAGCCAAACATATTGACTTAGACTACCATTTTATTCAAGAATTGGTCTCTTCTGGAAAACTGTGCACCAGCTTCATACCAACCAAGCTTCAGGTGGCTGACATCTTCACCAAAATTCTCCCTCGACCTCAATTTGAGTCTCTACGCTCACGTCTTCGGGTTGGTCCACCACCCTTGCACTTGCGGGGGGATGTTAGGCATACTTAGGTTGTAGCCATTTATGTAACTTTGTTATACTTTCTATACCTTGATGTAAATTGTTTTATTATATATAGTATGCCTCTGCATCCATTCAAGGTATGCATTTACATTATCACACTCTCCTCATCAGATAGTTTGGATTCTTCAGGCTTTCATAGTATCTCCTTATGTCCAAGAGATCATGTTCAGGTAGGTTAAGTATGTTCTGCTAGAAGAATACTTGTTGACCTCTTTGATGTCTTATGACATACCATCTATCTAGGTTTGGAGAATACACCCATGACATGATGGGTCTCTCAGCAACTAGAGGCTCTACAGATAAGGGAGTTGGTTAAGCAGCCTCCTTTGGTTCACCCTCAGGATGTTCCGACTCATCTTGAGATGTAGAGGTGGATGCCTTAGACTTTTTCTTCTTTGACTTCAGATCTCTTCTAATGGCCATCCTTTTCCTCTTTCTATACTTCGATTAAGAAGGCTGGTCTTGATCTCATTGTCTTTCTTTTTTCTTTTTAGTTTCATCCTTCCCCTTCACATGTTCAGAAGAAGGTTTAGAACCTTGCTGTGGGTCAGAAGATGAAGCTGACTGTGGATCGCCAGTAGGTCTTGGTTCAGCTGTCTGATTAGGTTCAACCTTGACCTCAGCTTTAGGTGCAGCTTGACTTGGTGGAGAATCCAAGTCTTGAAGCTCACCCCTTTTGATCACCCTAATGTGGTTATCCATTATGGATAGAGACATGGGGCCAAGCCTCCTTCAAGAGAACCTATACAGCTTCAAGAAACTCACCATCCTTTGTCTATCTTTAGATTTCTTCTTGTTGGCTTTGATGGTGGCCCTTGATTTTGCAGCTTCCTCCCTCATCTTTCTCTTAGCGGCTTTTCTTTCTTTGGTGGCTTCTTGTTCTAGCTGCTTAATATACTCAAACTCTATATAGTTATAAGATAGAGGGAGTAAAGCTTCTGCCTGGTAGAAACCTATAGCACTTAAGTAGTTGATCATGTTTTGTCTATCCTTTTCTTTATCTACTTGAGCTTCGTCTTCTATGGCCACAGTTTCTATCTCAGGCATCTCTTGAACTGGGGAGAGGACAGGGGCTTGATATAGTTTTCTTTTCTTTCTTTCTTCTTTGATTTTAAGGAGCAAAGCAGCATCCTCAGTGTTCTTCCTCTCTCTAGACACCTCTGTGTCTGCCAGTTTATTTAATTAATCCAAGGGAAGAGAGATTATATCATCTATATTGTAATTTGTAGTTCCCAGGTAGTTCAATCTAGCCGCCATTAACTTATCTTCCTGAGTGTTTGGCCTATGGGTAGCCTTGATTGTAGCCTGCATGAAACTAGAAGTCTCTCTTTATCTTTCTCCCTTTGCCTTCCTCTTCCTCTCCCTTTTTTCCTCCTCAATCTCCTCTGAAGTCATAAATTTATTCCCTTTGTCAATCACAGGCCTGTGTGACTTATGGAGGAGAGCTTTGGCCTTCTTGAAGTTGTTCTTCTCTTGAGATTTGGCCAGGGAGAGGCTGTGAGACACCTTCACCAACTAGTGTCTTACTTAGAGGGGTTGGTGCTGAAGGAATAGGAGTCTCAAGGTTCACAGGGTCCACAACTAGGACTTCAACTGAAGTTTCCCCTTCGAAGCTAATCTTAGGGTCCAACTTATTATCCAGTTGACCAACTGTTTTCCCTGCTAGCCTCTGTCTATATATGCTTGTTCTTCTCTTGAACTCCTTATACACCCTCATTTGAATCCTCTGTTCTATTCTATCAGCTTGTCTGTTTTGACTTAGGTTGATAAGAGGCAGGATTGCAAGAGGGAAGCTTTTATAAAATCCCAGGGTGTAGATATTAAAGATCTCTTTTTGACCCTAGAATCTAGAAAGCACCATGGCCTTTCTATTATTTCCATACCTCCATCTAATGATTGGATTGTCAGCAGGATTGGATGGAGGTGACATGGCCCTTGGTATAAAACCCTCTTCAAATATGCTTTGAAGGATGGCATCCACATTGATGTGGGCTAGAGGAGGTTATTGAGTTTGGACAATCGCAACTGAGGGTGGTGAGTCCTCAATGTCTATACTCTGGGAAGTGCTCCCATGTTCTATAATTGTAGTGACTTTCTCCCCCTTTTTAGTAGCATCACTTACTTGCATAATTAAGCTAGAGGTTAGCTCCACCACATCCACAAGTTCTTATGGCCATAGTTGAGCATGCCTGGCAGGCCTCTCAGCTAGCTTGCCCTTGAGATCAGTGATCTCAAGTTGCTGATTGAGCACCTGCATTCGTAAGGTTACCACCTAAGATTCCTAGTGACATACCTTTGAAACAAGATATATGCAGGTAGCCATCAATTTATGCACCATTTGTTTCATGCTCCCCTCATCTTCATCAAAAGAATCATGGGGGATGAGAGTAGATAACCAAAGTCATCCCTCTTACCATAAGATATTTGTTCTTAGTCTCTAGATTTCCCTTGCTCTATGACAACTTCATAAGAAGTGTTAAAAGGCTGGGTTGTCATAGTTGAGGTCTTAATGATGTAATCACTTGCAGAAGTGAGATCCTCTTCCATATGGATCTCTTGAACATGTTAAGAGAGATCCACCTTAGTAGTGGGTGGATGATATGGGCTAGACATGGGAGTGCTAGGAGCACTCATATCTCCTTGAGTAGGGGAGGAGTAGAGAGACTCATGGTACTCATTGAATCCCATGTCTTCATTATCATAGAATTCAAGGTTAGGAATTAGTTGGTTGAGGTCTTGTGGCTAGGGATGGTAGCTTTCCCATGAAGGTTGATCATCTGAGTGTTGAGACTCAAGATGACAGCTTAAGGCTAGGCTTAAGGCCTTCTCTGTTCTTGGAGTTGTCTTAGTGTAGTTTGGCCTAGACTGTGTATGGCCACCATTTGTTCTTGGTGCCTTACACTCCCTAGCAAAGTGGCCCGTTTGGTTATAGTTGTAACACTTTACTTTTATTTTGTCTAGCCCAAACTTTCCACTAGACATATTGCTTGGAAACTTCCTCCCTATCCTCTTGTAAAACTTCTTGGCTCTGTGAGTGAGAAGAGCCATCTGCTGGACTATCTCCATGTACTCCAAATCATCTGGATGGATGCAGTCCAGGTCTTCAAGTACGAAGGGAAAGTTGCTAGAACTTTGATCCAAAGACACAAAGGCTTGAAAAGGATTGGGCTCTAGGAATGGACTTCCTTGATTAAAGCTCTCTCTTGGTGTCTCTGGTAAGGTGATGAAAGGGCCCTTTAGTGAGTTGTCAGGGTAGCAGATGAGATGATGTTGTGGTTCTCTGCTGTCCTTTTCAACTACATAAAAGGATGAACTCTGTTGGGTGTTGGATGAGCTGGTAGATGGAATTTTCATGTTCATCTCCATTTGGTAACCGCTCAGGATACCATACAGCTCAATGGGAGTGAGGGTAGAGAGGTTCTCATTTCTCTTGATGGCCACATAATAATGTGTCCATTGTCTAGGAAGAGAGAACATGAGCTTCCTAACTATGTCCCTGTTCTCAAGTTTGACTCCAACATCCATCAAAGTATCTACAATCTCAACATACCTGAAGTATTGTTAAGTCATAGTACCTATCTTAAAGGTGATGTTTTTAAACTGCTACTTCATGATGTCTTTCTTGTCTTCCTTAGCTTCCTCAAATCCTTCATACATCAGCTTCAGTGCATCCTAAATTTCTTTAGCACTCTTAAACTTCTTGAAGCATCTGAAGATGGAGTTGGGAAGAGCAGTTTGAAGAGCTGTCATGGCTTTCTAATCAATGACTAATTTCTTTCGGTCTTCTTTAGAATAATGAGCCACTTCCTTGGGTATCATCCTACCTCTGGCAGTCGCTGAAGTAGTACTTGGGATGTAAGGACCAGAGACTACAGATCTCCACATCCTGCTATTTTGAGACTTGTTGAAGCCTTCCATTCTCATGCACCAAGTGTCAAAGTCATCAAGAGTGATCAGTGGAGACTTAGTAATTATGCCGGTTTCCATATCAGCTTTAGAAGGAGATGCCATTTGAGAAAGTAAGTGAGTGTGAAACTGAAAAGTGGTTCAAGATGGTGAGATCTTGCAATCAGGAGCCTAAGAAGCTCTGATACTAATTGCAAGATCGGTGTTGATGGTTCACAACAGTTTCGCAGGTTGGAGATAGCACACTTACTAGATCAAATAGGGAACAAGGCAAAGAAACAATGAATAACAAGAGAGAACATGCATGAACATAAAGATATGGTTTTTAAAGATGATGTATATTGCTTTCAAGTGTTTTAAAAGTATTACCAAACTTAGTCCTAAAGACTAGTAAATGAGATACTTTATACTACATCCTAGAGCCGGCCATACTTTGAAGGCCAACTGGACACTAATCTAGACAACAAGATTAATGTAAAGTCAAAAGGCAGATTGCCTTTTGACATGTGACTACGACATGCCATAGCTCACATCTTCCTATTGTATTACAATAAGGATAAAAGTACTAAAGTAGGAAGTTACAGATAAAAGTCCATATTGTACAGTTGACAAAAGTAAAAAGGTAATCACCAACTTGTATAAGTTGGTGAGTCTTTAGAGCTGTCAGCGGAAAGGTCTTTTGCTTTTGTCAAAAGTGTGTCAGTAGACACATGTCTTCTTAGTCTTCGAAAGAGTTTAGTCTTTAAGCTTCAGAAGACATCACTTTTACCTTTGGAAGATTTCTGTCTTTGGCTTTGGAAGATTTGACACTTAGTTATTTTTATCTTTGTACATTATCAAATCTTTCAAAGTACTTCCTTGTACTTCAGTGCATGCTGAGAGATCTTTGGTTAGAATCAGTCTCTAAGATAAACTCTTGATCTTACATAGTCTTTAATAAATAAGGCATCTATAAGATATTGAAAATTAGTTTTCAATGTTCAAAATGCATACAGAATCAGGGACTGAAATTCAGTCTGTAATGATTTTTGCATTGGAAAAATATTAATAACTAATTTATAGTCTCTAATTATTTGATCGAATTATATCATTTTAGAAAACGTACTAAACACTAAAAATCAATCTTAAACATATTGTAATTGTCGTTATTTGGAACTGATATTCAATCTTTGAAGAAATTTATGGATGTACTAATCGATGTGATATTTAGTCTCTAATAAAGAAAATAAATTTACTATTTTTAGAGAATATATTAGAGACTACAAATCAGTTATTGAAATTAATACTGTAAATTAAGTTAGGGATTGACTTTTAGACTGGAATGACTTTCGCATAAGAAAAATGATCAAGGATTAATTTATAGTCTCTAATAATATGATGCATCTTATATAATTTTAAATAAGGTATTGAAGATTGAAATTCAGTCTTAAACTTGCTATTATTGTCCTTATTTAAAATAAATATTTAGTATCTAAAGAGGTATGTAAATGTAATAAATAGAAACTGATATTCAGAATCCAAGAAAGTAAACACATTTCACTATTTTTATTTATAAAACAGTATAGATTATAAATTAGTTACTAACATTCCTAAAGTAAATCAAAGCAGAGACTGACTTTCTATAATATGACCCAAATTATACAATTATAAAAAGGGTATCGAAAACTAAAATCAGTCTTTAAAATTAAAATACTTCAAGACAAAAAGATGATAAACTAACAGAAGACTATTTATGAAACCTGTAAGCTGCTATCAATTATCAAAACAAAGAAATTCAATATACACATTTCAAATCAATAGTTTGGTCAAACGGTATATGCATGAATATAAGTTTAACATAATACATAATATTCTCATGTCAAATCCAACAAAATAACACAAAAATAAGTTCAAAGTTAAACAAATACAAAAAAACTCGTTATCATCCAAACCAACTTGCAACAACATCGTATCAACAATCTCTTTTTGCCCGAGTAACACAAGCCTCTATAATAAGTTTTTTGAAATTCAGCCTTATCACAAATCTGAAAAGATATTATAATCGGATTAGCTAAATCATTAAATATAACAGTTAAAAATTAAAATTCTCACCAAAAATATATATTTTGAACTTTCGTGGATAACAGGTTGTGTTCATGTCAACTCGTAAATTACTTATGAGTATACTTGTATCACATACGGATCGGGTCGGGCGAGATGCCATGTCAAGACAAGTTTGGGTCATGATGTGTCGATTTAAAAAACATATTAGGATGGGCTCAGGTCGGGTTGATTATAAAAATAGCACAAAATAAGCTCAAAAATCAACAAGTACACTAAATATCATAAAAGTAAAAAAATACCTCATATACACAACCATTGAATCAAATCCAAGCCAGAATCAAGTCCTATATGTAGGGCTGCAAACGAATTGAACGTTCAGCGAGCAGTTCGTGAACTGTTCGGCGGGAAGTTCGTTTATGTTCGTTTGTTTAGTAAATGAACGAACACGAACAAGAAAATTTCGTTCGTTTAGTTAAACGAACGAACACGAACACAAGCCATGTTCGTTCGTTTATGTTCGTGAACGTTCGATAATGTGTTCGTTTATGTTCGTTAATGTCCGTTCGTGAATGTTCGATAATGTGTTCGTTTATGTTCATTAATATGTTTGATTATGTTTTTAATTATTGTGTTAGTTATTTTTATGACAAGTATGTCAAGTGGTTTTGGTTATTTATGTTACATGTTTATCTATTTTTTTGTAAATTTTGTGATTAAAATGTTGATTTTATTTCGAAAATAAATATGTGATCATTTGTATTCGTTTGTGTTCATGGACTTCTTTGTGTTCGTCATGTTCATGAACATTTGTTTGTTTTCATTTGATTTTGTTTGTGTTCGTTTACGTTCGGTAGGTGTTCGTGAACAGTTCATGAACATGTTCATTTCCTTAATGAACGAACACGAACAAGAAAACCCGTTCGGTAAGTGTTCATGAACAGTTCGTGAACATGTTTATTTCTTAATGAACGAACACGAACAAGGCCTTGTTCGTGTTCGTTCGGTTCGTTTGCAGCCCTAGCTATATGGGTCAAATTAGATAAAACCTTTTTAAATACTACCTGTCTTTACATTTACCTGCCACCATTAAATACATAGTGAATGTTTGAATAATGTGAAATAATTTTGTTAAAACATGTATGTTAGAAATAGTATTTAAGAAATTTATATAATAACACTTTTACAAAATTTAAAGGCTTGAACATTACAAATCATCATTGTCTGAGTCAACATATTCATTATCATCCGGAATCATCCGGATTATCTCTGAACCAAAATCCTTTATACTGTGATCAGAATCATCTATCTCCTCATTGATAAAATCATCAATAATGCCATCAAAACCCTGAACATCAACATTTTCAACAATATCTTCGGCAATATCTTCATGAACAAGGTTGAAATCTTTTAACAAATCTCCTAAATTCTTGCCTTCCGGAATATACCATAGGTGTCTGTGAGTTATGTAACAACCGACTCCTAGGTTCTATTTTAACTTCAATTAATCTTTCATTATTGCTTTTTATCTTTCTTCCATGCTAATTGTTTACATGCTTAATTGCCTTAGAAGATTTTACTATGACTTGCTTAAGTCTAGAAGTTATTAAGTGATTTTAGAAAATACAAAATCTACACTAAATTAAGAGTTTTAAATAAAACTAATAAAAAATGTGTGTTCATACACATACACAGCCGCAATCTTACATATATCTATAATCTACATGCAAATTTTATAAAATACAACACACCACCTACAATTTTAAACAAACACTTTATAAAAAAATAAAAATAAAAGAAACACCCTCCCCATATTCGGCCGCCTCCCCCACTCACCAATCCCCTTCTCCCTTGTTCCCCTCAAACACTCCACCTCTTTTCCATTTCTCCATACATGCAAATTCACTCTCATCTCCACCTCTCTCCCTCTACCTCATGATTTCAGCCCCTAAACACCACCAAATTAGCTGCATTCCTTTTCCATTCCAGCAAAATTTTGAAGAATAGCTTCATCACAACATCAACCAAGAGCAAACAAAGCAAGAAATGAGCTAAAGTGGGTTTTCACGCAAGAAGCTCAAACTCATAAATTAACAGCCCTCATACTTCTTGAATCATTCAAAAAACACAAAATTTGTGGAGTGTAAGCATCAATGTACCCGAATAAAGTCATTTCTTGAGTTTTTCCCTCTTTTTCTACAAAAATCTTACTTTCTTTGTGCAAAGGCAGAAAATTTTGGAAACACCTACTGTTTCGGGGAACTCACAACATCATACAAGGTATCTCTTGAAGGTAAAACGTTGACAAAGGTTGGTGCACTCGTTTGCACTCCCGAAAACCCTATTTTCATGGGTTTTGCACCTAAAACCCATCTGTTTTGAAAACCCCCTCAACCCATGTTAAAATATGCTAAAAAACAGTAAATTAACATCACTATAACTTGTTTTAAAACTTACAAAAAGGTTTGGTGACATTTATGCACAAACTATGTCGGTTACACATGTGTAAATGTAATGTTTCACCCTTTAATGCAACAAATGATGTATGTATGTAAAAATAAAAAAAACTAGTGTTTTTTTCCAGTTTTTTAGTGATTTTGAAAATACTAAATTCATGACACTTAATAAATATGTTGAAAGGAGTAGTAAAATGGACTAAATGGGTAATATTAATGACCCGAAAAGTGACAAAATTCTCAAATATGGTCAAATCTTAGAAAGTATAAAGTTATAAAAATTCCAGGCCCTAAAATAAGTATTTTAGTTATAAAAACCGAATTTGGTGATTTATTGAGTTAATACGTGATTTTTATGGAATTATTTAACATAAACAAGCCTAAACCGGGTGAATTTTAGACAAAATCTTAAAAAAAAAAAAGGGTTAACAAGCTTAAAACCAAAAAATACATGTAATTTTAGTAAGTTGGAATTACCAAGATGAGCTTTTGTGGAAAATTCAAGAGAAACTCGATTTGATCTTTCGGTTCCGGGTAAAATGAGTTTTTAACAAGTTTATTGTGAAAACGAGGCTTTATGCTCTTATGAACCAAAAATTCATTTTAAAAAGATTATAAAACTTATTATAAGTGCTTAGAATGTAATAATTGAGTTTGGTTTGTTGATATTAAAGATCGAAAACTTACTACCTGTATCATGATAATAGGGTGCTAGGACTTGGACCTTTTCTTTGCTTGAGGAAACTATTGTTTAATTATAATATGAGTTTAGTGTTCCCCTTTTTACTACTGTTTTGGGATGAAAAATACTATGTTTCAATTGAAATTATTTACATGCTATAATTGATGCTTATATGTTGTGGTGATTGTTAGTTACTGCTCTTATATTGTATCACAATCATTAATTATTGGTGAACCGCTTGTTCTATATGGGTAGATGTACTTGGGGAATCCCCCATGCACAGTGCCTTCTGTCATAACCCAATGACATAATAGGAAGGGTACCACACTGAGATCCTGCAGAGTCGTTTGTGTCATGTAATAGGTATTATAAGAAACTAAGGTGTACTACTCAATAGGTATGGTGCACTGTTTGAGGCTCAATTTTCCCTACGGGTTAACCCTCACTAACATAAGTTTAAAAGAGGCTAGCCGAGACAGAGTATAGGGTTGATTGTGACCTCCATAACCAATGATACTTATGATTTTAAATTAATTCTTGGACTCTTAAGAGTCCTTTTGTTATAAACTTTAAGCACTTGAATTCACCAACTTTATAGTAGATCTAAAACCTTTTTGAGCATGTTTTAAGTAATCTTTGGTGGAAGCTGGTTTGTTGGAGAACTTGAACGGATGACCTAGTATCATGACTACCTATGGTATTACTTGATTTTGAAACATTTTAGACAATTTGATTTGATGTCTGTTGAACATTTGAGTATTCTGTAATGGATTTCTACTTTTGTATTGGGCTGGACTGTTATAGCCCAGTGATGTTGTTTTAAATGTAATGCTATGTGATTTCTTTCCTTGTGTGCTTTTGTGATGGTTAGTTTCCGCTGCCATGTATATTGCCAGTCTGTGATGTCCCACCTGCTTTGGGCCCGGGGTGTGACAGATTGGTATCAGAGCTAGAGGTTGTAGAGAAGTTGGGAATACCTTAGTAGACCCTAGGCTACAACCCTGATACCTTAGGGCTGTCCTTGTTTTGGAATGTGTTGGAGTAAACAGGTTGGGTAAATTGATAATTACACTTGATCAACGTAATCATGAATTTACCGGACGCGTGAATTCCAGCATAAACCCCTAAGTGATGTTAAAATCTTTCTTTCAAAAGGTTAATGATTCGGGAAATGTTTTCGTGTGGTCTAAACTTTATAAACTGACTTTCGTGCCTGTTGTAACCCTGTGCTAATGCTGATTATGGATACTATTACCATTATTATTATTATTATTATTATTATTATTATTATTATTATTATTATTGTTATTATTATTATTATTGTTATTATTATTATTATTATTATTGTTATTATTGTTATTATTGTTATTATTATTGTTATTATTGTTATTATTGTTATTATTGCCATTATTGCTATTATTGCTATTATTATTATTATTATTATTATTATTATTGTTATTATTATTATTATTATTATTATTATTATTATTATTATTATTATTATTATTATTATCATTATCATTATTATTATCATCATTATCATTATTATCATCATTATCCTTATTATCATCATTATCGTTATCATTATCTTGTTATCATTATCGTCATCTTGTTATCATTATCATCATCTTGTTATCATTATCGTCATTGTTATCATTATCGTCATTGTTATCATTATCGTCATTGTTATCATTATCGTCATTGTTATCATTATCGTTATTGTTATTATTATTATTATTGTTATTAATATTATTATTATTATTATTATTATTATTATTATTATTATTATTATTATTATTATTATTATTATTATTATTATTATTATTATTATTATTATTATTATTATTATTATTGTCATGAGCTACAAGAAACAAAATTACTCATGATAGTCTTACAGGATTTCAAGATAATGGCGGACAAAGGAAAAGCACCTGCACACCCAGCTGACGAGACTGCCCTAGTAGCTAGACTTAGGAGGGCAATACCTCCGTCGTAGTATGAGGAGATCCAATGAAGGAACCGACATCCTGGGTGGATCTCGGTGACATCCGACGATACTGAGCCTTCGGATGGCTCTTCTCCATCATCCCTGGATAGGAGCCGAATGCGCTCCCACTCGCCACATGTCCCTGCCCCTATCGACTTACCTATCCCGCCTATCAGGAGTAGGGGCCCACATGTCATCACACGACTGTGTAAGAGCACCAGGCCAGGAGCATCCATTTCCTTTAGGATGTCGCCCCCTCCACCTCCTCCTGCGATGGCTCTAGCACCACCACCTCTGGTGATTGACCCGCCCAGATGCCACCAGCATGACTAGTATTGGATGCCAACTAGGAGTAGTATGTACGACGGCCCGAGCGTCCTTGTTGGGACCCCTACTCCCAGTCTAGCCATCGGGCTAGTGACTTTGGTCCTTCGGAACCTACACTGGGGGAAATACTTCATACTATCCAGCGTCATGAGGTCACTCTTCAGTACGCTATGTGGACCTCACAGTCTGTCCAGTTCCAGGCAATGATGGCGTCTCATGGTGTGCAACGACTGGTGCAAGAGCAGAAGAAGAAGGGTTCCGGATGGTTCATATGGCTAAGGAAGAAGTGGCAGTGAAGATGTGGGATGTTACCTGATTGTTGGCAGGAGACTATTAAACCATTTGAAGTAACTATATTATCTATTTCAGACACTATTAGTATTATTTTTTGGGGGTGATGGCACCTTCCAATTTGTGATACTATGACACTACTATTTGCTTGGTTGTTGCTACATTTAATTGTTTACGAATTTTCTTTTATAAGACCAACCTTTGCAGGGTGTCTAAATGGGAGTATGCAATCGCATATTTCAAAGAAACTAATTAGGTTGCTCCGTAAAATAATTAACTCTATATTAATTGAATGAAGCGATTATACAGGTCTTGTTGTGGGTAATAGGGAACATCTCGTATTTGGTAGATGTGGCTATTAGGGATAAAATTGGTGTGACGAGATACTTGAAACCAATTAATGAGATACTAAATAAGTTTATCTATGTTGACACCAGAATGCCACCTAGACGAGGAGTTCGTAGTGGAAGGAGAGGACCAACCAGAGGAAGAGATAATGAAGCTAGGCTAGAGAGGGGACGGGAACCCATTGATGAACAAACTAGGGACCAGGGTGGAAACCAACTACCTACTCCACCGGTAACATCACGTGGAGAAAATGTCAACCTGGATAATGAAGAATGAATCGCTAACCTAGTGGCTCAACAAATCACCAATGCTATTCCAACCATTATCGCCCAAATCAATGCGGGCTGGGAAAATGCAACCGGTAGTGGTGGACCCGGGAATGGTGAAGGCAACAATGATGATGTTGAGGAAATAAGGAATGGGTGTTCCTACAAAACCTTCATGGCTTGCAAACCAAAGGATTTTATGGCACCGAGGGTGCAATTACCGGTGGATGGATGAAATTGAAGCTAGTGCAAGACCTAGCACATGGTAAGGTTTGCCTCACAATCACTCAAAGGACCAGCACTAGAGTGGTGGAAACCATCATTCAGCCCTGAGGCAAGAATGCTGCAGGATGAATGAAATGGTCTGAATTCAGAGAGCTGATGACCAATAAGTACTGCCCAATTAATCAACTTGAGAAACTAGAGGCTGAATTTTTGAGTTTGGAGATGAAAGGCTCGGACTACACAGAGTATATCAACCGGTTCTTAGCTTTTTCTTGACTGGTGCCACATCTGGTGACGCCAGAAGCCAAAGGTGTAGCCCGTTTCATCTAGGGATTACATTCTAGAGTTAGAGGCATGGTTCGGTGTTCCAGGCCTACAACCCTGCAAGCAACAGTTGATTTCACCAGCAGCTTGACTGATGACCTGATTAGAGCTGGATGGACAGAATGTGTGAAAACAGAGTATAAGAAGAAGGCGGTGGATGAGAAAAGAAAGTGTTTTGATGCTACGAGGATGGCCGGAAGCAGTGGTAGCTCAAACAAGAGAACAGGTGAAGGTGTGAGGCGTGGCGATCATGGTGGAAAGGCTAAAAAGTTGTACTTAGGCACAAGCCCCTTTTGCAACAAGTGCAAGCTACATCATCAAGGGGAGTGCAACCCGATGCCTTGTTTCAGGTGTAACGAACTGGTCATTTGATTAAGGACTGTACGTATGAGCCGGGAAAGCAATGCTACAAGTGTGGGGATCCAGGGCACATGAGGAACAAATTCCCTAAACTAGCAAAGGATAAGGACGTCAGGCCTAACAAACCCAAGCGAAGGGCGTTCGTGATGGATCCAAATGGTGCTCGTAAGGAACATGATGTGGTCAAGGGTACATTTCTCATAAACAACCATCCTACTACCATTCTATTCGATACTGGAGCAACAGGTAGTTTTGTTTCTACTATCTTTAGGCCTTTGATTGATTTGAAAGCTCGTACACTAATCGATGCATATACCGTAGAATTAACTGACGGTAAAATAATAGAAACTAATGAAATTATCAAAGACTGCACTATAGAACTAAAAGGTAATTCATTTAAGATAGACTTGATGCCTATAACGCTAGGAGGTTTTGATGTGGTTGTGGGGATAGGCTGGTTAGCTAAGAATAAAGTTGATATCGTGTGTGATGAATGCCTGCTTAAGATACCCTTAATCGACTGAAAAACACTAGTTGTTCCCGGTGATAGAAGCGACTCGCTATGTCCTATGATATCCCACCTAAAGGCTACCAAGAGTCTCAACAAGGGATGCACATCCTTCATAGTCTATGTGATGAAACCGAGAGAAGGAAAGATAATTAAGGATATACTAGTGGTGTTTGAATACTCGGAGGTATTTCCCGAAGATATGCCTGGACTTCCTCCGACTAGACAAGTTGAGTTCCAAATAGATCTAGTGCCAGGTGCCGCTCCTGTTCCAAGGCACCTTACCAAGTTGCTCCACCCAAGATGAAAGAGCTAATGCTACAAAACCAAGAATTATTGGACAAGGGATTTAATAGAACAAGTATTTCTCCGCGGGGTGCTCCGGTGTTATTTTTGAAAAAAAGGGATGGAAACCTACGAATGTGCATTGATTATCAGAATCTAAATGAGCTTATGGTAAAGAATCGTTATCCCTTTCCGAGAATCGATGACTAATTCGACCAACTCTAAGGAGCCAGCTATTATTCTAAAATAGATTTAAGATCGAGATACCACCAACTAAAGATAAGGGAGGAGGACATACCCAAGATATCCTTTAGAACTAGATATGGACACTACGAGTACTTAGTCATGCCCTTTGGGCTGACTAACGCACATGCGGCATTTATGGATCTCATGAACCGGGTAGCCGTCCATATCTAGACAAGTTTGTGATTGTGTTTATTAATGATATCTTAATCTACTCCCGTAGCAAGGAAGAGCATGAGAAGCATCTTAGACTGATTTTTGAATTGCTCAAGAATGAACAATTGTATGTGAAGTTCTCTAAATGCGAGTTTTGGATGCGCGAAATCCAGTTTCTAGGGCATGTAGTAAATGAAGAAGGCATTCAAGTAGACCTATAAAAAATAGAGACCATTAAGAACTGGAAAATTCTTGAAACTCCTACCTAGATAAGGCAGTTTCTTGGTTTGGTTGGATACTATAGGAGGTTTATCAAGGATTTCTCGCGAATTATATAGCCACTAACCGCTTTGACTAAAAAGAATACAACCTTTGTATGGAAAGAACGGACAAAGCATTTGAATCACTCAAGGAGAAGTTGTGCAGTGCACCTGTCCTTGCCCTACCAGAAGGGGTTGAGGATTTCGTAGTTTATTATGACGCCTCACGTCAAGGGCTGGGGTGTTTGTTATGGAGCGAGAAAAGGTGATTGTTTACGTGTCTAGACTGTTGAATGAGCATGAAAGGAATTACATTGCTCATGATCTAGAACTAGGTGTCGTGGTGTTTGCACTCAAAATATGGAGACACTATCTCTATGGTACAAAGTGTGTTATCTATACCGATCATAAAAGTCTGCAACACATCTTGATCAGAAGATGTTAAACATGTGCCAGAGAAGATGGTAAAATTGTTAAGCGATTACAAATATGAGATCCGATACCGTCCCGGTAAGGAAAATGTGGTGGCAGACGCCTTGAGTAGAAAGGAAAAGGAGAAACCCCTTCATGTTCGTGCCTTGAGAATGAGCGTGTATACTAGCCTTGTTGCTAGATTAAAGAAGCACAGAGAGAAGCCTTAAAGGAGGACAATTGGCCGAGAAGAACAATGGAACCCGAAATCCCAGAGTGGAAATGGATAACATCAGATATTTTGTTCAAGTTACCAAGAACTTTTCGCGGACATGATCTATATTATGGATAGACTTACCAAATCAGCCATTCTTACCAATTCAGAGACGACTACTTATAAGTTAGCACAACTATACATCGACAAAATAGTGACCAGGCATGGAGTACCACTATCGATTATCTCAGACTGTGATAGTGCTTCACCTAATGATTTTGGAGATCTCTCCAACAGGCTTGGGACCCGCCTCGACTTAAGCACTGCATACCACCTTCAAACTGACGGACAAGTGAAAGGACATTCAAACCCTAGAGGACAAGTTAAGAGCTTGCGTGATCGACTTTGGTGGAAGTTAGGATAACCACCTTCCCTTAGTGGAGTTTCTTATAATAATAGTTACCACGCAAGTATATAGCCAGCTCCGTATGAAGCCCTATATGGTAGGAAATGTTGGTCGCTATTAAGTTGGAGTGAGGTTGGCGATAGCCAGGTGATGGGACCTGATATCATGATGGAAACCACAGACAAGGTATTTAAGATCAAGGAGCGACTGAGAGCAGCCAGAGACCATTAGAAGAAGTATGCGGATAGGAGACGAAAACCTTTAGAATTTCAAGTGGTGATAAGGTGATGTTAAAAGTCACACCATGGAAGGGCGCAATCAGATTTGGCATGAAAGGCAAGCTAAGCCCAAAATACTTGGACGTTTGAAATTATTTCAAGGTTGGTCCGGTAGCATACCAATTACGACTACCTCAAGAGTTGAACTATATACAAGACACCTTCCATGTGTCCAACTTGAAAAAGTGTTTGGTAGACAAAACCTTGGAATTACAATTGAAGGAAGTCAGAATTAATAAAAAATTAAACTTTGTGGATGAGCCTATAAAGATTACCGACTGGTTGGTCAAGAAAGTTTGACAAAGTCATATACCTAAGGTTAAAGTAAGGTGGAACTCTAGGCGAGGACCCGAGTTCACTTGGGAAAGAGAAGATGAAATGAGGAAGAAGTATCCACACCTTTTTAAGTCCACTCGTTCAGAGCTTGAATCGAACCTAAAATTTCAGGATGAAATTTCCCAAACGGTGGGAGAATGTAACAACTAACTCCTAGGTTCTATTTTAACTTCAATTAATCTTGGATTTTGCTTTTTATCTTTCTTTCATGCTAAGTGTTTACATGCTTAATTGCTTAGAAGATCTACTATGACTTGCTTAAGTCTAGAATTATTAGCAATTTAGAAATACAAATTCTACACTTTAAGAGTTTTAAATAAACTAATAAAAAATGTGTGTTAATACACATACACGACTGCAATCTTCATATATCTATAATCTATATTCAATTTTATAAAATACACACCACCTATAATTTTAAACATACACTTTATAAAAAAAAAAAAAAGAAACCCCCCTATATTCGGCTGCCTCCCCCATCCACCAATCCCCTACCTCCTGATCCCCTCAAACACTCACCCTCTTTTCATTTCTCCATACATGCAAATCCTCTCATCTCCCCTCTCTCCCTCTACCTCACGATTTCAGCCCCATACACCATCAAATATTCTGCATTCCTTCTCCATTCTAGTAAAATTTTGAAGAATAGCTTCATCACAACATCAACCAAGATCAAAAAAAGCAAGAAGGTGTGCTAAAGTGGGTTTTCATGCAAGATTTTTGCAAGATACAAGGTGTTCCAGCTCAAACTCATGAATCACAGCCTCATACTCGTTGATTCTTCCAAACATGGAAAACTTCTGGAGTGTAAGCATCAATGTACCCGAATAAATTCATTTCTTGAGTTTTTCCCTCTTTTTCAACAATATCTTACTTTCTTTGTCCAACGGCAGAAACTTTCGGAAACACCTACTATTTTGGGAACTCACGACATTGTCACGTTTCTCTTGAAGGTAAACATGAGCAAGGTTGGTCCACTCGTTTGCACTCCCGAAAACCCTATTTTCATGGTTTTGCACCTAAAACCCATATGTTTGAAAAACCCCTCACCCATGTTAAAATTTTCTCAAAACAGTAAATGAACCACTATAACTTGTTTTAAAAGTTACAAAACATTTGTGACATTTATGCACAAACTAGTCGGTTCACATGTTAAATGTAATGTTTCACCCTTTAATGCAACAAAAATGTATGTATGTAAAAATCCAAAAACTAGTGTTTTGTTCCATTTTTTTGGTGATGCTAACATATGAAATTCATGACACTTAGTAATATGTTGACAGGAGTAGTAATATGGACAAATGGTATATTAAAGACCCGAAAAGTGACAAAATTCTCAAATTTGGTCAAATCTTAAAAGTATAAAGTTTTAAAAGTTCCTGGCCCTAAATAAGTATTAGTGATAAAGACCAAACTTGGTGATTTATTGAGTTAATATGTGATTTTTATGGAATTATTATAACATAACAAGCCTAAACAGGGTATTTTTAGACAAAATCTTTAAAAAAAATTAGGATAACAAGCTTAAACCACACAATCCATGTTATTTCAATAAGTTAGAAGTACCAAGACGAGATTTTTGTGGAAAATTCAGGAGAAATTGGATTTGATGTTTCGGTTCCGGGTAAAATGAGTTTTTAACAAGTTTAATGTAAAAACGAGGCTTTATGCTCTTATGACCCAAAAACTCATTTTAAACAGATTATAAAACTTATTAGAAGTTATTAGAATGGAATAATTGAGTTTGGTTTTTTTATTTTAAAGATTGAAAACTAGATGCTTAAAATGATGATTTTACGGTATCCGGTAACTTAAAAATTTGTGTTTTAATCCCACAAACTAAATTCTTAAAATAGAATGGAGAATTGGTATGGTGCACTATTTGAGGCTCAGTTTTTCTCTACGGGTTAACCGGCACTAACACAAGTTTGAAGAGGCTAGCCGGGACTGAGTGCAGGGTTGATTGTGATCTCTACAACAAATGATACTTATGATTTTAAATTAATTCCTGGACTCTTAAGAGTCCTTTTGGTTTTAAACTTTAAGCACTTAAAATGAACTTTATAGTTGACCCAAAACCTTTTTGAGCATGTTTCAGGTAATCTTTGATGGAAGCTGGTTTGTTGGAGAACTTGAACGGATGACCTAGTATCATGACTACCTATGGCATTACTTGATTTTGAAACATTTTGAGACAATTTGATTTTATGTCTGTTGAAAATTTGAATATTCTGTAATGGATTTCTACTTTTGTATTGGGCTAGACTGTTATAGCCCGGTGATGTTATTTTAAATGTAATGCCATGTGATTTCTCTCCTTGTGTGCTCTTGTCATGGTTAGTTTACTGCCACGTATATTGCCAGTCTGTGATGTCCCACCCTCTTTTGGCCCGGGGTGTGACAAGTTATTCTTTCCAAGATTTTCCATTCTGAATTTGGCTTAAGTGGGTCATTTATATAAAACATTTGTTTAGCCTAGTTTGCAAAAATAAAAGGATCTTCCTTTTAAGCCTTTCGGGACGTGTCTAAACTTATGAAATGAGGTTCAAATATGATGTGTTTTTTATGACAGTCAGTGTCAAACCATGTGCAATTAAATAAAATAAAACGATAACCTCGTACGAATGATAATTCAATCACTTCGTCAAGATATCCATAATAATAATCTTCGATATCATTATGAACACCAAGGACCGTTGCAGGATCGGTTAAGGGATGGTCAATACAATCAGTCTCATAATAAGGAGAGTGTTAGAACACTTAATAGATCAAATGGGGAACTGGTTTTATGTTAATGATACTAAGAACATAAGTAAACAATGAGACAGAACTAAGAACAAGAACAAAGTAATATGGTTTTCAAGGATGATGTATATTGTTCTCAAGTTCTTTAACAAGTGTTACAAAGCATAAAAAGAAATACAAGACCTAAGATACTTTATACTACATCCTACAATGGCCATACTTTGAAGGCCAGCTAAAAAGGACCGTTGCAGGATCGGTTAAGGGATGGTCAATACAATCAGTCTCATAATAAGGAGAGTGTTAGAACACTTAATAGATCAAATGGGGAACTGGTTTTATGTTAAGATACTAGAACATAAGTAAACAATGAGACAGAACTAAGAACAAGAACAAAGTATATGGTTTTCAAGGGATGTATATTGTTCTCAAGTTCTTTAACAAGTGTTACAAAGCATAAAAAGAAATACAAGGACCTAAGATACTTTATACTACATCCTACAATTGGCCATACTTGAAGGCCAGCTAAAAACATTAATCTAGACAACAAGATCACAATGTAAAGTCAAAAGGCAAATTGCCTTTTGACTAGTGACTATGACTGCCATAGCTCATCCTAATATATATAAAAAAGTATAAAAGGTACAAAGTAGAAAGTTACAGACTCAAGACCATAATATACACTTTACTAAGCATGGACCTTTTTCACCAACTTATATAAGTTGGTGAGTCATCAGAGTTACAGCGGAAAGTAAGTCAGCTTTATGGAAAAGTAGATCAGAGAAATTTGGTCTTTGGCTTTGGAAGATTTTACACTTGGAATAATTCTGTGATGAGTGTAAAACTTCCGAAGTAACTTCTACCTTATACATCAGTGCATGCATGTAGGAAGCTCCTTGGTTGTTTTGCTTCTTTAGTTGCATCAGCCTTCTAATATAACCTTACAAACTCCCCCTAGGCTGATGCTACCAAAACAAAAAGTTATTCAGATGTTGATAGTCCTCATTAGGATTAAAACCATACCTTTCTTCATCATCTGGTCAGGATCCTCAACACTCATACTATCTTCTCATGTGTCATGGAGATCATATAGAGGAAGATCAGCATGTATTGCTAGAAATAGACATCTTGACCTCCTTGATCTCTGATGACATACCACCTATCTGGATTAGCAGCAAAGTCCAGGACAAGATGGGTCTTCCAGTTGTAAGAGGCTCTACTTGAGTTGGAGTTGGTTGAGCAGCCTCTTCTTGCACTACCTTAGGATGCTCTGACTCATCCTGAGGTTAGATGTGGATACCTTGGTCTTCTTCTTGGAAACACTCTTCATGGCCATCCTTTTCCTCCTCTTTGAAGTCTTTAACTGAGAGGACTGGTCTTTAGCACCAGGTTGTTCTACTATGTCTCTCTCTGTTGGGTTCTCTTCTCTCACAAGTTTAGAAGGAGAGTGAAGAGGGCCCTATTATGAATCAGAAATAAAGTTGGCTGAGATTCAGCTCTAGGTCCAAGTTGTTTGTCTTGGGGGTTCAACCTTGACCTCACTTCAGGTTGAGCTGGACTTGGTGGAGAATGCAAGTCAACAAGCTCTCCTTCTTAATCTTCTGACATTATACCAAGCCTCCTTCAGAGAATCCATACAACTTTAAGAAGCTCATCATTCTTGTCTGTCACAGACTTCTTTTGGCTCTTTTGGATGATAGCTCTTGACTTTGTAGCTTCTTCCTTTAGTTTTCTCTTAGTATCCTTTTGTTCCTTGATGACTTATTGCTCCATCTGCTTGAGATACTCAAATTCAACATACTCATATGATAAGGGAAGAAGTGCAGATGCCTGATAGAGTCTTGTGGCACTCAGGTAGTTGATCATGTTTAGTTTATCAGCTTCTTTGTCTGCTGAGGTTATGCAGTTGCCACAGCCTCTATCTAGGACTTTCTTGAACTGGGGAGAGGGTAGGGTATGCTTGTAGAGCCTTTCTTTCTCCTTTCTTTCATGTTTTTAAGGAGCAATGCTGCATCCTCTGCCTCTTTTCTCTCCTTGGACACTCCTTGTCAGCCAGTTCATTCAGTTCATCTAACGGGAGAGAGAGTAGTTCATCCACATTGTAGTTTCTGGTCCCAAGTAGTTTTCTTGGCTGCCTTAACTCATCCTGAGTATTGGCCTAGGGGCAGCCTTATGGTAGCTTTCATGAAGCCTGGAGACCTTTTGAATTTCTCCCCTTGCTTCCTCTTCCTCAATCTTTCTCCTCCTCAATCTTCAGAATCAGTTTCCTTTTCTCTTTGTCACTCACAGGCCTTGGTGACTCAGGGTGTAGAGAGCTTTGGCCTTTATTCTTGATTTAGCAGTCAAGCTCTGGCTAGAGAGAGGTTGTGAAGCACCTTCACCAGCTGGTGCCTCATTGAGGGTAATAGGTGCTGAAGAAGTTCCTGTCTCAAGGTTCACAGGTTCAACTTTTGGGCCTTCAGTCAAAGCTCCCCCTTTGAAGCTAATCTTAGGGTCCACCTCAACATCCAGTTGACCAAAAGTCTTACCTGCTAGCCTCTGTCTATATAGTCTTGACCTTAGCTTTTATTCTTCAAACACCCTTTCTTGAATCCTATCTACTAATCTTGCAGCTTGTCTGTTTTGACTTGGGTTGACAAGTGGAAGATCAATCAGATGGATGCTCTCATAGAAGCTCAGGTTGAAAAAGTTGAAAATTTTCTATTGAGATCTAGAGATGACTAGAGCTTTTATCAGTGTCATACCTCCATCCCATGATTGGGTTCTCAGAGTAAGGAGATGGGATAGCATAGCTCTAGGAATACCCTCCTAAACAACTTGTATGAGTGAGTCCACATCCATGTAGACTTGAGAGCTTTCTAAGTATGGACCATTGCAAGTAAGGGTGGGAATCCCCAAAGTCCATACTCTGTGAGACTCCCAGGTTCTGTGATTGTTTGGACTTTCTCCTCCTTTTGGTAGCATCACCTTCTTGCATAGGTGAGCTTGGGGTTGGTCTGTCACATCCATAGGTTCTTATGGACCTGATCGAGTTCTCCTGAGTGGACTCTCAGCTAACTTGCCTTGAGATTAGTGATCTCAAGTTGCTGGTCATTGACCCTCCTTTGTATGACAGTCCCTGGATTCCAGGTGACTTATCTTTAAGACTAAATAGGTGCATGTTTTTGTCAGTTTTTGCACCTTAGTTTAGACTCCCTCATCTTCATCAAAAGAATCATGAGGGGTGAGAGAATAGGACCAAGGTCTTTTCCTCATCACTAGCACTTGTTCTTGGCTGCTGGATTCCCCTGCACCATGACAGCTTCAGTGAAGTGTCAATGGGTTGGGTGCCATGGTGAGGTTTTAATGATGTAGTCACTTACTGAAGTGAGAGCCTTTCCATTGGACCTGTGAACAGGTTCAAGGAGATCCACCTCAGTAGTAGGTGGATGATGTGGCTAGACATGGGAGAAATAGGAGTACTCATCTCTCCTTGAGCAGGAGTGGAGTAGAGAGACTCATGATACTCATTGAAGCCCATGTCTTTGTCATCATAGAATTCTAGGTTTGGAATACATTGGTTTAGATTAAGAGGCTAGGGATGGTAACTATCCCCTGAAGGTTGTTCACTAGAGTGTTGAGACTCTAAGTGAAGCCTTAAGGCTTGGGGGTTATGAGCTCATCAGGCTGAGCATAAGGAACCACAGCACTGATCATTGATGAGATGGGAGTGGTTTTCTCCTCAGGAGAAGTGGGAGCTCTAGTGTCCACTTCCTCTTATGTGGGTGGTAATATAAGGGCCTGCATAAACTGAGTAGAATTGCAGGGGTTTGTTTGGATTTTCTTTGGTAGGTGAAGCAATGAGCTCTAACATATTTGGGATAAGGGCTGTTTCTACCCCTAACAAGCTAACAGTTGGCTTCCTCATAGTCTTGAAGAGGGCTTCACCTGTCCTGATTTTAGAACATTACGTATTCCCCTCAACTGTGAGCCCAGTTCACAGTTGAGAATGTGTTGGACATATCTTGGGGAGTCCAAGTTTGAAAGTAAATTAATGTACACAAAATGTGAGTACCTGAACTTGACTCCCTGAACCATCCCATGGACTATGTAGGAAACTTGGTCCCATCCACTATGCTTGTTTGATAGACTGTGAATGACAACATGGAGGAGGTATTTCCATTGAGAGAAAACCTTCCTTTTCTTAAAGGTCTTGACAGATAAATCCCTTTCATTGCCCATCTGACCAAAGGTATGGTTAATAGCATATTTGGGGAAGGACAAATCACCTTTGACATCATCCAGCCTTAGATGTGAGTTTATGGAAGCTGGAGTGATGAAGATTGTCCTCCCTTGCACTATGGCATAGGCCTTCCCCCATCCATAGTGACCACATGACAGGTCCTTTAAAATTCCAACAGCTGATCCCATAGAGTGGAGGATAGATGGTGAGGGAGGTGAAGTAGTTTGATAGGGTAAGAAAGCGACAAACCTCTAAGAAACCAGGATCTTTCTCAAAGTTCAATAGAGCAACTTGATTATGTTGCCTGTGAAGTTGCATGGAGAAATCGGGTTGGTTTCTATGATGAAGGTTGGCCATTTTGAGGTAGCTTTGCTGATCCTCATAGAGTGGAGGATCGATGGTGAGGGAGGTGAAGTAGTTTGATAGGGTAAGAAAGCGACAAACCTATAAGAAACCAGGATCTTTCTCAGAGTTCAACAGAGCAACTTGATTATGTTGCCTGTGAAGTTGCATGGAGAAATCGGGTTGGTTTCTACGATGAAGGTTGGCCATTTTGAGGTAGCTTTGTTGTGAAGGAAGGTAAGAACAAGGCGGTTTGTGGGTGAATTTAGGTTAGAAGATTTTCAGATGAAGCAGAAAGTGAAAGAGGGAAACCGTTGAAAGAGAATATATATGAAATGGATTTGAGACAAAGTTAATGCAAAAGGATAAACTTTGAAATCCGAGTGTCGGTCCCACCTTTAAAAAGTGCCCAAAAAGGTAGTTTTCTTGGAAATCGAAAATCTTCCGAAGGTATTTTTGTCTTCGGAACTTTTAAGAAAAGCAAATTGGCTTCGGAAGATATTCATAAAATTTGTGAAAATTTTGCTTCGGAAGGAAAATACTTAGAGAATTTTGCTTCCGAGACATGTTTTGTTTTGGAAGAAATCAGGACTTGGAAGTTTTATTCTTACGAGAATAAATCTTCCGAGACTTAATTGTTTTCAAAAGAAAATTGTCTTTCAAATACATGTAAGTACTTAGAAGCATATTTATGCTTCGGAAGATATATCAAAATTTCTTTCGAAGGTAAATGTCTTATAATTAGTTATTTGATTTGAAGACATAATGTTCTTTTGAAGACAACTTGATATCTTTCGAAAAAAAATATGTTTAAAATTTTCAAAAATCTAAGGAATATCTTTTGAAAAAAATTTTCCTCCAAAGGAAACTGGGCTTATGCAGATGATAAAATAGACAACTTAGGACACACAGGTTTTAGAAATAGAATTGATTTAAGTTTAACAAAAATCTATTCAAAGTTAATCATCCTAATAGCTGATACAAGATATTTGAATCTTTGTTCATCAAAAGCTTTAGTGAACAGATCAGGATATTATTCATTTGCGTTAACTTTGACTAGTTTGATTAATCCTTTTTCAAAATTATCTCTAATCAAATAATACCTGTTGTTGATGTGTTTTGTCCTTGGTGCTGCATAGGATTCTCTGTAATAGAGATAGCACTGTTGTTGTCTATGTGGATAGGAGTCTTTTTGAAATTGAATCCATAATCCAGTATCTGATTCTGAATCCAAAGCACTTGAGTACAGCAGCTTGCAGCAGCAATGTATTCGGCTTCAACAGTTGATGCAGACACACAGGATTGTTTCTAAAATTGCCGTGAGACAATCCTTCCACCAAGGAATTGACACCCCCAGATGTAGACTTTGCAGTCATGTTGTAACCACCATACTCACAATCTGTATATGCATACAAATTGAAGTCAGAATTCTTTGGATACCAAAGGCTAAGCTTAGGAGCACCTTTGAGATATCTAAGAATTCTCTTGACAACAACCAGGTGTGACATCTTGGGGTTGGCTTGATATCTTGCATAGATACATGTGGCAAACATGATATCAGGCCTGCTGGCTATGAGGTACATAAGAGGCCCAATCATAGCCTGTAGAGATGTTCATCCACACACTCCCCCTCAAGATCAGGTCCAAAGGAGTGGTTTCTGGCTATGGGAGTCTTTGCAAACTTGCAATCAGTCATGTTGAATCTTGTGAGGATGTCTTGTACATACTTTGACTGACTTATGAAGATGCCATTTTCAACTTACTTCACTTGAATTCTTAGAAAGAAATTGAGTTCCACCATGGAACTTATTTCAAATCTATTCTTCATCAGCCTCTCAAAGTCTTTGCAGAGCTTTGGATTAGTTGATCCAAAGATAAATTCATCTACATATACTTGAACCAGCATTAAGTCATTCCCTATTCTTTTGATGAAAAGAGTTCCATCTATAGTACCCCTCTTGTCGCCATGTTAACAGAGATACTGAGATAGTGTCTCATACCACTTTCTTGGAGCTTAGTGCAGCCTATAAAAAGCTTTATTAAGCTTGTAGAAATAATTAGGATGATCTGGGTCTGCAAAGCCAGGTGGTTGCTTGACATACACTTCTTCATCAATCACCCCATATATAAAAGCACACTTGACATCAAGTTGGTAGACCTTGAAATCCTTAGATGCAGCAAAAGCTAGGAATATTCTAATAGCTTCAAGTCTTGCTACAGGAGCAAAGACATCTGTGTAATCAATTCCTTCTTCTTGTGTGTATCCTTGAACAACTAGTCTGGCCTTGTTCTTGATGACAAGTCCTCTATCGTCCTTCTTGTTTCTAAAAACCCACTTGGTTCCTATGGTAGTCTTCCCTTGAGGAAGAGGACATAGATTCCAAACCTTTTGTCTTTTGAATTGAAGCAGCTCCTCTTGCATTGATTCAACCCAACTTCCATCCTTCAAAGCCTAATCAACTTTTTTTGGCTCTATCTAGGACAAGAAGAAAGAGTATAGACAAATATTTTTGTCATGGGTTTGTCCTCTTATTCTCACCCTTGTATCAACATTTCCAATTATGTTTGTGGTGGGGTGTGACTTGTGGATCCAGAGTTAAGGGATCACAGCAAGTTGATTGGAAAGATCTAAATTTGAGAAATTTAGATCTGGCATTAGAGTATCACCCACCACATCAGCACACTTATCAAGAGAGGCTTGATCCAGTGAGTGTGTGGCATCATTTATGTTGTCTTTTATGGAGTGGTTATCAGCATCAAGAAATTCTTGATCACTATCAGCACCTAGATTTCCTCCTACATTTGAAGTTCCTTCATCTTAGCTTTGAGCCTTTGAGCTAGAATTTGTAGGTGCCTCTGATGTACTAGCTGAATATGTCATGTTTGTCCTGACAGGATCTTCACTTGTAGGGTTAGTTACCACTGGAGCTAAAGTAGTATTCTTGCTTGGTCTTCTCAGCTCAAATCTTGGGTCAGGATCTCCTGTTGATAAGTTACCTGTAGATCCTTAAATATTCTCATAAGATTTGTTAAAACAGTTTGTAACTAAATCAAGATCAAAAAGCCAATCAGGACAAGAACCTTTCACACTAGGAGTGTGCTCATTGAAGGTCACATTGGCTGACTCCTCAACTACTCTAGTTCTGAGATTGTATACTCTATAAGCCTTAGCTTAAGAAGAGTATCCAATAAAGTGTCCATCATCTGATTTCTTAGCAAATTTGGCTATTTGATCTTTAGTATTCAAGATGGTGCAAGGACATCCAAATGACCTGAGGAAACCAACAAATGGTCTCCTTTTGTACCATAGCTCATAAGGAGTCTTACTATGAGTCTTAACCACTAAAACTCTGTTTTGCACATAGCAGGTTATGTTGATTGCCTCTGCCCAGATGGTGATGGGCAGTTTAGAGTCAGACAACAAGGTTCTTGCAGCCTTAATAAGTGTTATGTTTCTCTTCTCAGCAACACCATTTTGCTGAGAAGTCCTGGGAGCACTATATTGTCTTGTAATACCTTTTTCATCACAAAATGTGTCAAGGATTTGGTTCTTAAATTCTGTTCCTTGATCACATCTTATGGTTTTGACCTTGTGATCACATTCATTCTCAATTTTCAGAATAAGTTCTTCAAGATCTCAGGAGTCTCATCCTTAGCTCCAAGGAAAAAGATCCAAGTGAATCTTGTGAAGTCATCTGTGATCACCAAACAATATGAGGTCCTTCCTAGGCTTATTACACTGGTGGGCCCAAAGAGATCCATATGTAATAAGTGTAGGGGAGTAGTGATGGAGTTTCTTTCCTTTGGCTTGTGGGACACTTTGTGTTGCTTCCCTTTCAGGCATGCTACACAATGGTCATCACTTGTAAACTCCTTGTTTGGTATTCCAATTACCAAATCATTCTTAATTAATTTATTCATGTTTTTAAAGTTTACATGGCACATTATTTTATGCCAGAGGAAAGACTCATCACTATTTGCTTTAGATAGAAAGCAAGAAACTTCTCCTGAGGGAGATGTTTCCTTTAAATCCATCTTGTACATGTTCCTTTTCCTGGGGGCTCTAAGCAGGATATGCTCTTAAGGAATGACTACCTCGGGCTTGAGAACAATGCACTCATGCTCAGTGAAGAGCATGTTGTGATTCTGATCATAAAATTGAGATACACTCAGTAGATTGTACCCAAGCTCTTTGACAAAGTTTACCTTTTCAATGCTAAGCTTACCATTTGTGATCATGCCCTTTCCTGTAATGTAACCTCCAGCATCTCCTCCAAAAGCAACTAGCGCTCTATCAATTTTCTAAAAATTTTGAAGTAGAGAACCATTGCCAGTCATATGCCTGGAACAGCCACTATTAATGATCCATACATTTCTCTTATTCTTTAGCTGTTCCTGCACAAGAAATAAGTGTTTAGTAATATTTGGAAACCCAAGCCTCATCGGTCTTGGGCTTATCAAAGTGATTTGAAGACAATATAACAGTAATTGATCCTATGTTCAAGTTCTTAGGGTCATCAGCTGTAGTTGATGAAGAACTTTCAGTCACTTGGTCTTTCTTCATCTTCCACACCATCTTTGGAAGATTAGACTTGACCTTCAATACTTCGAAAGTTTTGACGACTTCAGAAGTTTTAGAGACTGGACCTTCGGAAGATCTTGCTTTCACTGCAGCAGGCTTCAGTACTTCGAAAGTATTCCTTTCTTTCGAGACCAACTTTTCTTCCGAAGGAAAGTTTTTACGTGTCTTCTTCTTCACCTTGGTACTAAAGTTCATAGTTAAGTCTTCAGCCTTCACCACTTCAAATCCTACAGAGATAAACACTTGTTTCTACTTAGAGTTGAAAGTGGCCTTGATCTCTTGAGCCTTCTTTGATTTCCTCTTGGCTTTTCTGATCAAGTTCTTCCTATTAGACTTGGTCATCCCAGATTCTTTTTTTTTCTCAGGAGAATAGTGTCCCTTCTTAGGATGATCTTCTTCACTCTTCTCAGAATTATCCTTCACTATCTCCTCTTCATCCTCTTCATCAATGGGGTCTATGAGAGGAAGCTTATCTTCACAAGTTCCACACCTTGGAGATCTTAAAGACAATAGAGTGTTTGGAGGAGCTATCTCAGTAGATCCTAGGCCCTGCTTATTTTGATAACAAACTTTTGCATGTAAAGATGAGGATATCATGTTCTTGAAGGTCTCTTCTTCAAGAACACACTTTTCTTCCCTGGCTTTGCTGATCACAAGCTCAGCCTGGCATTCAGTTAACTTAGTGATGAGATCTTTTATCTGAGTCCTGTAGTTGGTATGTTCATGCTTAAGAGTTAAAATTGTTTTCTCTAGATCTTCTATTTTGAGTTTGTAATCATTTTCAACTCTTTTGAAATTAGCTTTTAAAATGTTTAAGGACTTAAGATCAGACCTCATATTTAAGTTATAGGACCTATATTTGTTAACTTTAGTAATACATCAGGTGTACAAAGATGTTCCAATACTTTGGCTTCTTCATGATCTGCCATCAGTGCTTGGTTTGAAGATGCATCATCAACTTGAAAGCTCCAGTCAAAGCCTCTTTCTTCAATAGCAACTGTAGCTTGCTGCTTGGGCTTCTCATTCTGGGGAGCTCCATCAGTATAGTTTGGTCTGGTTTGTGCTTGGCCACCACTTGTTCTTGGTTCCTTTCACTCTCTAGCAAAGTGTCCCATTTGGTTACAGTTGTAACACTTCACTTTGCTTTTGTCCAGCCCAAACTTTCCACTAGTTGCATTGCTAGGAAACTTCCTCCATGTCCTCTTGTAAAACTTCTTGTCTATATGAGTACGAAGAGCCATCTGTTGGACTATTTCCATGTACTCCAGATCATCTGGATAGATACAGTCCAGGTCTTCAAGGGTAAAGAGAAAGTTGCTTGTGCTTTCATCAGTAGACACAACGGCTTATGAAGAGCTTGTCTCTTGGAATGGGCTTCCTTAGGTGTAGCTCTCTCTTGGTGTCTCTGGGAAGGTGATGAAAGGACCTTTTTGTGAGTTGTCAGGATAGCAGATGAGATGATGTTGTGGTTCTCTGCAATCCTTTTCAACCATATGAAAGGCTAAACTCTACTGATTGTTGGAGTTACCAGATGGATTTTGCATGTTGATCTCCATCTGGTAGCCACTGAGGATACCATACAACTCAGTGAGAGTAAGGGTCTTAAGGTTCTCAGTCCTCTTAATGATCACACAATAGTGTGTCCATTGTCTGGGAGGAGAGGACATGAACTTCCTCATAATGTCCTTGTTCTCAAGAGTTACTCCAACATCCACTAGAGTATCCACAATCTCAACATACCTGAAGTATTATTGAGTCATGGTTTCACCTGCCTTAAAGGTGAAGTTCTCAAACTACTGCTTCAAGAGGTCCTTCTTGTTCTCTTTTGCTTCATTTGACCCCTCATAGATAAGCTTTAGTGCATCCCATAACTGCTTGGCAGTCTTGCACTTCTTGAAGCCTCTGTAGATAGAGTTTGGAAGAGCAGTTTGGAGGGCGGTCATGGCCTTCTGATCTATGTCTATTTTCTTCCAGTCTTCTTTAGAATAGTTAGCCACTTCCTTTGATATCATACCACCACTAGTAGCAACTAGAGAGGTGGATGGTACATGAGGTCCAAAGACAACAGATCCCCACATCCTGGAGTCTTAAGACTTGATGAAGCCTTCCATTCTTTGGCACCAAGTATCAAAGTCATCAGAAGTGATCAGTGGAGACTTTGTCATAGTATTGGTTTCTATATCAGCCTTTGTGATAGCTGCCATTTGAGTTGTTAAGTGTTTCCTAAAACTGAAGGGATTTAAGACGGTGAGATCTTATAATCAATAGCCTGGAAAAGCTCTGATACCAATTGCAGGACCTGTTAAAAGATGGTCAATACAATTAGTCTCATAATGAGGAAAGTGTTAGAACACTTAACAGATCAAATGGGGAACCTAGTTTATATAAATGATACTAAGAACACAAGTAAACAATGAGATAGAACTAAGAACAAGAACAGAGTAAAAAGAAATACAAAGCATAAAAAGAAATACAAGGACTTGAGATACTTTATACTACATCCTACAACCGGCCATACTTTGAAGGCTAGCTGGAAACATTAATCTAGACAACAAGATCAATGTAAAGTCAAAAGGAAGATTGCCTTTTGACTAGTGACTATGACATGCCATAGCTCACATCCTAATATATTATAAAAAGGATAAAAGGTACAAAGTAGGAAGTTACAGACTCAAGACCATAATCTACAGTTCACTAAAGCATGGACCTTTTCACCAACTTGTATAAGTTGGTGAGTCATCAGAGTTGCAGCGGAAAGTAAGTCAGCTTTATGGAAAAGTAGATCAGAGAAAGCTAGTCCTCTCTGTCTTTGGAAGAAATCAGTCTTTACTTCATTGGCTTTAGAAGACTTTGTCTTTGAAGCTTCGAAAGACTTCATCTTTGGCTTTGGAAGATTTGGTCTTTGGCTTAGGAAGATTTTAAACTTGGAATAAATTCTGTGATGAGTGTAAAACTTCCGAAGTAACTTCTACCCTGTATATCAGTGCATGCATGCAGGAAGCTCCTTGGTTGTTTTGGTTTCTTTGGTTGCATCAGCCTTCTAATATAACCTACAACCGTTACTCCACATTTTTGTATTTACCTGCAATCATCTCTTGATTTAACTATAAATTTAACCCCGTCACTATGTATCCCTTGTGATATGAAACTCGATTATCAGGAAGGGAAGACAATGCATACAACTCCTCATTAATATGAGATGGATTTAATGTATGATTTTCTTGAATTTGTTCTCAATTTTAAACATAGTAATTAGGTTATTAGAGAGAAATGCAGTTTCATAAATTAAAGCAAGTAAAATAGGGTGTGATTGTTACCCGTTTTGCAAACCAATTCGAGAATGTAGACTGTTGTATCTCGAAAAAATCTGATGATTCAGGATGTTGACTTTGTAAAAACTGTAAGTGTTCTCTACAACGAGTAGATAAACTATAAATGTATTAACATTTGACATTTAATATTATTCACAAACAAAGATAGAAAAAGACTTACTCTATGTATGGTTGAAGCTCTTGACAGTTGTTAAATATAAACCATATCGCTTTCTTCATAAAATTACTAGGAAGGATACGAACTTCTTTCCTCCCCGTACCTCGACCACTCGATTTGAAAATATCCAATTCATAGCTTTGAACGTCGATAGATGTTTTATCATCATTTCTGTCACGTTTGTTCAACTTTGATTCAACACCTAGTAAATAGTAAGAACAAAATGTTATAGCTTCTTTAACAATATACCCGTCTGATGTCGAGCCTTCAGATTTAACTTTGTTTCTAACATATTTCTTTAAATGGCCAAGGGATCTTTCAATCGGATACATCCATCTTGATTGAATGGGTCCTCCCAGAATTGCCTCTTCAGGAAGATGCACACACAAGTGCACCATAATTGTAAAAAATGATGGAGGAAATATCCATTCAAGCTTGCATAAAATCCTAACTATCTCTTCTTGCAACACTTTTAACTCCCTCACATGAATTATTACCTCAGTAAGTTTCTTGAAAAATTAAGACAACGCGACTAATGCATCACGAATTTGTTTGGTCAAGAATGGACGCATTGCAATAGGAATTATACGTTGTATTAAGACATGAAAATCATGTGATTTAAGCCCATATATATTTCCTTACTCGACAATCACATTTTTAGCTAAATTTCCTACTGGAAAATGCACAGACTTGAGTACAGTACACAATTTTTTTCTCTCGGATTAAAACATACAAAGCATGTGGTTTAACACAATGGTCATTCTTATTCACCAAGTGAAGCTCCTTACATATGTTTATATCTTCCAATCTGGTCGGGGTTCTCAGTGTCTTTCGTCTTTCCTTCTATGTTTAACAGGGTTCCTAACACGTTCTCACACATATTCTTTTCAACATGCATCATGTTCATATTATGACGAATTAACAATTTAGGCCAATACGAGAGTTTGAAGAAGATGCTTTTCTTTGACCGGATTAAACTAAGTGGCTCGTGTTTTCTTTTTTCCCGTCATAAGACTGATGTTTTCCATGATGATTTATAGCAAGATGTTCCAACTAACATAAGCAATCATCTCTGCTGACAGGTTTAGGTGCAAGCCTAGTCTCTCTCTGACCATTAAAATCTCGCGATTTCCTCCTAGGGTAATCTCAGGAGAAATCTCATGTGACCTACATATGCTATTCTAGCTCGTATACGTATACTGCTAGCATTTTCATTGCATATTGGGCATGCCTTGTATCCACTTGTGCTCCATCCAGAGAGGTAACCATACACAGGAAAATCATTAATTGTCCATAGAAGTGCGGCATGCATGTTGAATATCTGTTTTGATTCACAATCATATGTTTCAACACCCTTATCCCATAGAAATTTCAACTCATCTATGAATGGACGCAAAAATACATCAATACCCTTTCCGAGTGAATCTCTTCGAGGAATCAGCAATGTCAACATAAATGAAGCATCAACCATTGACTTCCAAGGAGGCATATGGTATGATATGAGCATAACAGGGCACATACTATATGAGAGACTCATTACCCCAAAAAGATTGAAACCATCACTTGCAAGCCCTAGGCGAACATTTCTAGGATCATTTGCAAAATAAGGAAACATTGTATTGATGTGTTTCCAAGCATTTCCATCTGCTGGATGCCTTAGAACCCCTTCCTTTTTGGTTTTGTATCGATCGTGCCACAACACTTCCTTAGCAGTATGTCTTGATGCATACAAGCACTTAAGTCTACTTGTGATAGGAAAGTAACGGAAGACTTTTACTGGTTTCTTTTTCCCTTTACTGTTTTCTTTATAACGATTAGTGCTACACACTAGACATTTTTGTAATCTTGTATTTTCTTTCCAAAATAATGCACAATCATGTTTACATGCATGGATGGATTCGTATCCCAGTCTTAGACTACGTAAATATTTTTTCACCTCATAATGGTTTTTCGGCAAGTTTGCATCCTTGAAAGCCCAATTAAATAAATTTAGAACCATGTCCATTGACATATTTGTCATTTTACATGTTACCTTCACATTCATCAACTCCAGTAAAAATCCTAGAACAAAAAACTCATCACACCCCAGGTATAAAGGTTTTTCCATATCAACAAATAACTTCTCTACATTTGGGTTATAACATTTATCAGCATTATCATTAGAGTTTTCGGCTTCAGTTTCACCGCCAATAGGAAAAGCATCATAAAGCATCTTACTGACACCGTCATTTGATTCGTTTTCACTTTCTTCACGCTCATTATTTGTTTCAGCTGTTTCATAACCCGGCAGATGTTTACCGTGACATACCCATACATCGTATGTCGAATCAAAGCCATTATATATTATATGATTAGCAACAACACCGGGAATATGTCGTCTTGCATTGACACAATTTCGAAAAGGACAATGTATCCGACCTTCACTGTCAACGTATGTTTCATCTCTTTCCGCAAAAGCTAAAGCTCCTTTAATGAAAGTTGGATCTACCTTATTAGTAATTATCATCCAGCTTTTATCTAAACTCATTGAAAAATCCTACAAGAACAATGTATCTGACCTTGTTAAACTTATTTGTTCATTTGTTGAACGTAGCCGCGATACACTAATTTGAAAGAATATTTTAGACTTGCATAGTAGCCTCACTTGATTCTAATTATTGCTGCCAACATGGTTTCATTTTGAAATTGGGTTTATGCTTTTTGTTGTTTTAGAATTTGCAAGTTCCTCAAATTAGGGTCAATATTATCAATTAATCATAAATAGGGCCACTTAACAGTAACTAACATAAGTAATGTTTTATTTTACCTTACAAGCCTAAATCTACTAATCAGAATCATCTTCTAAAAATATCAAGGACAACAATTAATAGTTGAAATTACTATAAATCAAGATTAAGCAACTAACTAATAATCAAGATTAACTCCTTTAGGCATTATGTTATCTAGGATGCATCGTTCATACAAAATAAGCAACTAATTACCAAAACATGACAATAATAGACATTTGGCTAAGTAAAAATGCTAGGTTTTATTCTAAAATCTACATATTTGTATATGTTTTTGTTGATCAAAATCATTAGCCATTTCAATCCCCGTAAAGTTTCTATTTTTCAACCATATATTGTAGCCTAATTATGCAGACCCAATGACCTTTAGGACTTGTTTGCTTATTGCGAAAATAGAATACAAGCAGCCCACAAACGGGTCTGCTTTGATGTTCAAAGTGGCGATAGAAAAGTGGCAAGCCTTCATTGGTGGAAAATTCTTGAATCCTTTATCTATTATCAGTAGTGAACACCTATTTTCAACACTTTTTGTGTTATCTACGCATATGTCCTAAAATTGATGACTGCATTTGAATTAAGTATATCCATTTGGCTTGTTTCCTCTTTAGTTGAATCATTAAGTCCTAGTTTGACCGGATCCAGCAAAGACAAAAAAAGTCAAATTTTAGCCTAACAATTTAATTAGAACAAATATGATCAAATGACCTATATATTTAATGGCTGAGATTGATTAAGGCTGCATTTATGATGGTCACTTAAGCATCAGATGCTATATTAATTTTACTTTTTGAGTTTATCAGTTTTATGTAAATTGGATTGCACTCTTCCTAAGTGTTTATTGCTATTCTTATCGGGGTTAGCAAATGCTATTCAATTTTTGGGTCTATATTTTGTAACACAATGGGATTAGGGCTAATGTTCCATCAACATTTAGAAAAATACTCCCTCCTAACGTGCCAAGCACGTAAGACAATATTGTCAATTTCTAATTAACATTTAAGTTTTCTGCAGCACAATGTGGATATATATGTTAGCTATGATGGTTAGTGTCATTACAAGAAAGAGATCTAAAGAACAAGATTCAGCTCAACTTAGAATTCAGTTAACCTTTGATGGGAGTTCTTTTGAGATCGTACACCAACCCACATGTAAACGCAATCGTTGTTCGTCCAACATGGAGGCTAATGGTAAATATCAATTTTGTGTATTTGTTGTATCATATAAGTATGTTCATTTGTAGTGAATATTAATGATAATATTTTGAAAATGTAGCTACTGCAGTCAGACCTATTCCCAACAAGGTAGCTTTTATTTTTGTACAAGGTTAAATTTAATATTTTAGTGCTGTATGTTTTTTTATTAATATGTTTTATTAAAGAGAAAAGATTTTATGTCAATGCACTTTGTCTTTTTTATTATAATATTTATTACGTATGCAAATCAACATACAGATGCGAATCAATCCCCGTTCGATCCACCAAAAAGGCATGGTCGAAGTCTTAATCGTAGTGCTATAAAGACTTTGGAGACATTGCCCTAGGGTTCTAAAATTACTTTAACAATGGCCAATGAAAATGTTAACAAAACAAAGAAATTCGTCGGGCTTCAGCTACTCAGTTTGCAACCGAGTGTGGGATCATAATGCATAATACATGTCCGATGAACTTTCATAAATGCGAGTCCATTTCTGCCGATGTTAAGGATCGGATGTATGAAAAGTTACAAGTAAGTTGTAGATAATTTTACTTTTACTTTGGTTTACACTAAACTATTATTATGTGTTCCCTAATATATATTTATTGTTATTATTCACATACGTATTTAATGTAGGCAAAATTCAAGTTACTACAAACAGATAGAGTTTTTATGGAGTATGTGGATGATCAGCTACATCGTCAATGGAAACGCACCAGAGGTGATTTGAGTGCTCACTGGAAGAAGAACGGGGGAAGAATTAATCCACATTTAGCAAGATCAAAAATGGATCACGACTGTCAAAGACTGGAAGATTGGAACCACTTATGTGACTATTGGGAGTTGGAATCAACTCAAGTAAGTTTGCTCAATGCTTGAAACCAATTTGTTTATAATTTTAGATTACACCTTTTATCTTCGTATTGTATAATTATGTTTTTTCACGTTTTACTACAACAAACCCTAGGTCACCTGGTGTTCATGATTATGTTCTTTAACATTATTAATTTCCATGAAAATATAACTTAGTGTTTAAGATTAAAATAAATTTCTCATTTTTGTATGTTATTACTACATCATTAATTACGATATTTTTTCTTGATTGATTAGTCATCTATTTTATGAATATTTTGTTTTAGTTTTTTATGTGTGTTGGTTGTTATAGAAATATAGTACTCAAATGGAAGTTAATCGTCAAAAACAAAGAATTGCAAGTAGAGGAGGCTCTCGATCAATTGTTAATCATATATTTCACATGGTAAGTCTTGAATATTTAAAGTTTTAAATGGTTTCATCAAATTTACTAAATTAGTTTAGCACCCTCTATTTATTTTTTGGAACCATATTTGCAACCTACACATTAGACTTTTATTATTTGTATTAAACTTGAACATAGTGTTTGTGTATAACTTAGTATGTCACTTGATAAATAAATACAAACACACATGTGTGTAGTACTACTAGTTTTGTCTAGGAAACTTACTTGTGTACTTATTCATTGTTCGAATTGAGCTTCAAGATCGAATAACTAGTGAGTTTAATTGTGTACTTATTCATTTTTCTAATTGAGCTTCAAGATAGAATAACTAGTGACCTTCATTGTTCTCTTAGTTGTAATTTTGTCAACGCAACTTAACCCCTAGTTTCATATTATTTAAAGTATATTTATCTATCTTTATTTAATGTTCTTAATTTTTGTTATCATAGACAAACTGCGAGACTCAAACGCACCCTACCCCATTTGAAGTGTATCACACGTTGTATTTTAATGCTGAAAAACAAGGATGGCTAAAAGATGACACACACATTCAATATGTAAGTTATAACTCTCTAGGATCATGCCAACTTGATTATACCTTTAAAAATTTTAATTTTTTTCTATATCTTTAATTTTGTTAGGAGAATATTATTCGTCATAAAAGGAGGTGGTGGCTAAATTAACTTTAGAAGGTACTACTATAACAACTACCCTGCACCACGAGCTAGAAAAAGAGGCAATTCAAAGCGTTTGTGCCAAGGAGAAAACAAGAAAATATGCATGGATGGTAGGTGTTGGACTAGTGCTTAGAAAAAGAGATTTGTGGATGACATCAGAATCTCAATCCTCTCAACAACGTTCAAGCGAGGCTGGAACTCTTCGAAATCAAGTTACTTCACTCGAAGAAGAATTAAAACAAAGCAATGAAAATTATGATAAATTGTTGATATTCATGAGTTTGAAGTTTCCAGATTTTGATGGTGTAACATTCGCAGCTGCGAGTAGTGGAGCAACCGGTTCGGAGGAGCAACTCCATGATGATGTTTGTGGCACTGACAGTTTGATTTTGTATGTTAGCTAAGACAGATTTTTATGGTGTTTGGTTGTTTGATATCTTTATGGTGTTTGGTTGTTTGGTTCTTTATATGATAGTTTAATTTAGTACGTTAGCTAAGACATGTTTGGGGCTGATTTTGTCACACCCCGGGCCCAGAAGTGGGTGGGACATCGCAGACTGGTAATATACATGTCAGCGGAAACTAACCACTCAAGAGCACACAAGGAAGGATAAATCACATGGAATCACATTATATTAAAGTTGTCCGGGCCAACACAGTCAGACCCAAACATAAAAATAACCCATTACAAAGTATCCAAAGTAGTCCCAACAATTTCAAATGTCTCAAATGTTTTAAAAGTCCTAGTAATGCCAGGGGTGGTCACGGTGCTAAGCCATCTTTAGAGTCTTTCATAAAATCCAAGCTCATCAAGGATTACCTGAAACATGCTAAAAAAGAATTTGTGTCAACTAAAAAGTTGGTGAGTTCAAGCGCTTAAAGTTTAAAAGCAAAAGGACTCATTCGAATCCATAAGTTTGTTTAAAATCATAGTATCACTGTTGTGGGATCACAATCAACCCTGCACTCAGCCCCGGCTAGCCTCTTCTAAACTTGTGTTGCCGGTATATCCCATAGGGGAAACTGAGCCTCAGAACAGTATACCATACCTACCGAGTGGTACACCATAGTATCTTATAAAAACCTGTTACATGTCACAATGACCCCACAGGATCTCAGTGTGGTACCCTTCTCAGCGGAAGGCACTGTGCGTGGGGGATTCCCCAAGTAAATCTACCCATATAATCAAGCGGTTCACATAGAATTAATGATTGTGATACAAAGATGCAGGTTCTATCAATAGTCACAACATACCATAGCATCGCATAATAGTATCCAATAAAGTTTAGTTCAAACAGAGAATGTTTCACCCTAAAATAGTAGTAAAAAGGGCACACAAGAGACTCACCTTAAGCAGAGCAAAGATTCCACAACACAGATAGGTTTAGGTCCTAGCACCCTAAGAGCAAGACATATGCATAAGCTACGGGTTCATAGCCTATTGGGAATGTAATCAAAGTTAATATATGTTTAAAAATACATATGACCACATCCCTTAGAAATTTGAGTCAAAAAGTTTTATTTTTAGGAAAGTCGGGGTTTTTGGCGTAAAATGACCCGTTTTTGGTTTTCCACAGACTCTCACATGAAAGTAAGTATAACAATAGTTTCTGGGCATAAGTTTTTACTGAAATGTGGTCGTATTTTAGAATTTACACTTTAGTCCCTCAAGTTTCCAAAATTGCAAATTTTACCCCGAAGTTGGTTCTTTCCATTTCTTGACACACTATGGCCCTTAATAGTTTCTAGGGGTCCTTATATTACTTTTAAACCAATTTTAAAAAAAGAGTTTTGGGGTCCTTTGTACAACTGGGTTGTGGGTTTCTGCTTTTGAACAAGGAAATAGGATTCAAAGGAAAGAAAAGTACGGAAAGCGACAATAATGGTTTGTTCGGGTATAAGAAAACTTACACGCAAGATAACCCATGTCCGAAGAAGGTTTAGAGGGTGTAAGAGCTGTTGGTTCGAGTGTCTTGAAGCTTAGAATCCTTGTTCTTGCTCGGTTGAAGGCTGAAAAAGTTTCGGGTTTGGTTGTGAAAATCTACCGATAGAGAGTTCGAGAGAGTGTGGAAAGGGTGAAGGAAGTAGTAACTTTGGTTTTTGAAGGAAGAGATGGAGTGGGGGTTCAGTTTAGGGAGAACCGAGGAGAGGAGGGGTTGGCTAGAGGGGTGGCCGAATGCATGGCAACATCCCATGCATTGGTCGGTTTGGAGGTGTGCAGACCAAGTCAAATGCTTCTAGAAGGGTTCGAAATTTTCAAAAAAAAATGCTAAGTGTTGCCCGGGCGCCTGAATAGTGCCCATGCGCCCACTGTCATGCGCCTAAGTCAAAGAAATGCGGATGAAGAATCCAAAGAAATGCGGATGAACACAGAGAAATGCGGATGAACACAGAGAAATACGGATGAAGAATCCAAAGAAATGCGGATGAACACAAAAAAATGCAGATGAAAATCAGAGAAATGCGGGTGAAGGCTCAGAAATGCGAATGAACAACCCAGGATTTTTACTTTTATTTTAAGGAATTGTTAAGGTGGTTTAGTCATTCACATTTTCAATCATTATAAATTAGTTTAGAGACTAAGGCAAAACATACTAGAATCATACGGGTAAGATTAATTTACAAAACTATTCAATCATAAAGAAGAGGGTACATTAAACGAATGAAATCTTGAAAAAGAAACAAGTCTCAAATTACATGTAAGGCTTTGGAGCTAGACCTAGGGGTCAGTTGTTACATTCACCCATCGTTTAGGAAATTTCGTCCCAAAATTTTAGCTTCTATTAGATTCTGGACGAGTAGGCTTAAAGAGGTGTGGATACTCCTTCCTCATCATATCTTCTCGTTCCTATGTAAATTTGGGTCCTCACCTAGAGTTCAATCTTACTTTGACTTTGGGTATACGACTTCGTCTAAGTTTCTAGACAAGTCGGTCAGTAATCTCTATGGGCTTTTCCACAAACTTCAACCCGTTAGTGATTTTGGCATCTTTCAATGGAAGTTCTAAGGCCTTGTCTACGAAACACTTCTTCAAGTTTGACACATGAAAAGTGTCATGTACGTAGCTCAACTCTTGGGGTAGCTTTAATTGGCATGCTACCGGACCAACTCTCGATAAAATTTCGAATAGTCCAATGTATCTCGGGGTTAATTTGCCCTTCTTACCAAATCTCACTGTGCCTTTCCATGGCGCGACCTTTAGCATCACTCTATCACCCACTTGGAATTCTAGGGGCTTCCGCCTTCTATCGGCGTACTTTTTCTGACGATCCCTGGCTGCTCTTAGTCGTTCCTTAATCTTGAATACTTTGTCCGTGGTTTCCATTACAATGTCGGGCCCCATTATTTGGCTATCACCAATCTCATTACAACTCAAAGGTGATCGACACTTTCTACCATATAGGGCCTCATATGGAGCTTCTTTTATACTTGCGTGATAACTATTATTATAGGAGAACTCCACAAGAGGAAGGTGGTTGTCCCAGCTTCCCCCAAAATCAATCATGCAAGCTCTCAACATGTCCTCCAGTGTTTGAATGGTTCTTTCACTTTGCCCATCAGTTTGAGGGTGGTATGCGGTGCTTAAGTCAAGACGTGTCCCCAAAGCTTGTTGGAGAGACTTCCAGAATCACGAAGTGAAATGACTATCACGGTCTGAGATAATCGATAGGGGCACTCCATGTCTTATCACTATCTCATCGTTGTACAGTCGCGCTAGCTTTAGTAAATCGTAGTCTTCTTGTATAGGTAGGAAGTGAGCTGATTTGGTCAGCCTATCCACCATTACCCAGATTGCATCATGCCCACGAGAAGTTCTTGGAAACTTTGTAACGAAGTCCATCGTAATTTTATCCCATTTCCACTCAGGAATTTCGGGCTGTTGTAAGGTTCCTGATGGCTTTTGGTTCTCGGCCTTTACCATGGCACACGTCAGGCATTCTCCTACATAGTTGGCAATGGATTTCTTTAACCCAGGCCACCAGAAAAGAACCCTTAAGTCCTGATACATTTTGTCACTTCCCAGAAGAACTGAGTATCTCGACTTGTGTGCCTCATCCAGGACTATCTCTCTAATTCCCCCGTGTTTCGGTATCCAGGTTCTTCCCTTGTGCTTATACAACCCGTCACTACACAATTCCAAACGTGTTTCCATTCCTGTTAGCATTTCTTCCGCTAGTTTGTCCTTGCTCAAGGCTTCCTTTTGTGCTTCTATCAGTCTAGCGGTAAGACTGGTGTACACGCTCATTCTCAGAGCACGGACACGAAAGGGTTTCTCCCTTTCCTTTCTACTCAGGGCTTCAGATACCACATTGGCCTTTTCTGGGTGGTAGCGAATCTCACATTCATAATCACTCAGCAGTTCTACCCACCTTCGCTGGCGCATATTTAGCATCTTTTGTTCTAGAATGTGTTGCAAACTTTTATGGTCAGTGTAGATGACGCATTTGGTACCATAGAGGTAGTATCTCCATATCTTGGGGGCAAACACCATGGCACCTAGTTCTAGATCGTGGGTAGTGTAGTTTCTCTCATGCTCATTCAATAATCTGGACGCTCAATAATCTGGACGCGTAAGCAATCACCTTATCTCGCTGCATCAACACACATCCCAGCCCCTAACACGACGCATCGCAATAGACCACGAAATCATCAATACCTTTGGGTAAGGTGAGGATAGGTGCACTACACAGCTTCTCCTTGAGTAATTTGTATGCGTCATTCTATTCTTTACCCCATATGAAGGATGTATTCTTCTTGGTTAGAATGGTCAATGGCTGTACAATTCATGAGAAGTCCTTAATAAACCTTCGGTAGTATCCAGCTAAACCAAGAAATTTCCTTATCTCTGTAGGGGTTTCAGGAATCTTCCAGTTTTTAATGGCTTCAATCTTTGACGGGTCTACTTGAATTCCCTCTTTGTTCACCACATGCCCTAAAAACTAGATTTAGCGCATCCAAAATTCACATTTGGAGAATTTTGCATATAGCTGTTCATTCTTGAGCAGTTCAAGAATCAGTATGAGGTGCTTCACATGTTCTTCTCGGCTTCGAGAGTAGATCAGGATGTCATTGATAACCACAATGACAAATTTGTCTAGGTATGGACGACACACTCGATTCATAAGATCCATGAACGCGGCGGGTGCATTAGTCAGTCCGAAGGGCATGACTAAGTATTCATAGTGTCCGTACCTTATTCGAAAAGCTGTTTTGGGTACATCTTCTTCTCTTACCTTTAGTTGGTGATATCCCGATCTCAAGTCTATTTTGGAGAAGTAGCTGGCTCCTTGCAGTTGGTCGAACAAGTCATCAATTCTTGGGAGAGGATAGCGATTCTTGATTGTAAGTTTGTTAAGATCATGATAGTCAATACACATTCGCAGGGCCCCGTCCTTCTTCTTAACGAACAATACCGGTGCACCCCACGGAGAAACACTTGGCCGAATGAATCCCTTATCCAACAATTCTTGGATTTGCACCATTAGCTCCTTCATCTCGGTTGGAGCGAGTCGGTAGGGTGCCTTGGCCACTGGTGCGGCACCAGGCACTAGATCTATCTAGAATTCGACCTGTCTAGTCGGGGGTAGTCCTGGTAGGTCCTCAGGAAAAACTTCCGGGTATTCAGCCACCACCGGTATATCTTCAATCCTCTTTTCCTTTCTCGCTTTCATAACGTAGACTATGAAGGCTGAGCATCCCATCCGGAGGCTCTTGGTAGCCTTCAAGTGGGAAATCATAGGGTATAGCGTGTTGTTTCTGTCACCGTGGATCGTTAGCGTGCTTCCATCAGTTAAAGGTATCCTAAGCAAGCATTCACCACATACAATTACAGCCTTATATTTTGCTAACCAATCCATTCCCACGACTACATCGAATCCTCCTAAAGTGATAGGCATCAAGTCTATTTTAAACGGGTTACCCTCTAACTCTATTATGCAATCCTTGATAATTTCACTGGTTTCTATTATCTTGCCATCGGCTAATTCTACCGTGTAAGCATCAGCTAGAGTACAAACTTCCAAATCAATTAAATGTCTAAAGGTAGTAGAAATAAAACTACCAGTTGCTCCAGTATCAAACAAAACAGTAACAGGGTGGTTATTAATGAGGAACGTACCGTTTACCACATCGGGATCTTTGCGGGCACTATTGGGGTCCATTACAAATGCTCTCCCTTTAGGCTTGTTAGGCCTAGCGTCCTTGTCTCTTGCCAGCTTGGGACACTTGTTTCGCATGTGTCCCGGATCCCTGCATTCGTAGCATTGCTTCCCGGGCTCAAAGGTACAATCCTTTATCAGGTGGCCAGTTTGTTTGCACCTAAAATAGGGCATCGGATTGCATTCCCCTTGGTGGTGCAGTTTGCATTTGGTGCATAAGGGGTTGGTACCTACATACAGCCTTTGGCCTCTTGCCCCTTGTTCATCACATCTTTCCCTTTCATCGGCCCTCCTGTTTGAGCCGCCACTGGCCCTTCTAACATCGATCCACCTTCTCTTCTCCCCCGATAACCTCTTCTTATCTTCACTCCTTCCCTGATCCGTCCATCCAGCCTTGATCAGGTCGTCCGTTAAGCTGCCAGTAAGATCGACAGCCAATTGGAGGGTTGCAGGTCTAGCAGATCAGACCATGCTTCTGACTCTGGGATGCATACCCCAAATAAATCAGGCTATGCCTTTAGATTCAGGAGTTACCAAGTGAGGTACAAGTCTGGACAGAGCTGAGAATCGATTTATGTACTCGGTGTAATTAGAGCCCCTCATTTCCAGGCTCAGAAATTCCGCCTCAAGCTTCTCCAGCTGGTTCATCGGACAGTATTTACCGGTCATCAGTTCTCGAAATTTCGACAACTTCATGCGACTGGCAGCATCCCTGCCCCTTGGCTGAATGATAGACTTCCACCATTCTAAGGCTGGCCCCTTTAGGGATTGTGAGGCAAACCTGACCATATGTTCGTTTTTGCACTCACTTATGTCCAGTACAGCTTCCATTTTGTCTAACCATCGGTATGTGTCAATTGCTCCTTCAGCTCCGAAGAAGTCCTTTGGCTTACATGACATGAATGTTTTGTAAGAACACCCTGTTCTTACTTCTTCGGTATTCTCAGCATCTCCCGCGTTGTTTCCAGGACCATTATTCTGGGTCGTGTTTTCTCAATCAGCATTTATTTGCGCGATGATGGTGGGGATAGCATTAGCAATCTGTTGGGCCACCAAATTGGCAATCCATTCATCATTTTCACGGTTAGTGTTTTCCTCACGGTCGGCCCTAGGTGGAGTGGGTGGTTGGTTCCCACCTTGACCCCTGGGGCGTCCAACACCCCTGTTTCTTCCTCCGTGTGTTTCCCTTCTAGGCGGCATTCTGGTGTCAATCATAGATAAACTCATTTAGAGTCTCATAAATTTTGTTTCGAGTATCCCACACACCAATTGACTCCCTAAGGTCGCTCCACAAAACACACGAAGACACTCACAACACATAGTAAATCATACATAGTCTCATACATTCATAAAGTCAATTAGCAATTCAAAAAGGCAATCAAATCAAATCCTAAGAACATACTAATGCATAACCCAAATCAGGCAACCTGCAATAGATAAGGTAGTATCATAAGAGGAGTTCAATCATAGATAGCATGACAAGCATCAACAGAGTCGATAGTTTCGTAGCAATACAAGCTGGAAGGTGCCATCACCCCTAAATAATAGTATCGGAAATAAATAAGTAATTTCTCATAGATAGTATCATTCAAATAATCAACATCATTCCATCATTATTGCCACTTCTTCTTTAACCACCCAAACCAGCCTGACCCCTTCTTCTTTTGTTCTTGCTCCAAGCGCTGGACACCATGGGACGCCATTAGTGCCTGAAATTGGGTGGACTGCGAGGTCTGCGTGGCGTGCTGGAGTGTGAGCTCATGGCGCTGAATGGTCCTCAGTATGTCGCTTAGAATGGGGTCAGATGGACCAAAGTCACTGGCACGGCGACTGGACTGCGAGTAGTGATCTCCAGCTAGAACGCTCGGGCCATCGTACATGCTACGTCTAGGCGGTATCCAGAACTCGTCCTGATGTTGGCGTTTGGTCGGTCCCATCATAGAAGGCGTCGGTGCAGGAGCTGACGTAGGAGGAGGTGGAGGAGGCGGCATTCTGAACGAAACAGAACATCCGGGTCGAGTGCTCTTCCGTGGCCGAGTAATGACTCGCGTGCCCCTATTCCCAATAGGTGGGATGGACGAATGTGTAGGAGCTGCGACATGAGGTGAGTTGGAGCGGGTCCTGCTCCTCGCCTGAGATGTCAGGGATGAATCCTCGGATGGCTCAGTGTTGTCAGATGTAACAGATATCCATCCGGGGTGACTGCACCGCCTAATGTACTCCTCATATTGTGAGGGAGAAGTCACCCTCCTCAGCCGTCCTATAGGGGCGGTCTCATCTACGGGTAATGCGGGAGCTTTTCAGTTGTTGGCCATAGTCCTCGAGTTCCTGTAAAATCATCATGAGTAATTTGGTTTCTCATAGCTCTTGCAATAGTGACGATAGTATCTCATAATAATGGTTACAACAGTAACAAGGGTAGTAGTATCTCATAATAGTGAAAGCACAGGTTACCGCAGGGATAAAACAAGGTTAGATTCACACAAAACATTTTCCAGGCAAAAGAAATGATTTTGAACACCAAATAGGGGATCGTGCCAGAATTCACGTGTCTGGTAAATTAATGATTACGTTGATCAAGTGTAATCATCAATTTACCCAACCCACTCATTCCAACACATTCCAAAACAAGGACAGTCCTAGGGTATCAGGGTTGTAGCCTAGGGTCTACTAAGATATTCCCAATTTCCCTACAACCTTTGGCTCTGATACCAATCTGTCACACCCCGGGCCCAGAAGTGGGTGGGACGTTGTAGATTGGTAATATACATGGCAGCGGAAACTAACCACTCAAGAGCACACAAGGAAGGATAAACCACATGGCATCACATTACATTAAAATTGTCCGGGCCAACACAGTTAGACCCGAACATAAAAATAACCCATTAAAAAAGTATCCAAAGTAGTCTGAACAATTTCAAATGTCTCAAATGTTTTAAAAGTCCTAGTAATGCCAGGGGGTAGTCACGATGCTAAGCCATCTTTAGAGTCTTTCATAAAATCCAAGCTCATCAAGGATTACCTGAAACATGCTCAGAAAGAATTTGTGTCAACTAAAAAGTTGGTGAGTTCAAGCACTTAAAGTTTAAAAGAAAAAGGACTCATTCGAATCCATAAGTTTGTTTAAAATCATAGTATCACTATTGTGGGATCACAATCAACCCTGCACTCAGCCCTAGCTAGCCTCTTCTAAACTTGTGTTGCCGGTATATCCCATAGGGGAAACTGAGCCTTAGAACAGTATACCATACCTGCTGAGTGGTACACCATAGTATCTTATAAAAACCTATTACATGCCATAACGACCCCGCAGCTCATCGGAAGGCACTGTGCATGGGGGATTCCCCAAGTAGATCTACCCATATAATTAAGCGGTTCACATAGAATTAATGATTATGATACAAAGATGTAGGTTCTATCAATAGTCACAACATACCATAGCATCGCATAATAGTATCCAATAAAGTTTAGTTCAAACAGAGCATGTTTCACCCCAAAATAGTAGTAAAAAGGGGACAAAAGAAACTCACCTTAAGCAGAGCAAAGATTCCACAACACAGATAGGTTTAGGTCCTAGCACCCTAAGAGCAAGACATATGCATAAGCTACGGGTTCATAGGCTATTGGGAGTGTAATCAAAGGTAATATATATGTTTAAAAATACATATGATCACATCCCTTAGAAATTTGTGTCAAAAAGTTTCCTTTTTAGGAAAGTCGGGGTTTTTGGCGTAAAATGACCCGTTTTTGGTTTCCCACAGACTCTCACATGAAAGTAAGTATGACAATAGTTTTTGGTCATAAATTTTTATTGAAATGTGGTCGTATTTTTAGAATTTACACTTTAGTCCCTCAAGTTTCCAAAATTGCAAATTTTACCCCGAAGTTGGTTCTTTCCATTTGTTGACACACTATGGCCCTTAATAGTTTCTAGGGGTCCTTATATTACTTTTAAACCAGTTTTAAAAAAAGAGTTTTGGGGTCCTTTGTACAAAAATCTTGTTTCCAACGTTTAACCCGTTAAAACCTGTTTTTACCCGAAATTGACATTTTAATCTATTCTCTTCAAATATTTTCATCAAAATACGAGTTTGAGGTCCTCAAACTTACTGAAATATTATGGTTTCCTTGGTTGTTGGGCTCGTTACATTATTCTTAGAATCTCATCCAAAAATCTCCCGGTTAGGCTCGTTTAAGCTAAATAAGTTCATAGATTCAACATGTTGACCCAAAAATTCACCAAGTCTGGTTTTGACACTGATTTATTAGTCTTAGGGCCTGAAAAAATTTGTTAATAATAAGTTTTTAATACTTGTTAAGGATTTGGCCATTTTAAGATACTTCTATCACCTATTCGGGTCTCTAAATATGTTTCTAATGCCTATATCACCATACAAAAACATTCATCCCAATATGATATCAGTTTAGCATCATCAAACATTTTAAAATTTCAGGTCAACCCCACAGATATAACATAATAAAAAAACAAGGTCATGGTTGGGGTAGATAATCACTTATTTACACATATGTAACATGAGATCTCGGGTGTAAACACCCATTTTCATTCTGAAATCGATAAGTCCAGGTCATAAAAATGTTTATAGGATATTTTAAACAGGTTTTTAAGTATCAAAATGGAGGTTAGATTCGGGACAGTGGGTGGAATGGTCCTGAAAACCCAAGAAAAAAGGGTTTTCGAGTAGATATCGTGGCACAAACACAAGGTAAACGAGTATGATGAAGTGTGTACCTTTTGAGGAGCAGAAAGTCACACCAAAGCCACAACTGGGTCGTGGGTTTCTGCTTTTGAACAAGGAAATAGGATTCAAAGGAAAGAAAAGTAGGGAAAGCGAGAATAATGGTTTGTTCGGGTATAAGAAAACTTACACGCAAGATAACCCATGTCCGAAGAAGGTTTAGAGGGTGTAAGAGCTGTTGGTCCGAGTGTCTTGAAGCTTAGAATCCTTGTTCTTGCTCGGTTGAAGGCTGAAAAAGTCTTGGGTTTGGTTGTGAAAATCTACCGATAGGGAGTTCGAGAGAGTGTGGAAAGGGTGAAGGAAGTAGGAACTTTGGTTTTTGAAGGAAGAGATAGAGTGCGGATTCGGTTTAGGGAGAACTGAGGAGAGGAGGGGTTGGCCAGAGGGGTGGTCGAATGCATGGCAACATCCCATGCATTGGTCGGTTTGGAGGTGTGCAGACCAAGTCAAATGCTTCTAGAAGGGTTCGAAATTTTCAAAAAAAAATGCTAAGTGTTGCCCCAGGGTGCCTTAATAGTGCCCATGCGCCCACTGTCATGCGCCCACTGTCATGCGCCTAAGTCAAAGAAATGCTGATGAAGAATCCAAAGAAATACGGATGAAGAATCCAAAGAAATGCGGATGAACATAGAGAAATGCAGATGAAAATCAGAGAAATGCGGGTGAAGGCTCATAAATGCGAATGAACAACCCAGGATTTTTACTTTTATTTTAAGGAATTGTTAAGGTGGTTTAGTCATTCATATTTTCAATCATTATAAATTAGTTTAGAGACTAAGGCAAAACATACTAGAATCATACGGGTAAGATTAATTTACAAAACTATTCAATCACAAAGAAGAGGGTACATTAAACGAATGAAATCTTGAAAAAGAAACAAGTCTCAAATTACATTTAAGGCTTTGGAGCTAGACCTAGGGGTCAGTTGTTACAGATTTTAAAGACTAATCTTCCGACTCTAAATATATATATATATTAAAGACTAAAAAATTAATTACAAGCTACTGACTATTAGTTTGTAGAAACATATTTGGGATTGAAAAAGTTATTAAAACATACATATTTTTAGTATTCGATACATACGTTTGACACGAAATAATATGACATCTAAGATTAAATTTCAGTATTGGAAAAACATATTAAATACTAAAATGGTAAATTATCAACTACTAATTATTAGTCTCTAAGGAATATAGTAGAGACTGAATGGTTTGTTATCAGGGACTAAATCTCAGTCTATACAACGTCTTATTAAGGACTGAATGCCATGAAACATGGATCTAGTTAAACATATCTGGGACAAAATCAACAAGGCTTAAGAACTGATTTTCAATCTCCAAAAGACTATTACCAAAGACTGATTTTAAGTCACAGATGAAAGATATTCGAGACTAAAATGACTTGAAACAGGGGGATAAATTAAGGACTAAAATTATATGGCTTAGAGACTAACTGATAGTCCCCGTTGGTGACACACAATTGAGACTGAAATTTAGTGACTAATTCAAGTATCTAAGACTAGGTATTTAGAACTGAGTAGGACTAGTAAAATCAGTCCCTGATATACATTAGAAACTGATTTGAGAGTATCAAAGACTAATTTTTCAGTCTTAAATACCCCTTTTTGTAGTGAAATAACATAATTATTGTATTTGAAACATTAAAATAAACAAAATGAATTAAAATAATGAATTTGATTTACATCATTTACCTAAATAGGTTCGGGTTTACAATTTGAGATGGGTCAAATGTTACACTGCCTTGGTGATCATAGCCATAATAGGCTTGTGTTCATCCTCCACCATATGCACCTTTTCAGGTTTCGAGGTCTTGCAACTTTGAGCTAGGTGATTATTTTCACCACAATTATAGCACTTCCCCCATGAAATGGTTTTTGTTTAACTATTCCGCTGCCATGATTTCTTAATTCAATTTATGTTAATGTGTAAAGTGTTATGCATGACCAGCTGTGGGGTTTTCCGGGAACGGGGCCTTACAAAGGACCTTGCTTTTCTTTTTCTTCATCAAGCCCCCTTTTGGGGGACCAAGATTCATAACCTTTTCTTTCTCTTTCCCGTTATTAAAATTTCTATTTGAGGATTACCCATGTTTAACAATGTGGCATTAGCCGAAGTTTGCACTTGATTCACATTAGGAGCCAACCTATTATCCTCTTCATTATGAAGACGAATTACAAGGTCTTCAATGATCATATCTTTTTGTTTATGTTTTAAATGATTTTCAAAGTCAATCTAAAAAGAAGGTAATTTTTCAACCATTGAAGCTACTTGAAATGTCTCATTAAGGACCATCCTTTTGGCGTGAATGTCACTAAGTTTAACTTGTAACTCTTAGACTTCGCTTATTACTGTTTTTTCATCAACCATTTTATAGTCCAAGAAACGATCGATCACAAATTTCTTCAGGCCTACATCCTTCATTTGTACTTGCGTTTACAACAACTCCTACAATTCTCTAGTAGTCCTTATCTTGCAATACATCTTATACAAAGCATCCACTAAGCCATTCAACCATAGTTATGACAAAAGAACTCTGAATGCTTCCAAGCATCTACTACACTCACATATTGAATGTCGGTGTCCTTACCCTCAAAGGGTTTGGGAGGTTATTCAGTTAAAAACTTGCTAGGTTGAAGGTGTTAAGATAGAAAAACATATTCTGTTGCCAGCTTTTGAAGTGTAATCCCGAAATTTTTCAGGTTTTTTCGCATGGTTCACAACCGTTGTTGCAATTTGAATACCAAGTAATGACATCACAAAGAGAAAGAAGAAGCATTTGTAGTCATTATCCTGAAACTTATAGTAAAACAAGTTAATTTTAGAAACTAAAAGCTATTAAATAAGAACTAAAACCGACAAACAATTTATAATTATTAATCTTGAAATCTACAAAACGGTTTAATTATGTGACTTAAGACCTACAAAAGGTTTGTTAGTTATTAGAATTAAAACCTACTAACAGTTCTTTTTAATAATTAATTTTTTTTGAACTAATCAAAAGAAAAAAAAAGAATGGGGTGAAATCTAATAGTGCAGGACCAGGTAAGGGTGCCTAACACAATTAGTTTCATAATGAGAAGAGACTTAGAACACTTAACAGTTCAAATAGGGAACTGGGTTTAATTATAAGGATACTATGAACCCAAGTAAGTAATAAGACAGAACAAGCAACAATAACACAGAAGTATAGTTTTCAAGGAATGTTGTATATTGCTCTCAAGTTCTATTACAAGTGTTACAAAGCATATCTAAATTACAAGAACCTGAGACTCTTTATACTACATCCTACAACCGTTAATACTTAGAAGGACAGTTGCATTTGACTAATCTAAACAACAAGATCAATCTAAAGTCAAAAGACAGATTGCCTTTTGACTAGTGACTATGACATGTCATAGCTCACATCATTTTCTATTACAGATAGGTTTACAGGTACAAAAGTAGGAAGTTACAGACAAAGACCATTATCTACAGTTTACAAAAGCATGGACTTTTCACCAACTCATACAAGTTGGTGAGTCTTCAGAGTTGCATCGGAAAGTGTGTCAGCTTTATGTAAAGTAGATCAGAGAAAGCATGTCTTTCTCTATCTTCGAAAGAAATCAGTCTTCACAGCAAAATGGCTTCAGAAGACTTTGTCTCCAAAGCTTCGGAAGACTTCATCTTTGGATTCGGAAGATTTGGACTTTGGCTTCGAAAGATTTTACACTTAGAGTATTTTCTGAGGTAGTGTGTAAAACTTCTGAAGCACTTCTACCTTTGTACATTCAGTGCATGCATGCAGGAAGACCTTTGGTTGTTTTGGCTTTTTGGTTGCATCAGCCTTATAATCTTCTAATATTACCTTACAAACTCCCCCTAGGCTGATGCTACCAAAACAGAGAAGTACTTCAGATGTTGATAGTCCTTATTAGGATCAAGACCAAGCCTCTCTTCATCATCTGGTCAGGATCCTTTAGACTTTCATAGTATCTTCTCATGTCATAGAGATCATGTAGAGGACGATCAAGCATGTCTTGCTAGAAGTAGAAATCTTGACCTCCTTGATCTCTGATGACATACCATCTGTCCAGATTGGCAGCAAAACTCTAGGACAAGATGGGTCTTCCAATGGTAAGAGGCTCTACTTGAATAGGAGTTGGTTGAGCAGCCTCTTCATGCACTTCCTCAGGATGCTCTGACTCATCCTGGGGTGTGGAGGTGGATGCCTTGGTTTTCTTCTTGGTTTTCTTCTTCTTTGAAACACTTTTTCTGGCCATCCTTTTCTTCCTCTTTGAAGTTTTCAACTGAGAGGACTGGTCTTCAACACTAGATTGTTCTATTGTGTCCCTCTCAGTTGGGATCTCTTCTCTCACATGTTCAGATGAAGAGAGAGGAGAACCCTGCTGTGGATCAGAAGATGAAGTTGGCTGAGATGCAACTCTAAGATCAGGTTGTGTTGTCTCAGGGGTTTCAACCTTCACCTCAACTTCAGGTTCAGCTGGACTTGGTGGAGAATGCAAGTCTACAAGCTCTCCCCTTTTAATCTTCTGCTTGATCACTCTTATATGCTCATCCATGGTGGATAGAGACATAGAACCAAGCCTCCTTCCAGAGAATCCATACAGCTTCAAGATGCTCATCATCCTTTGTCTATCTTCAGACTTCTTTTGGCTTTTGTGGATGATGGCCCTTGACCTTGCAACTTCTTCTCTTAGCTTTCTCTTAGTAGCTTTCCTTCTTTTTGTGGCTTGTTCCTCCAGCTGCTTGAGATATTCAAACTCTATGTACTCAAAGGATAAGGGAAGAAGTGTAGCTGCCTGATAGAAACCTGTGGCACTCAGGTAGTTGATCATATTAATTCTTTCAGCTTCCTTATCTACCTGAGGCTTTGCCTATGCCACAGTCTCTATCTCAGGACTTTTTTGAACTGGGGAGAGGACAGGAGCATCTTTGTAGAGCCTTTTCAGTTTCCTTTCTTCCTTAATCTTAAGGAGCAATGTTGCATCCTCTGCCTCCCTCCTCTCTTTTGACAGCTCAGTGTCAGCCAGCTCATTCAACTCTTCTAAGGGGAGAGATATGAGTTCATCAACATTATAGTTCCTGGTCCCCAGGTAGTTTAGCCTAGCTACCCTTAACTCAGCATCTTGAGTGTTTAGCCTGGGGGCAGCTCGGATAGCAACTTGCATGAAGCCTGAGGACCCTCCTGAACTCTCTCCCCTTAGCTTCCTCTTCCTCTCTCTCTCTCTCTTCTCCTCCTCTAACTCCTCGAAGGTCATTTTCCTCTTCCCTTTGTCACGTACAGGCCTTGGTGACTCAGGGTGGAGAGAGCTTTGGCCTTTATTGCTTGGTTTAGCAGTCAAGCTCTGGCCAGAGAGAGGTTATGGAGCACCATCACCAGCTGGTGCTTTACTGAGGGTACTGGGTGCAGAAGGAGATCCTATCTCAAGGTTCACAGGCTCAACCTCTGGGCCTTCAGTCAAGGTTTTCCCTTTGAAGCTAATCTCGAGGTCCACCTCAACATCCAGTTGACCAAAGATCTCACCTATTATCCTTTGTCTATATAATCTTGATCTCATCTTGAACTCTTCTAGCACCTTTTCTTGTATCCAGTCTGCTAGTCTTCCAGCTTGTTTGTTTTGGCTTGGGTTGACAAGTGGAAGATCAACCAGATTTATGCACTCGTAGAAACTCAGGTTTGAAAAGTTGAAAGTTTCTTGTTGACCCTGAGTTCTAGAGATGATGTGAGATCTTCTTTCTGTGTCATACCTCCATCCTATGATTGGGTTTTCAGAGTGGGGAGATGGGGTAGACATGGCTCTAGGTATACCCTCCTCAAATAGACTTTGAATGAGAGAGTCTACATCCATGTAGACTTTAGGAGGTTGCTGAGTATGGACTATTACAAGAGAGGGTGGTGAATCCTCTATGTCCATACTTTGAGAGGAACTCCCAGGTTCTGTGACTGTTTGGACTTTCTCCCCCTTTTTGGTAGCATCACCTTCTTGCATAAGTGAGTTGGGGGTTGAGTCTATCACATTCATAGGTTCTTGTGGACCTGGTTGAGTTCGTCTTGGTGGTCTCTCAGCTAGCTGGCCCTTGAGATCGGTGATCTCAAGTTGCTGGTCATTGACCCTCTTTTGTAAGATAGTCATGAGATTCCAGGTGACTAATCTTAGAGACTAAATAGGTGCAAGTTTTAGTCAGTGTGTGCACCTTTAGTTTTAGACTCCCCTTATCTTCATCAGAAGAATCATAGGGGGACGAGAGAATTGGACCAAGATCCTCCTCCTCATCACCAGCATATTGTTCTTGGCTGCTGGATTTCCCCTGCCTTATGACAGCTTCAAGAAAAGTGTCAAAAGGCCTGGTTGCCATGGTTGAGGTCTTAAAGATGTAATCACTTGCTGAAGTGAGAGCATCTTCCATATGGATCTCCTGAACAGGTTCAGGGAGATCCACCTTAGTGATAGGTGAATAATGTGGGATAGACCTGGGTGAGACAGGAGTACTCATCTCTCCTTGAGTAGGTGTGGAGAAGAGAGACTCATGGTACTCGCTGAATGCCATGTCTTCATCATCATAGAAGTCAAGGCTGGGAATTAGTTGGTTTAGATCTAGCGGCTAGGGATGGTAACTTTCCCCGGAAGGTTGTTCACTAGAGTGTGGAGACTCTGAGTGAAGGCTTAAGGCTGCTTGGGGTGTGAGCTCATCAGGCCGAGCATAAGGAACCTCCGTACTGATCATATAAGAGATGGGAGTGGTTTGCTCCTCAGGGGAAGTGGGAGCTCTAATGTCCACTTCCTCCTATAAGGTTGGTGATATGGGGGCCTGCACAGGCTGAATAGCATGTGCAGGGGTTCGCTTGGTTTTTCTCTGGTAAGTGATGGTTATTGTGGGTTGTATGTGTGGTTGAGAGATAGAAGGTGTGGGTTCAACACTAGCTGGTGCTGCTAGGTTGCCACCTTGAGCAATAAGCTCAAATATTTTTGGGGCAAGGGCTGTTTCTACCCCAGAGAAGCCAACAGTTGGCTTCCTTATTATTTTGAAGATGTCAGGCTTCATTTGTCGCAACTTAAGAATATTACCTGTTCCCCTCAACTGTGTGCCTAGTTCACAGTTGAGAATGTGCTGGACATATCTAGGGAACATGTAATACTCTAAGGAGTCCAAGTTAGCAAGCAAATTGGTATATACAAACTGAGAATACCTGAACTTGACCCCCTGAACCATTCCATGGACTATGAAGGAGAGGTCTTCTGGAATCTGATCCCATCCTCCATGCTTGTTTGACAAGCTGTGTATGACAACATGAAGGAGGTACTTCTATTAGGATGAGACCTTACCCTTCCTGAAGGTTTTGATTAAGAAGTCACCCTCATAGCCCATCTGCGCAAAGGAGTGGTTGATTGGAGCTTTGGGGAAGGACAAGTCACCTTCTACATCATCCAGCTGAAGATGTGTGTTTATGATGGCTAGAGTGATGAAGATTGTCCTCCCTACACTATGGCAGACAGTGCCTTCTCCCCGTCCATGGTGACCTTTTTGCAGGTCTGCCAGAACTCCAATAAATGATCCTCATAGAGAGGAGTATCAATGGTGAGGGAGGTGAAGTAGTTGGTCAAAGAAAGGTAATGACAAACCTCTGAGAAACCTGGATCTTTCTCAGAGTCTAACAGAGCAACTTGATTATGTTGCCTGTGAAGATGCATGGAAAAATCAGGTTGATTTCTGCGGTCAAGGTTGGCCATTTTAAGTAACTTTGTGATGAAGGACGATAAGAACGAAGGCGGTTTATGGGTGAAATTAGGTTAGAGAACAATGTAGATTAAGAGGAGACTGAGAAGAGGGGGAACTGTTTGAGAATATATATAAAATGGATTTGAAACAAAGTTATTGCAAAAGGATAAACTTTGAAATCCGGATGTCGGTCCCACCTCTGAAAAAGTGCCCAAAAAGGTAGTTATTTTGGAAGTTGAAAATCTTCCGAAGGTAATTTAGCTTCGGAAGTTTTTTAAGAAAAAGCTTCCAAAGCCAATTTGGCTTCGAAAGATATTCTTAAGAGTTGTGAAAATTTGGCTTCGAAAAAAAATACTTAGAGAGTTTTTCTTCCGACACATATTTGATTTCGGAAGATATTAAGACTTGGGAGTTTTATTCTAAAGAGAATAAATCTTCCGAGACTTAATTGGTTTTGGAAGATATTTGTCCATCAAATACATGCAAGTACTTAGAAGCATATTTAAGCTTTGGAAGATATTCTCAGAATTTCTTCCGAAGGTAAATTTCTTATAAGTAGTTATTTGATTTGAAGACATAAATTTCTTCCAAAGTCAATTTGAAATCTTCCGAAGGAAAATATGTTTTGAAATATTTTAAAAATCTAAGGAATATCATTAAAAAAAAATTTCTTCCAAAATAAACTGGGCTTATGAAGATGATAAAATTGACAACTTAGGACACACAGGTTTTAGAAATAAAGTTGATTTAAGTTTTTAAGAAAATCTACTCAAAGTTAATCATCCCAATAGCTGATAAAAGATATTTGAATCTATGTTCATCAAAAACTTTAGTGAACAGGTCAGCATATTGTTTATTTGTGTTAACTTTGACTAGTTTGATTAATCCCTTCTTAAAATTATCTCTAATCAAATGATACCTGATATTGATGTGTTTGGTCCTTGAGTGTTGTATAGGATTCTCTATAATGGAGATAGCACTATTGTTGTCTATGTGGATAGGAGTCTTTTTGAAGTTGAATCCATAGTCCAGCATTTGATTCTGAATCCAAAGCACTTGAGCACAGCAACTTGCAGCAGCAATGTATTCAGCCTCAGTAGTTGATGCAGAGACATAGGATTGTTTCTTGCATTGCCATGAGACAATCCTTCCACCAAGGAATTGACATCCCCAGATGTAGACTTTGTAGTCATGTTGCAACCACCATAGTCACTATCTGTATAAGCATACAGAGTGAAGTCAGAACTCTTTGGATACCAAAGGCCAAGCTTGGGAGCACCTTTGAGATATCTAAGAATCCTCTTGATAGCAACCAGGTGTGACATCTTGGGGTTGCTTTATATCTTGCACAGATGCATGTGGCAAACATGATATCAGGCCTGCTGGCTGTTAGGTACATAAGAGACCCAATCATAGCCCTGTAAAGATGTTCATCCACACACTCCCCCTCAAGATTACGTCCTAAGGAGTGGTTTCTGGCTATGGGTGTCTTAGTAGCCTTACATTCAGTCATGTTGAATCGTATAAGTATGTCTTATACATACTTTGACTGACTTATAAAGATGCCATTGTGAACTTGCTTCACTTGAATTCTCAAAAAGAAATTTAGTTCCCCCATGGCACTCATTTCAAATTTGTTCTTCATCAGCCTCTCAAAATCTTTACAGAGCTTTTGATTAGTTGACTCGAAGATAATATCATCCACATATACTTAAACCAGCATTAAGTCATTCCCTGTCCCTTTGATAAAGAGAGTTCCATCTATAGTACCCCTCTTGTAACCATGTTGACAGAGATACTGAGATAGTGTTTCATACCACTCCTTGGAGCTTGGTGTAGCCCATAAAGAGCTTTATCAAGCTTGCAGTTATAATCAGGATGATCTGGGTCTGCAAAGCCAGGTGGTTGTTTGACATACACCTCTTCATCAATCACCCCATACAGAAAAGCACACTTGACATCAAGTTGGTAGACCTTGAAATCCTTGGATGCAGCAAAAGCCAGGAATATTCTTACAGCTTCAAGTCTTGCCACAAGAGCAAAAACATCCGTGTAATCAATTCCCTCTTCTTGTGTGTACCCTTGAACAACTAGTCTTGCCTTGTTCTTAATGACAAGTCCTTTATCATCCTTCTTGTTACTAAAAACCCACTTGGTTCCTATGATAGTCTTCCTATAAGGAAGAGGACATAGGTTCCAAACCTTTTGTCTTTTGAATTGAAGTAGCTCCTCTTGCATTGCTTCAACCCAGCTTCCATCTTTCAAAGCCTCATCAACTTTCTTTGGCTCTACTTGGGACAAGAAGCAAGAATATAGACAAACATTTTTGTCATGGGTTTGTCCTCTTGTTCTCACCCCTGTATCAACATTTCCAATGATATTTGTAGTGGGGTGTGACTTGTGGATCCTGAATTGAGGGATCATAGCAAGTTGATTTGACAGATCTAGATTAGAAAAATTCAGATGGAGTGTCACCCACCACATCAGCACACTTATCAAGTGAGACTTGATCCAATGAGTGTGTGACATCATTTATGTTCTCTTCTATGGAGTGGTTATCAGCATCAAGAAATTCTTGATCACTATCACCACCTTCATTTCCTTCTACATTTGAAGCTCCTTCTCCTGAGTTTTGAGCCTCTGAGCTGGAATTTGAAGGCATCTCAGATGTATCAGCTGAATTTGTCATGTTTGTGCTGATAGGATCTTTATTTGCAGGGTTAGTCACCAAAGGAGCTGAAGTAGTAATCTTGCTTGGTCTTCTCAGCTCAAATCTTGGGTCAGGATCTCCTGTTGATATGTTATCTCTGGATCCTGAAACATTCTCACAAAACTTGTTAAAACAGTTGGTAACTATGTCAAGATCAAATAACCAATCCGGACCAGAACCTTTCATACTAGGGGTGTGCTCATTGAAGGTCACATTGGCTGACTCCTCAACTACTCTAGTTCTGAGATTGTATACTCTATAAGCCTTAGCTTGGGAAAAGTATCCAATAAAGTGTCCATCATCTGACTTCTCATCAAATTTGACTACTTGATCTTTGGTATTCAAGATGGTGCAAGGACATCCAAATGACCTGAGGAAACCAATAAAAGGTCTCCTTTTGTGCCACAGCTCATAAGGAGTCTTACCATGAGTCTTAACCACTAAAACTCTCTTCTGTACATAGCAAGCTGTGTTAACTGCATCTGCCCAGAAGGTGATGGGCAGTTTAGAGTCAAACAACATGGTTCTTGCAGCTTTAATAAATGTCTTGTTTCTCCTCTCAGCACCACTATTTTGCTGAGAAGTCCTGGGAGCACTATATTGTCTTGTAATACCCTTTTCATCAAAAAATGTATCAAGGATTTGGTTCTTAAATTTTGTTCCTTGATCACATCTTATGGTCTTGACCTTGCGATCAGATTGATTCTCAATTTTCAGAATGAAGTTCTTCAAGATCTCAGGAGTCCCATTCTTAGTTCTAAGGAAAAAGACCCAAGTGTATCTTATGAAGTCATCTATGATCACTAAACAATATGAGGTCCTTCCTAAACTCATTAGACTGGTGGGGCCAAAGAGATCCATGTGTAATAAGTGTAGGGGAGTAGTGATAGAGTTCATTTCTTTTGGCTTGTGAGACACTTTGTGTTGCTTCCTTTTCAGGCATGCAAAATAATGATCATCACTTGTAAACTCTTTCTTTGGCATTCCAGTTACCAAATCATTCTTAATTAATTTATTCATATTTTTAAAGTTTACATGGCACATTCTTTTATGCCATAGGAAAGACTCATCACTAATTGCTTTAGATAGAAAGCAAGAAACCTCTCATGAGGGAGCTGTTTTCTGCAAGTCCATCTTGTACATGTCCCCTTTCCTGGGGGCTCTGAGCAGGTTATGCTCTTGAGGAATAACCACCCCGAGCTTGAGAACAATGCACTCATGCTTAGTAAAGAGCATGTTGTGTCTCTGATCACAAAATTGGGATACACTCAGTAGATTGTATCCAAGCTCTTTAACAAAATTTACCTTCTTAGTGGTGAGCTTACCATTTATGACCATACCGCTTCCAGTGATGTAACCACCTGCATCTCATCCAAAAGCAACTGGTCCTCCATCATCAAAATTATGAAGCAAAGAACCATTGCCAGTCATGTGCCTGGAACAGCCACTGTTAATGATCCATATATTTTCCTTGGTCTTTAGCTGTTCCTGCATAAAAAGAAGTGGTTAGTTACACTTGGAAACCTAAGCCTCATTGGTCTTGGGCTTTTCAAAGTGATCTGAAGACAAGGTAACAGTAACAGATCCTATATTCAAGCTTTGAGGATCATTTATTGCTGTTGATGAAGAACTCTTAATCTCCAGGTCTTTCTTCATCTTCCACACCATCTTTGGAAGATTGGACTTGACCTTCAACACCTCGAAAGTTTCAATAACTTCTGAAGTTTTGGATACTGGACCTTCGGAAGATCTTTCTTTCACTGCAGCATGCTTTAGTACTTCGGAAGCATTCCTTTCTTCCGAGACCAAAATTTCTTCTGAAGGCAATTTCTCACTTATCTTCTTCTTCACTTTGGAGCTTCCGAAGGAAACAAATTTTCCTTCTAAAGCTTGCTTTTCCTTCTTCTTCCTAGAAGCTTTTTCTTTGATCCTTAGCCAGATGAGAAGTACTACCACACATGATGCAGTCTATTTGCTTCCTTCTTGGAGTCTTCTTTTGAGAGCCAGACTGAGGTTGATCACTTTCCTTCTTCATCTTTATCTTCACAGATGATGCAACAAGCTTCTTAGGGAGAGGCTTGCTCTTGGAGCTGGATGGTTCAGGTTGTGTAGCAGTGGTACACAGCTGGTCAGTCTTCGTCTTCTTGCTAGAATGGTTTGGAACTAAACTGTAACTCCTGGTACTAGAGTTCATAGTTAAGTCTTCAGCCTTTACCACTTCAAACCCTGTAGAAATGAACACTTGCTTCTGCTTGGAGTCAAAAGTGGCCTTGATCTCTTGAGCCTTCTTTGATCTTCTCTTAGCTCTTCTGATCAAGTTTTTCCTCTTTGACTTGGTCATTCTAGACTCTTTCCTCTCCTCAGGAGAATAGTGACCCTTCTTAGGATGATCTTCTTCACTCTTCTTAGAGTCATCCTTCACTATCTCCTCTTCATCCTCTTCAACAATGGGGTCTATGAGGGGAAGCTCATCTTCACAAGTTCCACACCTTGGAGATCTTACAGATAATAGTGTGTGTGGAGGAGCTATCTCAGTAGATCCCAGCCCCTGCTTATTCTAATAACAAACTTTTACACGTAGGGATGAGGATGTTATGTTCTTGAAGGTCTCTTCTTCGAGAACACATTTTCCTGCCATGGCTTTGCTAATCACAAGCTCAGCTTGGCATTCAATTAACTTTAAGATGAGATCTTTGATTTGAGTCCTATAGTTAGTGTGCTCATGCTTAAGAGTTGAAATGGTTTTCTCTAGATCTTCTATCTTAAGTTTATAATTATTTTCAGCTCTTTTAAAATCAGCTTTTAAGATATTTAAGGACTCAAGATCAGATCTCATCTCTAAGTTATAGTACATGTATCTATTAACTTTAGCAATACATTCAGGTGTACAGAGATGTTCCAATACCTTTGCTTCATCATGATCTGCCATCAATGCTTGGTTTGGAGATGCATCTTCCACCTAAAAGCTCCAGTCAAAGCCTCCTTCTTCAACAGCAACTGCGACTTGCTGTCTTGGCTTCTTATTCTGGTGAGCTCCTTCAGTGTAGTTTGGCTTGGTTTGTGCTTGCCCACCATTTGACCTTGGTGCCTTGCACTCTCTGGCAAAGTTTCCCATTTGATTATAGTTGTAACACTTCACTTTGCTTTTATCAAGCCCAAACTTTCCACTGGCTGCATTGCTAGGAAACTTCCTTCTAGTTCTCTTGTAGAATTTGTTGGCCCTGTGAGCGAGAAGAGCCATCTGCTGGACTATTTCCATATACTCATGATCATCTGGATGGATACAGTCCAGATCTTCAAGGGTGAAGAGAAAGTTGCCTGAACTTTCATCAAAAGACACAAAAGCTTGTGAAGAACTTGTCTCCCGGAATGGGCTTCCAGGGATGTAGCCTTCCCTTGATGTCTCCGGAAAGGTGATGAAAGGACCCTTTTGTGATTTGTCCGGGTAGCAGATGAGATGGTGCTATGGTTCTCTATAATCCCTTTCAGCCACATGAACTCTGTTAGTTGTTGGAGTTACCAGATGGATTTTGAATGTTCATCTCAATCTGGTAGCCACTGAGGATACCATACAACTCTGTGAGAGTAAGGATCTTGAGGTTCTCAGTCCTCTTGATGACCACACAATAGTGTGTCCATTGTCTGGGAAGAAAGGACATGAACTTCCTCACAACATCCCTATTCATAAGAGTTACTCCAATATCTGCCAGAGTATCCACAATCTCAACATACCTAAAGTATTGTTGAGTCATGGTTTCACCTGTCTTGAAGGTGAAGTTCTCAAACTGCTGCTTCAAGAGGTCTTTCTTGTTTTCTTTTGCATCATTAGACCCCTTATACATCAGCTTCAGCGCATCCCAGAGTTGCTTGGCAGTCTTGCACTTCTTGAAGCCTCTGTAGATAGAGCTTGGAAGAGCAGTTTGGAGGGCTGTCATGGCTTTCTGATCAATATCAATTCTCTTCCAGTCTTCATCAGAATAGTCAGCCACTTCCTTTGGTATCATACCACCACCACCAGCAGCTAAAGAGGTGGATGGTTCATGAGGTCCATCAACAACAGACCCCCACATCTTGGAGTCTTGAGACTTGATAAAGCCTTCCATTCTTTGACACCAAGTATCAAAGTCTTTAGGAGTGATCAGTGGGGACCTTGTCATTGTATCGGTTTCCATATCAGCCTTTGTGATAGCTGCCATTTGAGATGTTAAGTGAATTGTGAAACTGAGAGGATTAAAGATGGTGAGATATTACAATCAAGAGCTTGAAATGCTCTGATACCAATTGCAGGACCGAGTAAGGGTGCCTAACACAATCAGTTTCACAATGAGGAGAGACTTGGAACACTTAACAGTTTAAATAGGGAACCGGGTTTGATTATAAGGATACTATGAACACAAGTAAGTAATGAGACAGAACAAGCAACAATAACACAGAAGTATAGTTTTCAAGAAATGTTGTATATTGCTCTCAAGTTCTATTACAAGTGTTACAAAGCATATCTAAATTACAAGAACCTGAGACTCTTTATACTACATCCTACAACCGTCAATACTTAGAAGGACAGCTGGAATTAACTAATCTAGACAATAAGATCAATCTAAAGTCAAAAGGCAGATTGTCTTTTGACTAGTGACTATGACATGCCATAGCTCACATCCTTTTCTATTACAAAAAGGTTTACAGGTACAAAAGTAGGAAGTTACAGACAAAGACCATTATTTACAGTTTACAAAAGCATGGACTTTTCACCAACTCATACAAGTTGGTGAGTCTTCAGAGTTGCAGCAAAAACTGTGTCAGCTTTATGTAAAATAGATCAGAGAAAGCATGTCTTTCTCTATCTTCTGAAGAAATCAGTCTTCACAGCAAAATGGCTTCAGAAGACTTTGTCTCTGAAGCTTCAAAAGACTTCATCTTTGGCTTCGCAAGATTTGGACTTTGGCTTCGGAAGATTTTACACTTAGAGTATTTTCTGATGTAGTGTGTAAAACTTCCGAAGCACTTCTACCTTTGTACATTTAGTGCATGCATGCAGGAAGACCTTTGGTTGTTTTGGCTTCTTTGGTTGCATCAGCCTTATAATCTTCTGATATTACCTTACAAATAGCTTTATGAAACACCAATTAAAAGTATTTCCTTAAAATATTTTTTATGAAAATAAAATACAAAGAAGCAGGTGAGTCCACAATGTACGGGTTACAACTGAAATAATAGATATTTACAAATACAAAATACGAAAACTAATTTTGTTGACCAAGGCTTTGTGTTTAACACGGGTCTCTTAAACAAATTCCGATCCTCCCAAAAAAACTCGAATGTTTCCGGTGTACAACGCCCGAAGCTGTATGTAAGGTCGGGGAGGACTCTAAACCCGAATGAACACATTGTATTAGAGAAAAATATTAGAACTTTAAAGAAAGAAAAGAGGGGGGGGGGGATCATGAATCAAGATGTTTGTGTGTTTTTAGTGTGTAATAACTACGGATCCCCTTGAATTTATAGTGAACCCAAAGTTGAAACACTTTTCAAGTCATTACTTAAAATTGAATTCAATGTTGAAACATAAAAAAAAAAGTTAATTCAAGGAGTAAACAACTCAAAGTTGTAACAACTAAATTGAATTCAAATTGAAGTATTTTATTCAAGATAAAATTAGCCTTTTATTTATCTATGTTCACGTATAATGGAAATTCGAACAGTATCTTTAAAAAGTTACAAGTTAAAAGATTGTAGTTTTTAGTTCTGTAGCGAATTTAAGGTCAAAGACTAAATTCTATTAAGTTATGATAAAATGACAATTTTACCCTTTAACTATTTTATCACACGGTTCATTTATGTCATGGATCATTAAGACGCTAGAACATCAATCAAGACCCTTGTAAGAAATCCTAATCACATCATCTCGTTACAAAATTGAAATGACAAACTCTAAACTTAGTTCCTTTTTAAAGTTAATATCAAATTTTTTTGCTGCCATATGTATCATGAATTCGTGTTTGGAAACCATATCACTCCTTAAAAAGATTAAAGATTTAAGTCTTACAATGAATAAATATATAGATTTAAGATTAAGATCAAGAATGACAACTTTAAAATCCATCAAGCTTATAATTTTACATCACAACTAATTTACATCAATTCAACTGTTAAGGAACTCTGCTCCGGAGATAACGTGACAATCCAGTTGAACAAAGAAATATTAAAAGGCGTTCAGGGTTTTTGACCTGTAGAAATCTAGAAACACATTGTTTTTAGGGAAGACGTAGAGAACCTGGAAGTCGAGACAACTTCGAGTGCCCATGGTGAGCGTGTGAGTTAAAAAAAAGGGAAAAAAAAAAGAAAAAAAAAAAGGAAGAAGAAACCCTACAACTCCCAAACCTAAAACCCTTGTGCGACCATCTGCAACATCTCTGCTCGTGAATCCCAACAACAATGGCATGGCGTGGTTCCATCTCCAGAGCTATGATGTCCACCGCAAGATCTTCATCCTTCCGATCCACCGCCCCCCTCCCCCGCCTCCGTCCGCCGCTCCGTTTCTCCACGCGCCGCCTCGCCAACCCTAGGTATCATTCAACCTCAATTTCTCTATCGGTGTGTGTGTTTTGAGTACTCATTTCCTGATGTTGACATTGATCATTCGATCTGTACGTGTTTGTTAGGACTTTGGGAGAATTAGGTTGTGCGCAATCTCTGATGTCGCTTGCCGGAGCACGACTGACGACGTCGCATCTGAGTGTTAATGTACGCGCGTTTTGCGAGCTGTCTCATGGTACCTTCTGCCGCTCTTGTCCAGATCGCTAGTTGTGAGTGTTTTGCTGTTAATTCTAGGGCACACATGACCATTATCATCATCATCATCCACATCAGCATCTACCGTAGGCCTGCGTAAATGAGATTGAAATTGTTAATTTTAAACCTGATTTTTGTTTAATTTTGTTAGGTTTTGTTAGGTATTTAGGTTAGTGGTTCGTTGGTAAAGTTTCTTGTTGTTGGAAACCTGTGATCTGTTTGAGTAATGGGTCTGTTTTGAGGTTTTATTTATTTATTTATTTAAGAAGAAATTTATTTGATGATTTGTTGGTAGGGTTGAGGAAAAGATGGGTGATATCAAGCAATTTCAAGCATCTAAAGGGAGTACAGGCATCCAGCATTGTAGGTTTCTTGTTTTTTTTGTCCCTTGAATCTTTTCTGTAATTTTTAAGATAGCACAAGTTTCTAACATGGGGTGAATCTTTTTAGATTTATTTAGATTAAACTTAAAAAGAAACTGATGGCATGTTGATCTTTAATTTTTTTTTATATAGATCGTTTGAGTAATTGAGTTGGAAGATAAAGTCTTGCTTTGATAACTTCTGAGATGTTTTTAAGCTCTGGTTATCCTTTTTATTATTTTCTTTGCATGTCTGTGTTTGGTGTCTGATTGACTTGCTAGTTGCAAATAATAATTCTATTGTGAATTTTACGCATCGACTGTAGACTTCTAGTTATGGTAAACCATCTACTATCATGGGAACCCTTCCTCAGGGAATGAGAGGTAGCTGGGTCATGCTTATTGTAATGATTTATAATTGTGTTCAGTGTTCTGTTTTTAAACTGATTCCTGATGGTATGCCATTTTGCCAACATGAAATTGCCATTTCATTGGGTTAGATGATGCATCCTAAAGCTCCGCCATACGAAGCTTAACACTACGAACATTGACATTTTTGTTTCGAGACATCAACTATTTGACTTTATAGAAGTCTGAAGTGTCATTTATCAAGGTGATGTTAGGCTAACATGATAAAGCTTACCTATTGTCCATGATAAAAGTGGATATGATGGTTCCTATCTCCATATACTTGCAATATGGTACTTTTAGCTGGAAATGTAATAAGTTGACTGTACATGTTGTTCCCTTTTTATGACTATTAGAAGTTAAAACTTAAAAAACCATTGTTGTAAATACATTAGCCGTCTTATACCATGTTAATGAAATTCACATGTTCTGTGGAAACTAAAACAGGTTATGAAACTTGTGTGATGCAGGTACTTGACGACTCATTGGTTAGGCAAGGTGTGCAAAGAGTGGTTGGGGGCAGTCATAGGAAGTGGGTTCATCCACTGGAGCATTGTTGTAAATACATTAGCCGTCTTATACCATGTTAATGAAATTCACATGTTCTGTGGAAACTAAAACAGGTTATGAAACTTGTGTGATGCAGGTACTTGACGACTCATTGTTAGGCATGTGCAAAGAGTGGTTGGGGGCAGTCATAGGAAGTGGGTTCATCCACTGGAGCAGTTTTTTTGTCTTTAAATTTGGAATATTTAATAAGATTTTGATGTTTATGCATCGTATTTTCCCAGTAAGGACTGGTTTGAGGCATGTTTCATGTACATTACATTATGTTAGTTGATAATCATCATTTATATTTGGATTCTAAACAATGTTTTGGTTCTGAGGTGTTATTGATTAATCTTCATAGGTGTAGTAGAGATGCTCATGGTTTGATTCGACCGGTTTGACAGAATTTTGGGTTGAACCGCTAACTATTGTTTCGCAAAACAACTGCTAAATCAACAGCGTTGGTTGGGTCTGCTAAACTAGGCAGTTTGATAGTTCTAAACCAATTTGTTTATCTTTTAAAAATGTAACTGTTAGAATTTTCTAAATGACAAGGATGATTGTAATATATATGTATATAGCTACATAGTTATAAAACAAAAAAAGTAAATTGACAAATGTTAAAAACAAAACTATAAAATCATCAGAAAGCAAAACACGTACATTTCGCATTGGCAAATAGACTCGTTTTCTTTTAATCTTGTGCTTTGATTGATTTTAAGAGTCCTTCCACTACTAACATCACATTCAAAATTTAATTAAAAACTAACTTTTAATATGCATAATTTTTATAGTAAGTTTAATATAATCAACCTTAAAATACAATAAGTTGAAATCAACTGTATTTGGGTTCACGCCGTTAAAAAAAAACTGTATTCTGTTCACAAAACTAGCCAAAGCAAGCATCAACACAACACAGCTGTTTACGGTTCACAAAACTGGCCAAAGCACATGTATATGGTTAACAAAACAAGCATCACTGATTCACAAAACTCACCAAAAGCAAGCATCAATCCTCGCTCATAGTTCTTACAAGTTTGTTAAAATCACCCAGAAATTGACACGATACATTAAATAAGCTCATTGGTTGGGCATACATAACTCAAAAAAAAATGTCTACTTTTCATTGTGATAACAAAACAGGTTTTAAGGACAACTAATGAAGTAAACAAAATGTAACCTGTGGTTGTGACAACTGACAACTAAGCAGCTAAAACCACTAGAACACCCGCCAAAATGGACCAACATTAGGCCTAAAATCAACCCAGGTATATGACATGTACTAATCAGCTGCTCCATCCTTTGAATGCCACCAACATATTTGTGTTAAAGTAAAGAGATTCTTTATCCAACTTTCCACTTGCCATTAAATCCTTCATGGAAGATCTAAACTTGATAAAATGCAATTAAAATTAGACAATTGTCACAATCTTTTAGCCTGAACTCGGCCACTTCTACGAGTAGTTTGGTCTGATGAATCCGTTTGGGAAGCTTGATGATCTGCGTTTGTTTTTCTCTTTCTAGATTTTGAGGTTGTACAGATTACCTCGTTTGCCTGTTTTGTTACTGTGTTTTCTGCAGGTTTGAGAGACGATTTGACCAATTTGCTAATCCCTTCAGGGTGATTGAACCGCCAGCGCGCATTTTCAAACCATTTGCTTACCTGTTAAATAACACAATGACAGATGATGATAGGGAATACAGAACTGTAAGTTTCTACCAGGGTAAAATAAATGATATTGACCTGACTGTGAGTGAGATTCAATTCTTTGACAAGATTCTCTCTGGCAGCGCGATCAGGATAATGGTTTTCCTTGAAAACTTCATGCAGCCTCTACACAAGAAATAAAAAGGGAGAAAATGACCATTTTGGTAATAAAGCTATAGCGTTGTAAACTATACGGAATACGGAAAGCACATAAATTTTATGTTTCATGAGTATTAATTTTATTTTCCATATAACTTTATTCAGGGCCAGTCTAGGAAGTTAACTGGTACTGTAGATGAATAGTGACTTGTGGTTTACCAAATTTTTATTTTTAAGACTTTTGAGCGGCTCGATTATTATAAGATGATGCAAAATAATATTTTCTCGACATCACTACTAATAAATGACAAGAATTATGAACAAACATACCTGAGTAGCAGCTTCCCCAATTCTTTTATATGATGATCGGTTACCATTTGTATCACTAGAACCCTTCTGTACTGGAGAACTACTTGTGTCCTCAACGTCTACCTTCTTACTGGTTTCTCTTACAGGTGTAGATTCACTATGTTTCTGTTTTTTGTTAGATTTCATATCCTTTGCTCTTGTATTTGTCCGCCTCCTTGGAGCTTCAGAATCAAGAAAATCCTCATCACTTGAATCCGATGAAAGATTTCCATACATTTCCTATAAAGATGAGGAACAGAACTAATATAAGCCAAAAAGTTGGGAAAAGTTATCACTTCCTGATTGTAAAAGATATTAAGCTGATATGCTTTTATTTTGGTTGGTCAATTAAAACTTATGGGTTTCTTAGAACGACTTATATGTTTGAATACAGATTGAAACACTCCAGGCTAGGTTGATCTCCAAGCACCTTTTTATCCTTTTAGAAAAAGAACTAAAAATAATCAACGTTTTATTTATGGTTACAGATACTATATTGAAACAGCACACTCTAAATTCTTAATGAAATGATTAAGGAGATTGCACGCACTTAAAAAAACTGTGGGTGACTTTTAACCCCTTTGAACTAGATTTTTTTTAATTGACCCTTCAAGTTAAATACAACCCAATCAACCATTTGACCTCTGCTCAGTAGCATTCAGGAGGCGACTGACTCACATCATGCAGCTTTTTGTAGTCCAGTCTTTCAACTTTTCTCTTTGCAGTTATGGGGCCAAAATTATCATTTTCCATATTTGCTTCTGTGAAGTTTTCTTTGTCTTCAGATGTCACAAGCCCTTCAACTTCAGCTGATGACACTTCATTCTTTATGTCACCAAGATCGTCTGAAGCAGACGTAAAATCTGAACTAGAACTTTCCTTCTTAGCATCTTCATCTGAATCTAGTCTATCAGGATTGAAATCGTCATCCTCTGAATCCTCAGAAGGAAGCCCTAAGAACTGCTCATTCTTTGCAAAAGCCCCCAAATCCTCAGATGCAGAAGAGAAATCAGACTCATCAGAGCTAGAATCCTCAGCATCTATCTCATCTTCTTCTACCTGCGGACTGTCAGGATTATAATCATCATCTTCAGAATCATCAGATGGAAGCGCTAAATTATCATCCAACTTATTCCCAGAGGCTGCAGTTTCAGGGAAAACCTTCTGCACTCCAAAAATAGATAATGGGATTTCAGAATAAATTGCCGGTGCCCAGATAGAATAAATTTAACTTGACTAACCAACCTCCCAGCTATCTTCAATAGAAAGATCGGTCCCCATATAATCATTAAGTAAGTCCACACAGTCAACCTTACAATCACAAGCAGGGCAAAGCCAGCCTTCATCACCAGGAGGAACTACACATACAAAACAATAGCATTAACCCATTTGACTAGTTAGACATTAAACATGACCCAAATTGATCCACTTTATGTACAAATGGGCCAAAATTGGCACATCTAGACTCCTACCACACCCCATTGATATCCTACAACCACTAGTATTGTACTTAAAATAGCACTAGCATACTTAACCCGCAATAGCAGTAAGCTTTTAAAGTCAACTTTTTTAAATGTGATGTGGAGATGTAAACTTTTTATTAGAAATCAGGAAGTTTTAGCAAGCAATGATTACCTTGTTCTTTCAATAGAGGCGGATCCAAACAAAATTGATGGAATCCACGATTACATGCCCCATCACAAAGAATAATATCATTATCAAGCCGGACTTCTTTCTGTCCACATTTTGCACAAAATATCTGCCCAAAAAGTAAAAGGCATAAAGAATTGCCATCAATATCAGAGTAGGGAAACAAGACTGGTAAAAAGATGTCTTACGTCCTCACTGTCAATTTCCCCTTCAGAATCATATAAAGATTCTGGAATCCTTCCTTCCGCACATGATGTGTCAATCTGTTTAAATAAATCTCTTATTTTCAATTTGTAACGATGAATAACTGATTTTGCACGTTCAATCTCCTTCTCTGGTCTTATTTTTTCTAGGCTGCTTGTCAAAAAGTAATAGCCCAATAAACAAATTAAAGACAAGTAAATCAGGGATCACATAAAGTATAATCATCCTGAAAGTATAGCTGAATATTGGACAAACCCTTGGTAGTGATTTACAATAACGGAAAAGAAATGTTTGAATTGAAGAACGAACCTCTGCCCTTTCCACCCCTCGCCAACATAAGCATCTATGAAGTTTTGCTCATACTTCTTTCGTTGTAATAAATATCTTAAATGAGTTCTTATTCTTGAAAATTCATTATTGTGGTCTTTTTTTGTCCTCTTCCTCCTCTTTCTCTTCTTTTCTTTGCTCTCTACGTCTTGCGAAGTAGCATCAACTAATTCATCAACTTTAGGTTTTTCTTGAGACCTTGAGCGTAAAACCCTAGGACTCCCATTAATCATGCTTTCTTTTCTTCTAGATTTCCGGCTCTTGCATTGAACTGGTGTTTGACATAATCCATTGGTTTCAGTTTCAACAGTTTCTTTTATTTGCTCAATACTTGAACCCTTTGGTGCATCTTCAGGTAAATTCCCTAAATTCTCATCATTTCTAACAACTTTTTCATCACAAGCACACTTGGAATTCAATTCCAACACACTTTCCCCAGCGTCTAAGATTTTATCATCCATGGTCATAGATCCTTCTTCAAAAACCAAAAGTTTGTATTACTTAGATTTAAAATGAAATCTTGCAATTAACAACAATGCTGAAGGGAACTCTGCAACCAACTATGATAAAAGAAAAAAGGGTGTATCAGTGCCTTATATATAAATCCATATCCATATGTGTAATGCTGGTTGTGTATGTGTATTTAGGAATGAGACACATCAATAGAGGTTTACAATATGCTGCGGAGACATTAATATACAAGTCAATTTGATCAAATATGTTCAAGATAAAATAAGATGACACCCTCAAGCTCCCAACAACGCAAATCTATCACCAGATATTGAACCCAATAAACAAAGAATGAAATAACACTAATACAAACACATATGTGCAGATCACCTTACCCAATTGGACTAAACTTGATCAGGATACCAATACATCTTAATTTCACATATCGCTCATGAGCATTGCATAGTAAATCACATGGGATATAACAGTACGAATATGAATACCATGAACCAAAATCGCCCGTAACTTTCACAAATCAACATTTATCACCAGCACGCAATAACATAAGGAGCATATACATTGGTACAAAACGATAACAAAATTTCAGTGAAAAAGAGTTGAGTAGCTCACCTCGATCAATAAAAAAAAAAGAGATGTTGAGAAGAAGCGAATTGTGGTAGGAAAGAATCTAGGGTTTTGAAAGTGCAAGAGATAGAAGGTGAGTCGTTGGTGGTTCCGATAACAACTCTGAGCCGATAATGGTAGAAGATGAGATGGTGTTTGAGTCGGATGAGGGCAATTGCGTTGTTTTCGCGACGCTTGAGCGCGATGTAATTTCCTTTCCCTCCAATGACCAATCTCCTCCCCCCTCTTTTTCTTCTTTTCAAAGTCTTGAATGTTATTGGAGATGTCAACTAGAAGGTTTATAATACCTAGTAAGAGTGGAAAATAATCACTAAGAGTAGAAATATTATTTACAAGGCGTCAACTGTGTACGGTGTTTATTGATTTAGAAAATGCATATAATTTTATGTTATCTATATTGATTGAGGTAGTTTGGAGGGTAGAAGGGTCTCGAGAAAGCATATAGACACCAGGGCTGGTGCTGAGGATTTAGCGGTTTAGGGTGATCTAGGAACATTTTAGGCATTTAAGGAGATTGAGCCTTGGGCGGTCCCCCTCCCGCTCCTTTCTTGGCTGGCCAGCCAACCCTTAGATATAATTAGGTATGTATGACAGGACTGAAGTTCAGACATGTGGGCCTGTAAGGATATTGATCTCTTCTCATTTAAAGGAAAAGTTTTATAAGGTGGTAGTAAGATTTGCTATGTTAAATGACATAGATTGTTGGGCCATCAAGAACATTGAGTTGCGCAAGATGAAGGCAGCGGATACGAGGATGCTCAGGTGGATGGGGTACACATGGCTAGACCGCATTAGAAATATGGTTTTTAAAGACACGTTAGGAGTGACTAGTATGACAGATAATGTCACATCCCATTCCCCAGACACGACCAGTTGTATCACACTCACAACAATACACAGCGGAAGTCTTGATAATCAAGACCACAAAACTAGACTGAACTAAAACCTTAACACGTTTACATAAATCCATGTGTTCACTGTGTTTACATCACAAACATAAATACATATACACTTCCTAATGCAGGTTAATCCAATTGACATCTTCTACATGGAGACCTTATTCAACTTGAACTACTAAGTCTCCTCGATCTAGCTTATTGCCTTTTGGCATTCCCTGCTCCTATAACGCGAGCTAAAATACGTCAATAACAACATTGTTGGTGAGTCATAAACAATGACTCAAAAGCGGTTAAGCAATATGACAAAGTGTGCAAGTACTTATCAACAAATCAAATCTATACCAAAGTCGTCGTAGCGAGCATTAGTTTTGACCACACATGTGCCACTCTAGGTTTTATTTTATATACCAATGGGAGGGTACTCTAGGCATTATTTTATATACCAATGGGAGGGTGGGTTACAGGCACTTCGGCCGACGAATCCCTCTCCATCAAGTCCGATCAACCCTATCCACAATCTCCACTGTGGCCTCAGGCTTGCCCTAGTCCTATCTATAGATTTCTGTTATGGCCTCATGCCATCATTATCCCCTAGTCCTATCCATAATCTCCATTGTGGCATCGAACCAATCCAATCCTATTCACAGTCTCCGCTGTGGCCTTAGATTGAGTATTCACCATATAGTGCGGCTTTCCTATCTAACTGGAACCAACTAGGCACGCATATGCCCCTTATGTTTGAGCCATGCGTTACATTCCAGTAACCCTCTCTTTACCTTAATGATTTGCTCGTGCCTGGTGCTCATCATTGGTTTGGATATACCTAAGACCATGGCTACCCAGGTCTCCGGATTGTTTTACTTCTCCGCACAATTTCAAAACCTATATATCAAACCATTTACAAGCTCGGATGCAACGCCAAACATTTAAAAAAAAGAATAGCGGTTAGAGTCACAGTGATGAGCTTCTTGAGTGCGTCCTCACACACTGGTTGGCGAGCTTTTGCAAGCATTTATCATACATACACACACGTCAAGTTGAAATTACTTCGATGTGCAAATCCTCAGAATTACCCACCCGATTTAAACTATTTGACTAGTGTCACACCCTCGCTTATAGCGGAAACACGATGATGTAACGGACGAGATCGTTTATAACACATTGATAATTAAACCATATCATTACATAAATATTTATATATAATCCAACGAGCAGTCACAATATATATATATATATATATATATATATATATATATATATATATATATATATATATATATATATATATATATATATATATATATATATATAAATCCACATATAACCGTGCACCCATACAACATACCCATATATATTTACTCACACCAAAGTACATAATACCCATAAGTACTCACATATAACATACATATACTATTTACATAGATGTATATATATATACACACACACACAAACGCATATACAAGTATATATTTAGCTCTCATATATATATATATATATATATATATATATATATATATATATATATATATATATATATATATAACATAGATATACATCACATAGCAGCCCATGACTATTGTGTCTTCTCAAACACACACACAAATCTTCACACACACACACCAATTTATGAATACACATATATACACATGCCACAAGGTTACACACACTAGATATACATACAAATATATTTACATACAATGTACATATACACACAATCATATACGCACTCTACTTAGTTACAAATACATACACTATAGCATACACATAAAACACACACTAGAACACCTTCTCAAACACAAATAGCTACACACACAATATACATATAGTGTATACATACACTCACACAAAAACTCAATATTTATACACTCAAACTACACACAACCGAAATACGCGCAACAGACCCCAACGCCACTGAGAAATCAACCAAACGACATCGATAATTAAAACCGTACCTGCGATTGAACGAATGGGAGGCGAGTCGAGGTACGAGGGCTGTCGGAAGGGCTGTTTTGCGGCTCGGGAAGATCGCCATGGAGTTAGGTTGAGAGAATTTCATCCTGAAATTTAGTTGAAGTTAGGTTCCGAAGCTCTATTCGTAAACATATGTGGGTATTTAAGTTTCATCTGATCTTCGTGCTTCCACGTAAACTCAGACCCTCGCTTAGAGTTTTGTCAAACTATAACAATCAGAATCTTGCTGTGCTTTAACTGCTTAACTTCCCAATCCATAATTTCTCCACAAAATGAAGTTTCCCGTTAATTCGGATTTCCTTAATTGGTACATGAAGAGAACCTTTAGCCAAACATTTCTTAAGATTTGAAACATGGAACGTATCATGCACGCCGCTAAGTTCCTAGGATAACTTTAATCTATATGCCACAGGGCCAATCTTTTCAGTGATCTCGAATGGTACCACATACCTCGAAGCTACTTCCCTTTCTTCCCAAATCACACGATACCTTTCCGTCGATTGTTAGCATAACTTTTCTAACTATCTTTGGCCACCTTAAGTCTGTCCTTGATTTGAAATATTCTATTGACTGTTTCTTGAATAATCTCAGGACCTGTCAATTGACTTTTACCAACTTCAGACCAACATACTAGCGATCTACACTTCCTTCCATACAATGCTTCAAACGAAGCACATCGAATGCTCGTATGATAATTGTTCTCATAAGAGAACTCAACCAACGATAAATGAGTATCCCAACTCCCACCAAAGTCAATTACACATACCCTAACCATGTCTTCGAGAGTCTGAATCATACGCTCGCTTTGACCATACGTTTGTGGATGATAACCAGTACTTAGGTTTAACCGAGTACCCATTGCTTTCTAGAGAGTTTGCCACAACCGCGATGTGAATTGATATCACGATCTGATATGATCGACACAGGCATCCCGTGTCTAGTCATGATATCATTCACATACAGTCTTGCTAGCTTCTCCATCTTATTTATCCTCGTGAATTCATAAGAAATGAGTATATTTTGTCATTCAGTCCACAATAACCCAAATCGAATCATGTCCACTACTTGTTTTGGGCAACTTAGTTATGAAATCCATTGCTACGTTCTCCCATTTCCATTAGGGAATTTTTGGTTGTTATAGTAGTCCCGACTATTTCAGATGTTCGACCTTGAGTTTGGAACAGGTTAAACATTCACCTATATGCGTCGCAATGTCTTTCTTCATACCTAGCCACCAATATAAATTCTTAAGGTCTTGATACATCTTGTCTGCACTAGGATGGATAGAGTATCTCGACTTGGGTGCCTCATCATGACTAGGGTTTGTATATTTCCCCACTTAGGTACCCATATACGTTCCATGAAATATTGTACGCCATCCTCTTTACAATTTATCTATTTATCCAACCCATGGAACTACTTACTAGCAATATTCTCTTCTTTTAGTGCCTCACCCTATGCTGTCAGGCTTTGACCTTTAGGTTTGATTGAATGGTAATTCCCAAGGCTCATGCACATAAGGTTTTAACATGTTCCTTTCTACATAAAGCATCAACCACCACATTCGCCTTTCCGAGATAATATCAGATTTCATAGTCGTAATCACTGAGTAGTTCCACATATCGCCTCTGAAGCATATTCAGTTCCTTATGGTAAAAAATGTGCCGAAGACTCTTAAGGTATGTATAATGACGCACTTGGTTCGGTACAGATAGTGTCTCCAAATCTTAAGAGCGAACACCACTGCGCCTAATTCCAAGTCATGCGTTATATAAGAAGATGGTCAGTTTTAACCTGATTTGTCCGCGCGAGAAGTTGCATTTCGTACGAGAACTACGTAGTTCGCGTGAGAACTAATAGTTTAGTATATATATTAGCTTTTGATGTAATTTAGCTAAGCTTTTCTCACTTTCCTGATTTCACACCTACTTGTAATCATTCAAAATTAGAAAGCAATTTACTTGAAGTTTATTTACATTTGTGCTTATCTACTACTGTTCAATCTTATTACGGCGATGATTATATTCCGCGTTCTTATCAGGAGATCGATCTGATGTGTTATTGTTGATCCTTATATGAATATGTGAGGCATAAGCAATCACCTTATCTTTTTAAATTAGCACACAACCTAGTCCTTGGTGTGATGCATTGTAGAATACCACAAAATCATTGGATCCATCAGGGAGGTACTTGAGCGTTGCACAATCTTTCTTTTAACTTTTGAAATGCCTCTTTTTGCTTTTGACCCCAATCAAATTTCTTATCTTTCTGTGTTAGCATTGTCGGCTGTTGAGCGATTTTTAAGAAGTTCGCAATGGATCGCCGATAGTACCCAGCCAATCCTAAGAATTGTTAGATTTTTGAAGGCATTTTAGGTGTATCCCACTTTTTAACCGCTCTGATTTTCTAGGATCAACGTGGATTCCCTTCTCATTAACCATGTGTCCTAAAAACTTCACTTCTCGCAACCAAAATTCACACTTCAATAACTTGGCGTAAAGTTTCTCTTCCCCAAACAATTTTAGTATCGCCCATAAATGTTGATCATGGTCTTCCTTTGATCTGGAATAGATGAGGATATCGTCTATAAACACGATTATGAACTTATCCAAATACAGTTTGCATACCTGGTTCATTAAACCCATGAACACTACCAAAGCACTGGGCAGTCCAGATGACATGACTAAGAACTCATAGTGTCCATAGCGAGTTATAAATGCTATTTTTAGTATGTCATCCTTGTGTACCCTGAATTGGTGGTAGCCCGATCGAAGATCAATTTTGGAATAGTTTGACGCTCCCTACAAGTGATCAAATAAATCATCAATTCTAGGAAGAGGATATCGGCTCTTCACAGTCAACTTATTCAACTCATGATAATCGATGCATATTCGGAACGACCCATCCTTCTTCTTGACAAACAATATCGATGCTCCCCATGGCGAGTGACTTGGTAGGATAAAACTCTTATTCAAGAGCTCTTGCAAATGGCTCAATAATTCTTGTATCTCTGATAGTGTTGGTCGATAGGGTGTCTTTGCCACGGATGTTGTTCTAGAAATCAATCAATCCAGAATTCCACATAACGAGAAGAGGGCAATCCCGCTAAGTCATTAGGAAAACTCCTCTAAAAAATCCTGTACAATGGGAATATCTTCTCACTTTCTTTCTATAGCCCTCTTTTCCACCACCTACACTAGAATGTGTGACAATCCTTCTTTAAAAGTTAATGGGCCTTCATACAAGAAATGAGTCTTAAATTCTTTCTGGGTCGCTCGCATTAAATTTGACTAGTCACCTATTGACAGAGAAATACGTACTACTTTTCCCGACAAACTCTCTCAGCTCCGCGCTTTGATAACCAATCCATACCAACTACCACGTCAAAACTTCCAAACTCAGAAAGTATTAAGTCTATGCTAAAAGCATGATCTTCTAATTCTAGGGTGCAGCCTCAAATTATTTCTCTAGCCTTTACCAGTCTACCATTTGCCATTTCTATTACGTAACTATTTTCAAAGCAACTGGGGTTTGTGTTAAGTAAAGAAGTAATTCCAGAAGACTCGAAGTTATTATCTGTCCTTTTTATCAAATAACATAGATGCATAATGATTGTTAATAAGATACGTGCCATTAAAAACATTTAGGTCTTGACAAGCGTTATTTGCTCCAATCACAATGTACAATCGAGTGTGGCATTACCTTAATTCACATGGCCTTTCACTCCATAATTTCCCTGTCCTTAATTCCTAGCTATAATGATCACCTGATTCTGATTGTTTCCAAATTTTCCTAGAGTCCATTTCAGCCTAGGGCACACAATAGGCTAAAGGTCAGAACTCCCACATTCATAGCATCCACGTTTAACGCCTGTTGGCCTAACTTCATCAATCGACACAACCGGGTTCACAATCTTAGCCTTATTGTCTACCTTACCACTAGCTTGCTTGTTCTACTCTCTAACTTCTTCCCGCTACTCATTAGATTTTCCCCAATGTCCCTCTTAATCCACTTTGATCCAGTTGCCCCAAGGTGTGACACCATGTGACAACTCGAGTTTTTAGGTTAACATCTTTCCGTTATCCAACCTCTCTCCGCTATTTTATAATTAATCAATTTTATTTATTAAATAAAAATGGTTATTATTATAATTATTACTAATACTTAACTCTAAATTAATTAATACCTCAAAATGCAAATTATGAAAACTTAGGGGACTAAATTGCAAATTCTAAAATTGTTTTATGTATTCAACTGTAACACCTGGAAAATTCAGAAAGAAGAAAAGAAAAAAAAGTAAAGGAGCAAACGGGATATTATTTCAAAAGCAAGGGGTTAAAAGCGTGCAAGGGCCAAACTGGCCAATAATGGGTTCAAAAAGGGTGATAAAGCCGCCCATACCTCTCTCTCTCATGCACAACTCTCAGCTGGAAAGAGAGAAAGAAGTTTCATCTGGTTTTAAAGAGAGAAAGTGGAAAGTTCTTCAAGAAGGTAAGATTTTAAAGAGTTTTCTTCTCAGTTTCAGTCAAGTTCCGACTTCTGGACCGATCTTTATGAGTTTCTTTGTGTTTGGTTGCTTGTTTACGCGTGTTTAGGTGCTAAAACTCCAGGTTGCTCTCGGGTTGGAGGTGTTTTACTCGAAAACTGTTAGAGGTGAGTTCTAGATCCCCTCTTTTATATGTTTCTTCTTGTTTGGGGCTAGTATGCATATTAAACTGTTGTTTTATGCACCAAACTATGATTTTCCATGAAAAGTACGACTGAATATGAAGAATGTTTGTTTTAAATAACTTCTATGATGTTGTGTAGATGTTTATTATGTTTTAAGTGTGTAATATGATAGATTAATGCTAAGTATATGTTAGAATGATGTTTGAGGACTGGAAAGTACATATGATGCATTGCAGGTGTTGGTTAAAGTGTCCGCTGTGGACACTTAGAATAGTTATAGTGTCCGCTGTGACATTTGGGATAATTAAGAACTATTCGCTGTGGACATTAGACTGTCCACTGTGGACACTTAGAAGGATTTTTATGCCGTCCGCTGTGGACTTGCATGTCCGCTGTGGACCTTGCATGTCCGCTGCGGACACTTGGAGATTTTAGGTATGCGCTGTGAATACTTAGAACTTTTTATGTTGTCCGCTGTTAGAATTTTTATGATTGTCCGCTGTAGATTTGTTCATCCGCTGTGGACTTGTTCATCCACTGTGGACTTTGTTCATCCGCTGTGGATACTTGGAATGTTTTAGTCATGCGTTGTGACTTTGGCTGTCCGCTGTGGACACTTAGGAAATTTTATGCTGTCCGCTGTACACTTGTTCATGCGCTGTAGACATTTAGAATTATTCTGAAATTTTGGGAATAGAATTTAAGTGTTAAGTACTTATGTATAAGGAAAGATTATGCTTTTTTAATGTTTCTAATGTTTGATTCCTTTCTTATGGGCTGTTGTTATGGATAATAATTACTATTTCATGTTAAGTGATTATAAGGTAATGGATATCTTAAAAGTATTATTCATAATTAAGTGGTCATAAAGAAATAAAAGAAGGACAGTGGAACTTAATGAATGTTACCCCCGGGCCCTGATAAATGGTGAAAAGCCTTGCAAGCTTTTCCAATGGAGGTTCACGACCCTGGTTGTCGTTTACTCAACTGATATATGGCTGTTTCAGCCTAAAGAAGGCACATCTGGGGTCTAATCCTTGTGATTGACCAATGTATGATGAATGGGACCTGTATTCATGAGTAGGCTTCGTGCCTAGCAGTGTGGATCAACTGTCGATGGGTTAGCTACCATGATAAATGTTTGCCGATAGGGGTTCGGCATCTATTGCCAACCAACAATGTAGGCTCTGCTTTGTGCAATCCTAGTTAAAGAAAGAGAAAGATAATGAAAGAAAGAAAGATAAAGAACCTCTTAACGAATGATTATGTATAATGATGAATGATCACCAAGTGAAGTTTACAAAAAGTATATTTTCTATACTATCAAACTAAAACTCACTCAGCAACGCTGACTTTTTATATGCATATCAGTTGGCAGGCAATGATGTTGCTGGGGATGGCATAAGATTGAAGCTACCTGGAAAATAAAAACCGGCATCCATGTCATGCTGAAAAGTTATTTTTGTTTGAAATGCAACTAGATGTTCTTTTTTCAACTAGCAACAATGATGTATTTCTTGGCAAAAGTAATTGTTAATGCATGCAGTGGTTTTTGTTAAATTATTCCGCTGCAATGTTTTCTTATTTTAATGAATCTAAATATGTTTTAATATGAATAATGCAATGAATGACCAACTGTGGGGTTTCCGGGATCGGGGCCTTACATCAACCGTAGCCAAACACCCCCCCCCCCCCCGTATTGACCCTCTTCCTGCTGTAAACCTAGAAATCTCACCCTCTCCGTAACCCTAGTCACTGAAAGCTACCTCTGCCATCGACCTCCTCACCATTCGCGAGTCTCCCGGCAATCCTGTTCTCTGTTATGCACCTCCGGCAACCCTTCTCTCAGCAAGCGTCATCCTTTCGGTAACCGTTGTCGCTCCGGTAGCCTAGGACATGAACAAAACCATCCCACATCTCGCTTGGTTAGACTTCTCACTCATTTTTCTTGTTCGTTGGGCTGCAGTTTCACGTTCGGGGTGCTATAATCGGATTGAGATGGTGTTCGGCTTGGTGATTGTATGTATGTGCATAGCTTTGTTGTGTTCTAACATGTATATATATATATGGGTGTGTCTCTGCGATGTATGTATGTGTGTTTTCCTTGGTATATGTGTTATGTGATGTATATATATATATATATATATATATATATATATATATATATATATATGTTTTCATATGGTTATGTGATTTATGTACGTGTGCTCGTATATAGGTTTTGCTTGGGTGTGGGGTTGCGGGTGCTTCCTTGGGTGAATAGGTTATGTGTGTTTTCGTTGGGGTTCTTGGGTGGTGTTCTTGAGTTTTGCATGGGTGAGCATAATCATGAATGTGTGTGTTTGTTAGATGTGAATGGTGTGTTTTGGGTGTGTGTTCTTATGCATATATAGGTGTGTGTGTCCGATGAGAATGGTGTGTTCTGTGTGTGTTCTTATGCGTATATGTGTGTGTATACTCGATTGTGTGTACGTGCTTTTTCTGCTATGTGTATGTATAGTATGTGTGTGTTTTTGTGATGATTTTGTGATGTGTTCTCGTGGGGGGTTATCCTATGGCATATACATATGTATGTGTATGATTTATGGCAGGGTTATATGTGTTGTGGCTATGCTTGTATACTTAAGGTTTACATAAGGTTTTATACTTGTGTGTGTGTTCAGAAACATGGTTTATCCATGTGGGTAATTATGGGTTTGGTTGAGTGAGCATGGATGATATATATATTAATTATGTATGAAAGCATATTTATGAACTGGTGGTTTTAATTTCATGTGCTTGCGGGGTGTGTGTGTGTGATCTTGGTGTATTCTTGAATGCTAGGGTTATGCATGGGTATATTGTGTAGTTATTAAGATACAATTCAAATGAGGAATTAAACTATTTCAAACCCATTACTACATGAGTTTATATTATGTAATGATAATTCATGATAGCAAATCTTGGGATTTCATGTGCATGCATAATTTGGAGAATGATTATGCTGCTTGTGTTTGAGTGTTCGTTGGTGGAATGGGATGTTTGGCATGAAAATGAGTCGACAACGCGAAACCATACCATTCTATTCTCAATAGTTAATTCTATCTTAATATTTAATATTAATTAAATATTAAATGTGTTAGGATCAGTGATCTAAGTTTGATCAATTAGAGTTGAATCACAGCGGAATTAGAGCAAGAATTAAGCAAATATAGCAAGAACACAATAAATATTCAATGGAACAGTACACGGTTATATAGATATAGGGTTTTCTGCAAAGAGATAATAACATTCATGCACACATGCTTCGGTGTGGCGGCTGCTAGGTTTTCCTAAGCTGCACCGATTACAATTAGGTCAGCATTCCTTATATATAGGAATGTGACGTCTGCTGATGTCACTTGATAGTGACATCTAACAGAATTATTACAAACTACTGAAAGTAAGCAAACTACTGAGAATGTTCACAACAACTGAGAACATCTCAGATTATTCTAAGTACACGAAGAAACATAAAACTACTGAAACTATAAGTACAGAAAAGAAACCACAACTACTGAAAGGAAACCATCACAACTACTAAGAGGTCTTCTTCAGCTGTTGTGACAATCATCTGAAACTTGGTCTTCAGTCTTTGTCTTCAGCTTTTGTCTTCAGACTTTGTCTTCAGCTCTTTCACTTCAGACTTTGTCTTCAGCTCTTTCACTTCAGACTTTGTCTTCAGCTCTTTCACTTCAGACTTTGTCTTCAGCTCTTTCACTTCAGACTTTGTCTTCAGCTCTTTCACTTCAGACTTTGTCTTCAGACCTTGTTATCAGCTGATGTCTTCAGCTGTTGCAGACTACTTCAGTTGTTGTAATGTCCGTGGGACTTAAAGGTTTTTCTGATCAGGCTCATTGGTTCTTTTGGTCCAACAAACTCCCCCTGAACCAATGCAGCCAAAACCTTTAAGCTTATTGAGGTCCCACTTATTCTTGGCAGAAATACTCTCTTGATCAGCTTTAGAGATATCGGATAAGCACAGGCCAGGGAACAGGTTTCAGTAGATGTGAATGTCAAAGGATGGAAGGGAACTCTGTCTTGGGGAACTGGACACAGAGCTGTTATCCCAACCATGAAACCTACTTCCCATTGATGAGTCTATAAGACTCTCTGACGTAGGCCTCAAGGAGAACAACTTGTTCCTCCTTAGTGAGTTCTTCTGCTTCTCCTTCGAAGAAGAACTCTGGGCCATAGTACTCTGATAAGTACTTTATCGTCTTTCCATTTTTCAACTCAACAGTTGTTATCTCTCTGTAAGCAAACTCATCTGGGTGAGTCCCTTCTAATAACAACTGGAGTTCATTTTTCTTGATCTCTTCAAGCCTCTTGTATAACAACCCCTTCTTGACCATTTTGTTCTCCATTAGAGTTTGAGGGGTCATCTTTGACTTGTAGGCTCTCTTGAAGTCTTCAAGTATTTCCCAGGGTGAGACTACAATGGCCAACATAATAGCAGCATCTATGGTCTTTCTCACTTGGCCATTGTATCTACTTGGTATGGATTTCTTATGAATTCTAGAACTAACCCTGGGGTCTGGCCAAATCCTTACTCTCTCCTTTTGATATTGAAAGGTATACCTGAGAGCATACAGCCTTTGAGCATGTTTCTTCATGGCTTGTATAGATGATGACTGAGGAAACTCTTTGTCAATCATCTTCAAAAGTTGCTCATCGTGCTGTTTCTGTTGTTCTTCTTCTTCAATCTTAACTTTCACCATTTGCCTCTGAAAGTCTGGTGTTATCATTTGTTGACTTCTGGGCTCAGGTAATTTTAGAACAGCAGAGATTGGCAGACTATCTTCTTCATCATCTTCTTCTTCTTCTTCTTCTACCATCCTCAACACCCTTCTCCTCCTTCTGGGTGCATCACTGGATGTGGTTTGAGGTGGTTTTTGGGGTAAGGGAGTTGGTTTTGAGGGTTGAGTTGATTTGGAGAGTTGTGGGGTTGGTTGTTTTTGAGAGGGAGTTTGGGAAGGCTGATCTAGCATTTTTATGGTGAGTTTGGCTTTGGAAAGCTTGGCCATATCAGTTCTCTTCCCAGCACCTGCTTCGTCTAAGGCTTCTATAATCAACCCCTTGTTGAATTCTTCAGAAGCACAGATTCTGGTGGTTATTGCCAGAATACTGTCTCTGGTCCATGATTTAATCTCAATTAATGATCTTCCCAAGTATTTTGCAACAAACCGGATCATTATCTCCAACCTCTCCCTTTCCATTACACTATAACTGGCCCATCTTTCTTGTATCTCATTAATCTCCAGCCTTCTGATCTCAGTGTCTAATGTGGCTGTATCAAAGCCCTGTCTGAAGAGTTGATCTATTATTTTGTCCATTGATCTGCTGTGAGCTTCATCAGCTTCTTTAATCAGATCTTCCAATGATTTCTCTTCATCAGGCTTTTGAGTTCCAGCACTTTTCTTTCTCTTGTATGTGATCAGCTGTTTTTCCTGTTCTTTTTCTTGTTGTTTATCCTCTTCCACTCTCTTTCTCTTTCTTTCTTTCACTACCTTAGACTCCCCCTTTTTGGGTGCATTGGGTTCAGGGGTTTGAATGGCAGAAAGCTTCTTGTGCACAGCATCATCAACAAGTGTTTTTAGAGTCGAGGAGATCCTCTCATCAATGGCTTTATGTACAATCTCATTGATGATGGGAGTGATGAGAGGTAAGGAAGTTTGAAATGTAGCAACCATCTGCTCAGAGGGGTTCTGTCCCTGAGAGGTGGTGCCAACAACAGTGGCTGGTGGCTCAGTTGAGTGAAGTGGCGGAGTGTTTGGGAAACCTTCAGATGAAGGTGCCATCTGTGGGTTTATTGGGGCAGATGGACTTTGATCCTGAGACATTTTGGCAAGCAGTTCTTTGAGTCTACTCACCTCAGCCTCAAGGATTGTGTTATGGGCTAAGACATCATAGAAAAAGCCCAGGTCATCATCAGTTTTTGCTGAATCACCTGACCTCCTGATTGAATCAGGATGTACATGCCCTGAGTGTAGATCAGTTGTAGCATGTGCCCCTTGTTCTTGGTTCTGGGGACTTCCTGCCTCAGGACTGAGTCCTTCATCGGCAGTTGCCTCTGGTGAGGTCTTAGAGATGTTACCAACTTCATCCTGTTCATTTGCTGAATCAGTAGAAGTGGCAGCCTCACCAGATGTTCTAACCTCCTCCTCTACACGGGGAGATTGAACATTATAACCCCTGTGCTGTGGGCTATCAGCAGCATTTTGGTCCTCTTCCTCAGATGTTCTCCCCATTGTAATTGGTGTCTGGGGAGGAGGAGAGGAATGCAGCTGACTCAACACTTGTGCAACAATAAATGTTGGGCTTTGAGGGGCGGTTGCATTTGGAGATAGGGTTGAAGCAGATTGCACCCGGGGTGACTGGTGCTCTTCAATGGTAACCTTCTCAATTGAGATAGGTTCCAGCATTGTGGTATCCCCAATTTTGGTTGCATCAGGATCCTGTTGAGAGGATGCCTGAGCGGCTACGGTTGGTGGAGTCTTGGACACTACTGGGGGGTTAGAACCAGTAAGTGTTTCCTGTATTGGTGTTACAGGGGCATCCTCAGGGGACTCATCTCCCTGAGTAGCCTTTTTGGGCTTTTTGGTTTTGGGTTTGGTGGGGACTTTGGATCTGGAAGTGGAGGCTGTGGGTTCCCGCTGCTTGGGTTTGAGCAGCCGGGCAGCCCCTTTCATTGTAGGGTCAGAGTTGTGCCTGGAGTATACTTCAGGCAATACAGCCGGAGCAGGGACTCCAAGGCCAACAAGGCCGTCTGATTTTAGCTGTGTTAAAATTATGGCCATGAGAAACCTGGGATATAATATCCATCTGTTTGCCACAGGTTTCAAGGCCAGATCCTTTAGTTCCATAAACACTATCTCAGAAAAATTTAAAGTTTGGCGTTCAAAGATAGAGTATAATACCTGTTGCCATCGGGAAGACATTTGATCCCATGAAGAGGTTTTTGGTGCAAGGCAGACATTCACCATGTGGAAGATAAGACGTTCAGCATCATGGAAGTGCTTCTTCATAATGGTGGTAGCACTTAAGTCTCCTTCATACCCGTTGTTGATGAAAGACATATCGGTTGTGCCTTTCGGGTATTCTGTGACACAGGTGGCATCATGTAGATCTAGGGTTTGTCGAATGATGTCCGTAGTGATGACCACCTGTTTCTGGTTGACCAACGACTGGAGAGTGATTTGGCTATCATTCTCACTAGTTTGCACGGAGACGTTGGTCCAGAACTGGCTTAGGGAATCGGGGTATATGGTAGGATTCAGAAGAAACGCGGTTCGGTACTGGGAATCTACCATAAGATCGATGGCGTTATCAAATTTGTTCCAGAAGGCCGATTTTGAGAGGTAGGCAACACAGTTGTGTCTGGGTTTGAGTTTCATGGTCGCCATTGGTGAGAGAGTGAAAGGACGGAAAACGGCTAATGAAACGTCTGAAAGTAGGTTTAGGTATTTATAGGGTAAGACAAAGGCTGATATAAAACGACTGAAAGTGTTGGTGCTGTCATCAGTTGTTTGAAAACAACTGAAGACCTGGTTTTAACTTTCAGAAGTTGTAACAACTGAAGACTTGGTATTAGTCATCAGTAGTTGTGAAACTACTGAAGACATGGTTTTGGCTTCAGTTGTAAGTGAAGCAGCTGTTGTAGAAACAACTGAAGAGAAAATTTTCTCATCAGCTGTTGTCGTCAATTCTTAGCTCATCAGCTGTTTCATTCTGACCTCAACACTTCATCAGACTTTGTCTGAGTTTCATGTCATAGTACCTTCAACATCAGTTGTAACTACAGCAGTAGTTGTAACCACATGTTCAACAGATGAGTACTTCAGTACTTTTAAGTAATTTAGTCTTCAGTAGTTGTGAAAACTACTGAGGATAAAAGAACTGCAGTACTTATTTGTGACAGTAGTATACGAATGCTCATCAGTACTTGTTCACTGAGATCATCAGTAGTTGTCACTTATTCTAGCTGCAGCATACCAAGCCTTAACACTAGGTTTTGGAAAGTTGAACTGTCCAAAGGCTTAGTAAATATATCTGCAAGCTCATCAGCACTAGGAACAAACTTTGGATCAATCAGACCTTTTTCAAAACAATCCCTAATAAAATGGTGTCTGATCTCAATATGTTTGGTCCTAGAGTGCTGGACTGGATTCTTGACGATACAAAGAGCTGAAGCACTATCCATTAGTAATGGAGTCTTAGTCTCTGTAATGCCATAATCCAGTAATTGATTCTGAAGCCAGAGTACCTGAGATGTACAACTTGCAGCAGCAATGTACTCGGCTTCAGCAGTGGATGTAGCAACAGATGTTTGTTTCTTACTCTGCCAAGAAACCAAACAGTTGCCTAGGAATTGACATCCACCAGAAGTTGATTTTCTAGTTAATTTACACCCTGCATAGTCACTATCAGAAAAAGCAACTAATTTGCAAGAGTGCCCAGTGGAATACCAAAGACCTAGAGATTGAGTACCTTGCAGATATCTAAAGATCCTCTTGACTGCAATCAAATGGACTCTTTAGGAGCAGCCTGAAATCTAGCACAAACACAAGTTGCAAACATAATATCTGGTCTAGAAGCTGTTAAGTACATCAAGGACCCAATCATACATCTGTAAAGTGTTTCATCAACAGCTTTACCTTTCTGATCTGCATCCAGTTGTGTGGTGCTGCACATGGGAGTAGAACAGGGCTTACAGTGTTGTAAATCAAACTTTGCCAAAAGACTTTTTGTGTATTTTGACTGATGAATGAAAGTTCCATCAGCCTTTTGTTTGATTTGCAACCTAGAAAGAACTGTAATTCTCCCATGGCACTCATTTCGAATTTTTGTTGCATCAACTTTGTAAATGCATCACACAACTGTGGATCAGAGGAAGCAAAAATAATATCATCAACATAAATTTGAACAAGGAGCTTATGCTGACCCACTTTCTTAATGAACAAAGTTTTATCTATGGAGCCTCTAGTGAAATTATTCTGAAGAAGAAAATTTGACAGTGTTTCATACCAGGCTCTAGGAGCTTGTTTCAACCCATAAAGAGCCTTATCAAGTTTATACACCCAATCAGGATGTTTATTATCCTCAAAACCTGGTGGTTGACACACATAAACCTCTTCTTTTATTTTACCATATAAAAACGCACTTTTGACATCCATTTGAAAAACTTTAAGATTGTGGAATGCAGCATAGGCTAAGAACAATCTAATTGCCTCCAGTCTGGCTACAGGGGCAAAGGTTTCATCATAATCAATACCTTCTTCTTGTGAAAACCCCTGGACAACCAGTCTGGCCTTGTTCTTGACAATTTGCCCATTTTCATCTGTTTTATTCCTAAACACCCATTTAGTGCCTATTGCACACTTACCTGGGGGTAGAGGAACCAGTTCCCACACTTGCTGCTTTTTGAACTGAAGAAGCTCAAGCTGCATGGCATCAACCCATCCATTGTCTCTTAATGCAATATGATAGTTCTTTGGCTCTTGCTGACTGATGAAAAGAGCATAGAAGCAGAAGTTGGACAATTGACTTCTAGTTGAGACACCAGCATTGATATCACCAATGATTTGAGACGTTGGGTGATTCTTCAGCTCTTGATGCACTATGAGATCTGTGCAAGTGTTTGTAGCACGCTCAGCAGCAACAGATGTTGATCCAGATTCTTGAAACCAAGTGTTAGATGGCATATCAAATGAAGTAGAGGATTCAGAAATCTCATCAGCATTTGTTGTGGATGGTGCTACTGAAGCTACAGGAACATCAAGTTGAGTAGACTCAGGCAGTTGATCACTAAACTTGAATAGGTGAGTACTGGGATCATCATGAACATCAGTACCACCAGATGGATGACTAGCTGCAGAAGGTGATGAATTCACATGATCTGCAACAGCTGGAGGCTGATAAGGAACATATTGCAGTATGTCCAGATCAAACAACTCCACAGGGTTTTGTGGGATTTTGTCCTTAGGAGATTCATTGAACTTCACATGCAAGGTTTCTTCAACCATCTTTGTCTTACAGTTGAACACTCTGTAAGCCTTGCAAGTGGATGAGTACCCAACAAAATACCCTGCATCCACCTTAGAATCAAACTTTTGGAGTTGATCCTTTGTGTTGAGAATGTAACAAGGACACCCAAATGCTCTGAAGAATGAAATTAGAGGAGCCAAATGATGTAGAACTTCATAAGGAGTCTTCATCAACCTCTGATTCACTAAAGCTCTATTTTGCACATAGCATGCTGTGTTGACAGCTTCAGCCCAAAAGGTCAGTGGCAAACCAGAGTCAGCCAACATGGACCTTGCAGCTTCAATTAGGGTCCTGTTCTTTCTCTCCACTACTCCATTTTGTTCTGGAGTCCTTGGGATGCTATACTGCCTCTTGATTCCTTTTGAAAGGTAGAAATCATCAAGTGTATGGTTTCTAAATTCAGTTCCATTATCACTTCTTATACACTTGACTGATAGGGAATACTGCTTCTCAACATACAACACAAAGTTAATAATTGTCTGAGCAGCCTCATCCTTTGAATGCAAGAAGAAGGTCCATACAAATCTGGAGTAATCATCCACAATTACCAGACAGTATTTCTTCTTTGCCATGCTCATTACTCTCACAGGACCAAAGAGATCCATGTGCAGTAATTGCAAGCAGGCAGTGGACTTTGGTTCTTCTATAGGAGGAAATGAGACTTTGTGTTGTTTTCCTTTTAAACAAGCAGTGCAGGTTTCATCACAGAGGAACTCCTTTATTGGTAGACCTCTTACTAAACTTTGTGGATCAGCTGATTCATGTTTTTGAGATTAACATGACCCAGCCTTCTATGCCACAGTTTAGATTCCTGAGGAGAGGCCTTGGAGAACAGGCAAGGATGACCTTTTAAATCAATCTTCTTTGACAAATCCAAGGCATATACTCTTCCTATCCTGTTGGCCTTCAGGAGAGTATGTTCATCCAATACCTTGTCAATCAGCCTCAGAACTTTGGAAGACAGAATCCGGCAGTTCTGGCTTGTGAAAAGTGCAACATGCCCTTTATCACACATCTGACTGACACTCAGTAGATTATACTTGAGATTCTCCACATGGTTAACATCATCAAATCTGATTTCTCCATTTGACACAAATCCTTTCCCGATGATGTAACCCTTAGCATCATTTCCAAATGAGACAAATCCCTTCTTTCCTTGAGAGTAGTCATTAAGAAGAGAACTGCTCCCAGTCATATGCATAGATCCTCCACTGTCTACATACCAGATGCTTCTTTGGCATGCTGAAGAACCCTGCATTTATCATAAGAAACTAGTTAGCTTTAGAGACCCAAACCTTTTTGGTTTTGGGTATGTTTTCATCAACAGATTTAACCATAACTTGTTTCTCATGATTAACAGCTGATGAAGGTGGAGATGGTGCTGAAATGGAATTCTTAGATTTGGGCTTGGATTTCCTTTTCAGTGGTTTGATCACAGGTGCATCTAGTTGGTTAACTCTCCCCAACAAATGCTGAACCATCATAACAAGTTGTGTCTGATTTGTTGCTAAAGCCTTCAGCTCATTTGACACATCAGTACTTGTTTTTGATGAGTTCCTGTGACCCACCATTTCCTCCTTCTTGAAATTCACAGACTTCGTCTGATGTTTATCATGAGGAACACTATCAGCTGTTTTCTGATAAACCCCATCCTTCTTTTTGGATTTTGGTGAGGCCTTGGGTTTATCAGTTTGAGATGACTGTGGTACAAACTTGGTTTCAAACTCATTTTTCATTTTATTTATCTCTTCTTTAATGAGCTTATCTCTGTTGAGTTTGGAACCCTTTTTGTACCAGCATTCATCAGATAGATGATTGAATTTACCACATATTTCACATGGCTTATTCTTCATCTTGGATTGATCAACTGCTGAAGTGGAAACTACTGAAGGTGTGATCTTCAGTACTTTCCTCCTTTCAGTACTTGTGTTAAGTACTGAAGGATCGGTAACAACTGAAGACTTGTTCTTCAGCTGTTCTCTATCCGTCCTGAAAGACCGTATGATAGATTCCTCAGCAGTTGTTAATCCTTTTATTTCATCAGATTTGAAATGCTTTTCAGATGTTGTGACTTGCCCTTCAGTACTTGGAGTACTTTGAGGAACAACATCTGAATTTCTCAGCTTCATGTGTTTATCAGCATTTAAACCATCAGGCAATTGATTTGCTGAGATCTTAACACTGACTTCATCCTCTAATTTTGTATTATCATTTGAGGATGAATCACATGATGATGTGGTTTGGAAATTACTTTCACCTTCAGATTTTACTATTGATTTTGAAGTAAAATCAGTAGGTGGTGCAGTATGATTGTAACCTATTCCAAACTTCACATTTGAAGCTGTTTGCTTGCTGAGAAGCATTTCAAATCCCTTGCAGGATGTTACCCATCGGTCACACTCAACTTGGGTAGCTGCAAGTGTCTCTTTGAGACTTCTGTGGTTCTCGAGTATGACCTCTACCTTAGCCTTTTCATCATTAAGTTGGCATTTAAGCTTGTAAATCTCATCATCTTTGTCATTAAGTGCAGACACATACTCATCTTTTCTTTTGGAAATAGTTTTCTCAAGCTCAAGATTTTGATTGATTAAAGCTACATTTGCCTCTCTAATAGAGACAAAGGCAGCTATGCATGATTCAGAACATAACTTGGCTTTAGCCTCAGAAGATATCTGGGTTACCTGTGAAGATGAAGCATCTGAGCAGGAACCCTCAGTAGACTCCAGGGCCATGAGAGCAAGATTCCCAAAAGGATGTTCACCACCATGTTGACCAGCACCAGCAGATAATTGCTCATTGAAACCAGAAAGATCATCTGGTAAGCTGCTCCAGTCAACAACTCCTGGTGTGAAGAAGCTGTGATGAGGTTGAGATTGTGATGGAGATGGTTGAGGCTCAGGTAGGGCTTGAGGTTGTTGTGCTATAGGGACATGAACTGGATTTGGCTGTGGCATGTAATAGCAGGGATAAGGATATGGCATTGAACCCTGAGGGACAAAGTATGCAGGAGATTGAGGTTGTGAGTGATGACCAGAACTAGCAGGATGTTGCCCTTTGTTTTGTGAACTATTGCTTGGAAAGGTCACAAAGGGTGCAGAGGAGTTAGATCCAGTTGATCTACACTCTCTTGCAAAGTGCCCAAGCCTGTGGCATTTGTGACACCTCAACTTACTCTTGTCAAAACCAACTTTGGTTTTGCCAGAGAGTCCTGGAAATTTCCTACCAGTTCTCTTGTAGAACTTTTGAGATCTGATATTGATCAGGGCCATTTGGCTCAAAATATCCATCTCTTCTAAATCATCATCAGCAATACCTTGCAAATCATCCATGATAAAGCATAAATTATCACTATTACACCCAGAATGACTGTCAACACCAACAAATGCATGATCAGAACTGTTTGAAGAGAAATCTATATGCTCATCATAATGACTTTCTGATCCAGCATATTCTGACTCATGACCGACCAAGGCAGTGTTACCTGGTACAAAGTCATCAGAGAGCTTTCCTGATGATGCCAGTTTCCTTTTCTGCTCTATCTCTCTTTCAAATGTAAGCAGTTTCCCATGGAGTTGGGTGAGAGATAGGCTATCCAGATTTGCACTGGAGCGTAGGACAATGGTGTATGTGTCCCATCTCTCAGGCAGTGATCTGAGGAATCTGTTGTTCATCTGGCTGTTAGTATACTCTTGCTTGACCATTTTCAGTCAGAGATCAAGCAGGAGAAACGCTCAAACTGTTGAGTCAGTGTCTCACCCTTCCTATGAGAGAATGTCTCATATTGTTGGGCGAGGATTTCTCTGTTGTTTGCTAAGACCTCATCAGTTCCTCCGAATTGTTCCTTCAAAGCATTCCAGAGGTCATGAGCAGTTTCATGATGCATAAGCCCAGAATAGATTTCATTCGGCAGTGCCATGGCCAGAATTCCATGGGCTTTAGCATCAATCTCAAACAGTTTACGATCTTCATCTGAGTATTGCTCCTTCTTCTTCGGAACCATTTGATTGGTCTCCGGATTGTTCACCATAGGCTTGTGTGGACCATGAACCACAGATGTCCAACAACCTGAACTGTTAACAGACAGGTGATGGAGCATTCTTCGTTGCCATATGTTATACTCACTCCTAACCAGCATCGGAGGCTTGGTTGAGGAGCCAGTATTGTGAGGATCATTAGATGGAGTAGTCATTCTCAGATTCAAACCAAATCAATCAAGTTTCAAAAGATTTTGCACAAAAACACAACAAACTCAATAAGAACCAAGAAGAAACTCAAATTAAATAACCAGAAGCAGCAGAAAATCAATCTTTATAACCAGTTCTTGCACATATGCTAATTCGATCAAACTATAGATATCAAAATAGCAGTTTCAATGATCAATTGTTAAACCGATCAATGATTAACCCGCTCTGATACCATTTGTTAGGATCAGTGATCTAAGTTTGATCAATTAGAGTTGAATCACAGCGGAATTAGAGCAAGAATTAAGCAAATATAGCAAGAACACAATAAATATTCAATGGAACAGTACACGGTTATATAGATATAGGGTTTTCTGCAAAGGATAATAACATTCATGCACACATGCTTCGGTGTGGCGGCTGCTAGGTTTTCCTAAGCTGCACCGATTACAATTAGGTCAGCATTCCTTATATATAGGAATGTGACGTCTGCTGATGTCACTTGATAGTGACATCTAACAGAATTATTACAAACTACTGAAAGTAAGCAAACTACTGAGAATGTTCACAACAACTGAGAACATCTCAGATTATTCTAAGTACACGAAGAAACATAAAACTACTGAAACTATAAGTACAGAAAAGAAACTACAACTACTGAAAGGAAACCATCACAACTACTGAAGAGGTCTTCTTCAGCTGTTGTGACAATCATCTGAAACTTGGTCTTCAGTCTTTGTCTTCAGCTTTTGTCTTCAAACTTTGTCTTCAGCTCTTTCACTTCAGACTTTGTCTTCAGCTCTTTCACTTCAGACTTTGTCTTCAGCTCTTTCACTTCAGACTTTGTCTTCAGCTCTTTCACTTCAGACTTTGTCTTCAGCTCTTTCACTTCAGACTTTGTCTTCAGACCTTGTTATCAGCTGATGTCTTCAGCTGTTGCAGACTACTTCAGTTGTTGTAATGTCCGTGGGACTTAAAGGTTTTTCTGATCAGGCTCATTGGTTCTTTTGGTCCAACAAAATGAAATCTAGGTTATTCGGAAATCTAAGCGTTCTTGTTGCATTTATTGAATTGCTGTGCTTATAAGGTGAGTTTACGGCCCCGCTTTACATATTCTCTTTTCGGGATAAAAGAAACATGTTCCTTTTAATGTTTATTCATTAGATCAGTATTACTATAATATCACATGCTTACTAGTGTTGTACCAATTTAAGTCCTTACTTTCGAACGGTTAATGTATGTTCTTTATCTTGGTAATACTGAGTAGATCTACTCAGTTTGACAAATCCCATCCGGGCTAGTAGCGCTAGCACTATTGCATGTCAAACGGGTGTTTAATTGACCTAATTTCTATTGATGTGGTCTGGTAACCACAGCCGAGGCATTCTTATATTTGTCAGCTTTGGTTGCGAACTTTATACACTATGTAACTTGTTATGTAGACTAGCTATCTACTGATATTACTTTGTTTACGGGATCTGCTTTCAATTATGTTATTGTTTATCAAAACCTGTGAATTCACCAACCCTGTGTTGACACTTTAGCATGTTTTTTCAGGTTCATAAAGTGCACATGTTTAGGAGCTTTGCATCACTTTATCACATTGCTGGTTGATTTACAAAACAGTTTCAACGTTTGTTTGCAAGTTTATCTATATTTGGGTTGCACTTGTTTTGCGCTATTTAAATTGTAAATGATTAACTGATTACGCTTCCGCAAATGTTTTATGGAACTTGTTATTAAACTATATTTTGGGATTACCAGATAACATTAAATGCTACGTTTTGTAATTACTGTGTCGTTTGGTGTAACTATCGGCTGAGATCTTGGTATGTCACGTGCCTAACGGTAAAACCCCGTTTGTGGAAATTGAGGGTGTGTCACACCAGGTTCGCCAACTCATGGAATTTGTCCATATAAGGAGCATTACCCGACCCCACCATTGCACTATTCTAGAATTCCGACTCTAACTTGTGCATCTCATTCCTTAGGTAGTAGTCCTCAATCACCAAAGTTTTGAGCTCATCCCAAGTCACAGCTATCGTAGCCTCCTCAGGTTTAAGCTTTGGTATCCTACCATGTCAATACTTTACCCATTGATAAGCAAGCAACATACTTCATCTTCTGGTGTTTTAGCATAGTTATTAATATCCATTACAGATTCCATTTTTCTTAATCCAATATGTCAGGCCTATTGCTCCCCCTTTCCTGTCATACTCTTTTGACTAGCACGTCAAGAATTCCTTGTATGTACAACCAATCCTGTCTTTAGTACCATTTCCCAGTACATTATCATTTCCATAATTTTCTACTCCAATCCATCAAGTTCATCACATAGACCAGTTCACATTCTTTGTATACCAGTGATACTTATATATAGGGTTCCCCGTGACGTTCCCACCACATCCACAATATATCGAGAACAGTGCTTAAACTGGTTACGTGACATCCTTACTCCATCAAGGCATAATACTGGAACAATCAAACTGCTAATGCTCCAAGTCTTAAGGTCAATCTAATGAACAAGGTAATACTTGTGTAGGGAGTATCATCACTTTGTTGCAACTCTCCGCAGACCATATACGTTTCAAAAAACAGTCAATTGCACAATCATAGAAATGCTAGAAAGAGCAACATCTCATAAATGTTAGGAATAATGTCACAATATAAATCCCATGAAAGCTCCAGGTGGATTAAAATTTAAGTAAGAGTAAAAGTGATAAATGTTTCCACACAATTAATGAAGTCTTATAGGGACTAAGGCTCCATCATCCCAAAGTATAGAATGGAAAATTTGTACTAACCATGACTGTTATACGACAGCAGGGTTTGCAAGTCTTTGCATGCACTATAAATTGCAATTACGTTTGCACCCGTAATTGAAATTTGCTTTACATGGTCATTTCTGGCTCCTTTTACTCGAGTTAACACATCTTATCAAGTACAGAGTGTTATCCATGATTGGAGTATCAAGGATATGGTTAATAACCAAAAGTTGATTAACCGGAGTTGTACAAAGGAATCGATTGAGAAAACATTCACTTGAGCAAGGAACAATCGAAGGAATCCATTTACCATAATCCACAATCCGATAAAGTAGTCATCAGACTTGAGTACGTCGTATCTCTTGTCTACTTGTGTCGTGCTCACCAGCGTGTTCGTCTCACGAGATTCAACCCAACAAGTTGTAAATAAAGGCGCCTATAGCAAATGTGACACTGACGGACATACAAAATAAAGGTTGGCTTAATGACCAAAGCCCTTAAAAAGAACTCTTATAACAACACTTATCAATCCAAACCAAATATATGTCAATTACCTAACGAGAGGATGCATTTATCGAATGCTTTATCAAGGTACACATAAATAATCCAATGACCACAATTTCCTAAATAAGTGTATAAATAATAGCACGCAACACAGGCTACTAAGCATTGCTAATAATGCACTTAGAACATTCACATGTATATCATTGCACACATAATCCTATTATGCATACTACATGTTGGTACTTAGGTTATAGTCTAAGTTGAGTGTTCCATATAATTCTCTATAACCAATGGCTTCGATGCCAATCTGTCACACCCCCACTTATTGTGGAAACACGAGGATGTAACGTACGGGATTGTCACAACACATTGATAGTTAATAGAGATACATTAAATAATGGAAACCAATGTGTCATGACATCACCCGACACAAATGGAGACTTGTGTCGCAGTTAGTCAAATCCACGACAAACATAGTTAAAAACGAATATCCAAAGTGAATCCCACAATCCGGAACAAGTGAAGGCAAAAACGCCCACAATTGATAATATAAAATGAAACACCAATGTTCGAAATGCTAGAACAAGTCTATTATGAAATCCATAGGGTCATCTCTAAGGCAT